>JBBCBC010000008.1:34949533-36331945 GCA_037126765.1 Stenogyne calaminthoides | reverse complement strand
GAAGAATTGAATTTGGAAGTGCCCATTTATCAATACTAAATAATTTCAAATTAAAATTATAATTAAAAAAAAAAATCTAGACGGCCAAGAAAACGCCTGCCCGGCGCCTTTCCGAAGTTCGGGCAGACCCTTTGATAAATATATGTATAAATATGTTTGCATACTAATAATATACCACTGATTACATCTTTTTTCTAATGCACCCTTAACATAATAATATAATATATAAATAATAGTAGCAGATAGAAATAGTAGACAAATACAAAAGAGGAAACTTAATTAAGAAGGCAAAAAAAGGCGCTTTTGGCATTTATGCATATCTAAACTTTTCATCCTCGAAGATATATATATATATATATATATATATATATACATACCACATGTTGGGAAATTTGTATTAAATTTTGATAGAAGTTCCAAAACAAAGTTGGTAATAGACCACCGACCGTTAGCTAACCGGTGATTTAGAATCGATTAAGATTTACCAAATTTAAATGTATAGATAGTCGATGTAAAAGAAAGGTCGATATTGAGGGGAACTCAATATGTATAGGTAGTCGTCAAATTATCGATGACCGTGATAAGGTCGATGATCGAAGACTAAACAAGTCAAGACAAGAAGAAGTCGATGATCGTGTGAAGTCATAAAGCTCAAGTTCAGAAGACCTTAAGATTAGATGACTCAAGAAGACCAGAAGACCTACATCACCCGAGTCTGCAAGTTGTGCTAAGACAACCCGCAGATCGAAGATTCTACTTGGTAGACCGACGGCTTATCTAATCAGTCAATTTCACTTCGTGTCAAACTAAATGTTACACCAGATCATACGAATCTTCGACAAGAAGATTGTCAAACTTTAGTTGGTAGAACAAACGCCGAAGTGATGTACTTGTTAAACCAATGAGAGCGACATCGCACGTAAAAAGGCCGACATCAAGGATTCGGCGCCGCAAAGTCAAAACGGCTACAAAAGACACTATTCACACTTTCTTTCATCATGCCATCCCCGAGCACGCTAAATCAATCCTCAAGAAATCTACCAAATATAGCCGAAATTCAAATTGCTTCCAACGGCTTTTGATTTCGAGGTCTATATATATGGGATTACTCTTCATAATGAGTACGACGGAAATTATCAAGAAGCTCATACTATAGCCAAATTTCCGCACAAAGAACACAACCTTGAAGATTATTTTCTAAGTGTTCATCCCATAGTTCTAGACATAAATCTAATCCTCTAGTTGTTAGGCTACTTAAACACAAGGATAGATTTCAAGTTGAACAAACAACAAATCTTACCCAAACCCAAAGTTAGGTTGCTTGTTTTGCAAGATTTCGTATCAGGTTTCTAGTTCCGATTTCGATCGGCCGAAAGAGAACTCTATAAATATCTCGTTGGTGTAATGTGTTGATTAACACAATAAACTAAGTCCAAGTTGGTTAAGTTGGTTAAGTTGGTGCCCCTTGTGTTAGGAAGAGGGACATAGGATCGGGTGTTCAACCACTATAAATCTTGTGTGCATTTACTTGTTTGATTAATCGCTTACACTATTGCACACAACTTGATTAAATCAGATATATATTCTCGAAAGTTAGATCACCTAACACCAAGCTAATGATCCGGGACGATTGACTCCATACTCATTTGATTGAAAAACAAATTTAACGACGATAAACCCGGTTTTTCACACGAGTATTAACTAGCTCCGCACAATCGCTTAAATCGATTGACACCGAACCGATCGCCTCAAAGGATCAAGAAGTTGATATCACCCAACCGATTCACTCGCTTTTGATCGTGCAAACCGCAATCACACCCGACCGCGACGAAAAGTTTTCGGTCTATTCACCCTCCCTCTAGACTTCTACCTCACAAAAAACGCTCGACCTACATGGGTATCATAGAGGTGGTTCTACGGACCATCGGGCTTTGAATATCATCGGTTCTTAAGGAATAACCTTTGTGGTCACTTGAACTCGATCTTGAAAAAACCTTTTTCAAATCTCATTTGTTTTCAAACTCACGATCGCCATGGATAATACTTCTGCATGATCATGATTTGCCTAAATTTTTCCATTGACGAGTATGCAGACCGACAATATATATGAGCAACCATCCGGGATCAATAAGCGCAGGATGATGGAAGTTCTGAACGAGGACCCATCATCATCTACTATGACAACCAAATTGTAGGAGGTGATCCGCACTTTCCATTGGAAGCCTTTTGTCGAAAAGAGTCCTCGCCTCGATGGATGCCAAGAGAGAGAAAGTTGTACACTCGATATGATAGCCGCATACATAATCATGAAGACCATGGACAAGATAACCAGAGAAAAGATAAAGTATCTCAAGACGTACCAATCGATGTGGATACACTTGTTTAAATGTGTGTGGAAATGATCCGATTAAAGATAAAGACGTCAAAGTTGAACCGGTGAAATTTGAGAAACTTAAGATGCTACCAAATGAAACCATCAATGAGCTCGATGGAAGAATCACCATGTCACCAACAAGCTACGGAACTTGACGAGAAATGTCGATAAAGACATCAATTACAAGATCTTGAGATCTCTCGACTAAGAAGTGGATATGAAAAGTCACAAAGGATAAAGGATTGTCAAGATATTGCTAAGATGAAGCCAAGCAACCTCAAGCTTCGAAGTCTTAAAGCCCATGAGTTCGGATCCGATAGAAAGAGGGCAAGAAGAAGAAGACGAGTCGCCTCAATAAGCCACACCCGCCACATCAAAATCAACAGATTCAAAAATGCAAACAAAGAAAGAACTCAAAGTCTATCAACTCAAGTTGGAAATATTATAAGCCAAATCAACATATTGCTTTACTAACTAGAAAACTTGAAAAAAAATCTAACATTCAACTTGGTAAGTATCGAGATTTTAGGGATTATCAAAAACAAAGAGAGAAAGAGATAGAGGTCACCGAATCGATCTTCGTGAAAGGACCGATCCGATGACCAAAGAAATGATCATAGAGAAGATCGCAGAGAAGATAAGAAAATAGATGATCGATCCGATGAAAGGAGAGACAACATACCAAAAAGGAGAAACTCAGACTACAATCGTATGTAAGTCACCGACAGATTCTACGACTAATGACTCACCCGGTAAAGAAGTTCCGGATCGCGGGAGCATGTTTCAACTGTGGAGAAACCAGTCATTACAAATACAGATCGCCTGGACCTTGTTGGGGAAACGAGTTGCATGATCTATTCGGTGAATATTTAAATACAAATTTAATTCATTAATTATTACTAGCATGAATTAATCCTATATTAATTCAAATAATAATTGCAACAACAAATCATGATATAAAAAGCCCACGTAAAAACCCACGATCACGCGAATCTCACGGGTTTACGTGAACGCACGTACCTGGACGGCAAAGGGCTTTGGTGGACGGACTAACCAAAAGGACTTCCCAAGTATTCCTTAGCTTTGCTCGACAATCCGTGGAAGGATACTCGCAACAATTAACAAAAGGAAAAAAAATAAATTTTGTTGCACCACTTACGTGATCTCGCTAATATTTCCAAAGACATGGAATTGTACTTGGGAATGAACTAATCATCCCCTATTTATAAGAGGGAGGGTGGTCGAAATTTTAGTGATATTTCAATGTGGGAAAAGACTTTTTCTGGTCACCAAGAAATCTTGAATATATCTAATATATTCTTTTTCCCCATAATTAAAATATTCCACAAAAATCCCACTTCCTCTAATATATGGATTTTCGAAAAATTAGTGAAAGAATCCAAGATTTGGATCTTCTTGAATTTATGAGATATTCTTGTATTTCAAGAAATACATATCTTCCATAATATCTTTTTCAAGAAAATCAAGAAAATCTTTCTTGCCTAATTATATTTTCATCTTTTTCAAATTTACTATATAAATAAGCTAGTGGGAGATTTCTTGAATTTAATGAGATAATCTTGTATTTCAAAAATACATATCTTCATTCCATAACAAAATTCAAAGAAAATCTTTTCCCAACATATCTATATATTTCAAAAATAATACTTGGAAAATTAAGCAACAATATTTATTTTATTTTAATCACCTTTTCGCTTATCGGACTATTTGTTGGGCTACCAGGGGGCCTTTAGGAGAATTAAGATTGACCTTCTAATGGATCTTGAATATCTAATATTGAGCCACAATATAATTCAAGCCCATAAATATTAATTAATCCCACTACATAATTAATATCAAGACTATCCATCTTAACCCATATTACAATATTACGGCTCCCTGGCCATTATTTCCCGTGTTTTAAGATTATCTAGCCCATTAATTAATTCAAGCCAATCAAATAGCTTTTCCGCTAATTAATATCTTTTGTCCCTGGTCGAGGAAAACTCAACATTATTATCCATACCTAAACTAATTCCACTTGCAAGATTTGGTATGATAAAACTTATGAACCTCCCAAGGGGGCAAATCAAACAAAGCGATTTGCATTAACGATTGTTGGTATTAAATCTTAGCAATCACATATGACCAATAATATCGCCCAAGATAAAAAGTATTGAATCTCTCCGATTCGCTACCCATGATAAGTCAAAGCAATAGTTACCAATCCCACGGATCCTATTTAAGGGACGAAGGTTAAAAAACAACGAACCACCGAGGTCTAATTCTTCCTTGTTCGGGCCAAGAATTTATCCTCCTCAGAGGTCCTATTCAACAAGATCAATCATGAACTAGTGTAATCTCTTGGTCAAGACAAACCAATCTGAGCCTTACACCTCAACCTTTCGCGATGGTTGTTCATTTTCATCTAGGTCGTGAATGGCGATTTTAGTTACAAGAAGAGGACCTTAATTTAATCTTCTCGTGATCTCGGTATCACTAAATTAACTACAAGTAACACGCATTTAATTATTGAAATGCTTATGCAAAGAAATATATATAACATTCAATCATATTTAAAGCATCGCGATAAACAATTTATTTTCAAAGAATAAGTCCTAAAAATTCGCCATTATACAAAGTAAAAAGCATACTTTTCAAAGATAATCCCAACAATCTCCCACTTATACCAAAGTCCGCTTAAGTATACTACAACACGCCGAGTAGTCCGTGACATCTAATGTCACCTACACGAACCTAATAATTTCTCCCACTTATACTCAAAGCATCGACAACGGTCTTGACACTCATTCCTTCCACATGTCTCTCTAATGTATTCAGAGGCGCACTTTTGTGAATGGATCTCGCCAGTCGCCCTCGACGCCATCTTTGCCACTTCTATATCTCCTCTCTTACGCATTTCTCGTATAAGATGTCTTTCCTTTAATGTGTTTGTTTGACTCGTGGACTCTTGGGTTCTCTTGAATTTGCAAATCGCCTTTGGCGTATATTGCTAGACAAATTCGTAACACCATCCAAGTCCACTAAGAAGATCTAGAGCCCAATCCTGCTTTCTTTCACCGCTTCACAAGCGCCTACTTACCCGAGTCCCATGGTTGAGTCGATGCATTGCTAACACTCGCCCATTTGATGGCTACACTTCCCAAAATGGAAACACATTAATCGAGGCGATAAATTTCGAATCTATATATCGATTGGAAATCCGAGTCCGCGGTAAATTACGGGGATTGAGTATCTCGAATCGATAAATCAACATTCTATCCCGAAGTTCTTTTCACACTTCGTAATGTTTTTAATCGTCGCCCAATGCGCTTTTCCCGGTTACTTTGATATCTTGCTACCATGCCTACTAAAGCGTATATCCTGGTCTCGCATACAAAGAATGCATACATAAGTTTTCCGACACCAAGCACAAGGAATACCTTTCATGTCATCTATCTCCTTTTTCGCCTTAGGGAACATTTTCTTGGATAGACGGATTCCAAGTCCGAAGGTATGAATCCTTTCTTGAATCTTGCATGTCAATTGTTTCAAAAACAAATATTTATGTATGAAACTTGCGATAACCTCCGATCATCATTTTCCCACGATCTCGAAGTTATCTTGATCCCAAGGATGTGTCCTATTTCCTAAGTCTTTCATATCAAACTGCTTTTGAAAGCCATGCCCTTACATCTCGATAACACCTTCACATCGTTCCCGATGATTAGAATGTTGTCTACGATAGTACTAAGAATACCAATGCGCTTAAACACGCTTTTTTATATACACACAACTTTCAAATTCATTTTGATCAAACCCATAAGACTTTATAACATGATCAAAACATTGGTTCCAAGCTCGATGCCTGCTTTGAGTCCGTAAAATGGACTTCTTGAGCTTACAAACAAGATGTTCTTGCCCGTTTCAATGAAACCTTGGGGTTGTTGCATATAGATCTTTCATCAAGACTTCCGTTAAGGAAAAAACCGCTTGACATCCATTTGCCGATTTCAACGTCGAAATGCGCAAAGAATCAATAAGAGAATACTGGATGGACTTAAGATGGCTACGGCGAAAAAGTTTCCTCATAATCGATCCCTTTCTTTTCCGAGTATAACCTTTCGCCATTAGTCTTGCTTTTTAAAAGGTTTCAACCTTCCCGTCCCCGATCCTCTTTTTCCTCTTATATACCCACTTGCATCTAATGGGTTTGACCCCATTAAGTGGTTCGACTAGCTCCCACACTCTATTGTGAAACATAGAACCCACTTCGCTTTCATTCATGTTTGCCAAGAAATCGATCCTTATCTTGGAGTGCCTCATTATATGTCCATGGGTCCGATTCTCGGGAATCAAGTCCGAGGACTCTCCTATTCCCATGAATCTCCGGCCGTCTAACAACCCTCCCACTATAACGAGGTCCGGCCAGAAAACGATCGTTTGGTATATCATCTAAGACAATGCAAGACCGAGGTTTGCCCTCTAAGCTCATTTAAGGTAATCTCACTGGTTTTTTGGTTCTATAGTTTTCTTCCAAAATCTAAAGTGGGTGATGTCCACCTTTTTGATCTTCTAACTATAGAACATTCACCCTTTTTGTTCCCCTGGGGTATCCTACAAAATGTACTTTAATTCCGACGAGGATCCACTTCTGGGTTTCCTTGTCCAACACGAGGGCTGGACACCCCAAAGTTCTCATGTGTCTCATACTAGACTTGGCGCCGTCACAATTCTTTGGGGTTCTGGGAACCGATTTGATAGCACCAAGTTCGGGAATGTAAGTCGCTATTTTCCAAGGCATGACCCCGAATCGACTTTGAAGATCCGTATAACTCATCATTGATCTAACCATTTCCAAAAAGAATTATGTTACTTCGCCTCGCAAACCCCGCTTTGTGGAGGGTTCCTCTTGCGGTGAGTCGATACAATCCCTTTATCGATAAGTAGTTCAAAAATCTAATCGCCGAGGTATTCGCCTCCACGACGATCGTAGAGACTTGATACGTTTTTCCATATGATTCTCTGCTGAGCCTTAAATTCTTTAGAATTTCTCAAAGGTCTCGATTCATGCTTCATAAGGAAAAATGTACCTTGAGTAATCATCAATAAAATTACTCATAACCTCCTCTTGCTTTGGTTGACATTGAACTACGATATCCGTAAAACGATCTCTAACACTTCTTTGGCCCTATTCCCTTGGCTCCAAATGCCCTCTCATTATATTACTCTCCAAACATGATTCGCGGTTGAATCGGTTCAACTTGGAGAAAAACCCTAGTGAACCGCCTCACCAACCTTTGATCCTCTTTTGGATTTATATGACCCTAATCTTAGATGTCAAAAAAGTGTCTCGCTCACGCCCGATGAACGCTTTTTTTCTAAAAATTGATTGATGTGTTATAGGATACATTTCGTGAGTGGTGTGCACAATTAATTATATAGAGATCATTCAACAACGTTCCATGACAGATAAATTTATCAAAAAAAATATGGTAACAACTTTTATTAAAAAAGTAACCAAAATATTCATCATAAAAGTTTAGAAACTGAAAATGAATTCTTTCTAAAAAATCCTAACGTAAAGAATATCTCAAAAATTAAAGCACCGCGCTTTCATAAGACAGTGCACTTCTCCCATCGCTTCACCGCCACTCGTAGAAGACGCCCAAAAGTGATGAGGACCTCACTCCCACTAAGTTGTTCGTCCGCTGAACCCCCGTAATGTGAAACAAACATGATTAGTGGATCCCGTATCCACCACCCACAAAATGGGAGGCATACGCCGCTAAACAAGTTTCAACAACTAGTGCGTGAGAATTACCTTTCTTTCCATCCCTCTTAGGTCTGGAACAGGCTGACCTCCAATGTCCTTTCTCACTTTAGGTTGAAGCACTTCCCTAGTCGCTTTGTTCACTCCACCACCCTTCTTCACCTTATCTTTGCCATGGCAACACTTGAGTTCACTTGCTTGTGGCCTTTGTTCCTTTTCTTGTTCTTACCACCCCTTGGTCTAGAAGAAGAAGAAGGTCTGTTTGCCACCAAGGCTTGGCTTTTCTGCCCCAATATCGCCTCTGCCGAGACTAAAGCTTGCAACAGATCGCATCGAGAACTTCCGATTATTCATCCGTAGTTCAACCTGAATTGTTCAAAGCTTTTCTACAGAGAATGGAGCACGAAATCGATTTGGGTCTCGAGCATCGTATTCAAATAGCCAAGTACCTCAAGTTTATTAAGGTGAGCCATCATCCGAGAACGAACTCCCTTACGGAGTTCCCTCCACCATTTTCATAGAGAGCAAGTCCTCATGGTGATCCGACAAGCCACACCGGTTCTAATGTTGAAACATCGCTTTAAGACTAGTCATGATTTCCGCAATGTCTCAATTGCTTACGTGTTGGTGTTGCAACACATCCGACATAAAGCCAAGATGGTACACTTAGCCATTTCGTTAGACCGCCCCCCAACAAGATACTCTTTTCTTAACCATTTTAGTGGACTCATCCGATGGTTTATCCGGTTTAGGTGTGGTCGAACCCAATTATGGCTTTGTGCAAAGGATTTACAATAGTGAGTTTTCGATTCCAATCAACAAAATTTTCTCCAAAGGAGCAAATTGTCTTTTCAAAGATATTGAACAAAGGATTAAAAGGTTGCGACATGATGAACCAAATAAATAATAATATGCATAAGCACAAATATATCACAAGGTTCGATCACATGCATCATATTAAAATCTCAAAAAAATATGAACATGCATCACCAACATCTCAAAAAAGTTTAAATAAGCCACGCAAGTGGGTCATTATTTAAACACATTCAAGAAAGTTACAAACAAGAACAAGCATAAACCTTTAATATCCAGATTAATAGTTGGTTCCACTGACCAATATAAAATCGATAGGGGACTTGAGGAAGTATATGCATATCAATTTTATACCTAAGTAATAACCATGATTAAATACAGATTACTATTTCGCTTTGATCGAGCCTCGTGGAGAGGGTCATCGCCGCCACTAGTAATAACCCACAATCATCCTTTCGAATTCATTCATGTGAAACCTATTTTTTACCGTCCGGGGGACATTTCTCCAAAAGAATTCACAAATAAATAAATCATGGAGGTCAAAATTAATTCAATTTTATTATCCTAATAAAATTGTCAATTAATTATTTAAAACATACTTAGTAATTTTGAAGTTGAGATTTTTCCATTTGGCAACCCTCATGCAAACACATTTAAACAAATTAAATAAAGCATAAGATAGCACAAATAAATCAAGCAAAAAAAGAAAAAACAAACATATTGGGCACAAATTATCCAATTGTCATGGTTTGATTTTTTCTTGGCTTGATCTTGAAGAAACACGCCTCGAATTTCTCCCACTCATTCGCCTCGAAAAAATACTTCGCTCGAACCGCCACGCCAAGCAAAACGCAATGATGCACGCCTCAAGATCCGCCGCCACTTGGCTCGACAAACCTTTAGGCAAATTTCGGCACCACCCATGATAAGTCAAAGCAATAGTTACCAATCCCACATGATCCTATTTAAGGGACGAAGGTTAAGAAACAACGAACCAATCGAGGTCTAATTCTTCCTTGTTCATTTCAAGAATTTATCCTCCTCAGAGGGTCCTATTCAACAGATCACCATGCACTAGTGTAATCTCTTGGTCAAGACAAACCAATCTGAGCCTTTACACCTCAACCTTTCGCGATGGTTGTTCATTTCCATCTAGGTCGCGAATGGCGACTTTTTTAGTTACAAGGGACTGCAATTTAATCTTCGTGATCCGGGTATCACTAAATTAACTACAAAGTAACACGATGAATTATTAAACAGCTTATGCAAGAAATATATATAACATTCAATCATATTTAAAGCATCGATGATAAACAATTTATTTCAAAGAATAAGTCTAAAAATTCGCCGATTATACAAAGTAAAAAGCATACTTTTCAAAGATAATCCCAACAGACTGATAATCGAAAGAAAGAGAAGAGAAGTTTTAATGTAAGAGAGCAACCAGATAGAGACAGAAAGCCATGGTTGATGATACATCCGATTGATGATTTGATTCCGCCTTTTCCGAGGATTCAAAGCTACTATCTCAGAGAAGACTTACCGATAAGTAATGTTGATGATTTCTACCACTACGATGATCTGATATTCTCTTCTGATGATGAAATCTGTCTGATGGCAAAAGAAGAAGATCAAACTGAGGTAACATCTAAACCTTCTATGTTTTCTAATTCCACACCAAATATGATTAGCACACCATTGAGAGATTGACTTGCTTTATTCTCGAGCAATTGCTTGATGAACTCTCTAACGCAGAGACACTTATACAATAGTGGAAGCTGAAAACGATAAGCTAAGGATTGAAAATACTCAGCTTGTTAAGGAAAATGTTGTCAAGAAAAGTAAATTTAACTTAAATTGGTCAAGTCGCCAGAAGATAACCAAGAACCGAAAGTTCTTAAGTTAATTTTCCGATCAAGAGAAGGCGATTAAGGAACAACTAGTTATCAATAAACAAATGTTCGATGATTTTAAAATCCTTCAAAAGCCAAGTTTGATGAATTCTTCCACTACATGAGAGTCCGAAATTAACTCGAGGATAGTTTACGAAGAAAATACAAGATTTCACGAAATCTTCTAAAACCGCTTCAGATATGAACAACTATTTTTGTACGACAACCAATAAGAAGGAATTGGGTATGAAAACTTTCTACATCTCAAAAGCCCCGCTTTGATTCATTTCGTAAAAGTGTAATCAAACGAAGTTTTTGATATAGATACACATAAAGTAAAATATGTATCCGATAAAGGAAAGAGACCACGAACAAGTAAGGCAAGTGCCCAATCGTAGGGGAATAGAAATGGACCCTAATCGATCAAGTATCGGTAGAGAATCAATGAAGAACCCAGTTCTTCCGAAGAGACCTCAACTCGACGGCAGATTAGGTATCAGAAGAGACAACCTCTCAAAGGGAAATCTAATCTGAAACCTAATCAGGGTCAGCTGCCTAACAAGCAAGCTAAAGGTAAACTGCTAAGACCATCTATGCCAAAAAGATATGAATCTTTTAATGGTAGCAGTCATACCTACCCTTACAATCGTAAAACCTAGGGTCAACTGCACTTTGAATCCCATCAAGTTAAAAGAAGACAAACAGCAAGAAAAAATCTCAAGACTTCTGATTCACCCAAGACTCACACAAATAATCATACTGATCAGAATGCATATGGAGAGATGTATGATTATGTAGATGTTTATGGGAGACAAATCAGCCTTCGATCTATCCGACACAATAGAAGTGCCCCGCTTTGTATGGATCCCTAAAACTAACTCTAACCCCTCAGACCCAATCCAAAAGGGTACCTAAAGCCCGATTTGATTTGATTGTGTTCGTGGGGGTTTGCCAACAAGGGGGTGTATAAGCAACTATCTAGTACATCGATAGTGGATGCTCAAGGCACATGATCGAAGCAAACATCTCCTTAGCTCTTACACGTAACAAAGAAGGCCCACGGTACTCTTTTGGTGATGATAACTTTGGTTTTGCCGAGGATTCTAACCTTAAAAAATGATGATGTATAGGTTACCGAGTCTCGTGATGTCGAAGGTTTAAAGCATAATCATTATCGGGCTTCACAATTCTGCGACAAACGGATTCAAGGTTGAGTTCTCGATTGATCGAACAGTACTATCAAGAATCGAAAGCTACTCAACAGATCTTGTTAACTAGTTCAAGAAAAGGTACGATGATTTATAAATAGATTGGGAACAGTTGTTCAAGCAATGCATGCCTGATTGTTAAGAGTTCAAAAGGTAGCAGTTGGCTCTGGCACAAGAGAATGAGTCATCTGAACTTTAAAACTCTTAACAAGATAGCAAGGATATCCTTGGTTGAGGGTCTTCCGAATGAGGTATTCTCTAAGGATCGCATATGTGTCGATGTCGGGGCGGAAAACAGTTAAAAAGCCTCATTCAAGGGAATCCTCGGACTAAGATCCAAAGATGAGTATTGCAAATCGCCTATATGGACTTATTTGGACCAGTTACACCAATTAGTCTCAGTGGACGCAAATATACTCTGGTAATCGTGGATGATTATTCCAAGTTTACCTGGGTTGTATTCTTGTATAAAAAGAATGAGATAACAACAAAGATACCCGAGCTGCTCAAGAAATTATAGAATGAGAAGGGTGTCAGTATAGTGAAAATCAGATGAGATAAAGGTACAAAATTTCTGAATTATTTTATTACTGATTTTTGCACTAAGTTTGGTATACAACATGAGACATTAGCGGTAAGAACGTCACAACAGAATGGTGTAGCAGAACGGAGAAACAAAACACTCAAAGAAGTTGCTCGCACTATGTTAGCTGGACATGCAACACCAAGCCATTTTCTCAAGCGTAAGCCATCAATACTGCATGTCATACTCAGAATAGATGTTTTCTAACTAAGGCTCACTACAAAACACCCTATGTACTGTGGAAGGGCAGAAAACCTCGTGTTTCTTACTTTCATGTTTTTGGGTGCAAGTGTTTTATACACAACAATGAGAAGAGTCAGTTGAAGACTTTTGAGGCCAAGTCGATGAGGGTATATTCTTAGGATATTCCTCATCTAGCAAAGGCTTTCGGTGGTTTACAACAAAGTAACCCTAGTTATGGAAGAAACACCTCATGTGGTCTTGATGAGACATCTTCTGAACAAGAGAAATCTGCCTCAGAACAAAGTTGTACCAGATCAACCCCAGACTCGATGCACAAAAAATGGATCGCCTAAGTATCAAGGAGAAAGGATCGTAACACGAATAAAGGTATATTCCGTAACTTGATCTTGCCGATTCACCAGTCAATCGACCCTAAGGTACGCATAACCGTCAATGAAGAAGTTGGTACAACCGAGATAAGAATAACCGAACCATCTGGTTCGGGGAACACTGAAGTTCCTACGGACGACATCGACATACGATGAGTCCAACATCACCGAGACTTGTCCATGTCAAGTGGATCATAATTTCGACCACTCCCAATCACTAGTAATGAACTACTATCATAAAAGGATGATGTTCTCCAAACCGATGCAAATCGTAAAAGAAGGACTCGGGTAACCACCATCCAACCGATCCGATCATCGGAGACCCATCTCGACAGAGTCAAAACTAGACATCGATTGGAAAGTGCCATGTATTGTTGTTATCTATCTTTGAAGGAACCAACCAAGTAGAAGAAGCTCTACAAGATGCAAACCGGATTCTAGCCATGCAAGAATAATCGAAAAGTTTGAAAGAAATCGTGTTTGAAATCGTGGATGTACCAACTCATCAAGACGTGATTGGCACAAAAGTGGGTATTCAAGAACAAGAGAGATGAGAATAATGTCATAACCGTAAATAAGGCAAGACTTATTGCTAAGGGGTATTCACAATCGGCGAAATTGATTATGATGAGACCTTTGCACCGCCGCCGAAGCCATACGCCTGCTGCATATGCCGCCTACGAGGGTTTATTGTGTATCGATGGACGAAAGAGTGCATTCTTAAATGAGGTACTAAATGAGGAAGTTTATGTTGAACAACCTCCCGGCTTTGACAAAGGCGACCAGTGTACCGCTTAAAGAAAAGCTCTTTATGGTTCGAAACAAGCTCCTCGAGCTTGGTATGATACACTCTCTCAATTCTTGATAGACGAAGGTTTCACTAAAGGAATAGTAGATGTAACCTTATTCGTAATAGAAGATGGAGAAGATATTCGATGGTTCATATTTATGTGGATGATATCATCTTCTGGATCTCCCAACAAGAGTTTATGTGATAAATTCAAAGTAGTTCGATGCAAGGGAAGTTCGAGATGTCCATGATGGGTCGATGAGTTACTTTCTGGGTCTACAAGTTAAAAAGTATGTATGGATATTCATCTCAAAAAGTAAGTACACTAGGATTTTATTGGCTAAGTTTGGAGCTCAAAACCGTAAGGAAGCCGTATTCCTATGATGACCGGATTCAAGACGGATCCGATGAGAATGGTCGAAAAACTAATCGAAAAGAATATAGGGCTCTCATTGATCTCTACTATACCCGGATCGCTAGCGCACTGCATATAACATTTGCAAGAGGTGTATGTGTCGTCGATTCAGCAAATCCAATGCAAAGCCACCGGAAGCAGCCTAAGTGGATTCTTAAGTATCCAAGGACAAGAACCTTGGTTTATTTTACCCATCGATGATAATATAGATCTTAGTGGGTATTCTCGATTCGATTATGGAGGTTGCGAATTGACAGAAGTCAACCTCGTGTACATGTTAGTTTTAGGTAGTAAAATGATCTCTTGGTTTTCAAAGAAGCGACATCGCGATACATCTACTACCGGCGGAATATATGGTCAGCAGAAGTCATTGTTCCCAATCGCCTGCTAAGTCGGCGAATGAGGGATTACAACATTGTAGCTAAGAACGTACTTATATTCTCGTGACAAAGAATAATAGTGTTATTACAATCACTCGTAAATCTTTCTACATACAAGATGCAAGCATGTGGATGTCGACATCATTTTATAAGAGATCATGTTGAAAGAAGAATATCGAATGGAAAAGATCCATACCGATAAATAGAAAGTTGATATTTTAACCAAGCCACTAGCTGAGATCAGATTCAGAGAATTATGCAATGAGCTAGAAGCTCGGATCTTGGAGAAAATGCACCTGAAATGTTTGGTGGACTGATCTCCAGGACTAGCTGGTTGAGAGACTAACCAGGTTAAGAAGGATCAGTTGAGTAAAGTAACTCAACTGATCAACAGATCAGTCAAGGAACTGATCAGAGATAACCTTATCAGATTAGTTAAGAACCGACGATTGGTTGTTTCAAATTTTGTAAGTCGGTTAAGCTAATGTTCAACAAGCAAGTTACACAAGATTAAAGCTTCAATCGCATAAGGAAATAGAAAATACACAACAATGAAACAATAGAACTTTTCATTAATAAAGACCCGGAGGTCGAATTTACATTACAAGTTACAAGTACAAAAAAGGACCTTGAGGTCAAGACATAAACCCTAAATCATAAACCCTAAGCCTAGAGGGGGGACAGAGGCTCTGAAGATTTTAGAGCCTGATGCTCCCATTTTCCCCCAACCTTAAAAGGGGTGAGAGAGACTTTGAAATAATCATAAGCCACCCTCAGAGCTTCGGAGCGAGGAGCAAGAGCGCATTAAAGGATTTTAAGCCGTAAACCCCCTAACAGAAAACCAATGGGGTCTCCAAATAAGTTAAATGGACACAAGTGCCAAAGATGTGGTGCATGTTGGGATTATAATCGAAAGTATGCTTTTACTTTGTATAATCGATCGATCAATTTTGGACTTATTTACTAAAATAAATTGTTTATCATCGATGCTTTAAATATCATTGAATGTTACATATATTTACCGCATAATCTGCTCAATAAATAAGACGTGTTTACATTGTAGTTAATTTAATGATACCGCATCACGTAAGATTAAATTAATGCTTCCTTGTAACTAAAAGTACACCATTCACGACCTAGATGGAAATGAACAATCCATCGTGAAAGGTTGTAAGTAAGGCTCAGATTGGTTTGTCTTTCACCAAGAGATTACACTAGTGCATGACCGATGCATTGAAGAGGACCTCCACAGAGGACAAATTCTTCAAATCCTAACTAGGAAGAATTAGACCTCAAAGGGTTAGTTATTTCTTAATCTTCGCCCCTTAAATAGATTGCGTGTGGTTAGTAACTATTGCTTTGACTTATTACGGGAAGAGAATCAATGAGATTCAATACCCTATATCTTGGGCAATATTATTGGTCACATGCGATTGCTAAGATTTAATACGGAAAATCGTGTGCAAGTACGCTTGTTCGATTTACCCCCTTGGGAGGTTCATAAGTTTTATCATACCAAATCTTCCAAGTGGAACTAGTTTTCGGTATGGATAATAATGTTGAATCATTCCTTTACCAAGGATAAAAGATATTAATTAATGGAAAGCTATTTCAGTGGCGTTAGAATTAATTAATGGGCTAGGTAATCTTAAACACGGAAAATAATAACCGAGAGTCATATTAACTGTAATATGGGTTAAGATGGATAGTGCAATATTAATTATGTAGTGGGATTAATTAATATTTATGGGCTTGAATAATATTGTGGCTCAATATTGATAATTCAAGATCCATTGGAAGGTCCAATCTTAATTCTCCTAAAGGCCCCCCAAGTAGCCCAACATAAAGTCCAATAACTGAAAAAGGTGTTTAAAATAAAATAAATTTTGTTGCCTATTTTTCCTCATTTTTTTCGAAAAATATGAATAAAAGGGGAGAAAGATTTTCTTTGAGTTTTGTTATGGAATGAAGATATGTATTCTTGGAATACAAGATTATCTCATTAAATTCAAGAAATCTCCCACTTGGTTATTTATATTGTGATTTTCGAAAATTTTGAAATAAAAGGGAAAGAAAGATTTTCTTGAAAAGATATTATGGAAGATATGTATTTCTTGAAATACAAGTATATCTCATAAATTCAAGAAGATCCAAATCTTGGATTCTTTTCTCTTAATTTTCGAAAAATACTCCATAACAAGATGAAGTGGGATTTTTTGTGGAATATTTTAATTATGGAGAAAAGAATATACGAGATATATTCAAGATTTCTTGGAGATCAAGAAAAGATTTTTCCACATTGGTTTTTCCTCAAAATTTTGACCACCACCCCATCTATAAATAGGGGATGATTCTTTCATTCCCAAGTACAATTCCATGTGCTGGAAAAATTAGTAAATCCACAAAGGTGGTGCAACAAATTTTTATTTTCCCTTTTGTTAATTGTTAGCGAGCTTCCTTCCACCGGATTGACGATCAAGGACTAGGGAATACTTGGGAAGGCTTTTTGGTGTGTTTTCATCGACGAGACCATTGTCACTCCAAGAGGTTAGTTCACGTAAACCCATAGTAATTCCGCATGCGTAGGTTTTATGTGAACTGTTTATATGCATGATTTGTTGTTGAATTATTATTTGAATTAATATAGGATTAATTCATGCTAGTAATAAATGTTAGAATTAAATTTGTATTTAAATATTCATCCCGAATAGATCCGGGCAATTAATTCCCCAACAGTGCAAAGACCACATGGCCACGAGTGTCACATGTAAATATTGGGTTTTGTCTGATCAAGATCGATCATGTCCGATCAAGATCGTATAAACAAAACCCATGTTTTATAACAGACTGAGTCTGTTGATGCTAATTCCGTCATCTCGATAGGCACACAAGGTGCATACGGTTAGGAGAAGTGTCTTCTCATTTGCGATGGCAGATCCGCCGCCTCGGTGGTAGAGAAGCTTGGCAATAATCGTATGTGTAATCTTTGATGACGACGAAAGCAGGAATAAGGGAAGGACAGGGTTGATTTGAGAAGCTGAAATCATTTGAAAAGGGTTAAAGGTTTTTGCAGGAAGTTTCACCGGAAACAAGGGTTCACCGGAAAACATGGAGTATAAGTTAATGGAAAGATAAAGAAGGTGAATGGTTTATGTTGTGTGTATAAAACCCCAGATCTATTTATAAAAGAAAAACAGGGGTAGAAGTGCAAATTTAATTTCTCAAGGACTTTTAGAGAAATTAGCACTGCTAGGACAGCGCGTGAGAAGAACGCGAATGATGGTTGAATGAGTTTACGGCGTGTGATATCACAAAGTATCCAGACCATCATTGAGAACTGTCACATCACGCCGACTTAGGGAATCAAGGCGACTTTTTGACTCCCCAAAGTTAAGGCTTTGGCGGGAGTATAACGCAAATTCCAAGGCAAAGTGGCCTGAATGGAAGAAGACTGAAGTTCAAAACAGCTGAACATCAGAATGGCCTGAACGAGAAATCTAAAATCCTGAGTTTTGAAGTACTGAATTGCTGATGTTGAAGTGGATCAGATAAAAGGATCGGATAAGTGGATCAGATAAGTGGATCAGATCAGAGGATCAGATAAGTGGATCAGATAACTGGATCAGATACATGGATCAGATAAGTGGGTCAGATACATGGATCAGATACATGGATCAGATAAGTGGATCAGATACATTGATCAGATAAGTGGATCAGATACATGGATCAAATAAGTATCAGATTGGATCAACCAGGAATCTGATCAGATGAGTGGAATATTGTTGGGAAATACTAAGGGATAGACTACCATCAATAAGGTCAACAGTAATCAAGCCAACCAGATCAGATCACAGTGGTAACTAATTGATTACAATATAAATCAGTCAGATACGTTTCTTATTTATCTCTTTCTGATCATTTTTATATATAAATTAGCTTTTACTACTGTTCTCTTAACTTTATGACGAATGCACTGCAAAACATTAAATGCGGACATGGGAATATGTATTTAATGCGTTTTATTGCGGGTTTTCGCGTCCAAAATACGAGAAGACTACTTTTCTCAACCGTGCGATTAAAGCACTTTACGGCCGACTAATCTCAGCCATTGATTTTAAAACACGGGCACTTGAGTACTTATGGGAAGTTGTGCACAGAGGTTTCCCTCGCATAATATAAACCCAAATCATTTCTCCGAAAACCTCTTTCCACTCTTTCTACTCTTCAGTTTCTTAAAAGATCAAACCTTCAAAATCTTCAGAACGTGTTTTCAAAAACCGATTGATTCTATTTTTCACGTTTATTCAAACCTACGAATCAATATCTGGTAATTTTCTTTTAAGTACTTCATAAATTCACTCATAGTGGTTATTAGGTTTACAAATCGTGCTGGTATGTGTCTGTAATCTATATCTGTTATATGCAATGATCTATATGCTTACTTGCTTAATTCATGCTTAGATTGTTGGTTTGACTGAGTTTATTGAAATATTTCACTCAAACTTATATCAGTTGGCATATCATACAGAAATGACACATCTTATTGCACGAAAGGGCCAAGGCAAAAAGATCTGAAATTTCGCATCAATGAAGAAGGATATCATTGATGAGAAATATGTGGTATTTTCGGTCACCTCAGATCCTGAATCGTTGGAAATTATGGAGTGCCTGCGAGCGTGTGGTCTTGAACAATACTGCTATAGACATCAGAGCGTAGTCCACACTCATGAAGCCCTAGAATTTCAGTATAATCTACACAAGGACGAGGATATTGATGCTAATTTGATTTCTTCAGTTGGAGGATTGGAAGTAAGAGTCACAAACGATGATCTTCAGAGAATCTTTGGTCTTAGTCGAGGAAACATTTATCCAGAAAACTTCACAACCGATGTAGGAGAGAAGGCTTTTCTTGAAGTCGAGCTGTTGAGACCAGCAAATAAGGATCATACATTAAATGTCAAAGCTCCTTATCTGAAGAGGAAATATCGCCTTCTCTTCGAGATTGTGTAGAAGGTGATCTTATGCTCAACCTACAGTCTTGATGTTGTCACCTCTTATAAGATCAGTGTCATGGCTGCAATCATCAAGAAAATACCTGATATGGATTGGTTGGGCATGTTCAAAACAAGACTGAGGAAATTGACAGGGAAATTCGATCTAAACGAGAGAAATGAAGTGTTCTTATCCTCCAAGTGCTCTTTCATGCACAAAGTCTCGATCATTCTATCAGACAAGCTGCCGAACAATTATGAATGGAATGAGAATGGTACAAAGGTGTATCTAGCCAAGCATAAGGCCATCTTGGGCAAGAACGAGTCTCTGCCTGGTCAGTCTGATGATGATCCTACTCCCTATGTGCCCAAACAAAGGGGAGAAGGAAAGGGAAAAGAAAAGGTAATTGCATCTTTGATACAATCAGAAGCGCAGGGAACGGCCATCCCAGAGAAGAGGTTGAAGAGGAAGGACCTGGCCAAGAAACCAACCGCCAATGTAAACGCCGAAGAGAGTCACTTCTCCTCCGAAGACAGCCTCCTAGTCCCCGCTTGCAGAAGTTCACAGAGCGGAGGAGCCGATTCAAAGTTGAATCAAGAGGAAATTGCGCCGCCTCCGAGCACACCGCAAGTGAAGTTAGGGACGAGCAGATGCTCAAAGAAGGAGAAAGGGAAGGAGAAGGAAAGGAAAAGGAGAGAGAATCAAGAAGGAAATGGGGAGCACTCGAGGAAGAATCACCATCTCGATTCTTCGCCTCTCAAAGAAAATCTTCCAGAGAGAAAGATCACCTACACCCACTTCCAAATCACCATCACCCTCTCCTCAAAAATCATTATCACCACCACCCTCTCCCCACAAAACATTCTCACCCTCACCCTCACCAGCCTGCACCACCCCTTAACCCAAATCTTCTACTCCCCAACCCTTGAACCTCGAACAAATCGAACCTCCTCGGCCTTTTTCGCTTGTTGAAACCGAACCCCCAACCTTCGCTCAGAAACCAACCTCCTCAACCCGCAAAAACGAACCCCGAACCTCAACAACCTACGTACCAAAGAAACACATATATCCCCACCTCACCCCCAATCTTCAGAAAAGATACCAGAACCTAAGAGATCTAACATACGTGTGTCCATCTCTCACAATCCTTTCAACACCAGAATCGTGCTTGCTTCACCTGATTCAGGAAGTCCTATCATAAGAATTATGAAGCAACATATAAATGAGTATCTGCTGGATCTGCGGCTCGATTGGATCAACACCGCATCCAAAGACCGATAGAAGAGATCGTGTTATGGAGAGATATCAGATTGAAGAGCATCGAGGAGTTTCGATCCCTCATGGAATCTCTAGTTCGACTTTTTTGTGGATCTGGAGATGAAGTGTTTGGAGAGTGATGGGATTGAGAGTGTTGTCGAGTTGGCCTCTGATGATGATATCAGATGGTTAATTCATGACAAGTTTGGGATTGCCAGGGGATTTGAAGAACCTCAAGCTGATAAGGAAGAAGCTGCCGATGAACCAAGAGTGGGTGCTGCAGATGAGACCCAGTTTGGCAAGGCATCAAAATCTGACCAGACTGCTATGCTGAGCTCCGATACCCTAGATCTTAGATCTGAAAAAATTCAAGATGGGGTAAAGGCTGCCATTGAAGAGAAATTCACAGCTCTCACAGCAGATCTGATGAAGCGGTTTGAAGAAGAGCAAACGAATCTGGTTGATAGAGAATGGAAGCTCACAGTTGAGAAGCTCACACACATGCATAATGTTATCCTTTATGATGTGATGCAACTGGTTAACCCTCTTGCTGAGAAACTCACTCTCCAGTCTGATAAACTTAAACTTCAGACAGACATGCTTAGTGAAATACAAATTCTACTGGAAAGTGTCTGGGCATCCCTGGAGAAGACTGGCACTCACATGGATCTGGGTTGGAAGCATTTTGTGGCTTCTACAGAACGTGCCAGAAAGGATATTGATTTTTCTCTTAAGAAATTTCTGGCCCCCGCCCCTTCTGCAACCGCTCAGATCACTCCTCTTGCTGTTGAGGAACTCGGGGAGGAGATGACAAGGCAATTTAATGCTCTGAATAACAGGTTGTCCAAACTTTTTGATGAAACCAAAAAGGGGGAAGGACAAGGGAAAGAAGAAAAATAGATGCAGATGGTAACCACTGCGTCACTACCAGAAGCCACTGTATCTGACTTGCCTAAAGCCACTCCATCTGCTGATCTTGTTACTCCACCTGATGCTGCTGAACTAAAAGAGACTGTGGAGCAACATAGCAAAGAGATTAAGGAACAAAGGAAGGAGATCTCTGAGCAAAAGAAAGCCCTTTCTGATGTTACTGCCAGAGTGAATAAGATTGAAGACTTCTCTTCTTCTGTACAGCAAAGGATGGATTCTGATGATCAGGCCAAGAGCCTTGAACTTGCGAAGAAACTTGCAGAAGAAGATGAACAAGATGAACCTGAGCAAACTCTGAAGAGAAAGAAAGGTAAGGGCAAGATGATGAAAACTACTGCTGAAGTTCAGAGACAAGGGCAAAAATCCTCTACCAAGAGCCAGATGTCTCCTGAATAAATTCAAGAGCAAAACAGACAGAGAGTAAAAGAGGCTGCCATCAAGAAGCAGAAGTTGGCAGAAGCTAAAGGTCTAAACACCGCATACATTCGAAAGCAGAGAAAGAAAGAAGTTGTTGCAGAGGATATTGCATGGGAAGAGAAAGCCTTTCCGGCACCAGTTAAAGACATCCTCTGTGCCCGGTTAAATCTGCTCCCAGAATGGGATCAGATCAGAGCAGAATGGCTATGTGACATGTACATCTTGGAGAGAATTCCGATTCATCAAGACCAGGCTGAAAATGATGATGAATTCTGGAACTGGTTAGAAACAAAGTATCCAGACTTCTACCAGATTGTGATGAAGGAAGGGAAGATTATGACATTAATACCTGAAGCTCCTCCCTTCGAACAACTTCTCCCACCTATGCGTCCAGATAACAAGCTCGATACCCTCAAATTCAAGGATGCTTACTACGGATTTGCCGAGAAAGGAGGGATTCACAGAAGAGAAGATCTGGACAAGCTGATGCAAAGGATGTACAAGTTGTTTGGCATTCCCAAAGAACTTCAAAAGTTCAAGTACGTGTGAAGAAGACAACTTGGAATCAGATGATAGGTACATTTTATGTAATCTGTAATGATCATACCTATCTGAATAAAATATTCTATCTTTCTGATTCTAAGACAACATCTCATTGTCTTCTGAAGTGTGCACGTTTTTACATTATCTGCATTTCTATTTATGTTATCTGTTTTTCTGATTAAGTGTTTTGGTTCCATCAAAAAGGGGGAAATTGTTGGAAAATTTGTATTAAGTTTTGATGGAAGTTCCAAAATATGTTGTAATAGGACCAGTCAGATCTGTTAGCTGACTGATGATTTAGAATCAAATTAAGATGGCCAACTGAAATGTATAGATAGCTGATGTAAAAGAAAGGTCACATATTGAGGGGGAACTCAATATGTATAGGTCAGGTCAAATTATCAGATGACCAGATAAGGTTAGATGATCAGAAGACTAAACAAGTCAGAAGACAAGAAGAAGTTAGATGATCAGGTGAAGACATAAAGCTCAAGTTCAGAAGACCTTAAGATCAGATGACTCAAGAAGACCAGAAGACCTACATCACCCGAGTCTGTAACTTGTGCTAAGACAACCTGCATCAAAAGACTCTACTTGGTAGACTGATCAGTTATCTGATCAGGTTAGCTCACTCCTGGTGTCGAACTAAATGTTACACCAGATCATACGAATCTTCGACAAGAAGATTGACAAACTTTAGTTGGTAGAACAAACGTTGAAGTGTTGTACTTGTTAAACCAATGAGAGCGCGACATGTACGTAAAAAGGCTGACACTGCGAGATTTGGCGCTGCAAAGTCAAAACGGCTACAAAAGACACTATTCATGCTTTCGGCCATGTCGTCCCTGAGCACGTCAAATCAATCCTACAAATCTACCAAATATAGCCAGAAATTCAAATTGCTCTCCAACGGCTCTTTGATTTCGAGGTCTATATATATGAGATTACTCTTCATAATGAGTACGACGGAAATTATCAAGAAGCTCATACTATAGCCAAATTTCCGCACAAAGAACACAACCTTGAAGATTATTTTCTAAGTGTTCATCCCATAGTTCTTAGCACATAAATCTAATCCTCTAGCTGTTAGGCTACTTAAACACAAGGATAGATTTCAAGTTGGAACAAACAACAAATCTTACCCAAACCCAAAGTTAGGTTAAGTTTGTTTTGCAAGATTTCAGACTAGAGTTTCTAGTTCTGAATTCTGGGATTGGTTGAGTGAGAACTCTATAAATATTTGTTGGTGTAATGTGTTGGACTAACACAATAAACTAAGTCCAAGTTGGTTAAGTTGGTGCCCCTTGTGTTAGGGAAGAGTGGACGTAGGACTGGTTGTCCGAACCACTATAAATCTTGTGTGCATTTACTTGTTTGATTAACTGCTTTACGCTATTGCACACAACTTGATTAAATCTGCATACATATTCTGAGTTAGGATCAGCTAGCACCAAGCTACTGATCTGATCAGATTGACTCCATAGTTATTTGATTGAAAATAACTTCGGAATCTGATTTGTTATAAACTGGTTTTTCACACGGGTATTAACTAGCTTCCGCACAATCAGTTAAACTGATAGACACCGAACTGATCTGCCCTCAGGCGATCAGTAAGTTGGATATCAGTCCAAACTGATTCACTCGCACTCTGATCAAGTAAACTTCAATCACACCTGATCTGCACGAAAAAGTTTTCAGAAGTCTATTCACCCCTCCCCTCTAGACTTCTGCCCTCACAAAACCCGGTTCGAGACCTACACCACACGCCTCTAGAAATAGAGGTAAGAAATAGAACGGGAAAGCAGGCGGTGCTTCGACGTAACGAAGCAAAGAAGGAAAGAAAACAAAAGAAAAAGAAAATAAAAAGAAAGAAAAGAGAGGGAAGGGAAGGAAGGAGAGATTGAGGTGGTAGACGCCAAGGCTGTGCAAACAATATAGGTATATACATATATTTTAATTCTATGAATGCTTATAGGTATAATGGTTAACTTGAACTAGTATTTTTGTGGTTTTGTATCCTAATATCGAAGAAGCGAATCACCTAATTAAGTTTATGATTTCAGAAATATTTTTTATATTAATAATTTTACATGACAATTCGTAAAGATTTGATTCATCTATATGTTGTATTGAGTTGTCAGACCCCGTGTATAATTAGGGTGTAATTAAGGTCTCTTTAAAATTATAAAGGAAAGAAAATAAGTATAGAAATGATTGATTAATTGACGGGTATATGGTTTTCTATAATGTTAAATTGTATATAAAATGGAGATTTGAATCAGAGTAATATTGATGGTTAATTGTTATCAAATTTGATAGTTGAGCTGGATAAGGCGGTTTAAGAGTTGAGGTAGCGATATTTTGCGGATTCGAGGTAAGTAGAAATTCATTTGCAATTACAATGCATAAACATAATATTGTGTGCTTTATTGGTGATTAACTGGCAATACGTGGATAATATGTGGATTGTGAGATTTGATTGACATTCAGTGATCACTGTGGAAAGAGCTGGTGAGCTCGATATTTGATGTGAATTGGTTATGTGATATGCGAAACTTATGAGTTAATATGTGTTGCATTGCATTGCATCATGCATATCATGCATTATCATGAAATGAGATTTGATCAAATGATGTGTGTTGGCCACTGATTATACACCGAGGACGGAAGAGCCGACCTGGGAGTGGTAGTGACCAGGCAAATCGTGGCGGGCTACCCAGAGTGGGCCTACGTCTTATTATCACACGGAAGGGGCGACCTAGGAGTGGTAGTGACCAGGTAATTCCTGGCGGACTACCCAGAGTAGGCCACCGTTATATGATCACACGGAAGGGGCGACCTGGGAGTGTAGTGATCAGAACCAAAAAATCTAAAATTGAAAACCGAAACCGAACCGAATACCAAATTAACCGAACCGAATTTATATTTAGGTTCGGTTTTGTCACGACCACCCTTATTTAACCCAATATTATAAGAATATAAATATAATTTAACCTATAAACTTGCTATAATTTTTTTTTCCGAACATTATGACATCAACATCATCTCACACCCAACTACAACCTGTTCACATTCATATATATATAAAAGATACCCACAAACCAGCAATCCACAATCAAACTCTAAACCAACACACTAGTAATTCATAATCAACCCCAAACCGACACATTAGTACATATTAGACATTATACCACAACGCAATACACATCCATAAGTGACGAAATATATAAACGGAAGCAAGATAAGCCACGGTATGCCCAACAGGTCGTCATCTATGCATACAACCACTCATAACTTGCTGAAGCTCCACAACTTGTCCAGTAAGGCTGCCACATCACTACATCTCATGATCACCTACAATGCATAAACTAGGTGAGACATATAAATCTTAGTAAGCAGAAATTATGCATGATACTGTGAATCTTTGAAAATCCTCTCCATGCACTCTCTTTTGAAATCACCAATTTATTTATAAAACACTCGTAGGGCCCCAGACTCACTGGACTGAGCTCATAATAATATATATAAAATGGTGGCCTACTCTGGGTAGCCCGCCAGAGTTACTTTCAGTTTTAATTTTAAGGTAAAATTACCAAAAAATCGAAAACCAAACCGAAATAATACATTCTATATATATATATATATAATCCTATCTCAAGTGCATTTACTTATTTTCTAACCGAAATAATAAACTATATATACACAATGTATGTTGATTATTAAATTATGTAGTAGAGTAATACTATGGACTTTGTGTTGTGTTATTTAATTTTTAAATTATCGTTATAAAAAATAGATACGTGCATTTAAAAATAGTTTAATTTAAAATATAAAATAATTTTGGTTTTTTCGATTTTTTACTGAAATCGAACCAAAAAATTCGGTTCGGGTTTAGATCGATTTTGTAGCCAAACGGATCGATTTCGGTTTCGATTTCTTATGGTAAATATTTTGATTATTTCGGTCCTGTTCGTTAACCGAATTACCGAATGCTCACACCTAGGCATAGATACCAAAATTTTGGTATATCGGACTTCAGTATACCGAAGTTTTTAATACGGTTTCAATATAAATTTTCAAATATTGAAAATTTTGATGTTGTACACGGTATGCTTCTGTATTTTTGGTATAGTGAACCGATTCACCCCTAATAGTAACATAAAGAAATATTATGAAAACATAAAAATAAAGGCTTATATTGTGTTTGGATGTCAAAAAAAATTCCATTTTTCTTTTCAAATCTTGTTTTTGTGAATTTTTTTTAAAATTTATCCACTATTCACTAAAGACTACAGTATTATTTCGAACACTATTATCTAAGAATATTTCGAAAAACACAAAAAAGTTTTCATTTCTGGACAGCCGTCTGACTTGACAAGATGGTGGCAGAGTAGTTGGCAAGGCTTAAATATTTTAGAATTTGCAATGTTTAAACATTACAAAATAAATTACAATAAAAAATTCAAAATCAACCATCATCAAGCCCATTAACAGTTTTTTTATTTATTAGTTACGCTGACGTGTGATTTGTAATTTAATAGTATAATTTTATTTTTAATATATAAATATATATTTATATATATTAAATATATATATAAACTAGTGAAATTAAAAAAATAATGCCTCCGTCTCGGGATAACGTGCACATTGCACTGTTCACTCGTGTTTTTGCGAGCGAGTTTTTTAGTAGTATTTAAAATGATAAATTAATTTTTAAGGATGCATATGATAAATGAGAGGTAAATCTATTATACATTTTCTTAAGAATTACTTTATCATTTCAAATACTAATAAACAACTTGTTCGCTAAAACTCGATAGAAAAATGGTGATGTGCACATTATCTTAGGACGGAGGAAAAAAGGAGTACATAAATAAAAGAAAACTACATTAGAAAAAATACTGCGTAATTGTAAAATCACTGAACATTGGTTTAAATAAATATTTCTTAAAAAATATATATAAATAAAATATAAAATATCGTTAATCTAAATTAAAATCGAATTATAAATAATTGGCGCTTCAGTTAATATAAACACCAAAGAACATATACGTCAAAATATAACTAGCATCACTAAAAAAATGTTTTGTATTTACATAAGACGTTTGCAATATACATGCCAAAATAAAATGGGAATAATAATTTTTTTATATTATTTCTAAAAAATAAAATGTAATTTGGTTTTTAAAATCATACTCTTTCCGTCCCGCACTCAATTGATCATTTATTGTTTGCGCGATATTTAATAAAAGAGTTGTTTATTAGTGTTTGAGATGATAAAGTGATTTTTAATTCAAGGTATTGTAAACATTTTTTTTTAGGCAAGGTCTCATATGCAACTGGATCCGTGCACTCGCCCCGACCATATCCACTATTAAATTTGGGTCAAATATAAAGTGTCCATCTCTCACCCTCTCCCATCTAACTAATCTCACACACACGATGTGCGTGGCAATGAGGAGGGCGAATATTCTAATATCAAGCATCCACCTCTAGTTCTTGACGAAGACAATTTTAATGATCATGTATCTCACCTTTCTGGGCCCATCCATTCATTCCAACGTCTTTCTAATCTTTCTTTTTTCTCATCCTTCATCGCCGGCGACGATGACATTGCTCCGATTGAGAGCTTTACCTAATTTCTCTCTGCTTTCAAGGAAGAATCGGGAAAGCTCTGGTTTTTAGCAGGACCCGCAATTTTCAGCGAGTTGCAGGAGAACCTGAGTCGCTTAAGCCGGGTCAGCCTGGATAGCGAGTCGAGTATGGGGCTGGAGAAGTTGTTGCAGGAGAGGTCGAGATTCTTAAGGCGTAGGAGAGTGAAGACTAGGAGAAGACGACGAGTGGGGCTGAGTAACTCGCTAAGTCGAGAGCGAGTTCGATTAGTCGGGACGAGGAATTAAAAACAACGTCACAACGGAAATCGCAGGTGAATTTCTCTAAAAAAAGGGAGTCGCAGGGGTCAAAGGCGAAATTCCAGGAATCAATACAGGAGCCTTGGGGGATTGTGCCTTGGAGGAGAGTGATTGCGAAGAATGCGAGGGGAGAAAGAATCACCATTTTTTGGTTTTGAAAAATGAAGGAAGAAAGTGGTGATTTTAGTATAATTTTTTGTATTCGTGCATGTTTCTGTGATGTAAAGTTGCATGTTTCATTGGTATGAAGTTGCATGTTTCAATGATAGGAAGTTGCACGTTTTTCTTATAGAAAGTTGCATGTTTCTGTTATAGGTAGTTGCACGATTCTGTTAAAAGTAGTTGCACGTTTCATTGATTGTAAGTTGCACAATTCTACTATAGGTAGTTGCACGTTTTTTTTATAGGTAGCACGTTTTTCTTATAGAAAGTCGCATGTTTTTGTTATAGATAATTGCATGATTGTGTTAAAAGTAGTTGCACGTTTAAGTGATAGTAAGTTGCACGATTCTACTATAGGTAGTTGCACTTTTTTGTTATAGGTAGCACATTTTTCTCATAGGAAGTTGCATGTTTCTATATTTTCTAGTTGCACAATTCAGTATTAGATAGTTGCATGTTTCTTTTGTTTTTTAATTGCAGTTTGTTGCATGTTTTTGTGATATATAGTTTTATGTTTGTATATTTGTTAGTTGCATGTTTCTGTGTTATCTAGTTGAACGCTTCAATATTAGCTAGTTGCATGATTATGTATTTTCTAGTTGCACGGTTTAGTATTAAATAGTTGCATGTTTCTATATTATATAGTTGTGTGTTTTTGTTTTGTATTAGTTAGCTAGTTGCATTTTTTTTGTTATCTAATAGTATGTTTATGTATAAGGATATACTCCTCTTTGCCCAGTTTTTTATTAACTAATTTTTCAGTTCAAAAGCAAAATTCGGGCAATTAAAATAAAAAAAATATTAACTTTTCGCTACCTAATTTTTCAGTTTAAAAGCAAAATTTGGGCAATTAAAAAAAAAAAAAAATAACTTTACACTACCTGGGGGTCGAACCCGGTACCTACTGATTTGCAGAAACTTTGTTCAACCTCAGGGCTGCAATTTGTTATTAGTAATGGTTTGACATAGTAACAATTAGAAGGAGTTGCGCGATCCATTTTTTAAAATGGATCCGAGTGCACGGTGCACCCTGGTGCGCAGGAGACTCACTCTTTTCTTTATTATTAAAATAGTTGAAGGGATAAAGTGGTTTTTGATGTGTATAATATTATAATGACATGGGACATAATTTTTGAGATATTGGAAGGACATGTAGCTGTAAAAAGTAATATTACTTTATTGTCATTTATGGGAGGGGAAAACAAGCATGAGACTGACCAAAATAAAAAATGAGAAATCGAGTGTGAAACGGAGGGAGTAATAATTAGTTAAAGTATATTTAAATTAAAAATAATTAAACAACACAAATTAAATTTTATCTTATAACTATTAAAAAAAAACACATTCAATCACACTTTCATTTTAAACGACATATCAAATCAATTATAATCATTACCTTTTGAGTTGGTATGCTGTGAAACTTGTTCACCGTGAAACTTGTTCATTTTTACACTTCAGTTATCACGGCTACACTCTTTAGTAATATAAGTCACACTCTTCAGTTATCACGACTACACTCTCTGCTGTAATATAAATCACATCCTTCATTTTTATGAGTAATACTCTTTATAGTAAAAAGTCACACTCTTTAGTTATCACACACTTTAGTAATATAAGTCACACTCCTAAACCAGTTTCACCGTGAAATTTGTTCACCCTATACTTTGCCTTATATTTTTTTCACATCCAATTTCACTCTCATTTTTTTTACAACTATTCACTGAAAAAGAAAATTTTCCATAAAAATGAAAAATAAGAAAATAACCCCACATCCAAGCATACTATTAATTGTTGACTTATTTAAAGGGTGACCCGTTTGACCCACTAATGATTCCTCAATTCTGCCCCCTCCCCAAGAACCCAAATCAATATATATTGTACAATATTTTACAAGAGACATTTTCTCTAATTTCTATATTAAAATGGGTAGGTTTAACGTGTGTTGCACACGTTGTTATGACTAGTAATTAAAAGTTTAATTAAATGTCTCAGTGTTTATAAGTAAAAAAAGGATCATAGATAAAAATCTATGTCTAATAAATTGTGATTTATGAAATAGTCTGACGCAATACTAAGAAAAGCCAAATGGAAAAAACAAAATCATAAGCTCACCCCTAAAATCTTTGCACTTATATTTTCACCATTTTAAAGTTATTTTTAGAGTAATCCTTATCCTTATAAATTCACAGTTTTCTTTGTGATGAGTGGTAAAATGTGATTGCAGTATTTTAAAATTACTAAAATTTCACCAACTTTTGTTATACTTATGGTAAGTCAAATAGTATCGAAAAATAATTGATTCATGGAATTTTAAAAGTTTAATAATTTAGAGTTTATTAGGAAGTCAATTTGTTAAAGAGAATTCAAAGGAATGTACAGATATATGATACAAAATCTCATTAAGGGATATCAAATCTCTTTTTAAAATATATTTTCAATCAAAATTAATGAAAATTAAAATTTCTATCAAATACTTCTATACACAGCATCATGCAATTTAAATATATTTAAAATAATATTATTTGTATTAATTTTTATTGAATAATATTAATTATTTTTATTAAACAATAGTTATGTTAATAATTATACGCTGCAACCAGTACCCAATTGTTACTTCAGTTTTTCATACGATAAATATTTTTTCTTTACAAATTATCAATTCTTAATATAAAAATTGGTTTATGCACAAATCAATTTTTTTTAAAGGTTTGGATCCGTCAATGTATTCTAAAAATATTCTTTTAACTTTCAATTTTATGAATATCTCGCACAAAGTACATACACAAAAACTTGACGACAAATTCTACTGTGCAGCCCCATGCACCAATAAAAAATGGTGCAATTTAATTTTAAAAGCTTTTTTTTTAATTTTTTTTAGTTTTAACTTTTTTTTTTAATTTCGATTTTCTTTTAACTTTAATTTCAATTTTAGATTTTTTTTTTATTTTTTAATACCCGACCCGACCCCAAACCCAACCTGAGTGGTTCATGGTTCACTCTGCCCAAGTGGTTCATGGTTCACCCGGCCCAAATGGTTCAAATATGATTTAGGGTTCACTATTTAGGGATTAGGGTTTAGAGTGCACCATTTTTTATTGGTGCATGAGGTGCACATAAGAGTGACTCAAACTTGACTATGTTATAATTTCTTGATAGATTTAATAAATACAAACATGTGTTTCATAGATAAGGAAGATAAAACCCAAAAAATTAAGCAGATTATTCTAGAGACTATTATAAAAATAAAAATGTATAAATGCTAATTAATTAAATTAAACAAATAAATTATTAATTTTCTAATCAAATCATAATTAATCAATTTTTTTTTGCCATCTCGCCTCTATCAATTAATTCATAATAGATTCAATTTTATGAATTATCTCGCTCAAATGTAGTATAGTACATACACAAAAAGTTGACTATGTTATAGTTTCTTGATAATTTCCTTTAAAGAGATTTAATGAAATCAACTTTTTGTCATATAGTCATAGATATACGCTCAGATGCACCTCGGAAATAAGACCGCATTACACTTATAAAGAAGATTTTAAGTCGTCTGAACTATACAAAAAAAGTAAACATGCAACTATTCCAATCAGAAGCATGCAACTATGTTCATATATTCACAGTTGCACTTTCTGTGTAAATAAAACACACTTTTCAAAGACAATAAACAGACGCTTTAAAAAACTACGAAATATGAGTCGTAGTGATTCAGTAAGAAAATGAGATCCACTCATAGTCCTATACACTGATTCATGTAATTTAAATGCATTTGAAATTATATTAATTGTATTATTTAAATGTAATATTTTAAAAATAATCTTAATTAATTTTATTAAACAATAATTATGCAATAATTATATGCTGCAACCAACACACTCAAATGTTACTTTAATTTCATGTTATGATAAAAATAAAATGTTCACAAATTATTAATTAATAAAAAATTGGTTTATGTACAAATCAATTTTTTTCAAGGTTTGGATCCGTCAATATATTCTAAAAATATTATTTATAGATATATCAATTATTAACTAAGATATAAATTACGATTCAATCTTATGAATATCTCACACAAATATACACAAAAAGTTGACAATGTTATAATTTCGTGATAATTTTCTTAAAAGAGATTTATTGAATAGAAACGTGTGTTTAATTAATAAAGAAGGAAAAAAACCATAAAATTTGGGAGATTATTCGCCAGGAATAATTCTAGTCCGGATAAAGCTACAAAGCTACGACACGCCTACATTTTGACAACAAATCTCACCCATATAAATTATTACACGCAATTCCAATTCCAATTGCAATTGCAATTGCAAACCCTCACAATTTATTTCACCTTTCACACCCGAGTCTCACGATTCACACACACAGTCACCCGGATCTTGCAAAACGACCCGATTCGTGCAACCGACCATTTTCCGCCTGGTTTTCGTCCAATTTCCATTTGTTAGCGATTGAATTGCTTCAATTTGGTCGGCAATGACCAGGCGGTGCTCGCATTGCAGCCACAACGGGCATAATTCTCGGACTTGCCCCAATCGAGGCGTCAAGATTTTTGGGGTCCGATTGACGGACGGGTCGATCCGGAAGAGTGCCAGTATGGGTAACTTGACCCATTATATGGGTGGTGGTGGTGCGACCACTCAAAACGGCGTCGCTCTTGACTCCCCAGCCGACACGCCGGAACACCCCTCCGCCGGTTCCGGCGTCGCCGATGGCTATGCGTCTGAGGACTTTGTCGCTGGCTCGTCCTCCAGCCGTGAGAGGAAGAAAGGTGTTTTTTTTATTGTGTTTGGAATTTAGGCCTTTTTAACTGGAAATGATTTATGTGTTTTGGTTTACTTTGATTCTGTTTTTTTTGGTTAGGGTTGGCGTTTGTGCTTTTAATTTATGGTGTTTGGGTAGTGTAATTTATGTTTGGATCTGATGAATTTGTCGATTACAGTGTTGGTCTTGGAGAAGTTTAATCACAACTAAGAACAGAATATACGACGGATTGAGTGTGTCTTTCTAAGTATTCTCTTGTTTTTGGTAGAAGGTTTTATATGAGTCCAATTGTCCGTAAGCTCCTAATACCGGAAAAAGAGAAAAGGAAAAGCAGTAATTTAGTGATCTACTTTTTTTTAAAAAAAATTTGTTTCTGATAATAATGTCTTATTAAATGAAGAATTGTCCCAGAATCCCCAGTAATTGTAGTTTTCCCTTGTACCTGTTGCTTGTACATGCATTTTAAGGACATCAATTATGCTCTTATGTTCACATTTTTGTCAAGTTCTTTGGGACTTTGAAAAAGATGAGGTTGGTGGTAGGCTTTCACGTCTAAGTATATGGAGGGGAAAATTGAAAGATGAGAAGAGACCCTAGTTTCTTATGTTGGGGAATAATTAGGAATTAAGAAAATGAAAAATGAGAGGAAAACTTAGTTTTTTTATGTTCAATTGAACACTTTTTCATCAAGACACAACACTTGTTTTCTAGTGTATACATCGTGGTTGCTTATGAGGTGATAATATTCAGTATATGCATGCTTTGATGTCGTACTCGTGTACTCTTATTTTCTGAATCACTCTTGCAAAATTATTAATAAAGTTAGAACTTTTTAGGAAATAGGGATGGTCAGGATTGAATGTTAACATCCATGATCCTAGGTACGTGTAATTTATACACAGGGAAGATGAGCCCAGAAGGAATAGAAGCTTAAAGTTTTGTAATGAATATAAGTTGGTAAAAATCTAAGCAAAGATAATCGGAAGACTTATATAAAGCAAAGTTACTGCATGTTTCAGTGCTCGTACTTAGAAAAAGGGAGGATATGAAGGTTGGAGGTGTTAAAGGGTGCTGATGGTGTTCTTGTGATAACCTTTAATAATGGTGGTCCCATTCGTCTATTCAACATTGTGCTATGCACATCCGTACTATCTCTAGCTTATGATCCCTTTCAGGCTGCGTTTACTTTGAAGGGTAGTGATTAAAAGGGATGTGATATTAGATGGGAATGGATAACTTTTGATTGCATAACTCATGTTTACGTTGTACGAAAAATTAGGGTATAGATTTAGGGTACCATTTAAATTATACAAATTCCCCTATTCCTCTTTCCTTCTTCTATTTTCTGTATTGGTTCTTCTTTCTAAAGTTCCCTTATTTGGTCTCCTCTATCTTTTCTCTTCAATGTTCAGAAACAAGGGTGATCAGTTTCAGCTCTCCACTCTTCTGGTCCTTTTTCTTCAATTTAACGCCTCAAAATCACATGATTTTTCTTCAATTTTGTTTCTTCTTCTTTCACCTAACAATGGAATACGATACTCTCTCTCTTCTATCTTCTCATTCTCTCTCTTCAGATTCACCGGACCTCACTGAAACCCTCCTCATCACTCCCACCAAATGTCCTGAAATTGGTGAGAAATTGAATTAAGTAATTTGGGGAAAAGGTTTGTTGAATGACGTATAAGAAGTTGATCCATTTGATTGAACTGTGATATTGTTGGAAACAATTTGTTCCGTCAATTTGTGCCTCGTAATTCTAGTTTCTTTATTTTGATTCTCGGGCTTGTTTGATTGGTTTTTTTGTAATCTGTGCTCAATAATCACAAAATTTCTTTCCCGAATATGATCAATGGATTTACTGGTGTGAGGATTGAGGCTTCTGGTAGAGAAATTGCGTCTGAAGAAGGGAGAGAAATCACAATTTGTTCAAGGGAAAAACTGTAATAGCATGATATAATCCCATTAACAGTAAGTTATCCGGGGTATTTTGGTGGATTAAGCGGGCTTTTTGAGGGCCAGACACGGTCCTTGGGTTATCCCACCTTTAATTCCTGCAAACTATATATTTTTTTTGAAAGATTTTATTCCTGCAAAGTGAACATGGGATAAACCTGGATATTTTATCTTATCCTGGTTTATCCCAGGAAGTAAAAGCCCGTCAATTTATAAGTTTCACTATGTGATGTGCAAGTTGTTCTGGAATAATATAATTTTTCATTTTCAGGTGTTCCGTGGACGGAAGAGGAACATAGGCTATTTCTGCTTGGCTTGCAAAAACTTGGTAAAGGTGATTGGCGTGGCATTGCACGGAACTATGTGGTCTCCAGAACGCCTACTCAGGTTGCTAGCCATGCCCAGAAATACTTCATTAGGCAATGTAATGTGTCTAGGAGGAAAAGACGCTCAAGCCTGTTTGATATCGTGGCTGATGAAGTAAGCATTATTTCTTATCTCTGTGTATTATCTACTCATTTAGTAAGTTACTAATGATTTTTGTATTTATGAAGAGCAAAGGCTACATGATGCCATTCAATTAGATGATTAGTTTCATGTGCTAAGTGAATAATAAATGACTTAAGTTTTTCAAGGTAGATTCTAATCCATAAAAAATAGGCTAAAACTCAATAAGGACTTTGAAATCCTTTCGGTTGAGTTTTAAGCCAAGCAAGTTGTGTGGTGTTCCACAGCTAAAACCCTCTGTCCAAGCAAGGTATGTTTGGAGGGGGATTGGGAAAATCCTAATTGAAAAACCCTGGAATAGTAAAAAAGTAAATTTGGCTTTTGTGTATAAATTATAGGTTTGGATTTGGTATTGATGGATTTTGAAATCTAGCTTGCATAATCCTACGAACAAACATGCATAAGGATTTTGAAAGTAAAATTTTACTTTGCTAATCCAGAAACAAAAATATGCGTTTTAATCACTTATATGCTTGTTTGCAACATGTGTTTCAATTAATTAGGAAGCTACGTTAATCCCTCAATATCTTTCTCTTGTGCAGTCTGTTGATAATCCTTTGACGTCGAGAGATTTTTTCCCCGTGAACCCTCTTCAAGCCGAGACGCAAAGCAGCAGCGGCGTCCCGCCTTCAGCGATGGACGAAGAATGTGAGTCTATGGAATCCGCAAACTCCAACGAAGGCGAGAACCCTCTTCCCAACCCGGAGGGCCCACAATATCCTTACCCAGTCATCTATCCTGCATATGTTGCTCCAGTCTTCCCATTACCCGTACAATTTTGGCCCGGGTACAACACAGAGCCCGTTAAATCAGAAACTCATCAAGTGGTGAAGCCCACAGCTGTCCACTCCAAAAGTCCGATTAACGTGGATGAACTCGTTGGAATGTCTAAGCTAACCCTGGGGGAATCCCTCGGTGATAATGGACCATCTACCCTCTCACTTAAATTGGTTGAAGGCTCTACGAGACCTTCTGCTTTTCAGGCTAAACCGCCTCTGGTTCTTCGGGCTTAAACCCTAATCACAATCCAATTCATGCTGTTTAGAAAAAGGTGTTATGATGTGGGGCCCTCTCTACCCGTTGAGCTCCTCTGGAGATCTCTTGTTAATAGAAGATGGTAGAGCTTAGAGTGGTTCCGGTAAGTTATAGCTTTATTTGTTAGGTTGTTATAATAAGTGTGTTTAGGGAGGATTAACTAGTTAAACATCGACGTTGTTTTACGTTGTAGGAACCAAAACTCGTTTTCTTTCCTTTTTCTCTAAATTATTTGAATCTTTCACATCCTCTGCATCACACTCGAATCAACTATTTACTGGGCTTGACTTTCATTTAGTAATGTGGGTACTTTATACTGTCTGATGAATCAATATGGTTTTTAAGTCGTGTGATGTATATAATATTGCTCTAGTTTTTTTGGAGAAATCGAACTCTTGTATGGATCCATCAAAAGGGGCAAGAATCTTCATCTTCCTTCCTGGTAATATACACTGGAGATCAGAGCTTGTTAGAGCCCTTTTTTCAGTTCTTTTCTTCTGCAAAATTTTGTTTTCATTATGCTTCAAGTTGAGGCACATTAAGTTGGGATGATTTCTGCTAGCAAAACTCCCAGATGATTTCCATTTCTTTGTGTAAATTTTGGAGAGATAACTACAACGTGTGGGTCCCACTCTTTTATGTTTTTACTCATTATTGTATTATGTGTTTTTTTTTAGAAATTTACAAGAACTTTACACAAAAGAAATGTAGAGGATCCATATCCATATTTTTCAAGTTTGAGGCACTTCCATTTTTGTATGATTGACATTGTTTCATTTTGTCATTATGGTGAAATTTGCTAAGGTTACATGTTGATTTGTATAGAAGGATCTTAAACTGTAGAATAACAATTATACTTTGTTGTTTGAATTGAATCGATTGTGACGTTGAAATGATAAAATTCTAATGTCAGATGGTGCAATGCTAGACCTGTCTTATCACTTTTATTTTGAAGGTTTCAGTGGATTTTAAACATGTTTTTTGTTTGTGAAAATTTAAGATTGTGTTGGAGGAATTTACTATTTGCATGCACCATGTTTTATGTGTAGATAATTCTGCAAAGAAAAAAGAGGATCTAGTTAAAGATAAATTGGTGTAATATTATGCTGTTTCAAAAAAAAATAAAATAAAAAAATTGGTGTAATATTATAAGGGTAAGCCTCTTGTATAATACTATTATTCTATGAAAACAATTAAAAAAAAAGCATCTAATTGCCCCAGTAATACAGAAGAAGCCCAAAAAGAGAATCTTCAAATCGAAATAAAAGAAGTGGGACTACTAAAACAATTAAAACACCTAAGCTCATGTACAAAAGTAGCCCAAGTAAGAAAATTGCAATTAAATTCCAATGTGATTTGGACTAGAATTGTTATATGCACATTTTAACCGAATGGATGGGACATGAGTATGGCCGGTTGTCAGACGTCGAGGAGTGCGCCACTCGTTCTCCACAAACGACTAGGATTGCGCCAATTTATCTTTTTTAAAAATCATAGGTACTTTTTTTTAAAGCCCAGCCCATTTATTTATCAAGTATTAGTTATATAATTATGTAGTAGCCCACCCAGCCCAAACAATTTTATAAATATGTTTCAAAAGTGTAAAATTTAGTTCTTAATAATAATTATATTTTAAAAGTATTAGTTATCCAATTGTAAAGTATTAGTTATTTTATTGAACAGTATTAGTTGTTTAGTGTTAATAATTTTGTTTTAAAAGTATAAGGTTTGAAAGCCATCTTGGTGGATCCTGCCAGACCCGGTTTTGAGATGGAGGCTTAAAAGTATTAGTTGTTTTATTTAAAAGCATTAGGTGTTTCATTTAATAGTATACAATAAAAAAATATATATAATAATTAATATCAATTTTTTTTAATTAAAAATATTAAGTCAGTGTAATTTATAAAAGTATCGTTTCAGTGTAATATTTTTTAAAATAATTATTGAAATTATCGAACTCCTATTAAATAAATATATTTGTAATGTTAACACTAATGGTGAAGTACAACAAATAAGTAATGAATGATCTAACAAATAACAATTAAGGAAGTTAGTGAAAAAAAAATCATAATTAAATATAAGATAAATGGTATATAAAATGACGTGGTGCTAGAAAAACTAAAATAAAATATTAAAGAAATGATATATTAGCCTCTATTTTTTTAGCCTTATATTTAGCTGCACGTCGCGGTGCATCCTGGTTGAATAATGCATTGCATTGTTCTATTCTACTTGTAAATTGGAAATGTAAACCATACGCAGTTGGGTGATGGTAGCTGAGTCATAATGAAGAGAATGACGGTACTGGATGATCCTCAAATGTCATTTGCAACTGAAACTAAAGTTAAAATTTTTTAGTTATAATTAAGGGTTAAAATATATTATAAAAAAAATATAATAAAACAACAAATAGTTTTCTTACCAATATCCAATGTGAATTATTGTACACGTTCCCTAACACCACCTGAGCGATCGGAGGTGGTCGACAGTCATCCAAGGCAGCGGGAAGACATAAATGTCCGCTAGTGTCACCGAATGACATTACGAAAATATTATAAAAGATTGCAACTAAGTATCCACAGTCAGATAATGAAAATCATTTATCTATCTCCACTGGACTATCGAAGTGAGATAGACTTTTCTTCAAGTCTGACATGGTTATAAGACCACCTATAACAACATCGTATAAATCTCTTCTTTTGTTGAGTTCAAATAGCATATCCATTCGTACCCTAGGCCATGCGTCTTCGGTTCCGTAAATTGCGTATGCAACAACTTTAAATTTACAATTTCCGTCTCCAACTACATCCGTGTATGATTGAATATATTCTCTCATAAAGGGAGGAAAGTCTTCCTCCACCGGAGAACCTTTCAATGACAACGGTGAGTTAAGACTATTCTGAAAATGAGTCCTACTTTTGCTAGCGCTACTCTTGCGAGGCGGAAACGCAGATGCTGGGGACCTCGGGGGTTTTGAAGTTGGAGTTTTTGGGGAATTTTGGTCGGTTGGTCCCCCGAATCATTCGATCTATCCTCATCGTACACTCGTTGGATGTGCTATTTCTACGAGGTTGTGGTGGAATATCCTGATATGAATTAGTTCCCGCCACTCTTCCCTTGCCCTTTTGTTTTTTAGAAGACTTTATTCCTACAAATTCAAACATTCTCTCCCAACCCGAAGGTTCACGACATCGCTATGGGTTTTTTTTTTCACCATTTGGAGGTGGAAGAATGTCTTCAACCTTGTATTACCACCATCGTCATCTGTAGGTCCCGGTGAAAATGAGTCTTACACGTGTATGGGGGGGAATACACGTGTTCAGTATTTTAAAACTTTTTCTTCATCGAGGTCATATAATCCTCGAAGGTTAGGTTAAAGCACGCTTCTTAATTCAAAGTCTCTTGAGACAAAGATCCCGAGTTGCTTTTTGGGGAAATCCCAACCGAGTCCTCGAGTCTGAGATTGAGTTGCTTGGATCGGATAACTAACTTCATCAATCCTCGGAAGAGAGTTCGGTTTGGTAACTATCTGTTCTAGTCTCATCGTCTTGAAAATGGTTGGCCCTAGTTTATACTGCTTTTAAGCTTTCTTTGAAAACCTTCCCTTATGAAATAGTGATTAGGAAGATTCACTTATGCAACTTCATGGATTGATTCCAAACATCGATTGAAAAGTATGCTTTAAAATCAAATTTAATGCAACAGTTAAGCACAAATAAGGAAAGCAATAAAAATACGGAAGTTTATAGTGGTTCGAGAAAGTTTTCCCCGACTCTTGGAGAAATTCACTATCACTTTTGAGCTTTACGACTTCAAGTTTACTTACTCAACTCGGCCCCGAAGTTTTTATTACTCCACGTGTTTACTTACTCAACCCGACCTTGAGTTTTCGACTACCTCCGTAGTTTACTTTTTCTCAATCACACACAAGCTTTCGACTACCCCGTAGCTTACTAACTTCTCCTCTAGAGTTTTCTCGACTACTCGCGTGGTTTACTAACTCTTTACAACTCTACTCACCAACAAACACCTCCAACTACCTTCTCAAGGGTTTGGAGTTTCTTGGTTGGTTTCAACTAGGATGAGATATCCTTTACAATGAAGACAATGCAAAGGGTTAGGATATCTCGACTAAGCTTTGATAAATCTTATCCAAATAGGCTTAGTAAAGTGAGCTCTCTTTCAATATAGAAGCACTTTAGAAATTCAAGGTATTTCGAAAGTGCTTTAACTTTTGCAAGAATAAGTTTGAGCTCTTGAGTTTTGTTTAAATTTCCCGTAACCTTACAATGTTCGGGTCACCAAGATTTATAGGCATAAAGGTTACTCTTGAAAACTATCCGTTGGAGAGATAGCCGTGAGTTCCTCTTATGGTGTGTGTGAAAAATGGTATTTAGAGTTTGACACTCCCTAACACGTTTTAGGCAATAGCATTAGTTTTTGCGATCTGAACTTTCGTGACATCGACATCTTTTTTTCACGGCTTGTCCTTTGTCGGTGTCGATGGTTTTTGTCTCCAAAAAGGTAGACACTTTCAACTTTTTTTGGTTACAAACTCGAGTTTGATATAACCTTAACAACACTTCGACTTAGTTCCTTTTGTCCTGATTTGAATGTCTTGGCAATATCTAACTTTCTAAGGCATCGCGTTTTTCTCAAAGATTAAATCCTTCGATTCGGAACATTCAGTTCATCTTTTAATTCAAAGATATTCTCGAGTCTTTAGTAGTTCTTTTCCTTTTCAGATTAATGATCTTCGATACTCGATCTTGATCTTGTGTTCAGATTCTTTTTCTTCGAGGTCTTCACGTCTTCGGGATCTTCCCGAGTCTTTCGGTTTATCTTGATAGATATCTTTGAAGTTCTTCATGCTGAGTCTTCAGTTCTCAGTTTCCATATCGAAGTCTTCGAGAGACTTCGGTTTCATCAAAACTTCATCTTCGAAACATATCGAGTTCTTGAGTCTTCGAGAACCTATCCTAACTATATCTGGCGATTATACATTTTGCGATAACATCCCGAATACTCTAAAACCAATCCTCAACTATCAAGATCATTCTGAACATGTCATACTTAGGGGTTTTGGGATCTTAATCAAAATCATATAATCTTTTATTAAATTCATCTCCCAACATCATCATCTCTTCCGGTGGTAGTAATACGTAAAAAATCTATATCCAATATTTTCCAATACATATCAATACAGTCTATATGGATACTATAGTTGTTTTTGTAAAACCAGAAAAGCTCGCAATAGCATGGAAGACCATGTGTTCTCCTAAGATAATGCCCGCAACTGTTTTCACCTAGATCTTTATCCACACCACGCAGCTGTTTGGTCGCCCTTGCTCGATTTGGTTACCCTCGATAGTTTGTTCTGCTAGACCGTCTATGAAGATATTATCCACTTCACGGGTCCATTCCGTGGTGTAGAACACAACAACTTGGCACATGGGGCTATGGTGGTAATCATCAAATGTCTTTGGAGAAGTGGTTTGGACAACAAGAAAGGTATCAGCTACATCAATTCGTATAGCCAATACAAGACTCTTGGTTCATTTGGCCCGAATACCCACCTCAGCCTAACAACCTATTGACAATAACAATGAATTGTCCATATTTTTTTGTAATGTTTGTTTGTTGGATGAATGATTAATTAAGGTGAATTATTATTGAAATTTTATCTCTTGTTCACTATTATATGTTTTTCATAAATTGGTCACTTGATAATCCATCTACATGAATGCATAACAATGAAAAATCATTGAAACTTAGTCCCTCTTCACACATTTTAATACTATTTTTTTATTTAAAAATCAGTACTAATAAATTATTTATGTATACTTTTGTAAACTAAACTATTCGTTTTACGCAAATGAATAGATGATCGCATAAAAAATTAAGTTAGGAAATGTCAACAGTGGAGATGATTAGGGAAGATCATTGTCGCCATTGTTGTGGTTGGACAAAGATACGGGGAGGTGATCTAATTTTTTAAAATATTATCACATTTGAAATTAACAATTACTCTTACATCATCATTCTTAATATAAATAGCTACTTGGACATGACAGTTTCGTCGCACGGTTTGGATACTGTGTGAATAACGTGGTCCGACACTTATGCTGCAAGTACCTTGACAAAAAATGGACAAACTGGCCCATGGTTCCATCCGAGTGCCGGGAACACATGTGGACTATATTTGTAGTAAATTTAATCACATTTGCATTTTACACATATTATTATTTTGTAAAACTACATATCTCAATACAAATCTTTATTATTTTTGTTACAGAGGTAAATTCAGGATTAATGGAGATCCAGCTTGTGCAACATTCATGCGTCAAGGATGGAGAAACGCCCCAAAAGACATTTAAATTTCATGTATTTTCTTTTTTATTAATTAAGGTTGTATTAAATTGGTGCTTAATGTTTGAACACCAATGCACATGAAATATCAATTAAATTATTATAAGTTGTTGTTAAACTATTATTTTTAAATTATCAAAATGTATTTTACTTAAATGAATAACTTTATAATAAAAATAAATATATTAATTGTGAAAAATATAATTACAAAATTATAATTTAATAATATTATAACATATTAAAATTTTGTTCTTTATAAAATTAATAAGATTATAACTTATTAATCTTTTTTAACACTTAATATTTAAAAATATATTATCGGAATTTAATATTACATATAAGTTAGTTCGATTTTCATAAATTACAAATTATATGTAAAATTTTAATTTCTTTCTTTATAAATTATACTAACAATAAATGATTTTCAATGAAACAACTAATACATTTAAATCTAAACAAATAATACTTTTGAATTAAACACCTAATACTTTTCAATTAATTTCAACTAATACTTTTGAATTAAACACCTAATACTTTTCTATTATACTACATATATGCCATAAAAAAATAAACGGTTATGGCCCATGTTGAGACCATATTCATCAAAGTAATGGCTCAGGTATTAATTGGACCCTTAAAGCAGAATTACTACATATCTAGTAATTCATAATTATATTTATTGAAAATTTGAGAAGCATCTTAATAATTGTTAATGTAATCAAGGAACTTTTATTGAAATCAGAATGTGAAAATAGACCAATTTATCTTTTGGTAAGCAAACAAATAAAGACCTCAACTTCATGTGAAAACTACTTTGCAAAACAGAACACTATTATGTTGTTATATCAATAGATAGATACAGGACAACATACACATACAAATAACGAAATTAAAAAAAAAAAATTAAAGCGGCCGAAGGCCTGTCGTGTCAAATGCATGACGCGACTGTATCCGATCGTGTCAAATGAACGACGCTCCTATGCCCAATCGTCTCAACCGCACGACCCGACTCTGGTATATCGTGTCAAGTACACGACGGGACTCTACTCAATCGTGCACAATGCACGACTGACATGCCAATCATTACTTCCCGCCAACTCATTCGGTTAATATGTGCAAATAGAGTTACTCGATTTCGACCCATGCTATGTGGCCGAAATATTGACCCAAATTGTCAGTAAAGTTAACAGCTCAAGTGCGAGAAAATATCATAATTACTCCCGTAACTTTGGACGATTCCGTTTTTTGTCCTGTAATTTTTTGCTTTTATAACTTTAGTCCTGAATGTGTCAATTTCAGTACGTTTTGGTCGGAAATTTTAAAATTTTGCCAGAATTAAAATGTGCATCTCACATGAAACTTCAAAATTGATATTTTTTTTTTGTTACATGACAGATCACTTGTGTCTAGTAAATACTTTACCAAGGAGGTCGTCTAGCATGGCTTGGCCATTCATCAACTACAGACTCTCGACCTGTTGGAATAGAAATACCTTATGCATTTTAAGGCCATCAATTGTGCCTTTTGGATCTCCAACCAGACTATTGGTAGTAGAAATGATAACACAAGTCACTTGAGTCTTACTGGTGTGAATATTCTCATGAGCAACATTTGATCTGACATGTGCAGAGTGATCTGGTTCTGGTTGAATATTTAAATTAGGGATAGGAAGGTCTACCACTCGCGTTCCATGTCTAAGAGTTGGAGAAATCCCTAAGCCTGCGTTTGGATGGAGGATTTAGATTTGTGCATTTTAAATCGCCCAGCTCAAATCTACTCCACTTGTTTTGGTAAAAAAAATAAATCAATGGATTTACAAATCAATGGGTAAAAAATAAATTATATTATCACAAAAAAATTGTATTAATTTTTAGTTAATAGTGAATTTCAATTGTATGGATTTGACAAATTCTTTCATAAATCCAATTTGAATCTAAACAAGGGACTTCAAGTTCATGGATTCGAAATGTATGGATTTTCAAATTCATTCATTTTTAAACCCCTTGTATTTCAAATGACTTTATGACAACAATTATTCACTATAATTTTTTCCGTAATATTCTCAGCATTGAAGATTGTTTGACCCAAACCAAAGGTCTTCAAACAACCAATTTTGTACAAAATTAAGGCCTTTTCAAACCAAATGTCTTCAAACATCTAATTTTTAACTTTTGATTATTCTTTGCCTTTTGCTTTTTATACCAGTTTGTAATTTGTGCACAGAAGTGCCTAATCTATCTATTTGTTTACTATACAACTTGGTTAGTATTTGTTTGTTATTTATCTACAAACATTGGTCGTTTATGTGGGTGTTGCTTTTGTTCCCCAAATTGATCTAATTTTTTGTTCATGCTTTATTTCTCCCTTTAATTGTTCTTACCTTATGCTCTTTATATCTGTTTGTAATATGTGTTCGAAAGTGTAACAATGGTTACTACGGGACGTGTAGGGATATATATATATATATATATATATATATATATATATATATATATTAGACTTACCCATTGGTTTTAGAATAGAACTAAATAATTTTATTTCGTTCATTCTATTACTCAAAACATTATTTTCATTCCTATGTTAGACATAAAGGATTTTTTGTTCCATTTTAGTGATAATAATTGTTATTTCACGTTAAATGATGTGGTTTATGGAAATGCTCCTTTATCGAATGATTTATATTTATTGCATTGTGGATATAATGTTCTTAATATACAAAATAAAAACTCAAACTTAGTAATCATGAAAACCCGACTTACTTGTGGCATTGTAGACTTGGTCATGCAAATGAGAAAATAATTTCAAGGTTAAGGAAGTTAGACTACTTAACTCCATTCGACTTTGAGTCTTATGGAGATTGCGAATCTTGTCTCAAGGGCAAAATGATCAACAAACCCTTTTCTGGGAAATGGTTACGTGCCAAAGAAGTTCTAGAGTTGATCCACAACAACGTAAGTGGACCATTGCCCACTCTAGCTAGGGTCACTTCGGCTACTTAATCACTTTTACTGATGATTTCTCAAGATACGAATACGTGTATCTTATGAAACACAAATCCGAGTCTTTTGAGAAATTCAAAGAGTACAAAGCTGAAGTAGAGAAACACCTTGGTAAAAGTATTAAGACTCTTCGATTAGATCGAGGAGGAGAATACCTTAGCCATGAGTTCATTGATTATCTAAAGTTGCATGGAATCCGATCACAATAGACTTCTCACGGAACACCCCCAATGAATGGAGTTTTCGAAAGGAGAAACCGAACCCTGTTAGACATGATAAGATCCATGATGAGCTTTTCCTCTCTTCCAACATTCTTGTGGGGATATGCGCTCCAAACCTCAATCTAAATTCTAAATATGATTCCATCCAAATCGGTTGAGCAGATGTCATACGAGTTGTAGCATGGCAAGAAGCTAACTTTCTCACACATAAAAACGTGGGGTTGCCCCACGTTTTGTGTAGAAAATGCTCACTGATAAGTTGGAATCAAAAGGTGAAAATGGTTACTTTGTGGGATATCCTAAGGAAACTAGAGGATATTATTTCTATCTCCCTGAGAAACAAACAATGATTGTTTCTAGGCAGACCAAGTTCCTCGAAGAAGACTGTCTTTAAGGAACAAGGTCGTAAGACGATAGAACTTGAAGAAATTCAAGAACCACAAATTAACATAGAGACTGATGATTTATCAAAGCAACATGACAAAGAATCAGTGAGAGCATTCAACAACTCTCATGGTGGAAGTTTATCACTAAGTGATCCTCTTTCAGCCAGTGGGAGTTTAATTGGAGTTGTATTGCCTTCGCAACGAACTCCAAGTGGGCTGAATGAGAACAACATAGTTCAAACTCCCGCCCAAGAGGCATCTGAAAGTGTAGCTCTTGAGGACTCTTCGACATTGATGAAATCGATGCACCACAAAATTTTCACGATCAGAATATACAGCCTGCACAACAACAACTCTATAAGTCTACTAGGATTCGTAATCCACCCACTAGATATTATGGTTTCTTCGTAGAGGAACATGATGACGTGGAGATCCCGGATAAAGACGATCCTAGAACTTACACTGAGGCAATATTAGATGTTGACTCAGAGAAGTGGCATGAAACCATAAAATCCGAGATGGACTTGATGTACACCAAACAAGTCTGGGACTTGGTTGAGTTGCCAAAAGGGGTTAAGCCCATAGGTTGCAAATGGGTCTTCAAGCGTAAGACTGATGCAAACGGAAAAGTACAAACCTACAAAGCTAGGTTGGTGGCGAAAGGTTATAGTCAACGCAAAGGCATTGACTATGACAAGTCAACGCAAAGGCATTGACTATGATGAGACTTTCTCACCATTTGCTAAGATCAAGTCCATTCGAATTTTACTTGCGGTAGCAACACACCTCAATTTATGAGATTTGGTAGATGGACGTTAAAATAACTTTCCTCAATGGTAACATTGACAAGAAAATATTTATGACTCAACTAGAAGGTTTCATATATAATTTAAAATATAATCTTGTGTGCAAGCTTAAACGGTCCATTTATGGATTGAAGCAAGCTTCTAGGAGTTGGAATATCCGGAGGGAAGCCTCTTTCGACATCTGGAGCTCGAGTTCTCCAACCTTGGCTTCATAGTCCACCGCCAAGGCGTGGGACTCAGCCAACTGATGAGTAAGCTCGTCGACCCGGCCCCGCAATGTTACCAGCTCGAGGCGGTGCGAATCGACTTCAGCGTGTCATTTCGTGTTCACCTCCACCACCTACAAGGCTAGATCGGCCGACCGCTCCTGCGTAGCCTTCAAGTCGACTTCCATTCGAGACATGGCCGCGACCGCCTCCTCCAACTTCTTCTTCTGCATCGAGGGCTGAGCAGGAGATCTCCAAGTCATGATCATTCTGCTCGACGACCCGCTCGAGGAACGTGGCCTCTTTCTGAGAATAGATCAGGGCGGTGTACAAGTTGTTCTCCTTGTTGTTTGAAGAAGCGGCGTGGTGGTTGTCCAGAGACCAACACCGGGAACATCTCACATGGAGTGCCGCATGTACTGAGGTAAGTCCGACTAAACCCCGACGATGAGGGGCATCTTTGAACGAAGATAGTCGGCCACGGGCGGCGGGAAGTTGACAAACCTGTAAGGACAAGAGCAAGTCAGACATTTGTGAAAACGTAAAGGGAGTTAGATATTCGAAGAAGACTTACGCCCGAAAAGATCAACGTCGAATCCCATTTAACGTCGATCCCCAAAGAACCGGGCGCCAGCGGCGGAGGGGGAGTCGACGGTGGGGGACAAAGGGCGAGGATGGGCTCGGCTGGAAGCGCCCCACCCCGTAAGCGTGGGGGAATGGTCGCCCGTGCGGCCACGCTTACGTGTGGGGGAGCCCTCCGAATGGGATGGGTGAGCACCTTCTCGCCCCTCCTTGACCTTCCTTTTATCCTTCGAACGATCCGCCTGGGAGGACCCTCCTGTATCTCCACCGTGCCCCCGCGAGACGAGGAGGTGGGCCGCGCCGCGGGCCCAGTCCGAGAGAAGTTGAGTGCAGGATTCCGATGGGAGGCCATTTGTGTGGCAGTCGGGGCGATTGCTTGGACGGGTATGCAAGGAGCTGCAGGAAAGTGCATTCAATATTTAAAAGGGGAATCCTAAAGGGGGTTCAAACAAAGTTTTCCGTAAGAGACTCACGAAGGCGACCGGTCTCGCGAGGGTACGTTTGTAGTCCTCCCATAACCTCTCGGAGGGAGAGTTATAAAGCTCAACGTGTCGTTCCTCCCAAGGATGGTCGAAAGTAATTCCGGCGAAAGGCCTCAAGTCCCAGTTCACCGGCTCACAAAGAATCGAATAAACCTTTAAGAGAGACAAGGGAAATTAGATCAGTACGGAGAGATGCTCGATACCCCCACAGGAATGGACCTTACGAGGAGGCCGCTCTTGGAAGTCGGTGGGTATAGGAATCTCCGAAACAGAACCCGGGAAGGCGCTTTGCCAAGCCCCCCCCCCCACAAACCACCACCGGGGGTGCCAGTTTTTTACCTTGTTGACTATTCCCCACACAATCCGTCGGCCAGGATGATTCTTCAATGCTTAATGACCCTCCTGGCCATGTTGGACGACCAACGACCAAAAGTAGTTCACCTCCATTGGCGTGGGTAGTCGATAAAGGCCAGCCTGGCCAAGCACCGCCAGAGTTGCCAGAAGGTAACTCCACCCGTTCGGAGTAATCTGCGCTGGGGCAACGTGCCAGGCGGCCAGTAGATGAGAGATCGCCTGGTGGAGTGGGAATCAAAGTCCGACATCCATGACCGCCTCATGAATGGCGATCATACCCTCTGGGGGTTGGTCGGCCCTCTCGGACTCATCCGGGCGATAGAAAAACACGTCGCACGGAGTCTCAAATTGGCGATGAGCTGCGTCCAGATCAGCCTCCGACATTGTGGAGCGGTATTTCTCGTCATTTATGAAAAATCTGGACTTGGTCGCCGAACAGACTATGGGACGAAGTGGTCGACGGAGGTGGAACCTGGCCCGATAGGCTCGATAATCGAAAAAGTTGGGATGGTCTTAGTCGCTGCGAGCAGAGGTCTCTGACTCCTCAGGAGGGTCGCCCCGAGGGTCTCCCACTCCCCACTCCGGTGTAAGAACCACCAGATCCTCGAGGGGACCAAATACCTCCAGATCAATCGGAGAGTTTCCCCGGGCTGGACGAGAAAGGCCCATGCCGCTGGATTGAACCCCGCCGCTCGATGCTCCGGCCGATAAAACCTCCCTCACCGGGGAATCTGACCCCGATGAAACAGTAAAGGAGGGCTCCCCCTCCACCTGACGCAGATGACCACCGGGGGACATAGACATTGTACTAGAAGTAGAAGAGAAGAGAAGGAAGGGTTGCGCTTACCAGTTGGCCATACAAAGCACCGGAGGGTGAAATCTTGGGAGAAACACTCGAAGAAGCAAAGTCCCAAAATCAAGGACGAAGAGATCTATTTATAAGAAGGGGCAGGGACTCGAATGCAAATATTTTTTCAAAAAAAGGGGGCGAATATGCTAAATCCCTAGAATAGTGGGGACGTGATGGTCACACGCCATCATGACCTATAGGAGTCACGTCATCGTCTTCCTTCTCGAGGCAATGGTTGAACTTACTCGGGCCCACAGACGGACGTTGTCCTAGATGACCACAATGTACAAACCAGGTCGACCAGCGACCATCTCGCTAGCGACCTGGGGGGCAATTGTTGTGGCCTCGCCACGACGAGGCGATCACTCCAGGGCGACCATCGGAGTCGGCGACCAAGTTATAGCGAGAACCTCAGGGATGACCATCCATGCCTGGTCGGTCCAGTCCAACGACTTTCCCGTAGAGAATGGGCTGGATTATGGGATGAGATCGCGTAATATTTATGGAGGCAGATATTCAGGGCATAACAAGGGAAAGTCCAGCTATGGACAAGATTGGCACCGAAAAGGAAGGAGTTTGTTATCTAGTTAGTGGGAAACCCTAGAGGGCCGAGATCACCCGGCCCATGAAGAAAGCTAACCTACTTCGTAGTCTATAAATACACATTGTAATGTGTATTATAAAGAGAGGAAAAACTTAGTAGTTAGGCAGATATATATTAGTGAAATCCCTGACTTGGTATTTCCCCCGGACGTAGTCAAATTTGATGAACCGGGTCACCAAATCTATCTCTTTTTCTTGTTGTTTGTATTTATTATTTTCCGTTGTGAGTGATTGTTCATACGTTCGGACGATTCCAGCTATAACACTTACATTGGTCGAAGAGAAAATGGAGCGCAAGAAAACGAACTTGGTTGCAAAGGGGCCTTCTTTTCTTTCTAGGCCAATTGGTGGTAAGAATGATGATAAGACAAAGAGGCTAAACCAAGTCGACTCAACGTCCATCAAAAATGAAAGTCTAAGTAAGAGGAAATGTTTGGAGTGCGGTGAGATAGGACACTGGAGGTCAGCCTGTTCCAATCCCAAGCGGAATGGAAAGAAAGGTAACTCTCAAGTATTAGTTGTTGAAACTTGTTTAGCGGCGTATGCTACCCATTCATGGGTAGTGGATACGGGATCCACTGATCATGTTTGTTTCACTTTACAGGGGTTCAAACGGACCCGAAAACTAAGCGGAAGTGAGATCCTCATCACGCTAGGCGACACTACGAGAGTAGCGGCTGAAGCAGTGGGAGAAGTGAAGCTGTTCTTTATGTTCCTAGTTTTAGAAAGAACCTTGTTTCGGTTTCTAAACTGTTTTTGGATGGATATTCAGTTACTTTTTTCTAAACATGTTTCGATTTTTCAAAATAATCTGCTTATCTGTCATGGAATGTTGTCGAACAATCTTTACACTATTAATTGGTCACACCACGCACAAAATGCATCATATAACACATCGACTGTTTCAAGCACTAAAAGAAAATGTTCAACTAACGTGAACGAGACACTTCTTTGGCATCTAAGATTAGGTCATATTAATCTGAATAGGATCCAAAGGTTGGTCTAAGATGGTTCATTGGAGTCACTCGGGTTGAATCATTTCCAACCTGCGAATCATGTTTGGAGGGTAAAATGACCAAGTGGACATTTGGAGCCAAGGGGCTTAGAGCTAAAGAAGTGTTGGAAATCATTCACTCTGAAGTTTGTGGTCCAATGCAAATCAAAGCTAGAGGTGGCTATGAGTATTTCGTTACTTTCATCGATGATTACTCACGCTATGGGTACATTTTCCTAATGAAGCATAAATCTGAGATCTTTGATAAATTCAAAGAATTTAAGGCTCAAGCAGAGAATCATAAGGAAAATAGTATCAAGTTTCTACGATCTGATTGTGGAGGCGAATACCATAGCGATGAATTTTTGAACTACCTGTCAGACAAAGGGATTGCATCCCAGTTGACTGCACCCGGAACCCCTCAACAAAACGGGTTGCAGAACGAAGAAACATAACACTTTTAGAAATGGTCAGATCAATGATGAGTTATGCGGATTTACCAAAATCGTTATGGGGTCACGCCTTGGAAATAACGGCTTACATTCTAAACTTAGTGCCATCCAAATCGGTTCCCAAAACCCCTAGAGAACTGTGTACCGGGCGCAAGCCCAGTTTAAGATACATGAGAATCTGGGGGTGTCCGGCATACGTATTGGACAAGGAATCCGGAAAGTTGGATGCACGTTCGGTATTTAGGTTGTTTATAGTATACCCCGAGGGAACAAAGGGATGCATGTTCTATGGTCCCGAAGATCAAAAGATCGTAATCAGTACGCACTTTAGTTTTTTGGAAGAAGACTATATGAACGATAGAAAGACTAGAAGTGAGATTACCTTAGACGAGTTAAGAGAGGCAACCCTAGAGCCAACAGTACAAGTCGATACACCAAGCGAAATGCTTACACAACCGGAACCGCGACGCAGTGAGAGGGTTGTCAAAAAACCCGAGCGATTCATAGGGATATGAGAGTCCTCGGACTTGATCCCCGATGACATTGAATCAGACCCCTGGACTTACGACAAAGACGATCCAAGACAAGGATGCAGATTCTTGGCAAACTGCAATGGAAGCCGAAATGGGTTCAATGGATCACAATAAAGTATGGGAGCTAGTCGAACCACTTGACAGGGTAAAACCCATTGGGTGCAAGTGGGTATACAAGAGAAAAAGAGGATCGGACGATAAGGTGGAAACCTTCAAAGCAAGACTCGTGGCGAAAGGGTACACTCAGAAAGAAGGGATCGATTATGAGGAAAACTTTTCGCCCGTAGCCATGCTCAAGTCCATCTGTATTCTCTTGTCGATTGTTGCGCATCTAGATTTTGAGATCTGGCAAATAGATGTCAAGACAGCTTTTCTTAACGGAAGTCTTGAAGAGGAAATCTATATGCAACAACCCGAAGACTTCATTGAAAAAGGACAAGAGCATCTGGTTTGCAAGCTAAGGAAGTCCATTTATGGGCTGAAGCAAGCATCCCGTCCTTGGAATCAATGTTTTGATCAGGTCATAAAATCTTACGGTTTTGATCAAAAATAATTTTGAGAGTTGTGTTTATAAAAAGTGCATCAAAACTGCCTTGGTGTTTCTAGTACTATACGTAGACGACATTCTGCTCATCGAGAACGATGTAAAGGTGTTATCAGACGTAAGGGCATGACTATCAAAACAGTTTGATATGAAGGACTTAGGAGAAACTGGTCATATCCTAGGGATTAAGATCACTCAATATCGCAGGAAAATGATGATCGGCCTCTCACAAGCTTAATACATAGATACTGTCTTGAAGCGATTTAACATGCAGGATTCAAAGAAAGGTTTCTTACCTTTCAGGTATGGAATCTATCTGTCAAAAGAAATGTGTCCAAAAACACAAAATGAGATAGATGACATGAAGGGAATTCCATATGCGTCAGCAGTTGGGAAGCCTCATGTATGCAATGTTGTGCACGAGACTAGATATTTGCTTTGTCGTAGGCATGGTAGCAAGATATCAGAGTAATCCGGGAAAAGAGCACTGGACAGCTGTTAAAAATATTCTTAAATACCTGAAGAGAACTCAGGATAGAATGCTGATTTATCAGTCGGACAATCTTTTCTCAATCGGATACACAGACTCAGATTTCCAATCAGATATAGACTCTAGAAAATCTACCTCGGGTAGTGTGTTATGTCTGGGAGGTGCATCCATAACATGGAGAAGCGTTAAGCAGAAATGCATCACCGATTCTACCATTGAAGCCGAATATGTAGCTGCTTGCGAAGCGGCGAAAGAGGGAGTATGGCTCAAGAACTTCTTAGTGGACTTGGATGTAGTTCCGAATTTGCCCAACACCATCACGATATTCTGTGATAATGCCGGAGCAGTTGCAAATTCAAGGGAACCAAGAGCCCACAAAGTCAGCAAACACATTGAAAGAAAATACCATCTTATACAAAAAATTGTTATAAGAGAAGATATAGAGGTGGCAAAGATCGCATCAGAAGACAACCTAGCAGATCCATTCACAAAAGGTCTGCCTCAGAAAACATTCGAGAGCCATGTGGAAGGAATGAGTGTCAAGTGCATTGCCAATCTGCTTTGAGTATAAGTGGGAGAAATGTATTAGGTTCGTGTAGGTGATATATAGATGTCACGTAGAACACGAGACTAACTGTAGGGTATACTTAAAAGAAGACTTTGAGTATAAGTGGGAGATTGTTGGGGTTATACGTGAAAATATGCTTTTACGTAATAACAAACTCATGTAACTCTTATTTACTGAATATAAATGTTTCATCACTGTTGCTTTAAATATAAATGAATGTTAATTATTTATTGCAAACCGTTCAATATTAGTACAATATCACATTGTAGTTAATGTGGTGATACCCGATCACAGAAGATCACATTAACACTTTCTTGTAAATAAAAGTACAACTTCACAACCTAGATGGAATTGAACACTCCATTGATAGAGGTTGAAGTGCAAAGCTCAGATTGACTTGTCTTGACCAAGAGATTGCACTAGCACATTATGATGTGCTGAAGAGGACCTACAAAGAGGATAAATTCTTCCGTACTGACTTAAGGGATGAAGAATTAGACCTCAGTTGTTATTGATTTCTTAACCTCTGTCACTTAAATAAAATTGTGTATAATTAATATTTATTGCTTTGATCTGTGTTGGGTTTAGAGTCAGACAGTGATTCTATACTTTGCATTTTGGGCAATATTATTAATTATATGACAATTGCTAAGATTTAATACAGAGCAACGTGTGCAACCAAGTCTTGTGTGATTTGTCCCCTTGCTGGGCTCATAAGTTTTATCATACAAAATCTTGCAAGTGGAAATTTATTTTCGGTATTGATAATAGTGTTGAGATGTCTTTACTCCAAGGACAAATATATTAATTAATATAAAACTTTTCAGTGGCTTAATTAATAAATGGACTAAATAATCTTAAACACGAAAAATAATAACCGGGAGCCATATTGTTGTAATATGGATTAAGATGGATAATTCAATATTAATTTTATAGTGGAGTAAATTAATATTAATGGGCTTGAATAATATTTTGGCTTAATATTAAAGTTTCATAGCCCATTGGAGGTCCAATCTTAATTCTCCTAAATGTCCCTCAAATAGCCCAATATAAGTCCAATTAATGAAAATGAGAAGAAAATATCATTGCCTTATTTTTCTTGAAATTTTTGAAAATTATGGGACAAGAAAGGGAAAATATTTTCTTGATTTTCTTGAAAAGATTTTTATGGAAAAAATTAAGTATTCTTGCAATACAAGATTATCCCATAAATTCAAGAAAATAAAATCTTGCCTTCTTGTGCATTAAGATTTTTGAAAATCTTGTTGATATGGGAGAAAGAGATCTTTTGTGATTATTATGGAAATAAAATAAATGAAATATATTCAAGATTGTATCTTGGGAAGATACAAAAAAATTTCCCATAACCCTATTAGGACACAAATTTTCGCCCAACCCCTACTTTATAAAAATTCATCCCCAACATAATTCCATGTGCTAGAAAAATTAGAAATCCACAAAGGTGGTGCAATAATTTTTTATTTTCTCCTTTATTAAAATCGTTCGTGAGAATCCTTCCACCGGATTACATTCGTGGACGTGGGACATATTTGAGAAGGCACTTTGAGTTGATCCATCGTCTCAACGGTTGTCACTCCAAGAGGTATGTAATTTCGTAACTCCTAGATTCCACATGCTTAGGATTTACGTGAATTATGTGTATGCATGTTGTTGTTATTTATTTAATTATTATGTTGAATTAATTTAGGATTGATTCATGTTAGTAATTAATTAATTAATTTAAATATGTATTTAAATACACCTCGAATAGATCCGGGCACCCCGAATTTACCAACATAGACATGTAGGTGATTGGCTCTAGTACAAGTGGGAGATTGTTAGTTTTAGTGTCCTAGAGACAATCCTATTGTAAGGACATAATACTAAGATAATATTCAGTATTGATTTAATATTATTGTTTAGTTAATATTAAATGTATGACATTACAATTGTTTGAATATTATGTTTGGTTGTTTGCATTTATTCTTATTTGTGTTCCCATGAGTCATTGATGTCATTGAGATTGTGAGAACTCATATGACTTAAGCATGATTCTCAAATAGCCCCGATCAAGGATCATCAAGAATGGGATATTGATGATGCAATTGAGATTGATGTGTGATCTGCATCATACTCTTAGAGAGTGTAGTAAGATCTCACTTACTACGAGATACTAGGTATCTCATGATGGATGCACAAATACCTTAGAGGGCATTGGTATACCTAGAGATGTTAAACGGGCCACGGGCCAACGGGTCGGGCCGGGCTAACCTGGGAATTTTTCAGGGTTAGGGCTTAGGTATCTTTGGCCCGTTTAAAACCGGGCCTTTTGCCCCGAATCCTACTGTCTTGGCTAAGGCCAAGTGGTCGGGCCCGACTATTTTTAAAAAAAATAATTTTATAAAAGGGAGAGGGCCGAGAGGTCCAAGAAGAATGATAAATGGGCTGCTGGGCTGAAAAAATAAAGAAGAATGATAAATGGGTCAATTGGCCGAAAAAGAAAGAAGATGATAAATGGGTTCAATTTGAAAAAAAATATAAAGAGGTCCAAGAATGATAAATGGGTTCTTTGAGTGCTGCTCTTCTTCTTTGGGCTTAAAAAATAAAAAATGGGTTGCTGGGCTCCAAGAATATATTCATTCACGTGACCTTCGCCAGTTTCTTCACTTTCCCATTTTCCAGTTTCTTCACTTTCCCATTTTCCAGTTTCTTCGTCCATTCGATTCGCCATCATCATCATCTACTTGACCATCTTCCACGAATCCACAGCGACCTCACGCCACCGGTGACCGGCCGCCCGCTCTCTTTCTCCATTTTCCAGGTTCTTCAATCGGCCGCGGCCCAACCAGTGACCATCTCTGTTCCGTCTCTCCCCATTAAAGATCTCAGGCCACCGCCGCCACCCACTCTCTTTCTCCCTCACATCTCTGGTAAAGTTACGCTCTCCTTTTTATTTTTTTAACAACAAGAATCAAAATGTTTTAAATTTGGGATTATTGGGGGTGTTAATTGTTAACTGTTAAATTAGGGATTGTTGGGGGTGTTAACTGTTAAATGTTAAATTAGAGATTGTTGGGGGTGTTATTAATATGCTGGGATTTTTAAATTTGTGAAAGACAGTAACTTGGGCGTGTTGGGTGGAAAGTGGAAACGATGCCTGTTTTATTTAATCAAAGAGTCACTTTAGTTTTATAATGACCCAATGTATGTGTGTAATTGCAGTTTTTCATTTTGGGGATTCAATGGATTTTGAAAGTCAAGCTCAAGCAACTGATGATGATGTAGAGATCTTGGATTCAACTCCCATCGAGGCTACTGTCACAGATAGTGAAAAAGATGCAAAGAAAGCAAGAGTCACTACTTCTGAAGCTTGGAATTATTTTGTTAAACTCGATAATGGCAAGGTAAAATGCACTAAGTGTAATACTCAATATGTTTGGAATGGTTCAAATTATGGGACTTCTACTCTTACCCGTCATTTGAAAAATTGCTTGAAAAGTGCAAAAGATGGAAATGTTGGTTTGATGTTAGATGGTGAAGGGAAATTAAGATCTAGGAAAATTGATCATAATCATGTGCGTGAATTGATTAGTAAGATTATTGTTTCACATGATCTTCCACTCTCCTTTGTTGGTTACAAATGGGTTAGGGAATTGCTGAAGTATTTGAATCCTGAATACAAATGTTATGGTAGATTAACAACTACTACTGATGTGTTGAAGTTGTATAATCTTGAAAAGAATAAATTGAAACGTTTGATGATTGATTGTTATGGGAGAATTTGTTTAACTTCTGATTGTTGGACTGCTTGTACGGGTGTGGGTTTCATAAGTTTGATGACTTTCACTTTGTAGATCGTGATTGGAAGTTGAACAAAGAAGATACTTAATTTACGAGATTGGAGCCTCCACATACTTTGGATTTGTATTGGCAAATAAAGTGTTTGATTGTTTGAAAGAATGGGGAATTGAGAAAAGGTGTTTTCTCTTACTTTGGATAATGCTTCGCTTAATGATAATATCTTAAGATACCTTGAAACAAATGCTTTGTTTACAAAATAGTCTTTTTATCCAATGGTGAGTTTTTTCATGTGAGATGTTGTGCTCACATTTTAAATCTTATCGTTAAAGAAGGCTTGAAAGTAGCTGATGATGCTTTGAAAAATATCGCACAAAAAGTGTTAAGTATGTCAAGAGTTCGGAGGCAAGAATGAAAAGTTTTAATGATTGTGTGATTCAAGTTGGTGGAATTGATACTAAAATTGGTTTACGGATGGATGTATGCACTAGATGGAATTCTACTTACATTATGCTTGAAAGTGCACTTAGATATAAACGTGCTTTTGGTTTGCTTCAATTGAATGATCGAGGGTTTACGTTTGCTCCAAATGAATGAAGAGTGGGAGAGGGAGGACAAAATGTGTGGGTTCTTAAGGTCCATTCTTTGTGATCACAAATTTGATTTACGGTTCTTCTTATCCCACATCCAACTTGTATTTTATGCAAGTATATAAGATAGAGTGTTTCTTGAAATCAAATTTGGTGAGTGAAGACGAAGTCATTAAGGATATGGCTACGAGAATGCAAGCAAAATTTGAAAAGTATTGACCGACTATAATGTTGTGCTTGCATTTTAGGGTCATGGTTGACCCTCGAGGAAAAACTATGAATGGTCAAGTATTATTACTCTCAACTTGATCGTGATACTGCCTCAAGCAAAAGGTTGATCATATAAGAAGTAAATTGCAAGCACTTTTTAGTGATTATGTGAAAGCGGGGCCTTTGAATGAACCAAGTGGAAGTTCTAACGAAAAGCTCTTCAAATTTATCAAATTGACTACATCAACACTTGGTGGAATGGGAAAAGAGAAAGTGGTTGTTTTTTTTGATGTAAGTCTTTATATATTGTTTTTTTCTTCATATATTATTTATTTTTTGTTCTTAATTGCATGTTTCACTTATTAATTTGTATTATTTTATTAAGGTTATGGAAGACTGGCAAAGTAAAACAAGTGATATCCAAATTACAAAGTCTGAACTGGATCAGTATTTGGATGATCCGCCTCTTGAATTGAAATTCTATCCAAATTTGAATGTGTTGGAGCATTGGAAAATTAATAAACACCGATATCCAACATTATCAATTATGACTTGTGATATTCTTAGCATCACAATCACCACCGTCGCTTCTGAATCCACTTTTAGCATTGGGGCTCGTGTTTTCAACAAGTATAGGAGTAGACTTCTTGGGCATCACTTGGAAGCCCTTATTTGTACTTGTAGTTGGCTACAAGTATTTGATGTTGGTAATGTTCTAATTATTTCATATATATATATATTTCATTTTCATATAATTAAATAAACTTGTTTATTAGTAACTAAATGTTTTCTATGCATGTTTTAGAAGAAGAAGATGATGAGTTGGAAGTTGATGATGATGAGTCTTTGTCCAAGGAAGGATCGAATGATGAAGAGTGATGATGAGTTGGAAGTTGGAAGGGTCGAATGATGAGTCTTTTGTTTTTGTACATGTGGAAGCCCACGTACCTTATGCAACTTTAAACTTTTAATTTGTTTGTTAGACTTTCAATTTGTATGATTTTATGCTTTGGACTTATTTTGTTCTATAATATCTATTGGACTTATTTATGGTTAGAGTTAAGTACTTAAGTTGTGAACTTGTGATAGTTTTAATATATTTAATATGCATTTGGATTGTATTTTAAATAAAAAATGGTGTGGCCCGCCCATTTAGCCCGAGGCCCGCTAGGGTTAGGGTTAGGTTACGGCTCTTAATGACCCATTTAAAAGTGAACCGCTAAGGCCCTAACCCGTTTAGGCCCGTGGCCCTATAGGGCTGGCCTTAATGGGTTAGGGCTGGCCCGTTTAACATCTCTAGGTATACCCATCCGAGAAACCCTTTGATGTAATTCCACAATATGTGTCTACGGGTGTCTCGGTTAGTGGGAGCGATACAATACTCATTTGATTTGAGGTCAATACACACGACATGTGTGGAGCTATGAACTTTGACCATGACCGACACTTGCACCCTTCCATGGGTAGATATGGCTTGGATTGAGTTCATCACGAAATGCATGTGCGTGGTAGTTGAGCCAAGAATATGATTCATTCCTCAATGTGGATTTAGAGAGACTACTCATCTCCTCATCATAATTGGATCTAAGTCATCGATCGATGCACGTCAGCTTGGGCTTTGTTGCCAAGTGTGACATACATGATCAATTAGTGATTAGAGATAATATGATTAAGTTATTTGAATATACACTTCATCATGTTCAAGATTTAATCGAGTATTCGTGAATGAAAGGAAGTTATCGTTATAGCCCATGTTTTAGTTACATGTAGTTGCACGTATCTCGCAACGTACCTCATATATTGAGATTGTCTGAGTTATTGTCTAGGGTTCAATTAAGACTGTTAGTTTGGCTAATCACTTGATATATGAGGGTCTATGGGTCACACAACAAGTAATTCCCTTTTTCAGATTAAAGTTGGTTGATTAAGTATTAAATTGGATTTAATATTTAATTTATGGAGAATTAATAATAGATTAATTTGGAATTAATTATTATTAATGTTTAATTAAATTGAATTTAATTAAATAGGAATCCCAAATAATATATGGAATATTATTGCAGGAAAATATATTTAGGGAAAATCAAATCTATGAGATTTGATTTGCAGGATTAGGAATTAATATTCCTAATAAAGATAGCTTAAGTTTTAAGCTGGACTTCCCCTATATATATGAGATCCTAGGTATTCATTAAACACTACAAGAAAACCTAATTTCTCCATAAATCTCTAGTCAGAATTTTCCTAGCAAATTCGTCTCGGGGATTCAAAGCTGACAAATATGTGTGGATCTGCTAACGGGGATTACATGAATACCATATTGTTGAGGGAAATTAAATAAACAAATTAATTCCACACCTCTCTATAAGTTCGAACTTTTAGATGAGACATAATTCTTTCATGGTATCAGAGCCTCTGGCTCAGCCCAGATCCTGAGTTCGATTCCCGTGGAAAGCACTCCACCCATTTAAAATTGTCCACTCGTTGGGCCTCCTCCCAAGAGGGCAGAGACAATAATTCGGCCCACGAGTAAGGGGGAGTGTTGAGGGAAATTAAATAAACGAATTAATTTCACACCTCTCTACAAGTTCGGACTTTTAGATGAGACGAAATTCTTTCACATAGTGGAGGAATCTGTGTACAATTTACTGTAAGGATTCTGTTTATGATTATCCGTATTTAATTATGTAATTATATGTTCGTTGTTGGTGAAATGTTTAATTCCGTTGTGCATGTATTACGTGTTTACGTGCCTCTATATTCCAACATCTAATTCTTGAATGTTTTCTTCAATGTCGAGATCATTTAAATTCATTGAGCCTTTATCGCCCAAGTGAATTTTGCAATATCAGAAACAATTTGCTACCGTGTCTTGGTGAACATTATCTGATTGTAAAGACACTCTTTAAATTAATAAATTACTAATTTCAAGATAAATTAATACCTTGCTAAAATAATAATTCTTTTTTATCCCAACAATATTAATTTATAAAGGTTTTACTGTATCCGTTTATAATTTATCTACAAAAGTATCTAATCTATGTATCTGTCTGTTTGATTAATCTGTCTCTTGTAAATTTAGTGCACAACGAAAATGATGATGGAGGTCGCTACTGCTGCAATTCCCCCATATTTCCACCAGACATCACTTTCAAGATTATGTACCTTCTTCCCCATCAAATTAATGGCACATTGCAAGTGTGTGAACAACACTTGGAGTCGCCTATTCTAGATCAAGTGATTCGCAATCAATTATCCCAACTCTCAGATAATCGTAATAGATGTTTTGTGGTTGATATTGGGGGTGTATTTGGCTCATCATTGCTAACGTTTACTATTAATTTGACAACGAACATGTATGTCGTACAACCTCCACGTGCAAGTGGTAAGGGTCTGCGACGAAATGGAAGTTAGTCCTGAAGAGCTAATCCTTTGGAATCTGGTCAATACTACGTTAAAGTGCATTTGGATCACTCGGTGCTAGATCGCCTAACAACCTTGAATTTGAGGCCCGGGTACGGTCTCAGATTGGACGATGGAAGTCCTTTTTTTTGCATGATGTAATGAGGGCTGTCAAGTTTTGCATGTATTTGGTGCGATGGGAAATGTGGACCATGGTGAACCCATAATGCGATCACTGGTTAATTGTTGATGATATGATCATTGTGAGGACGACCCTTTTTTGAAAGATAGGTTGAATGAGGAGGCTAGTTTTGATGGTGTCTGGAAAAATGGTGCTTTATTGGTTGATCCGACTATAAACACAATGAGTAAAGTTAGAGTCAAATCAAAACATATTTGAACTTAAGTCGATCTTAGTGGATGCGAATGGAAGCTTTAGAGCGATGATTTTTTCACTTGAAAATATAGACTTTTACGAGTAGAAGATAATAAAATGGAAAAATCGAGTTGAGGTCATTAATACCGATATTGAGCAGGTGTATTGATTTTTCCATTTTGTGTACATATTATTTTATGTATATTTGATCATACATATTGATGTGGACTAAATTAAGCCCATATTAACAAATTTTAATAAAAGTAAATAAATTATACATATACGTGATCTTCAATGAATCCCAAATATTGAATTTAATCTATGCCTCTGTACACGTATAAATACCTGCAGAAAACCAGACCGAAGAGGGTTCCAAGGATGGCTCTCTAATGCTCAAGTCAGACAAATATTCAAAGAGAGAAAAAGTATAACTGAGTGAATAGTGCTAAAAAATTAATGAATCTACCTATTGCCTTAAAAAATGCAGTTATTTATACCTTTTATTTCAAGGGGCAAAATCATAAATATGCCCTTTAATATTGACGAAACATTCTAGGCACGTCATAGTGCTATTCTGACGCATTTAGTAGTACGTCTTCTAATTCCTGACAAAGTGGTTATATAATATGACCTTACTCAAATCTGATAAAATACACACATATTCTCTCTCCAGTTTTGGAATAAGAAGTTCTAGAACAAGAAGTTCTTATATATATAAAAATATATCTATTTATTCTTAGATTTGATACGAAATCCTCCCCTAATAATATAAATCAAATATGAAATAGTGACTGACTTCCTTGTCGAAAAAGGACGGCTAACCAAATTGACTTCCTTGACTGACTTCTACACTCTTGAGCTTCCTTAAGGTCTATCTGATCTCGATCCTGACAACAGTTGTATCTTCACAAATTACTTCCTACTTATGATGATAACTACAAGTACTCTGGATACTCGTTAGAAAAATTAGAGCAAGTTAATTCTCATGCTAACTTAGGTAATTTATTTGTTTTTGGCTTCCATATTTTATTCTTGTCCAATTATTCCCACGTTCTTCTCTTTTCTTTATTTTTTTAGTTTCTTTTTGTTCAGAGCCTTTTACTTCAAAAAATGGGATCCTCCTCTTCTTTCGGAAGTGGAGAACAAAATTCACGAATTACAAGAGATGAGCTCTAAGTTTGACGAAGCAACAAATCAAATAGCCAAACTTAAAGAGAAATCAACGATCTGACCTGTCAACTACGCAACTCTAAAGAGAATAACCGAACAGCAGTTGCTCAGCACCAAAAAGAGAAATGCAAGCCCGAAAACAATGTCACGATGAAAGAGTTCAACTAATCAGTCCTCTTCTTAACAATATTTTCTCCTTGAACTCCATACCGAACGAACATGGGCCTTCAAATCTCGAAAGAAAGATACTACTCTGCCCAACGCCAAGCTGAAGCTCAATGAGACAATCCTTGGTGGCTCTCTGCTATGAAAAAAAGTTGTCTCCACGATCATCCAAGATGAGAATTTTCCTTCAGATCTCTGTCTGGCAGAAACTATCTCTTTTCCGATCCTTCCTTCACCTTCCTCATCCAGCTCTCCCGTTGCTTCCGTCTATTGAAGAAATTAAAGCCCCGGACCTCATCACGGCAGATCAGGAAGATGCCAGAGCCGGGTCACCTGATGTTTAATAATTATATTGAAGCTTTTCACGCTTCTTTTTTTGCTATGATGTAATGTGTTGATGTCCTTTCTAAATGCAACCCTAAACCCTAAAAATAAAAGGCTAACCAAAAATTAGAGACCAATAATATATTGATACAACGTGCATCGAAAGATCACACATAATATACTTGTTTCTCAAAACAGCCCACTTACATTATAAATTATCATGATAAGCAAACAAGAATAGAATCAGGAAGTGCTAGAAAAGGTTCTCATCATTTGGACAAGGAAATCATTGGTGGTTGAAATCCAATAATAATATTCTTAAATTAATGGATAATGGCCCATTATTAAATTAATTTGATCGTATCTACACATGTTAATCATTCTTGTAATCATACTAATAACTCCCCCACCAAACATGCTTTTCTTGTAACTCCCCACCTTCACATAATGTGGAGTTACCAAACTGCCCTTGTCAACTCTCATTCCGTGGGGTCAACTTGTTCGCTAAAAAAATTGGAGACATCACATTTCCGTACCTTTGCACGTGGAAACATAACCTAAAGGCTAAAGCTGTGATTTGTGAGTTGATTAAAATTAAGAAAATAATTAAAAAAGACATTTGTTTTTTATTTTATTTTTTGTTAATTAAGAGGGAATTTAAAGTAGAGATTCTGCAGTTAAGGTGGTAAAATATATCCTATCACATGGTGAGCAGCTGGAGGTTAACATGGCCAGATATGTGACTCACACGAATGCGCAGATAAAGTTGGGCAATCCGCCTTTTTCCTGATAATACGGTACCGTTTAAAAAACTACTTGCACGAGTGGGTAAGCTTGTTTCCATTGACTAATCAACGCTCAAGTAAATGGATTAACTATATTTGAGTTTATGGAGTATTATCTAATTCAACTTTTGGTTAAAGAATTTATTTGTGTAAGAAATTTGATTTGATTCAGTTGAGAGAGATCAGGTTAAGTTTACTTTTGCATTAATGTTATTAATTTATAAAAATAATGATATCGGTTTATAAGTGTAAAAATATCAATTTTATATATGAATAAGTTTTACAGAAAAATTTATGACAATATATGTGACACAAAAATATTTAGTATTATATGAATCCTTGCATGATACTTTTATAAATTTTGGTGATTTTCTAATTTTAAAATCATCACAAAAATTTATATATTTTACATTTTCTACATGAGATCGTTTTACTTAATTCCATTAATATTATATGTACACAATATAATTTTTTTATGATTAACTTCTTATGAGAGACACTCCTATGAAATAATTTACAAGAAATAAACACATTCAAGAGGTTGAAAATTTGCGATTCCTTCTGGGTCAAACGAATTTTCCCAAAAATTTGTGCAAAAGCAAAACGAGAAAACTCACTCTTAATTTTGTGTTACAATAAAGGCAAACATATGTTATTGTAAGGATAAGTATGTGTAACAGTATGGACAAATAACAAGTACTTGCTCTTATTAGTACACATATTGGGAATGTAATAAAATCAAGTCGTTCGTTAACTATTCGGGATTCGGCTCGATAAATATTTGTTCGAGCTCATTTAATAAAGCTCGTCAACATAAATAAACAAACTTAAACTTAATGGTATTCGATTTGTTAGCTCGTGAACAGACTCGTTATTAAGCTCATGAGCTTGCTCGTATAAATAATAATGAGTATTTTGAATTTAATTTATAATTTTCACACTAAATATATATGATAAATATAAAAATATGTAATTAAACTTATTTAATTAAATAAAATTATAAAATTTAGTAGATATATATATATATATATATATATATATATGATTTTAGAAATATAAAGTTTTATTTTTCATAATTAATTGATGAATAATTTAAATTAAAATTGATATTATTAAGCTCCTTTGGACTCGTATAGGCTCGATTAAGCTCAAAAAATATTATAAATATTCGGTAACTAAGCTCGATCTCAACTTGAAATTAAATGAACTAAGCTCTAACACTCTAAGGTTTGGATCCGCTCGGTTCGATTACATCCCTACAAATAATTGTCCTTAGAGTAACACATGTAAGATATTGAAGATTATATTACTAGCTATATGAACATAAATGTGTTACTACAAAGAGAAAAATGTGTTACAGTATGATAAAAATGTTCGGTCAGAATCTCCTGTTACACAATGATGTTACATCTCCTGTTACATTCTTTAGATTTGCGCCATGTGTCGATCTTAGAATATCTATAAATATAAGAATAACATCCTAACATAACCCTTTTTTACATTTAGGAAATCATATTTATTTTTAGCAAACAATTAATTCCTTCCAAATCATTCCAAAAAATCTTATAAAAATATTTATAATTAATTAATTTAAACTACATATATATAGATTAACCAATTATTAAAATTTTAATTATTTAATTGTAGTGCGTATATTATAATCTTAATCTACCATACAAATTTAAAATTCAATAAAAAAAATGAAAAATTATTAGAAGAAAAAATTGACAACATATGTAATAAAAAAAAAATATTTAATATTTAAAAACTCATTAATTATTATATATAAAATTTCTATGTATTAATATAAAATTTCTATGTACTTATAAATAAAATTGACGTAATTAATATAATAGTTATATGTAATTAATAACAGTTGTTTTTGTCTAAGAGTGGGGTGGGAGGCTAAATTTTTAAAAGACTTAAATCTCAAGTAATTTTCAATATAATTTCTATAACTTGGAGAAAAAAAATAATGAAATGACATCAAACATGATAATCACATTTGTAGTACATAATTTAATATTAAATTTGATATAATTAATAATCGTAAAAAATTATAAAAAATTATAAAATTTGTAAAAATATAAATATTTTATATATGTTTAATATTTTATATGTGTATAACTTTTAACAACTCCCTCCGTCCCACAATAACGTGCACACTTTTCTTTTTTGTTTGTCCCAAGATAACGTGCACATTTCCTAAAATGACAAAACACTCAAAACTTACACACTCACAATATCATTATAATTTATTTAAATAATACAAATAAAGCAAGTTTTCTTAGTTTATATGCCCGAAAAAATGTGCACGTTATCCCGGGACGGAGGGAGTATTAATTACATATAAATATTATATTAAATACATCAGATTTATTTATAAGTACATACAAATTTATATTATTACATAAAAAAATTACATATATTAATTATTGAGTTTGCTTGTAAAGTTTTATAATAATTTTAAATATTAAAATTTTATTATTTTTAATAATATATGTTGTCAGTTTTTTTCTTCTAATAAGTTTCCATTTTTTTTATTGGATTTTAGTTTATATGATAGATTAAGATTATAATATACGCACTCCAATTAAATAATTAAAATTTTAATAATTGGTTAGTCTATATATATGTAGTTTAAATTAATTAATTATAAATATTTTTATAAGATTTTTTGAAATGATTTGGAAGGAATTAATTGTTTGCTAAAAATAAGTATGATTTTCTAAATAGAAAAAGAGTTATGTTAGGATATTATTCTTATATTTATAGATATTCTAATATCGACACATGACGCAAATCTAAAGACTGTAACAGGAGATGTAACAACATTGTGTAACAGGAGATCCTGACCGAAAAACGTTACTCCCTCTGCTTCGTTTGCTTCCTCCTCTTATTTTATCCAAAATTATGTTACTATATACACATAAATTTTTTTCAAACAAACAAAAAAAAAGAAACCACATACCCTAGTTTAAACTATGAATGACAACTTAGAAGCAGAAGCAGTATGGAATTTTTCTGGAACCGGAGCATTGACCAGATCCAGGATACAAAGTGGGTTTGACCCAGTGTGCGCTACACGTGTGCCTCGCTGTAGTCGGGCTGTTAGGATGCACATGACGGTGAATGGTGTTTCCAACTTTAACTAACATGCAATTAGGCGTTAATCATTTTGTATATTTTTAGTGATTCTCAATCAACAAATATTTTTTAATAAAATAACAAATTTCATTTAGAAAATATATTTAGTTGCACGCCACACGATATATATACATCTTTTTGGCATTTACCAATTCATTCTCCATTATCTTATTAAAGATTAATTATTTCATGGTGTTGTACTAGAAACTTGTGTTGGAAAATGAAGCAATTTTGGGGTGAATGAGAAATTATATTCTCAATAAATGTTGTAACCAACAAATGGAAAGTGGGAAAGGAAAAAGTAGAGAGTTTCTATCCCACATTGGAAAATGAGAAAAGAGAAAGTGGGTATATAAAAAGCTACCCATTTGTTGTTTGTAAAATATTATGAGTTCATTCTCCTCCACCTTCTACGCGGGTGCGCAGGGGGGGTGCAAATCTTGATCAGATTTGGCCTTCGAAACCCAATTTTTAATGTTGAAACGTGAAACGTTTCAGGTTTTCAGGTGTTACACATGGTTTTCAAAACCTGAATTCATGGTGTATTTCGGTTTCGGTTTGATGGCACTTTATAGCCATGCTCCAAGTCATTTTTTAATGCTATAAGTAGCACGTCCAATTGTGTTGGTAAGAGACCTGGAAAATGAGAAACAACAAATACACTCACATGTTTGGAGAGAAACTCAAATAATTTCCAGCAGTTGCTATACCTTTCGTGCATCTACTTTGTTCTACTTTCGTTCTTACTCCGGTGATCAATCGAGCATTTCTCAGTTCGACATGAGCAAGATAAAATGTTATTATCGTTGCTTTGTAATCGTTTTATCCTGGGAGACAAGTGTCCTACGAATCACTAGCACCGAGAGTGAAGGGCATAATTGTTTTAAGGAAATCGTGCTCGCACGAGTAATTATTTTATCAGTCATTTCCGGTGCTACATAACCTAAAGTGTTAAATACATAACCTATAGTGTTAAAACCATAACCTACAATCTTAAAACAATTATACTTTCGAAATGGCTGATACTAATTCTGCTTTGATTAACTCTACTGTCGGAACTGGTTCATCTTCATCCATGTCGTTGACAACTCCTACTCATGCACTCACTATTCCGGTTAGCCACCATGACAAGCCGGAGAAATTCAAAGGATTGAACTTCAAAAGATGGCAACAAAAGATGTTCTTCTACTTGACGACTCTCAACCTTGCAAGATTCCTCAAGGAAGACCCTCCAAAGTTAGACGATAATCCTGACATGCAAGCTGTTAACGCCCTTGATGCATGGAAGCATTCGGATTTCCTATGCAAGAATTACTTGATGAACAACCTTGATGATGCTTTGTACAATGTGTACATTGGAATGACTTCATCAAAAGAATTGTGGGACGTTCTTGACAAGAAATACAAGATCGAAGATGCCGGAGCAAAGAAATTTCTTGTGGGTAAGTTTCTTGACTTTAAAATGGTGGATATTAAAATGGTTGTTAGTAAAGTGCAGGATCTATAGGTTATTAGTCATGATATTCATGCCGAAGTAATGGTGATTAGTGAGACATTCCAAGTGGCTGCTATCATTGAAAAATTGCCACCCGGTTTGAAAGACTTCAAGAATTATTTGAAGCACAAACGAAAGGAGATGAACGTGGAGGGGCTTATTGTTTGACTTCGTACTGAAGAAGATAACAAGAATTCCGAGAAGAAATATGGAGCTTTCGTGCCCAAAGCCAATGTTGTTGAACAAGGCCAAAGCTCGAAGACCAACTTCAAAGATAAAGGCAAGAAGAAAGTTGATCATTCTCATGCCAAAAACCAGCATTTGGGTCCGAAGAAAGAGGAGTTCAAGAGAAAGTTCAATGGAACTTGTTACAATTGCAACAAACCTAGTCACAAGTCGAAAATGCAAAAAGCCGAAAAAGAATGAAGCCAACATGATGGATGAACAACATTTCTCGGCTATGGTGTCCGAGGTGAACATGGTTGGTTCGAATCCACGTGAATGGTGGACTGATTCGGGTGCTACCCGACACATTTGTTCATCTAAGGAGTTGTTTAGCTCATTTGATGAAAATGTTGATGAAGAGAAGCTCTTCATGGGAAATTCAGCCACCTCCGATGTCAAGGGCAAAGGGATGGTTGTGCTGAAATTTACTTCCGAAAAGGAATTGACTCTTAACAATGTGTTGTATGTGTCGAAAATTCGTAAGAATTTGGTGTCCGGATCTTTGTTGAATAAGCACGGTTTTCGCATTGTAATAGGGCTGGATAAAGTTATTTTATCCAAAAACAGAGTGTTTGTTGGGAAGGGCTATGAGTGTGAAGGGCTCTTTAAGCTCAATGTAATGTCTATCAAGAAAAACATGAATAAGAATGCTTCTACTTCTGTTTATTTGCTTGAGTCATCTATTACTTGGCATGGTCGTTTGGGACATGTCAATTTTAATTTATTAAGAAAACTAATGAATATGAAAAGCATTCCAACACTCCAAATTGATACAAATCATAAGTGTGAGATTTGTGTGGAAGCGAAAATGACTCGGTCATCTTTCCAAACTATTGAAAGAAATAGTGAACCACTTGATTTAATTCACACTGATGTGTGTGATTTAAAAACCGTGCAAACACGTGGTGAAAATAAATATTTTATCATGTTTGTAGATGATAGCACAAAATATTGTTTTGTGTATCTTCTAAAGAGTAAAGACGAAGCTTTTGATAAGTTTGTCCTCTACAAAAATGAAGTTGAAAATCAACTTAATCGAAAGATTAAAACGTTGAGAAGTGATAGAGGGGGTGAGTATGAGTTTCCATTTGCTGAATTTTGTGCACAACATGGAATTAAGCATGAAACTACTGCACCTTATTCACCTCAACAAAATGGTATTGCGGAACGGAAAAATCGAACATTGAAAGAAATTATGAATGCAATGTTGTTAGATTCTGGGTTACCTCAGAATATGTGGGGAGAAGCAGTGTTAACTGCCAATTACCTTTTAAATAAGGTACCTCGTAAGAAAGTTGATAAAAGTCCATATGAACTATGGCATGGTTGAGCACCACCCTACAAATACTTAAAAGTGTGGGGGTGTCTTGCTAAAGTGGCTATTCCACCACCTAAGAAGATAAAAATAGGCCCAAAAACTGGTTGATTGTGTATTCATTGGTTATGCACATAATAGTAGTGCATATATGTTTCTTGTGTATGAGTCTCAAATTGAAGACATACACAAAAACAATTATGGAATCGAGAAATGCGTCGTTCTTTGAACACGTGTTTCCATGCAAAGCATGCAAAGAGACTAGTAATGAAGCTAGTACCTCAAAGAGGCATGCAGATTCAACACTTGAGGAAGTGGTTGAAAATATTGAGGTTGAACCAAGAAGGAGTAAGAGAGGTAGGGTGAAAAAATCGTTTGGTCCAGATTTTTTAACCTACATGCTCGAGAGTGAACCTCAAAGCTTCAAGGAAGCTGTAAACTCATCTGTTGGGATATTTTAGTTTTGATTAATTATGCCAAAACATTATCAACTTGTGTGATTTAAGCTAATCTACAGATAACAAGTTGAGGGGGAACGAGAGAACAAAGTTGAGGGGGAACTCACAAAATCAGACAAAGATGATCGAGATCGACGAGGTCATAGATTTAGACCGACGAGATCGATGAGTAAGATGAGTTCCGGAGGTAACCGGCGAGTCAGGCAAAAATCGTAAGAAAAGAAAAGCTAAGCCAGCTGATCAGAAGATCAGATGACCAGATGACCAGATCTGAAGAGGAGGTTGCAGATCAGAAGAGGAGCAGATGAGACTGATCGAGATCAGATAAGCTAACCTGATGTACTAATCTGATGTACTAATCTGATGCAGATAAACTGATATGTCGACTGATGCTATAATCGACCGATCATGGAGCCGACGATCAAAGGCGAGAAGAAATCGACATCGAAAACCGTAAACTGCATACCAAATCGACGAGAAGAAATCGAAGAGAAGTCATCAAGACAAGTCATCCGTCATGTTCATCAAAAATCGTAACGCCATCGATGATCGATAACCTCGAGTGCAAGTGACCTAAGGGTCGATTGTCCGTTCGAAGAGCTTAACTCGCTTAGCCTCGAGTGTCAAGATGCCCGACGTATAAGGTCCGCCAAGAGAAGTCTGTCAATCAAGAATCCAAGACTCGTAAGAAACTCAAGACTCAAGAAACCTCAAGACTCCCTCAAGATTATAGCCAAGTAGATTCAAATTGACGTGGACCAATGAAAGGAAGACAACCAGCCTGAAGAAGCTGCAAAAGCTACAGAATAGTATGGATTTGAATGTGACTCCATCCAATGGTAACATTCAAATCCACACTATAAATACAAGTTCTTCCTTCATTATTCAGTGTGGAGAGTGTGAAAAAATATGCTACAGAGCCAAGAGCCATATACTCAAGCATTCCCACCATAGAACACTGAGCAAGAAATACACGCATATATTCAAGAGTGTTCTACCCTAGATCTAAGCACAGTTGGAATATCCTAAGCTTAGAGAGATTTTCCCATCCTTAACATTGAGGCTAAACAAATGTAAGGGAAAATCTCAACCTAGTTGGAAACCAAACAAACCTTTACCCAAATCAGTTTGATAGGTTAAGTTTGTAGGTGAGTGTGAACTCGGTAAACATCTAGCAATCCCGAAAGGGAGGGTAGGCAATCCCGTGAGGGAGATAAGTCCCGTTTGAGTGTGAACTTGGTAAACATCTGTTGGGTGTTGGACTAACACGATAATCTAAGTCCAGTCGGTTAAGTTGGTGCCCCATGAAGGGAAGAGTGGATGTAGGAGTTGGACTCCGAACCACTATAAAAATCGTGTGTTCTTTACTGCTTTATGTTATTACTTGTCATATGCATTCGACTATAAGAAAAACACACATCGTTCTTAAAAGAAATTGGAACCACCATTCCCCACCCCTGTTTTATATGCATTACAATTGGTATTTGACGCATTAATGGGTTTTCAAAACGGGACCAACACCTGGATTGCCAGTGTATCTACTTAGCTTGTTCACAGCATAGGCTATGTCTGGTCTTGTACAACTTGTTAAGTACATCAGACTACCTATTACTCTTGAGTACTCCAATTGACTCACACCTTCACCTCTATTTTTGGTTAGGTGTTGACTAGGATCTATAAGAGTTCTAACAAAACCCGAATCATTTTTGCTAAACTTCTCTAAAATCTTGCCAACATAATGAGTCTGACTCAAGATAATTCCTTCTGATGTTTTATGAATCTTAATTCCAAGTATAACATCAGCAAGTCCCATATCCTTCATGTCAAATTTCGAATTCAACATGTCCTTTGTGGATTTCACCATTTTATCATTGCTACCAACAATAAGTATGTCATCTACATAAAGACACATGATTACGTAACCATCTTCGGTGTCCTTTATGTAAACACATTTATCACACTCATTTATTCAAAATCCATATTCTATCATGGCATTATCGAATTTTACGTGCCACTGTTTTGGTGCTTGTTTCAAGCCATATAATGACTTCACTAATTCCTTATTTTCTTGCCCTGGAGCAGAAAATCCTTCAGGTTGTTCCATGTAAATTTCCTCAACTAAATCACCATTTAGTAAGGCAGTTTTCACATCCATTTGATGTATTTCAAGATTTCTCAAAGCAGCAACAACTACTATTAATCTTATCAACGTAATTCTCATCACGAGAGGGTACGCATGAAAATAGTCAAGACCTTCTTTTTGTCTATAACCTTTAATTACAAGTCTTGCCTTGTATTTATGTATGGTCCCATCAACTTTCATTTTCCTCTTGAAAATAAACTTATAATCTTGTGGTTTACTTCCCGGAGACATTGAAAGAAATTATGAATGCAATGTTGTTAGATTCTAGGTTACCTCAGAATATGTGGGGAGAAGCAGTGTTAACTGCCAATTACCTTTTAAATAAGGTACCTCGTAAGAAAGTTGATAAAAGTCCATATGAACTATGGCATGGTCGAGCACCATCCTACAAATACTTAAAAGTGTGGGGGTGTCTTGCTAAAGTGGTTATTCCACCACCTAAGAAGATAAAAATAGGCCAAAAAATGGTTGATTGTATATTCATTGGTTATGCACATAATAGTAGTGCATTTAGGTTTCTTGTGTATGAGTCTCAAATTGAAGACATACACAAAAACACAATTATGGAATCGAGAAATGAGTCGTTCTTTGAACACGTGTTTCCATGCAAAGCATGCAAAGAGGCTAGTAATGAAGCTAGTACCTCAAAGAGGCATGCAGATTCAACACTTGAGGAAGTGGTTGAAAATATTGAGGTTGAACCAAGAAGGAGTAAGAGAGGTAGGGTGGAAAAATCGTTTGGTCCAGATTTTTTAACCTACATGCTCGAGAGTGAACCTCAAAGCTTAAAGGAAGCTGTAAACTCATCTGAAGGTCCTCAATGGAAAAAAGCTATTCAAAGTGAAATTGATTCCATTTTTCAAAATCATACTTGGGAATTAGTGGATCTTCCTCCGGGAAGTAAACCACAAGATTATAAGTTGATTTTCAAGAGGAAAATGAAAGCTGATGGGACCATAGATAAATACAAGGCAAGACTTGTAATTAAAGGTTATATACAAAAAGAAGGTCTTGACTATTTTCATGTGTACTCTCTCGTGATGAGAATTACGTTGATAAGATTAATAGTAGTTGTTGCTGCTTTGAGAAATCTGAAATACATCAAATGGATGTGAAAAATGCCTTTCTAAATGGTGATTTAGTTGAGGAAATTTACATGGAACAACCTGAAGGATTTTCTGCTCCAGGGCAAGAAAATAAGGAATTAGTGAAGTCATTATATGGCTTGAAACAAGCAACAAAACAATGGCAAGTAAAATTCGATAATGCCATGATAGAATATGGATTTTGAATAAATGAGTGTGATAAATGTGTTTACATAAAGGACACCGAAGATGGTTACGTAATCATGTGTCTTTATGTAGATGACATACTTATTGTTGGTAGCAATGATAAAATGGTGAAATCCACAAAGGACATGTTGAATTCGAAATTTGACATGAAGGATATGGGATTTGCTAATGTTATACTTGGAATTAAGATTCATAAAACATCAGAAGGAATTATCTTGAGTCAGACTCATTATGTTGACAGGATTTTAGAGAAGTTTAGCAAAAACGATCCGGGTTTTGTTAGAACTCCTATAGATCCTAGTCAACACCTAACAAAAAATAGAGGTGAAGGTGTGAGTCAAGTGGAGTACTCAAGAGTAATAGGTAGTCTGATGTACTTAACAAGTTGTATAAGACCAGACATAGCCTATGCCGTGAACAAGCTAAGTAGATACACTAGCAATCCAGGTGATGCTCACTGGAAAGCTATTGTGAGAGTACTTAGATACTTGAGGCATACTCGTGAATATGGACTGCACTATATGAAATATCCAGCTGTAATTGAAGGTTACAGTGATGCAAACTGGATATCTGATATGAAGGATTCTAAGTCAACAAGTGGATATGTCTTCACTCTTGGAGGTGCAGCCATTTCTTGGAAATCTTCTAAGCAAACAGTTATTGCAAGGTCTACCATGGAGTCAGAGTTTATAGCTCTTGACAAGTGTGGTGAAGAAGCCGAGTGGCTTAGGAATTTTTTAGAAGATATTCCAAAGTGGACGAAACCTGTGCCACCAATATGCATTCATTGTGATAGTCAATCTGCAATTGGAAGAGCACAAAGTAATTTGTACAATGGTAAGTCTAAACACATTCGTCGTAGACATAATACCATTAGACAACTACTCTCAACTGGGGTTATCACAATAGACTATGTAAGGTCTAAGGATAACATAGCGGATCCGTTAACCAAAGGGTTAAATCGAGAGTTAGTTTTATCGTCATCTAAAGGAATGGGACTAAGAGCCTTAGGGGAAACGAGTTGAGACAAAGGAAAACCTTACCTATATGACTGGAGATCCCAATAACTAGGTTCAAAAGGACAACCTAATTGTCTAACTCGTAAATCACTGTCTTGTGGGGGATAAATTATTAAAATTAAATCCCTAGAAAAGTCCATTGCCTAAGAGATGCTACAGTGATGTGTGTTGAGAGGATTAACATAAGCTATTAATGATTTGAGAAGAGTTTGTGAAACACTCTTAAAATAATCACCTATGTAAGAGAGAAGTGGGGCCGCTTTGAAGGGAATATTGTAAGGTATATTCCTAAAAAAAACTCTTGCAGAACCAGGCGGATGTTCATGGCCGAAACGAACATAACCATGAGAACTGAGAAGTGTTAGGAAGAACATGAGTGGAGTATACCATTGTTTACATAAAACAGTGGATAGTTCTAAGACATCGCGTCTACTATCTGACTAGTAAAGTAAGTATACTTCCACAAGAGAAGGTTCAAAGGTTGATACCTACCTATCCTATACAAGTTTCTAACGATGATTTATATCACCAAACATCCTTTTGGTATCTGTGTTAATTTCCATTCATGTGGGGGATTGTTGGAAAATGAAGCAATTTTGGGGTGAATGAGAAATTATATTCTCAATAAATGTTGTAACCAACAAATGGGAAGTGGGAAAGGAAAAAGTAGAGAGTTTCTATCCCACATTGGAAAATGAGAAAAGAGGAAGTGGGTATATAAAGAGCTACCCACTTGTTGCTTGTAAAATATTATGGGTTCATTATCCTCCACCTTCTACGCGGGTGCGCAGGTGGGGGTACAAATCTTGATCAGATTTGGCCTTCGAAACCCGAACTTGTGTGCGAGCGCGACCTGCGTACACGAATGTCGCACCGGCTTGGTGGCGGACGTACAAGCAAATTTTTGCCTCGGTTCTGTACACGTTTTATTTTAATTTTTTGAAATTGAAAATGTGTAACATTTCCCATTGAAAGTGCAACAGTTTTCTTACTTAAAACCGACCTGAAACTTGTCCCAATTTTTAATGCTGAAACTTGAAACGTTTCAGGTTTTCAGGTTTTACACATGGTTTTCAAAACCTGAATTCATGATGTATTTTATGGCAATGCTCCAACAATCATTTTTGGATGCTATAAGTAGCATGTCCAATTGTGTTGGTAAGAGACCTGAAAAACGAGAAACAACAAATACACTCACATGTTTGGAGAGAAACTCAGATAATTTCTAGCAGTTGCTATACCTTTTGTGCATCTACTTTGTTCTGCTTTCGTTCTTACTCCGGTGATCAATCGAGCATTTCTCAGTTCGACGTGAGCAAGATAAAGTGTTATTATCATTGCTTGATAATCATTTTATCCTGGGAGACAAGTGTCCTATGAATCACTAGCACCGAGAGTGAAGGACATAATTGTTTTAAGGAAATCGTGCTCGCACGAGACTCAATTTCATTTCGTTTATTTTTGTTTAATTATTTTATCAGTCATTTCCGGTGCTAAATAACCTACAATGTTAAATACATAACCTATAGTGTTAAAACCATAACCTACAACTTGATTATGGAATGATGGAGCATTTCATTTTCTCCGAATTAAAGTCATACGACACAAAGAAATTAATTAAAGACATATATGATTGTTGTAAGTCGTGTTACGTGGAAAATATGATGTGGCGTTGTATATGACAACTTACAAGCAAAGTAATGATGTGTATAATTTTATTTTGAGTGACAAAAAATTATTGACCCAGTTCGCCAAAATTGACTACCTCTGGGGGCGTACCAAGTCAGGGATGTTATATTTATGATTTGAGGGTGTGTCGAGCATAATACACCTATGACAAGTAGGACTTACGCGTGGGATAGTGAGGTGATGTATATGTTGTTTTTTGGAATTTTTTCTGAACCTTATTTATGACTTTCGAGGGTTCTTACATGACACGAAATCGCCAGCTCGTACTTGCCAAGCCACCACACGCTTGTCAAAGCTCTATAAGTAGACCCTCGATACTTATAGAGCTTTGACAAGCGTGTGGTGGCTTGGCAAGTACGAGCTGGCGATTTCGTGTCATGTAAAAATTTATGTGGTGCTGCCACGTTTTCTATCAGGCCTCTCTGGTTGACATTTGTCTTCTCTTTCTTACGAAGTTTTATACTTGTCGTCCAAGTGGTATGGACTTAACAGGTGGCTTAGTCTCGGTGCTCACTGATGTGCACTTGTTCCTGAGTGGCCATTCTGCTCGCTTTGAGAAATGCGGCCCGCAGGCCAAGCATCTTAATTCATACTACCTGCTCGCCTTTGAGGGGCGACCAGGCCTTCCTTCTTTTGTTCGATTTTTGCTCGACCACTACCTTTGCTCGCCTCTTTATTTACATAGCCAGATACCAAACATGCATAGTTTCTTCGTAGTGGGGCATAGTCCCTGGCGAGCACGTAGGAGTAATTATAGTGCTCGCCAGATTGGCGAGCATCTGTCCGGCGAGCTAGGATATTTGTAATTTATTGGTACACGTGTTCGTCTGACGTGTAAGCAACGTGAGGGATTTTGACCGATTACAACAATACCCCCCAGTCGGGCCACTTTGTGTTGGTCATGGGGGCCCGACTGTCAGATGCTTGGATGGAAAGTCCCAAGCGTCGTCCCTATTTCCGTGAGGTGTATCTCGAGGCAGATACCCTCTGTAGAATCCGAAGGGACTCAGATACACAGGCATCGAGATTCGGGTAATAATGGGTTTTTTGAATTCATTTTTCAAAATTTTGAAAACCCAAAATCCAGAACCTATATAAAGCTCTTTTGCAGCCTCATTCTTTCTTCTTTCTTTCGGTTTTTCTCTTTGCTCTCTCTCTAGAACTTCCGGCGAGGGTTTGCTTCTTCTGGCGAAAGATTTTTCTCCAGGTAATTGTTTTTATTCATTTTGATTTCAACTATGTCTTCTTGCTCGATTTCCATCGATTCTTTGCTTGGCTCTGAAGAGTCGAACCATCGTGGGTCAGCTTCTTCGTCTCCGTACAACTACTCGCGGCGGGGCTGGATTGTCGAGGGCGATCGCCTCGGGATCGAGATCCTGCCGGAAACTCCGGCATCCATTTGTCGTCCTTTCCTTAGACTCCGAGGAAGATATTAATGAATTGGGTCGGGAACTGGCCCGACCTAGTTTTTTAGATGATTCTGATGAGGAGGTTTATCGATCGCGGAGAGATGTTGGAGTTTTAGGCGATCGTGATGTTAGTGGACTAAACGCCGAAGGGTCCGGTGAGCACACCGTTGATATTGAGCACAACGATGAAGTTGTGAGCGAGCAGACTAGAGAGTCCGATACCGAGCGAGGAGTGGGTTTCAAAACATAGCAAAATGTTGGACCTGGAGGTGAGCTGAATAGGGGGTTTGGAGATGAGCAGGGTGTTGTGTTTGGTAACGACCAGAACGTCGAGCCCGGTGCTGCACCAATTCGCGAAATTCCAATCGGCCGACCCCATAGTCCAACATACGCTGAGTATAGTGCTCGCTATGAATTTGAATGGCCCGAACAGCCACACCGGGTAGGAGTTGAAAATGATTATCCAATGAGCAAGATTTCTAGTGTGATTGATGATGACATGCTCGATCAATTGTACCGGACTTATGAAACTCCGAAAGACGTGTTTTTGTTACCAATTGGAACTGCACAGGTTATCTCGGGGATGCGGAGTGTGGGCCTTGGGCCGTTTTCTTTACATATTCTCATAAATGGGCCGTTTTATTATTTAGGCCCAATTTGTAAGTGTTGGACTGGGCATTATATAAGCCCAGATTCCAGGTCCTATGAATCAGATTAGATGATATGAAATAACCTTTTCTAATTCTCCCCCAATTTCTCTGCTTCTCCCCCTTTCCCCTTTCTTCAATTTCGTTCGAATCTTCAACACTCAACGTGAGTGTTTCAGTGGCCTCAGAGCCACTTATTCCGCTGCTAGCTGTGCAATCCGCAATGGTGAACATTACTGAGCAAATCACGTCGCTCGAGAACCGAATCGAAGCTCATGTTTTGTCCGTCGAAACGAAATTTGCAGAGTTTCGTTCCGAACAATTCGCGTGCAAAGATGAGGTGATTCAGAAAATAGAACAGCGACCAAAGGAATTTGAGATATTCACACAACAGGTGGTCGATATGTTGAAACAAATCGGTGCGAAGGGGGTGGACAAAGGCAATTATCCGATGTAGGAGAGCGACGATCTCGATCCGAGAAGCTCAACGGCTCATTCCGATAACAGAACCGACGCCGAAATCTTACCAACACCAGCACTACCGACGAATTTCTCACCAGGTGCGACTTTGCCAACAATTGGTAGCTATGGTGATACGAGAGGTTCAGATGTCTACACAACAAGTCGATCTGGTGCTGGATCTGTGCCACAGCCGACTCACTCACATTATTCACCCTATTATGGAGGATTTAATGCTCCTGGAACCCCAATGGCACGAGCTAGAGCTGCATTGGAGTTCCAACCATCATTCGCCTATACTGGTGAGCCTCAACACCCTTGTAAACAGTTTGACTCTCAAAATCAGTATAGGTACAAACCTAGGATTGATTTTCCTAGATTTTCTGGAGATAATCCGAGGATGTGGTTGAGAAAATGCGAAGTATTTCTACTTTAATCCGATGCCGGATCATGAGAAATTGTTGATTGCTGCTATTAATATGGATGATGAGGCAGATGATTGGTATTTGGATTATGTGGATGGTAGAGTAGACATAGGTTGGGATCTCTTTGCTAATATGGTGGTTGAGAGGTTCTCTAATGTTACTGATGAGAACCTGGTTGGTCAGTTCAATAAACTCAAACAGAGAGGTACGGTTAGAGAGTATGTGAGGGAGTTTGATGATCTTAAGTCCTTGGTGTTGATTGATAATCCATCGTTGACTGAAGTTTACTTCATCAAGAGCTTCACTAGTGGGTTAAGAGGAGACATTGGCAATATATTGGGGATAATGGATCCAAAGAGTCTGTCACAGGCTGTGCAGTTAGCTTTCAAACAGGAATACCTGTTGACCGATAGTTGGAAGCATTCAAAAGGCTTCGATGAGCAGATTTGTGGACTTTCACAGGAAATACCACCATGGCCTGGTGAAAATAAGAATATGGATATAATTGTGGCCTTATTAGATAAACCTGGCTCTAGTACTATGGGACAAGCACCACCTCCTAAGAGACTTACACCTACTGAAATGAGTGAAAGGAGGAAGCGGAATTTGTGCTTCAATTGTGATGAGATTTATCACATTGGGCACAAGTGTAAGAAGACATTTGTTATTCTTGTGGAAGATGAGTTAGAAGATGATAATGAGTTAGTTTTTTAGGGGCCTAAGGATGAAGGACATAACTCCATAGTGTCACTAAATGTTGTGTTTTGCTTGCAGAATTTAGATACTGTGAAGATTGCTGGGAAGATGGGTAACCAGGTTATCACTGTCCTATGGGATTCAGGCGGCACTCATAGTTTCATGGACACCAACACAGCCAAGAAGTTGGGTTGTGTAGTTGAGTATGCATCCCCTCTCATGGTGACTTTTGCAGATGGTAGTAAGATGGAGTGTAACTCAAAGTGTCCAAAGTTTGAATGGCAGTTAGGGGAGCATAAGTTTTGTTCGCCTATAAGGATCCTTAATTTGGGAGGTTCAGATATGGTAATAGGGGTGGACATTATGAGTCAACTAGGTCCCATTATTTTTTACTTCAAAAAGCCTAAAGTGGAGTTTGTGAAGGATGGCAAGGCTGTTTTCTTGCAGAGTATGATTACTAAGGATCAGCTGAAGAAGATTGTGGGAAAGGATCAGTGTGAGGACCAAGTTTTCCTGTGTTTAATCAAATCTGACACAGAAGTAGAAAATTGCAATTCAGTGGTTGAGATGAGGTCAATACTGACAGAGTTCAAGGCTATCTTTCAGAGGCACACCTTCTTGACACCATATGGATATCCTATTCCTCTCAGTGATGATCTGTTGGATGAGGTGCAGATTTCAGTGCAGGCGGTTGAAGAGGTGCTAAAACACAAATACCTAGTGATGCATCAATTGAATCAGTTATTATATCAAGCTCAAAATCGAATGTCTACTCAGGCTACTAAAAGTATAACTAATCGTACATTTTCAGTGGGTGATTGGGTCTACTTAAAGCTGAGGCCCTACAGGCAAGTGTCCCTACATAAAAGTCATGAACGGAAGTTGAACCCGAAGCTTGCAGGATCTTTTCAAGTGGTGAAGAAGGTGGGACAGGTTGCTTACACTTTGACCTTACCTCCATCTGCAAAAATATACTCCACTGTCCATGTGTCTTTGCTGAAACGGCGGGATGGCAGTGCAGATGTGGTGAGTTCCACATTACCGGAATTCGATGCTGATGGCACGGTGATTTTGACTCCAACTCAGGTTCTGGCTTGGCGTCTGGTGAAAGAGAACAATGCGGCGGCGATGGAGATGCTGCTCGGTTGGTCCCATTTATCAGATGAAGAAGCTACTTGGGAGGATTTTGCGGTGGTGCCTCAGCACCTTGCTTGAGGACAAGCAATGTTAAGGGGAGGTATTGTTACCAATTGGAATTGCGCAGGTTATCTCGGGATGCGGAGTGTGGGCCTTGGGCCGTTTTCTTTACATATTCTCATAAATGGGCCGTTTTAATATTTAGGCCCAATTTGTAAGTGTTGGACTGGGCATTATATAAGCCCAGATTCCAGGTCCTATGAATCAGATTAGATGATATGAAATAACCATTTCTAATTCTCCCCCAATTTCTCTGCTTTTCCCCTTTTCCCCTTTCTTCAATTTCGTTCGAATCTTCAACACTCAACGTGAGTGTTTCAGCTTTTTTGGGCGCCCGAACCTGACGAACGAGCAGAACAGTCTCCTGAGGGTTGTGTAGTTGTGAATTTGGATACCATGGAAGCTGGCCTTCGATTCCCACTTCACCCAGCAATTACTCGTTTGCTCGTGGAGTGGAACATTACTATTACGCAACTGATGCCAAATGGGTGGCATATGATAATGAGCTTCTTGACTTTGTTCGGCAAGACGAAGCATATTTATTATCCTACCACTGCAGAACTTACCCGTCTAGTTCATTTGACCCGACCCAAAGGCGAACACGGGTGGTTGTACATGCAAGCGAACACCAAGTGTAAGGTTATCGAGGATGTGCCTAACAAAATTAAAGATTGGAAGGATAAATTTTGGTTTGTCGGGGGCGACTGGAAAAGTTCGGCCTCGGGATGTGAGCCGAACGCTCGCTTAGATATCCCAACAAATTTCGGAGTTTGTCGAAGTAAGTGTATTATTCTTCTATTTTACTCAGTGAACTGATATTAACTTATTTCTTCTGTTTCAGGGATCCAAGCGGCGACGGACAAAGAAGTGAAAGATGGATATTTCAGTAGCATTTGGCAAATCGACCTCGAGTCTTATTCAGAGCATTCAGTGAAAACCTTGAACAATGCTGACCAACGGAAGAAAGGTGGTTTGTACGTGCCTCCACATCACCTGGTCGCTCTTAACCCAACTGGTAGGTTCACTTTTTGCACTCTTTAGTGTACCAATTTCCTATGTAATGCTCTTAATAAATTTTCGTCTTTTCGTAGCTCTTCCCGCTGTCACAATTGCCATAAGCAATTCTTAAAGCATCTTGAGAGATGGTCCGAGTAGGAAACCATGATGGTTAGAATTCAAAAGAACAGGGAAGCACAAAGAGCCCTTCGTGGCGAATCGAGCAGGCATAAAAGAACAAGTCGATCAGCCGAGCAGGCTCCCTCGCCAAAAAGATCTAGAAGGTAATCTGGGAGCGAACCTTCGGCCAGCGAGCACGCATGTTCGCCAAAGAGAAGCCCTCGCGTCGCAGTAGCCAAAGACGCGCTTTTCGCCTATCCCCTTCATCGCTCATGCTTTGTAGAGGTGAGCGAATCGCACCCCAACGGGGTCCTAAAGTCTGGGCTCCTTCAAGCTCCCAAGTTCATTTTCCCGATGATAAGTCGTTCTTGGGATGGGACCCCGCACGGGTGAGCAAGTATACTTGTTTGCCTTGTTTCGTGTTTCTTATTACGTTCATTTTGGTCGCCCGATTCACCTGAACACTTAACACCTTGCAGGCTTGGCAGGGTATCACCTCTAATGCCGGAGTTGAAAGACTACTTTTGCTCCCCCACCATCTGCAATATCCCCGGTCTTCCTGATCATGTCCAGAGAGCTTGTGAGACTCCTATTCGGTCATGGGCGACCGATCTTGAAGAAGCAATCGATGGGCCTACGGTGCTGGAAACCATGCGTTTAGGCTTAGTGAGTCATGGCCAGTCTCTTGTTCTTTTGGAGAATGCCTATTCGACGACTGCCAAACTCCACTCCCAGCATCTGAAACTCATATCAAGTTTTCAAGAAAAGATTGATGAGCCAAATAGAGCCCGTGAAGAGGCGAAATTGGCTCAGGGGGAGGCATATCAGGTCAGAGAAGAGTTGCATCATGCCCGGGAAGAGTTGCGTCAGAACAGGGATGAGTTGGGAAAAATTGAAAAGATTCGAGACGAGCAGGCCGTCGAACTCTAAAAGCTAAAATCCAAAAATGATAATCTCGAACACGAGAAAGTACTGCTTGCCCAACACCTTCTCACGGCGGAAGAGACCAACACTCGGCTAGGCCTTGAGAAATCGAAGGTGCGGCGAGACGAACACTCTCGCTCGATCAGATTGCGCCGCTTAAAACGACCCTTAAGAAGTATATGGCCTACAACCCTCCCATCGCAATTTGCCATTAGCCGATCTGCATGATTTGTGCGACTTTTCCAACCTCCCCGATGGGATTGAAATTGAGGATCCTCTGACGGATGAAGAAGACGACCAGGATGGTGGGGCTGTTGGGGATCCCACCGACCAGTATCACCAAGGCGAGCAGGAAGGTAGTAGTGTGGGCGATGAGCAGGGTGGTCGAGCTGATGGGTCGAGCTGATGGTGAACATAGTGCACTTGATGGTGAGCCGAAAGCCCGAGATGATGACGAGCAGGACGCTCCTGACGGAGACGAGCAGGTGAGATAGGGCATGCTCGGCTTATCTCTTCCGCCGACTCCAAACAATGAATTCTTCCCTTAACTTTTCTTGTAAAGAATTTTGTATTTGGTTTGAACATACTTTTTGCTCGGTCTTGAATGGCCTGTTTTGCTTGCTTTGGACAATGTTTGTTTTTGTTTCTTTAATCGTTTGTGCCTCTTTCTTTTTGATGAATCGAACTTGATATGTGCTTATGTTTCAACCTGACTTCTTTGGTTTTTTGATTGTCTAATTTAGTTGCAATCAGATAGGTTGTCTTATTTAGCTGCAACCAAGTTGGTTAACTTAAGTGCAACCCCCTTTTTCTTTCGTGATTGTCTTATTTTCGCTGCAATCACTTTTCTGATCGGGTCGTCTTATTTAGTTGCGACCCCGTACCCATTGCTCACTTTGTTGCGGGCATCTATAAGTACGAACTGTTTCTTCAGGAGAACATAAAGCTCTGCTTGTTCATTTTTGTTCTGGTCGTCCGACTTAGGTGCGACCATTCTAGGCTTCTAAAGAAACTAAATAAACAAACATTTCACAAAATATTTCTAATCTATTACATCTTTTTACACTTGGAGATAACTACTACAATCACAATCGTTTACAATTTACAACTTTAGTATTCCAGGTATCTGACGAGTGTTTTGTCTGATCATGAATCTTTATCTGAATTAGGGTGAGTACGAGCTACCGACCCGGGTCCGTTATGTAGGAATGCTCAGAAGAAGTCTCCTCTTCGTCTCGCCCTTTCATCTTTAATCATCGTGCTTAGGACCAGCAACAACAGCAGTGTTTGCTTTCTTGTGCAAGCTGTGAGTATGCGGCCAGCTGCCATCCTGAGCATGTGGCGAGCAATCCTGCTCGCCTTAGCTTGGTGCGAGCACAGGCATCTATTCGTCATCCTTTCTAAGATCTACTCGCACCAACCTCCCCCCTTGTCCATGCATCCGACTATTTGTCGAACTGACCATGGATGCTCGAGCATCAAGCGTCCCGCCGCTTTTGCCTTGTGAAAATCGTCGTACCCTCCTCAGGAGGAGATTTTTTTGGGATCTTGAGGGACCTTATGATTTACTTCTGTGTAAGCAGTGGAGGACATGAGGTGGCGACCATAACTCTGTCGAGCAGCTTGGTCTCGTAGCGAGCACCAAGACATGCTCGGGGTGAGTACGCACAGTCCAGGAGAAAATACTTCCCCCGATTCGGATTGGCTTTTCCAAATTGAAGTCGAAGTATTCTGCTCCGTGACTGAGATGCGAGATTTAAAGCTCGTACAAGAGCAAATGTCGAGACACATGATTGAGCCAGCGAAGTGATTGCTGAACCCGACATCGAGAGTTACATCTGGAGGCATACCAAGCCGGCCAATTCTGATGAACGTGTTTTTCGCTAGTGTTTTGCGGGAATTTTTTATTTTTCTATTTTTTTTCCTCTGCCTTCTTTATGCTATCGACGGGCCTATTTATATTATTACACCAAACAGGTGCTGGCATGGCTAGTTGGAACTGGCCTTCTCAGTTTAATTCCTCAGATCGACATATATCCCTGCTTTTGTCAGCTCTGATTAAGAAATTGACACGTACCTCATTGGGTTGCCACCAGTTTCGTCGACACGTAATCTTTAGCCTCAATAATGTTGATAAAACCTCTTTTGCAGACTTCCGAACTCCGCATTCGACACTTTATGTTCGGCCTTTCTGATTGCCCTGCCCGTCCCGGAGGAATGGTTGCGAATGGTCGCTTTGGTTATTTGCTTGCGAGCGAACATAAGCTTGTGTTCTTATTTCTGATTATATGTCATGCTCGCCCCTACTGATAATATTTTTTTAAATTTGACGCATTCCATGAATAGGAAAATGGAATTCCATCAAAGTCTTCCAAATCATACGCCCCATTTAGTAAACGCTCTGACACTCAGAATGGACCTTCCCAAGCTTGGCCGAAAACACCGCCTGGTACCCCCGTTGCTCGTCTCAAAACGAGCTCGCTAACGTTAAACCTACGAGTCCGGACCTTGGAGTTATAAAATTTTTCAGACCTTTGTTTGTACATAACATTCTTGAAATCGGCCTCAAATCGTTTTTCTTCCAACAGATCCGTACTTAAAGAGAGCACCTGGTCGTTGGTGTGTTCGCCAAAACACATAGTTCGGTGGCTCGAAATTTCCACTTCCGCTGGTATAACAACTTCCGTACCAAACGCCAGAGCGAACGGGGTTTCCACAGTTGATGTTCTGAAAGTAGTGCGGTATGCCCATAGGATTTCTGGTAGCTCTTCAGCACATCATCCCCCCTTAGAATTATCGAGTTTAGCCTTGAGGGTATGCTTGATGATTTTATTGACGGCTTCAACTTGTCTGTTCGATTGGGGATAATACGGGGTAGAGTAATGTTTTTTAATTCCCCAACGAGCACAATTCTGTCGGAATTCACTCCAATCAAACTGTTTGTCGTTATCTGTTACTAATGATTGTGGAAGCCCAAATCGACAAATGATGTTTTTACAAACGAAATTCCACATCCTTTGCTCAGTGGCTTTTACTATAGCTTCGGCTTTGGCCCACTTAGTGTATTAATCAACGGCGACCACAACGTATTTTACCCCCGACGTTCCAGTGGGAAAAGGGCCAATCAAGTCAATTCCCCATTTGGCAAATGGCCATGGGCTATAAACAGATATTAGTTCTTCGGGTGGACTATGAATAAGTGGGGCATACACCTGGCAATTATGACATGCGCGAGCATAAGCAATTGAATCTTTTTTTAGTGTAGGCTAATAGTATCCTTGTCTGATGGCTTTGTGAGCCAGGGCGTGTCCGCCTGTATGATTTTTGCAAACCCCTGCATGAATCTGTACCAAGACCGCGTGACCCTCCTCTGGAGTAATACATTTCAATAATGGAAGAGAGAAACCTTTTTTATACAATTGCTCGTCTAAAATGGTATATCGAGCGGCTTGTAGTCTGAGGCGAACAACTTGTACTTTATTTTTCGGAAGGATGTCATTTCGTAGATAATTTAAAATCGGGGTCATCCATGTTTCTTGTTCAACTGCTACCTGAGCGACCACAACCCTCGGAACTGAAGGCGAGCATGTTGACCACAACGTCTGTTGTGTTAGTTACCCCCTCCGCTATTGTCAATCGTACTAAGGCATCGGCAAATGAGTTGTCTAAACGAGGGAGTTGTTCGATATATACTTGTTCAAACTGCTCAAGCAGTTCCTTTGCTAGTTGCTGGTATCGCACCATTTGTTCGCCCCGGACCTCATATTCGCCTAATACTTGATATACAATTATCTGAGAATCGCTATAGATCATCAACTTCTGAACTCCTATCGCCATAGCTATGTGCAGACCAGCGATTAGAGCTTCGTATTCGGCTTCATTATTTGTAGCCAGAAAATCAAACCGGATGGCCGTTGTAAAGGTTTGCTGGGTCGGGCTGATGAGAACCACGCCCGCTCCGGCTCTTGTGCTCGTTGATGAACCATCTACATACATATGCCATGGTTGATCGACTCCTTTTTCGGGCAATTGTGGGTATGTCAATTCAACCATGAAATTGGTCATAGCCTGGCCCTTGATTGTTGTTCGAGGGGCAAACGTAATACCAATTGGCCTAACTCCACCGCACATTTGAGCAACCTGCCCACTGTGTCAGGTCGATGAAGAACTTGACGCAACGAGAAGGTGGTGAGCACCTCGACTGAATGGTCGAGAAAATATGGTCGCAGTTTGTGGACACTCATAACAAGAGCATACACAAGTTTTTCCAGCGGAGGGTATCGGAGCTCGGCCTCCTTGAGTACTTGACTTACATAATAAACAGGCAAATGCATAGTACCCTCTGCTCGGACGAGCACAACGCTGATCGCATGCTCTGAGGCAGCGAGGTACAGGTAAAGCTGCTCGCCTGGGACAGGCTTGGATAATGTTTGAGTGTCTGCCAGGTAGTGCTTTAGTGATTCAACTGCACTTTGGCAGTGTTCTGTCCACAAAAACTTCCCTTTCTTTAATGCGTCGAAGAAAGTTTTACATTTATCCCCGGTTTCTAGATATGAACCGGTTCACAGAAGCCAGACGTCCTGTTAGCTTCTGAACTTCCTTCACATTTCTGGGTGCTTGCATATCAAGCATGGCTTGAATTTTCGAGGGGTTAGCTTCTATCCCTCTCTGACTGACCATGTGCCCCAAAAACTTTCCTGAGTGAATCCCAAAACTACATTTTTTTGGGTTTAACTTCATGTTGTATGCCTGGAGAATATCAAATGTCTGCGCTAAATGACCGAGGTGATCTTCTTTGTGTTCACTTTTAACCACAATATCGTCTATGTACACCTTGATTGTTTGTCCGATGTGTTCATCAAACATTTTATCCACTAATATTTGATATGTTGCTCCAACATTCTTTAACCCGAACGACATGCGCTTCCAGCAATACATATTCTTCTCACTGCAGAAAGCTGTATTCTTTTGATCGTCAGGATGCATTGGTATCTGATGATAACCAGCAAACGCATCCATGAGTGTCATAAGTTCATGCCCTGCCGTACTGTCAACCAAATAATTGATATGTGGCATCGGGAAGTTGTCTTTTGGGCATGCTTTGTTCAGATCGGTAAAATCTATGCACAACCTCCAAGTACTTTTTGGTTTTCAGACGAGCACTGGATTTTCGAGCCACCTAGGATATTCCACCTCTCGAATTAGCTTATTGTCGAGCAACTTTTTAATTTCAGTGTCCAGAGCTGCATACTTCTCTGGGCTGAATTTTCTTTGTTTTTGGATTATCGGGATTTGCGTTGGGTCAAGATTGAGATGGTGACATGCATGTTTAGGATCAATGCCAACCATGTCCTCGTGTGACCATGCAAACACATCCAAATTTGCTTGTAAATATACGATCATTTCAGCTCGGAGTGGTTTTGGTAATTCTGAACCGATGAAAACTTCTAGATCCGATCTGGCTGGATCGACCATAATTGACTCCAATTGTTCAACAGGCGTTGCTCGCCTCTTTTTTTTCTTCCATCGGGGATCTTCAATCGGTCCCTAGTGCTCGTCTTCAACCTCCATAGGATCAAAACCGGTAGCTCGATTGGTAGGTCTATGCTCATGGGATCGGGAGCTTGTATGGTCATCCCGGGTTCTGTGCTCGCCTGGGGAAGCATGTTCGCTCGTGGCGGTGTATTCGCCTGTTGGCTTGACTCTCCGATTTCCCATACTTGTTCCATCATGCCAACAATATTCTATTTTTCTGGTACGCATGATAGCAAGCAATCTCGAGCCTTTTTCTGGTCGCCCTTTATGTTGCCCGTCCCTTCTAGTGTTGGAAATTTAACACAGTAATAATATGTCGAACATGCATCTTTGAATTCCTGAATAAACGGGCGACCTAGAAACCCGTTATAGGTAGACGAAGCATCGACGATTACAAAATCTAGCATTCTAGTTCGTCGAATCTCCGGATTAGTAGTCGACTCTAACTCGATTCCTAGCCTGATCAGACCATAGGGCCGGGTTATATATTCCCCAAAACCCATTATAGTATGATCACAAGGCTCAATATATCCGCTTAGATCCCCGACCTGCTTCTCCATTTGGTGCAGAGTGTTGACGAACAGAATGTTCGCATACGCCCCAGTGTCTACTAGGAGTCGATGCACTTTTAATCCAAGAAGTCGGGCACTAATAGTTAGAGAATCGTTGTGGGGAGTGATGATGTCGTCGAGGTCATCATCTGAAAACATAATTTGGTGAGACGGTGGTATGCAAGCTGATGTGCTTGCCACATTCACCTGACGTATGCTTTGCATGGCGTGCATTTCCATCTTCTTACGTCTGTTCGATAGTGTAGGTACCTGACAACATCCACCCACCAGCCCATAATCCGGGCGGATCATGTTGATTTCTTGACCCTCCCGACCTTTGTTCGTCGTAGGGGCTCCTCTTTTGGGTAATTCCAACTTCTTGCGGAATTCTTCTTCTTGGTCGCTATCGGATACCTCTTCTACCTTACGCTTTCTCCTTTGGTCCCCCGAATTTTCATCTCGGGTGTCTCTGTTCGCCGGTTTCTTAAGATACTGAGTAAGACGGTTTTCTTCGTATAACTTCCACAGTTGTCGGAGTAGATCACGACATTCATTGGTATTATGTCCGATGTATTCGTGGTATGAACAGAACTTGGAGGCGTTAAGATGATTTTTATCTTTTATGATTCTCTAGGGTTTCTCTAACATGTCCCGGTCCTTGATCTGACTGTATATCGTCTCTGTTGAAATGCCTAAAAGATTGCGAAGTGCATGCGCTTCTGCCCCTTCTTCGAAGGGTTTGAAAGAACCTGGGTGCTTATACCCCCCCTCGTTTGCTAACTTTTTGCCAAAAACCACTCTTTTAGTCGTTATTTCCTGGCCTAGACGAGACTGAGCGAGCAGGTCTTCCATAGATATGATCTTGGCTGCCCGCTCGCGGAAGTTGGCATACGTGTTTGGCCAGTCCTGATGCATGGCTTTCCATATGTCTGTGTTTAAGGTCAAGCCCCCTACCAACATGAGGATTTTGGCATCCTCCTCCACAGGAGCTCCGTCGTACAGACATTTGTCAAATCTTTCTATGTATGCCCGATCCGACTCGCTCTTCAACTGGGAAAAATGCGCTAATCGTTGCTTTGGGGCTTGGCGAGCACACATGGATGAAAAGTGGGACTGAAATTTCTGTCCCAATTGTGTGAAGGATGTGATAGATGCAGCGGGCAAAGTTGAGAACCACCTATGTGCTCGGTCGCCCAAAGTCATGGGGAAAGACCTGCACTAGGTTGCATCGGTGGCGCCCATGGCGATCATAAAGTCTGAAAAATTGCTTAGATGGACATGCAGATCAGATTCCGCATCGAACATGGGGATGGGTGGCCGATTCTTTACCACCTTCTCTTGTATTTCACCGCTATGATTTGGGGTGGCGAAACGCGGGGATCGGATGCTGCTTTCATGGAGTCCTTGTAGCGGCCAGATCAGCCTGTAAGTTTTCAATCGCCTTTTGCATCTTTGCAAACTTTGTGGAACTGACCGATCCGAAACGGGGCTGGGTTCCATCATGAGGATCGGGTAGGTCATGCTCATGATGGGGCCAGTTCCCCCTTCCATGTTGGTCCTAAACTGCCCACTCGATGGTGAATGGATAACTTAGTTCCGATCGATTTTTCAGGATTATGAGGCCTTTCGTGGTATGGACGATCATGAGGTACCGTATGGGCAATCGTGTTCGCCCGATGTTCCTTTCCAGGATCTTGACTCCTGCGATCGCCAATTCGTTCTTTCGCCACTACTCTCAATCGATCAAACGCCAATCGCTTGGACCCTTGTGGTTGTTCTTCATTTGATAGATTTCCTGCCTCTTTTTCAGCCTATTTTTGTGCGGCTCTCTTCTTGACTTGCTCGCTATCAAGGGTATGCGAGCGTCGATCATCATCGTCCCGAGCTCTCAGCTTGGCCAACTCTTTTTTGGCCCTATCTCTTTGGGCTCTCAGTAGAAAAGTGATAGCCTTCGTTGTGGCAGTAGGATCATTGGCGATATCTTCGAGATTGATGGTCTCTACGGTCGGATTTTTCTGAGGCTGAGGTTGAACCTCCTCCTGAATCTGAGTTCGGCTTTGTCTAGACCTCTCCATCTGAGTATTTCTTGACTGAGGCATTTTATTTATTTTTGCTGCCTGAATCTTTTTTTTTTTTTGGGTTGATGATTGGGTTGACACCCTCCTTCTAGAGCCAATTGTTGTAAGTCGTGTTACATGGAAAATATGATGTGGCGTTGTATGTGATAACTTACAAGAAAAGTAATGATGTGTATAATGTTATTTTGAGTGACAAGAAATTGTTGACCCAATTCGCCAAAATTGACTACCTCTGGGGGCGTACCAAGCCAGGGATGTTATATTTATGATTTGAGGGTGTGCCGAGCATAATACACCTATGATAAGTAGGACTTACGCGTAGGATAGTGAGGTGATGTCTTTTTGGGAATTTTTTCTGAACCTTATTTATGACTTTCGAGGGTCTACTTATAGAGTTTTGACAAGCGTGTAGTGGCTTGGCAAGTACAAGCTGACGATTTCGTGTCATGCAAGAATTTATGTGGTGCTGCCACGTTTTCTATTAGGCCTCTCTGGTTGACATTTGTCTTCTCTTGCTTACGAAGTTTTCTACTTGTCGTCCAAGTGGTATGGACTTAACAAGTGGCTTAGTCTCGGTGCTCACTGATGTGCACCTTCTCCTGAGTGGCCATTCTGCTCGCTTTGAGAAATGCGGCCGCAGGCCAAGCATCTTAATTCATGCTACCTGCTCGCCTTTGAGGGGCGAGCAGGCCTTCCTTCTTTTTTTCGATTTTTGCTCGACCACTACCTTTGCTCGCCTCTTTATTTACATAGCCAAATACCAAATGTGCATAGTTTCTTCGTAGTGGGGCATAGTCCCTGGCGAGCATGTAGGAGTAATTATAGTGCTCGCTAGATTGGCGAGCATCTGTCTGGCGAGCTAGGATATTTGTAATTTATTGGTACACGTGTTCGTCTGACGTGTAAGCAACATGAGGGATTTTGACCGATCACAACAATGATGATAAAAATAAAAATTACTCCCTCCGTCCCACAATAATGTGCCAAAGATAACATGCACATTTCCTAAAATGGCAAAACACTCAAAACTTACACACTCACAATATCATTATAATTGATTTAAATAATACCAATAAAACAAGTTTTCTTAGTTTTCGTGCCCGAAAAAATGTGCACGTTATCCCGAGACGGAGGGAGTATTATTTAAAAAGAATTAATAAGATTTATTTTTAAATTAATAAAGATATTTTTATTCATAATGTATACTTTTATATATATATATATATATATATATATAATCTCTGTAGTGCAAAACCTTTATAAGATGATGTGTCAAGTAATAAAATAATGTGGCAATGATGTGGCAAAGCCACATTCTTCTATTTCAAATCCCTCTAGTCTCATTCATTTAGAGTGTTGTTTTGATCTCAGTCGTTGATTTTGTCTTCTATTTTCTATAAATTGTGACTTCTTTCATTCATTTTTTCATTAATTCTTGAAAACCTATTCATCCACGGTATGCAGAGATTATCGTTCTTATCTCTTTCTCTCTCTCTCTCTTTGCAGGTAATTGTTTTGATTCATTATGTAGTTTAAAGTTGAGTTGTTTACAGATTTATTTTGATGTTTCTTGATTCTTATTTGGATTCATTATTATTTTATTTCATTATAATATTTTGATTTTTAGGTGATCTAAATTATTCTACATGTGGAGAAGATTATGAGATATCATAAGAGGATTATGTGGAAATGAATGCATGAAGGTTATGTGTTTTCTACTATGAAGATGATAACAAGATTATATGTATATCGATCTAATGTGAAGATCATTGTAAAAAAATCATAAATTTTCGTTTAAGATTTAGATTAATGTACTTTTTTCTTAATGTAAGTGATGATGATTCTTAAACCACTGTGTTTTAGTGTTAATTTGATAAAATATTTAAAGTTTGATTTAATTTTTTTTTTGGTGTAATATTTCTCGTACGAAATCCATTACTCTTGTTTAGATTATTTCATTATCTGATACTTTTACAAATGGAATACTAATACTATATGAAATAATCCTGTAATTTTTATTTGTATATTAATATTCTTGCTTTAATTAAATATAATGAGTAATTAATAATTAGTAATTTATAATATATTTATAAAAAATATACAATCAAAGTCCATTTAATTTCATAATAATTAATTATAATTAAGACATAATTAATAACAGATCTATATAAAATAAAAATCAATCACATCCTACAATAATGCTAAACTTTTTTAATTTAAGTATATAAATATAATTATATGAAATCCTTTTAGAAATTTATCTTTTTTAATTTAAGTATATAAATATAATTATATGAATCCTTTTAGAAATTTAATTAAATTCGAATGTTGACTTTTTCTCTTTTATTATGGACATTATTAATATTGTTGATTAATTTTAGGCGTAAATTTATCAACATTAATTTTTGGTATTTTTGACTCATTTTTATTAATTAAATAAACATCAATGTTCAATGTATCAGTTGATTCCATAAAATTAGGAATAATACACGAAATATTAAATTTAAAAATTCGCCTTAATTGACTTTTTTAGATGGTAAAAATTTAACGAGTCTCACACTTGTATGGGGGGGGAATACACGTGTTCAGTGATTTTTCAAACTTTTTCTTCACTGAGGTCAGATGGGTCAGTTTATCCTGATAATTTTGTCCTGAGAAGCACGGATTGCCCTGAGTCAAAGTCTACTGAGACAATGATCCTGAGCTGTTTTCAGAAGCTTCAGATTAGCCCAAACGATCCTGAATTTATCAGAGATCCTGAGGAGCTTGGATCAGATAATTATCTTACTGAACACTCAGTAGAGTTAGTTCAGTTTGGTAACTATCTGTTCTAGGTACTCAAGTGTGCGGAATGGTTGGCCCTAAGTTTATACTCGTTTTAGCTTTGCTGAAAAATCTTCTTCCTTTAATAAAACAGTGATTAAGGCTGTGACCAATTTTATGCAGTTCAGTGGATTGGTTCCAACTGAATATCAGTGAAATATGCTTTCAGTTAAAAACATGCAACAGATAAAATGCAGTACAGAAAGCAAACAACACAGCAATTATAGTGGTTCAGAGACTCAAGCTCCTACGTCCACTCTCTCTGATCTTCAGAGAAATTCCTTAACCACTTCCTAAAGCTTTCAGACTAACTCACTGTAGCTTACTCACTTTTCTACCTTGAGTTTTCTGGCTGACTCACTGCAGCTTACTAACTCAAACACACACAAGTGTTCAGACTACCACAAGTAGCTTACTAACTTCTTCTCTAGAGTTTTCTGGCTAACTCACTGTAGCTTACTCACTCTTTACAACTCTAACTCACCAACAAAACACACACAAACTACCTTAACAAAGGGTTTGGGTTTTGGGTTGGTTTCCAACTAGGGTAAAATATCCTTTACAATAAGTACAGATGCAAAGCCTAGGATATCTCTTCTAAGCTTTGGATATAACTTATCAAATCTAGGCTTAGAATAGTGAGCTCTCTCCAATGTGAAACACTTGGGAAATTCTAGGGTTTTCGAGTGCTTCAATTTGCAATAATACGAATGAGCTCTTGAGTTGCTTTGAAATTTCCCGTGACCTCTCAATGTAAAGGGTCACTGGTATTTATAGGCAACTTCACCAAGGTCTCTCTTTGAAAAACTATCCGTTGGAAGAGATAGCTTCATGAATTTCCTCTTCTGGTGTTTGATGAACGGTTATTTTTAGGGTTTGAACACTCTCTTGCATGTTTTAGGAAATATGCAACCATGTAGCCAATCACCAATTTTTGCAGTCTGAAACTTAGTACTACTGTCATAATTCAGGGTCCTGTCGCTTTCAGTGCAGTGAGGTACAGTGTTGTTTTCCTCTGATTGGTTCTTGTCTTCAGTGAATGTAGACAAACAAAACGGATCTTTTTGGTCAATCTCTCTGAATGAGACAACCTTAAACAACACTTAGACTTAGTTCCTTTTGTCTGCACTAGAATGTTTTGGGCAATATCTACTTTTCTGAACATGTGAGTTTTTCTCAGTTTTGTAGTCTTCAAATAGATATTATTCAGTACCTCTGAACATTCAGGTTATACTGAGTCTTCAGTGTCTTCAGTTTCTTCTGAGTCTTTAGTGATATCTGAGTCTTCATTCCTTCAGCATCTTCAGTACCTTTTTGAACATTCAGTTCTACTGATTCTTCAGTTCTACTGATTCTTTAGTTACCCAGTACCTTCTGAGTTCTTCAGTAACTTCAAGATCTAACCTGGTCTATATCTGCTAACTATACATTGTGCAGATATCTTCCTGAACAATCTATGCTGATACCTTACTCAGACTATCAAGATTATCCTGAACATGTCATACTCAGGGGTTTTGGGATCTAATCAAAACTTCTTTATTAAATTCATCTCCCAACAATTTCCCCCTTTTTGATGATGCCAAAACCATCTTGTTACATTTAAGAAAACCTAACCTATCCTCAGGTTTCAGTTTATCTATTACAAACCAAAATTGTATTTCACCCAACAATTTTCTAAACAATCTGGCATATCAAGTAATTAAAGACATGTAAAAAGATAATGAGATATTACCTTTTGAGCATAAAGATAAAATTTTCATTGATATAGGATAAGAGTTACAGATTACAATGAAAATAAAAAATAAATCAGAAGAACAAAGTCTTCAGTCTTCTTCCACTTCATCCTCTGGCACTTCCAGGTTGAACATCCCGTAGTATCTCTTCTTCAGTTCATCCCTTGCCTTGATGATATCAGGGTTGTTTCCTGTTAGGCCTAGCTGGATGGCATACTGGGCTATTTCCTGAGAAATGACTGCTTCATTCACATAGCCATTCTCAAACCTAGGAGCTGGGTATATGTATGGACCAGGGGCTACTATCTGAGTGTTTCCTTCATCTGCCATGTTGATCAAACTTTGCAGGTATTTAGGATAGAATGTCAGTAAGTACTCAATGAAGGCTTCATTCTTATCCGAGCTCTTCTTCTTTTTTCTTCCTGATCAGTGGAACACCTGAAACTGAAGCAACAGTCTTCTTCTCTTTTTCAATCTGAAGAGCTTTCAGAGTTTTCTTGGTATCGAAGGCTTCTCTCTGAGTCTCAGTTTCTTCCTTTTCAGCTTCTTCCTTAGATTCTTCAAATTCCATTATCAACTTCCTCTGAGTAGGCTTTGAAACTTTAGCTCTTTTCTTCTTTTCTTGCTCCACAAATGCAACAGCCTTTCTCTTTTTAGGTCTGACTTGCTCTTCACCGGCTTTGCTTGTCTCAATCATCCTTCTATCACTCAATTTTTCACCAATTACTTCATGAATGGTTTGCTCAGATGTTTGAGTGAAGGTAGGTTTTTCTGCTTCTTTGAACTTCAGTTTCTCAGTGGCTTCAATCTCACTTAAGGCATCCAAAATTTTCTTTCCTCCAGCTTCATTTTGAGCCTTTCTCTCCAAGGTTTGTGCCAACAACTCACTTAATTTGCCACCAGGCCTTTCCCCCTTTTTGGCACCATACCTTGGGAGTGCAGTATCCATATAGTATTGCTCCTTGCCCATACTGTGTACTGCCCCTGCCAACTGATCATGCTCATCCTCTAGCCTCATCATGCAATTCTTGGTCATTGAGAATTCATCTGCGAGTGGAGCAAACTGCTTTGAGAACACTTCATGCATCATGTCTGTTATCTTGGTCATGAGCAGGGAGCCCATTTCCTCAACAGCTGTCTTGATTATCTGATCATTCTTCTCAATCAGTTTAGCTTCAAGGTAAGCAGTTCTGGTTTGATACCGTTGCTCCACCTCTGCATTGAGCTCAGTTTTGACTACATCAATCTTTCCTTCAAAAGTAGTCATTTTATGAGTTGTTTGTAGTTGTAGCATGTCTGAAGATGAACTCAGATTTTCCAGGTTTTGAGATTAACTTGCCAAGGTTTCTTCAATTTGAGTCACTTTCTCCACCATTGTCACCACCTTCTCCAATTTATCCAGGATAGGACTGAAATCAATTTCTGGAGGCAAAACAATTGTCTCCAACTGAGCTGGTTGCTCCAATCGACCCTCAGTCTGCATATCATACATAACAGATTTAAAGATAGGAACTTCAGTAGCTTTGGCATAATGTGTAATAGTGTCAAAAGATACCTGAAGAGTGCTAACTTCAGTCTGAGGATGTGTGACATCAGTCTGTGCAGCATCATTGTCCTTTTCCATCTGACTTTCAGTCTCTTTTTCTTTCTCAGTATCTGTCTGAGGTTCCTTCTCCCCCTCAGATTGCCTTTCTGCATCACCTCCCTAATCTCCATCTTTGTTCTGATCATGAGAACTTGATGCATCTACCTTTTCAGTATCTTTTCTTTCAGCTAACTTATTTTTCACCAATTCATCAAAGTCCGCAGCTTTCATCCTGAGCTTTGTCTTACTGAAGCCTGAGAATTTAGTCAGGGCAGCCGTCTCAGCATTCCACCACTCTTCTCCTCTGAATGATGCGATGTTCAGCATTTCCGGAAGTGTCTGATTCAGGATGTATACTGTCGTTCTGAGCCTGAAGAGCATATCATGAAGGTCAGGATAAGCATTTAGCTCAGGGTATCGGTCCAGGATGAACTGTTCCCCCTTGCTCCGCCATTCAATCTCTTCGGCTTCTCCTTCTTCAATCTTGGGCTTTCAGGAGCTGTTTGCTCAGATTGTACAAGTTCCAGTGCTGATGGATCAAGAAAAGGTTCATTCAGAAGCGTATCCAAGTTCAGCAATTCCTGAGGTTCAGATTGATCTGAAGTCTGCGTTGGTATTTCTTCAGTAGAGATCTGAGGTCCCTTGAAGATTTCCTGAGAGATTTTGTCTGAGCTCAGAGATGTTTCAAGTACCTCAGAGAAAACCTGCTCCTCAGTTTCTTGCTCCTGCACATTTTTCACTACCTGAGCAAGAACCTGGAGTGGAGATTTCAACCCTTGCTGGCCTTCAGGTTGAGTTTCTTCTGTTTCACTGGCCTCATTTTCCGCAATTGTTTGAAGTCTTCTGCGCTTCTGAGGAGCCAGTGCTTTCTTCTTCAGTTTCTCACTTTTCTCTATTTTAATTTGCATCAGGGCTTTCCCCCTAGCTTGTTTGGCTTCTTCATTAGTTGTCTCAGTGGATTTCTGAGAAGTCTGTCTTGTTTCCCTGACTTGCTCCACCACTGTTGTATCTTCCTCAGTTTCCTCTTCGGCAGTCTCCTCCTGAGACTCAGTGTTTTTCTCTTTCTTTCCTCTCAAGTCTTCTTCGTTGGTTTGAACATGATTTTTGACTTTGGAAAGGAAGTGGAATCGGCAAAAATGTCCTCCTCTTCTCTGCACGTTTCCAAGATAAATGCAATCTTGGTTGCATGTAGAATTTTTCCCTTGATAACTAATGAGCCATTCACCTTCTGAATTTGTTTGGCTTGATCACTCACCACCTTGATCAAATAGTACAACCAATTGAATCTTTAGTAGTAGTAGGTGAATCTTCAATCGCCGCCATTAGCCTTAACTTAGGCGTGCTTATCTGTTCGAAACTACCAGATCTACTCATGATGCATTTGCTTACAATATCCAACAATACTCGATATTTAGGCTTCAAATGCCTCTTATTCAAAGTAGCTTCAAACTTTACCGGATGCTCAGTAATTTTATCCAAATACTACCCATCATGTATACCGTAGGGTCTTCACCTCTATCACTTAACTCATATATGACATTCAGATTCTTAGGAATAATATATAATTCCCTAACAAAATCCACATATTTTGTACTATGTTCCAAATGCAACACCGTAATCTTAGACTCTATGCAATTTTTGTCATCCAATTGCATATTAGAAACAAACTCAATTACCTCCTTGGCATATTCAGCATCTGGTTGATTTGCGATCAGACAAGTAAGCTTTGCCATACGAATCATATGCAACGCCTCCTCCTCGTGAGGTGCATTGGATGTGCTTTCCAGAGAAACAATATATTCATACCATGGTTTGTTGGAAATGGCGAGTTTGTCGTATATAGAGAGTGTCATTTTTGGTGATTTTGAGTGAAGGGTTTTTGAGATAAGAGATTTCTGGGTAATCGAAGGTTTTGAAGTAGAGGGTTTGTGAAGATGAAAGCCTTTTTGAAATAGGGCTTGAATGGAGTCTTTGTAATGGATATAGGATTTTGATTTATGGAAAATTGCATAGATGAAGGTTTTGACGGTCAAGATTAAAAACTGACTAAAATGGGTATTTGAAATGACGGTTTCGCAAGTACTTAACCGCCAATTTATCCATATTGGTGATTAATGAACAAAGGTATTTAATTATCGTTTTACGCAGATCATTGACTTTTCTCGAAATTTCAAAAGTCCCGAATTATTTCTTGGTGTTTTTGTCATTTATTGCCAATGATTACTGAGATTCAGATAGACAATAAATGTGGTGCATGAGTAAATACTTCTTCAGACTAATTTTCTCCATCAGTCTTACTGAGTTTTGACCTTGATAAAATGTCGATTATAATCTTTAAAATCTTGAGCTTCAGGATAACTGAGTTTCCCAAGACTCAGTGTTCAGGACTCTCAATTTTATCCTGAGTTTTTCAAGAAAAACACACGAAAACTTCATGCATCCGAAAACCTTCAATTTTTTTTTTTTTTGCTTTATTCACCAGATCCAACATTCCTAATTCAATCGATAGTTCACGAAATCTTGATTCACCCAAAGGTTTAGTCTAGATATCAGCTCTCTGTTTATCAGTATGAATTTTCTCCATTCTGATATCCTTCTTCTCAACATGATCTCGGATGAAGTGATGTCTGATATCAACATGCTTATATCTGGTGTGCAATATAGGATTTTGTGTAATAACAATTGCACTATTATTATCACAAAATATAGGTACTTCATTGGCTATAATCTTATAATCCCTCAATTGTTGTCTGAGCCAAAGAATCTATGCCTGTGACTTCCTGCAACCATGTATTCAACCCCGATAATCTTGGTTGCTATTGAGGTTTGTTTCTTTGAAAACCATGATATCAGTTTACTTCCAAGAAATTGACAAGTTCCTGTGGTAGACTTCCTGTCAATTCTACATCCTCCATAATCGACATCCCGAATAACCAAGTTAATTCAAGGTTATCATCACCGGATACCATAATCCTCTATTCACAAAGGTTGCCTTTAAGATATTTGAGAATCTTTTGGCGATTCCGTGTGACTAAATTTATCTTTAGCATATCCCAATCCCAACAAATGTTATATCAGGCCTACTTGCTGTGAGATATAGCAGTGATCCAATGATCCCTCTATAATCAGTGTGATTTACTGATTTGCCTTCAGGATCAGGATCCATCTTGTATTTAGTATTCATGGGAATTCTAACTGCATTGCAATTCTGTACTCCATACTTTGCAATCAGATCTCTGGTGTATTTTGTTTGATTGATGAATATTCCTTCCTTAGTTTGTTTCACCTGAAGTCCAAGAAAGAAATTCATCTCCCCCATCATTGACATCTCAAACTTTCCTTTCATCAAAGTAGAAAACTTTTCACACAACTGATGATTTGGAGATCCAAAAATGATGTCATCCACATAGATCTGAACTAGTAAGATATCCTTTCCATCTTCTATCCTGAACCTATCAACAGTTCCTTTGATAAAACCATGGTCAGTAAGAAACCGAGAAAGGGTATCATACCATGCTCGGGGTGCTTGCTTAAGACCATACAAGGCTTTCCTGAGCCTGTAAACTTGGTCATTCTGACAAAATCCTGAAGGTTGTTCCACATATACTTCCTCCTTAAGCACACCATTCAGAAATGCACTTTTCACATCCATCTGATAGACTGTGAATTTCATGTGGGCAGCATATGCAAGAAACAATCTGATGGTTTCTAGTCTTGCAACAGGTGAAAAGGTTTCATCATAATCCAAGCCTTCTTCTTGGGAATAACCTTGTGCAACAAGCCTTGCCTTGTTTCTCACAATGTTGTTGTTTTCATCTCTCTTATTCTTGAACACCCACTTAGTTCCAATCACATTGTGCCTTTTAGGTCTGTCCACTAGCTCCCAAACTTCATTCCTTGTGAACTGGTTCAATTCTTCTTGCATAGCAACAATCCAGAATGAGTCTTGTATAGCTTCTTCAATCTCAGTAGGTTCCTTTTCTGATAGAAAACAACAGAATAAAACACTTTCACCATGGAACCATCTTGTCTTTACTCCTTCTGATAGATCACCCACAATCTGACTTGTAGGATGGCTATCCAACCATTTTCTCCTGGATGTTCCCCCTTCAGTAGTATCCTCAACATCAGAAATGTTAGGTTCAGGTAGTTCATCAAATGCAGGGAATAATAGAAAAGGAGAAAGGGAATCATCTTCCTCAAGGGAAATTCCATTCAGAACATTGTCAGAGACATTTGTTCCCTCTTGGTTGATAGATTCAGAGTTTGCCTCAGTTGTGACCACATCTTCATCGGCATTACATACCTGAGTCTGAACTGGTGTATGTTCAGATTGGTCAGCTTCAGTGTGTTGGCTTTCCTTCAGTGAAGAATTTTCATCCTGAGTCTCACCATCCTGAGTTTTTTTATCCTGAACTTCTTTGTCTGAGTCTGATTCACTCCATTCATAGAAGGTGACTGACTTCTTATTTTCAGGTTCAGAGGATTTCTTTTTCAGGCTAAGTCTGGTGATTCTCTTGGTCAGTTCTCCTGAGTCATGTTCATGTTTCTTCTGAACACAAGTAGATTCATCAAAAACAAGATGAGGTGTTTCTTCCACAATAAGAGTCCTACAGTTGTAAACTCTGAAGGTTTTACTGACTTCAGAATATCCTAAGAATATTCCTTCATCAGATTTTCTATCAAGTTTTTAGCTGATCTTTACCATTATTGTGTATGAAACACTTGCAACCAAATACACGAAACAAAGAAACAAGAGGCTTCCTTTTGTTCCACAGCTCATATGGAGTTTTTCCTTAATTCTTGGTCAGCATGGATCTGTTCTGAGAGTAGCATGCAGTGTTGATAGCTTCAACCCAAAATCTCTTAGGAATATCAGCTTCAGCAATCATTGTTCTTGCAGCTTCTTTCAGAGTCCTATTTCTTCTTTCAGCAACACCATTCTGTTGTGGGGTCCTTGCAGCTGATGTTTCATTGGTTATTCCATTTGCTGCACAATAATCAGATATGATATGATTGATAAACTCAGTTCCTTTATCTGATCTGATCTTGACCACACTCAAATTCTTTTCATTACTGAGCCTTTTCAGTAGTTCTGACAGTTTTGTCTGAGTCTCCTTCTTACTAAGTAAGAATATGACCCATGTGTATCTAGATTAGTCATCAACTACCACAAGTGTATATTTCCTGCCATTTGTGCTTACAGGTGTTACTGGACCAAAGAGATCCATATGTAACAGTTGCAGTATTTTGTCAATAGAAACATCTACTTTGCTTTTGAAAGATGCTCTGATTTGTTTTCCTTTTTGACAGACATCACAAACATGATCTTTACTGAACACTTCATTTGGTAACCCCCTCACAAGTGCTAATCTTGCAAGTTTGTTCAGGGTTTTAAAGTTTAAGTGATTCAGTCTTTTGTGTCACAACCAACTGATATCAGTGGAACTTTTTGCAATCAAACATGTATCTTTAGGAGATAATTTCCAATCAACAAGATACACATTTCCTTTTCTAGTACCAGTCAGTAAAATTTTCTGTGAAGTATTGTCTTTCACATAACATAAGTTCTTTGAGAACTCAACACTGAATCCTTTGTCACAGAATTGACTTATAGAAAGCAAGTTATGCTTTAAACCAGACACATATGAAACACCATGGATATGAACAGAATCAACTTCAAGAGTTCCATATCCTCCAGTTTGTCCTTTTGAGTTGTCTCCAAATGTGATCTGAGGGCCTTTTTGATCAACATAGTCAGTGAGTAGTTGCTTATATCCTGACATATGTCTTAAACATCCACTGTCCAGATACCATACAGCAGGTGCCAATTCATTTCCACTCATCAGTGCTATGCTGTATTCATTCAGCTCAGTGCCCTTTTCCTTTACCTGAAAAACAGATCAGTTTTTAGGTACCCATTTGGTGTAGGGTCCTACCAGGTTAGTTGTACCTTTTGGAACCCAAATCTGTCTGATAACTCTAATTACTTTAGAGTGACTGATTTATCTCCCATAAATATCTACATACACATTCACCACCCTAGGTGCCTTGGCAGTACCTTGTGTATGAGTGTCAGCCTTAGCATGAACATGAGCCTTAGAGTTCTTCTTGGGTTCAGACTTTTTGTTCAAGTGCCTTAGCTTTGGTGCAGCTGGTCTCTATCTCTGCTGACTTGGGTTCAGGAAACCTTTACCCTTAGACAAGTGGGGTTTAGGTTTCCTGTACTAAAATTGGGGTCTTTCAGTAATCTGAGGACTTGGTATTTTCAGTTGAGAATATCTCTGCTGAGTGTTTCTCTTCTGAAAATTCCTCTGATGGTTCAGTGCAGATCTCTTCAGGTTGGTATTCTTAGCCTGAGGCTTTAAAGTACTGGCCTGAAAATTTCCTACTGAGTGTTCAAGTTTTCTAGCCTTTTCCTGAGGTTTGGGCTTTCTTCCTTGAACCTTCAGTTTTTCTGAAACCATAGGTTCTTTACCCTTGTCTAAAACTCTGGGTTGTTCTTCAGTAAGAAGGTTAGATGTCACTGGTTTAACAAAGACAATCTTGGTGCTACTAGAAGCAACATTCAGAAGACCTTGTGAGGTTCCCCCTGGAATGTATCCCAATCCAGCTTTTATAGTTGCGGGTCTTTGACAACTCTGAATTTCATCTATTACTTTAGATGCAGAATTCAATAGAGCTAACTTTCTCTGCACACTATCCTCACATTTCTTTAGAGTTTCATGCTTCTCAAAGAGGTCATTGAACTCAGTTTTGATAAGCTGAATCTCTTTAGTGGATTTCTCTAATTTTCCATTCAGGATCTCTATCACCTTCTCTTTTTTCTGAGAGTTGTACTTTCAGAACATCCAGTTCATCAGTAGTTCCCATCAATTGAGAAGTGATCTCAGCATTTTTAGAGTCTTTCCACTTGATTTTTCAAAGATCGGTTCATTGTTACGCTCTTGAGTTTTGATGGCGATTCTTGTAACACAGAATAGTCCTTCATAAGATTCTCAAATGAATCCATCAGGTCAAAGTTACTGTTTACAGTTGAACTTGAGAACTCATGTGCTTGTGTAGGAGCAACAAAAGAGATAGAAGAATTTACCTCCTCCACGACCATAAGATGCAGACATCATCAACATCCTTTGTCGAGAAAATCTCATCTGGAGGAACTGGAACCTTCTTAAAATGTTCTTCCTCTTCTGCAATCATAGCTTTCTTCTTGGGAGATCTTCTGTCTCTCTTGGCTTGTCTCTCCTTTCTTTCTTTTAGCTTTTCATTTCGGGGGCGGTCATATTGAAAGTGACCTTTCTTCTGACAGTTGTAGCATCTGTTGGTATCATCATCCTGATCACTTTCCTCCTTGGTCTTGGAGTCCTTCTTCTTGGATGAGGATCCTTCAGCTTTCTGGTCCTTCTTTTTCTCGATTGAATCATCCTCGAACCGAGTTTCTCTTATACCTGTGATTCCTGTAGTATTTCTTATATTTTCCATATCTGCTATTGAGTCTTTCAAACCTCCTTGCCATCAGTACTAGCTTATCCTCTTGCTCATCCTGATTTCTGGCAAGTGAGTTTTCAGACTCTCTAGCTTTACAGGGTTTCTCTTTGGCTTTAAAAGCCACATTCTTGCTAGATGAAGAATCATCTTTGCTGTCAGATTTCTTAGTTTTCTTGTCAATCACAAACTCATAAGCTTTCGATTCGGAAAAACTTGTTGGTATGGCATGGAATCAATATTTTTGGTGTTTTCAATCACCACAGCATGTATATCCCATTTCTTAGATAATCCTCTAAGAATTTTCAGTGCCACTTCTCTCTGTGGGTATCTTTTCCCAAGAGCACTCAGATCATTCATGATTCTAGTGAATCTGACCTCAAGTTTGTCAATGGATTCACCATCTTCCATTTCAAAGCCATCAAACTTTCCAATAGCAACAGAAAGTTTGTTTTCTTTAATATGATATGTGCCTTGACACATAACAACAAGTGTGTCCCATATTTCTTTTGCAGTTTCACAGTGAGAAATCATCCCCATAACACCATCATCAATAGTGCTATACAAAGTATCTTTAGCAATGTAGTCCAGATTGACTAACTTTCTCTCATCAGGAGTCAGTTGGTCATCAGGTTTAGGAAATTCATCCCTAGGATCATTTCTCTCAGTATCAGTGATTCTGGGATTTACAACAGTAAATTTGAATGGTCCTTCAGAAACCACTCTCCACATTCTTTCATGTTTTGAATACAGATGAGCCTGCATTCTCAGTCTCCATAGGTCATAGCCCTCAACAGGAACATATGAAGTTTCTTAGAAGGCATAATGACTGAGCCTTGTAAGATATCAACAAACAGACTTATTCAGTAGACCACCAAAGTCTTTCAGCAAATAGACTATGGCTACCAAAGTAAGTGGTCAAAATGAACCACTGCTTTGATACCACTTGTTGGTCCCGGTGCTAACGAGTCTCACACGTGTATGGGGGGGGAATACACGTGTTTAGTGATTTTTCAAACTTTTTCTTCACTGAGGTCAGATGGGTCAGGTTATCCTGATAATTTTGTCCTGAGAAGCACGAATTGCCCTGAGTCAAAGTCTACTGAGACAATGATCCTGAGCTGCTTTCAGAAGCTTTAGATTAGCCCAAACGATCCTGAATTTATCAGAGATCCTGAGGAGCTTGGATCAGATAATTATCTTACTGAACACTCAGTAGGGTTAGTTCAGTTTGGTAACTATCTGTTCTAGCTACTCAAGTGTGCTTGGAATGGTTGGCCCTAAGTTTATACTCGTTTTAGCTTTCTTTGAAAAAATCTTCTTCCTTTAATAAAACTCAATTATTAAGGTCAGTGACCAATTTTATGCGATTCGATGGATTGGTTCCAACCGAATATCGATGAAATATGCTTTTCGAAGAAAAAACATGCAACAGATAAAATGCAGTACATAAAGCAAACAACACAGCAATTATAGTGGTTCAGAGACTCAAGCTCCTACGTCCACTCTCTCTGATCTTCAGAGAAATTCCTTAACCACTTCCTAAAGCTTTCAGGCTAACTCACTGTAGCTTACTCACTTTTCTACCTTGAGTTTTCTGGCTGACTCACTGCAGCTTACTAACTCAAACACACACAAGTGTTCAGACTACCACAAGTAGCTTACTAACTCATTCTCTAGAGTTTTCTGGCTAACTCACTGTAGCTTACTCACTCTTTACAACTCTAACTCACCAACAAAACACACACAAACTACCTTAACAAAGGGTTTGGGTTTTGGGTTGGTTTCCAACTAGGGTGAGATATCCTTTACAATAAGTACAGATGCAAAGGCTAGGATATCTCTTCTAAGCTTTGGATATAACTTATCAAATCTAGGCTTAGAATAGTGAGCTCTCTCCAATGTGAAACACTTGGGAAATTCTAGGGTTTTCGAGTGCTTCAATTTGCAATAATACGAATGAGCTCTTAAGTTGCTTTGAAATTTCCCGTGACCTCTCAATGTAAAGGGCCACTGGTATTTATAGGCAACTTCACCAAGGTCACTCGTTGAAAAACTATTCGTTGGAAGAGATAGCTTCATGAGTTTCCTATTCGTTGGAAGAGATAGCTATTTTTAGGGCTTGAACACTCCCTTGCATGTTTTAAGAAATATGCAGCCATGTAGCCAATCATCAATTTTTGCAGTCTGGAACTTAGTACTACTGACATAATTCCGGGTCCTGTCACTTTCAGTGTCAGTGAGGTACAATGTTGTCTTCCTCTGATTGGTTCTTGTCTTCAGTGAATGTAGACAAACAAAACGGCTCTTTTTGGTCAATCTCTCTGAATGAGACAACCTTAAACAAAACTTAGACTTAGTTCCTTTTGTTGGGATTATACTGAAAAGTATGCTTTTTACTTTGTATAATTGAAACTGAATTTTCAGAATTATTTACTGAAATAAATTATTTATCACTGATGCTTTAAATATGATTGAATGTTATATATATTTACTGCATAAATGTTCAATAATTCGTACGTGTTACACTGTAGTTAATTTAGTGATACCAGATCACAGAGGATTAAATTAACAGTTCCTTGTAACTAAAAGTACGCCATTCACGACCTAGATGGAAATGAACAATCCATCACGAAAGGTTGAGGTGTAAGGCTCAGATTGGTTTGTCTTGACCAAGAGATTACACTAGTGCATGACTGATGCGCTGAATAGAACCTACAGGAGGATAAATTCTTCAGAACTGAACAAGGAAGAATTAGACCTCAGTGGTTCGTTGTTTCTTAACCTTCGTCCCTTAAATAGGATCACGTGGGATTGGTAACTATTGCTTTGACTTATCATGGGTAGCGAATCAGAGAGATTCAATACTTTTTTATCTTGGGCAATATTATTGGTCACATGTGATTGCTAAGATTTAATACGAAGAATCGTGTGCAAGTACGCTTGCTTGATTTGCCCCCTTGGGAGGTTCATAAGTTTTATCATACCAAATCTTGCAAGTGGAATTTGTTTCCGGTATGGATAATAATGTTGAACCGTTCCTCGACCAAGGACAAAAGATATTAATTAACGGAAAGCTATTTCAGTGGCTTGAATTAATTAATGGGCTAGATAATCTTAAACACGGGAAATAATGACCGGGAGCCATATTGACTGTAATATGGGTTAAGATGGATAGTGCAATATTAATTATGTAGTGGGATTAATTAATATTTATGGGCTTGAATTATATTGTGGCTCAATATTAGATATTCAAGATCCATTAGAAGGTCCAATCTTAATTCTCCTAAAGGCCCCCTGAGTAGCCCAACAAATAGTCCAATAACTGAAAAGGTGATTAAAATAAAATAAATATTGTTGCTTATTTTTTCCATGCTATTTTCGAAATTATAGATATATTAGGGAGAAAGATTTTCTTTGAATTTTGTTATGGAATGAAGATATGTATTATTGGAATACAAGATTATCTCATTAAATTCAAGAAATCTCCCACTTGGTTATCTATATAGAATTTTCGAAATTTTGGAAATATAGTGGGCAAGAAAGATTTTCTTGATTTTCTTGAAAAGATATTATGGAAGATATGTATTTCTTGAAATACAAGCATATCTCATAAATTTAAGAAGATCCAAATCTTGTATTCTTGTAACACTAATTTTCGAAAATCACCATATCTTGAGGAGGTGGGATTCTTGTGGAATATTTTAATTATGGGAAAAAGAATATAGGAGATATATTCAAGATTTCTTGGTGACCAAGAAAAGTCTTTTCCCACATTGATTTTCTACATAAAATGCGACCACTCCCTCTCCTATAAATAGGGGATGATTAGTTCATTCCCAAGTACAATTCCATGTGCTGGAAAATTAGCAAATCCACGAAAGTGGTGCAACAAAGTTTTTTTTTTCCTTTTGTTAATTGTTCGCGGGTATCCTTCCACCGGATTGTCGAGCAAGGGCTAAGGGAATACTTGGGAAGTCCTTTTGGTTAGTCCGTCCGACCGAAGTCACTGCCATCCCGAAAGGTACGCTCACGTAAACCAGTAGATTCCGCATGCGTAGGTTTTACGTGTCTTTTTATATGCATGATATGTTGTTTCAATTATTATTTGAATTAATATAAGATTAATTCATGCTAGTAATAATTAATGAATTAAATTTGTATTTAAATATTCACCCCGAATAGATCTGTGCAACTCATTCCCCTACAACTGGTATTAGAGCCACGGTTTCGGGCTCTGAATTTTTTTAAATTGTAATTTAATTCGTGGACATTAAATTTGAAATTGGATAGTAGAACTGTTAGATCTGTTTTGCAGGTATCCAATTGTCATGGATTTTAATGTTTATTTTTGCATGCATATAAACCGTGGGTTTTTAATTCGATTCGCTTGATTTGTTTTGGCTCTCGAGAAAAATCCACGAGTAGACTAGGATTTGTTTGATTTGATCAATGTAATAGACTAGTCTAGATCTAGGTTTATTTATTTTTTGTAAATAAATTGTAACCGGATCGAAACAAAGAGACGAAGAATTAAAGGATCTAAATCCGTAACCAAAGTAGGCGGAGGCGGGCGAAGGCACATGATGATGCGGATGCGCGGATGCGCGATAAAGCCTACCTAGATCTCCGACGCCCGCCAACACTGCCGATGTTTGGTTGCCCTAGGCCAAGTGGCCGGCGGATCTTGGGTGCATCCCGATCATGAAGCTACTTGGTGTGGTGGTTCGAGATGAAGTATTTTTTCGAGACGAACGAGTGGGAGAAATTCGAGACGTGTTTCTTCAAGATCAAGCCAAGAAAAATCAAACCATGACAATTGGATAATTTGTGCCCAATATGTTTATTTTTCTGTTTTGCTTGATTTATTTGTGCTATCTTAGGCTTTATTTAATTTGTTTAAATGTGTTTGCATGAGGGTTGCCAAATTGAAAAATCTCACCTTCAAAATTACTAAGTATGCTTAAATAATTAATTGACAATTTTATTCCGGATAATAAACTTGAATTAATTTTGACCTCCATGATTTATTTATTTGTGAATTCTTTTGGAGAAATTCCCCCCACGGGACGGTCAAAAGATAGGTTTCACATGAATGAATTCCAAACGGATGATTGTGGGTTATTACTAGTGGCGACGATGACCCTCCCCACGAGGCTCGATCAAAGCGAAATAGTAGTCCTGTATTTAATCATGGTTATTACTTAGGTATAAAATTGATATGCATATACTTCCCCAAGTCCCCACAATTTTATATTGGTCAAGTGAGCCAACTATTAATCTGGATATTAAAGGTTTGTAACTATTCTTGTTTGTAACCTGCTTGAATGTGTTTAAATAATGACCCACCCCACGTGGCTTATTTAAACTGTTTTGAGATGTTGGCTGATGCATGTTCATATTTTTTTTTTGAGATTTTAAATATGATGCATGCGATCAAACCTTGTGATATTTTTTGTGCTTATGCATATTATTGTTTATTTCAGTTCATCATGTCGCAACCTTTTAATCCACTATTCAATATACTGAAAGACAATTTGCTCACCGGAGAAAATTTTTGTTGATTGAATCGAAAACTCACTATTGTCCTCATCGCACAAAGCCATAATCGGGTTCTCGACCACACCTAAACCGGATAAACCATCGATGAGTCCACTAAAACGGTTAAGAAAGAGTATCTCTGACTGGGAGCGGTCTAACGAAATGGCAAAGTGTACCATCTTGGCTTCTATGTCAGATGTGTTGCAACACCAACACCGTTGAACGCTGAGACCGCTATGGGAATCATGACTAGTCTTAAAGCGATGTTTCAACATCGTGGGCTCGCTCGTCGATCACCATGAGGGACTTGCTCTCTATGAAAATGGTGGAGGAATGCCCGTAAGGGAGCACGTTCTCGGATGATGGCTCACCTTAATAAACTTGAGGTACTTGGAGCCGAATCGATGTCGAGACCCAAATCAATTTCGTGCTCCATTCTTTGTCGAAAAGCTTTGAACAATTCGGGTTGAACTACCGATGAATAATCGAAGTTCTCGATACGATCCATGCAAAGCTTTAGTCTCGGCAGAGGCGATATTAGGGCGAAAAAAGTCAAGCCTTGGTGGCAAACGGACCTTCTTCTTCTTCTAGACCAAGGGGTGGTAAGAACAAGAAAAGGAACAAAGGCCACAAGCAAGTGAACTCAAGTGTTGCCAATGGCAAAGAAAAGGTGAAGAAGAGTGGTGGAGTGAACAAGCCAGCTAAGGGGAAGTGCTTCAACTGCGGTGAGAAAGGACATTGGAGGTCAGCCTGTTCCAGACCTAAGAGGGATGGAAAGAAAGGTAATTCTCACGCACTAGTTGTTGAAACTTGTTTAGCGGCGTATGCCTCCCATTCATGGGTGGTGGATACGGGATCCACTAATCATGTTTGTTTCACATTACAGGGGTTCAAGCGGACCCGGCAACTTAGTGGGAGTGAGATCCTCATCACACTGGGCGATGCTACGAGAGTGGCAGCTGAAGCAGTGGGAGAAGTGCACCTGTCTTTTGAAGAGAGTGTTTTAATTTTTGAGATATTCTTTACGTTCCGGATTTTAGAAAGAATTCGTTTTCAGTTTCTAAACTTTTATGATGGATATTTGGTTACTTTTTAATAAAGTTGTTACCATTTTTCTTTTGATAAATTTATCTGTCATGGAACGTTATTGAATGATCTCTATACAATTAACTGTGCACACCACTCACGAAATGTATCCTATAACACATCAATCAAGCTTTACGAAAAAGAAAAACGTTCATCAGACGTGAACGAGACACTTCTTTGGCATCTAAGATTAGGTCATATAAATCCAAAGAGGATCCAAAGGTTGGTGAAAGATGGTTCACTGGAGCGTCTCCAAGTTGAACAAATTCCAACCTGCGAATCATGTTTGGAGGGTAATATGACCAAGATGGCATTTGGAGCCAAGGGGAATAGGGCTAAAGAAGTGTTAGAGATCGTTTACAAAGATGTGTGTAGTTCAATGTCAACCAAAGCAAGAGGAGGTTATGAGTAATTTTATTGATGATTACTCAAGGTACATTTTCCTTATGAAGCATGAATCTGAGACCTTTGAGAAATTCTAAGAATTTAAGGCTCAAACAGAGAATCACAAGGAAAAACGTATCAAGTCTCTATGATCTGATCGTGGAGGCGAATACCTCAGCAATGAGTTTTTGAACTACTTATCTGATGAAGGGATTGTATCCCAGCTCACTGCACCCGGAACCCCTCAACAAAACGGGGTTGCAGAGCGAAGAAACATAATTCTTTTGGAAATTGTTAGATCAATGATGAGTTATGCGGATCTTCCCGAGTCGTTCTGGGGTCATACCTTGGAAACAACGACTTACATTCTGAACTTGGTGCTATCCAAATTGGTTCCCAAAACCCCAAAAGATTTGTGGACCCAAGCAAGCCTAGTATGAGACACATGAGAATTTTGGGGTGTCCGGCCTACGTGTTGGATAAGGAAATCGGTAAATTGGATCCTCGATCAGAATTAAGGCTGTTTGTAGGATACCCCGAGGGAACAAAAGGGTGTATGTTCTATAGTCACGAAGATCAAAAGGTGGTCATCCGCACCCACTTTAGATTTTTGGAAGGAGACTATATGAACCAAAGAAAACCCAGAAGTGAGATTACCTTAAATGAGCTTAAAGGGCAAACCTCGATTGCCAACTGATTAGATGATATACCAAACGATCGTTTTCTGGCCGAACCTCGTCATAGTGGGAGGGTTGTTAGACAGCGACGAGAGATTCATGGGAATAGGAGAGTCCTCGGTTTGATTCCCGGAATCGGACCCATGGACATATGACAAGACACTCCAACCTGAAAAGGATCTTGATTCTTGGCAAACAAAGAATGAAAAGCCAAAGTGAGTTTTATGTTTCATAATAGAATGTGGGAGCTAGTCGAACCACTTCATGGGGTCAAATCCATTAGATGCAAGTGGGTATATAAGAGGAAAAGAGGCCTGGACGGGAAGGTTGAAACCTTTAAAGCAAGACTAGTGGTGAAAGGTTACACTCAGAAAGAAGGGATCGATTATGAGGAAACTTTTTCGCCCGTAGCCATGCTTAAGTCCATCCGTATTCTCTTATCGATTGTTGCGCATTTCGATTTTGAAATCTGGCAAATGGATGTCAAGACAGTTTTCCTTAAAGGAAGTCTTGATGAAGAGATCTATATGCAACAAACCCAAGGTTTCATTGAAACAGGCCAAGAACACCTAGTTTGTAAGCTCAAGAGGTCCATTTACGGATTCAAACAGGCATTCAGAGCTTGGAACCAATGTTTTGATCATGTTATAAAGTCTTATGGGTTTGATCAAAACAAGTTTGAAAGTTGTGTGTATAAAAAAGCGTTTGAATCGCATTGGTATTCTTAGTACTATCGTAGATGACATTGTGATCATCGGGAACGATGTGAAGGTGTGATCGGGCGTAAGGGCATGGTTTCAAAATAGTTTGATATGAAAGACTTAGGGAAAGCCGACATATCCTTGGGATCAAGATAACTTCGAGATCGCCCGAGAAAAAAGGATGATCGGGTTATCGCAAGTTTCATACATAGACATTTGGTTTTTGAAACGATTCAAATGCAAGATTCCAAGAAAGGATTCGTACCTTTTCGGACTTGGAATCCATCTATCCAAGAAAATGTTCCCTAAGACGAAAAGGAGATAGATGACATGAAAGGTATTCCTTGTGCTTCTACCGCCGGAACCTTATGTATGCATTCTTTGTATGCGAGAGACCGGATATCCGCTTTCTTGGTAGGCATGGTAGCAAGATATCAAAGTGACCCAAGGAAAAGCGCATTGGACGACGATTAAAAACATTACGAAGTGTCCGAAAAGAACTTCGGGATAGAATGTTGATTTATCGATCGAATACTCCAATCCCCATCGGCTACGGACTCGGATTTCCAATCGATTTAGATTCGAAGTAATTATCCGCCTCGATTAGTGTGTTTCCATTTGGGAAGTGTAGCCATCAAATGGACGAGTGTGAAGCAATGCATCACCGACTCAACCATGGAAGTCGGGTAAGTAGTCGCTTGTTAGCGGTGAAAAAAGAACCGATTGGGCTCTAGATCTTCTTAGTGGACTTGGATGGTGTTACAATTTGTCTAGCAAATATCTGCTAGGGGCGGTTGTAAATTCAAGAGAACCAAGAGTCCATGAGTCAAACAAACACATTAAAGGAAATACATCTTATCGAGAAATCGTTAAGAGAAAGATATAGATGTGGCAAAGATAATATTCGAGGACGGCCTTAGGTGATCCATTCACAAAGCGTCTGCCTCTGAATACATTCGAGAGACATGTGAGTGGAATGGGTGTCAAGACCGTTGTCAATCTGCTTTGAGTATAAGTGGGAGAAATTATTAGGTTCGTGTAGGTGACATTAGATGTCACGGACTACTCGAGACATGTTGTAGTATACTTAAAAGCAGACTTTGAGTATAAGTGGGAGATTGTTGGGATTATCTTTGAAAAGTATGCTTTTTACTTTGTATAATCGAAACCTAATTTTCGGACTTATTTATTGAAATAAATTGTTTATCATCGATGCTTTAAATATGATTGAATGTTATATATATTTCTTTGCATAAGCGTTTCAATAATTAAATGACGTGTTACACGGTAGTTAATTTAGTGATACCAGATCACAGAAGATTAAATTAACAGTTCCTTGTAACTAAAAGTACGCCATTCACGACCTAGATGGAAATGACCAACCCATCACGAAAGGTTGAGGTGTAAGGCTCAGATTGGTTTGTCTTGACCAAGAGATTACACTAGTGCATGACCGATCTTGAATAGGACCTCCATGGGAGGATAAATTCTTGAATCGAACAAGGAAGAATTAGACCTCAGTGGTTCGTTGTTTCTTAACCTTCGTCCCTTAAATAGGATCACGTGGGATTGGTAACTATTGCTTTGACTTATCATGGGTAGCGAATCAGAGAGATTCAATACTTTTTTTATCTTGGGCAATATTATTGGTCACATGTGATTGCTAAGATTTAATCTTAAGAATCGTGTGCAAATGCGCTTGCTTGATTTGCCCCCCTTGGGAGGTTCATAAGTTTTATCATACCAAATCTTGCAAGTGGAATTAGTTTTAGGTATGGATAATAATGTTGAACCGTTCCTCGACCAAGGACAAAAGATATTAATTAACGGAAAACTATTTCATGGCTTGAATTAATTAATGGGCTAGATAATCTTAAACACGGAAATAATGACCGAGAGCCATATTGATATGTAATATGGGTTAAGATGGATAGTCTTGATAATAATTATGTAGTGGGATTAATTAATATTTATGGGCTTGAATTATATTGTGGCTCAATATTAGATATTCAAGATCCATTAGAAGGTCCAATCTTAATTCTCCTAAAGGCCCCCCGAGTAGCCCAACAAATAGTCCAATAACCTAAAAAGTGATTAAAAATAAAATAAATATTGTTGCTTATTTTTTTTTCCATGCTATTTTTTAAATTATAGATATAGTAGGGAGAAAGATTTTCTTTGAATTTTGTTATGGAATGAAGATATGTATTCTTGGAATACAAGATTATCTCATTAAATTCAAGAAATCTCCCACTTGGTTATCTATATAGAATTTTCGAAATTTTGGAAATATAGTGGGCAAGAAAGATTTTCTTGATTTTCTTGAAAAGATATTATGGAAGGTATGCATTTCTTGAAATACAAGAATATCTCATAAATTCAAGAAGATCCAAATCTTGGATTCTTGTAACACTAAATTTCAAAAATCACCATATCTTGAGAAGGTGGGATTTTTGTGGAATATTTTAATTATGGGAAAAAGAATATAGGAGATATATTCAAGATTTCTTGGTGACCAAGAAAAGTCTTTTCCCACATTGATTTTCTACATAAAATTCGACCACTCCCTCTCCTATAAATAGGGGATGATTAGTTCATTCCCAAGTACAATTCCATGTGCTGGAAAATTAGCAAATCCACGAAAGTGGTGCAACAAAGTTTATTTTTTTTCCTTTTGTTAATTGTTCGCGAGTATCCTTCCACCGGATTGTCGAGCAAGGGCTAAGGGAATACTTGGGAAGTCCTTTTGGTTAGTCCGTCCGACCGAAGTCACTGTCATCCCGAAAGGTACGCTCACGTAAACCCGTAGATTCCGCATGCGTAGGTTACGTGGCTTTTTATATGCATGATATGTTGTTGCAATTATTATTTGAATTAATATAGGATTAATTCATGCTAGTAATAATTAATGAATTAAATTTGTATTTAAATATTCACCCCGAATAGATCTGTGCAACTCATTCCCCAACACCTTTGTCTGTACTAGAATGTTTTGGATAATATCTACTTTTCTGAACATGTGCGTTTTTCTCAGTTTTGTAGTCTTCAGATAAATATTATTCAGTGCCTCTGAACATTCAGGTTATACTGAATATTCAGTATCTTACTGAGTCTTCAGTGTCTTCAGTTTCTTCTGAGTATTCAGTAATATCTGAGTCTTCATTCCTTCAGCATCTTCAGTACCTTTTTGAACATTCAGTTCTACTTATTCTTCAGTTCTACCGATTCTTTAGTTACTCAGTACCTTCTGAGTTCTTCAGTAACTTCAAGATCTAACCTGATCTATATCTGCTAACTATACATTGTGCAGATATCTTCCTGAACAATCTATGCTGAAACCTGACTCAGACTATCAAGATTATCCTGAACATGTCATACTCAGGGGTTTTGGGATCTAATCAAAACTTCTTTATTAAATTCATCTCCCAACAATTATATACATGAATTTTATAAATAGAATTTTTTTATTATAGAATATTAGGAATTTTTGATTTACCATCTAAAAAAATCCTAAAAAAGTCAAGACATAATTAAATGCTATAGTTTTTTAATTGATTTACATACAATAAATATATATTAGGAATATTAGTTGACTTTTATATAATGATATGTAAATATTAGAAAAAAAAATTCTATATACGTGAAATCAAGACATAATTAATAACAAATATGTATAAAATGTAAAATTAATCACATTTTATAATCATGTTAATAATTTTTAATTTAGGTAAATAATATAATTTTAGGCATAAGAAAGTAATAACTAAATTCTCTCAATTATATATAATTAAATTTCATAATTTTTTTACACATATGTATGTGTGTGTCTTTATTTGTTTCTTCACACACTTATACATGTTTATATATTCTCTATAATGATATAATTAATTATTAATTATTTAAAATTATATGATTTAAGAAAATAAATGTTGCGTAGTTTTAAAAAGACTCGACCAAATCCAAACATATTAATTAAAAATATGATTTAAAGATATTAATATTTTTAAAATTATGGATCAACGATTAAATTACAATACGTTCAAAATTTAAAATCTTAATATAGCTTTAAAATAGCAAAAAATATGTTTTTTTAGAACTATATACCGATAATTATACATTGAAATATATCATGATATCAAATAGTTTTTTTTTCTTCAGATACATAGGTTAATATTAAGTTGATTTTTTTTCTATATATAGGTCTAATTATATTTAATGTCTAATTAATGATAATTGATTATAAATTAATACCAAATATATAAAGTCAAACTACATTTAATTAAATGCAATAGTTTTTTATGGAAGATATGTATTGACTAACTAAACATAATTTTATCAGTCTAATTTATTTAAACATTTTAGATAATGTACGTGTGCTAAACTATTCGTAAATGTAAATCATCTGATTATCAGAAAAAATAATATTTTTTTTATAAGTATTTAAATGTATAGATTAAGTGGAACAATTAAATTATTTCGTAGCAGTATATTCTTGAAAAGTATCAGGCGCATGAACAATACGAAAAATTCTATTTACTTTTTCGTTGAATATTTTTTTTTGGTTTTATTGGTACATAAGTATTATATAATTTATTTATCTTTAGTTACAAATTTAATTTAATTAAAGAACTAAATTGAATATGTTATCTTATCATGATTAGTTTTTAAAATATTGATTTTTTCATGGATGGTATTTCTTTTTTAATGGAAAAGTATTGAATATTCAATGTTTTTTTCATATTTGTAGTTTTTAGTGTTACACGAATGCTCCTCCAACATGATTGTTAAGTTATCTCATTCATGATGAACTAATACTTCCTATTTAGCATAATTATTAAAAAAATGAATACATAAATTGGTACAGTTAATCTTGATATAAAAATTACAAAATTTATTGACAATGTACAATTAATAAATGTAAACGCGTAAATTCAAAAAATTCATATATGTATGCTTAATTAAAATATATAAACCGCGTACTTAAATGGTTAATTTGATGCAGTAAAAAATATACTCATTACATAACGAAATTTGTGAAAATTGATTAGTTGACCAAATTTTCAAAAGTGATTGCTAAGGTACAATTAATAAATGTAAAAGTATAATAATAAAAACTTTATTATTGCAATGAATAATATTTAAATTATAATATATTCAAAATTTAATTTTAAATATGTCTTTAAGATAGCAAATTTATGAAATGTTTTTAGAATTTATAATATTTTTTTGCAGATAAATATTAATTTGAATATTTATTTCTATATATAGGTTACTTATATTTAATATTTTTTATTAATGATAATTGTTTTTATATTAATTATCAAACATAAAAGTCAAACTATATTTAATTAGATACAATATTTTTTGATGGAAGATATGTACCGACTAATTGAACATAATTTTCTCGGTTTAATTTATTTAAATATTTTTTAAATAACGTACGTGTGCCAAAATATTAGTAGATGTAAATCATCTAATCATTAGAGAATCTAATGAATATATTTTTGGACAAGGTATTTGAATATACAAATTAAGAGGGATAATTAATTTATTTATTAGCAGTATATTCTTGAAAATTGTTAAGTGTATGAACAATATGAAAAATTCTTTATACTTCTGGTTGAAATTTTTATTAGATTTATTGGTTAGAAGTATTATAGTATGATTTATTTATCCATAATTACAAATTCAATTTAATTAAAGAACTAAAATGAATATATTATCTTATCATGATTAATTCATACACTATTAGTTTTTAATGGATATTATTATTATTTTAATAGAAAAATATCAATTATTTACATTTCACATAACTTAAATTTATTATGATACATAGAATTTTGGGGAAATTTTTTGCTTTTTTTAAAAAAATTTATTATTCATTTTCTTACAGTAAGGATTTTACTAACATTTGTCTAATCTTCTCTGAGGAAGGAAAAAAAAGGTTGGAAACCTAAAAAAATATTTTTGTTTCAGAATAATTGATTGATCCATACCATGTGCATGCTACCTTACTTATGTAAAAAATAGTAGCCAACTTAGATCCTTTAATATATATACCATGCTTCAATCCTTCCATTCATTGTCTTAGAAAAATATAATATTTTAAGAGATATATCTTTTGGTAGAATTCATGAAAATATTCAATTAGTTACCTCTTTCTCTCATAATGTTTTACTCATTTGTCTTTTACAAACTCATTATTTTTATTCATTATGGTGTCTTATTATTTTGTGTAATGATATGATGAATATGAAGTTTAATGTACGCGACCATTTAAGCGGTGAATTGATGTGTATATGTGTGTCGACATTTGGTTTGTCTTTGTGCAGGTGATATGATAGTTTCTAATGATCGGTCAGAAGCTCTAAAGAATTTTTTATTTTTTTAATGGGGGCATCTTTTATGACCATTTTTAGGATATCAATGGCTCCTTGGAGAAGAAGAGAAAAATTATTGAGATCAAATCTGAGATTTGTTGTATGGTGGAAGTTGCAGATTAAGCAGCTAAATGAAATTCTTCTTTTCTTTTCTGAATTTAGAGTTAATTAATAGAGATATGATGTTTTAATGCATGCTTTTGGAATTAACCTTATATAATTATTTCAAGTTTATTTTATATATAAGTGAATTTTCATACTGTTAATTAATCCATTGAGATTGTGGGAACCCTTTTTTTTTTTTTTGGTGATGATCTGAAACTTTTAGGTGAATTATTACAAATTTATTTTCATGTATCATCTCACTTTTCACATGATGTTAATACAAAAAAGTAAAATTTATGCTATATATACAAGTGAAGTTGTAGCTACCATTTAAAATCTCTTTCATTGCAGAATGTAAGGTTTAACGTGAAATGTTAAGTACATACATGTGTGGATAATTGCATGAGAAAATACTTATTTGAAAATATGTTTAGACTCCCTCATTATTGACAGTAAATGTATACATTTCCAAGTAAGTTTTTGCATAGGGTCAATTTGTGGGAAAATACCCGTAACTTAAGGGAGGTGAGCAATTTAGGGACAATAAGCTTCTTCAGTTCGAGAAAAAGTAGGATACTAACTTTTTTTTAATTTTTTTTTAATTTTTAATTTATTTATTTTTTTGTGCAGAAGTAGGACATTAACCTTTTTTTGGGCAAAATATGGACATTAACTTTTTTTCTTATAAACATAAGAATATAAACTTTTTTTTTGACAAAAGAAGGACATTAACTTTTTTTTTTGGACAAACAATGCTACTCCCTCCGTCCCGGTGTAATTGTCCCATTTCTTTTTGTTATTTTATTTAAGGAATAATAATAATATAATAAAAATGAAGGATAGTTTTGGGTACTGGGAGAGAGGAAAAAGGTATGTGGAGTAATAAGTGGAATAGTGGGAGACATTTTTTTTAATATTGTGTGAAAAGTGAAGATAAAAATTATGGGTAGTGGAGTTACTTTTTCCTTTTATGGAATGATAAAGTTATAGTGGGACGTCCATAAAAGAAAAAAAAGAAAATTATAGTGGGACGGAGGGAGTATTTTATTTGCTATTTAGTGTTAAAATATTATATGTCAATTTTAAAATAATATATATCAGTATAAAAATACATATTTTCTCTTATGTGGAGAATTATATTTATTATATGTTTGACTCGATTAAAAATAAAAGAAAAATTAAAACTCAATCAAATATACAACATAAAATTAGATAGTTTAACACTACAAATTTTAACATTAAAGCTTTAGTAAATTTTATAGTGAAATAATGACTTTGCTTCAACTTAACTGAATGTATTCAATTATTACATACATTGTCAATTTTAATATATCTCTAAATTTTTTTATTAAACTGTCAACTTAACGGAACGACAATAAGTTTCAGTTTTGGAAATTAGGATATTAACTTTTCTTTTGACAAAAGTAGGACATTATTTTTTCTTTGGCAAATATAAACCATTTTTCTCACACGGACTGGCCCAAATTTCCAATAACTTAAAATATACGGTCTTACTTTGCAGAAAATCAAAATTTACGGACCTAAATTGCATAAACTCAAAACTTACGGGCATACTTTTGCTAAACTTAAACTATCTAACATTTTTTTCCCAAACTGGAACTTATTGTCCTTAAATTGTCACTTGGATAGTTACAGACTTAAAAAATATTTTCCCCATTCAACAACATAATGTTGTCTCAAGAGTGAAGAGCAGAGAAAATTAAAAACACTATTTCGATTATAATGGAAAATCATGCAGAATTACAATTAATATTGTTTACAAATATGTATTTAGAAATTTGTGATTTTAAAAATTAATTTACTTTTAAATTAATTTTACTTTATTAATGTCTTAATATTTTTTATTCGGTGTTAAATAATTACATCTTTTTTCTTTAAAATATAATATACATAGTAAATTAATATATTTTTATACATTAAATATATAAAATATTAAAAATACTGTTATTGAATGGAATTACTTTAAGCTAAATAAAATTTTGAAGTATTAGATCAAAGTTGAATAATGTACACAAAATGAAGTTTCAGTGTAGAGCTAATGGCGAGTTGTTTTTTATTGTTTTTCTTTATTAAGTGTTCAGTACTACCAAACCACTGTTTCATTTTGAAGGAAGGTATGCCTGTAATGCTTCTCAAGAATATTGACGAAAAATCAGGTTTGTGCAATATCACGGGATTGGTTGTCACAAAGTTGAGAAATTATATTTTTTAAAGCACAAATAATTTCAGGAAAAATACTGAGAATAAGGTGTTCATCCCAAAAATGATACTATTAAGTAATTCAGACCAAACATTGTCTGTAAAGTTTAAGAGGAAGTAATTTTTAGTCATATTATGTTTTGCGATGACGATAGATAAAAGTTTGTATCAATCTCTTTCAAGTGTAAGTTTGTTTTTTCTAAAATTAGTTTTCACACATATACAATATATGTTGTGCTCTCAGGGTAAAAAAAAAAAATTGAAAATTTTGTGGCTCGGTTAGGATGGGAGACCTTGCAAGTATACAACAAATATTATTTACAAATATTTTTTTCCAAATTAATTTGTAATTTAGAGTGTGTATATGTATACATTATTTTTTAAATCTAAATTTGTGGATTCATTTATTTTTTATAGAGTCATCAAGTATAATAACAAATAAACTCATATATTTCATATTTAAATTATATTTTTTTTTTTAATATTTTATGGATTATAAATTATTTAACCACAAACATACTAAAATAATAAAAAATATTAAAAATTTTATTATTAATTATTTTACATAAAAAAATTATTTCAGTCCACGAAGTTCGTGGGGCTAATACTATATATATATATCATCTTGTATAATTTAAATTTCTTTACTGGCGTTAAATTGAGATAAAAGAATTCAAATCAAATTTTAAATTGAAACATAAAATAAATTAAGCTTTGAATTGAGACACTTGTAAAATGAATACTTATACTAAACCAAAAAATTAGATCTTGCTATGGAACTAGGTTATAATCCCACGTATTACACGGGTTGAAAATAAAATTATAATCTAAAATAATACTCCATTCAGTTCTTTTTAAATGTCATTTTAATCTTTTGAAATATGATGGTCCCGTTTTGAAAACCCATTTTAAAAATTTTTCGATTCGTATAAAAACGGGGGTGAGGGGAAATATTCAAAGCTCATGTGTGTTGTGAGAGCGATTAATCAAAGCGATAAAGGCACACAAGATTTATAGTGGTTCTACAACTCGTCCTACATCCATTTCCCTTCATGGGGCACCAACTTTTAAACCAACGGGACTTATCACCCTCACGGGATTACCCGAAAAATCACCCTCACGGGATTGCCGACCCTCCCTTTCGGGATTGCTAGATGTTTATGAAGTTCACACTCAACCTACAAACTTAACCTAAATTTGGGTATAAGGTTGTTTGGTTTCCAACTAGGTTGAGATTTTCCCTTTTTGTTTAGCCTTAATGGGAAAATCTCTCTAAAAAGGATATGGCATTTGCTTAGATCTGAGAGGGTAAAATATATCGTGTATTTCTTGCTTATAAATTATCTTGTATTTATAAATTTGAATGTTACCGTTGGAGAGAATCACATTCAAATCCATTTATTCTCTATTTAAATTTCATATTATATTGGACTCGAATTCAAATGGACTTCTCTTGATTTTGAAAAATAAAAAATTATCGATGCGTTACGATTCTCGGTGCACATGACTTAAATGACTTCTCTTCGATGACTTCTTGCACGATCTGGTTTTTTATCGATTTCTTCTACGCTTTCGATCATCTCGTAATTATCTCAAATCGTTTAAAATCCCGATCTCAATCAATCTTGATCATAAAATATCCAAATTTTCTTGAAAACCTTTTTTTTACGATCTTACGGTCATCTGGTCATGATCTTCGATTGAAATAATTTTATAACTCCCGAACTCATCTTACTAAATTATTTTTCAAATCAACTTGTTAAAAATCGGCTTCAATAACAATTGATAATGTTTTTAAGATAATTCATCAAAAATAAAATATCCCAACAAAATATTTGTATAATAAATATCGTTTTGACTTTTTCTCTCAACATTGTCTCATAAATAACCCTGATATGATTATTCAAATTTTCAGATTTTCTATACATGTGTTGTGTGAATAATTTTTTAACCAATAGCAATTATTGTTTAGAGCATTTAATTATTATTAATTATTTAATTAAAATTAATTTTGGTATAAAAAAATATCCTTAATTTGACTGGAAAAACCAAGAGTGACATTTGAAAAGGATAGGACGAAGTATTAGATTTATTAATAGGCAACATGCTACACAATTAAAAATAAAATATATTTAATTATACATATTATTTATAATTTAATAATAAAAATATGATTATAAGTAAATTAAATTAACAAATCAAATAAAATAAATATTTGAAATATTTAAACTAAAATAAGATTAATCACGTACTATTGTATCATTTTTTTTCCACAAATCATATATTCTGGTTTGCATCTCATGATAGTGTAAATGGGAATTCAAAGTTTCTAAAGATAATTGAATCATTGATGGAACTTCTTGTGTTTGTAGTACCTATTTTCTGCTATATATCTTCATTTCTAAGTTGGTGTAATAATATAAAAATTGTTTTTTCAAATTTTTTTTTTGATGAGGAATATGATTATTCATATTTTCATTATATTAAGTGTTAAAACATGTTTTAACAAATGTATTTATTTATGATGTATTTAATAGAAGCATTGTTTAGATCTCCATGGAGGATTCGTCTATTTAAATTTCAGAGCCAAGAGTTTATTAATTTGTTGGCTAACTATTGGAGTATATTAGCATGAAAAGTATTTGTCGTACATTAAGAAAATGATTATTTTTTCATTGGGCAGGTTCAATAAAAGGTATCACGGTGTATCAAACATGTATCAAATAGTGTCAAACATGTATAAAATGTTCTTTTATTAAATAGTATACATTTTCATAATTTTTATAGTGTTCTTTTATTTATGGTATAATATAATTTATGTTACATTAAAATTTTGATTTCAATAGTCGAATTTATGGTCCTGAAATTTTCTCACAGCCTACTTCTTCCTTCATCCATCATTTAGTTTTGCACAAATACATTATCAAATACATACTGCATAATCTATAGTTTAGAATAAGAAATGGGTGGAAATATATACATACAATAATCTGCTTTACCCTATTCGACCTACGCATAATCCGTGAATTTTCAATTACTCAAAATTTAAATATCATTGGGTCGCAATGCCCCGGACCTACCTGGCTCCGTAAACTTGGTCAAATTAATTAGGGGAGTACTAATAAGTACATTTCACCCTTCAAAATTACTGAGAGATACAACCGAATTTTTTTTATAACTACCAAATATAAAATTTTATTGCAATTTTCCTAGTATACCCTTATTTCCTCCTGCTTAACTTTAGATAAATGATGTTGTCCGACTAATTGGACATATCTGTAGAATGTGTAAAAGTGCCCGCATGAGCGTAGTTCAGTCGGTTCCTGGGTGGCAGATTGCTACAAGGACGCAGGATCGAGTCCTGGCAGCCGCAGTGTGGGAGTTTTGTCCCTCTAATGTGGGGGATAGCTCCTTGTGGGCACCAGACACTGATCCTCCCACCTAATGGGCCGCTGAATCACCATGATTTACCACCTCCACCATTCCTGTCGGGCCGGGGGTGGGGGCCCTAGGGCTAGGGCTTCGCCTTTTGCTACAAAGAATGTGTAAAAGCTACTCACGGATGTCGAGATTTTTGAACAATTGAAGGAAGCTTCCTCCACATCAAGTTGTCTATACTATGTAATTTCATTCTCCTCATTCTCCCACCTCCCATCCGTAATTAAAAAATTTTAATAAAAAAACAAAAAAGAAAATGGGAATTCCACTCTCTCGTTCATGGCCTCTTTTTACATCCCCACATATTTCGACTTTTCGGGCCTTTTTTGACTGTTTTCGGGCCCTTTAATTTCCAGATCTTACTTCTCATTTATGTACTTGCTATTTCGGGCCCAATTAAAATGCGTATGTGCACAAAATTGTATTATTCATAAAAAATAAATATTATTCACAAAAAATGTATTGTTCAAGATAAATATGCATATGTGGCCAGAAAAATACTGTGTCCAGCTTATAGAAAAAAGCGCTGACAATTCATCATATATGTCTTATCTTGTACTCTCTCCTTTCTGTTTTAAATTGTTTATTCACTGTTTGACTCGTGTTTTAGCGAGCGAGTTGTTTATTAGTATATGAAATGATAAAGTGACTTTTAAAGAGGTGTGAGATAGATGAATGGTGGGACTATCATACCTCATTTTAAAAATATTTTTATCGTTTCAAATACTAATAAACAACTCGTTCACTAAAACATGAGTCAAACAGTGAATTGATAACCTAAAACAGGACAGAGGGAGTACTTTCTGATATCTTATTTCTCACTTTTTTGTGTATGATTATTTTCCAATAGAAAAAAAAAATAACATTCACAATTTTTTGAAAAAAATTCTAATTGAAAATTCTTCTAGTTTTTTTAATAATTGCACATGCTGTATTATTATTTTTTAACAACTTTATTTTAATTTTTTTAAAATGATAATAGTTTTATTGGAATTAATTTATAAATTGTGCTGAATTTGCTATTTCAGTCCCAGTAAAATGCACACGTCCAACAAAAAATTGATCGTGCGCTAAATAGATTGCATACAAACATAATACATTGCATATACGCTAAATAAATTTCATACAAACATAATAAATTGGATATTCGCTAAATACTTTGCATACACGCTTAGAAAATGCATTGTTAAAAAGTGCATTGCATATACGCTAAATATATTACGTACAAACATAATACACTTTCATACACACTAAAAATAATTGCAGACATGTGCATAAAAAAATTAAAGAAAATGTAAACCCGAGGCTATTCAAGTCATATATGTAAACTCCATCAAAATCCAACAATTTTAGCACAACCACATATCAAAAGCTCGGAAACCACCTATAAACTGGGGCACAAGTCTCCTTCCATATATTCATCTGCCAACAAATTTCATAGTGCTAATAAAATTTCAATTTTTTAACAGAGGACTTTGATTTACATTGCAACACAACAAAGAGCACGTACAAAACCCTCAAAATTAGGTAAATACAACATAAATCAAAACACAAATAGATTAAACATTGATTTCAAAAATTACATATTGAAAAAATATGAAAAAAATTCGTAGGCAATGCACTATTTTCTTGTAGTGTATCTATTAATAAGTGTAGGTGGGACTTTTATAATTTTGAACAATTGGCCCAATTAAATTTATTAATAAGAACAAAAAACTTTAATCATAAGATTCATAACAAATATATAAATTAATCTTGTTCAGATAAACCATATATAATTAATTAAATAGTTCAATTTCGTTTAATAATGAATCTGACATTGCACTGTTTCAGTAGCAAAATTTGTTAAAGAAAAATGACCCCCAATGTATCAACTTTTCAGGGTCATAATTATATTGTCATGAGATGAACAATAATAGAGTGTCAAATGAGAAATTTAATTAGTTGTAAAAGAAAAGTCATGTTGAATTATTGTTGACAATGATACCTTTGTAGGTTTTCAGTTATCATCGATCTAACTTCTATTATACTTGTCCAATATATCCTATGAGTGGGAAATCACACGAAACAATAATAGAGAACCTCGCTTTATATTGTGATTTATTATGCAATATTTTTTTCAATCATTTAAAAGTTCGGTACCTATCTCGCTTTTTATATAAAATGGTATATGAAATAACAAAAATACCTCATGTTTTGTCCTTAAAATTGTCCAAAGTTCTTTTTTACAACAATTTGAAAATTCGGTACTTACCCTACAAAACGCAAAAGTTCAGTCTTTGAAGTGCAATAAGTGACAAAGTTAAATCCTGTTTTTGGGGTAAATTGTATTTTTCGTACCAAGAAAATGAGCCAATTGCAAAGTGGTCTTTTCTACAACAAATTTGATCCCATAATATTTTCCGTTAATTTCTAAGTCACACGAGCAATTAGTTGCAAATTTGGTCCAAAAAAATTTAATTGTTCCATTTCTAGTGAAACTTCTAAATTTTACACAAATTAATCTATAATTTATTAATTGCAAATTTATAATCTATTTAGTGTAACTTTGAGATTTTTAAAATTTTATTATTTTTTTATTCCTATTATCTTTAGTTTATGGTTTCTAGTTTGGAAGTGTTGTGGGCATGTAGCGCGAGGTCGGGCATGACCTGGAGAGAGTTATAAGGGGACCAGACCAAATTTTGCACAAGTATAACACCTCGCCGAAAAGATGAAAGTAAAGACACATCAAGCACGAGCATGCGACCTTGATGCACCTTGCAGTTCGCATACTGACACAGGTACGGAGCATTAATTGCGAATTTGACCCGTGGCAGGCGAGCAGCGCCAGGGACCTTACCTAAAGTTGGTCTTAATCAGAGATGTGTCAGTAAAGGACGGTAATGATGAGTAGCTAGGAGTAGTTAAACGGCTAAATCCCTGATTATCCGGACTTGTCTCGGGCGACATCCCAGCGACGTCCGACCTGAGTCAAATCAATCTGTAGCATTTAATGTTTTACAGAGCCACTTTCGGCCCTTTGTACTTGTAACCAGGAGAGTGAGCTCCACTCTCCCAAATACTATAAATATGGGTCATTTATGACTAAGAAAGAAGAGAAATCAATACCTTACCAAACCTCTTGCAAATTTATTGTTCAACACTTATTCTCTCAAGCAATCATATAACATAAATGCACTCTACTTTACACATTTATTGTTTTTGTCACTAAGATCATTAAGCCACATCTTAATCCATAATCCTCATATTTTAGTACACAACAATTGGCGCTAGAAGGAGGGTACTCTTAAAAAAAAATAGTGCTAAAGTATTAATGTTTTCTCATTGGAGTATTCCTCACGAATCTTCGACAAAATTCCCCACACTTACTCAAAATCCTTCTCAACATTTCCTAAGCATGTCTCAAGCAACCTTGATCACTAAAAGGAAGGCTGTTTCGGCCTCATGTCGCTCCGGTGGGATGGGGATTAGTGGTCTGGCCATTAGCAACCGCAACGCCGGAGGACATGTCACCGGAATCGCTCAAAAGCTTGAGTAAATCCGCACCCCTAAAGACATTGATGAGGCCATCATAGAGTTACGCCGAAAGCAAGCCGAGATGAAGATCCCTGACGGCGACCTGTTCCACAACCTGAACCAGAAAGCCCAAAGCAAGGGCAAAGGCCAAAGACGCGAGGAATCCCATCACGAGGAGCCTCACCAAGAAAGACCTTGCCACGAAGGACCTCACCACGAGGGAAGCCAGGAGGCTAACTCTTGCGGAACCCAATGTACTCCAGTCTATCGGCGTAATCCGAACGAGGGGCCAAATCCCATCCACAGGCGTTTATTCTCAGAGGGTTTCAATGACGGCCCACATCGAGGTCGTGGACCTCAGCGAGATCAGCCCAGGCTAACGCAGCGTGACCAGGCCGAACCTGAGAGATCATTTTTAGGATCAGTGGCCCAAGGCGGACCCAGACAACGGGTATCAGCGAAAGATCGGCTCGAACGGAGTCCTTCACCTCGCAGAACGGAAAGAAATTCTTCACCCTACAGGCGTCATCGAACTCCATCACCTCGCCGACAAGAAAGAAACTCTCCACCTCGCCGTCATCACGACGAGGTTGCAGGACAGAACGAGTCTCCACAAATGGCCGCCATCCTTCAGAATATCAAAGATCTCCAAGAACAGTTAGCAAACAAGGGGGGAGTACCTCTCACCACAAAGATACCTATTTCGCCAGTGTCACCCACAGTCATGCTCGCCCCTGTACAAATCAAAATCAATATCAGCTCCATCACACAATACAACGGCAGCACCGATCCGATCAATCACGTGAGCAAGTACACATCCTACATGAACTCCATGGGCGTGATTGATGCCACTCAATGCCGCCTTTTCCCGCTCACTCTAGGCTACCAAGCCTACCGATGGTTCAACACCTTACCACCGACGTCCATAGAATCTTTCCATCAGATGGCCCAATTGTTCCTCACTCACTTCGCCTCACTAACCCCACAAAAGGGAACCAAGCAGCGCCTGGCGAACATCCATCAATTCGAGGAGGAGTCGGACCGAGCATACATTGATCGCATAGACCAACTCATTATGGAAGGCGAGCCGCTAGGAGACGAAGCCAAAGTCTTGGGGATAGTGCATGGGTTGAAGAAGGGAACCAAACTCTGTAAAATGATGAACAAGGATTACCCATCGAGCTACGCCGATTTCCGATACCGAGCAGGGATTATGATCACCAACGCCGAGATACTGGCCTCAAGGCTGGGCGAGCAGCGACCAAGCGAGGTAAAGGTCGAAGTCAAAAAACCTGATCTAAAGTCCGAGAAACCTTACAGAAGACCCGGGTCCACAAACTACCGAGCTCCGGAAACTTTCAAGCCAATCGATAATTCTCTAGAGGTGAAACTCCTAGAAAAACTAACCATGAATGCAGCTCAAATCTTTCAGGCGATCAGGGGCAGACAACAGATCCCACTGGCCCAAGAAATGTTCCAAGACACCTCCAAACTCAACTCGAAGAAATTTTGTGATTACCACAACTCCATTGGGCACACCACCGAACATTATCGCGACCTACAAAGGGAGCTCTGGAAGTTGTACGAAGAGGGGAAATTGGAAAGGTTTGTTAAGCCAAGGCAGCAACAAAACCAGCGACAAGCACCACCACCAGGAAATCAGCCCAACCAAGGAAAGCAAGGTCCACAAATCCCAGCGGGGGCGGAGAATAGGGTCATCCACATGATCTGCCCCACAGGGGGGACCCTTGGGGGTTTCCTCCCAGCGACCTCCCTGTCTAACCGACGTCAAAAGGCCGAGATGCGAACTCTCGATAATGTTGTGCTGAGTTGCCTTCCAATCAACACCATCACCCCAAATCAGAGGCAGCTCACCTTCACCGAAGAGGACATGGATGGGGTGGTTTTTCCGAACTGGGATCCACTCGTGATCTTAGCCAGAATGATGGGGGCTCTAGTCCATCGCATCATGATCGATAATGGGGCTTTCTACAACATCCTTTTCAAGAAGACACTAGACCTGCTCGGCGATTTCCACTCTTATGTCGAGCCCTGTGAGGTCGGGATTCGAGGTTTTGGAAACCAACCTGTCGAGGCCTACGGAATGATCCGCCTATCTGTGGAAATCACATCAACCTTGGACATCGAAGTGAAAGAGACAAGACAGTTGGACTTTGTAATCATCGATGCCCCCTCGAACTTCAATTCTTTCTTCGGCAGACCTTTCGAACATGAGTTCGGGGCTGCCGCCTCATCTTATTTCTATTATGTTAAGTTTACTGGGTCTGACGGGAAGAATGGCACCATCAAAGGTGACCAAATAGCGGCAAAAAAATGTTTAACTTACACCTGCGTCGATTTAAATTCTGCTTTTTATTTTGGTAGAAAATTTGAGGTGGGGCCAAGTTGTACAAGCCGAACTCCACCCCGAAAGGAAAAAGAAAATGATAAAATGGAGATAGGAAATGTAATAGAAATGAATGTAACGCCTATGGAAGTTGACATCACCGCTAAAGAAAAGCACATACGGGATTTACCAGATTTGGAACCTCGCCTCGATTTCGAGCCGATGGAGGTCGACTCCGAACAACGAGAATCCAACCTTGATCCAAGAATGGAAAGAAATGATCAGCGAGCAACCCCTATCGAAGAGCTCGAAACAATCCCAATCGACCTCGATCAACCGGAACTGAGCGTGACCATCGGAACGTGAATCCCCAGCGACCTGCGAGATCAATTGATAGATTTCCTCAAGCAAAATCTTGACATATTTGCATGGTCACATGAGGACATGGTTGGCATCGACCCCGAGGTCGCATGCCACAAACTAAACATCGACCCGACAAAGAAGCCAATATCCCAGAAAAGGAGAAAATTCGGCCCTGAGAAATACGCAGCCTTGGCTGAAGAAGTGAAGAAGCTGCAAGATAACAAGTTGATCGAGCAAGCAGATCAGCCGCAAAGGGTGGCCAATGCGGTGCTAGTGAAAAAGCAAATAACTCATGGCGGCTATGTATCGATTTCACCGACCTCAATGAGGCTTGTCCAAAGGATTACTTTCCAATGCCGCATATCGATCACCTCGTAGATAGTACCGCTGGGCACGAGATGATGACATTCATGGATGCTTTCGCCGGGTATCACCAGATCGCCATGGATAAAGATGATCAGCAACACACATCTTTTTTTACAGAGAAAAACGTGTATTGTTGGAAGAGGATGCCATTTGGATTGAAGAACACAGGGGCAACCTACCAGTGTTTGGTAAATCGAATGTTCACCGACGAGATTGGGAAGACCATGGAGGTATACATCGATGACATTGTGGTGAAAAGTGAAAAGAGAGAAGACCATCTGTGTCACCTCGCCCGAACCTTTGACATCTTAAGAAAATACAACATGCTCCTAAATCCCAAAAAGTGCAGCTTCGGAGTTGGTTCGGGAAAATTCTTGGGCCATATCATCAGTCAGCGAGGTATCGAAGACAACCCTACAAAAATCAAAGCCATCATGGACATGAAACCACCTCGCAACATAAAAGAAGTCCAGAGGTTGACCGGATGTCTCGCAGCTCTCAACATATTCGTATCCAGGATGGGGAATAAGTGCAAGCCATTTTCGAAGCCATGAAAAAATGGAAGTTCTCATGGACCCCGCAATGCTAAGCCGCGTTTCTAAAGCTCAAAGTGTACCTCTCCGACCCCCAAATCTTGGCGAAACCCATACCAGGCGAGAAATTGTTTCTATACCTCGCGGTCTCGGAATCCGCCCTTAGCGCAGTGTTAGTACGGGCGGAGGGTCAGTTCTATTTGCCTATATACTTCGTCAGCCAAACCTTGAATGATGCCGAGCTCAAGTACCCGCCGCTCGAGAAGCTCACCTACGCTTTGATTATGAGTGTCCGAAAGCTACGACAATATTTCTTCGATCACCAAATAGAAGTCTTAACTACCATGCCACTGAGACAAGTGTTGCACCGACCTGATACATCTGGGAGGTTGTTGAAATGGTCCATCGAGTTAGGTCAGTTCGGGATCACCTTCGCACCCCGAACTGCGATCAAAGCTCAGGTCCTCACCGACTTTCTCACCGAACTCACCTTTCCAGAGAAGACGCCAGAGGTAATCGACATCCCATGGACATTGCACGTCGATGGATCCTCGACGAGCACCCGAGCAGGGGCCGGAGTGGTCCTAATCAGTCCCGAACAACAATCTTTCACCACGGCTGTAAGCTTTGATTTTCACGCCACCAATAATGAAGCAGAATATGAGGCCTTGATAAATGGCCTGGAAATGGCAATGGCCACTGGGGTACGAAAGTTGAAAGTTTACAGCGATTTCCAGCTGGTCGTATGCCAGATGTCAGGAGAGTACGAAGCACGGGGTGAACAGATGGTGAAGTACCAGCAGATAGCAAAAAGCCTCATTGAAAAATTCGAAGAAGTGCAAATAGAGCTGATACCTCAAGCAGAAAACACACAGGCAGATGCTCTAGCTCGCTTGGCCACATCAGAAGGCGCCGCAGATATGGACAACATAGCGGTTACTAAACTCAACACCTCCTCAGCAGGTCACGTCATCATCGACATAAAGGAAGTAACCTGGACAAACCAAACAAATCTATCAAACTCGCAAAGAGAGGTTTTTCAGATCGCAGCTCCGGAAGAAAATTGGATGACTGAGATCAAAGACTGCATCGAGAAAGGAACAATGCCAGAAGACAAGGTCGCAGCTCGCAGATTACAACTAAGAGCAGCGAGGTATACCATAATCAACAAACAACTTTACAAGCGAAGTTTCTCATTACCGCTGCTGAAAAGCATCACCCCGGAAGAGGGCCAGATAATCTTGAAAGAGATCCACGAAGGATATTGTGGAAATCATACCACAGGTCAGTCTCTCGTCTACAAGACAATCAGACAAGGCTATTATTGGCTAACTTTGATGAAAGATGCGATTGCGTATGCAAAGAAGTGCCAGCAATGCCAGTTTTTCGCCCCAACAATTAAGCGAGCTCCGGAGGAGCTTACGTCGATCTACAACCCATGGCCTTTCGCGAAGTGGGGGATCGACCTGATTGGTCCTTTCCCAAAGGCCCCGGGCAGTTCAAAAGTTTGTCGTGGTCGCAGTAGACTACTTCACCAAGTGGGCAGAGGCAGAACCGTTGGCGACCATTACTCAAGAGAAGATCATCTGATTCATCTGGAAGAACACATCTGTTGTTTCGACCTCCCGCAAGCAATCGCCACAGACAATGGAAAGTAGTTCGACGGATTCGAGATCGATGCCATTTTTGCGAAGTGGAAAATTGCAAAGTTGTTCTCCACTCCCTATCACCCTCAGTCCAATGGACAAGTTGAAGCCGTGAATAAGATAATCAAACATACCCTAAAAACTCAACTCATTGAGTCAAATGGATTATGGGCTTTCAAGCTCCCGAGCATCTTATGGTCATACAGAACCACATTTTGAAATTCAACAGGTGAAACACCTTTCGCTCTGGCTTTTGGGACCGAGGCAGTCATACTAGTCGAGGTCGTCGTCAGAAGCCATCGGACAACGCAGGCTATCACGGAGGATAACGATCGTGCCATATCCCTCGGCCTCGATCTCCTCGAAGAAAGAAGACTGGAGGCCAACTTGAAAAATGCAAGTTACAAACAGAAATCGGAGAAATACTACAACTCAAAGGCAAAAATCCAAAGATTCAAGGTTGGCAACCTCGTTTTAAGAAAGATCATTTGGGTCCAGAAAGGAGTTTTCGGCCCGACCTGGGAAGGCCCCATAAAAATTTCAAAGTGCCTGCCAAATGGGGCTTACAAGCTCGAAGACATGGAGGGCATTCCCGCGACGTACCCTTGGAATGCGACCTACCTAAAGAAGTTCTACCAGTACATGTCTATTTTCAGTCATGCATCATATTTTTCGTAAGCTTTGTCAAAGTTAGAAATAAAATAACCTTTGTCTGAAATTCTTTACGAGCTAAAACTTATCATTATTTTGTGTAACTTTTTACATTTACGAACTTGGGGGACTGGTCCCCAACCTCTCACGAGTTCGATCAAAACAGATTCGCAAATGGAAAAAGATAAGTCAAACATCCATAATTTTTTTTCTAAAGATTTGGGACAGGGGGATAGAAAGGTGACCACCCCAGGGGAATCACCCCGACGAAAATCACTTGTCCAAAGTCTTTAGAAAAGGCAATCACGTCTCATACCATATCTAAGTCGGCCTCGGTCGCATACCCTATCTAAGTCGACAAAGCCAAGAATATGTAAAGGTGTTGCGAGTCGTTTTGTATAGAGACTATTATGTGGCTAATTCGATGACAACTCACAAACAAAATATGTACGTGTAAAATATACTGTAAATAAGAGGAATTTGTTGACCCAGTTCGTCAAGAAATGACTACTCTGGGGGCGTTCCAAGCCAGGGATATAGTATTGCGAGTTTTACACATACAATATACGATACATCTCATGAAGATGAATCGCTATGAATGAAGATGATTCGGAGAGTAAGCATACGAGTGCTAGGGATTTTTATGTGTATGGATGAACTCTGGAATTTTTCTGAACCTCACCACTCTGGGGAATTTTTTGTGAACCTTACCCCTCTCGGAATTTTCTGAACCTATCTCTTGTTCTTTTTTCTTCTATTTATAGCATTTTAGCAAGCATGAGCTGGTTTGGCAAGCATGAGCTGGAGACTTCGTGTCCTGCAAGAACTCATGTGATGCTGCCACATTTCCAACTTCATCTTCCAGATTGATCTTTGCACTTGCTTGTCTATAAGGCACTCTTTTGGTCGTCCAAATCAATCTTTTGCTCGACTGACTACTTTGTTCGCCCCTTCAACCACATCAATTTTATGCCGGAATATTGTCCTCATCGAGCATGTCTGAGTTCTTCAGGTTGTCTGAGTCCTCAGATTATCTGAGCATCGAGCATGTCTGGGCCCTCAGGTTGTCTAAACCCTCAGGATGTCTGAGCATCGAGCATACTGACCCCTCAGGTTGTCTGAGCCTTCAGGATGTCTGAGCATCGAGCATACTGACCCCTCATGTTGTCTGAGCCTTTAGGATGTCTGAGCCTTCAGGATGTCTGAGCCCTCAGGTTGTCTGAACCTTCAGGATGTCTGAGCCTTCAGGATGTCTGAGCATCGAGCATACTGACCCCTCAGGTTGTCTGAGCCTTCAGGATATCTGTGCATCGAGCATACTGACCCTGAGGTCACTTGACTCAGGCTATCTGATTTCTTCTTCCCTGATCTGATCAATTTGACTGATCAGATCAACATCTTTTCAGGATCATTTTGCTCGGTTAGTCTGGCGAACATACCTGTTTGCTCGGTAGACTGGTTGAGCAACCTTGGTTGGTAAATGGCGAGCTGGCGAACAAAACTTACTTCATAGGCGAGCATACTCGCATGGTCGACAAGTGGCGAGCTGGCGAACAAACTTGTTTGTTCGTCAAGCTTCGTGCACACTTATCCATTGAGCGTGGTTACTTTAATAATTGAATATTACACGTGTCCTCCGACGTGTTCGATTAATACTGAGTAATTATATCAAACACAACAAAAGGAAATCACGTCGCATAACCTATCTAAGAAGACCTCGGTCGCATACCCTATCTAAGTCTACAAAGCCAAGAATATGTAAAGGTAATCACGTTGCATACCCTATCTAAGTCGACCTTGGTCGCATACCCTATCTAAGTCGACAAAGCCAAGAATATGTAAAGGCAATCACGTCGCATACCCTATCTAAGTCGACCTCGGTCGCATACCCTATCTAAGTCGACAAAGCCAAGAATATGTAAAGGCAATCACATCACATACCCTATCTAAGTCGACCTCGGTCGCATACCCTATCCAAGTCGACAAAGCCAAGAATATGTAAAGGCAATCAGGTCGCAAATAACAGATCTCTCATCATGTTTTATTACCCAGATTTTTAGGAACACGAACTCACCGAAATAAAAATAAACAAGCATTCGAAAGAAGAAATGTATGTCGGTAAAAATAAACAAGCATTCGAAAGAAGAAATGTGAAGGTTGAAAAGAAAAAACAACATCAGTTCCATTGATAAACGCCCGAAGGCAACAAAGTACATTGCCCGGAGGCAGCAAAACACTTACACACCGCAAAGGGCGATTACATAAGAATGCCCGAAGGTAAATGGTATACTGCAGCAGAAAAACCATCCAAGAAATCAGCTCGACGGAGCATCCGAGGTCCCCTCAACAAGGTTGATCGACGTGACTTGTTCAACCTCGGGAATCTCAACACCAACTCGATTCCCTTCACCATTTCCACCATCACCACCGTCAACAACCTCGTCATCACCGCCATCCTGTCCATTCCCCATCTCATCATTCAGCGACCCGAGAAGCTCCTTGGGATCATAAAGATTGGTGTTTGGGGGGAGGAAGCTAAAATCAACACCATAAGCGGCGAGATCTTTGATAGGGAGATCGTCGTTCTCCCCAACAGGGTTGTGTTGGGATTATACTGGAAAGTATGCTTTTACTTTGTATAATCGAAACTGAATTTTCAGACTTATTTACTGAAATAAATTGTTTATCACTGATGCTTTAAATATTATTGAATGTTACATATATTTACTGCATAACTGTTCAATAAGTCGTACGTGTTACATTGTAGTTAATTTAGTGATACGGATCACGAAGATTAAATTAACGATCCTTATGGCGAAAATGCGTTATTCACGACCTAGATGGAAATGAACAACCCATCGTGAAAAGGTTGAAGTGTAAGGCTCATGGCTTGTCTTGACCAAGAGATTACACTAGTGCATGACTGATGCAATTGAATAGGACCCTCTGAGGAGGATAAATTCTTCAGAACTGAACAAGGAAGAATTAGACCTCAGTGGTTCATTATTTCTTAATCTTCGTTCCTTAAATAGGATCATGTGGGATTGGTAACTATTGCTTTGACTTATCATGGGTAGCGAATCAGAGAGATTCAATACTTTTTATCTTGGGCAATATTATTAGTCACATGTGATTGCTAAGATTTAATCTGAAGAATCGTGTGCAGTAATCTTTTTTGTTCGATTTGCCCCCTTGGGAGGTTCATAAGATTTATCATACCAAATCTTGCAAGTGGAATTAGTTTTCGGTATGGATAATAATGTTGAACCGTTCCTTGACCAAGGACAAAAGATATTAATTAACGGAAAGCTATTTCAGTGGCTTGAATTAATTAATGGGCTAGATAATCTTAAACACGGGAAATAATGACCGGGAGCCATATTGACTGTAATATGGGTTAAAATGGATAGTGCAATATTAATTATGTAGTGGGATTAATTAATATTTATGGGCTTGAATTATATTGTGGCTCAATATTAGATATTCAATGTCCATTAGAAGGTCCAATCTTAATTCTCCTAAAGGCCCCCTGAGTAGCCCAACATATAGTCCATTAACTAAAAAGGTGATTAAAATAAAATAAATATTATTGCTTAATTTTCCAACTAAAATTTTCGAAAATTATAAATATGTTGGGAGAAAGATTTTCTTTGAATTTTGTTATGGAATGAAGATATGTATTCTTGGAATACAAGATTATCTCATTAAATTCAAGAAATCTCCCACTTGGTTATTTATAATGATATTTTCGAAATTTTGAAAATAGAGGGCAAGAAAGATTTTCTTGATTTTCTTGAAAAGATATTATGGAAGATATGTATTTCTTGAAATACAAGAATATCTCATAAATTCAAGAAGATCCAAATCTTGGTTTCTTGCAAGCCTATATTTTCGAAAATAATCCATACAAATAGAGTGGGTGGAATTTTGTGGAATATTATAATTATGGGAAAAAGAATATAAGAGATATATTCAAGATTTCTTGGAGATCAAGAAAAGATTTTCCCACATTGTTTTTTGCCACAATTTTCGTCCACCCCAGTATCTATAAATAGGGTATGATTCTTTCATTCCCAAGTACAATTCCATGTGCTGGAAAAAATAGTAAATCCACAAAGGTGGTGCAACATATTTATTTTTGTTGGTCCCGGTGCAAACGAGTCTTACACGTGTATGGGGGGGGAATACACGTGTTCAGTGTTTTTAAAACTTTTTTCTTCGAGGTCACTTGGGTCGATAACTAACTTCTTGAATCTTCGGAAGAGAGTTCAATTTGGTAACTATCTGTTCTAGCTACTTTCGGATGTCTTGGAATGGTTGGCCCTTTTAGTTTATACTGTTTTAAGCTTTGCTGAAAAACCTTCCTGAATGGAATAGTGATTAGGCAGTGATTCAGTTATGCAACTTCAGTGGATTGATTCCAACTGAATATCAGTGAAAATTATGCTTTCAAAATCAAGTCGATGCAACGATTAAGCCGATAAGGAAAGCAATAAACAACACAAAGAATTATAGTGGTTCGGAGACTCAAGCTCCTACGTCCACTCTCTCGATCCTCGAGAAATTCACTAATCACTTCGAGCTTTTTGACTACCTCGCGTAGTTTACTTTACTCAACTTCGACCGAGCTTTACGACTACTCCACGTAGTTTACTTACTCAACCCGACCTTGAGCTTTCTGACTACCTCCGTAGTTTACTTACTCCACAAACAAGCTTTCAGACTACCCCTATAGCTTACTAACTTCTCCTCTAGAGTTTTCTGACTACTCCGCGTAGTTTACTAACTCTTTACAACTCTTCTCACCAATAAACACACTCCAACTACCTTCTCAAGGGTTTGGGGTTTCTCGGTTGGTTTCCAACTAGGATGAGATATCCTTTACAATGAAGTACAATGCAAAGGGTTAGGATATCTCGACTAAGCTTTGGATAAATCTTATCAAGCTAGGCTTAGTTTAGTGAGCTCTCTTCAATATAAAAGCACTTGGGAAATTCTAAGTTTTTCGAGTGCTTCAACTTGAAGTAATAAGTTTGAGCTCTTGAGTTGCGTATAAATTTCCCGTAACCTTACAATGTAGAGGGTCACCAGTATTTATAGGCATACACCAAGGTCACTTTTGAAAACTATCCGTTGGAGAGATAGCTTCGTGAGTTTCCTCTTATGGTGTCGAGGAAGCGGCTATATTCTGGTTTGAAACTCCCTAACACGTTTTAGGCAATAGCCTTTCATGTAGCCGGTCTTCACTTTTTGCAGTCTGGAACTTTTGTACATCGACATCTGTTTTTTGATGATCCAGAATCGCTGTCGGTATGGTACAGTGTTGTCTTCCTCTTTTTGACTTTTGTCTCCAGTTAAAGGTAGACACCTTCAACGGCTCTTTTTGGTTACAAACTCGAGTTGATATAACCTTAACAACACTTCTGACTTAGTTCCTTTTGTCTGCATTTGAATGTCTTGGCAATATCTAACTTTCTAAGGAATCGCGTTTTTCTCGATTGCATCCTTCGGATAGATATATTGATTGCCTCGGAACATTGAGTTTTATCTTGAGCATTGATTACATTCTTCGAGTCTTGATAATTCTTTGTGCCTTGATATTCTTGATCTTCAATCTTGATCTTGATCTTGCGTCTTGAGTCTTAGTCTTGAGGTCTTGAGTCTTGAGATATCTTGGTGATACTGCTTTGAATCTTCATCTTTGAGTCTTGATTTCCTTGATATCATCTTTGAGTCTTGATATCTCGGTTTCTCTCACCGAGTCTTGATTCTCGATTTCTCCTTTGAGTCTTGAAAACTTCCGTTTCATACTAAAACCGGTTTCTTGAAAAACATCTTGAGTTCTTGAGTCTTGAAACCTATCTGAACTATATCTGTGACTATACATTTTGCGAGATAACATCCTCGAATACTCTAAAACCCGAATCGACTCAACTATCAAGATCATTCTGAACATGTCATACTCAGGGGTTTTGAGATCTTAATCAAAATCATATATCTTTTATTAAATTCATCTCCCAACAATTTCCCCCTCTTTGATGATGCCAAAACCTATCTTGTTACAAACATATAACCTATACTCAGGTTTCAGTTTATCCTATTACAAGATTGGTTATATTTTCAACAATTTTCCTGAATTAGAGAATCTCCCAACAATTTTAGAGAGTCTCCCAACAATTAACAATTTCTTCAGTAATGAATCTTCTTAAATAGTTCATCACCAAATACTTAAACAATTAAATCAGAGACATTCATTCAGGCATATCAAATATAAAAGACATGTAAATAAGATAATGAGATATTATCTTTTGAGCATAAATGATAAATCTTCATTGATGGTTGGTTTGAGTTACATATTACAATGAGTTTATCAACAAAATCAAAAGACAAAAATTTAAAGATTACAGAGTCTTCTGAGTCTTCAGTCTTCAGATTTTGGCTCTTCAGTCTTCTGCTCTTCAGTTTGCTATTTCTTCAACTTCATCAGCGGGCACCTCCAGGTTGAACATTCCGAAAAATCTCTTCTTCAGCTCATTTCTCTCCTTGATGATATCCGGACTGTTTCCTGTTAAACCCAACTAGCCAGCATACTGAGCAATTTCTTGAGTAATGGCCTTCTCATTCACCAAGCCATTACTAAGCCTTGGAGGAGGATAGGAATATGGACCAGGGGCTACTATCTGTACCTCTCCTTCATCCGCAAGGTTAATCCAACTCTGTAGATACTTTGGATAGAAGGTTAGGAGATATTCAATGAATGCTTCATTCTGATCTGAGTTTTCCCCTCTCCACTCCCTGAGCACATCATAATAGAACCAGAAGGTTCTCTTGACCTCTTCCCACATATCGTTGAGTTTGATAGGCATCCATTTATCAACGTGGGGCCACTTCAGTGCTTTTGATGTCTCTCTCATTTTGCTTGCAAACTTCTTGAATTCACTCCTTCGCTTCAGCTCCTCTTCAGTCTTCTTTCTTATCACAGGCACGCCTGAGACTGAAGCGGCAACTTTCTTAGCTTGTCCTATCTGGAGTGTCTTCAGAGCATTCTTCGTGTTGAAGACTTTCTTCTGAGGTTGAGATTCAGATTCTTCCGTTCCTTCATCATCCAGAATCAACTTTCTCTGGATTGGCTTAGAAGCCTTTGCACGCTTGCTTTCAGGTTGAACAACGCCCAAGGCTTTCCTCTTCATAGGCAATTCAGCAGCAGCCTGGCTTGTTCCAACCTTAGCTCTAGCACTCAGTTTCTCTCTTGCAACATCAAGCATGGTTTGCTCAGAAACTCGAGTGTAGATAGGCTTCTCCACCTGAGCGAACTTTAGTTTGTCAGTAGCTTCGACTTCTTTTAAGGCTTTTGATAGGTTATACATTTCAGCATCTTTTTGAGCCATCTTCTCCAAAGTACATGCCATGAACTTCCTGAGGTCTTCACCTTCCTTTTCCCCCTTCTTGGCACCGTAATTTGGAAGAAGTCTGGAGAGTGTTGTGTCCATGTGATATTGCTCTTTGCTCACACAGCGCACCTCCCCTACTAGCTGATCTTGCTCATCTTCCAGCCTCCTGATGTGGTTCTTAGCCACAGAAAATTCTTCAGACATATGGGCAAACTGGCCAGAGAGTGCTTCCTTAAACATCTCTGTCATCTTGGTCATGAGCAATGAGCTCATTTCCTCAACAGCAGATTTGATCATCACTTCATTCCTCTCTGTCAATTTCACCTCTAGAAATGCAGTTGACTCCTGGTGCTTCTGTTTCATTTCAGCACTGAGCTCAGCCTTGACTCCCTCCAGCTTTTCATTCAGCTTATCTTCCATGGAGGTCATCTGTGAGGTCAGAGTGTTTTGGATTAGCACCAGCTCTGAAGAGTGACTAAGACTTTCCATCTTCTGAGCTTGGTTGGCCAATGTTTCTTCCATCTGAGCAATCTTGATCATCATTGGCTCAACCTTCTCAAGTTTCTCCATAAAGGGAGTGAGGTCAATCTCAGGAACCTTCTGCACATTCTGTGCTGTTTGATCATCCTGAGCTTCAGCTTCATCCTGAGCTCCAGTCTCCAACTGAGCCTCAGTCTGTTTATCAGACAATTCAGAATTAAAGATAGGACTTTCAGTAACTTTGGCATAATTGTTAATAGTGCCAAAAGGTACCTGAAGAGTGCTAGCTTCAGTTTGAGGTTGACCGATTTCAGGTTGATCAGCACCAGAAGTCTCCTTTTCCATCTGAGACTGATCCTCAACATCTCCCTGTTGGTCCCCATCTCCATCTTGAGATTAGTCTCCGCTGCTAGGGGCACCAACTTCAGTTGCTCTCCTCTCAGCTATCTTCCTCTGAACCAGCTCATCAAAATCGGAGTTTTTCATCCTGAGCTTTGTCCTTCTGAACCCTGAGAAGTCAGTTAGGAAGGTTGTCTCCTCATTCCACCACTCTTTCCCTCTGAATGCAGCAATATCAAGCATCTCGGGAAGAGTCTGATTGAGGATGAACACAGTCGACCTTAATCTGAAGAAGACATCTTGCGAGATCGGGGTATGAAATTTGAGCTTCGGGGTAGCGTGATCAAGAATGAACCGTTCCCCTTGCTCCTCCACTCGCCTTCTTGGCCTCGCCCTTCTTCCATCTCGGGCTCTCTACGGTTCGGTTGAAGCATCGGTGAGAGATCAAGAAATAGATCACTTCGAGGAGCTCATCAAGAATATTACTCTCTGAGTCTCGGCTGACCTCTGAGCGTTGTGCGATCGGGTCCTCGGTTGCATCTGAGTGGGTTAAGGGGCTGGTGGTACGTCCTCAGTTGACTCGAGTTGGCTCTTCTATTTATCTGGGTAAGCACTTCTTGATAGGAATCTCCGAGGCTGAGTTCGCTTGAAAATTTCTGAGAAATTTTATGCGAACATAGCGAAGTCTCAAGCACCTCGAGAGAAGACACGCTCCTCATTCTGTTCTTGTGCCTTAGAGATAACCTGAGCCAAAACTTGCAATGGCGAACTCTGAGCGGTTTGGCCCTCAGGTTGAATCTCTTCCGATTCACTTACCCATCTTCATCGGTGAGAACCACCAATCTTCTCTTCTTGGGGCGAAGGTTTTTTACCTTTTTCAACTTCTCACCTGCTCCATCTTTGCCTCCAATGAACCTTCCCCCGGTTTGTTGAGTCTCTTCACGGCCCAGCAGCCTTTAGGTGATTCTACTTTCTTTTCCTTCTTCCCTCGGATGGCACCTTCTTCACAAAGAATGGGCTTGAAGAGAGCACTTTGGACTTAGGGAATGGGGTCGAATTAAGCGAAAGATATCCTCCTTCTCTCTGCACATCTCCAAAATATAAGCTATTTTGGTTGCATGGTGGATCTTACCTTTAATCGTGATCGCCCCGTCAACCTTCTTGAAGACTTTGGTTTGCTCACTCACCATCTGAATCAGAAATTTCAGCCAGTTGAAGTCAGTGGTGGGTGAGGCCTCGATCGCCGCCATCAATCTGAGCTTGAGTCGATCGCTCAAAACTCCCATAAGACTCATGATGCTCTTGCTCACAATATCCATCAAAACTCGATATTGTGGCTTCAAGTGCCTCTTATGCAATGTCGCCTCAAATTTCACAGGATTCTCAGCAATCCTATCTAAGTACTCCTGCTCTCTACCCAACATATACATCGCAGGATCCTCTCCTTTATCACAGAGCTCAAAAACATCATTTAAATTTTTCGGAACTATATACAAATCCCTCTCAAAATCGATGTATTTGGACGACTGCTCTAAATGTGACACAGTAATCGCAGAATGCATACTATCCTCTTCATCTATTCTCAAGTTACAGATGAACTCGATTACCTCTTTCGCATACTCCTGATCTGGTCGGCTTGCGACTAGATGGGTGAGTTTAGCCAGTCGAATCATATGCAGAGCCTCCTCTTCTGGCTTTGAGTTGGTTGTGCTATCGAGTGAGACAACGAACTCGTATCAAGGCTTGTTGGTTTCAGCTAATCTCTCGAACAAGGTTGGGGCCATTTTAGAGATTGATTGAAGATTTAGGGTTTGGGATTTTCTGGGCAAAAGGGATTTAATTGCAGAGGATTTGGGAACGAAGGGTTTAATAAAATTTTGGCTTGAATTGCTTATTGGGGTATATATAGCTTCGAGATCATGGGGAATCGCGTTGGTTAGGTGAAAAGCAACGGTTGAGATTAATCTCCGATTAATCGGGTATACGAACAGACGATCTCCGAAAAGTAAGCCGCCAATTTATCCTCATTGGTCAAGAAGAGTAACAGAGCATTTAATGACTGTTAACCTTCTTCGAAATTTTGAACGATCCCGCCCAAAAACATTCCTCAGGTGTTTTGTATTTATTGCGAATGATTACTGAGTTTCACTTAAGCAATAAATGAGTCGCATGAGTCATTACTTCTTCAGACTAATTTCCCTCTATCGGTCTTCTTTGAGTCTTGACCTTGATAAAATGTCGAGATGATCTTGAAATCTTGAATGGGTTCAAGATATACTCTTGATCTTGACCTTCATGAAATCTGAGTTTCGAGACTCGATTCAAGATTTCCATTTTATCCTGAGTTTCTCAGTAGAATTCTGAGAAAACTTCATGCATCTGAAAACCTTCAATTTTTCAGATTTTACTCTATACATCTGGATCTAACATCCCTAATTCAACTGAAAGTTCCTGAAATCTTGATTCAGCCAAAGGTTTAGTCAAGATATCGACTCTCTATATCGAGATGAATTTTCTCCATCCTTATGTCCTTTTTCTCGACATGATCTCTGATGAAGTGATGTCTGATATCCACATGCTTGCATCTGGTGTGCAATACCGGATTTTGTGAAATAGCAATGGCACTATTATTGTCACAAAATATTGGTACTTCATTGGCTACAACTTTATAATCCCTTAATTGTTGTCTCGAGCGAAAGAATCGAAAGCACGCAGCTTCCCTCGCAACCATGTATTCACTTTCATGAAGTACCGGTTGCTCTCGAGGTCCATTTTCTTCGAAAACCAAGATATCAGCTTACTTCCTAGGAATTGACAAGTTCCTGTAGTGGACTTCCTGTCAATCCTGCAACCTCCATAATCGACATCGAGTAACCCGGTTAATTCAAGGTTATCATCACCGGATACCATAATCCTCTATTCATCGTGCCCTTAAGATACTTCAAATCTTTTTGGCGACCTCCATGTGACTAACCTTAGGATTAGCTTGGTATCTTGCACATATCCCAACAAAGAAATGTTATATCCGCCCTACTTGTCGTGAGATAGAGCAATGATCCAATGATTCCTCTATAATCGGTATGGCTTACTGATTTGCCTTCAGAATCATGATCCATCTTGTAGTTAGTATTCATGGGAATCCTAACTGCATTGCAATTCTGTACACCATATTTGACAATCAGATCTCTGGTGTACTTTTCCTGGTTGATGAAGATTCCTTCCTTTGATTGTTTCACTTTAAGACCTAGAAAGAAATTCATCTCTCCCATCATTGACATCTCAAACTTGCCTTTTCATCGGTGTTGAAAACTTTTCACACACGGTGATGGTTTGAGATCCAAAAATGATGTCATCAACATATATCTCAACTAGTAAGATATCTTCCCCATCCTCTATCCCGAACAGAGTTCTATCAACGATCCTTTTGACAAAACCATGGTCAGTAAGAAACTGAGAAAGAGTATCATACCATGCTCTGGGTGCTTGTTTGAGACCATACAAAGCTTTTCTGAGTCTGTAAACTTGGTCATTCTATTTGAAGCCAAGAGGTTGTTCCACCTAAACCTCTTCTTTAAGCACACCGTTCAGAAATGCACTTTTCACATCCATCTGATAGACTGTGAACTTCATGTGGGCAGCATATGCAAGAAACAATCTGATGGCTTCTAGTCTTGCAACAGGTGCAAAGGTTTCATCATAATCCAAGCCTTCTTCTTGGGAATAACCTTGTGCAACTAGTCTTGCCTTGTTTCTTACAATGTTGTTGTTTTCATCTATTTTATTCTTGAAAACCCACTTGGTTCCAATGACATTGTGCCTTTCAGGTCTATCTACTAGCTCCCATACTTCATTCCTTGAGAATTGATTCACTTCATCTTGCATAGCAAGAATCCAATGAGAATCTTGTAGAGCTTCACCAATCTCGGTGAGGCTCTTTCTCCGATAGGAAGCGGCGAAATAGTGCACTCTCACCATGGAACCTTCTTGTTTTAACACCTTCGGTTAGATCACCCACAATCGACTTGTAGGATGACTATCTAACAATTTCCTTCTTGATGTTCCCCCTACAAAGAAATCCTCAACATTTGAAATGTTAGGTTCGATTAATTCAAGAAACTTCGAGGAACAATGAAAAGGAGAAAAGGAATCATCTTCCTCGGGAAATTCTATTCAAACATTGTCGAGACATTTTGTTCCCCTTTGGTTGATAGATTCAGAATTTGCCTCACCGTGACCACATCTTCATTGGCATCGATACACGAGTCCGAATCGGTGTCTGCTCAGATTGGTCACCTTTGGAGTGTTGGTTTTCCCGAGTCTCACCATCCCAGTTCCATCCTCGAACTTCTTTATCTGAGTCTGAGTCACTCCAATCATAGGATGTGACTGACTTCTTCTTTTCAGGTTCAGTGGATGATTTATCTTTCTATTTCAGGCTTAATCTGGTGATCCTCTTAGTCAGTTCATCTGCATCATGTTCCTGTTTCTTCTGAACACAAGTAAATTCATCAAAAACAACATGAGGTGTTTCCTCCACAATAAGAGTCCTAAAGTTGTAAACTCTGAAAGCTTTACTGACTTCAGAATATCCTAAGAATATTCCTTCATCAGCTTTACTGTCAAATGTTTTCAACTGATCTTTACCATTATTGTGTATGAAACACTTGCAACCAAACACACGAAAGAAAGAAACAAGAGGCTTCCTTTCATTCCAAAGCTCATAGGGTGTTTTGCCTTGACTCTTGGTCAGCATGGATCTGTTCTGAGAGTAGCATGCAGTGTTGATGACCTTCAAATTTCAAAATCTTTTAGGAATATCGAACCCATTATCATTGTCCTTGCGAACTTCTTTTCGAGTCCTCCTCCTTCTTTTCAAAGAACACCATTTTGTTGAGGGGTCCTTGCGGTGATGTTTCATGTGAAATTCCATTTCTTTGCACAATAATCGATATGATATGATTTATAAATTCGGTTCCTTTGTCGATCTCGATTTTGACCACACTCGATTTTTCTCAATCTTGAGCCTTTTCGATGAATTCGGCGGCTTAGTCCGAGTCTCTTTCTTCTTGAGTAAGAATATGACCCAAGTATATCTTGAGTAGTCATCAACTACTACCAATGTGTATTTCCGCCATTAGTGCTTCTTCGTGTTATAGGACCAAAAAGATCCATATCACGATGAATTGAAGTATTCTTTTTTAAGAAAACATCAACTTTGCTTTTAAATGATGCTCTTATTTGTTTTCCTTTCCTTTTCGCACGATCACAAATATGTTCCTTCTTGAACACTTCATTAAAGCAACCCTCTCACAAGAGCTAATCTTGCAAGCTTGTTCGGGGTTTTGAAATTTAGGTGATTCATTCTTTTATGCCATAATCAACTGGGTATCTGTGGAACTTTTAGCAACCAAACATTTATCTTTAGGAGTTGAACTCCAATCAGGAAGATACACATTCCCTTTTCTTGTACCACCAAGAAACTTTTACGTGATGTATCATCTTTCACAAAACATAAGTTCTTAGAGAACTCAACATTAAAACCGTTATCACAGAATTGGCTAATTGAAAGCAAGTTATGCTTCAATCCGATACATATGAAACACCATGGATATGAATCGAAATAATTTCCAAAGTTCCATATCCTTCATCGTCCCTTGAGTTATCTCCAAAAGTGATCTATGGGTCTCTTTGTTCAACATAGTCACTGAGTATCTTCTTGAATCCTGTCATATGTCTTGAGCATCCACTGTCAAGATACCATACATCAGGGGCCTTTTCATCTCTGCTCATCAGTGCTATGTGATCTTTAATCAGCTTAGTGCCCTTGTTTTCCTCCTGAAAAACTGATCAATTTTTAGGTACCCAATTTGTGTAGGGTCCTACAAGGTTAGATGTACCTTTCGGAATCCAAATTTGCCTGACAACTCTAATCACTTTAGAGTGGCTAATTTGTCTTCCATAAACATCAACATACACATCTACTACTCACGGGTGCCTTAGCGGTTTTTACGTGTATGTGTGCTAGCTTTAGCATGAACATGGACTTTTGAATTTTTCTTTGGTTCAGGCCTTCTGTTCATTTGCTTTGGCTTCTGTGCAGCCGGTCTAAATCTTTGATGACTCGGGTTCAGATAACCTTTACCCTTAGGCAAGTGGGGTTCGGGTTATGCATCTTTGAAATCTGGTTCTTTTCAAAGATCTTGAGGACTGGTCTCTTCGATTGAGAATGTCTCTGCTGAGTGTTTCTCATCTGAGGATTCTTCTGATGGTTCAGTGTAGAGCCTTTCAGGTTTGCATTCTTAGCCTGAGGCTTTGAAGTACTTGTCTGAAACTTTCCAACTGAGTGCTCAGGTTTTCTAACCTTCACCTGGGGTTTGGGCTTTACTACCTGATTATTCAGTTTTACTGAGACCATGGGTCTTTTTCCCTTGTCTACAACCTTGGGCATTTCTTGACTTGAAGTGTAGGTGCCATTTGGTTTTACAAAGATTGTCTTCTTGCTACTTGATCGAGATTCGAGATGACCTTGTGAGGTTCCCCTGGAATGTATCCCAATCCAGATTTTATAGTCACAGATCTCTGGTAACTCTGAATTTCATCTATTACATTAGATGCATTATTCAATAGAGTTAACTTCTTCTGTGCACTATCCTCACAGTTCTGTAGAGTTTCATGCTTCTCAGAGAGGTCATTGAACTTAGTCTGATTAAATTGAATCTCTTCAGTGGATTTCTCTAGCTTTTCAGTTAGGGTCATTATCAACTTCTCTTTCTCTGAGAGTTGTACTTTCAGAACATCCAGTTCATCAGTAGCTCCCATTAATTGAGAAGTGATTTCAGTATTGCTAGAGTCTTTCCATTTTAGATTTTCACTTTTTCCTCCTTATTCTCGCTCTTGAGTTCTATTTAGCGCTTCTTGTAAAACAAAGATAGTCCTTCATCGATTCTCAAAAGAATCCATCAGGTCAAAATGACAGTTTTCAGTGGAACTTGAAAACTCTTGTGCTAGTGTAGGAGCAACAACAGAGAAAGAAGAGTTTACCTCCTCAATGGCCATCAGATAGATGTCATCACTTTCACTGTCTGAGAATATCTCATCTGAAGAGCTAGATCCCTCCTCAGAATGTTCTTCTTCTGCAACCATGGCCTTTTTGCTAGAGAACTTCTTGTCTCTTTTAGCTTGCCTTTCTCTTCTCTCCTTAGCACTCAAATCTGGACAATCATACTGGAAGTGACCTTTCTTTTTGCAATTATAACATCTGTTGGTATCATCATCCTGATCACTTTCTTCTTTGGACTTGGAGTCCTTCCTCTTGAATGAAGATCCCTCAGCTTTCAGGTCCTTCTTCTTCTCAGTTGATCTGTCCTCAGGTTTCTTCTGGTACCTGTGGTTCCTGTAATAGCTTTTGTATTTTCCAAATCTACTATTAATTCTTTCAAACCTCCTTGCCATCAGTGCTAGCTTTTCCTCAAGCTCATCCTGATTTTTGGCATGGGGGTTCTCAGACTCTCTAGTTTTACAGGTTTTATCTTTGGCTTTTAAAGCCACATTCTTACTAGATGATGAATCATCTTTGCTGTCAGCCTTTTTGGATTTCTTATCAATTACAAATGCATAGGCCTTCAGCTCAGAGAAGACTTGTTGGTATGACATTGAATTAATGTTCTTGGTGTTTTCAATCACCACTGCATGAATATCCCATTTCTTAGAAAGACCTCTAAGAATTTTCAATGCAACTTCTCTTTGTGGATATTTCTTTCCAAGTGCATTTAGATCATTCATGATGCTAGTGAATCTGACTTCCAATTTGTCTATTGATTCACCATCATCCATTTTTCAAACTATCAAACTTTCCAATTGCCCTTTGAAAGTTTGTTTTCTTTTATATGATCTCGCTTTGGCACATTCACAGTAGTGTATCCCAAATCTCTTTAGCAAGATATTACGGTGAGAGATCATTCCCATCACACCGCCATCATCAATTGTCTTTGTATAGTGTGTCTTTTTGCAATGTAGTCTAGATTGACTAACTTTCTCTCCTCGAGAGTCGGTTGGTCATCGGACTTAGGAAATTTCGCTCTAGGATCAATTCTCTCATCTTCTCGCTCCTCTGGGATTCACCACAAGAAATTGGAATGGTCCTTGAGAGACCACTCTCCACATACCATCATGTTTAGAATACGATGAGCCTGCATTCTCGATCTCCATAGATCATAGTTCTCCACCGAGAACATGGGAAGTTTTTAGAAGACATTTTTATCCGAGCTTTTGAAAAAAAAAATTCAAAAAATAAGATCGATTCGGATAGACCACAAGTATTTTTGAAAATAAAACTTTGGTCAACAAAGCAGTGGTCAAGTTGAACCACCGCTCGATACCACTTGTTGGTCCCGGTGCAACGAGTCTTACACGTATGGGGGAATACACGTGTTCGGTTTTTAAACTTTTTTTTCTTCATCGAGGTCGGCTTGGGTCGATAACTAACTTCATCAATCCTCGTAAGAGAGTTCGGTTTGGTAACTATCCGTTCTAGCTACTCGGATGTCTTGGGAATGGTTGGCCTTTTTAGTTTATACTTTCGTTTTAAGCTTTCTTTGAAAAACCTTCCCCGAATGGAATAGTGATTAGGCCGTGATTCGGTTATGCAACTTCAAAGGATTGATTCCAACCAATATCGATGAAAAGTATGCTTTCAAAATCAAGTCGATGCAACATTAAGCCGCGGATAAGGAAAGCAATAAACAACACAAAGAATTATAGTGGTTCGAGACTCAAGCTCCTCGTCCCACTCTCTCTCGATCCTCGGAGAAATTCACTAATCACTTCGAAGCTTTACACTGCCTCGCGTAGTTTACTTACTCAACTCGGCCCTGAGCTTTCTGACTACTCCACGTAGTTTACTTACTCAACCCAACCTTGAGCTTTATGACTACCTCCGTAGTTTACTTACTCAAACACAAACAAGCTTTGGACTACCCCCAGCGAGCTTACTAACTTCTCCTCTAGAGTTTTTCGACTACTCCGCGTAGTTTACTAACTCTTTACAACTCTTCTCACCAACAAACACACTCCAACTACCTTCTCAAGGGTTTGGGGTTTTCTCGATTGGTTTCAAACTAGGATGAGATATCCTTTACAATTAAGTACAATGCAAAGGGTTAGGATATCTCGACTAAAGCTTTGGAAAAAATCTTATCAAGCTAGGCTTAGTTTAGTGAGCTCTCTTCAATATAAAAGCACTTGGGAAATTCTAAGTTTTTTCGAGTGCTTCAACTTCGATAATAAGTTTGAGCTCTTGAGTTGCGTATAAATTTCCCGTAACCTTACAATGTAGAGGGTCACCAAAGATTTATAGGCATACACCAAGGTCACTTTTGAAAACTATCCGTTGGAGAGATAGCTTCGTGAGTTTCCTCTTATGGTGTGTGAGGAACGGCTATATTTAGGGTTTGAAACTCCCTAACACGTTTTTAGGCAATAGCCTTTCATGTAGCCGGTCTTCACTTTTTGCAGTCTGGAACTTTTGTACATCTGACATCTTTTTTCGATGATCTGTCCTTTGTCGATTAATCGGTATGGTACAGTGTTGTCTTTCTCTTTTTGACTTTTGTCTCCAGTTAAAGGTAGACACCTTCAATGGCTCTTTTGGTTACAAACTCTGAGTTGATATAACCTTAACAACACTTCTGACTTAGTTCCTTTTGTCTGCATTTGAATGTCTTGGCAATATCTAACTTTCTAAGGAATCGCGTTTTTCTCAGTATTGCATCCTTCAGATAGATATATTCAGTGCCTCGGAACATTCGGGTTTATCTTGAGCATTCAAAGACATTCTTGAGTCTTGATAATTCTTGCGCCTTGATATTCTTGATCTTCAATCTTCAGTCTTCAGTCTTGCGTCTTCAGAGTCTTCTGAGTCTTCAGGGTCTTCAGAGTCTTCAGAGTCTTCTGAGATATACTGACTAATACACTAAATCTTCATGCTGAGTCTTCAGTTCTTTGAGTATCATACTGAGTCTTCAGTATCTCAGTTTCTCACTGAGTCTTCAGATTCTCAGTTTCTCACTGAGTCTTCAGAAACTTCAGTTTCATACTAAAACTTCAGTTTCTTCAGAAACATACTGAGTTCTTCAGAGTCTTCAGAATCTATTCTGAACTATATCCGCTGACTATACATTTTGCAGATAACATCCTGAATACTCTAAAACTGAATCCTGACTCAACTATCAAGATCATTCTGAACATGTCATACTCAGGGGTTTTGGGATCTTAATCAAAATCATATATCTTTTATTAAATTCATCTCCCAACAATTTTCCTTTTGTTAAATCGTTCACAAGAATTCTTCCACCGGATAGTCGAACGAGGACTAAGGGAATACTTGGGAAGTCCTTACGGTTAGTCTAATCACCATACCTTCATTGCCGTCCCCAAGAGGCGCTCACGTAAACTCGTAGAATTTCGCATCTCGTAGGTTTTACGTGAATTATTATATGCATGATATGTTGTTGGATTATTATTTGAATTAATATAGGATTAATTCATGCTAGTAATAATTAAAGAATTAAATTTGTATTTAAATATTCACCCCGAATAGATCTGTGCAAATTATTCCCCAACAGGTTGTTGCGCATGTAAGCAACGAGCATTTCAGTCATCGCTGACTTGGCCCCATCGAGGTCCCCGGCCCGGTGGCAAGCCCGAACAGTATTGGAGAAGGAGTGGATATAGGCCATATTGGAGGCATGATGGCGCTCCAACTTGATGGTAACGGGATGATCACGAACCTCAGCTTCTAGCCGGTGACACCAATCCTCCAACTCGGTCATCTTGTTCGTGCATTCCTTCACCTTTTTGTCTCAGAGATCGAGATCTTTCTTCATCTGAGAGATTTTGTTTCCCATATCATCTCGCTCCTGGGTCACCTCCTTCAACTTCTCCTCGGCCGCAACTTTGGCAGTAATGGCGGCCTCCCGTTTTTTCGACGACCTCGCCAAATCCACCATCATCAGCGAATAGGCTGCCTCGGCTTTTTGGGCCTGAATTTTCGCCCTGCCATACTGTTCCCAGCTCCTCTCGATAAAGGCCAAGGACCGGCACATATGGGCGACCCCCAAGGTCAGGTTCTTCGAGAAGTGCTGAGTGTGAGCCTCTTCGTGGAGATCCAAAGTCCAGAACTTCGGGGCATCGATGATAATTTGACGCAGATAAGTGGGTTGAGCATCATTGGCGGCAGGATCTCACGACCATAAGAAATTGCGAGTTGCCTCTCCTTGGAAGACACCATCATCTAGACTGTATCTGCAAGATAATCATACGTGAGCACGAGTTCTTTTTCCAGGCAAACAAAGAAGAAGATAATATGATAAAGAAAAGATTTACCGTCGGCAAAAATCCGGGTTCCAACCTAGGAAAGTGCGATCCTCGACCTCGCGGTTCCGTCGTTGAGTAATCTCAACGATTGTATCCGGGTTCCCCGCTGAACCCGATAACACCACTTTCCCACTCGGGGAGTTCCGCAGAACATCCATATCCACGGATGTTCGGACCTGCTTCGGGGAACTCCCCCTGGATACTCGAACCTCGACGGCCACCTTTTTTTACCTCGCCCCGGGGCAGCAGCTTTTGTTTTCGGGGGCGGAGGCTCGATGACCCCACTCTGAGCAACTTTCTTCTTTCTATCTGACTGATGCCTCGAGAGGGCCAAGGCCCGAGCAACCTTCTCGCGCATATCCTCGGTATTTAGGTTATGCATCTCGTCAAAGACTTTGGCAGAAGTGAAGTGTATAGGCTCTATGAAAGAAACTAGAGACAAAAGGAGAGTCAGGCCGGTTAAACGAATAAACAAATAATCAGGTCGGATCGAGCATTATCCAAATCACTTACTAGGAATATTGGCTTCCAACAGGGAGCGAGGTGGGACCATCAAGCCGGCAAACTCCAAGCACTTCAACCTTTGCAGAATAGTCAAAGATCGCTCGTCGGGATCAATAAGACAAACTTGGATCAACCGAACAAGGAAAGGGAGGGAGAGTTCGGAGGTCTTGGAATTCTTGGGGGCTGTAATAAGGGAGAAAAGTTAAATCAATATTATGGATGAAGGCAAAATCAAAAGAACTTACGTTTATAGGTCACATAGTCGAGGGGAATCTCGCGATATCCGAGAGATCCTTGAGCGAAGATTGGGCTTTGCCAGGCTCCCCCCACCAACCACCACTTCTCTTTCCAATCTTGGACCTTGCTAGGGAGGTCCTCGACTATTTTCATATGAGGACGAGCCTTTACATAGTAATACCCCGAATCTTTTCCCCACATTGCTAACGAGATTAGAGAGTTTAGTTCTTTGACGGAAGAGAACGCCCGAGGCTGGACACGGCCGAACAGCAATGAAGTAATCATAGGATGAAGTGGAAAGCGAAGTCCAGCCTTCATCGTATCATAGTTCATTGCCACACACCCGTCGGGGACCTGATCGGCATAATCGACCTCGTATCCGGGAACCCAGAAATGAACATCTGTAGGAACCTAGAATTGCTCCCGCCACAAGAAGAGGTCGGCTTCAGTCACCGAGCTAGTCACCTCGCTCGCAGCAAAGGTGTTATCCTCGGGGATCCGAGTCGGCCTAGGGATCACCTCGCGACCAAGCTCTCTTCAACTCTCAGCCTGCGATCGACATCGTCGACCTCGCCATCCTCGCTCGGCACGTCGGGGATGACCTCATCCTACAAGAAGTCAAACTCGGCCGAATCAATAGAGTCCAAACTGAGGGCGTCTTCCTCCTCGACCGCCTCCCCAAGAGTTTGAAATTCCGGTTCGGTGGGAGCCAAAACATCTTCCAAAGGCTCCTCTAAGGCTCGACGCAGACGGTGCCTCTTCGAGGTAATCTCTTCCCCAACCCGCACGGGTATTTCACTCACCGTCTCTAAAGAGATGACCACAATCGACGCCTCAGCCCCGCCGCGGCCTCGCCGCCGGCGATTCACAGCGACAGTAGCAGAACTCCCAGTTACACTTCCCAATTTTTCCCGACTCTCAAACGCCATTCATCACAGATGGACACAGGAAACGAAGGAAAGAAAGAGATCTAGGGTTTACCTGAGGAGGAACGAACGACGGAATTGCACGCACAAAGAGTCGCCGGAGCAGCAAGGTAGTTGTCGAAGGTTTAAGGAATGGAAAGTGAAAAATAATTGAGAAGGGATGTATTTATAGGAGAAAATGGGGCGCGTGGACCGGCCCACGACCTTTCGTATCCCGCGCGTGGAGCCCATGCGCCATCATCACCTAGCCTCAGTTGGCACGACAGTCGAGGTGAGCTACCGTTATCACGCTCATTCCCGAGATGATAGTCACGCGTGTCCCAGAAGTTTTACGACCTCGCGCACCATGATCGAGGCAACATTTGAAAAGTAGCTCTCCCCCCATTAGCGAGCATAGGACGACGAGCTAGGGGCTATTGTCGTGGGCATGTAGCGCGAGGTCGAGCACGACCTGGAGAGAGTTATAAGGGGACCAGACCAAATTTTGCACAAGTATAACACCTCGCCGAAAAGATGGAAGTAAAGGCACATCAAGCACGAGCATGCGCCTTGATGCACCTCGCAGTTCACATACTGACACAGGTACAGAGCATTAATTGCGATTGGACCCGTGGCAGGCGAGCAGCGCCAGGGACCTTACCTAAAGATGGCCTTAATCAGAGATGTGTCAGTAAAGGACGGTAATGATGAGTAGCTAGGAGTAGTTAAACGGCTAAATCTCTGATTATCCGGACTTGTCTCGGGCGACGTCCCAGCGACCTCCGACCTGAGTCAAATCAATCTGTAGCATTTAATGTTTTACAGAGCCACTTTCGGCCCTTTGTACTTGTAATCAGGAGAGTGAGCTCCACTCTCCCAAATACTATAAATATGGGTCATTTATGACCTAGAAAGAAGATAAATCAATACCTTACCAAACCTCTTGCAAATTTATTGCTCAACACTTATTCTCTCAAGCAATCATATAACATAAATGCACTCTACTTTACACATTTATTGTTTGTGTCACTAAGATCATTAAGTCACATCTTAATCCATAATCCTCATATTTTAGTACACAACAGGAAGAATTTCATATTTAAGGCCCAATTTTTAAACTTAATCTCAATATAAGTTCTCATTTTACAGATGTCTCAATTCAAGGCTCAATTTTAATTTTTCTCAATGTAGGGGTTCATCTAAATTGTTTTGTCTTAATAAAAGGCCCAGCAACAAAAAATATTTTTAAAATCATCGATTAAAAAATTAGAGACATATATCATAAAAATAACTTTATTAATTTAAAAAAAGAATCATCATTAATTTTTTTAGTTAATAATGTACGTTTAATTTATTTTTAATCATTATATCAATTCAAGGTTTAAAAGATGGCACAACTATCAATTTAAGGCTTGAAAGATTTTTCCTATCGATTCAACGCCTAGAAAATAGAAAACTATCAATTTAGGGCATGAAAGGTAGAAACTATCAATTTGAGGTTTACGCATTTTAAGGTCATGTTTGACACTAAACCCTAAACTCTGAACCCTAAACCCAAACCCTGAACCCAAACCCTGAACCCTAAACCGTGAACCCTGAATCCTAAACCATGAACTTTAAACCCTAAAAATAAAAATAATAAGGACATGAAATATAAGTGTCAAACACGACCTTAAAATGTGTGAGCCTCAAATTGATAGTTTCTATCTTTCAGGCACTGAATTGATAGTTTTCTATCTTTCAGACCTTAAATCGATAAGAAAAAAAATTCAGGTCTTAAATTGATGACAAAGTCTAATATGAAAATTTGCATACATGAAAAACCCAATTGAAACCTAATTTTACTTGACCCAACACTCTTCTGCCCCACTCCATCTTTAAACCTATATTCCCAAAATTATTAAAAAAATTCGATACTGCTAGTTTTCGGACACGGGTCATTAAGGGACGAAATGAACACTATTACAATCACAATCGATTGATAAATGAAAAAAAAAAAAAAAAAAAAAAGTTAATTCTAATCATCTAATTGATTCAAATATAAAAAAAAAATTATTAATACTTCTATTTTTAAATTGTATGTATAATACATTCAACATTCTGTGTTTTTATTATTATTTCTGCAGATTTTCTTTGTTGTTAGTATGCTTAATTTTACAGTCTTGTTTGAATAGAGTTATCGACATTCACTCATATATAAAAGTTTCGTTTTAAAAATTTACCTATGTTTTTAAATATAAACTGTTATGATTTGTTTGCAATATTGCTTCCATTTTGATTTAATACCCTTTAGAATTTTTATTTTTTTCTTATATTTTTAATATAATACTGTTATGTTTTTATATGTAATACTTTTTATTTTGCATGTAATACTGCTTATGTTTTGATTAATACCCTTCATAATTTAAATTTTCCTTATGTTTTGAATGTAATACTGTTATGTATTTGCATGTAATACTGGTTTCGTTTTGATTTAATACCCTTCAAAATTTACCTTTTTTTTATGATTTTTAATGTAATATTGTCACATTTTGTTTGTTTGAGACATGTGTTCAACTCTTGACAGAAACATTATTTTTTTTACGATTATTTATATACGATTAATTATTTTTTTTCATTATATTGTTTATAAAAAAAGATAGATAAATTAATAAGAAACATATTCAAGACCCATTAATACAAATTTCATTCCCCGACCTTTTCGTCCTGTCATAGATAAATTAACATATTCAACAAATTTCTTTGTGGTGTAGTGGTGTGCTTGCTTCAATATTGTCGTTGTGACCTAGGTTCGACGCTGGAATGAAGCAGGTTTTGTTATTTTTTAATTTACAGATTAAAAGGATAAAAAAAATGCAATAGATGGGAGTCAAACTCATCCCGATCAGGCTACAGACGACCATTAGGCTACAAGGCCCATTAATACAAATTTCATTCCCCGACCTTTTCCTCCTGTCATAATTGGCGAATTTTCTTTTATATTTTCACATATGTAAATTTTTACATTATACATACTCTAAATTGATAGTTTTGTCATCTTTCAATCCTTGAATTGATGAATTTCCTTTTCTTTACGTTGTATGACTTTAATTATGAAAAACATGAAATGATAGTTATCATTACTTATATAAAAACACTAAATAAAAATTTTCATACTATCCAAATAAATTTATAGAATTAATTTATAATTCATAAATATTTAGTATAATTTTATAATTTAAATTTATAAAAAATGTAATGAATATATTTGAATTTGGCTTGATATTATCGATTCTATATGTATTTTTTTTTTAAAAAAAATAGATTTTACATTAAATATATATTTTTAATTTTTTTTAGATTATATGTGTATATATTATTTGATTTGAAAAAAGTTTTTTAATTGTATTTATAAATAACAAAAATTCATATGAGATGATTTTATATATAAAAAAATAAATTAAAATAAATTAACATTAAAACATCATGTTAAAATTATGTTGCAAGTGTAACTCAAATATTAATATTTAAAAAATGTATAAATGAATCTACACAATTACCAAACTAATCATGAAAGAGAAAGGCATGTGGAGGTGGGCACACGTTATGCATGGTTGGTAAGGTAAAATGGCGTGATAAATTGAAGGGCAGTCAAATCAAAAAAAGAGGTTAGGGTGGGACTGGATATATTGATATGGTGATTGGATGTAGTAAAAAGGAGGGTGGGCCATGTTCACGCGCAGGTCACGTGGGACAGTTGCACGCGGCCAAACTCAATCATCACCCGACATCTTGTCGGTCCAATTAATTATTTTCAATATTTGGGGCATCTATTCTACAATCATTTTCATCATCGCCAATCATCCTAATTATTGGGAATCAAACATTTTCATCGCCCCAATTTCCAATACAAAGAAAACTTTATTCCTTTTTTTTTTCCTCCAACCCACTATACAAATAAAATGTAATTTTAAAATACATTTCTCGGTCTCACCATATTGTCTAGTTATATATATGAACTAAAGATATATTTCATTTGCCTACTCCTGGGTGAGTTCCAATAGAAGTCTTCTTATCGTCGTGGCTGTGAATTTGTTGAAAAAAAGATGAAATTCAGAAAAGATGAAAGAATTGAAATAACAGTTCGAAGCCCCGAAATAAGTAAAGTCGACACATAATATAAAAAAATGTATAATAAATAGCATGTTAGAGGATAATTTTATAAACTTATATGTATAAAGTAAATAAAATAATTTAATTGGATGTGTGTTGTTCCAAAAGCAATGGGGATAAAAAATCAATGTTTTAAAAAATGCGTAAAACCTCCTTATATTTCATTAAAGCATGCACAAAATCTCCTTTTATCATTTTTAAAGGAAAGTGCATGTCACTTTCTCTTGATGAGACTAGACATTGATTCAAGCTTATACAAAAAAAATATAAATTACCACTGTGTTTCATAAAATATGCATAAACTCCTTTTGTTTTACAAGATATGTATAAAATTCCCATTTTTTTTTTTTTCATAAAATATACACAAGATTTTGTCACACTTGTTTGATAAAAGTTTGACAAAAATTTATTTTGACCATTTTTTAAACAGAATATGTATGTAACTTGAGTTTTTGAATTGATATTTTATGGAGTATTTTATATTTGATGAATATTGAGTTTAATAAATTTATTTTTAATTTAATCTAATTTATTTTTATTTTTTATTTATGTAATTTTTATTAATTGTAATAATTTTTCTCATTATCTTTTTTTATTAATTTTTAAGTTTAATATGTTCGTCAAACTTTTCGCACACGTACATGAGAGATTCTACTTTTTCTTTTATGATACGCTAGATATTTTCAACTTTAAAAGGATAAAAAAAAGTTGATATTTTTATTTTTGAAACTCTAACATATACTCCCTCCGTCCCAACATTATTTGAACACTTGTCTTATTTGGACGTCCCAACATTACTTGAACACTCCCAAAATGAAAATAAATATAATATTAATACACTCACAACACCCTTATTTTATTCCACTCAAACCCATTAAAACCCATTTTACTTGGTTTGCGTGTCATTTTCAGTGTTCAAGTCATCTTGGGACGGAGGGAGTACTTCTTTTCGTTCCACATATATTGGTTACCCACCTTTTTTAGTTTGTCATAAATTATAATTCACTTTCTTATTAGATTTGTGTAGATTATTTAAAATACACATATATTTAGTGAACAATAAGATTAAGTATTGTTATTTTTGTATTCAATACATTAAAATATATTAAAAAATTTATAGGTAAATATAGAATTTGAAACACAATAAATAATAGTGTATTGGTATGTCTGAAAAATGAAAGGAGATTATATTTATGGGACAGAGTATAAACTTTAATATGAATGATGCATATTTTTTTTTTATCTTGTAAAAATCTATACATATCTAATAACAAAATGTTGGGTCAAAATATTGGGCCAAAAAATTGTTATAATTTTGTAATAAAAATTTAAACATCTTAACAAATTTGATGTAGTTTTAATGGTATAACAAATATGTTTTATCTTCTTTGTATGCAGGAGGTACAAGGTTCAATTCACATATCTACAACACATATATATTAATTATTTTTTTGAATATTTTCTAAATTATTTGAAACTAGATCTATTTATATATATATATATATATATATATATATATATATATATAATAACAAAATATAATACAAAAAAGAAAAAATTCAACAAAAAAATTATTAATTTTTTTTCAACTAGATCTATTTATACATATATAATAACAAAATATTATACTAAAAAAATCAACAAAAAAATTATTACAAATTTATCATGAAATTTTAAAAGTGACACATTAATGATTAATAATATAAAATGTTATATTTTGTAGTTGATATGGATATATTTTAAAAAAAAATCAGTTACTCCTTCCGATCAATTTTTTTTTTTAAATTGCTCACTGAATTTTGACACGAGTTTTAATGAGAAAATTATTTATTAATATTTGAAGGTAATAAAATAGCTTTTTGATAAGGGTATTTTGTCAATTTTAGTGAATAAGATAAAAAATAAGTTACTTTTGTATGTAATTATTAGTGACATGTGATGTAATTTAGTGTTGTTTATAAGGGGTGACATGAACTGTATAGTTACTTTATTGATATTTTGAGTATGGGATAAAAGATGTACTTTTTGGATTTTTAGCAATCTAAAAAAGACGAGAAATATTATATATATAAAAATGTATAATTTATAAACTTATTTGTATGATTATATTACATGATATTGGATTTAAATTGATTAGTCCAATTACCATAAATTAGTTGCATGAGCTATTGACATTATACTTAAATTGTTAGTTGAATAATTTTTAATTAAATTATTAGTTGACGTTATTAGTTAGAAATGAATTGTGGGTGTGTATTGTTGATTGTTTGAAGTGTTTATTTTGTAAGGGTTGAGTAGCCTTGTACTCAATTTTTTCATTAAATTTATTAGTATATCACCCGTGTGTTGCACGGTTTGTGAGTATAAAATGAACATGATATGAAATGTATTCATTTTTGTGTTAAATAAATTATATAAAAAAAATTATAATAATAATAATAATATATCTTTTTTTTATTTTTTTTAAATATTTTTTTGATATATTTTTTTTCATTTCGATGCAACACACGATTTATGAACATAATTTACTTTTCCAATCCAACATGGGAAATGGATGGCGCTCCAACTGCTTAAAAAAATTACATTGTTAAATAATGCAATTTTAAAGGTATATTTTGTTTCTTACAATTTTGAATTATTTCTTTCTAAATCACGTTGATTGTCACCTATTATCGTCTTCTCAATTCCCATTGCATGTCAAAAATTTTAAGTTGTCCCCTCTAGTTACTCTGAACATGATAACATATAACTGCCCATTATTGAAATTGACCTCCTTAAGAAAGTCCAAGATTTTTAATAATTGTCTATAATTCTTATTAATGGTCACACCATAAAATATCATTAGTCAAAATTATCTTTCTAAGATGTTAAAGAGAGTATACTATCTGATGAAGTCAGTGTCATTCCCGAAATCAACACTTTTTGTCCTAAGTTAATCTCAATTAGTATTTTCTTTTAAAAATGTGGGTACCGAGCTTCATCACAATCAACCCAATATTGTTTTAAATTAATCCAAGGTCTAATGTGAATTGTACATGCACGTAATTCATAGTAATCTAACTCAATGACGAGCCTACGTGTCCTATGTTGGGATCATCTGCCCCCATAATTTTTTTTAAGTATATGTTATACGTGAAAGTATGCTTTTACTTTGTATAACTTATGTATTAAACACTTATTTACTTAAATAAATTATTTATCACTATTGCTTTAAATATGATTGAATGTTATATATATTTATTGCAAACCGTTCATATAATAGCACGCGTTACATTGTAGTTAGCGTGGTGATACCAGATCACAAAAGATCACGTTAACAGTGCCTTGTAAACGAGTGCGTGTTTCACAACTTAGATAGATCCGAACAATCTATTGGTAAAAGTTGATGTGTAAGGCTCAAATTGGCTTGTCTTGACCAAGAGATTACACTAGTGCATTCGATGCGCTGAAGCGGACCTGCAGAGAGGATAAACTCGTTCTCACTGACTTAAGGGATGAAGAGTTAGACCTCAGTGGTTGTTGATTTCTTAATCTCTGTCACTTAATAAGGACTGTGTGTGATTAGTAGTTATTGATTTGACTTATAAATGGGAAGAGAATCATTGCGACTTCGATACCCTATATCTTGGGTAATAATTGTTGGGATTATACTGAAAAGTATGCTTTTTACTTTGTATAATCAAAACTGATTTTTCAGACTTATTTACTGAATAAATTGTTTATCACTGATGCTTTAAATATGATTGAATGTTACATATATTTACTGCATAACTATTCAATAATTCGTACGTGTTACATTGTAGTTAATTTAGTGATACCAGATCACATAAGATTAAATTAATGGTCCTTGTAACTAAAAAGTACGCCATTCACGACCTAGATGGAAATGAACAACCCATCGCGAAAGGTTGAGAGGTAAAGGCTCGATTGGTTTGTCTTGACCAAGAGATTACACTAGTGCATGACTCGATCTTGTTGAATAGGACCTCTGGGAGGATAAATTCTTGAATCGAACAAGGAAGAATTAGACCTCGGTGGTTCGTTGTTTCTTAATCTTCGTCCCTTAAATAGGATCACGTGGGATTGGTAACTATTGCTTTGACTTATCATGGGTAGCGAATCAGAGAGATTCAATACTTTTTATCTTGGGCAATATTATTGGTCACGTGTGATTCTAAGATTTAATACGAAGAATCGTGTGCAAGCGCTTGCTTGCTTGATTTGCCCCCTCGGGAGGTTCATAAGTTTTATCATACCAAATCTTGCAAGTGGAATTAGTTTCCGGTATGGATAATAATGTTGAACCGTTCTCGACCAAGGACGAAGATATTAATTAATTAAAAGATATTTCAAAGGGCTTGAATTAATTAATGGGCTAGATAATCTTAAACACGGAAAATAATGACCGGAGCCATATTGATCAGATTATGGGTTAAGATGGATAGTCAATATTAATTATGTAGTGGGATTAATTAATATTTATGGGCTTGAATTATATTGTGGCTCAATATTAGATATTCAAGATCCATTAGAAGGTCCAATCTTAATTCTCCTAAAGGCCCCTTGAGTAGCCCAACAAATAGTCCAATAACTGAAAAGGTGATTAAAATAAAATAAATAATGTTGCTTATTTTTCCAATAATATTTTGAAAATTATGGATAAAGTTGGGAGAAAGATTTTATTTGAATTTTGTTATGGAATGAAGATATGTATTCTTGGAATACAAGATTATCTCATTAAATTCAAGAAATCTCCCACTTGGTTATTCATAATGATATTTTCGAAAATTTTGAAATATAGTGGGCAAGAAATATTTTCTTGATTTTCTTGAAAAGATATTATGGAAGATATGTATTTCTTGAAATACAAGAATATCTCATAAATTCAAGAAGATCCAAATCTTGGAATCTTGCACATAAATTTCGAAAATTCCATAATAATAGAGAATGTGGGATTTTTGTGGAATATTATAATTATGGGAAAAAGAATATATGAGATATATTCAAGATTTCTTGGAGATCAAGAAAAGGTTTTCCCACATTATTTTATCACTAAATTTTCGTCCCCCTCTCCTCTATAAATAGGGAATGAATGCTTCATTCCCAGTAACACACGAAAATTGGTTTTTTCGGAAAAATATCAGCGTCGATAAAATATCAAATATTTTGTAACGTCGACAGATTGTATTTTTTCGAAAAAATGACAATTGTGAGTTGTGTACAATTCCATGTGCTGGAAAAATTAGCAAATCCACATAAGTGGTGCAACAAAGTTTTTTTTTTCCTTTTGTTAATTGTTCGACAAGTGTCCTTCCACCGGATAGTTGAGCAAGGGCTAAGGGAATACTTGGGAAGTCCTTTTAGTTAGTCCGTCCGACCGAAGTCACTGCCATCCCGAGAGGTACATTCACGTAAACCCGTAGATTTCGCATGCGTAGGTTTTACGTGGCCTTTTATATGCATGATATGTTGTTGCAATTATTATTTGAATTAATATAGGATTAATTCATGCTAGTAATAATTAATGAATTAAATTTGTATTTAAATATTCAACCCGAATAGATCTGTGCAAATCATTCCCCAACAATAATATTAATTGCACGACAGTTGCTAAATTAATATAGAGAATTGTGTGTTTGCAATGTCTTGCGTGATTGGTCCCCTTGGTGGGCCCGAAACCTTTATCATACCAATCTTGCAAGTGGAATTAATTTTTCGGTATGAATAATAAAGTTGGGTTGTCCTTACACCAAGGATAAAGATATTAATTAATATAAAGCTTTTCAGTGGCTTAATTAATTAATGGACTAAATAATCTTAAACATGGGAAATATTAATCGGGAGCCATATTACCGTAATATAGGTTAAGTTGGATAGTGCAATATTAATTATATAGTGGTATTAATTAATATTAATGGGCTGAATTATATTGTGGCTCAATATTGGAATTCAGTAGTCCATTGGAAGGTCCATCTTAATTCTCCTAAAGACCCCTCAAGTAGCCCAAATTAAAGTCCATTAAATAAAAGGTGTTTAAAATAAAATAAATTATTGTTGCATTATTTTTCCTTATTTTCGAAAATAATTGAAGAAAAGAGGGAGTAGAATTTTCTTGAAAAGATTTTATGAAAAGGAGATAAGTATTATCCCATAAATTTAAGAAATCTCCCACTTCGAAAATTATAAAGCAATAATAGGAAGAATGGATTTTCTTGATTTTCTTGGAAAGATTTTTATGGAAAAAGATATGTGTTCTAGGAATACAAGAATATTTCATAAATTCAAGAAATATCGAATCTTGAAAGATCCCCTATTATTTCGAAATATTAGGCTAAATAAGGGTGTGAGATTTTTGTGGAAAAATACACATGAAAAGAAGAATATATGAGATATATTCAAGATTTCTTTGAGATCAAGAAAAGATCTTTCCTACCCCTAATTTCAGCCCTATTTTTCGTCCCCTCCCCCCCTCTATAAATAAGGGGATGAATTTTTTCATCCCCTACAGTTCCATGTGTTGGAAATATTAAAAATCCACAAAGGTGGTGCAACAATTATTTATTTTTCCTTTGTTTATAAATTGTTCATTGGAGAACCTTCCACAGGGGTTATTGAACGAGAACTTGGGAATACTTGAGAAGGACTTTTGGTGGATATCCAGATACTTGATCATGTCTGTCTCAGACCGTCTCTCCAACGGGTACGTTTACGTAAACTCCTAGAAATTCTGCATGCTAGGATCTTTTACGTGAAATATTATTTGCATGTTGTTGTTGGATTAATTATTATTTGAATTCACTTAGGTTAATTCATGCTAGTAATAATTGTTAATTTAAATTTGTGTTTATGAGGTCATCCTGATAGATCCTGGCATATGTTATCCCAACATATAATGAGTTAATAATGCAAATATTTCATCTAAAAAAAATTATAAATCTGTTATGTATATGCATTATTGTTATTTAAAAAATAAAATATTTTTTAAGATAGTCTTCCCTCCCTCGGCCATCCTCGCCAGTCTGCCCGGCACATCTGGCGAGCACCTCGCGCGTGCCCGTGCCCTTGCCCCGTAGAGCACCTGTGCGCGTCCAGGGGCCGATCCCGCTCGACGCCAAGCGCCGAGCCCATGCGCGGTCTGGCAACGTCCGCGTCGCGCACATGCCTCCCTTGGCACCTTTTGCGCGATGCACGTCGCCCGCGTACAGTTCCGAATCCATTTTAACTTCTCGTCTCCGTCTTCGTCTTCGATCCGGTTACAATTTATTTAAAAAAAACCTAAAATCTAGATTAGTTTATTACATTGAACAAATCAAATAGCCTAATCTACTCGTGGATTTTCTCACGAGAAAAATAAATCCGAACGAGTCGAATTAAAAGCAATCATACGCATGAAATAAATAAACGCATTAAATACCATGACAATTGGATACCTGCAAAACATATCTAACAATTCTACTATCCAATTTTCAATAAAATTTAATGGCCAATAAATTTAAATAATAATTTATATACAGAGCTCGAAACCGAGGCACTGATAGCAGTTGTTGGGAAATACGGGGTGCCCAGATCTATTCGAGGTGTATTTAAATACATATTTAAATTAATCAATTAATTACTAACATGAATCAATCCTAAATTAATTCAACATAATAATTAAATAAACAACAACAACATGCGTACACGTAATCCACGTAAATCCTAAGCATGCGGAATCTATGAGTTACGAAATTACATACCTCTTGAAGTGACAACCGTTGAGACGATGGATCAACGCAAAGTGTCTTCTCAAATATGTTCCACGTCCACGTACATAATCCAGTAGAAGGATTCTCACGAACGATTTTAATAAAAAGAGAAAATAAAATTATTGCACCACCTTTGTGGATTTCTAATTTTTCCAAGACTGGAATTGTATTGGGGATGAAAAATTCATCCCCTATTTATAAGACTAGGGGGGACGAAAATTGTGCCCTAAAAGGGGATATGGAAAATTTCTTTGTATCTTTCCAAGATACAATCTTGAATATATCTCATATATTCTATTTTCCATATAAATCACAAAGTATTTTTTCTTCCCTTTCTTATAGTAATTTTCGAAAAAAAATCAAGGAGATCAAGATTTGATTTCTTGAATTTATGGGTTAATCTTGTATTCCAATAATACTTATCTCTTTCCATAAAATCTTTTCAAGAAATCAAAAAAATCTTTCCTTTTCTTTTTCCCATAATTTTCGAAAAAAATAGGAACAAATTAGGCAATAATATTTTTCTTTCCTTTTCATTAATTGGACTTGTATTGTGCTATTTGAGGGGTCTTTAGGAGAATTAAGATTGGACCTCCAATGAGCTCTGAATTTCTTAATATTGAGCCACAATATTAATCAGCCCATTAATATTAATTTACTCCACTATAAAATTAGTATTGAACTATACATCTTAATCCATATTACGATATTACAATAATATGGCTCCTGGTTATTATTTCTCGTGTTTAAGATTATTCAGTCCATTAATTAATTAAGTCACTGATAAGTTTTATATTAATTAACATCTTTGTCCTTGGAGTAAAGATAACTCAACATTATTATCCATACCAGAAATAAATTTCCACTTGCAAAATTTGGTATGATAAAACTTCTGAGCCCACCAAGGGGACAAATCACACAAGACTTGCTTGCACACGTTGCTCTGTATTAAATCTTAGCAATTGTCATATAATTAATAATATTGCCCAAAATGCAAAGTATAGAATCACTGTCTGACTCTAAACCCAACACAGATTAAAGCAATAAATATTAATTACACACAATTCTATTTAAGTGACAGATGTTAAGAAATCAATAACAACTGAGGTCTAATTCTTCATCTCTTAAGTCAGTACGGAAGAATTTATCCTCTGTGTAGGTCCTCTTCAGCACATCGTAATGTGCTAGTGCAATCTCTTGATCAAGATAAGTCAATCTGAGTTTTGCACTTCAACCTCTACCAATGGAGTGTTCAATTCCATCTAGGTTGTGAAGTTGTACGTTTATTTACAAGGAACTGTTAATGTGATCTTCTGTGATCGGGTATCACCACATTAACTACAATGTAATATTGTACTAATATTGAACGGTTTGCAATAAATAATTAACATTCATTTATATTTAAAGCAATAGTGATGAAATATTTTATATTCAGTAAATAAGAGTTACATGAGTTCGTTATTATGTAAAAACATATTTTCACGTATAACCCCAACACTCGGCTCATAAGTTTGGCTATTTTTGCTTTTTCTTGTGATTATGTTTTCTTTTATGCCCATATTTCGGATAACATTGTTTCTACTGTTAAGGTCGATCTGCTGACTCTCAAATATTAATTTTTCCCTTAAAAAAACCCAAAAAAAATACACATTACTATTTATCAGAATTTTAAAAATCTCAAATTTAAAAAAAAAATCGATTTTTAAAAATCACTTAAAGTCCAAAGTAAACATAGCCTTTAACTTTTCAAATGCAAAAGATAAAAAAACTTGGAAAAATAAGATATGAAATGGTAATTGGGGAGAAAGATAGAAAGGGAATGGAATGGAGATGGTGCGGAGGATGATTGGAGTTCAAATGATTGTAGGAAGTATGAGTGTCGCCCCAACAACACACCATCACACGCACACATTGGATCCCCATATTTTCCTCACAATCTTTTTTTATCTTCTTCCTATCATTAACTAATATGCAACCCAGTTCTTCTCGAAATGAGATCATCAATTTTATATTTGGTGTTTCACTTTGTATCCATAATATGAATGGATGACATGTGAAATAATAAAAAATATTTAACGGACCACTATACCTGGATTTATGTGTTAAAAATTCAAAAGAATGAAACATCAATAAAATACGAAAAGTGAAATAGGAGAATCAAACCGGCTCTTCTCTAAATAACGCAAAGAATAAATAATTGGATAAAACAAAAAACTGTATGGCGTGAATATGTTTTAATATTTAATTTTGTTCACTAAATTAATAGATAAATATAGTTCAGCGTCTCAATAAAAATATAAATGGAGGACTACTAGTCAAATAAAATTTAAATGGAGCACCCTAAGACGTAAATGTTGTTTGATAAACAAGATATATATATCTCAGGTCGAGTAAGATTTTAAATATTAATTTTTCGATGCGATTGATTTTTTTTAATGGAGAATAGTTTCTTGATACTTGCATAAAACCGTCTCACGGTGAAACAGGACATAAATTGGACGTTGACGCTTTAACACTTTAAAAGAAGTGGGTGTGATTTGTGCTAAGTTATACTCTGTCTCATATATGAGACTGTCTTATATGAGTTTTTATCTAGTTTCTTTCTATCATTTTTTTTTTTTTTTTGGAAATTTTTTTACGCAGTGTGGTGTAATTTTAACTCATTACAAAAAGGAAAAAAAAAAGTAAAAAGAATGATGAGTATTAGTTTATACAGAAAATATCATATAAGTCAAAATTATTTTTTATTTTGAACATAACTGTATTTCGTGTACAATTTTTTTCTAGCAAAAAAAAAAAAAACTGCTTAGAGCAACCACAATAGTGGAGCGGTTATAATATAACCATTATCTCCCCTCCACCTCATTATCCCCTCATAAATTTTTGTAAGAATAATCAAATCATTATAACCTCCACAATGGTGGGGGAGTAATGAATTATTTTTAAAAAGGAAAATAGAGAAAAGTATGTTGCAAAAAAAAGAAGAGAGAAAATGGGTTACTAATTGAAAATGGGTCATGTAAAAAATTATCATTTTCCACCTCACTTTGTGGATCAAAATTGCTAATTGATACTGGGATCCATCACCATTTCCAATGAGAACTAATATATAGGAAAGAAGAAAATCAAACTAAAACATTATTTTTTATTATGGTTACACACAAAAAATAGATATGATGTGGAAAACTTTGTTAGTGTACAATAAAAATAATTGTATTAATGATGAAGGGAGAGGGGAGGAGACACAGATATCTAAGACCACGTGTATGCAAGCATGACATGCCTGGTCCACTTGATGAGGACTGAAAAGGAAAAAAGGAAAAAAAAAACTAGTTGTTAGCATTATAGGTTAGAAGGTATATCCGTCAAAAAAAAATATTAATTAGAATTTTATGTCTTCATTTTAATCAAATTTGTCATCCCATTTTTTTTATTCTCCTCTCCTCTGACCCCAAACTTAAATAATATTCATTTAGGGTTTGTTCATCAATCTTTATTCAAGTTTTTATTGTTTTATGTAGATTTTTTCAAAAAAATTTTAGTTTTATTTTACATTATGATCTTTTTCTCCAATCTCTAACTCATGAAAAAGAAATTTAAAATTCTCTACTCCGTTCGAAACGATTTTTCACAAAAAACGAGGATTTTCCACCTCACTATCAAGCCTTTTTTGAAGGCTGTGAAGATTTCCAAATGGGGCAGGAAAGAAGAAAATAAAAAAAAAATAGATATGATGTGGAAAACTTTGTTAGTGTACAATAAAAATAATTGTATTAATATCAAAGACACAGATATCTAAGACCACGTGTATGGCCCCTGGTCCACTTGATAAGTTGAAAAAAAAACTAGTTGTTAGCATTTTTAGTTTCCCGCCTTGAAGGTATATTTCTTTTGCTCACTTTTAGCTCTCTCTGTCTGAGACACACATATGTTTTTTTTTTTTTTTTTTCAACTCCATCCACTTTAAAAAAAATAGTTTTATTAATCTTTTAAGGGGATGAAAGGAGATGGTGAGATCGAGACGAGTTTTAAATCGAAAAATTGTGAAGATTGAAATGAGGCAAATATAAAAAGTGTGATCTTTGTTTTGAGGAGATCAATCAATAAGTTATTCAAAGTCTTACTTGTATTGTAAATCTTTAAAATATTTAAATGAACAAAATTTTTTTTGAAACTCCATCCACTCATGTTGTTAATCTCTCAGTCGGACGAGTTTTAAATCGAAAAATTTGAACAAATAGCAGATGCTTGTAGGAGAGAATCAACATGATTCAATCTTCATGATAAAACTTTAAAATATTTAAATGAAAATTTTAACACACCAAGTTGAGAACTCATTGGCTAATCATGTTTTAAAAATATTAAAAATATTACCGTCACACAATTTTTAAATGTCATTTACTTTATTTTGAAGATTTAAATTATAAATAAAATCACCACTTTTCGTTTAATTAATTACAATGAATCTAATTTTTTTGCCACACCCACAAAACTTGCATTGGACATGCTATTTTTACAATTTTTTGTAATATTTTAAAAATATTAATACAAAAAACTGCAAATTTATTCTATCTCACACATGAAACAACTTGTTAGCATGTGCGACTTCATAAAAGAAAAGGATATGTGTGAAATCATTAGTACTTATTACTATTATTATTTAAAAATGTGTCGTGTATCCAAGAGAAGAAAAGCAAATAATAAAGTAATGTTTAGAAAATTCAAAACCCATGATTGAACACATAATATAATATGGTAGTCCCATTCCCTAGTGATGCTCATCATCATCATCATCATCATCTCATAACACCCCACTATCTTTCTTTTTAATCTATATATAACACCCCGTCCTCCCCCTTTATTTCTACATATTTGTATAAAGCAACCTTCATTTTCTCTCATCAAATAAAGCTCCATTAGCCTTTTCAGTATTCTCTCTCACATTTTCACAAGTTATTAAAATATCAAGATTGTTTGGAGTGGGATCATTAATTTGTTGTTTATGATGATGGTGGAAAAAGAAGATTTGGGGTTGAGTTTGAGTTTGAGTTTTGGCGTTTCTTCTTCAAATCAGAGTTGTCTGCAATTGAATCTTATGCCATGTTCATCTTCTCCTTCTCCTTTTGGTGTTATTAATAAAGCTTCTTCAGGGCATGGAGATGGGAGGTGGTTTATCGACGTGAACTGCTCGCCGGAGGAGGGCGGCGTGTCGTCCCCGAACAGCACCATCTCGAGCGACGAAGAAGATGCTGAAAACTCCAGGAAGAAGCTCAGGCTTTCCAAAGATCAATCCGCCCTACTTGAAGAAAGCTTCAAAGACCACAATACTCTCAATCCGGTATGTAATTGTAATAAAGCAAGATCCATCCTCTGCTTTTTTAACACATTGATGTCATCTTAATTATCAAATGTTGTTTAAATTTGCAGAAGCAAAAGATGGGTTTGGCAAAGAGATTGGGGTTGCGGCCAAGGCAAGTGGAAGTTTGGTTTCAGAATAGAAGGGCTAGGTAAGATAGATTCATAAAATTTTCTCATACAATGTTTTTCTATTAATTAATTAAGTGAGTCTTATGTAAACTAGTTTTACCTTGTAATGACTTTGCATTTTCAGTCAACTTTAAATAGTATTAGTCCTTTCATTAAAAGGTATTAGTTGTTTCATTAAAAGGTATTAGTTGTTTCACTAAATGGTATTAGTTCACTAAATGGAATTAGTTTGGTAGTATTAGTTGTTTCATTAAAATGTATTAGTTCGATAGTATTAGTTCTTTCATCAAAAGGTATTAGTTATTTCATAAAAAGGTGTTAGTTGTTTCATTAAAAAGGTGTTAGTTGTTTCAATAAACGGTATTAATTGTTTCATTAAAAGGTATTAGTACGGTGAAACAATGCATCACTTGAAGAGAAATAGTCCCACTCCTTGCTGATGGGCGAGATTTGTTTACAGGACAAAATTGAAGCAAACGGAGGTCGACTGCGAATTCCTCAAGAGATGCTCCGAGAATCTGAGAGAAGAAAACAGAAGATTGCAAAAGGAGGTGCAAGAACTGAGGGCTCTAAAGCTCTCTCCACACCTATACATGCAAATGACCCCTCCGACGACCCTCACAATCTGCCCGTCGTGCGACAGATCGGTAGCGCTCCCTGCTCACCCCCGTCCCGTCACTTTCACTCAGTCGTCTGCCGCCCCTGCCCCTATCCCTATCCCTCACTGCAGGCCCTTTGATCTTCTGCATTCTCATTCCCATTCCAGATCATGATACTCATTTATTATTTCCTTGCTTAATTGAACAGATGCATAACTAGATTGATCATTGATTGATTGTTACTACTCTTTTTCTTTCTTAGTTAGGGGAAAACGTAAGTAGGGATGTAAAGTTGTGAATCCATCTTTTATTTGCACTTGATCAATGCACATCATGTGTATGAAACAATGTTATTAGTACAAGAGTCGGTCTCCGGTGAATTTTTTTCGCAGTATGAAATTGATATCATTATACTTATAAACTAATACTATAGTACTTATCAATTGATACTATTACATTCATAAATATATACCACATCATTTACGTATATTTAAATGTTATGGTATTAGTTTATAAGGGTAATTATATCAGTATGTATTGATTCATTTTGATACGATGAACAAGCTTTACAGCAGAGTTTTGTCTTAGTGTAATTCTCCTTGAGGGTCTTTTGATATCTAAACAGCAAGTTGTAACAAACCAACAAATGTTCTCTATTAGCAAGGATACCACAAATCTGTACAATTTATTGAGAAAATCTTCCAAAAGATGAGATGATAAGGAATCAAATATGCTTTGTTCTGCAATTAATATCTTCAGTGAATGACATAAAGATGCAATACCGAACAGTGCAAAGTAAAGGAAACGTGGGTGAGAAAAAAAAAATCACTTGTCAAAATTGGGTTAGATCGAGCCACAGAGACAATACTAGTTGTTTACATTAACAATATCATGTGTTTGTCCATGTAATAATGTAATATCATATTATCCAGCAATACAATATAAGTTATGCAGCATTATATTATTGTTTGTGCGGTATTACTATTAGTCTGTTTAACGTAATATCATGGGAAAATGAGTGATATTGTTAAGATAAACAAATAATATTATATCTATATTTCGATCTTGCTCGCAAGTTATTTTGACCTACGAGATTTTTTTAAACATGAGATATTTTCCCCCCTATATTTTTAGGCATCGTTTAGTTATACAAGGTGTTTACCACGTGCTTCGCACGTTACACGTAATTTAGCTATATAATAATTAAAAAGTTCATCATCAAGTTTTAACGTTAAGATGCTTAAAAACCTTTATAATAAAAAGAGCTTATATGATGATAGTAAATAAAATAAAGAAAACAATTTTCAAATTTCTGACATTTTAATAAAAAAAATTATTGTGATGATAGTGAATAAGATAAAGTTTTTTCTTTTCCTCTTTACATTAGAATTTCAGGTAAAAATAGCTGGAAGATCGTTGTAAAAGTACCTAAAAAAAAAAAAAAATTGCTTGAATAATTGGAAGGCGGACAACAATAAACTCACTAAACAACTCAACTATTTATTTTCTCTTATAATATGCTCTGCGTAAACACAAGAAATGATAGTATCATGATTAGTTAATAAAGAGTAAAATCATTGTATTAAAGTCTTAGAATTATGAACTCAAACCTTTAATTTACCAATCAACCTCTTGAAATTTTGTAAAAATGAATATATCAAAGGAACCAGAGCATTAAAGAATATTATATAAATCAAATTTCAACAATATAGCATAATAATGGATATATTTGATCCATACACGATTTCTAGAAGTGGCAGCGCAGGCTGAGAAAGGGATAAAAGGAAAAAACACTTAAGATATTGCTTCTAAAATAAATTGCTAAAAAGATGAAGATGTGTTAAATATTTGGAAAGGAAGTTGTATCTGTGTAAGTTAATAAGATGAAATATTTTTCACTGACGAAATTGGGAGTGATTTACATTGTTAAAAATAATTGACCTCAAGAAGAAATAATCACCTTAATTATGTTTTTTGTAGAGATGGCCGAGAAGGAGGACCAATTGTTCCAGAGTTTGCGCTGAAAAATAGTAAAGAAATGCGGAATAGGCTTTGGTAAAGAACCAGAGAGTCGTGCCAAAATGATGGAAAAACATGTCAAATTAGATTTTCATTTGAGAGTTTTTAAAGTTTTGCAGAACGAAAGTTTCAAATTTCATAGACTTTTACCACATTTGATGGAGATACATTTGTTTAAACATGTTGCTATATTTATCTAGTAGGGTAATTTAATTAAATAGAATGCTAGGGAAATGATTAGCTTTAACAGCTTCAACATGGCAGTCTTTTAGATGTCATGTTTTAAAAAATTTAAATCTTTATAGGTACTTATTGAGAAGACTAAACATATAGATGTCAAGTTCTAAAAGAGGCTGATGAAAATTCATTTGGTGTAAGTTCTCATACTAATTTAACAATAGTCAGCATGAAATACTTTTGCCCATGGCTTTCAATTTGGGTAGTAGTTCTTGATGGAACATAAGTGGTAGCTATACCTTTCCAATCGCCTTTTACTATTTTCTCCAAACCAACTAAGAATGATCTATATATGCTCATCCTCAGCCCATGATTTTTTCTGATTAATATACATTAATACTTAATCACATTTTTTATTATTTATCTAGGTCTATTAAATCCCTTAGAAAAGAGAAGAAATAAACAAAAAAATATTCTTTAAAATATAACATACCTGATATCTTGTTGAGGAGGTCATGCATTTATCCAAACACTTACCATAGTTGTTGCCATCACACTGCATTCTGATCTGAACTCCAAATGGTTGAATTATTTTAGTGCCATACTGATTTCGAGCAACAACTTTCCCACACATAAAAGAAAATCATGTCTCTGTTTCAAACCAATTCTTTGCTTCTATTAAAGTGAACATTATGAGATAAGCTAAAGAAAATTCTCTTTAAGAAAAAAACAAAAAAACCTCCATCTGCAAGACACGTCAAAACTATTTCTTTGGCCAGAAGATCCACCACCAAAGCATCCCCTAAGGAGGGCCTGTGATTTTAGCAAAAAATCGGGTCAGGATTCCCTACTCCAATTTTTTTTTCATGTTTGGCTAATTGTAATATACAACACATGCTAATTATTGATGTCATATGATAAATGTGATGCTGGATGTTTATTTTCGGATAGAAGAATTGAAACCCTGTAAGAACTATCTGAAATATATTTCAGGTATGAAAAACTTTTCATGATACTGCATTATAACTTACAAGTCATGATTGTTTTCTAAATCAAACATTAGGCCTTAAAATAATATTACAACTCTTATACACGGCCAGGACATATAATTTTTAGGCTGTTTTCAGACGCCTCTAATAATGTCTAAAGAATTGAAAAATTAAATAATGTGGTAAGAGACTTGCAAGTCATTCAAGCTTTAAAGTATTGGAAAATTATGGCTTAATGGAGCAATGTGTGTATCTCAGAACTTGAGTACAATTTCAGGTTGCAAGTTAGTGATACTAACCCCAATTGGAACTAAACAGAAAAGTTTATGAATTTAAAACCCTGCTAAAATCCACAGAAATTTTTGTGATTCTATATGAGGGATATATAAGATCCTACACGCATGTAAAAAACATAGAATAAAACTTTTAAACGTTTTTAATAACAAAACACTAAGTCGATGCCATTAATCACCTTAAAAATTATAGGGAGTCTGCAAAGTAGCAGCCATATAGAATATAAGCCTCTACGGTATGTATCATTCTATAACCAGTGGCTAACGCTCCTAAGAAAAAACAGGAAATTCTCAATTATAATAGAAAGAGAAAGAGTAAAGAGGACATTAGATACCTCTTTGTATTTAGTCTTCTCTTACATTCAAATAAAATAACCTCATTGTATGTTCTACAAATCAAACCCTTAGGTGACATACAAAAACAAAAGCAAATGGTACCTCATCAATAATACAGGGCATGATATCTGTTAGAATAATATTATAGTTGGGCCTTTATAGATGGGCCTTTATTAGAAAAGTCTATTCACTTGTATATATATATGTACTCTTGACCTAATTCAATACATAGAAAATTCTCCCACATTATGTCTTTTAACTATAGCATAACAATCAATAATACAGGGCATGATATCTAAGATGGAAATGCATTTAACTATCCTCTTGCGAGCCTAAATTTTTAGCAAATGGTAACTGTAATCATGCAAGCCTAAATTTTTAGTTAAAGATGAAATTTTGAATATTTTCACTTCATTGGAAAACTAATTAAATAGGCAATACAGATCTAAATACAAAACTCTTAATTAAATAGACGTACAGATCAAATCCAAAACCATTATTTTGTAAGATAGTTTGTTTGGTGCCTCTGTGTGAGTAGAATGAACCATTTAGGCGAAGAAATGGATCACACCAACATTCAAGCGCTTTGGTGTGATCCATTTCTTTACCTCTAGCGATTAGTCGTCGCACCTCCCCCTAACTCAAGCGCTCTCGCCATTTGCCATATGAACAAATCAACTTCCCCCTACCCAAAATTCAATAAGAAACTATTAGAAATATGAATACAAGCTCACTGCCCCCATATTATACATTTGTTACCCCTGGCAGACCATTTCATCTTCTTAATAAATTTGTTACATGAAAATAAATCTTTTATTTATGGAAGTTGACCAAATATTAGAATCCCTTTAAGACTTCTTGGTTATGATTGAATACTTTTTTAGGACACTAACTTTGGGTGTGTGGCAATTATTGGTCAAAACAATTTTCGAACTGGCAAATGTAGGACACTATCTTTTAAGTTTGACTTTTAGATTTCTGGGTTTGTCCCCAAATTCAGTTTTCTTAGAATAATTTTCTAAAATAAAGGCTTAGAATTTTAGCATGATGACCAACATCTTGAGCTGCAGAATTAAGCTTACCTAAATTAGTTGAGCACCTCAAGAATTTGAGCTGCTAAATCATTGATAAAAGGCACAGGATCATCATCGTAAATTGCATCTGCTGCCAACTGCAAGAACTGTTACCAGAAGCCCTTTTACATTTTTTATGAGTAACATTCTTACATATGTAAGTGAACTTCCAAAAATTATTAGAAAATATCGAATCAGTAATAATGATTTATATCAAAATTATTAGAACATATCAAATCAGAAAATAAAAAGGGCAGTTATACTGTGCAATCATCTACAAATCTGGTTAGTTACAAACCTCATGCTCAGTAATAATGATTTATATCTTAATTTGGATGCTAACGGGAGCCTTCAGTCTGATGAATAATAATGATCAAAGTACATATTAGATTTCCTGACATGAATTCTTTTGAGTAAAATTCTTACATATGTAGTATCTGCCAAATACACTTAATATTCATAATGGAGGTGAGTATTCATAACCTGCGCTCCTAATTAAATTGAATTAACATTGCAATATGTTTTAACAACAAAAAGATTTAATGTCTTATTGACTTACCAGTTATTGTCTTTGATAGAACATCCCACCAATCAGCAGAGGCCTTCCCTGAAGAACCAGAGACCAAAGAATTGTGTTCAGCTTTCCGCCTTTATTTTTCTTCTTTTTATTCCTTCTCACAAGTCCCATCACTGAGTTCCAATCAAAGCCCCTGATAAATCCCAAAAGAAGGCGGAAATTTGAAGAACATTTTAGAATTCACATCACAGTGAAGAAGATTGAGTGTTATGGAAAAACATATCATAAATAAGGTGTAGAAACAAAGGAAATCACCATGATCTAATAGAGGGTTCATGTTTGTGTCTTTTGTATAGGCATTTGTGTATCATTAGCAAATTGAAAACTCGTAACTAATGTTGAGTTATTATGTAATTATTAGTGTGTTGTGTTAGGATTGTGCAAAGACACAAATATATGGTATTTACTAATAACATGAGGAAAATATACCTTTGATACATTACAATTAAATTCTTCTAAATCCAAAAGTGTACTGTTGATTAAAGAGATTACTTCATGAATAACACCACCCTTCAGTCCTTTCAAGGGCTAGCTTCCGTGTAATCTACAGGATCAAACTTTGATGCATAGTCAGGACTTCCTGAAACATAAAACAAAAGCGATTAAAAGAAGTTCTCAATAGATTAATATGCTTGTAGTATAACTAATGAGCTTGAACGAAATTCCACATCAATATTCTAGGGAGATAGAAATCTTAAACTTGAAGCAAGATCTCAGATATTCCACATCAATATTCTAGAGGCCGCCACATCAATATCCTTGTTTTGTTTTGAATTTGCTGGACATTGAGTGAGCCTACTTTTAATTTATGCACATCAGTTTATTGTCAAAACTAAATGGAGAGCGCAATTCTTCAATATATCTAGAAGCAAAATTCAAGCGGCAGATCTGGTCCACAACACACGTTCTCCTCTTCCTCGGTGGAAATTTCATCCATCGAAATACCATCACGCAAATACCTGAAATTTCTCCTCTTCCTCGGTGGAAATTCTAGCCGCAAATCGAAAATCCATCACGCAAATCCTAGAAATCAGATCGCGGGCAGCCGAATCCGCCGGTTAGAATCGCATTACATCACCTTTCTGAATCCATAGTTCGCCGTCGCTGCTTTCCTAACGCCGCCGTCGGCCCCATAGTGTAGAGACGCCGGAGCCCAAGTTCCGACAACGCTGGCTTGAAATCTGCAATATTAAAATATTTGGGCCTAAATGATGGATGAAATTACTTTGAGCCCATATCTGCAGCCGCTTCTCCTCCCTCAAGCGCTCTCGCCAGCTGTCGCCACGCCATACCCTCCTCCGGCGTTCTCGACTTTTCTTCAATTCAGTTCTCGTTAATCTCATTTTTAATTAATATCGTCTATTCGACATCCCATTTTCTTAATTAATGTCGTCTGTTCGATTCTCGTCGATCCCATTTTCTTAATTAATTGCTTGGCCATCTGTTTTGTGTGCTTGGAGGACTTAATTTGCATAGTGTAAATTATTAGAGGGTATAATTGTCCCAAAATGTTTCCCAAGCACTTGTCACTTTTTATAATAGTATAGATTTGTTTGGATGTCATATTTATTTAACCAAGAGCCTAATATTATATACTAGTGTAGAACCCGTGTATTACACGGAATTTTAAATAAATTAAAATTTTTAAGTTATAATATTAAAAATTTCTTTTAACTTAGTTAATATAATTTTTAACATTTTACTTTGTATGACAAATTATTATAACAATATTATAATATAAATTTTGTATTATAAAGTAAAATATAAATTAATATAGATGTAATTAATTTGTACAATAGTTAATCTTAAATCAAGACACGTATAATGAAAACACAATTTTTTTATTCACTTAATGAAAACACGTATAAGGGGAAGTGAATGAACCTCTAGCATAAAAAGTAATCAAAACAGAAAGTGTAAACTAAGCAAACCGATTCAGAAATTGAGACTGCTAACAAAGGCGGAGAATTGAGAGGCGAGGTGCGGAAGACTGACATCGAGAAAGGCATGACAGAAGGCAGACGATGAGAAGGGAACGGTGGGACGATGGAGGCGGAAAGAATGGCGTGAGATGCCTAAACAAAAAATTTAGATTTTGTTTAGGATGTATTGAAATAGAATGACACATGGGATGACACATATGATTTTTTTTTTTAATGACATGTCCATCAAACTTCTCATAGAATGACACATAGATTAAATCAATGTGGAGTTGACACATCACCAAGGAAAAGCTCCCTATTAATATATAGGGGGATATAATTCTCCATTCCACTCTTATTTGATCATTTACTATTTGCACCAGTTTTAATGTAAAAATTGTTTATTATTATTAAAATGAATAAATTTACTTTTTGATGATGGTTAAATGATAAAGTAATGACATTAATGCAAATTAAATGAGATAAATTTAATTTTAATGTGAAAAAAGTAATGACATAAAATATAATATTGAATTGTTTGAAGAGTATAAATAAAAGGAAAAAAAGTATTTTATTGTTATTTATAAAAATGGTTAATTAAGTTTGGGAGGAACCGTTTTAGTTTAAATAAGAATGAGACGGAGGGAGTATTTCTCTTGTGTAAGATCATTTTGGAGTTATTGTGAATTCACTCTTGGAGGTGGTATCCGAAATCTCATTTTGGACTTCAAACATATTAAATTTGAACTGACTAATGTGTCCTTATGTTTTCAAAAATGACCTCTACTCATTTGCATCCCATTCTTCTACTCATCAATCAGACCCTAGCAGGTTGATTTTCCTTCTCTGTTACTGCCACTCCTCCATTATCGCCCCTATCAACGTTCTTTACCAGATTCACGTACTGGAAAGAAAGGGGAGAGAGAAGGAGAGAGAGTGGCGGATAAAAACTATAGAGAAGAAAAAACAAGAGCAAAAGAAAGAAGTGGGGATGCACGATTTTTTTTTTACAAAAGTGGGGATGCACGATTAAGATAACTAATATGGAGAAAATAAAAACAAGAAGCAAAAAAGAGATGAGAATGCCCGATGGGTAGCTAATTCTCCCTTTCTCACACATTAAGTTTTATATTTTGTCATTTTGGATGTTCCAACTTAAATTTTATGTTTCCTTTTTTGGCAAGTGTGACCCCACTTTTTTAAACAACTATCTCTATTTTTACTCAACTAGTTTTTTGTCAAACCCGTACGTTGCACATAAGTCATTAATATTGCTATATTTTGTAGAGAAATATTTTCCCATTTTTGTTATTTTATTGTTGTTTATTTCTCAATATCACTTCAAACTATAGATTATAAATCTCTTTGAAATACATCTGGAACTACTTAAAAGAAAAGAGCCCGAAGAATACAAGGATACTAAACTTAAGTAGGCCAAAAGAAATGGGTCACAACTCACAACCAACAAGCCTATTATAAGGGGAAAAAAATTACTTTACTTAACAAATTGGCCCAAATGCCAAGAAGCCCAAAATCGGTGAAACCCCCAAAAGAGTATTAACTATTAAGCAAGTCTAAACTTCTAAATTTTTGATAACAAAAGTAATAGACCCAAAAAAAATACGACAAAAATTAGGGTAAGACCGTCTCATGAATCTTACTTTAAAGGAAAATTTAAATTTGACCCATATTACTTTAGATTCATGAGACGGTGTTGTGTGATACTCGTTCCGTCCCATAAATACTTGTACTATTGGTTTGACACTCAAAATAAGAAAATGGAATAATGAGTGAGATTTTGAGGGAAATTTTGTAAATTTTAATGTATAAAGTAAAAAATTGATGTTAGATTGTGTGTATGTTTGGGTCCAAAAGTGAAGACATTTTGTGTAAAATTATAAATATTGTAATGGTGGAGTTTATAGAAGATTTTTCATTTTTTAAAGTGTGCAAGTTATTGTGAGACAAAAAAAAAAAAAAAGAGAAAGTACAAGTATTTATGGGAGGTGGGGAGTACATGACAATTTGTGCCTTTTTTTAATTAACATTGCAAATTGACTGAGACTTAGTACTACCACTGTCCCAGCCAAAATTTTAAATTTGAAAAATGACCAAGATTTAAAAAATATAATATTAAATGTATTATTAGTTGGTGAAATGTATAAAAGAAGTAAAAATGAGGAGAGAGAAATACAGTGTGTGTGTGTGTGTTTTACTATTAATTGAGTGACAATGAGTGTAATTTTAAGTAAAAGTAGGGATATCCCTTATGATCTAAAGGTGAACCACCCCCAATTCATATGGTGGTTTTATTTCAAATCTCTGAATTTCTGTGAGAAGTTATTTATGGTATTATTATTAGTTTTAATTTTTTATTTTCAATCATTAATTATTTAATTTTAATCTTTACCGTCTATTTATTTCTTATCTATTAATTGTGGATCACACCTTATTCATGTGGTTGCTCTATTTCAAATTCCTAAATTTATATGATAAATTATTTATAGTATTATTAATAATATCCAAGGGCAAGCACAGACACTCTGGTTTCGTTCCCAAATCTTTACCTGTAGATGTCTTTGGCAGCGGCAATTAACCTCGCCTTACAAAATTCCCTCATCTCTTTCTCTGTTGGCTTCTCCGCCACCCCCTCCTTTAAACTGACGAACGCACACGCCGTCTCCCCCCGGCCCCAGTACCTATCCACCACCCCGTTTGATCCCCAAATTAACCATGGATGAAATTGGGACCACGTGTAAGTGGTCTCATTGTAGAGAATTGCAGGACAATCACCATAGACTATAGCAGCCCTTTCCAGAAAAGGTATTGGATTTGCAGCTCTTCTAATTGGTAGCAAATTTACAAGATACAAAATAGGCCTTGATTTTATTTGATTTTTAAATAATGTCAAATAATTGAGTTGATTAGCTCAATCGATTAGCTCTTTGTGCCTTTTTTCCACACTTTTGAGTGCTTTGTGGACGGTTTGAAAGTCAAGTGGTTCAACGCTTTGAATCAATTCGTTTTACTTATCGAGTAGCGGTCCGATCAGTCGATCCGGCCAATCCGCTTTTTAAAATATAGCTTATCTATAATATTTAAATGGGACGAAACTATCTAGTTGGTTTGCTCATCTCAAACTATAATATCTTTACATATTAAAAAGAAGTATGGTGAAGGACCCGGTGAATGCATCTCAAGTTTTTTTATTATTTAATTTAATTCAAGTACTCATAATACTTGTTTTGTTTCTTGTTAAATATTTAAATTAAAATAACTGGCAAAATAGCGACAATTAACAATGAATTTTGCAACAGATAAAAAACAGTTGTAAATTGGAGTGTCGTAAATATTTGCGACGGGTTTAATGGGTTGCCACAAATTATTTTTATTTAATTTAAATTAAAATTTGCGACGAGTCTAATCACCTGTCTCAAATTAATAAAAATAAAATCACACGTGGTTTACGAGTTCAAACCCACGCCATTCGAGTGTGTGGGAGAGACTCGAATCGTTGATCTATCGAGCTGGCCGCATCAACCTTGTATTATGCATTAAGATAAAATCAGTTGCATCATGCAATTATTTAAATGCATTTTTGAGTTGTATTAAATATTTTATTAGAAGGAATTAATTGTATGGTATAATTGATGCATGGTATTTTTTAATTGCAACGTTTTTGTTATGCATATTTTAGTTAAGCTGAAAGCATGTTTTTTTTTTAGATAAGTTAGTACTATTTTTCTTGTGAATAAAATTTGAGTCGGAAATGTCTTGAATTTCATTCATTATTTCTGCTGCAGTTTATAATTAATATTTCTATTTGGTCTATCTTTATAGTCTTTGAATAAGGTTTTCTTCAAATTAGTCTCCAAAATTGTTTAAAATCAAAATGTGGAATGAAATTTATGAAAGTAGACCTTATAGATCGGTGATATGAGAATATAGCCTATAAACTAATAAGCGTTTATTTGAGGCGCTTCGTTACTTTTTATCAACTACGTTATTTGATTTGAATTGTAAAAATAAATATTTTTCCCGACATATATATATATATATAAATTTATCCTTGCTTAACAAATATTGTATTAGCAAAAGTTATTCCTTTAAAAAAAATCAAAAGTTATTGCTATTTTTATCTTAATTCTAGACATCGCTGATTAGTTGAAAATATATTTTAAAAAATGACAGAAATTCTTGTCCACATTTTAATTTAACGAAGTTATTCAAAGAGAAAAATAATATTCTAAAAAATTACTGAAATTCTTGTCTATATTATAATTAAGTTGATATGATATTCTTATATTTTTAAATACTAGTAAAACATAAACCGATCATTCGAATTTATGTAAATATCCTATCACACATCCTTCTAAAAAAATCCTATCAAACATTTATACTTGCAAATGGGTATTGGCATCCTGATACATGGTGAGAGAGGTGAATTTGTGACGGGTCGGACGATAGTTTCTCCGGAATATTTATGACTCGCATTAACGTAAACTTTTTTTTTTTTAAGTAATTGTTATGTGTAAAGAATTAAATCAGATCATAAGAAGAGAATTGATTTTCACCGTGAATTTGGTGATGCCCGGTTCCACTTTTTATAATGAGAGTTTACAATAGATTTACATCAATCTAGGATACAACAAACTTATGTAGATACAAGGGAAAAGATCACAACAAATTTGACACGATTTTCATCAATTTAATTCGCTCTTATCTAATTATGGGATATCCATAGAATATTCCCTATTACCCCCCTTCAAGCAAAGTGTGGGATTTTCGTCAACACGGAACTTGGAACGTAGAAACTCGAACAATGGTCGAGCGAGACTTTTTGTGAAAATATCAGCGACCTGAAGATTGGAAGGCACATACTTTGTTTCCAACTTCTGAGAAGAAACAAGTTCTCTGATGAAATGACAGTCGATGTAAATGTGCTTGGCGCGTTTGTGATCAATGGGGTTTTGACTCAGAAATAGAGCGCTCTTGTTATCACATAGCAGCACGGGTCGCGACGGGGGTAGTGCACGTAGCTCACGAATTTAGTGAGTTAGCCAAATCATCTCTTGAGTCGTATTAGCCAGTGCACGATACTCGGACTCACAGCTCGAACGAGCTACTGTTGGCTGTTTCTTAGCACTCCAGGAGACCAGGTTTCCTCCTAAATAGATGGAGTAGCCATAAGTGGATCGTCGTGTGTCCACACAACGGGCCCAATCTGCATCAGAATATCCGAGAATAGAGTAATTCGATGAAGGGGAGAAGGTGAGACCAAAATGAATGGTGCCCTTAACATAATGCAGTATGCGCTTAACAGCCAAAAAATGATCGACAGTAGGGGACTGCAGGAATTGACTGACGTGATTGACAGCATAAGAAATGTCTGGTCTTGTGATCGTTAGGTACTGAAGAGCACCTACGAGAGAGCGATATAAAGTTGGATCTTTGAAAGGTTCGCCACTACGAAACAAAAGATTTCCCTGGTGCTAGAGGTGTGGAAACCGGCTTCGAGTCCAATAATGAGGCTCGGGTGAGTATGTCATGGGCATATTTTGCCTGACACAAGAATAGACCATGATCAGTGTGTGATATTTCGAGACCGAGAAAATAGCTTATAGATCCCAAATCTTTGACAGCAAATTCTTTGTTCACACGAGCAATAAAGTCCTACAAAACAGATTTATTACTTCCTATTAGAATGATATCATCAACATATAGTAACAGGAAAATAGTATACTCAGAAGTATGCAAGAAGAATAAGGAAGTGTCTGCCCTGCTTCGAAGAAAGCCTAAACTAGTAAGAAAATTGCTGAAACGATCAAACCAGGCACGGGGAGCTTGGCGGAAGCCGTAGAGAGCCTTTTTGAGTTTGCAAATGTGGTTCGGAAATCGCGGATCGATGAACCCCGGAGGTTGCGCCATAAGGACCGGTTTGTCTAGAACGCCGTGAAGAAAGACATTCTTGACGTCAAGTTGGTGGAGGGGCCAATGATGTTGTACAACAACTGCTAAAATGACTTCATCTTTATGGCAAACCGCGGACGGCGGGGGATCAAGGTGTGGGAAAAATCAAAGCCCGGGATTTGTGTGAATCCCTGTGCAACCAGACGAGCCTTGTATCTTTCAATTGTGCCATCGGATTTGAATGGTCGGTTGCATGGGCGGCGGGGCTGGTGCGGGGTTAGTAGGCTGCATTAGGTGATTGGGTTGGGCGGCGGGGCTTGGATGTCGGGGTTGTGTGGACGTCAGGTTGCATGGGCATGGTGGTGGGACCATTAGATCTGGGTTGAGGGTTATTGGGACAAGCTGTTGAGAAGGAAGTGTGTGAGATGGGGTGGGCAGCCCATTAAGCATAAGCTGCCGAGATGAAACCCCTTATAAATTACAGCGCAACATTGGCTCGACTTGGCTTGATAGTCACCATGTGAATGAGAGTGGCGAGTGGAATTGGTGCGTCGGCCATTGCAGAAATGATAGTTTGGAAACTGTTGGTGCGGACGAGATGGGATTTGAGGATGTGGATACGGGATATATGGGTGATTTCAGAGGAGAGAAAGGTTGCAGGCGTAATTTGCGAGATTAGAATTTCTGCAAGATTTGCGAGAGAGGGACTGGTAGGTTGACGGAGTGGAAATATGCAGTGACCATGTAAAGAATTAAATCACATCATAACAAGAGAATCCAAAATAAGTCGCCAAGACCCCGTTATTATCTCTTTGGAGGGAGAATCAAGAGATCAACTTTAACTAAAGTTGTAACCCATAAATTCTAAATAAATATATGTTTACCTCCTATTTTTCGCTTTCTATATATTTATTTGCAGGTGATTAAACTTTATTGGTTTTACAATATTATCACATGACAATACATCTCCTGAACGATGTTGAATCAATTCGTGAGATTCAGGTAAGCAATTTAGTGTGCTGTTTAAAGTCTTGATTAGCCTGTTGGATTAAATCTTCGTCTTCCCATTTGTCACGGTATGTCTCCGGCGTGCTCCTCTTTCTCTTTCCTGTCACAAAATACATTTGCTTTCTCCATTCTTCTGTTAAAGGAGATCCACTCTTTACAGCTAACCAATCATCATACTCGAACTACAAAAAAATCGATGCATTAACCACTAATTTCACATATCCGGACTTAAATTGCCACCTCTATTAACCACAGACAAAAATCTACTTAATATAAATGAGCAGACAATAAAATGAACACTAGAAAACGGCCTGTTTGATTAGAGAAACTCGTGAAAAGAAACGGGATGCAAACATCTTACTTGAGACAGTCAACATTAGCCAATTAGATGGAAAGTAAAATTAAAAGATATTTAGGTTAATAGATTGTGATCCGTGTAAGGGGTTGTTTTCAACAGCTTTAAAGCTGATCATTTAAGCAGCTTCTGCTTTACAAAAAGCTAAGTTGTGTGTTTTCAAATTGAATGCTTCTATTTAAGTCAATCACCTAGAATCCAAAATCTAAAAGCTGGAAAGGGTATGCTTCTAGCTGATTCCGCTTGTCTTACCTTTTACCAAACATTCAACTTCTACTTTCTACAAATTCGACAAACACTAACCACTTTTACTATTAAGGTCACAGTTACTAAATTAAATCACTTTTTCAACATTATAATTTTCTGCAAACCTGAGTCTCACACAAGAATTTGTCTAAACCAGTTGTATATATGAAACCTAACAAAGTATAACGTCAAATATATCACAAAGAGTCGCAGGAGAAATGAGAATAGCTTGAAAAAATCAGACAGAAAGCAAAATATTTTTGACAATTACCTGAGAAGCCCCCATTTGATGAGTATACCGCTTATGAACACCAGCGGCTTCCAATGATGAGTAAAAAGCTTCAATATCACTTCTCATTTCCTCAGCCGACTCCAGTGGAATTCGACCTGATAAAACTCCAGCTATCCATTTGCTCTGGTATTCAAACAGTATAAACGGTACTACCTGGAAGCAACTAAGTAGAAAACTTTTCTTAATATCAATTTATTAGTGGCAAGCCCATATACCTATAAGGAAACATTATGTAATAGGTGGAACCTTCCATGGCAAGCCCACAAATGAAAGCCATGGGGCTAATGCTGGAGGGAAAACATGCTGATAAAGTGGGCCAACCCGATTGTCTTCAACGGTCACAATGCCGTTTGTTTCAAGAAAAGGAAAGTGAAACTTATACCTGCAAAGGGCACACTCCTTGTGATACGAGGGCACATGCAAAGACTAAGAGTATGTTTTTTTTTTTTTTTTTTTGGGATTTAGTGGGTTTTGGAATCTGGATTTTAAAATCTAGTGGATTTCAAAATCCTCATAAATAGTACTCTCTCCGTCCCAAATAAATTTACCCCAACTTTATGGCACGCATATTAAGAAAAAAAGTGTAATGAGTGGAGTGTTAAGGGGTAATGTAGTAAGCTTAAATATAGATAAAGTAAATGAATTAAATGGATTGAGTGAATATGTGGGCTCCAAAAGTAATGACATTTGGTGTAAATATGTGAATATTGTGAGGATGAAATTTAACAAGGGGTTTCCCTTTTTGGGTGTGCAAATGTTTGTGGGATGTTCCAAAAAGGAAATTGGGCAAATTTTTCTGGGAGAGAGGGAGTAGTAATATAGTAATAGTGTGCGTTTGTTTTGGGATTTAGTGGGTTTTGGAATCGGGATTTTAAAATCTAGTAGATAACTAAACCTGATAAATAGTAATAGTGTGTGTTTGTTTTGAGATTTAAGTGGGGTAGGATTTAACTTTATGTCAAATCGATGTGTAAGAGTGTGTGATGTATTATTATATTACTGGTAAATTGTAATTGTAATGATTTGATGATTGTGTAATAAATAATGTGTATTTGGATGTTGTAAAAGTGAAAAAAATGTGGCGAAAAATGATAAATAAAAGAGAGAATAAAAAATCATATTTGCATGAATAAGTCATTGAAAAGAGTGTAATGGAGAAAAAACAGTATTGCAGGATTTATAGATATTTGCAGAAGTGGATATATTGAGTTTTCAAAAACGGGAAGTAGAACATTATTTAGATTTTGAAATCCCAAATCAAAGATGCTTCAACTTATTTTCATTACCACGAGAGTTCTTACATAATAACACCCACCCTGTGCAGTGAAGGATAACATCAGCATAGATTTTATCTCCATCATGGAAAGCCACTGTACCATCTTTGTGAACACTGCTGATCTGCAGATATTGTTATGTCAGCATTATGTTCAAAAGTTAATATCAATTTACGTCCTCTAATTTAGGGTGGATCTATTATAAATCCATATATTTTTTTTACTTTTTCAATTTTAGTCCTAGGTGTCAAATTACTGACTTTCAGTGTTTATTTGTCAAATTTTAGCCCTTTTTTGCAGGAAAATTCAAAATGGACCGATAATCACTTACACCTAGGACTAAAATAGATAAAGTAGAATAAAAAATTATTCATATTGGTTCACCCTAAGTTACAGAACATAAATTGATATTAACTCTTACGTTGAACGTCTTTGTCGAGACAATTGTAAAGGAATTAAATTTCAAGTTTACCATTGAATGTAGCCAAACATTGTCACATCCTGGCAATTGTCCGATATCTCCAATTTGGACTGATCTTGATGCGATATGGACTTCATTGGCGACTTTGGAGATTTCTCGGGAAATATCATCAGCACTTGCAGAACTCCCGATAAGAACCACAACCTGCAAAACCACCGAATCAGAATTCTCTCCATCAATTGCTGACTTATTCAAACAGTCTAGTTTACACACCTTATTTCATTACAAATCTGTTTTTGTCTTGGATGCTCCTAAGTTTTAGTTGTCATAATGCACTAAAGAAAAGCTCTCATTTGGCTTTTTATGTTTTTTCAAGTACAAACCATGCCCAGCTACCATCACGAAATAATCACACAAATAAATCGACAAAGTCTTGTATGCACAACGTGCACTGTGCAACTTAAGCGCATTTTTAAACAGTATTAGTTGTTTTCACTGAATAGTATTAGTTGTTTTCACTAAACAACACTAGTTGTTACTCAAATAAATCTTATAGTCACAGGTGCAGATAAATAGATAGAAAAAGAGCTTCAAATGTGGATGTGTATTGCCAACCAAAGATTACACTTCAAGCAATTCATTATTCAAGAAACTAAGATAGAATTCAAGTTAGTTAACATGTATTAATTTTCAAATCACAACATGATATCTCAAAGAAAGAAATTGAAAATGAACAGCACAAAAATAAGATATTTCATCCTCCAAAAAAGCACTCTGTTCCCAAATCTCATCCTTTGAACATTTTTTGGTCAATGTCATAACCCAGTTAATAACAACACTACCTATAACTTGCAAATGCCATAATCCAACTAGTAATATCAGTATCTTAATGGGTAAATTGCAGAAGTAGTCCCATGTGAAATTGCCCTCATGAAAATGGTCTTTTTTATAACAAAAAAGGTCCCATAGGATTTTACAAGCAAAAAAAAACAGGAATTTTTGGGACCAAATTTGTTTTTCGAAAACTTTTTTGGGACCAAAATTGTTAAATAAAAATCGAATGGGACCATTTCTGCATAAATAATGACAAAAAAGAACGTGGGACTAAAACTGCAATTTACCCGTATCTTAATATCTATTTTTGTTTGTGTGTTTCTTCTCGGCCGTCTTTTTTAAGAGATTATTAGTTTTGACTTTCTACTTATACTTATTTAGTTCCTATGTATTTCAATTTTTCTGTTTACGAACTTAGAACATGTACGCCTGAATATTTTATGTGTAAAATTTAGTCAACACTATGATGGATATGCAGAAAACGAGTAAAAATTGATGCTTACAACCTTAATAAGGTGGTGCATTCAAACCCAACTACAACACTAAAATCACTTTTTTTTTTTAAAGTTGGGTCTTACCAACTTAAAAAGAGTGATTCTACACCATTGAGTTGAGTTTGAAAACAAGTCCTAAGTGGTCAGGATATAGACAAAACTAGATTAACTTTTAGGCTGCAAAGATTGTAAAAACAAAAGCAGGGGAATGATACTGAATTATTGCAGATCTAGAACCAAATGTATCAAGTGATTATCAATTTACAAACACTAAACTAATGAAGATAAATTAAGTGAGGTGTTTCTGCATTTCTGGGCAACAATGTAAATGGAAAAAACAAAACCAAAAAGGGTTGAGTTTGGAGAGTTTAACATTGCCTAATATATGTATATTTCCAAACGAAGGAGTATCTTTTTTACAGGATAAGCTTAGCTTGCTTCCCTTAACTTCATCACGTAAGAATTATTTCGATTTCCATGCATTCAAAAATCACACCCAAGTGATTCAAAAATTAGTTCAAAATGAGAGCTGAGGCTTTCAAATCCATATCAATCCAAACAACACCTACAGGTTTGCTACTATGAATTTCAAATCTATCATCAAATCCTTCACTCCAGTGGATTTTACACTTTCAATATATTCTTTTTCATTTGCGGTTTAATTTTGCAAACATTTTCCAAAAAAATTCTCACACAAATTGATGTGAAAGCAATCATTTAGGAAAGAAAGTAATGCACTTGATACATACTTTATCACGGAAGGGTTCTGGAACACGATAGTTGTGGCTATGAATCTGCTTTCCTGGCCACTCATCAATGCCTGAATGTTGTTGGAGAATACTTTAGACCGATAAACAAACCAAAGAACGTTTTAGATCTTGACGATTTATTAAATGTGATCCTTTTATAAGAAACCAAAAACGAGTTGGTCTTATGTAAAACAGTTTTACCATGCATCTGGTTAGCAACTATCACTTTACAATATACTCCCTCCGTCTCAATCTTTAAGGAACTCTTTCCATTTTTTTTGTCCCAATCTTTAAGGAACATTTCTTAAAATGGACATACTCACTTTATCACTTTATCACATAAAATACTAATAAACAACTCTTTCTATCCCCAACACTTTATCACTTTATCACTATTCCCATAAATCCTTATGAACAGTAAAAGTTCCTTAAAGAATGGGACGGAGGGAGTAACAATTAATACTGTTTAATAATTTTTTTTTAATAAAACTTCTGACACTGTTAAAAAACACATAAAATGCAAACCAGTTGCACGTAAAACTGGTTTACATAAGACTTTGCCAGAAACATTCTACCAATATAGTACTACTCCCTCCATCTCATTTTTATTTGAACATTTAACAAAAAGGTCCGTCTCAAACTTAATTAAACATTTATATAAATAGCAATAAAACAATTTTTCCCTTTTAGCTATACCTCTAAAGCATCTCAATATTACACTCTATGTCATTACTTTTTCGACATTAAAGTCAACTTTATCTCCTCTAATTTACAAAAATGTCATTACTTTACCATTTAATCCAGAAAAAAAATAATTTTATCATTTTTAATAATAATAAACAACTCATATATTAAAACATGTGTAAATAGTAAATATTCAAATAAGAGCGGGACTAAGAGAGTATCGAGTAAAGCAAACCACCCTTTCTAGGAGGTTTCAAGAGACTGAAATGCCCATCACATTCCCTACATTACTAATCAAACCAAAGAAAACTCTTTGGGCCCAAACTTGAAGTAGAATTAGCGACAGTGCTAAGTTTTCAACCTTTTCAGCTAATGACTTTTGCCAATATACTATAAACCAAAGGCAGCAAGAAAAAAAAAAAACTCATCATATAACAATATTAAGAATCCATTCATTGCAAGCCAAGTCTTTGCAAAAATAGGATTTGTCTTTGCCACTAATTGTACTTTAAGGACTGAACTTTTAACTATTGCAGGGCAAGTACCAAACTTTAAAATTGTTGCAAAAAAAAGACCTCGGGCAAATTTACAGGCAAAATAGTCACATGTAAATTGACGATAATACCCTCATGTTTTGCCTTTGATATTGTCCGATGTCCTTTTTTTGCAACAATAAGAAAATTTGGTCCCTGCCCCTGCAAAAGCCGGAAGTTCGGTCCTTAAAGTGCAATTAGTGGCAAAGATAAGTCATGTTTAAAGTGCAATTAGTGGCAAAAATATGAATTAAAGTGCAATTAATTGCAGAGATAAGTCATATTTTTGCCACTAATTGCACTTAAAGGACCAAACTTCCGACTTTTGCATGGCAAACACCGAACTTTTAAATTGTTACAAAAAATAGGACATGGGGCAAATTCACAAGAAAAACAGTCACATGTGAATTAACTAAAATACCCTCCAAATGTCATTTGCAAGAATATGAAAGTTCGGTCCTGCCCTGCAAAAAATCTAAAGTTGGTCCTCTCGAAGTGGAACTACTGGCAAATATACACAACTCAACAACATTCTAACAGCAATTATCAAATCCATATCATCCATTCCTCAAATAAAACAACAAAAAATCAATCACACATTACATTACCTGGTATTTCTGCAATCCGGGGCTCCGTATAATGCCCGTTACAGAGCACCACAGCATCATACACCTCATCATCCCCATCACCCCCTTCCATTTTTTTCGACCTCACAATCCATTTCCGATCTTCAATCAATCCCACATGCCAAACCTCCCTCCCGAACCTAAACATCTCCTCAATCCCAAACTCCTCAGCAAAATCCCTTAAATACCCCAACACTTCCCCGTGGCAAGGAAACCGCCTCGGATCCCTCCCGGATTTCCGGGTCGCCAGAAATGGGTAGATCCGGTAGCCCATCACCTCGCGGGGCAGGTTCGTGCGGAGCGACGCGTACAGGCTGGAGTGGACTAATCTCCGCGCCGGGTCGGATCCGATCGGGTCGGATTCAGTTTCCGGTGTGTACGCCCAGATCCCGCCTATTTTGTTTTCCCGTTCGTAAACGACGACGCTGTGGCCTTCTCGCCGGAGCTCTAGGGCGGCGGAGAGGCCGGCTGCGCCGGCTCCGATTACGGCGACGGTTCGGGAAATGGGTGGAGTCATCGGTGGGTGGGGAAAGGGGGTGATTGGATTTAGATTGAGAATTGTCATTGGGATGTGTTGTTCTTTGTATTGCTTATGTATAAAGTGTTCATATATTTTATTAAATCGAATGACTTCATCATTTTTGGCGTCTTTTGCATATGTACTGGTGGCACAGGATTAGTTACTGCCATGAAAATCCTTCCCCTGTGCAATTTTTTTACGAGATGACTCCTTTTGGCTGAAAACTTTTCTGGAAGAAGGTTACGGGGTAAAAAACAATCAAGCGATTACAAAGGTCCCATATATGCCAAATTTAGGGGGTTGTAACTTGTGTGTTAGTCTCTGTCAAAAAAAAAAAAAAAAAACCCTCGTGTGTTAGTCGAGCTGACTCACGAGTTACTCGTTTTCGATTCGAAAAAAGTTTAAAATCAATTTAAATATAATTGAGTCGAACTCGAGATACTTGAGTATTTATTCAACTCGAGCTCGGTAGTATTAGGTTTGTTAGATTCACAAGCCTAGAAGAGGTTAATTGAACTCACAAAATTTTACTATATTACCCGTAATGTACAAATTATTTACAAATTTATCCTCTTATGCGGCGGGAGTCCTTTCAATTCTCCAAAGACCTGGAGGAACTTGTAAGTCAGCTCTTGCCCGAGAGAAAGTTCGCACCTACAAAATGAAGAATAAAAAAAAAAAAATAGAGTCAATTGGGCCAAGAGAACTAGTAGAAGAAAATCATGACCTTACCTTCCCCATCTTTAAAGGTGGTGAGAGGAGAGACTCAGTAGTCGCCTGAGTATTCTGGCATAGTCGGCAACATCCAATCACCACCAACAAGCCAAAACTATTTGTTTCAATTCTTATGCTTACTTTTAAGCTTCGAAAGCTTAAACTCATTGTTGCCCCGTAGGTTTTACCACTCTGGCTGAGATCTCTTGTTGATGGACAATGTTAAAGTATGTGAAAGCTCAGGGGCGCTCAATAGCCGTTGGACGCTCTAGCGGGATAATATCAAAGTGACCTTCAAGTTGAACCACCCCTCGGCCGAAAGCTGTGAGAAAGTGATTTCCAATGAACTAAAATCTAGGTGATGGCATGGAAATCGAGAAGGATAGTGTAAGCAAATTAAATTTGCACTCAATTAAAATGCGACACGTGAAAATTATGTGTTAATTGAATTTATTATTGGGAATATAAATAAAGTCAATTCCTAAAATAAATAAATTAATGGCGTCATTGACCCATTAAATTAATTAGACACAGTTCAAGTCACACGGTCTAATAAATTGTATTGGACCTCTAAAGTCCAATAAATGAAGATTGGACCTTTAAAGTCCAAATAAATGAAGTTGAGCCTCGAAAGTCCGACAAGTCAAGATTGAGCCTCCAAAGTCCAATAAATCGAATTAGGCTCAAAAGTCTAATAAATCAAACTGTGTTGGACCTCAAAAGTCCAATAAATCGAATTGGACATCAAAAGTCCAATAAATTAAATTGGGCATCTAAAGTCCAACAAATCAAATTGGACTTCTAAAATCCAATAAATGAAGATTGGGCGTCTGAAGTCCAATAAGTGAAGTTGGGCTTCTGAAAGTCCAATAAAACAAATCAAGTCCAACCGAAATCCTACAAGCCTATCAGGTATTTCTAGAAAGTTCTAGAACCTTCCGGCCCACCAGACAAAGTCTGTTAAGCCAAGACCTAAAACCCTATTCTACACCTATAAATAGGGGGGGTCCTCCTCATTCACTTTCAGACACACAGAAACACACACAGAGACATCAAGGAAACAACAACAACTTTAGATTCAAGACTTCAGAATTCTCTACGAAGATTTGAAGACGTTCTTCATCGGCTTCAAGCGTTCTTCGTGCAAGTCCTCCAGAAATGGCATCCGTTCAGAGATCAAGCTTCTAAGCCCCCCGATCAGACGTTTCTTCTTAAAGCTTCTTGAAGATTCACAAGCGTTCTTCGTGCAAGTCATCCGGAAACGACATCCGATCAGAGATCAAGCTACTGAGCCCTCCGATCAGACGTTTCTCTTCTCGACGATTCGAAGATCTTTCTCCCAGACTCTCGAAGATTCAAAGACGTTCATCATCAAGTTCAAAGACGTTCGTCCAAAAAATCTTCAAAGGCTACGTTCGAATCAAAACAAGACATTCAATCCTTGAATCGACGTTCCAAATCCACAAATTCAACCCCAGACAAGATCGAGGTGAGGATTTCTCCAAGAGTCATCCAAGTCAAAGTCAACGTTCGAAGGGAAGAATCAGAGGAATTAAATTAGAGATCGCAACCCCCAATCTTCAGCTTCAAATTCAAGGAAATTCAACTTGTAATTTCATTTCCGTGTTTTATAATTAAATTCACGAAATTTGTGTTTACAGATAGTCCGATGATAATGTAGCTCTCAAGAACGACTATGCAGCCTGAGGGAGGATTATAAGCTCGCAATTCCTTAGACGTCATCCATCACCTGACATTTCTCGGGCAACCATACTCAACAGAGTATTTCTGGACTCGTGGATGAGTAATCCAACTATAAAAATCGTTATCATGGGCCGGCCACGTCCCACTCCCTTTGAGCATCTCACACCACTAGTACACTAGGAATACCTTTATAGCATTCGGATGGATGTTTGGTTCTCCCGATTACCCTGCCATTTCTCCTTGTCTACCAGAAGGACTGATTTGCTCCGTTCTATCAGAGCTAGGTGTTCGCACGCGCAAAGGAGCAATGCTCCTAAGATTAAGTTGAACGACCTCGTCATAATCCTCGGCGCGACCTTGACCAGTTACCGACTTTTGGACGATGAGCTCGAGATTGTATATTTGTTTATCTGTCTTGGATCACTGCCATCTGTCTAGGGACTTGAAGTCGCCGCCTAACCCACCTCCCTCTAAATGGTCAACTCTTCAAAACACCGAATCTACAGCCTGATACAAATCCTCAATAGATAAAGATATATGAGTCGGTGAAGGTCTTTCAACAAGGGAAGGCCCTTGACCTGGTCGTGGCCTAGGGGTTAGTTTAATTGCCAGCCAATAGGCAGCACTATACCGTCCACTACCGCCCTGAAATCCTCAATTCACACCACGACCAGTGTTTTATCCTTGTGAAACCCTACCACCATGTTCGAAGGATTCTCTCCAATAATGAATCTAGATGGTCCGTTGTACTATCAACTATGATTAACACTCCAAAGAAATAAAGAAGAAAAGTAGAAACACTGTTTACCGAGTTCAGAAGCTGTGTTGCGACAAAGAGCCCGATGACACCGTCGGAAAAGCTTATGGTCGAAAAATTCTGCGGAGGTGTGAAAAAGGACAAAAAAGATAGGAAATGAGACAAGTCTTAGATATATAAGGATTGAGATAGGAGTAGTTTTGCAATTTTTGAAACCATTCTTTATGCCAACGCAATATTTTCTAGCAAATTGCGAGGCCTTTTTGCAATTCCTCTAAGTATTTCTTGGTCAGAATTTAAAATCAGAAGATCAACCATCACCCATGAAGACACGCACAAGATATGAGTGTTTCTGCCCACACGTGGAATACGCAGCCGTCCATCATTCGACCTAGGGGCAGCTCGACCCTGCATGTTATCATCAAGTCAAACTGATGTAACAACAACATGAATTGAGGTGATGCCCTGAATGATGAGTCGAGACCGAACCTACAATCGTATCAGCCCAAGAAAGATGTCAAAACCCAAATCAGAGTTAGGGCTCGAGCTTCAACCCTTCACATCTAAACCCGACCCCGAGGACAATTGTAAATGATTGATAATAATGAGCCGATCTAACTAGATTGTGAGTGATTTGCTCGATCAAACTAGCAATCTGCCTGACAGGTGACGTCATAATAATGTGTTATGTAAATAATTTTCCAGTCAATAATAATTACTTTTACGAATATTTAATTATTATTAACTAAGATTAATTTTGACATAAAAAATACCTTTAATTTGTCTGAAAAAATCCAGAATGACATTTAAAAAAAAATGGAAGGGGGTACTATTTATAATTTAACAATAAAAATACGATTTTAAGTAGATTAAATGATTAAAATTTAAATATTAAAATACCATAAATAACTTTTCATAGAATTTCTAAAATTTGAAATAGAGACTTTATAGAGATAGTGGGTGATTCATAGATTAGAGATTATTTATAATTTAACAATAAAAATATGATTATAAGTAAATTAGATGATTAAGATATTAATATTAAAATGCCATAAATTTGTTGGGGAACAATTTGTCTGGATCTATTCGAGGTGTAATTTAAATACAAATTTAAAATTAAATAAACAATTTACTACTAACATGAATTAACCTATTAATTCAAATAGCAAATAACCAACAACATACATGTGTACAATCTTACCCTCGTAGAGACAACCATTGAGAAGTTGGAATGGATCAACCCAAATGCCTTCTCAAGTATTTCCTAAGTACTTGCTCGTTTATCCGGTGGAAGATACTCACGAACAATTATAACAAAGAAATAAAGAAAATATTTGTTGCACCACCTTTGTTGATTTTTTATTTTTCCAAGACTGAAATTGTGTTGGGGATGAAAAATTCATCTCCTATTTATAAGCTGTTGATAGTCGTCTTATGTAAAAAATATTTCATGGCCGCGTTGACTGACAACTAAACAAGATAAAATCCACCATGTCGAAGCACAGTGTGTTTCTGACGAGCACGATGTAAAATAAAATGAAAACAAGGATTTGGTGACCCAGTTCATTAGGAATGACTACTTCTGGGGGCGTACCAAGCCAGGGTTATTTTATTAGTGATTTGGGGATGTGTCGAGCACAATGTACTTGTGACGAGCACAATTGATATGTGGGATGGAAAGCTGGTACAAGAGTTTTATCAGGAAATTTCTCTCCCCTTTCTTTAACCCCTAAGGGTCTATTTATAGAGTTTGGACAAGCATGTGCTGCATTGACAAGCACGAGATGTCTATTTCTTGTCATGCAAGAGTGCACGTGGTGTTTCCACGTCTCCTACGAAGTCTCTCTGGTCGACATCTGTCTTTTCCTGTTTGTAAAGTCTTTGACTTGTCATCCAGGTGGTACTGGCTTAGCAGGTGACCTGGTCTTCTTGTTCGTTATTTCGTGCTAGTCTTTGAGGGACTTATTCTGTTCGTCTGGAAAGCGTGGCCCCAGGTCTTCCCTTCTCTGTTCGTCGGCTTTTCTGCTCGGCCCGTACTTGTGCTCGCCTGCCACGGCGAGCATGTGCGTGGTCTCTAGGTGAGCATACAGTTAGATGGGCGAGGTTGCCTTTGATATGTTGTGGTCACCCTAGCTGGAGAGCACGTGGCGAGCTCCGATGGTTTTGTGTTCGCCCCATGCTCGGTGGCCATATGTTCGGCTCCGAGGCCCTGTTGTGGTACTGTCTTTGTGCTCGCCCAATTGAGGCGAGTGTGAATTTTATCCCGGCTAAACCCTTGCGGACGTCGATGTGGTCGTCCTTAGTGTGGTCGTGTTCGTCCAAATTGGTGTGAGCCGTGCTCGTCCGAACTGGGGTAGCCCGTGCTCGTCCCAATTGGCGGGGCCCGAGTTCGCCCACATATGCTCATCCCAACTGGTGTAGCCTGTGTTCGTCCACCTGTTTATTTGATGGACACGTGGTAGGTGGTCTCTGACCGGTAGTTGATCGGTTACAACAATACCCCCCAAGGTCGGGCTTTGGCTACACTCAGAGTTCGACCTTGATTCATGTCTTGATAGTTCAGAATGAGCCTCCGGGTTGAGGACCTTTCCTACGTTCGTCGTCGATTTTTCATGTGCTCGTACTCCGAGGTGGTCAACCCCTTTGTATGAGTTTTTTCTGTGCTCGTACTCCGAGGTAGTGTGCCCCCTTGTACGAGTCTTTTCTGTGCTCATTGATGACCACTTCTTGCGAGCACGTGGCGACGCCAATGAAGGCGGTCAAAGTCATCGCCAAGAAGGCGGAAAGTCGATGCCGAAGAGGTGGGCTGGTCGACGCCAATGAAGGTGGACAATGTCATCGCGGAAGAAGGCAGAAAGCCGACGCTGAAGAGGCGGGCTGGTCGACGCCAATGAAGGTGGACAATGTCATCGCCAAGAAGGTGAAAAGCTGATACCGAAGAAGCGGACTGGTCGACACCAATGAAGGTGGACAAAGTCATCGCCGAGAAGGCGGAAAGCCGACGCCGAAGAGGCGGGCTGGTTAACGCCAATGAAGGCGGACAATGTCATCATCGAGAAGGCGGAAAGCCGACGCCGAAGAGGCGGGCTAGTCGACGCCAATGAAGGCGGACAATGTCATCGCCAAGAAGGTGGAAAGCCGACGTTGAAGAGGCAGGCTGGTCGATGCCAATGAAGGCAGACAATGTCATCGCCGAGAAGGTGGAAAGTCGATGCCGAATAGGCGGGCTGGTCGACGCCAATGAAAGCGGACAAAGTCATAGCTGAAAAGGTGGAAAGCTGAAGTCGAAGAGGTGGGCTGGTCGATGCCAATGAAGGTGGACAATATCATCGCCGAGAAGGCGGAAAGCCGACGCCGAAGAGGTGGGCTGGTCGACGCCAATGAAGGCGGACAATGGGGGCAAGCATACTAGCAACCCCCCGCTTGGCCGGCCTCAGAGGAACAACCCCCTTGTGTCGGCTAGAAAAATGACTATAAAGCAAGTAGTGTTGAGAGCTTACTTGATGGTGGTTGTGTGTTTGATTTTTCTCGTGCTAATGGCATTCGAAACCGCCCGACGTGTTCTGCCATCCAAACAGTTGAACCCCTTCAAGATCGATCTAAAGGAGTGGTTTGCCGACTATCCTCCGGCACCAAGTCGCTATCTCTCGTCTGCCGATCTCCAGGAAATCACCCTTGATTTTTTTTATTCTTGCCAGATGGAGTCAAAATGGTCGACCCCCCTTCTGATGATGTAGACATGGCCGTGGGCGAGCTTGGGGGTGATACGACAGCTAGAGGAAAGCACGATGGCGCTCATGTGCTCAGCAGACTACTACCCCCAATTCGTGATAGCTAGATTTTTCAGTCTTGCTTTAGACTAATGATTGAACCTTTTGCTCGCCCGCAGTGGTATTTTTATATTCGGCTTGACGAAACTTCTTGATGCTAAACTCTTTGACGCTTGACCTAGATGTAACCTGGTTGAACTTAATTTTTCAAGTGTTCGTGTTTTGCTTGCACTTTCTGTGATCGTCTTATTGTGTTGCGACCCTGTAGGTTGTCTTATTTAGTTGCAACCTTTGCTCGTCGTGATCGTCTTATTTTGTTGCGATCACTATTCATTTTTGGTTGTCTTATTTTGGTGCGACCATGTTGCACTACTTGTCTGTCTTATCTTTTTACGGACTTGGTGAGCGTCTTATCTTTTGTCAAGCAAAACACAAACTCGGCTTGTTCGACCACGTTTTCGGTCGTCTTATGTTGGTGCGACCACTCTTAATCTTACACTACCATAAGTGAAAAACATCACACAGGATGTTCTAACTATTACATTTGTTTACAACTGGAAAACAATAGAAAACCTAACACAAGTTTTTACTTTTACAAGGGGAAAACTAAAGGACGGCGAACACACAACCCTCTGAGGTCGAACCTGATTTACACAGTTATGGCGAGCAAAAATGACCTAGTCCATCTGTAGGCGTGTGCTCGCTGCTTGATAGACTCTTTGTACAAGTGTGTGCTTGCCCTCAATCCCCCAAGGTGGAGATGATTGATTCTCCATCATAGGCGGATTCTTTTTTTATCGCCCTTCTATTCGTCCGGAGTTGTTCGTTTCGTCGGGGGCTTAATGAATTCTCTCAATCTATTTTCCTCGTATAATTCCCATAACTGGCTGAGCAAATCGTGACACTCATTGGTGTTGTGCCCGATGTATTCGTGGTACAAGCAAAACTTTGAGGCATTGAACTGGTCACGATCCTTGATTATTTGTCAGGGCTTCTGCAACATGCCCCAGTCTTTGATTTGACTGTACACCGTCTGAGGTGAGACGTCGAGCACACCTTGGAGGGCGTGTGCATCAGCTTCTTCGTCGAAAGGCTTGAAGGAGCCCGGGGCCTTGTACCCCCCTTCATTGCTTAGTTTTTTGTTGGCGACCGCCTTCCAGATCGCCCCTTCTTGCCCAACCCGAGATTGGGTGAGCACCTCCGGCATGTTGATTATTTTTGCCACCCGCTCGCGGAACTCGACATACGTGTTTGGCCAATCTTAGTGCATAGCCTTCCACATGTCTGTGTTAAGGGTGAGGCCCCCAACGACCATGAGGATCTTGGCATCCTCTTCCACGGGGGCCCATCGTACAGTCACTTATCGAACCTCTCCACGTATGCTCGGTCCGACTCATCCTTTATCTGTGAAAAGTGTGCTAGCCGCAACTTTAGGGCCTGGCGAGCACACATGGACAAAAAGTGGGACAAGAACTTCTGCCCCAACTATGTGAAGGATGTTATGGATGTGGCGGGCAGGGTTGAACCACCTATGTGCCCGATCGCCTAAAGTCATAGGGAACGATCGACACTAAGTTGCATCGGTGGTGCCCATAGTGATCATAAAGTCGGAGTATTTACTGAGATAAACATGCGGGTCAGACTCCGCTTTGAAGGTGAGGATAGGTGGTCGGTTCTTTGCCACCTTTTCTTGTACTTTCACAGACATGATTGCTGGGGAGAGCGGCGAGAATGACATTGTGCCTGCTCGCGAGAGTCCTTTCGTAGTGGCCAGGTCGACCAGTAGGCCCTCAATCGCCTTCTGCATCTCCACAAATTTTGTGGAGCTGACAGACCCAGAACGGGGCTGGGTCCCATCATGAGGACCCGGTGGGTCATGCTCATGATGGGGCAGTCCCCCTTTCTGTGTTCGCCCATGATCCCCTAGGCGATGGCGGGTGGACAATTTCGTCCCCACCGACTTTTCTGGCTCTTGTTGTTTTTCTTGTTGCCGGTGAACATGAGGAGCCAAATGGGCTTGCTTGTTCGCCCATTGTTCCCTATCGGGGTTTTGGAGCCTCTGATCCCCAAGATGATCATTCACAGAGAGTTTTAGGCATCCAAACGCCAATTGTCTGGACCCTTGTGGCTGCTCGCCATAAAAAAAATCCTCTGCCACTTTGTCGGCTCGTTTGCCAGCAGTGAATCTTCTTTTGACCTGCTTGCTATCAAGTGTATGCGAGCATCGATCATCATCTTCCGGGCTTTTTTGCCAGGCCAACTCCTTTTCAGCCCGTTCTTTTTAAGCTAGCAGCAGATAGATGAGGGCCCTTGTTGTGGCCGCGGGGTCGCCTGCTATATCCTCCAGATTTATGTTCTTTAGGGGTTGGTTTTCACGAGGCTGATTTTGAGCCTCCTCTTGGACGGGAAATCGGCTTGGCCCCGATTTTTAGGTTTGGGTGTTTCTTGATTGAGTCATTATATTTCTTTTCTCTGCCTGGTTTTTTGGAAAGTGTTTGGATTGGTTATTTGTGTGCGTTTGTTGGATACCCTCATTCTAGTGCCAATTGCTGATAGTCGTCTTATGTGGAAAATATTTCGTGGCTGCGTTGACTGACAACTAAACAAGATAAAATCCACCATGTCGAACACAATGTGTGCGTGGCAAGCACAGTGTGTTCCTGACGAGCACGATGTAATATAAAATGACAACAAGGATTTGGTGACCCAGTTCGTCAGGAATGACTACGTTTGGGGCGTACCAAGCCAGGGTTATTTTATTAGTGATTTGGGGATGGGTCGAGCACAATGTACTTGTGACTAGCACAATTGATATGTGGGATGGAGAACTGGTACAAGAGTTATATCAGGAAATTTCTCTCCCCTTTCTTTGACCCCTGAGGGTCTATTTATAGAGTTTGGACAAGCATGTGCTACCTTGGCAAGCACGAGCTGTCTATTTCTTGTCATGCAAGAGTGCACGTGGTGTTGCCATCTGTCTTTGCCTGTTTGTGAAGTATTCGACTTGTCATTTAGGTGATACTGTCTTAGCAGGTGACCTGGTCTTCTTGTTCGTTATTTCGTGCTAGTCTTTGAGGGACTTATTCGCATTGGTCTCGGGAAGGCACGCCATGAGTCTTCCCTTCTTCGTTAAATCGGCTTTTCTCCTTGGCCTATACTTGTGCTCACCTGCCACGACGAGCATGTGTGTGGTCCCTGGGCGAGCATATAGTTGGATGGGCGAGGTTGCCTTTGATATGTTGTGGTCGCTCTAGCTGGCGAGCACGTGGCGAGCTCCGTTGGTTTCGTGTTCGCCACATGCTCGGTGGCCATGTGTTTGGCTCCGAGGCCCTGTTGTGGTATTGTCTTTGTGCTCGCCCAATTGAGGCGAGTGTGAATTCTGTCCCGGCCAAACCCTTGTGGTCGTGTGGTCGTCCTTAGGGTGGTCGTGTTCGTCCAAACTGGTGTGAGTCGTGCTCATCGAACTGGGGTGGCCCGCGTGTTGGGGTTATACTGTAAAGTATGCTTTTACTTTGTATAACCAAACTGAATTTCTGTCTTATTTACTGAAATAAATTATTTATCACTGATGCTTTAAATATCATTGAATGTTACATATATTTACTGCATAATTGTTCAATAAACGATCGTGTTACATTGTAGTTAATTTAGTGATACCGGATCACGAAAGATTAAATTAACAATCCATCCTTTTGTAACTAAAAAAAGCGTTGTTCACGACCTAGATGGAAGTGAACAATCCATCGTGAAAGGTTGAAGTGTAAGGCTCAGATTGGCTTGTCTTGACCAAGAGATTACACAAGTGCATGACTGATGCACTGAATAGGACCTACATGAGGATAAATTCTTCAGCACCAAATTAGGAAGAATTAGACCTCAGTGGTTCGTTATTTCTTAATCTTCATCCCTTAAGTAGGATCGTGTGTGGTTAGTAACTATTGCTTTGACTTATGACGGGTAGAGAATCAATGAGATTCAATACTTTATATCTTGGGCAATATTATCGGTCACACGCGATTGCTAAGATTTAATACTGAAGAATCGTGTGCGAAAGACGCTTTGTTTGATTTGCCCCTTGGGAGGTTCATAAGATTTATCATACCTAATCTTGCAAGTGGAATTAGTTTCCGGTATGGATAATAATGTCGAACCGTTCCTTGACCAAGGACAAAAGATATTAATTAAAGGAAAGTTGTTTCAGTGGCTTGAATTAATTAATGGGTTGGATAATCTTAAACACGGGAAATAATAATCGGGAGCCATATTAACAGTAATATGGGTTAAGATGGATAGTGCAATATTACTTATGTAGTGGGATTAATTAATATTTATGGGCTTGAATAATATTGTGGCTCAATATTAGATATTCAAAGTCCATTAGAAGGTCCAAACTTAATTCTCCTAAACGCCCCTCAAGTAGCCCAAACATAATGTCCAATAACTGAAAAAAGGTGTTTAAAATAAAATAAATTATTGTTGCCTATTTTTTCTATTTTTCGAAAATAGATAAATAAAAGAGGGAGAGAGATTTTCTTTGAATTTTGTTATGGAATGAGGATAAGTATTCTTGGAATACAAGTTTATCTCATTAAATTCAAGAAATCTCCCACTTGGCTATTTATCTTGAAACTTTCGAAAATAATGAAAAAATAAGGAAGGAAAGATTTTCTTGATTTTCTTGAAAAGATATTATGGAAGATATGTATTCTTGGAATACAAGAATATCTCATAGATTCAAGAAGATCCCAATCTTGGAAATCTTGGCCTTATTTTTTCGAAAATTCCATAACAAGAGGAGGTGAGATTTTTGTGGAATATTTTAAATATGGAGAAAAGAATATATTAGAAATATTCAAGATTTCTTGGAGACCAAGAAAAAGATTTTCCCATCTTATTCACAAAAACAATTTTCGACCACCACCCTCTCTATAAATAGGGGATGAATGTTTCATCCCCAAGTGCAATTCCATGTGTTGGAAAAATTAGAAATCCACAAAGGTGGTGCAACATAAATTTATTTTTCCCTTTTGTTAAATTGTTCGCGAGTTCCTGCCACCGGATTGTTGAACAATGATAAGGGAATACTTGAGAAGGTCTTTTGGTGTGTTCGTGTGAGCGGGATCCATCTTCTCAACGGTTGTCACTCCGAGAGGTTAGTTTACGTAAACCCGTAGTTATTCCGTTTGCGTAGGATTTACGTGAACTGTTTATATGCATGATTTGTTGTTGTATTATTATTTGAATTAATATAGGATTAATTCATGCTAGTAATAATTGTTAGAATTAAATTTGTTTTTAAATATTCATCCCGAATAGATCCGGGCAATTAATTCCCCAACAACTGGTATTAGAGCCTCGGTTTTGGGCTCTGAATTTTAAATTGTAATTTAATTCATTTTCATTAAATTTGAAATTGGATAGTAGAATTGCTAGATCTTTTTTGCAGGTATCCAATTGTCATGGTATTTGATGAATGTTTATATTTATGCATGCATATAAATTGTGGTTTTTAATTCGATTCGTTCGAATTCGTTTCGCCTCGTGAGAAAATCCACAAGTAGATTAGGATTTGTTTGATTCGTTCAATGTAATAGACTAGTCTAGATTTAGGTTTATTTATTTTTTATAAATAAATTGTAACCGGATCGGAAGCGGAGGCTAAGACGAAGAATTAAAGGCACGATCCTAATCCGGGCGTGGCGTGCATCACGCAAAATGTGCTTAGGAGGCACGCGACGCTGATCTTGACGCACGCAGATGCAAGACGCAAACGTGGGGGCAAGGTGGCTGCCGAAAGGCTAATCTTGACGTAAGGCAAGCACGATGGGCGACTCTCGACGGAAAGGACTCGGCCGTGCTGGCGGTACACAGTTATGCGGCGCGGCTCGCCAAGATCTCGGGCGAGGTGACCGGGCGCTGGCGGGACGAGCGCCCGGCGCTTGTCGCGCCGATGGGTGCCGACGACACGGCAGGGGAGTTCAGTTCAAGGCTCTCCGACCCGAGTGGTCGATGGCGTGGCTTGACGAGGCATTTTTTTCAAGACGTCAAATGGGAGCTTTTCGAGACAAACGATGAGGGCTAAGAAGACAATTTCTCGAGATCAAGACATGACAAAAATTAACCGTGACAATTGGATATATGTGCCCAATGTGTTTAATTTTTTGTTTTGATGTTTTGCATTTTTTTTGTGCTTATTTAAATTGTGTTTAAATATGCGATGCATGAGAATATGTTTTAAAAAATCTCACCTTCGAAAATTACTAAGTATGTTTAATCAATTAATTGACAATTTTATTCCGGATAATAAAATTGAATTAATTTTGACCTCCATGATTTATTTATTTGTGGATTCTTTTGGAGAAATTCCCCCCACGGGACGACCAAAAGATAGTTTTCACATGGATAAATTCCGAAAGGATGATTGTGGGTTATTATTAGTGGCGACGATGACCCTCCCCACGAGGCTCGTTCAAAGCAAAGTAATAATTCTGTATTTAATCATGGTTATTACTTAGGTATAAAATTGATATGCATATACTTCCCCGAAGTCCCTCTCAATTTTATATTGGTCAAGTGGGAGCCAACTATTAATCTGGATATTAAAGGTTTGAAACTGTTTTGTTTGTAACCTGCTTGAATGTGTTTAAATAATGACCCACCCCACGTGGCTTATTTAAACTGTTTTGACATGTTGGCTGATGCATGTTCATGTCTTCAGATGACTTGTCTTCACGCGACTTGTCCTCTGAGGACATCAGATCAGGCGACTTCTTCTCTCAGTGAACTTGTCTTCAGTAGACTTGTGCACTTCATCTAAACCATGTCTTGTCTGATCTTTGTTCAACCTCATCTGATCTCGATCACGTCTGATCTCGATCAGTCTCATCTGCTCCTTTTCTAATCAGTTACCTCCTCTTCGATCAAAGAACCTCCTCTTGATCTTCCGTGGGTTTAAATCGATCGACTTTTGTGCCTTTCTGGTCATCTGATCAGCTTATCTTTTCTGGTCATCTGATTAGTTTATCTGTTCATCTGGTATATACGATCCGTCATCTTCTTCCGATTTACGATTTCGGTTTTACGATTTCTTCTCTTTGATCTAATCATTTCGCGATCGGATCGACATCTTCAGTCGGCATATCAGTCGTCACGTCGAGACATCGATCTTTTGGTCAGTTCTTCTTGTCATCTGATCAGTTGACTCTCTTCTTCTGATTTGATGGCTTAACTTTCTTCTTATTCTGATTTTGCACAGCTCGTCAGTTAACTCATAATTCATCATATTCATCTGATCTCGATCAGCCTCGTCTGCAGCCTCCTCTGATCTTGATCATCTTCGTCTGATTTCATAAGTTCCCCCTTAGCTTGTTCTCTCGTTCCCCCTCAACTTGTTATCTGTAGATTAACTTAAATAACACAAGTTGATAATGTTTTGGCATAATCATCAAAACTAAAATATCCCAACAATTTTCCCCTTTTTGATAATGACGCCAAAACATTAAAATATATATACATTTTTACAGAAAGCGGGTTTTTCAAAAAGATCAGTTCAGATGATCACATTTAAAACAATGAACTTTTGAACTCCCGCTTTGATACCAATTGTTGGTCCCGTGAAAAACCATGTAATGCATATAAAACAGGGGTGAGGGAATAGTGATACCAATTTTTTTATTTTAAAACGATGTGTTTTGCTTATCATCAAATGCATATGGCAAGTAAAAACATATAGCAGTAAAGAACACATGATTTTTATAGTGGTTCGGAGTCCAACTCCTACATCCACTCTGTTGGGATTATACTGGAAAGTATGCTTTTACTTTGTATAATCAAAACATAATTTCGGACTTATTTACTGAAATAAATTGTTTATCACTGATGCTTTAAATATCATCAAATGTTACATATATTTATTGCATAACTGTTCATTAAATAGTACGTGTTACATTGTAGTTAATTTAGTGATACCAGATCACAGAAGATTAAATTAACAATCCCTTGTAACTAAAAGTACACCATTCACAACCTAGATGGAAATGAACAATCCATCCTGAAAGGTTGAAGTGTAAGGCTTTGGATTGACTTGTCTTGACCAAGAGATTACACTAGTGCATGACCGATGCAATTTGAATAGGACCCTACAGGAGGACAAATTCTTCGAATCCCAACAAGGAAGAATTAGACCTCGGTGGTTCGTTATTTCTTAATCTTCGTTCCTTAAATAGGATCACGTGTGATTGGTAACTATTGCTTTGACTTATCATGGGTAGAGAATCAACGAGATTCAATACTTTTTATCTTGGGCAATATTATTGGTCACATGCGATTGCTAAGATTTAATACGGAGAATCGTATGCAAGTACGCTTTTGTTCGATTTGGTTCCCTTGGGAGGTTCATAAGATTTATCATACCAAATCTTGCAAGTGGAACTAGTTTCTGGTATGGATAATAATGTTGAACCGTTCCTTAACCAAGGACAAAAGATATTAATTAATGAAAAGCTATTTCAGTGGCTTGAATTAATTAATGGGCTAGATAATTTTAAACACGGGAAATAATAACCGGGAGCCATATTGACTGTAATATGGGTTAAGATGGATGGTGCAATATTAATTATGTAGTGGGATTAATTAATATTTATGGGCTTGAATAATATTGTGGCTCAATATTGATAATTCAAGATCCATTGGAAGGTCCAATCTTAATTCTCCTAAAGGCCCCCTAAGTAGCCCAACATATAGTCCAATAACTGAAAAAAATGTTTAAAATAAAATAAATATTGTTGCTTTATTTTTCCATTTTTTTCGAAATTTATGGATTAAAAGGAGAGAAAGATTTTATTTGAATTTTGTTATGGAATGAAGATATGTATTCTTGGAATACAAGATTTTCTCATTAAATTCAAGAAATCTCCCACTTAGTCATCCATATAGCATATTTCGAAATTTTGAGAAAAAAAAAGGGAAAGAAAGATTTTCTTGATTTTCTTGAAAAGATATTATGAAAGATATGTATTTCTTGAAATACAAGAATATCTCATAAATTCAAAAAGATCCAAATCTTGGATTCTTGCCCTATTTTTTCAAAAATATTCCATAACAAAGAGGATGTGGGATTTTGTGGAATATTATAATTATGAGAAAAGGAATATAAGAGATATATTCAAGATTTCTTGGAGATCAAGAAAAGATTTTCCCACATTGTTTTTGCCCTAAAAAATTGACCACCACTACTCTATAAATAGGGGATGATTCTTTCATTCCCAAGTACAATTCCATGTGCTGGAAAAATTAGTAAATCCACAAAGGTGGTGCAACAAAATTTATTTTCCTTTTGTTAATTGTTCGCAAGCATCCTACCACCGGATAGTCGAGCAAGGATTAAGGGAATACTTGGGAAGTTCTTTTGGTGTGTCTAATCAACAAGACCATTGCCGTTCCAAGAGGTATGTTCACGTAAACTCGTAGAAATTCCGCATGCGTAGGATTTACGTGAATTGATTATATGCATGATTTGTTGTTGGATTATTATTTGAATTAATATAGGATTAATTCATGCTAGTAATAATTATAAGAATTAAATTTGTATTTAAATATTCATCCCGAATAGATCTGTGCAACTTATTCCCTAACAACTGGTATCAGAGCCACGGTTTCGGGCTCTGAATTTTTTAAATTGTAATTTAATTCGTTTGCATTAAATTTTAAATTGGATAGTAGAATTGCTAGATCTTTTTTGCAGGTATCCAATTGTCATGAAATTTAATGTGTTTATTTATGCGTGCATATAAATTGTGGTTTTTAATTCGATTCTTTCGGATTCGTTTTGCCTCGTGAGAAAATCCACGAGTAGATTATGATTTGTTTGATTTGATCAATGTAATAGACTAGTCTAGATCTAGGTTTATTTATTTTTTGTAAATAAATTGTAACGGGATCGGAAACGGAGGCAGAGACGAAGAATTAAAAGATAAAAATCCGTAATCCCAAGTAGGTGGCGTGCGTCGCAAACGCGTTAAGGGAGGCACGCGCTGGCGAGGATGCACGCACGCAGCACGCACGGGCGCGGGGCGAGGCCGAGGTCGAGCGCCACATGATCGTGGATACAAGACGCACGGGCGGGCGCATAGGGCACGCGCAAGCTACGCGGCGCGAAACGGACGAAGCGGATTCAGGGCGGCGAAGGCAAAGGCGTGGAATACGCGCGCCGCCGAAGTTCCGCAGCGCGAGGCAAGATCGGGCGAGACGCGCAAGACGCGCGATGCGCGGCACGCACGCTGCCGCCCGCCGAGGCTCGCCGAGGCCGCGAGGCCGACGCAGCGGTTTACCGAGGTCGCCGAAGCGGCGCTACCGGGCTATGCGCTGCGTTCCAAAGGCGCACGGACGCGATCCCTCGGCGAGGGGCGCCGGATCTTGGCGTGCATCCCAACCAGGAAGCTACTTGGCGTGACATTTCGAGACGGAGTTCTTTTCGAGACGATCGAGTGGGAGAAATTCAAGACAAGAAAAATCAAACCATGACAATTGGATAATTTGTGCCCAATATGTTTATTTTTCCGCTTTGCTTGATTTATTATTGTGCTATCTTATGCTTTATTTAATTTGTTTAAATGTGTTTGCATGAGAGTTGCCCAATGAAAAATCTCACCTTCAAAATTACTAAGTATGTTTAAATAATTAATTGACAATTTTATTCCGGATAATAAAATTGAATTAATTTTGACCTCCATGATTTATTTATTTGTGAATTCTTTTGGAGAAATTCCCCACAGAGACGGTCAAAAAGTTAGCTTTCACATGAATGAATTCCAAATGGATGATTGTGGATTATTACTAGTGGCGATTTATGACCCTCCCCCACGAGGCTCGCTCAAAGCGAAAATAATAATTTCAGATTTAATCATGGTTATTACTTAGGTATAAAATTGATATGCATATACTTCCCCGAAGTCCCTGTCAATTTTATATTGGTCAAGTGGGAGCCAACTATTAATCTGGATATTAAAGGTTTGTAACTGTTCTTGTTTGTAACCTACTTGAATGTGTTTAAATAATGACCCACCCCAAGTGGCTTATTTAAATTGTTTTGAGATGTTGACTGATGCATGTTCATATTTTTTTTGAGATTTTAATATGATGCATGTGATCGAACCTTGTGATATATTTGTGCTTATGCATATTATTGTTTATTTCAGTTCATCATGTCGCAACCTTTTAATCCACTATTCAATATACTTAAAGACAATTTGCTTACTGGTGAAAACTTTGTTGATTGGAATCGTAAACTTACTATTGTCCTCACTGCACAAAGCCATAACTGGGTTCTCACTACACCTAAACCGGAAAAGCCAAAAGATGAGTCCAACTAAAACGGTTAAGAAAAAGAGTATCTTTGACCGAGAATTCCAACGAAATGGCAAAGTGTACCATCTTGGCTTCTATGTCAGATGTGTTGCAACACCAACACCAGAACGTTGAGACCGCTGCAGACATCATGACTAGTCTTAAAGCGATGTTTCAACATCAGAACCGTGTGGCTCGTCAGATCACCATGAGGGACTTGATCTCTATGAAAATGGTGGAGGGAACGCTCGTAAGGGAGCATGTTCTCCAGATGATGGCTCACCTTAATAAACTTGAGGTACTTGACGCTGAATACAACATCGAGACCCAAATCGATTTCGTGCTCCACTCTCTGCCGAAAAATTTTGAACAGTTCAGGCTGAACTACTAGATGAATAATCAGAAGTTCTCGATGCCTGATCAAGGTAAGCTTTAGTCTCGGCGGAGGCGATATTGGGGCAAAAGAGCCAAGCCTTGGTGGCAAATGGACCCTCTTCTTCTTCTAGGCCAAGGGGTGGTAAGAACATGAAGAAGGACAAAAGCCACAAGCAAGTGAACTCAAGTGTTGCCAATGGCAAAGAAAAGGTGAAGAAGGGTGGAGGAGTGAGTAAGCCAGCTAAGGGGAAGTGCTTCCATCATGTGTGAAAAAAGGACATTGAGGTCACTATTCCAAACCCAAAAGGAATGGAAAGAAAGGTAATTCTCACGTAATAGTTGTTGAAACTTGTTTAGCGGCGTATGCCTCCCATTTATGGGTGGTGGATACGGGATCCACTGATCATGTTTGTTTCACTTTTGGGGGTTCAAAGCGGACCAGGCAACTTAGTGGGAGTGAGATCCTCATCAAATTGGCGAAAAAAGTGCACCGTCTTTTGAAGACAAAGTTTTAATTTTAAGAGATGTTCTTTACGTTCCGAATTTTAGAAAGAATTTAATTTCAGTTTCTAAACTTTTTCATGATGGATATTCGGTTACTTTTAATAAAGTTGTTACCATTTCTCTTTTTGATAAATTTATCTGTCATGGAACGTTGTCGAATAATCTCTATACAATTAAATGTGCACACCACTCACGAAATGCATCCTATAACACATCAACTGTTTCCGACAAAAGAAAACGTTCATCAGACGTGAACGAGACACTTCTATGGCATCTAAGATTGGGACATATAAATCCAAAGAGGATCCAAATGTTGGTGAAAGACGGTTCACTGGAGTTTCTCCAAGTCGAATCAATTCCAACCTGCGAATCATGTTTGGAGGGTAAAATGACCAAGAGGGCATTTGGAGCCAAGGGGAATAGAGCCAAAGAAGTGTTAGAAATCGTTCACACAGATGTATGTGGTCCAATGTCAACCAAAGCAAGATAAGGTTATGAGTATTTCGTCACTTTTATTGATGACTACTCAAGGTACGATTATATTTTCCTTATGAAGAATAAATCTGAGACCTTTGAGAAATTCAAAGAATTTAAGGCTCAAGCAGAGAATCATAAGGAAAAACGTATCAAGTCTCTACGATCCGATCGTAGAGGCGAATACCTCAAATGATGAGTTTTTGAACTACTTATCGATGAAGGATTGCATCCCAAATTAATCGCACCCTAACCCCTCAACAAAACGGGGTTGCAGAGCGAAGAAAATGTAACTCTTTTGGAAATGGTTAGGTCTATGATGAGTTATGCGGATCTTCCCAAGTCGCTTAAGGGTCATGCCTTAGAAACAAAGACCTACACATTCTCAACTTGGTGCCATCCAAATCGGTTCCCAAAACTCCCAAAGAATCGTGGACCCAACGCAAGCCTCTAGTGTGAGACACATGAGAATTTGGGGTGTCCGCCCACGTGTTGGACAAGGAAGCTGGTAAATTGGATCCTCGATCAGAATTAAGGTTGTTTGTGGGATACCCCGAGGGAACAAAAGGGTGTATGTTCTATGGTCCCAAAAATCAAAAGGTGGTAATAAGCACCCACTTTAGATTTTTGGAAGAAGACTATATGAACGAAAAGAAGACCCGTATGAGATTACCTTAAATGAGCTAAGGGGGCTAACCTCAATGCCAACTGTACAAGATGACATACCAAATGACACACTTACACAACCGGAACCTCGTCGTAGTGGGAGGGTTGTGAAACAGCCCGAGAGATTCATGGGAATAGGAGAGTCCTCGGACTTGATTCCCGGACAAGACGAATCAAACCCATAGACATATGACAAGGCAATCCAAGACAAGGATGCAAATTCTTGGCAAACAGCAATGAAAGCCGAAATGGGTTCTATGTATCATAACAGATTGTGGGAGCTAGTCGAACCACTTAATGGGGTCAAACCCATTGGTTGCAAGTGGGTGTATGAGAGAATAAGAGGACCGGACGGAAGGTGGAAACCTTCAAGGCAAGACTCGTGGCGAAAGGTTATACTCAGAAAGAAGGGATCGATTATGGGGAAACTTTTTCGCCCGCGAATTCTCTTATCGATTGATGCGCATCTCGACTTTGAAATCTGGCAAATGGATGTCAAGACAGCTTTCCTTAACGGAAGTCTTGATGGAGAGATCTATATGCAACAACCCCAAGGCTTCATTGAAAAAGGCCAAGAACACCTAGATTGTAAGCACATGAAGTCCATTTACGGACTCAAACAAGCATCCAGAGCTTGGAACCAATGTTTTGATCATGTTATAAAGTCTTATGGGTTTGATCAAAACGAGTTCAAAAGTTGTGTGTACAAAAAGCGTGTCGGAACTACATTGGTATTCTTAGTACTATATGTAGACGACATTCTGATCATCGGGAACGATGTAAAGGTGTTATCAGACGTAAGGGCATGGCTTTCAAAACAGTTTGATATGAAGGACTTAGGGAAAGCCGCACACATCCTTGGGATCAAGATCACTCGAGATCGCAAGAAAGGATGATAGCTTATCGCAAGCTTCATACATAGACACTGTCGTGAAATGATTCAACATGCAGGATTCCAAGAAAGACTTCGTACCTTTCAGACATGGAATCCATCTATCCAAGAAAATGTGCCCTAAGACGCAAAAGGAGATAGATGACATGAGAGGCATTCCATATGATTCGGCTGTCGGAAGCCTTATATATGTAATGCTGTGCATGAGACCAGATATCTACTTTGTCGTTAGTATGGTGGTAAGATTTCAAAGTAACCCGGGGAAAGAACATTGGACGACAGTTAAAAACATTCTGAAGTATCTGAAAAGAACTCAGGATAGAATGTTAATTTATCAGTCAGATAGTCTAATCCCCATCGGCTACACGGACTTGGATTTCCAGAAAATCTACCTCTGGTAGTGTGTTTTGCATGGGGGAAGGAGCCGTGACATGGAGAAGCGTCAAGCAGAAATGCATCGCAGATTCTACCATGGAAGTCAAATATGTAGCTGCTTGCGAGGCAGCGAAAGAAGCGGTTTGGCTCAAGAACTTCCTAGTGGACTTGAATGTAGTTCTGAATTTGCCCAACAGAATCATCATTTATTTGTGACAATGCTTGGGAAGCGATTGCAAATTCAAGGGAACCAAGAGCCCACAAGGCCAAAAAACACATTGAAAGGAAATACCATCTTATACGAGATATCGTTAAGAGAGGAGATATAGATGTGGCAAAGATAGCGTCGAAAGACAACCTAGCGTATCCATTCACAAAGGGTCCGCCTCAATACATTCGAGAGACATGTGGAAGGAACGGTGTCAAGACCGCCGCTAACTGCTGCTTTGAGTATAAGTGGGAGAAATTATTAGGTTAGTGTAGGTGACATTAGATGTCACGAATTAGAACTACAAGAGACATGTTGTAGTATACTTAAAAGCGCACTTTGAGTATAAGTGGGAGATTGTTGGGATTATATTTGGAAAGTGTGCTTTTACTTTGTATAATCAAAACCTAATTTCGGACTTATTTATCAAATAAATTATTTATCATCGATGCTTTAAATATCATCGAATGTTACATATATTTATTGCATAACTGTTCATTAAATAAGACGTGTTACATTGTAGTTAATTTAGTGATACCGCATCACGAAAGATTAAATTAACAAACCCTTGTAACTAAAAGTACACCATTCACGACCTAGATGGAAATGAACAATCCATCGTGAAAGGTTGAAGTGTAAGGCTCGGATTGACTTGTCTTGACCAAGAGATTACACTAGTGCATGACCGATGCACTGAATAGGACCTACAGGAGGACAAATTCCTCAGAACTAAACAAGGAAGAATTAGACCTCAGTGGTTCGTTATTTCTTAATCTTCGTTCCTTAAATAGGATCACGTGTGATTGGTACCTATTGCTTTGACTTATCATGGGTAGAGAATCAACGAGATTCAATACTTTTTTATCTTGGGCAATATTATTGGTCACATGCGATTGCTAAGATTTAATACGGAGAACCGTGTGCAAGTACGCTTGTTCGATTTGCCCCCTTGGGAGCTTCATAAGATTTATCATACCAAATCTTGCAAGTGGAACTAGTTTCCGGTATGGATAATAATGTTGAACCGTTCCTTAACCAAGGACAAAAGATATTAATTAATGGAAAGCTATTTCAGTGGCTTGAATTAATTAATGGGCTAGATAATCTTAAACACAGGAAATAATAACCAGGAGCCATATTGACTGTAATATGGGTTAAGATGGATGGTGCAATATTAATTATGTAGCGGGATTAATTAATATTTATGGGCTTGAATAATATTGTGGCTCAATATTGATAATTCAAGATCCATTGGAAGGTCCAATCTTAATTCTCCTAAAGGCCCCCTAAGTAGCCCAACATATAGTCCAATAACTGAAAAATGTGTTTAAAATAAAATAAATATTGTTGCTTTATTTTTCCATTTTTTTCAAAATTTATGGATTAAAAGGAGAGAAAGATTTTCTTTGAATTTTGTTATGGAATGAAGATATGTATTCTTGGAATACAAGATTATCTCATTAAATTCAAGAAATCTCCCACTTAGTCATCCATATAGCATATTTCGAAATTTTGAGAAAAAAAAGGGATATGTATTTCTTGAAATACAAGAATATCTCATAAATTCAAGAAGATCCAAATCTTGGATTCTTGCCCTATTTTTTCGAAAATATTCCATAACAAAGAGGAGGTTTGATTTTGTGGAATATTATAATTATGGGAAAAAGAATATAGGAGATATATTCAAGATTTCTTGGAGATCAAGAAAAGATTTTCCCACATTGTTTTTGCCCTAAAAAATCGACCACCACTACTCTATAAATAGGGGATGATTCTTTCATTCCCAAGTACAATTCCATGTGCTGGAAAAATTAGTAAATCCACAAAGGTGGTGCAACAAAATTTATTTTCCTTTTGTTAATTGTTCGCAAGCATCCTACCACCGGATAGTCGAGTAAGGATTAAGGGAATACTTGGGAAGTTCTTTTGGTGTATCTAATTAACAAGACCATTGTCGTTCCAAGAGGTATGTTCACGTAAACTCGTAGAAATTCCGCATGCGTAGGATTTACGTGAATTGATTATATGCATGATTTGTTATTGGATTATTATTTGAATTAATATAGGATTAATTCATGCTAGTAATAATTATAAGAATTAAATTTATATTTAAATATTCATCCCGAATAGATCTGTGCAACTTATTCCCCAACACACTCTTCCCTATCAACACGGGCACCAACTTAACCAACGGGACTTAGTTTAACGTGTTAGTCCAATACCTTACAGATGTTTAATGAGCTCTCACTCTCACTGGACTTATCTCCCTCACGGGATTGCCTACCCTCCCTTGCGGGATTGCTTAGATGTTTAACGAGTTCTCACTCACATTCAGAATGTAAGCTAGTCCAACTAACTTGCAATCCTTGCTTAACAAAACTTAACATAACACTCGGTTTGGGTAAAGATTGTTTGGTGTCCAACTAGGGTGAGATTTTCCCTTACATTTGTTTAGCCTCAATGCTAAGGTTGGAAAAATCTCTCTAAGCTTAGGATATTACATTTGTGCTTAGATCTAGGGTAGAACACTCTTGAATATATGCGTGTATTTCTTGCTCAGTGTTCTATGGTGGAAATGCTAGATGATTTGGCTCTGTAGCTCAATGGTGTTTTCACGCATTTCACCCACTGAATAATGAAGGAAGAACTTGTATTTATAATGTGGATTTGAATGTTACCGTTGGATGGACTTAAATTCAAATCCATACTATTTTGTAGCTTCTTCAGCTTTTTCAGGCTAGTTGTCTTCCTCTCATTGGTCCACGCCAGCTGAATCTAACGGCTATAATCTTCAGGATTCTGATCTTCAGCTTCCTCGAACTCAGGTTTCCTTGGACTCAGGATTCTTGACTCAGCATACTTCTCTTTAGTGGACCTTGTCTGATCAGGCATACTGACACTCAGGCTAACTGAGTTAAGCTCTTCTGACTTCAGACATCCTGACCCTCATGTCACTTTACTCAGGTTATCTGATCATCAGTATTCTGGTTCTCAGTGAACATGTCTTTAGATGACTTGTCTTCACGCGACTTGTCCTCTGAGGACATCAGATCAGGTGACTTCTTTTCTCAGTGAACTTGTCATCAGTAGACTTGTGCACTTCATCTAAACCATGTCTTGTCTGATCTTTGTTCAACCTCATCTGATCTCGATCACGTCTGATCTCGATCAGTCTCATTTGCTCCTCTTCTGATCAGTTACCTCCTCTTCTGATCAGCAACCTCCTCTTCTGATCTTCTGGTAAGTTTCGTCTGATCAGCTTGTCTGCTCTGGTCATCTGATCAGCTTATCTTTTCTGCTCATCTGATCAGTTTATTTGTTGATCTGGTCATCTTCTTCTGATTTCTGATTTTAGTTTTCTGATTTCTTCTCGCCTGATCAGATCAGCACATCTTCAGGTCAGCATATGAGGTCAACAGCATCAGGTCAGTACATCTGATCTTTTGGTCAGTTCTTCTTATCATTTGATCAGTTGACTCTCTTCTTCTGATTTGCTGTCTTAGATTTTCTTCTTATTCTGATTTTGCACAGCTCGTCAGTTAACTCAAAACTCATCCTATTCATTTGATCTCGATCAGCCTCATCTGCAGCCTCCTCTGATCTTGATCATCTTCGTCTGATTTCATGAGTTCCCCCTTAGCTTGTTCTCTCATTCCCCCTCAACTTGTTATCTGTAGATTAACTTAAATAACACAAGTTGATAATGTTTTGGCATAATTCATCAAAACTAAAATATCCCAACAATTGCCAACGTCTCAAGGTTCTTTTCGATCAAGTCAAGGACATTGGGGCCCAGGTCACAAATGAACGACTTGTACTTGAACTGGTGGCGGGTCTTACTGAGGCCTACATCGGGGTTGGTACTCTTATTCGCCAAAGTAATCCCCTTCCTAAGTTTTATCAGGCCCGATCTATGCTTATTTTGGAGGAGGCAGGCTTGGCTAGAAAGACCGCCATTGGTTTTGTTATGGTTGCCGCAACGTATGATGCAAATTCATCAATGGCTGATACCTCATCCCAATAGTGCTCCACCCAGAGTGGTAAAGAGAATTCCAAACATAATACTGGAAAGGGGCCTAAAACTAGAAAGAGTGGTGGTCAGACTAGCAACGATGGGAACAACGGTGGTCGTGATGGTGACCAGCAGCGGTTCGGTCAACAACCACCATGGCAACAGGCCTGGAACGGTGGCCCACAATAATGGTTGTGGCAATGGCCTTGGCCTTTTCCTCTGTGTCCATATCCATCTGCACTGTGGGCCAGGCCACCCAATTTCCAATGCCAGCAACCTCAACAGCCTGGTATTCTTGGACCTCGGCCCCAAGCCTTCTCTGCTGCAGCCCAACCGTCTCCTATGGACATCGAGGCAGTGATGTATACTCTTGGGATCAATCCTCCGGATGCAAATTGGTATATGGATACGGGTGACACCTCTCATATGAAATCCGGACAAGGTACTCTCTCACCTTATTTCAATTTAAGCAATAAATGTGGCATAATTATTGGTAGTGGTCATTCTATTCCAATTTCTGGTTATGGGCATACACAATTATCCCCTCCAAACCCACCCTTAACTTTGAAGAATGTACCCCATGTTCCTCAAATTATTAAAAACCATGTTTCTGTGCGTAAATTTACAACTGATAACTCAGTTTCTGTGGAATTTGATCCTTTTGAGTTTTATGTTAAGGATTTTCAGACGGGGATGCGCCTAATGAGGTGTGAGAGTCGGGGCGAGCTTTATCCCATTACCACAAATAAAGTCATTTCACCATCTTCTTTTGTTGTGTTATCATCTTCTTTGTGGCATGATCGTTTGGGTCATCCAGGAGCACCTGTGTTCGACTCTCTTAGGCAAAATAAATTTATTGAGTGTACTCGTACTTCTAATGTGTGTCACTCATGTTCTCTTGGAAAACATGTTTGATTGCCGTTTGTTGCCTCTACTTCTTTTACTTTGATGACATTTGATATTATTCATAGTGATTTGTGGACATCTCCCATTTTGAGCTCTTCAGGCCATCGTTATTATTTATTAATGTTGGATGATTACTCTAATTTTGTGTGGACTTTTCCTATTTCTAAAAAATCTGAGGTATGTTTCACCTTTTTATCATTTCGAGCTTATATACGCACTCAATTTGAAAGGGAGATTAAAACTTTTCAATGTGACAATGGGTGGGAATTTGTTAATAGATTTTTTGGGAATTTTGTAACACTAATGGCATGGAGTTTCATCTCTCTTGTCCTCATACATCATCCCAAAATGGCAAGTCCGAATGAAAACTTTGCACCATTAATAACATTATTCGCACATTGCTCACTCATGCATTCTTACCGCCTTCATTTTGGCATCATGCTTTGCACATGGCAACTTACCTACTCAACATTCTTCCAAGTAAGCATTTAGCCTATAACTCTCCCCTCAAAATTATTTATCGCAAGGATCCATCTTATGCTCATTTACGAGTATTTGGGTGTTTGTGCTATCCACTCTTTCCATCCACTACAATCCATAAACTCCAACCACGTACCACTCCGTGCGTGTTTTTGGGTCCATCAAACCATCATGGCTATAAATATTTTGATTTATCATCAAATAAAATCATTATTAGTCGCCATGTTATATTTGATGAAACTCAATTTCCATTTGCCAATATTCATACCCAAACACCATCCTCCTATGAATTTCTGGACGATGGACTATCTCCTTATGTGGTACACCATATGGCTCACCAAATTCCTCCTCCACCAGCTCAACCACACTTAGCAGGTAGTTCTCATCCTGTCAGCCCTATATCTAATTCAGCTGGTCCACAACCTCAAATCTCCCCCACGGCTGGACCGAGCCCAATGCCATCAGCTACGGTTTTGGCTGTGGCATCTACTCCTACCCTCTCCATGCCACCTCCCACTAGATGACCCATCACACATAGCCAACATGGCATTGTTAAACCGAATACTCGATTTAATCTTCACATCTCTCTCCAAAAATAACCTTTACCTCGAAATCCTGTGTGTGTTCTTCGAGATGTTAATTGAAAAATGGCTATGGATGACGAGTTTAATGCTCTTATTGCTAATAAGATGTGGGAGTTGGTGCCCCATCCACCAATGTTAATGTTATTCGTTTAATGTGGATTTTTACACATAAATAACGTTTTGATGGTTCATTTGAGAGGCATAAAGCCCGTCTTGTAGGGGATGGTAAAACTCAACAGGTTGACGTGGATTGTGGGGACACATTTATTCCGGTGGTGAAACCAGCAACTATTCAAATAGTTCTCAGCTTAGCTCTCTCCAAGGATTGCTCGATTCACCAGCTAGACGTGAAAAATGCGTTCTTACATGGAACCCTCAACGACACTGTGTATATGCATTAGCCCCTCGGTTTCAAGGACCCGCGGTATCTTACTCATGAGTGCTTGTTGAAGAAATCATTATATGGGCTAAAACAAACTTCACGAGCATGGAACAAGAGGTTTACAGATTATGTGTCGACTATTGGTTTTTCCCGGAGTACGTCTGATCACTCTCTGTTTGTGTATCGTCGAGGTACACATACGACTTACATTCTTTTGTATGTTGATGACATAATATTGACTGCTTCATCTGATGATCTTCGCCACACTACAAAATATTGTGTATTTAAAGAGGGGTTTAAAGAGAGGTTTTAAAGAGGGATCACTCTCTGGTAAGTACTTTTTTTTTTTTACCGAAGTCTAGTAAGCACTTATTGTAACAAAACCAATAACATAATTTTAAGGGTACACAAAGAAAATAGCTTAGCACTCAAGAAACCCAGCAAGATCGAAGCAACCCACAAAAATGAAGAACAAACACAAAAAAATAAAAATCTAAGGTGTGAACTCTGAGAAACTGAAGTAAATCTCTAAATGAGACTGTTAGGATATTTTAGTTTTGATGAATTATGCCAAAACATTATCAACTTGTGTTTTTGAAGCTAATCTACAGATAACAAGTTGAGGGGGAACGGAGAACAAGTTAAGGGGGAACTCATGAAATCAGATGAAAATGATCAAGATCAGACGAGGCTGCAGACGAGGCTGATCGAGATCAGATGAGTAAGATGAGTTCCGAGTTAACTGATGAACTGATCAGATGACCAGATCAGAAGAGGAGGTTGCTGATCAGAAGAGGAGCAGATGAGACTGATCGAGATCAGATATGATAACCTGATGCAACTAACCTGATATACTAATCTGATGCAGATAAACTGATATGCCGACTGATAGTTATAATCGATCTAATCAAAGTGAGCCGACGATCGCGAGAAGTCATCGAAGACAAGTCATCCGGGTCATGTTCACCGAGAATCGAACGCCATCGATGATCGATAACCTGAAAAGCTAGTGACTGAGGGTCGATTGTTCGAGTCAAGAGCTTAACTCAAGAAGCTCGAGTGTCAAGATATATGATCGACAAGGTCCATCAAGAGAAGTCCACCGAGTCAAGAATCCTGAGTCCAAGGAAGCCTAAGTTCGAAGAAGCTGAGGATCAGATAATCCTGAAGACTCAGAATGATCCTGAAGATTATAGTCGTTAGATTCAGCTGACGTGGACCAATGAGAGGAAGACAACAAGCCTGAAAAAGCTGCAAAAAGCTACAGAATAGTATGGATTTGAATGTGACTCCATCCAACGGTAACATTCAAATCCACACTATAAATACAAGTTCTTCCATCAAATTAAGTGTGTGAAATGCGTGAAAACACCATTGAAGCTACAAAGCCAAATCATCTACCATTTCCATCATAGAACACTGAGCAAGAAATACACGCATATATTCAAGAGTGTTCTACCCTAGATCTAAGCACAAATGTAATATCCTAAGCTTAGAGAGATTTTCCCATCCTTAGCATTGAGGCTAAACAAATGTAAGGGAAAATCTCACCCTAGTTGGACACCAAACAATCTTATACCCAAACCCAAAAGTTAGGTTGAGTTTGTTAAGCAAGGATTGTAAGTTAGTAGGACTAGCTTACTTTTTGGGTGTGAGTGAGAACTCGTTAAACATCGAAGCAATCCCGAAAGGGAGGGTAGGCGATCCCTTAGATTGAGATAAGTCCCGTGAGAGTGAGAACTCGTTAAACATCTGTATTATGTTGGACTAACACATAAAACTAAGTCCAGTTGGTTAAGTTGGTGCCCCTGCTGATAGGGAAGAGTGGATGTAGGAGTTGGACTCCGAACCACTATAAAAATCGTGTGTTTTTTACTGCTTTATGTTCTTACTTGTCATATGCATTCGACTATAAGCAAAACACATGGTTTAAAAAGAAAAATTGGTAATCACCCTTCCCCCACCCCTGTTTTATATGCATTACAATTGGTATTTAACGCACTAATGTGTTTTCAAACGGGACCAACAGAGAATAAGAAGGAATCCTAAACAAAATTGCAAACCAGAGAACCAAGAAGAAATGTTGGGAGATGAATTTAATAAATGTTTTGATTAGATCCTAAAACCCCTGAGTATGACATGTTTAAGGACAACTTGATAGGACGTGAATCAGGTTTTCAATAGGTGATAAGATCAGGGTTATCTGCACCTTGTATAGTCAGCAGATATAACTCAGGATAGTATAAGAATATATACTGAAGAACACATTGAAGGAAAACTTAATGTGCTGAAGACTCAGAAAATGCTGAAGGCTCAGAAGATCCTGAAGACCGAAGAACATGAAGACCAAAGATCCTGAAGATTATTTTGTACTGACCAATAAGACCCTGAACATCTATTTCAGTGTAAATAGTATTATGTTCATTCTTAGTACAAACAAAGAGAATGTTACACATTCGTGAACATTAAGGAACATATCAGATTAGTATAGTTGACCAACAAAGAGTCGTTTTGTTTGTCTCTGATCAAAAGAAGTCTTCAACCAATAAAGAGGCAACAATAGTGTACTACGCTGACACTAAAAGCGATATCACACTGAGGAAATGTCAGGACTGATATCTTCAAGTTCACAGAAGTTGATGATTGGCTACGTGGTTGTTTCTTACCCAAACCATGCAAGGGTGTGTTCAAACCCTAAAGATAGCCGTTCATCACACTCCATAAGAGGAAACCCTTGAAGTTATTTTTCCAACGGATAGTTTTTCAAGAGTAACCTTAGTGAGTTGCCTATAGATACTAGTGACCTTCACCATTGCAAGGTTACGGGAAATCAAGCAACTCCAGAGCTCATTCGTATTCAAGTTATTACTATGAAGCACTCAAAACCCTAAGAATTTCCCAAGTGTTTCATCATTGAAGAGAGCTCATTTACTAAGCCTAGATTCAAAACATATTCAAAGCTTAGTTAGAGATATCCTAACCTTTTGGCTTGTGTTCTAAATTGTAAAAGGATATCTCACCTAGTTGGAAACCAACCAAACCTAAACCCTATTGCTTAGGTAGTTTGAGTGTGTGATTGTTGGAAAGTGAGACTTGTAAAGAGTTAGTAAGCTGCAGTTGAGTTTAGCCTGAAAAATCTAGAGAAGAAGTTAGTAAGCTGCTTATGACAGTCTGAAAGCTTGTGTGTGTTTGAGTTAGTAAGCTGCAGTGTAGTTCAGCCTGAAAGCTTAAGGTAGTAGTAGAAGTGAGTTAAGGAATTTCTCTGAAGATTCAGAGAGAGTGGACGTAGGAGCTTTGCCTCTGAACCACTATAATTACTGTGTTATTTGCTTTCTGCTCTACATTATTTTGTGTTGCATATTTTTCACTGAAAGCATACTGAGTTTTCTGATACTCAGTTGGAATCAATCCACTGAGTTTTCATCGAACTTGGTACAACCTTAACCACGATTTTACTAAAGGCAAAGAGATTTTCAGCAAGTTAAAACAAGCTTAGAACTTAGGGCCTACACATTCCGCACTCTTGTTAAGCTAGAACAGATAGTTGTTAAACTGAACAAACTCAACTGAGTATTCAGTAAGATAGTTATCTGATCCAAGCTTCTCAGGACTCTGTTTTAAATTCACCCAGATCAGTTGAGCTAATTTGAAGTCACTGAAAGCTGTTCAGGGTTATTGTCTTAGTAGACTTTGACTCAGGACAATTTGTGCTTCTTAGTACTGACATTCAGGATAACCTGATTCACTGATCAGCAAGGTATTAAAAGTTTGAAAAATCACTATACACGTGTATTCCCCCCCATACACGTGTGAGACTCATTTTACCCTGGGACCAACAAGTGGTATCAGAGCAGCGGTTCAACTGACCACTTGCTTTGGTAGCCATAGTCTGGTTTACTGAGAAACTTTGGTGGTCTACTGAATAGATCTTACTGCTGATATCTTACAAGGCTCATTCATCATGCCTTCTAAGAAACTACCTATGTTCTCTGTTGAGAACTATGACTTATGGAGACTCGGGATGCAGGGACATTTGTATTCTAAACATGAGAGAATGTGTTGAGTTGTGTCTCAAGGACCTTTTTAATATAAGGTTGTTAATCCTAGAGTTACTGATGCTGAAAAAGATGATCCAAGGGATGAATTTCCTAAGTCTGATGACCAACTTACTCCTGAGGAGAGAAAGTTAGTTAACTTAGACAATATTGCTAAGGATACTCTTTACAACACTATTGATGATGGTGTTATGGGAATGATTTCTCACTGTGAAACTGCCAAAGAAATTTGGGACACACTTGCTATCATGTGTCAAGGCACATATCATATCAAAGAAAATAAACTATCTGTTGCTATTGCAAAGTTTGACAGCTTTGAATGGAAGATGGTGAATCTATTGATAAACTGGAAGTTAGATTCACTAGTATCATGAATGATCTGAATGCTCTTGAGAAAAGATACCCAAAAAGAGAAGTTGCACTGAAAATTCTTAGAGGACTATCTAAGAAATGGGATATACATGTTGTGGTGATTGAAAACACCAAGAACATTAACTCTATGCCATATCAACAAGTTTTCTCTGAACTGAAAGCTTATGAATTTGTGATTGATAGGAAAACAAAGAAATCTGATAGCAAAGATTAATCTTCATCTAGCAAGAATGTGGCTTTCAAAGCTAAAGAAAAATCCTACAAAGCTAGAGAGTATGATAATTCACCTGCTAAAAATCAGGATGAGCAAGAGGATAAGCTAGTACTGTTGGCAAGGAGGTTTGAAAGACTCAATAGCAGATATGGAAAGTACAAAAAGTACTACAAAAATACCAGATACATGAACAGGAACAACTCAGAAGCTGAGGACAAGTCCACTGAGAAGAAGAAGGACCACAAAGTTGAAGGGTCTTCATCCAGAAAGAAGGACTCCAAGACCAAGGAGGAAAGTGATTAGGATGATGATACCAATAGATGCTACAACTGCAAAAAGAAGGGTCACTTCCAGTATAACTGTCCTGAGCTAAGCCCCAAGGAAAGAAAGGAAAGGCAAACCAAAAGAGACAAGAAAAACTCAAGCAAGAAAGCTATGGTTGCTGAGGAAGAACATACTTAAGAAGGATCTAACTCTTCAGAAGAAATATTTTCAGATAGTGATAGTGATGATGTCTGCCTTGTTGCTATAGAGGAGGTAAATTCTTCTATCTCTGTTGCTGCTCCTACACAAGTACCTGAGTTGTCAAGTTCATCTGTAACCAATAATTTTGACCTGTTGGATTCTTTTGAGAATCTTATGAAGGGCTATTCGTGTTTTCAAGAACTATTCATTGAAACTCAAGAGCAGAATGAGGAACTGACTGCTGAGAATCTGAGGTGGAAAAACTCTAATGCTGCTGAGATCACTTCTCAATTAATGGGAGCTACTGATGAACTAGATGTTCTGAAAGTACAACTATCAGAGAAAGAGAAAGTGATAGAGGCCCTGAAAGGAAAGTTAGAGAAATCCACTGAAGAAAATTAGTTTATCAGGACTGAATTCAATGACCTCTTTGAGAAACATGAAACTCTAAAGAAAAATGAGGTTAGCTTGCGGAGAAAGGTAACTTTATTGAATTCTGCATCTAAAGCAATAGATGAAATTCAGAGTTATCAAAGACCTGCAATTATAAAGGCTGAATTGGGATATAATCCAGGTGGAACCTCACAAGGTCATCTAAATGCTGCTTCCTCTAGTATCACTAAGTTTGTCTTTGTTAAACCGGCGGTTCGTACTGATCTTCTTATTGAAGAACAACCCTGTGTTTTAGACAAGGGTAAATGACCTATGGTTTCAGAGAACCTGAAGGTTCAGGAAGGAAAGCCCAAACCTCAGGAAAATACTATAAAACTTGAACACTCAGTAGGAAATCCTCAGGCCAGTACTTCGAAGCCTCAGGCTAAGAATATCAACCTGAAGAAATCTGAACTGAACCATCAGAGGAATCCTCAGAAGAGAAACACTCAGCCGAGAAATTCTCAACTGAAGAGACCAAGTCCTAGGTATACTGAAAGACCCCAATTTTAGTACAGGCAACCTAAACCCCACTTGCCTAAGGGTAAAGGTTTCCTGAACCCAAGTCAGCAGAGACATAGACCAGCTGCACCAAGGCCAAGGCATTGGAACAAAAGGCCTGAACCCAAGAAGAACTCTAAGGCTCATGTTCATGCTAAGGCTGGCACTCATACACAGGATACTGCCAAGGCACCTAGGGTGGTGAATGTGTATGTAGATGTTTATGGAAGACAAATCAGCCACTCTAAAGTGATTAGAGTAGTGAGGCAGATTTGGGTTCCAAAAGATACAGCTAACCTAGTAGGACCCTACACCAAATGGGTACCTAAGGCCTGATCTGTTTTTCAGGTGAAGAAAAAGGGCACTGAGCTGAATAAAGACAACATAGCCTTGATGAGTGGAAATGAAATTGCACCTGCTGCATGGTACTTGGGCAGTGGATGTGTTGGGATATTTTAGTTTTGATAAATTATGCCAAAACATTATCAACTTGTGTTATTTAAATTAATCTACAGATAACAAGTTGAGGGGGAACGAGAGAACAAGTTAAGAAGAAGAAAAAATCAAAAAATCGGAAGAAGAAGAAGAAATCGAAATCGGAAGAAGAAAAATGGGTTTAATCGGGCTAGCATGCGCTTTCGAATCGATATCACCGAATGGAGAATCGATCATATTTGAATCGATTCAAGATCGATGCCGAATCGATGCAAGATCGATAAGCGAATCGATCACGATCGAGAGAGTCGAATCGAATCGATTCAATCGATCTTGATCGATGTTTAATCGATGCAAGATCGATTTAATCGAATCGATGTTTGAGATTAATATAAGCCGAATCGATTCAAGATCGAGTGCTTTGAATCGATTCAAGATCGATCTTGATCGAATCGATGATTGATCGGATCGAATCGATGCAAATCGGGATTGAAGATCGATATGCCGAATCGATGTAAAGATCGAGATGCCGAATCGATGAAGTATTAATGCCGAATCGATGTAAATCGATATCTTTGAATCGACATGCACTGCATCAGGATTAAACCAAAATCTGCAGACCAAATTTCAAAGACCCGTAAATATGCATACCAGATCTCAATAGCCGAGATCCGTTAGACACACAAAATCACCGACAATAAGAAGATAACAACACATATATGAATGTGACATAAAGTCGCAAACAACAAAGGCAATAGACAAAGAAAAGTTGGAAGACTATTAGTATGGATTTGAATATTACTCTCCAAATCTGAATATTCAAATCCACACTATAAATACATTGCACTATCTTCAAAAAGAAGATAATGGAGGATCCGCAAAGTGAAATTAAAGCCAAATATTCAAGCAACTCCATTCATAGAACACAGAGCAAGAAATACACACATATATTCAAAAGTGTTCTACCCTAGATCTAAGCACAAATGTAATATCCTAAGCTTAGAGGATTTTTCCCATCCTTAGCATTGAGGCTAAACAAATGTAAGGGAAAATCTCAACCTAGTTGAAACCAAACAAACCTTACCCAAATCGGTTTGATAGGATAGGTTTGTAGGTGAGTGTGAACTCCCCAAACATCTAGCAATCCCGAAAGGGAGGGTAGGCAATCCCATGTGGGAGATAAGTCCCGCTTGAGTGTGAACTCCCAAACATCTAGCAATCCCGAAAGGGAGGGTATGCGATCCCGTGAGGGAGATAAGTCCCGTTTGAGTGAGAACTTCGAAACATCTGTTGGTTAAGTTGGTGCCCCATGAAGGGAAGAGTGGATGTAGGGATTTAGTTGTCCAACCACTATAAAAATACGCGTGTGTTCTTATTTGCTTTCATATTAACTGTCATACATACTTTAGCAAATCTGCATAACACACATTCGAAAAAAAATAAGTCACCTCCCATTGAGATTTTACGAGTTTTAAATTGGGTTTTTCGGGACCATCAGGATGCTCAAGACCTATGATAGGATATACAAATCTGCTCACTAACTATGTTAAACAGAAAGACCCTCAGATAACTTTTGGAGATAATTCCAAAGGACAAACTGAAGGATATGAAACTCTTGAAGTTGATACTGTTCATATCCATGGTGTATCATATGTTTCTGGTTTAAAGCATAACTTGCTTTCTATCAGTCAATTCTGTGATAAGGGATTCAGTGTTGAGTTCTCAAAGAACTTATGTTATGTGAAAGACAATGATTCACAACAAATACTACTGATTGGAGATTAACTCCTATGGATACATGTTTAGTTGCAAAAAGGGTTATTGACACCAATTGGTTATGGCACAAAAGGCTGAATCATTTAAACTTCAAAATCCTGAACAAACTTGCAAGACTGGCACTTGTGAGAGGGTTACCAAATGAAGTATTCAGTAAAGACCATGTGTGTGATGCTTGTCAGAAAGGCAAACAAATCAAAGCATCATTTAAGAGCAAAGTAGAAGTATCTACTGATAGAATACTTCAATTGTTACATATAGATCTTTTTGGTCCAGTAACACCTATGAGCACTAATGATAGGAAATATACACTTGTGGTAGTTGATGACTACTCTAGATATACTTGGGTCATATTCTTACTCAAGAAGAATGAGACTCGCATAAAATCGCTACTGAACTCATCGAAAAGACTCAAGAATGAAAAAGAATCAGAGTGTTGTCAAAATCAGATCAGATAAAGACACTGAGTTTATCAACCATATTATGGGTGTGTTTTGAAACACTTAAAATTACTTCCAGAAGCACTTATTTTCAAAAGCTGTGAGAGGGAGCTTTGAAAATAAGTGCTTCTAGCTCATGAAACATCAGCTGCAAGAACTCCACAACAGAATGGTGTTGCTGAAAGAAGAAATAGGACATTGAAAGAAGCTGCAAGAACAATGATTGCTAAAGCTGACATTCCTAAAAGATTTTGGGCTGAAGCAGTCAATACTGCATGCTACTCTCAGAACAGATCCATGCTGACAAAAAAACAAGGAAAAACACCTTATGAACTATGGAATGAAATGAAGCCTTTTGTTTCTTTCTTTCGTATGTTTGGTTAAGAAACAGGAACATGACCCAGGAGACCTAATAAAGAGAATCACCAGACTTAGCCTGAAGAAGAATGATAAACCATCATTTGAGCCTGAAAAGAAGAAGTCAGCTACATTCTATGAATGGAGTGAATCTGACTCTGAACAAGAAGAAACTTAGGATGGAAATACTCAGGCTGGTGAAACTCAGGATGATAGTTCTCCACTAAAGGAAAGCCAACACACTGATGTTGACCAATCTGAACAAACCCCAGTTCAGACTCAGGTATGTAATGCCAATGAAGATGTGGTCACAGTTGAGGCAAACTCTGAATCCATCAACCAAGGGGGAACAAATGTCACTGACAATGTTCTGAATGGAATTTCCCCTGAGGAAGATGATTCCCTTTCTCATTTTCTGTTGTTCCCTGAATTTAATGAATTACCTGAACCTAACATTTCTGATGTTGAGGATACTACTAAAGGGGGAACATCCAGGAGAACATGTTTAGATAGTCATCCCTCAAGTCAGATTGTGGGTAATCTATCAGAATGTGTTAAAACAAGAAGGTTCCATGGTGAAAGTGCTTTATTCAGCTGCTTCCTATCTGAGAAAGAATCTACTGAGATTGAAGAAGCTCTTCAGGATTCCTTCTGGATCTCTGCTATGCAAGAAGAGCTGAATCAGTTTACAAGAAATGAAGTTTGGGAACTAGTGGACAAACCTAAGAAGCACAATGTGATTGGAACTAAGTGGGTGTTCAAGAACAAAAGAGATGAAGACAACAACATTGTAAGAAACAATGCAAGGCTAGTTGCACAGGGATATTCTCAAGAAGAAGGTTTGGACTATGATGAAACTTTTGCACCTGTTGCAAGACTAGAAGCCATCAGATTGTTTCTTGCATATGCTGCTCACATGAAATTCATAGTCTATCAGATGGATGTGAAAAGTGCATTTCTGAATGGTGTGCTTAAAGAAGAGGTTTATGTGGAACAACCTCCTGGCTTTTGTTAGAATGACCAAGTTTACAGGCTCAGAAAAGAGTTGTATGGTCTGAAGCAAACTCCCAGAGCATGGTATGATACACTTTCTCAATTTCTTACTAACTATGGTTTCACCAAAGGAACTGTTGATAGAACCTTGTTCAGAATAGAAGATGGGAAGGATATCTTACTAGTTCAGATTTATGTGGATGACATCATATTTGGATCTCCTAATCATCAGATGTGTGAAAAGTTTTCTGCCCTGATGAAAGGAAAGTTTTAGATGTCAATGATGGGGGAGATGAATTTCTTTCTAGGACTTCAAGTCAAGCAATCAAAGGAAGGTATATTCATTAATCAGACAAAGTACACCAGAGATCTGATTGCTAAATATGGTGTACGAAATTGCAATTTAGTTAGAATTCCTATGAATACTAATTACAAGATGGATCCTGATCCTGAAGGCAAATCAGTTAATCATACTGATTATAGAGGGATCATTGGATCACTGCTTTATCTCACAGTAAGTAGACCTGATATTACTTTTGCTGTTGGGATATGTGCAAGATACCAAGCTAATCCTTAGGCTAGTCACATGGAAGCTGCCAAAAAGATTCTGAGATATCTTAAAAGCACAGTGAAAAGAGGATTATGGTATCCACCTGATGATAATCTTGAATTAACAGGTTATTCAGATGTTGATTATGGTGGTTGTAGGATTGACAGGAAGTCTACTATAGGAACTTGTCAATTTCTTGGAAGCAAAATAATATCATGGTTTTCAAATAAACAAACCTTAGTACCAACCAGTACTACTGAAGCTGAATACATGGCTGCTGGAAGTTGTTGTGCACAGATTCTTTGGCTAAGATAACAATTGAGGGATTATAAGATAATAGCCATTGAAGTACCTATATTTTGTGACAATAATAGTGCAATTGCTATTACACAAAATCCGGTATTGCACACCAGATGCAAACATGTAGATATTAGACATCATTTCATTAGAGACCATGTTGAGAAAAAGGATATCAGGATGGAGAAAATTCATACTGATAAACAAAGAGTTGATATTTTGACTAAACCTTTGGCTGAGTCAAGATTTCAGGAATTATCAGTAGATTTGGGGATGTTGAGAATGGGCTTCGTCCTCGCCCCTCATGAGGGATTTCCGTGCCGCCTGGCTTCCGAGGCGAGTGAACACGTTATTCGAACCCGATGGTCTGTCCAGGGCCCAGTGATTCCGGACAATTGCATGTCTGGCCGCGCGGTATGACAATTGACCTGTGGATCGCCCCTCTCCATCAGGACAGCCTTGCCCTTGGAGGTTTCGGCGCCATGGGCTATTTTCTTTGTTGGGGATTATTCCCCCTCAGCGCCGAAATTGAGGCGCTTCTTATTGAGGACAATCATCACAGCTTTGGCATCCTCCGGCGTTTGAACACGTGTTGAAACAAAACCCATCGCGTGTGTCAGTTTTGTTTCCAGTAATAGCTTTTCCTTGGTTGATTGCCATTGTGGATGACTGGAGGATGGGTTTTCTAAAGAGTTTTTGAAAAATCAGTAGAATTGTTCCCACAGACGGCGCAATTATTGTAACTGGCTATAATTTGCCCAGCTAAACAATAATTTTGATAAGGAATAGAAACTAATGGAAATCAACGTAATGTAAAATGATAAAAGATTGGTGACCCGGTTCGTCCTTTGAATCAGACTACGTCCGGGGGCGTCCAAGCCAGGATTTATGTAAAATATATATGCCTAAGTCCTAAGAATCTTTTCCTTACAAATGTGTCCATGAAGGCCTATTTATACTATGATTCTCACCTCTTGGGCGGGAATTTACATAAGGAATAATGCCTATGAAAGGGTTATAATTATAGAAATCGCTAATTCCGCCTTGACGGGCCAGAAGTCGCATGTCTTTAATACGCACCAATAGTGGAGCGGAATTTGGGGGCAGATTTCGTGGCACGCCAGGTGTTGTCTTTGACCATGCGAGCTGAGTAGTTAGGACTGATGTAGGTCATTCCCGACTTGAGGATGTAAAATGTAGGTCGCGCTGCGACTTCCTAAGTTGCCGATTTCTGCGACTTGAGAGTCGAGTTTTATCCGGATCGGGCGGGTTGGTCCTGCGGTCTCCTTACGGAGGCCATTTCATGCAGCCCTTTTTGGACTGTTTTGTCATCTTCATGACCAGGTGGGAGGTCGGAATAATTCATGCTACAACAGACACTCTTGCTAAAGTAGTTTCTCAAGCCACTGAACAAGAAACCACTCAGGAAGAAATTCTACCTGGAGGAGGAGGTGATGAAGAAGATGTCTTTACTGAGGTACTTGGTACCAGTATTGGCACTGACAGAATAACCAGAGAGATCTTCACAGGTTCCCAAAAACCTACTAAGGAAAGACAAATAACCATCCTACCCACACAACCCTCAGAGCCAATATTTCCATACATTCAGAGGCTCATTCCAGCTCTGAAGAGGAGGCACCTGTTCCTGAACTCAGGAAAGGTGAAGCTGAAGAAAGGGAGTGGAGACAGAAGGCAGAGAGATTTGTCTTGGACAAATACCCTGAACTTACAGACTATTCTGATCTTCAAAATATGTTTTTCAGGTTGAAGACTGCAATGTTAATTGTCAATCAATCCTTTGCCATGATGCTGAAGATTTGCAATTTCAGAGGGGAAGACTTCTGGGCAGAAGAGGTTGCTGAACTTGACGCCTTCTCTGGTTTAGGAAAAAGAAGACTTAGGATCAAACAATCTAAGTTTGATGTCTTAGTACAGAAAAAGATTGCTGAAAGGAAGATTGTCACTCAGCCTGAAGAAAAAGTGAGTGGACAGGACAAGGATGATCAAGAACCTTCTCAGGAGAAGTATGTTGAAGATAATCATGAAGGGAGCAAGAGGGTTGGTGACTCAAGTGTTGATGCAACCATTCAGAGGGAACAACCTCAGGATGTTCCACCTTTGCAGATGATCATTGTTGGGCAAGTAGTCCAGTACCAGAAGGAGCCTGAAGTCAAAAAAAACCGAGATAACAGATGTTGGAGTTCAAACTGATACTGAGGCAAAAGTTCCAACTCCTCCACAACCATCTGTTGATCTCACTCCATTCCTTGAGAAGCTTACCAAGCTTGAGCCACTCGTTGATCAAATTGCAAGGCTTGAGCCCCTAGTGGACAAAGTGTTGAATCTTGCTGATGCACAAACTTCTCAAAGCAAAACAATTGAGTTACTAAGCACATCAATGGTAACATCTGATCAGGTAACTCTATTGTCCACTGCTATTGATGATAAGCTTGATGAGTTAAATACTAGACTGGGAGATATGTCAAGAGATGTGTTAGGATAAATTGAAAAGAAGTATGAGGAGAGATCGAAGTTTCTGGAAGAGAAATTGACTGCCAGAAATGAGGAAATGATCAAAGATGCTATTGAGGAAATGAGTACATCACTCATGACCAAAATGCATGCTAGTTTTGGTGGTCTGGCAGAAGATACCTCTACTGGGCTGAATGTTCTTCAAAGGCTACAGGATGAGAACTTTCACATAGCTGCTGAATTGAGATCTGTTGGGCGCGAGCAGTTACACATGGACAAAACCCTTTCTGAGATACTGGTCAATTATGATGCCAAAAAGGGAAAAAGTTATGATAGGCTCATAAAATTACCTGTTATTGAAGGGAAGCTGTTAACTCAGGGAGAAACTGTTATTCTTAAAGGGAAAAGAAAAGAGCCTGAAGTGATTATAAATCCTGATGCTGCCCAAGAAGTTCTTGAACAAAGGGCCAAGAGACAAAGAGCTCAGGAGTCTAGCAAAATGGGTGAAGCTCAGGCCGTCCTGAACCCAAAACCTGCTGAGACTCAGGAGAAAGCAACTGTTTTTATTGAAAAGCCTGTTCAGAAGAAGAGACAAGCTGAAAAGCCTATCAGGAGAAAACTATCAGAAGAATTTACTGAGACAGACATTGTTGAAACTGAAGCACAAAGGAGTGAAGAATCTGAAGTTGATGAACTGTTCAAGGAAGGCTTTGGTGAATATGATGTTGTTTCAAAAAGAATTGACTGGGATTGACATAATTCTGTCAAAATGATTGAAGCTGAAAGGAGGAAGAAAGCTGCCATTTCTGTGTCTGGTGTTGAGATGACCAAAAAAGCTAGAGAAGAAGCTAAAAGAATCAGAGGGGTTTCAGAGATTTGTCCTAAGAAGGAGAGGCACCAAACCAAGAAAGAGGCAATGGCCGCATACAGACAAATGGATGCCAATAGAATTGAATGATAAATGGGAGCAAACCAAGAGGGAATTTGTATTCAATTATGACATTCTATAAACTTGGCCTCATCCTATTCCTGACGGAGATGATGCATTCATTGCATATATCCTGAGGAATTTCACTGATGTATTTCAAAGGTGGTTCAATCTGTTTGACACCTTGGGATATCAATTAAAGGCACCAGGACAAATGAAGTATCCTCCACTAAAATTCAGCAACGGAATGATCAACTACGACTTCATCTATGCAGACTTTGTGGATCAAGCTGAATATCTTGAATTGACAGGAAATGATGCGAGGATTATTCAGGAAAGGGAAGAGCTGAAGAAGAGATATTATGGAATGTTCAACTTGGAACCACCATCTGATGAGATTGAGTTTGAAGATGAGTGGAGATTTATTTTCTTATGTTCAGTAGAGTAGGATAAACTTGTATCCTGTACTTATGCTCTTTTCATCAATGAAACTCCACTGACTTTTTGTGTTCTGAAAACATAATATCTCATTATCTTACTGATGTTTGTCCTTTAATTTTAAGTGACTTGTTCTTAGGAAATGAAAACTTGAATAGATTATAGGTTCTGTTTTCCTTACTTGAAATTGTAACAAGTTGGTTTTGACATCATCAAAAAGGGGGAAATTGTTGGGAGATGAATTTAATAAATGTTTTGATTAGATCCCAAAACCCCTGAGTATGACATGTTTCAGGACAACTTAATAGAACAGGAATCAGGTTTTCAATAGGTGATAAGATCAGGGTTATCTGCATCTTGTATAGTCAGTAGATATAGCTCAGGATAGTATAAGAATATATACTGAAGAACACATTGAAGGAAAACTTAATGTTCTGAAGGCTCAGAAAATGTTGAAGGCTCAGAAGATCCTGAAGACCGAAGAACCTGAAGACCAAAGATCCTGAAGATTGTTTTGTACTGACCAATAAGACCCTGAACAACTATTTCAGTGTAAATAATATTATGTTCATTCTTAGTACAAACAAAGAGAATGTTACACATTCGTGGACATTAAGGAACATATCAGATCAGTATAGTGACCAACAAAGAGCCGTTTTGTTTGTCTCTGATCAAAAGAAGTATTCAACCCAGTGTTGTCAGAACCGGACCGGACCGGCAGGTTCGACCGGTTAAACTGCGAACCGGTCCGAAACCCCCCTAATAACCATTTTATCGGTCGAACCGGTCAAAACCGGTCAGAACCTGTCAAAACCGATCAGAACCGGTATAACCGGTTCGACCGGTTCTATCTTTTTCTTTCTTTGAACTGCCGGCCGACGATTTTTACGCGACGAACGGAGGTTATGGGGAGGGGGTTTGGAGGGACTTTTTGGGAAAAGCGATGATGGAAGAAGGTTGAAGACGAGCGCCCTGGATTTTATGAGAATGGCTGAGTGAATTTTGGTTCTATTATTTGTAATGTAGAAGACGCCATTTTCGTCTTTTCTCTGTGCAAATTCGAAATACCAGTACAAGTATACAGGATGTGTTTTTTTTTTGGATGAATGGTGTTTGGAGTAGAGAGAAGAGTGAGTGAATTTTTGGAAGGGGGGTGTGAAAATGGGATTTAAAATTTAAATAGAGGAATGATTGTAAAATGTAATTAGAATTAGTCAAATGCTAAATAGAATATGAAATGTTAGGGACAAAATATGCTGCGCATACCAGCTTTAATTCAGTTTCCTCATCCTCCCAAGATTGTTTCTTTGTACTCTCTGAGTCGAATTTTGTGTTTTTTATTTTTCCATTTTCAAAAAAAAGGGTTCTTTTTTTTCTTTTCCATTTTTGTGCCCCTTTTAAAATATAATATATATATTTCCATGATTTGCGGATAATGGAAGAAGTACTAGCTAATTTATTATATCCCATGATCTGCGGATAGCCTAACAAATTAAATAAAAATTTAAAATATAATATATATATATATATATATATATATATATATATACTTATTTTAATTTTAAATTAAACATAGAAAATATTAAAAAAATTAAATAGAATCATTTCAACGGTTGAACCACCGGTTGAACCGCTAACCGGTGGTCTGTCCGGTTCGATCACCGGTTCGGTTATGAAAACACTGCTTCAACCAATAAGGAGGCAACAACAGCGTACTATGCTGACACTGAAAGCGACATCACACTGAGGAAATATCAGGATTGATATCTTCCAGTTCACAGAAGTTGATGATTGGTTGCGTGACTGTTTCTTACCCAAACCATGCAAGGGTGTGTTCAAACCCTAAAGATAACCGTTCATCACACTCCATAAGAGGAAACCCTTGAAGTTATTTTTCCAACGGATATTTTTTCAAGAGTAACCTTAGTGAGTTGCCTATAAATACCAGTGACCTTCATCATTGCAAGGTTACGGGAAATCAAGCAACTCCAGAGCTCATTCGTATTCAAGTTATTACTGTGAAGCACTCGAAACCCTAAGAATTTCCCAAGTGTTTCATCATTGAAGAGAGCTCATTTACTAAGCCTAGATTCAAAGCATATTCAAAGGTTAGTTAGAGATATCATAGCCTTTTGTCTTGTGTTCTAAATTGTAAAAGGATATCTCACCTAGTTGGAAACCAACCAAACCTAAACCCTATTGTTTAGGTAGTTTGAGTGTGTGATTGTTGGAAAGTGAGAGTTGTAAAGAGTTTGTAAGCTGCAGTTGAGTTCAGTCTGAAAACTCTAGAGAAGAAGTTAGTAAGCTGCTTGTGACTGTCTGAAAGCTTGTGTGTGTTTGAGTTAGTATGCTGCAGTGTAGTTCAGCCTGAAAGCTCATAGAAGAAAGCTAGTAAGCTGTTGAGTTCAGTCTGAAAGCTTAAGGTAGTAGTAGAAGTGAGTTAAGGAATTTCTCTGAAGATTCAGAGAGAGTGGACGTAGGATCTTTGCCTCTGAACCACTATAATTACTGTGTTATTTGCTTTCTGCTCTGCATTATTTTGTGTTGCATATTTTTCACTGAAAGCATACTGAGTTTTCTGATATTCAGTTGGAATCAATCCACTGAGTCTGCATCGAACTAGGCACAGCCTTAACCACGATTTTACTAAAGGCAAAGAGATTTTCAGCAAGTTAAAACGAGCTTAGAACTTAGGGCCTACACATTCCGCACTCTTGTTAAGCTAGAACAGATAGTTGTCAAACTGAACAAACTCAACTGAGTATTCAGCAAGATAGTTATCTGATCCAAGTTTCTCAGGACTCTGTTTTAAATTCACTCAGATCAGTTGAGCTAATTTGAAGTCACTAAAAGCTGTTCAGGGTTATTGTCTCAGTAGACTTTGACTCAGGACAATTTGTGCTTCTCAGTACTGACATTCAGGATAACCTGAGTCACTGATCAGCAAGGTTTTAAACATTTGAAAAATCACTATACACGTGTATCCCCCCCCTCCCATACACGTGTGAGACTCGTTTACCCCGGGACCAACAAGAAACAACACATACCTCCCATAATCTTTAAACCACTGAACCATTCACAAAAACAGCGAAGGGACAAATTCCGAAATGTTATTACAACAAACCCAAAAACACAAACATCAATAGGCCAAAAACAGTCGTCCAATAACGAATCCATCGAATAAACCCCAAAAGAAATCAGTTATCATCAAGAAACTCTCGATCAGAGCAGTAAGCCCAAGAAATCGAAATGAAATCATAAAAAAATCCACATAGAAAATAGCAACCAAACCGAAATTGCCGAATGAGATACAGATCTTCCAAATCAATGACGTATTCAAAGCTCCAGATAGAAAATCGGGTAAAAATCATGAAAAAGCCAGTCGAATGGTGAAGACGGTGGCGGCAGCATTGCTAATTCCGCTTCTTCCATTTGTAGAAATGAAATGGGTAGAAATGAGAAAGGGGAGTGTCGCGGGGGATATATGTTGTGTTTGACTGAATTTTGAATTTGTTGAGGGGGATATGCCCTCGGGACGTGTCAGCCAAATTTGGCGAGGGTGGGTCCGCCCTCGTTAAATTTTGGTCTAGGTTTGCCGAGGGATATTTTCCCTCAAGAAATTGTCAATCTAATTTGCCGAGAGGTACTGCCCTTGAGAATATTTTAACCCTTGTTAAAACCCTCGTTCAAGTTTTCCCTCGACAAAACCCACGGTAATTAACGAGGGTTCTTTTTCCCTCTTTGATCTCCCTCGTTAAATCAACATTTTTTTGTAGTGGACAGTGTATCATTTCTCTTCTCAGCTCTGAATTTGCAATGAAAGATTTGGGATCATTACATTATTTTTTGGGTATAGCAGTGACACGTCATGCAGGTGGTCTGTTTTTGTCTCAAATGAAATATGCTACTGAGATAATTGAGCGGGTTGGTATGTCATTATGTAAGCCATCCTCTACTCCGGTTGATACTAAGCCAAAACTCAGTGTCAAGTCCGACGCACCGTATGCAAATCCATCTCACTATCGAAGTTTAGCTGGGGCCCTACAATATCTCACTTTCACACGGCCCAACATATCGTATGATGTACAACAAGTGTGTTTGTTTATGCATGATCCTCGAGACGAACACATGAATGCTCGGAAATGCATTATTCGCTATATTCAAGGGACTCTAGATCATGGTCTTCACTTGTATCCATCTGCGACAAATACTCTCGTTTCCTATATGGATGCAGATTGGGGGGGGTGTCCAGATACGCGTCGTTCGATGTCAGGATATTCTGTGTTTCTTGGAGATAATTTAGTCTCTTGGTCAACGAAACGACAGACTACACTGTCCCGATCGAGTGCAGAGGCTGAATACCGCGGTGTGGCCAATGTTGTTTCAGAATCATGTTGGCTACACAACTAATTGTTGGAACTAAATTGTCCAATATCAACTGCTACATTGGTGTATAGTGATAATATCAGTGCCATATATCTCGCCGGAAATCCAGTACAATACCAACGAACAAAACATATTGAGATGGATATTCATTTTGTTCGAGAAAAGGTTGCTCGTGGCCAAGTACGAGTATTGCACGTTCCTTCACAACATCAACTTGCCAATATATTTACTAAGGGTCTTCCCTCGGTTTTATTTGAAGACTTTCGAAATAGTCTCAGCGTTCGCCTACCTCCAGTTTCAACTGAGGGGGTGTGATTAGAATATATGTAAATATTTCTCATTAATAGCATAGCATTCTATATATGGTAGGTGTAGTAATTATTCCTCAATTGTAGCCTTAGATTGGGCATGTACATGTGTATATTATGGACCTCTTTGAAGGTATGAAATCAACGGATTATATTCTAATAGTCATCTAGAAATGTCATTTTTTTTTTGGTTCAAGAATTAGAAATGAAGTCCCAAGATTTTATTATGATTCGTTTTGCTTATCAAGTAGATTTTGGTCCCTTGTGAGAGCGCCCCAAAACTCTCTCTCCCCTATAAATAATCCACTCCTTACTCATTTCCCTCCTTATAATCAACCCTCCGCCATTTCACTCTCTTTGAAAAAAACAGCACAAACACAAGGATATATAGAGGAATAAATAATCACACCCACATACTAATAATCAAACTTAAAATTAATCAATGTCATCTCTCAAAGCCAATGATCCACACATTCCAGCCATTCAATCAAGAACCGTGTTATTCCTGATTTTCCCAAACCAGGTTTTCACCAACCCCCACTCTGTTTCTTGATGTTCATAATTGGTTCAAGATTTAATTTTTCTTGATTTTAATGACTTAATTTTTTATGGGTTTTGCACTGGAATAATGTTTCAAGATATCACCACACTTTTACTCGACCCAAAGGTCTTCAGAGACACCATTGATTTGTTCATCGAGCGCTATAAAAACAACAACATTTCTGTTGTTGCTGGTACTCCTATTATATATTCCGTCATTTTCGTTTTGTTTTCTTGCAGTTGTTACAAAACGTATTTTACTCTCTTTTGTCTTTGCACACTAGTTTTTTTTTTTTTAATCTGTGGTCCCGTTTCAACTTATTTTATTCAAGTCTTCTTATAAAACAATTCAAGTTTTTTTTTTTTTTTTTTTAATTTTCTTAGATACAAGAACTCTTTTTAAATGTATGAGTAGGTAGTATGGTGTGTAATTTGTAAAGACTTTGAATTTAGGAGAATCTTGTGTGTAAATTGAGATAAAAGATGATACTCCATCCGTCCCAATCTTTAAGGTTTTCTTTCCATTTTTTTTGTCCCAATCTTTAAGGTTTCTTTCCTAAAATGGAAATACACTTTATCACTTTATCACATCACTTTATCACTTTATCACATAAAATACTAATAAATAACTCTTTCTACCCCCAACTACCTATCACTTTATCACATAAAATACTAATAAACAACTCTTTCTAATCACTATTCCCATAAATCCTTATGAACAGTCAAAAAACCCTAAAGAATGGGATGAAGGTAGTAGTATTCAATTTCTTTCAGAGTAAGAATGTCCACTGTGCAATTTAAGTGCATTTTTTTAAACATGCAACCTTATGTCAGTGAAAACTAGTTGTATGTTTAAATATAAACAAGGTTCATGCTTTTGTGAAAGAAATTGCATGTTTGAAAAATACGGAGGTTGTTCATTTTATAAAGATGATAGTTTTCAATTAATATGAAGGGTTCAGCATGAAGAATAGTGGCATGTGCTTCTTAAATATCATTTGGATATCAAGTGTTAAATTGTAGTGGCGTTTGGTAATGGGTTCCCACAATCCACATTTTTAAATTGGGGGTGTAGGCCCCATGGCTGCATCATGCTTTCATTTTCTTGAATTATATTCGTATAATTCTAACTAGATTGTGAAGTGCGTTTGGGGAATTCTTTGTTTGGTTGTGAATTATGATTGTGTCTGAGTAGCATTTGGTTTTTTTTTTTTCTTGATAAGCAATGATGAAAATTTTTGTTAGATAAAAATTGTTTATGTGGTTTAAAGTCCACTATAATCAGTACCTCCTTTCTACTCTTCCATTGAATTGGTTTCATTATGTTTAATTATGCTTGATCAAACTTTTATCACTTTTAACTTTATAAAAGTGGGACAGAGTAGTGTCTTTCCTGTAGTTCTTTTCCGTCTATTTGTGATATTGTCAAACGAGGCAATGTAATCTAAGAAGACAAATATTACGGTAAAACACATGTATGACATATCAAAATGCACACCGATACCCTATATAATTTTTGGTATACAAAAAATTTATTTCATTCATTATGAAATGGTATACTAAAATTTTGATATGGCTAAAAAATTTTGATAAGTATTTTTCATATACCCAAGACTTTCATTACGATATCGATTTGCAATTTTATATCCGAAAATTTTTGGTACAATATTTGGTATGAATATGGAATAGTATTTTCGGTATACGAACCACTAATCTTTTCACATATATACTGCTTTAATCATATAAATAGACAAAGACTGCAAATTGAGGCATTTAGTTTTAACATTTAAAATCTATTGACGTCTTGGAAATGTTAGTTGCAGACCTGGGGATATAAAAATGTTAAATTTGTTCGACAACTCCCAGTTATATCTTTGTGATGGCTTTGTTTTATATAATTTTTGGACAATACCTTGTTTGCATATGTGTTTTTTAGTCTTCTGTTCTACCTTTCAGATTCCTCTAATTGATGGTGTAGACACTTAAATTTTATTAAATTTAATAGTGTCATATATTTGTTATAATCCTGATTTTGGAGATAAAAATATAAAGAGTCACTTTCCTGTGCACTGCATGCACCAATAAAAAATAGTGCACTCTAAACCCTAACCCCTAAATAGTGAACCCTAAATCATATTTGAACCATTTGGGCCAGGTGAACCATGAACCACTTGGGCCGAGTGAACCATGAACCACTCTGGCCGGGTTTGGGGTCGGGTCGGGTATTAAAAAATTAAAAAAAACATCTAAAACTGAAATTAAAGTTAAAAGAAAACCGAAATTGAAAAAAGAAAAAAAAGTTAAAACTAAAAAAAAATAGAAAAAGAGCTTTTAAAATTAAATTGCACCAATTTTATTGGTGCATGTGGTGCACAGGAGAATTTGTCAAATATAAAATAATATCTCCAAAATTTGAGATTATATTTTCTTTTTTGAAATTATCTTTTTCTTACTTAGATTTGAGAATATTCTTTTCTTTTGAGAATATTCTTTCTTGCTCTCTAAGTCGTTGATCTCTTATAAATAGGAGAGTCGAAATAGAATTTCAATAGGTCAGAAGTCATATGGAATAAGTCACTAACGACTACATTGCCTCCTTACTACCAAATTGTAGGAAAATCCGGAATAAGTCGCTAAGACCCTGGTACTACCCAAAATCCGGAATACTAAGACCCCTGTACCCCCTTTAGAGAGAGGAATCAAGAGATCAACGAAAGTTGTAACCCCAAATTCTAAATAAATGTATGTTTATCATTTTTTTTCTCGCATTCTACATGTTTATTTTCAGGTGATTAAATTTGTTGGTTCACATATGGTATTTCACAAATTTGACCACATTTTTTAATCATTTAGATGCTAAAGAGTGGTCCTAAATTAACAAACCTCCCTAATTGAGTGAGTCTCATGTACATTCAGGTGCAACAAGCACTCATAGTGCATTTTTTAATCATGCAATTGTTATACTGAAAGACCCATCTTGTTTACATTGAACCGTGCAACTATTTTTCCATATTTATAGTTCCACGGGTCAATGTAAACAAATTGCATATTTCAGTATAACAAGTTGCATGGTTCTAAAATGCACTATGAGTGCACAATGCACCTGGATGCATACAAGATTTAGCCTCCCTGATTTTGCTCCATTTGGAATTAGAATCACATGTTGAAGTGAAAATTAAATAAAAACCTTCCAAGTTAAGATAATTATTATTATTCTATGAAGAAATAACGCATGCTTCTTTGATCATTCTTGATGCACTTATTTAGTAACATGTTTCCAACTCCAGGAATTGAGGTTCGAGGCTTTATATTCGGTCCCTCTATTGCTTTAGCAATTGGAGCAAAGTTTGTCCCCTTAAGAAAACCAAAGAAACTGCTAGGTAATCTTTATGACTCGTATAATATTTGCAGAACTCTTCAATATTTAAGTTGATTGCTTTCAGTTAAACAAGAAGTCTACTGGATGGTTCTAACTTTATCTTCCCTCAACCGTGATTCCATTCAATATCTTTAATGTTTTCACTTAAGATCCAGTGTATCTAAATCTAATATCAACATCATTTGGTTATTCGCTTTGGTGCATAGTTAACTATTTTAATTGGAGAGTAACACTTGGGTGCACTAGTTGCACCATGCAACTGGTGCACAATTAATATTGTTCAATGAAAACAACTAATACTGACCAGTGAAAATAATTTATACTGTACAACTAATACCATTTAAAATTGCACTTTGACTTTCCCCGTGCAATTGGTGAATAGAAGTATTTGCCTTTCAATTAAGGTCAATGTCATTTATCTTGCTACCTGTTAGCAACTAATACCTTTAAGTAAAAACAACTAATACCATTTCAAATTGCACTTGAGTTGCACGGTGCAACCGGTGAAAGGAAGTATTTGCCTTTTAATTGAGGCCAATGTCATCAATCTTTAACATGAACCTATTAGCAGCTCCCAAAAATCCAATCTTATTATGCATTATTCTTTACTTTCTTCGTTGTATTACTATCTTTATTTTCTAATCCGTATCATATGTTTAACATTACAGGTAAAGTTTTCAGACAAGAGTACGACTTGGAATATGGAAGTGATTGTCTTGAGATGCATGTTGGCGCAGTGGCTTCTACAATCATTGTCCAACTTTATTTTGCAGAAATTAATGTATATGCTAATTTCAATTTCTCTGTTTTTTAATTTGCAGAACGTGCTGGAGCTGAAGTACTGGAGTGTGCCTGTGTCATTGAAATACCTGCTCTCAAGGTTTTCTTTTTTACTGTCTTCTTACTTCCCATTCCATTTACTTATTTACCCGTATTTCGGTTTAATTTTTCTTTCTAGCTTATTCATTCATCTCACGTGACGAGAGTATCTCGAAGTTACAAATTTGATCCCATATCTACTAGATACAAATCAATTTTCACTATTAAGTCACATAATATTTAAAATAATTCAATTTTTGTTCTACATTGATAATCCTTTGTTTTAGGATGATAATTAATTTTGAAATTTTTTTTAATTGAAATCGTTATGCCACATAAGCGACACCAAGCCATTAGTCATGTTGCTATATGAAATTCCAACAGTTCACATGAACAACACGTGCAAAAATCTTGCAACCTTATCAATATAGGATTAAATTACGTCGTTTTACAAGTTATGCTACTTAATTCAGAAAATTATTTTTTATGCGACTAAAATTGCCATATCGAATAAATAAGGGACAAATTTTGCAATGTCTTGGTGAAATTAAATGGCGTCGTTTCCTTACCTTTTTACATACTAGTTTGTTGCCCGTGCTATGTACGGACCTTTTATAATTTTATTTTTTATTAGTTTGTAAGTATTTTACGTCACATGTAAGTAATTAGTAAAAAATAATTGATAAACAAAGAGTTTTCATGGAGACCATGACTTTTTGTGATCAATAATTGAATGATTGAATAATTTTAAACAATATATATTTACTATCTTCTTTATGATTCACAATCTCTTGGAACTGCAGTAGTACATTAGACATTGAATAATTCTTGAATATTAACCTAATTATATTTGCCACTCTCTCATAGGATAGAGAATATAAGGAGTAATGAATCTACACAATTTAATTAGAATACTTATAATGTAAAACAAATACTTCCTCTAAAACTCAACCTCTCAACATTAGTATTATATAAAAACAATAATTCATCATGAAACTTCAAACCTTTTTTTTTTTAACCCATCTTAGCTAAAAATTTGCCTACCAATATGAATTTTAAAATGTCTCTTCCAACTATGAGTTGATCTTGTGTCAACTCCTCTTCAAAGTGTAAAAGTAAATTTCTATCAACGCCAATGTAATTGGCTGAGATAAATTTTCCCTCCTAACTTCAGGCCTTGCCAGAAAAATTTACGGCGTCAAGAATACTTTCGTTAAAAGTGAATAAAAATATGAAAACTAAACCAATTCTTTAAAAGGTATTAATTTAATAATCCAAATTTTAGTGTTTCGTTTGTAAAATGTGATACCAACTATATGGCACATGAGATTGTGAGGGTGTCTCGTTAGTATGAGAGCCCTCATTGTTGGGATGATTCACCAAATCTTGTGGTTGGACATTCTATCACTTTATGCGCTGGAATAATATGAGCGCTAAGCATTACTAAAAAAAAATACATATATATATTAATTTTAAAATCATTCTTTGTCATAATTTCTAACTTCCATCGAAACTTCTCTGTACAATGTATCTCAACCTTATTTAGGGTGGCATACTTGGAAAGTGTTCCAAGAAATTTCTTCTATAAAATTATAGGACCAAAGGCAACTCAAAGCCAGTTCAACTTTTCCCGTGTTCGTATCCCTTAAGGCGTCCTCGCCAATATCGAAGAAAATCTACTTAGCTAACTAAATGAAATGTCTTTAATTATGCCTGAGCAGAGAGAAAAATTAGTATTTGAACTTGAAGAAGTGGTTCAGTCATCTGTTTGTGTATGTTCCCAACATACCTGCAATTTTCATGTTTAGAGGTTATGAAGAAAACAAAACAAAGAAAATTAAATGAAACATAAAATAATCACCCCAAATATTCCAAAATGAAAGACACACAGTACATGAAGCTCAAATTTGGTGCAAACACTCGGATAGGACATTGAGACTTAAAATATCACAGGAGAACATGCAAACAAATTAGAAGTAAAGACAAATAATTAAAATTAAACATTTGTCTCTTTCTTTATTTAAGAAAATGAAACAAAATGTTTCAATCACTCACACACTGCAACATGTACAAATAAGCAAATGATAAATTTGAAAAAATGCAAGCAAACCAATATTAACTAAACCTGCTGGAAACTTAGCAGGAAACCTTTTAGTTCTTCTTTATGACATTTGATCGATTTTGACACATTAGGAACAAAGATTCAACTTGTGGGAACAATTTCTCGATCTAATCATCAATCTCAATGAAGAGTGAATCACCCTTACAATGTTCTATTCTAAGACGTAAGGAAACATCATATTCATGACCAATCGAATAAATGTCAGCATAACCACTTCTCCAACGGGAAGCTTAAGCACCATCTTTGTGAAAAAAAGATGAACATGAACACAAAAATGTACCATACAAGTCTTTATTAGAATTTAAAAACATGCCAAGAACAAATAGAAATACATAGAAAAAAGTGAAAGAGCAGTTGATTTATACCTTACCTGATTAAAGGTTAACACAGATCTGTGCTTTAAACCTACACAACCTGGGAAAAAAATATTGAACACAAGAAAGGAAAAACGATTCACTCGCAGAGAATACATTCTCACCATATATTTTATATTTTACCATGTAGAGGAAAAATGACATGAAAAAAATGAAAAAATGATTCACTCATAGCAAAATTACATGAAAGAAAGCGTGAATTGAAATCATTAATAAGTAATCGAAACAAAAATGGATGATTAGAGTAAAATATCTCTCGATCTATCATGGTTTCGGAATGTAGGTTGGACGGGAAGCCGGTATACGTACTTGTGGACTCTCACTAATACTCTTGAGACAAGAATGCAACACATGAGGACTCATTGCATTTATTCACATCTTCCCTAAATCCGCATACACCATTGCTTCTTTTAAACTCCTAAAATCATCTCCTTCCCTAAATCAGCATAAACCATGGCCCATTGCATTTATTCACATCTTCCCTAAATCCGCATACACCATGGCCCATTGCTTCTTTTGTCAATTTATCTATGTATTAAAATATTAAAATAGATTGGGTAGTGTATTTCCTAAGAAGGTGGTGCTAATAACATTAATTAGGCTTCATTTTATTTTTGTATTTGGGCTAAAATAATGGAATATTTGGGCCAGCCTGCCATGCCCTACCTACAAAGAGGGTTGGTTGAGTTAAGCACTTAAAAGCCCACATAAAGGCCAAAACAGGCCAGCCCACATGCTTTACGTATTTCTTTAAGTAATTTTGTTTTCTTCAAAATTCAAATGTTATATTTGTGTATTATTTTAGTGCCAGGTGAATACACCGAAAGAAAAGAAAAATATATATAAGGTAGGATTTCCATATAGATGCAGTGAAATGTCTCCTTCACAACTTCACTTGCAGAAACCCAAGTAGCACCAAATTCCATGCTAAAAAGCAACTCATCAATCTAATACAAAATCACATGTCCCCTAAGAAGAAACGTCAACTTCATGACAACAACCAAACATCATCACTTGACCAAATTAGCATACCGTTGGGTAGTCTCTCCATCTCAAATAATAATTGGTCAGATGATGATTTCTGAAATTCTTGTCAATTTTAATTTTATTTCTTCAAACTTGTTTTAAACACTAATTATAATGCATAATGAAGTCACTGCTTCCGTTCAATACACATGCAATACTTGAAAAAACAATAGGGATATAGTGAAACAAGTGATATTATTTACAAAAATAAGTACTATGATTATAGGTAAAACAGATGAAACAATTTTTCTAAGAAAAACCAATTTTACCTTTGAACAGTTCAAGGATGGAACCAATTGGAGGGTTGGGGGGCCTCCTGTCTTTGAAAATATTTAGTATATATATATATATATATATATATATATATATATATATATATTTATTTATTTATTTATTTGCTTTCAATATCAGAGTTCAATTACCGTTTAGACATATAGTCAATCTTTTCTAATATATTCTAACATTTCTAAATATTTGTAGCTCAATCTTTTCTTTTTTTTTTATTTTACTCTACTACAACCCTAAATTTATTTATTTATTTATACAAAATTTTTATCTTAATTTCTTTATATCATTATTAATTATCTGATTATATAATTTGCTTATTGATTTTAGATGTGTTTCATGATTAATAATGTACTAAATTTGCACCATGTACAGGGACTGACATCTGCCCAGTGTCGGAAGGATACTTTTATATGACGATTCAACTTACATATGAAGTTCTAGATAACAAGATTAATATTATATACATGTTGAGTGTTGTTATTTAAGTATCACTGCTACACATTTGAGTTTGGAGAGCTCCACTTGGACAACCCTTTTTTCGAATAGCTCTCCAAGTGGTCCCTTGGAGAGCGGTTCTATTAAAAAAAAAAAAACCAACGGTTAAAAACAGCTGTCCAAGATCAAATCTTAGACAGCGGTTCATAACCGTTGTGCAAGTGTAATTGGAGAGAAGTTTTGAACCGTTGTCCAAGGTAAAGCTTGGACAGCAGGTTCATAACCGCTCTCCAAGTGAATTATTATTATTTTTTTTGTAAAGCTTGTATTTTTTGTTTTATTTTTTTGTTTTTGTAAATTCTTTTTAGGTACAGTTCAAATATTTTATTATTTAAATTCTCGTGTTATTTCTTTTTAATATTCGTCTTATATAATGAGATTAATACAAACTCTTATGTAAAACTTGTTCATAATATTAAATTCATATTATTACACTTACGAACTTGTATCACTATTAATTCTTATAAATTAATACCTATAATATTTAATATTCTTATAAATTAATTCAATTTTGTCTAAGTATTACTTATTTAGATAGAAAAGTACTATTACTTGTTTAAATAGAAAAGTATTACTTGTTTAAATAGAAAAGTATTACATGTTTAGATAGAAATGTATAACTTGTTTAAAGAAAAGTATTACTTATTTAGATGAAAAAGTATTACTTGTTTAAAGAAAAATATTACTTATTTAGATAGAAAAGTATTGCTTGTTTAAATAGAAAAGTATTACTTGTTTAGATAGAAATGTATTACTTGCTTAAATAGAAAAGTATTATTTGTTTAGATAGAAAGGTATAACTTGTTTAAAGAAAAGTATTACTTTGTTCAGATGAAAAAAGTATTACTTGTTTAAAGAAAAATATTATTTATTTTGATAGAAAAGTATTACTTGTTTAGAAGGAAAAGTATTACAAGTTTAAAAGAAAGGTAGTTAAAAAAAAGTACAAGTAAAAAATATAATTTTAATTTATATAAAAAAAATTATTATATAAAAATGTGATTGAATTAATAAATAAGATAATTGAAATAAAGAATTAAAAAAAAATTGTAAGGAAAAACGATTTTTAGAACATATAGAATTAATTTCATTAAGAAATTATCAAAGAAAACAAGTGCTTGTTTCGGGAATTGATCCCTCGTCAGCGCCCAAGGTCCTTGTGTTCATAATATCCCCCCAACGGGATCATAGTAATCTAAGCCTATATTTTGGACAATTAATTGGGAGGCTTGGTGGTTTATATATGATATTTGTGGGTCCGGCTAAAAACTCCATAAAAATTGATTCTAATTATCAATATTGATATATAAAAAATTATTTCTTTGTCAAAAAGTTGGGTCCCTAATTTGAACGATTTTAAACAACTTTTGATGGTGTGTATGTTTTACAAGCATCTTGCACACTCATAATGGTTCATAATCATTTGTTTTACCTAAGCATATATCTTGTATAAACAAATGTATCAATTTAACGGATCATAAATGTACCGATGTCTAAGCATATATTTTTTTTGTTAAGACAAAAAAAATTAGGTTTTAAGCTCCACTTTTATATTGCTTGGACAAATTTTGAAATGGTCCCAAAAAGTTTGACTTGGAGAGTTGTTATAACCGCTCTCAATGTCATTTTTAACGGGGAATTTCCATGACAAGCCCAAATCAGATTTTAGTGTATGTTAAAAAATAAAAAATATAAATGAATTCTAATTTAGTATAAATTATTTTTTAACTCCATAAAAAATTGATTCTATATATAGTATACTTTTTAAATATATAAAAAAATTATTTCATCTGTCAAAATTGGGTCCCTAATTTGAATTCCATCCCAAAATATATGATGATATTCGTGTGTTTGATCTCCATAAAAGATTCCATTCCATTGATAAGTTTTATATCATGTTATGGAGAATGATATTGATGGTGTGTAACCTATTTTACAATAGATTTTTGTAGAAAGTCTCTATTTTTTATTTGTTGTCATCCAGTGTAAAACATCTTGATAGTATATGCACTTTCATATAATACAAATTCATTTAGCATCGAATTAATCCTATATTAATTCAACTTGTTATACTGAAAGATGTAACTTGTTTACACTGAACCGTGCAACTATTAATATGACAAAATAATTACACGTTTTAGTATAAACAAATGTATCTTTCAATTTAACAAATTATCTTTTTTCCCATAATTAAAATATTCCACAAAAATCCACCTCATCTATTTTATGGAGATTTTCTAAAATGTACTATGAGTTTGGATCTTCTTGAATTTATGAGATATTCTTGTATTTCAAGAAATACATATCTTCCTTAATATCTTTTCAAGAAAATCAATAATCTTTCTCTTTCCAAAATTTCAAAAAAATTTCACTATGACTTGACCATTTTACAAGGCCAGGGTTTGAGCTAGTACTGATTTTGTTAAGTTGGATAGCACCAGTTCGCAAAAATTAGGTTTGATAGTGCCAATTCGCTTAGCCATTCACTTGTCCTAACTATATATATTGGGCAAATGGTCCCATAACTTATCACCTTTTTTGAAATGGTTATTTCCCGTGTTTAAGATTATCTAGTTTGAATAACAAAATTGGTCCCAAATTTTGTCCATCTAGTGTACAATTTTGACCCCAAAATTAACCGGTGACCAATAATATGGGAAAAAGATATTGACCTCTCTACGATTAAGACCCCCATGAAATGATGTCGTTTTAAGAAACAACGAACCCTGTCACATTCTTCCAATGCATCTAAGAATTTATCCTCAAATTGGGGATTTCCGATGACAAGACAAACCAATTACGGACCTTCGCGACATGTCATTTTTCTAGAGTGGGATTTAATAACCAATCGAATAATGTGATCGAGATGACACATAAATATTCAATTAAAAAATAAGAAATATAAATAAAAATTCAAAATTCAAAAATAAAAAACAATTAAAAACATAATATTAAAAAGTTAAAAACGTTTTATTACATTAGATAAAAAAAAGCCACCAGATAGAAACCCTAAATCAATTTCACACTCAATCACTCACACAACGAATTCCAATCGACAACACAACTAAAACCCTAGTTCACTCCACACGGCCATTTAAGCTTTCACACTGTCCATTTGATGGCTACACTTCCCAAATGGAAAACACACTAACCTTGTGATTGGAAATTCGAGTCCATGTACCGATGGGGATTGAGTATCGGTATGATAAATCAACATTCTATCCCGAATACTTGAAATGTTTTTTAAGCGTAAATCGACGATATCTTGCCATACTCAAAGCATATATCAGGTCTGGGATTTCTCTGACGCGATTGCGGTTTGTTAACCCTATTTTTAGATGGATTCAAGTCCGCACCGGCTTGAATCTTGACGAATCGAAAACCGAAAGGTGTTTGTGCGTAAGAAAGGCGCTTTTCCCTAAGTCTTTCAAGTGGTCCATCCCAAAATATGGTATGATATTCGTGTGCTTGATCATAAATTATTGCTACTTGTTTGTTTTTTCCTAAAAGATTCCATTCCATTGAAAAGTATTGCTTTCTTGTTTGTTTTTTTTTCTGAAAAGTCGAAAAGTAGTGGTCCCTTTTTCACACATGGTTTTGTATAAATGTGAATATTGTATAGTTATTGTATGGGTAATATAGATTTTTGTAGAAAGTGTCAAACTATTGTTTATTTGTTGTCTTAATTGATGAAGTATCAAAACATCTTGATAGTATATCAGACAGTCTGTATCAGGCTTGTTGATCAGCTCAAGAGTCCAACATTTGTATAATCAGTTGATTCAATAGTTCAGGATAGTAATCCAAAGTAGGATATGCAAATCAAGTCATTAGTCAAGAAAACCGAAGGGAAGCTCAATTTGATGGGGAACTAAAATAATTATAAATCTTGGTCAATCCACCTGAAAACATGTTATATTAGTAAACCTATGAACAAGACCATTCAACCGACCTGAAGACAGTCTCTCATGTCTTATCAAATGAATTGATTATAGTCCATTAGATTTGATGATAGTCATATGAAGATAAGGAGAGAGAGAGAGTCATGAGTCCTGAAATATTAAATAGGACAATAAATGAATTTGGGAGGAAATACAGACAAAAAAGAATGTCAAACTTGAAGTCTCAAGTTTAATTCAATTAAGGTTAGTTGTTCTCATTTTAATAGGTTGTATAGAGTGAGTGATCAAAAATATAAGAGAGTGGGGAAATGGGGGCATGGGGAGTCCATCAATGTCCTGAACCTTAAATGGACTAGACCCTTTAATTCTTTCTTTCTAGAGAGTCTCAAAAACTTTATCTTCAAAAGTTCTTGACCTATTAATGATGCAGATCAACAGGGTTCGAGTTCACAAAGACAAGACAAATTACTAGGAATGAATTCACTCCAGCAAAGGCATCTACCAAACTAAAAAATTACCTTTCTTTCCTCGCGGGGTTGGAACGTCGTCTCCATTGATTTCTCAATCTCAAACTCATCCTCAAATAGTGAATGACAAGAGCTTTCAACAGGCTGTGGAGATATCATGTGCCAAGGTGTTCATTTCTGCCGCCAAAAGCTTGCAACAAATTAGCAAGCGAGGCCAAAATGCAATTGTTTGGAAGATAAATTCATCTTCCGGGTCGCCTACCAACTAAGGAAAACCTTATCATCCGAGATTTACATGCGTTTGTTCAGCATCTCTATTGAGACTTAATCCCTACGACTCATTAATTTTTGCGTCAGGGGAAATCCTATAATGTGTTTTTGAGTGCAAGACATAAGATGAAGACATTCCCCATCTCAAAAAAAATCTTCCTCTAAGACACGTCACATTCAACGGCTACAAACAAACGGTTTCATCGAGTTAGTTATGGCCTTGAGAAATATATGCTTCCAATTTTATACCTAAGTCGAATCCGAGATTACTATTTCGATGACTATGCACCTCGACCCACAATCATCCTTTTTCTAATTCATTCATGAACTTCCTTCACTAAGTTCCCAAAAGAATCGTTAAATCATGGAGGTCAAAAGGACACAAGAATTGTGGATACCATTTGGACAGGAATTATGTGGAGCATTTGGAATCTTAGAAATGAAATGATGTTTTAAGACACGAAATTTGACATTGCAAAGGTATGGAATGAAATCAAAGGGAGGACGTGGTCTTGAGTCTCGGTCAAAGAGGAAAAGGTACGTTCTTTATCTTTTCCAATTTGATCGAACAGTCCTCGACTCGTCGTCTAAGTTCGAGATTGTTGTTCCCGCAATTGGTATGGTTTGACAAGGATTAGGAGGAATTCATATACGGTCTGTTATGTGTGCTAAGGAATTTTTGTTTTTCATGATATAATTGAACAAATTGGGTTGGAATATCTCTTATATTCTTGCCCTTTTCCTTGGTGTGAATAAAATCTCTTTATCTGTTTTCCAAAAAAAAAAATTACAATTTAAAAGTTGTCCTCGAGAGTTGTTGGGGAATGAGTTATTAATAGACGTTTGAATGTCTTTAATTCATTAATTATTACTAATGAATTAATCCCCAATTGAACCAATGAGAGCTAGACAACATTGTACGGACATTGAGCCTGAAAGTGACATGTTTTGAAAAAGCTGAAACTTGCTCCTATAACCGTCTGTAGAAAGGTGAAAGCTAGCATTTAATGCACCTTACCTAAGACATGCTAAGGGAATGCTGAATCTTAAATATAGCCGTTTTTTGTGTTTTTCAATGTGGGAAAAGACTTTTCTTGGTCAAGATAAAATATATTTTCAAATGTTCTCTCTCCAATGGATAGTTGTTTGAAATCCTTTATAAATCTGTATTTTCAAGAAATTAATATCTTCCATAATATCTTTTAAGAAAAATTAAAAGAAATAAAGGAACCCAAGAGCTCAAGTTTATTTTAGCACTCATTGAAGCTCATTTTTAAAAAATCCTCACATTTTCTCCCCTGTCTTCTCTAGCAAGTACTAGTCAATTCTTAGGCATTTTTTTTATTAATTGTTATCTTATCTCTCTCTTTTCTCTCATCTTTCGCAAGGGTTTATGGTGCCCTTGCCTTTGTCATTACTTGCCACCAGTTTTCTAAATAGTGAAAGTGTTTAAATCCCTCATTAATAGTAGAATGAGATCATCACTTTAAGGTACAAAGTTGATATATATACTCAATAGAGATTTTTGGTCAAGACAAACCAATCGAGAAATACGAACCTTCGCGATGGTTGTTCATTTCCATTCCTAACGCGTCATAAAACTCTTTGATTACCGTTGAATCAACAATCCAACGTATAATTTTAATTTTAAATGATTGCACTTTGCACTAGTGCATTTGCGATGTACATATCAATCAAATCGACATTGCATTTGTTAGTAAAATCATACTTTTCAAAGATAATCCAACATTTGTATAATAAATTAAATTAATATTAATATGCAAATCAAGTCATTAGTCAAAAACCGGGCTATCTTTTGATGGAACCCGGAATCTTGGTCAATCCACCAAAACATGTTATATTAGTAAACCTATGACCATTCAACCGACACAAATGAATTGATTATAGTCCATTAGATTTGATCCACCTAAGATAAGGAGAGAGAGAGTCCCCCGAAATATTAAATAGGACAATAAATGAATTTGGGAGGAAAATGGGACAAAAAGAATGTCAAACTTGAAGTCTCAAGTTTAATTCAATTAAGGTTAGTTGTTCTCATTTTAATAGGTTGTATAGAGTGAGTGATCAAAAATATAAGAGAGTGGGGGAAGTGGGGGCATGGGAGGAGTCCGGGTGGGTCTGGAACCTTAAATGGACTAGACCAATTCTTTCTAGAGAGTCTACTGTTCTTAACCTATTAATGATGCAGATCAACAGGATTCGAGTTCACAAAGACAAGACAAATTACTAGGAATGAATTCACTCCAGCAAAGGCATCTACCAAACTAAAAAGGCGTACAACGTGCTGATTTCTCAATCTCAAACTCATCCTCAAATAGTGAATGACAAGAGCTTTCAACAGTTATCATGTGCCAAGCCCGAAGCAATTGTGTGGAAGATACCCTGGTTAACCCGGAAAACAATTTACCCGATGGGAAATCCCAAGTGTGTTTTGTGCAAGACGGAAGATGAAGACATTCCCCATCTCTTCTTCCTCTGACCGTATCGGACCCATTTGTCGCAATCCGATGACTATGCACCTCGACCCGACCAGAACTTCCTTCACCCAAAAGGACACAAGAATTGTGGATACCATTTGGACAGGAATTATGTGGAGCATTTGGAATCTTAGAAATGAAATGATGTTTTAAGACACGAAATTTGACATTGCAAAGGTATGGAATGAAATCAAAGGGAGGACGTGGTCTTGAGTCTCGGTCGGAGGAAAAGTGCACGTTTTTATCTTTTTCCAATTTGGTCGAATACCCTCGACTCGCCGTCTAAGTTCGAGATTGTCAATTGGTATGGTTTTGAAAATGGATTAGGAGGAGGGGTTAGGGATATAATTGAACAAATTGGGTTGGAATATCTCTTATATTCTTGCCCTTTTCCTTGGTGTGAATAAAATCTCTTTATCTGTTTTCCAAAAAAAAAAGTTAGTTGTCCTCGGTAGTTCGGTTTGATTGTGAACTAAAAATTTTAAATTTATGAATATTATAATTTTTTATTAAAAAAATGTTATAGGGATATTTCAATAATTTTATCATTTTTATTAAATTTTTTTTTAATTATTTAGTCTTAGCCCAAACAAGATTAAAGGAAATCAAAGAATCCCAAGAGCTTAAGTTTATTTTAGCACTCATTGAAGCTCATTTTTAAAAAATCCTCACATTTTCTCCCCGCAATTAAATGATGTGACAACCTTTTATTGGAAGTTTAACGTAGAAAAGCCCTACTCAATATTTTAAAGTATAATTTAGTCGAATGTTGAAAGTCGGCTACATAGGTGCAATTGCAATTTTATATTAGAGTAATAACAAAAAATTGTAGCGTAAAATAATAATTTGAAAATTTATATACTTTTAAATTAAATTAAATTTATAAAATTACAAAATATCTCTTGACCCGTCGAGTAATCATGAGCTCGAACTCGACTCGAGTAGAATACTCAAAACTCGACTAGTACTCGATAGAGCGCAAATTTTTAAGTTTGATCTCGGCTCGACAAGAAATTTGATAGTCTCCGAGCTGAGCTAAACAAAGCTCGACAACTAAAAATTTTAAATTTATGAATATAATTTTATAAAATTAAATATAAACTACTTTTTACCTTTTTTTTAATTATTTAGTCTTAAGGTAAAAAAAGATATAGCCAAAAGTATGCTTACAAGGTTAAAACATATTTTACGAAAATATAAATTAAGTCCATTTATAAATAACATAATTGATTGTGAGTAAAATATAATGATAACTTGAGTAATTAAGTGATTGTTGGATGATGAAAAAAAAAAAATTAAATATAAACTACTACCTCCGTCCCCCAAAAGTATGCTTACAAGGTGCCCATAAATATATTTAATCTATATTTCCAGAAAACATGTTTTGAAATTAAGTGATTGTTGGATGATGAAAATAAAAAAAAATTGATAAATTTTTAATCTATGGAAAACATGTTTCAAATTTCCAGATCTTTTGTGGAGTATATTATAAAAATATAAGTATATATATTTAGTAAAATTAATGGCATAATGCCATTTTTTTTAATAAAGTACTCCCTCCGTCCCAAACTCGATTGCCACATTTCCGTTTCGCGCGTCCCATACTTGATTACCACTTTCCTTAAATGGAGATACCCACTTTATCATTTTATCACATAAAATACTAATAAACAACTCTTTTTAACCCCAGTTATTCATCACTTTATCATTTTATCACATAAAATATTAATAAATAACTCTTTTTAACCCAACACTTTATCTTTTTTTTTAAAACCCAAGCACACAGTAATGTGGCAAAAGGGTTTGGGACGGAGGTAATATCTTTTTCCTGATAAAAAGAATCAATGATATAATATAGTAATAATTCGAGCTGAGTATTTATAAGTTCGAACTCGAATTCCATAGCTACTCAAGTAGCTCAAACTCAACTCGATTCGATTATGCTCAAATTGATTTTAATCTTTTTATGAGTCAAACACGAGTAGCTTGCAGACTTTGAGTCACTAACACCCACCACCAGACTTGAGTCACTAACACCCCCCACCTTACACCTTATAGTAACTTTTACTAGTACAATATATAAACAATAACACTGTGTAATTAATATAGCAGCAGCCTAATTATTGTTTATTGGGTGAAGGCAAGCGTATTACAACTTGGACTTTAATTCTTATTAAGTCATAGCTCAGACTTCAAAATTTAAATTTATAAATTGTAATTAATTACCCTGAAGCATTAACTACCGTCGTCTTTGTAGGAGAGTAATTATAACAGTATTTAATGAATAAGATATTATATTATATTTTATCGAAATAAACGAAAATAAAATAATAGTTAATCACATTTAAATAACATTAAATAACCGAAACCAAAATTGAATGATTTTTTTTTCCTGTAAAAAAAAAAAACAAAAAACAATTGAATGATTTTTTTATCTTTTGATCAGAAACCACATTTGAATGATAATAAGGTGGCACTGCTGCTGCTGCCATATATAATCCATAGCAGCATGTGGAGATTGGAGACAGAGTTCAAATAAATTACATGCTTGAAATTTTTTACACTTAAAAAATACTCCCTCCGTCCCAAGAATATATGCACGTTTACTGTTTTCGCGTGTTTTTACGAGCGAGTTTTTTATTAGTATTTGAAATGATAAAATAATTTTTAAAGATGCATGCAATAAATGAGGGGTAAATTTATAATACCCCTCTTTAAAAATTATTTTATCATTTAAAATACTAATAAACAACTCGCTCACAAAAACTCGACAATAAAATAGGTGTGCATATATTCTTGGGACGGAGGTAGTAATATATCTCCTATAAATATAAATCTCATAATAATATTTGCCAATAATAACAAAAAGAAATAAAAAGAGGCTTCCCTTTTTCCAGAAAAAAATGAATTAAGAGAGCATCTATCAACCCCATTTTCTTTAATTACACCTCCAGAAAAAGTAAAACAACGCTACGAGGAAAGTAATTTTCCAAATTATAAATTACAAAAAGAAAAAAAGATTTGAATATGAAGAAAATTGGAGTTGATAAACGCCCGAAAATCTTACTTCATAATTCTCTCACAATTTGTAGATGATGAGAAAGCACGGCAACAACGCGCGCGTGTCAAACACGAGCAGCTCCCCATTTTCCCCACTCACCGAGTCAAACCCGACCCGTTCATGCAGCACCGAGTCGAACCCGTACTGCTTCCGAACCCGACCCGCCACGACACGGCAAACCAACATTGCTCGCCGCCCTATCCCGCCGCCGCCCCTCTCATGCGCCACACCGCTCCCGGAATACGTGCACACCGCCGCCATTTTCCTCCCTTGGAACACCCACGCGCCGCCTCCGGATTCACACGCGCCTCCTTCCACGGCGGCGTCAAGGCTGAAAAACTTCATTACCTCATTCCCATCAGCAACGCACCGCGCGTGGTCCTCACCGCCGGCGCCAGCCCCGGTGTTTCACCGAGTCGCGATACTCCTCGAACCGGGTCAGGGTCCGGGTCAAGTTTCGGATTTTGAAGACCATTTCGACCCGACCCGGGAAGCCCTTTTCGCCCCAGCTCGTGTGGAATATTATTTCGACCACATTTCGAGACGGGTGGTCTTTGACCAGCTCCGTCAGGGATGGAAAGAAGGATTGAGGGGCATTTATGGGCCGGGCCGGGTCTAAATCGGGCTCCGGTCTTCTAGAAACCGGCCGTTTCGGCTTCTTGGGCTTGGGCTTTTTGGCGGTGGTTTCGACGACTACATCTTTGAGGCCTTGAAAACTGTTTCTGCAGGAATTGGATGACGGGCGGTGGTGGTGGTTGTGAACGACGTCGTTTAATGCATTTTATTTGCAGTGGAATGACTTCATCCATCCGGTCGCCATATATATCCCGCACGCCCACTCATTTATTATGCATGTAAATGCCTATTTGAGATGGTAATAATATGTTGTGTCATGTGAATGTATAACGTGGAAATGTGTTTTTTTATCTGGAGTGGAGAAAACATGGACCGATATAATAAATGAGTGCAAACAAGACTGTATAATCTACGTAATAACTAATTTTGTAGCTACAGTATATTGTTGTGCTCATGTGAGATTACTGAAATGCCCTTCCCTTAGTAATTCTATTTCTACGTCTTGGCCTTGGTCCCTTCGCATGAAGACCTCATTTTCTCATCAATTGTAGTCCACCTTAGATTTATCTTTTATAAATCAAAATTAATGAATTAAGAATTCCCATTTATAGTAAGGCAAAATCTTTTTTTTTTTTGACAAAAATTCATATGAAACAGTCTCATAAATGAGACGGAGTACAAACTAGCCCAACTGAACATACACGCAGGAGGGGGTTTGGTCAACTCGCTCGCTGATACTTAGGACCCAAAAAGTAAACGTTTACTTCAGTATATTATAAGATCGGCCTCAGTCACTGCGCTAATGGACCGAATTCACACATTATTCTCTCTCAATCGCCACTCGATTGGGTTTCGGAGGTTGGGTGCAAGGAAATTTGGCAACGTTGTCAGAGTAGTTCGCCTTATGCAACCGACCTTAATAAACAACCTCGATGGTATCGCAAGCCAGCTACTCATATTCGTCACTATCGAATGAGCCCAATATGCTTTCGTTGTCTTCTTTTCCGTCATCATCCATACGTGAAGACCCCCTCTGAAGGATCAAGCGCTTGCCACTAGACTAAAAGCCCGGACTTGTAGTGAGGAGCTACTTTAATTCCCTTAACCCATACCTAGCGGCGAAAAAGGCACGGTGACACACAACTATGCCTTTAATCGAAAGTGAAAGAGGGTCTTGAGCCAAGAATCGACCTTAAAAGGCGGGAGATCGCTAGGATTTCTCCCAACAATCCCCCTGCAAAGAAATGGCGACTTTCGCCAAACATACCACTATTTTTGCGTCATGGGGGACTCGAACCGTGACTGCGCTCGATACCAATTGAAGGATCAAGCGCTTGCCACTAGACTAAAAAGCCCCCACTTGTAGTGAGGAGCTACTTTAATTCCTTTAACCCATACCTAGCAAAAGAAAGCACTACACAAGGCGCACGCAACTATGCCTTTTAATCGAGCTTAACGAGGGGTCTTGAGCCAAGAATCGACCTTAAAGGCGTGAGATCACAGATTTCTCCCAACACCCTCAACCGCCCACGACCAATCGGGCAAATACGACAAAGGACAAGCCTCGCCTTTTAATTACCTCGAGGCCTAAGGGCAGAGCGGATCTACCACATTTACCCCCAATGCAAAATCTGAAGAAAGTTCAACCATCACCGCTTTCCCGGCACAATGGTTCCTTACTAACGATGCCACCTCTCATGTTTTACTAGCCCGACTGTTCCCATCTGACATGTTCACAACGCAAAAGAAAGTTTAGAGAAAAGACTCAGAATTACCTTGGAGAATCATAGAAGAAGAAACGCGATAGTGATATCGAAGAAGTCGTTGGAAAATTTGCATAGAGAGTTGCCAAAAATCGCACTAAGTTTCCATAAAGCCAAAGGGAAGGGCGCATCAGGTCGCGTGGATCACGTCGTGTCAGACGCATCTTTTCGTTTCTCACGCGTACCGGTCACCGCACCATTGTTGCCTACAATCTATGGCACGACAGAGGAGGCAGACAACAACATTTTCTAAGTGTGAAGTTCGAGTGATAACTTCGAAGTTTCACGAAGAAGCTTCCCGTCATCATCCAACAATAAGAACTCTAAAGGTAGCTCGCACACTTAGACTAACGTGAAGTATGTGCTGTGGCGGATTTAGGATTTGAAATTTGGGGATACATTTGAGTATGATTTGAAATTTGGGGATACATTTGAGTATTTTTTTTCTTCTAATTATACATAATAAAATACAATTTTATTTTTTCAACACAAGATATAAAGGGGGGTACATTTCATTTACCCCGTGTATTGCCCTCCCTCCGCCACTGGGTACGTGACATAGAGGCAATTGTTGTGCGAGGCAAAAGTAGATGATGGACCCCACCTCGTGAGAGACCTACTTTTGCCATCATCAATCAAGATAGTACACCGAGCTCGTAGCGAGGTCGGGTTCATTCCGAACTATAGACGATCGAGTTCGACCTTATACGAGATAAGCTATACACGAATAAGGAAACAGAGGGTCAGAGCAGGATATCTTCCTTAAAGAGTAAGGATATCAACGAGAACGGCGAAGTGACAATCTCAGGTACCCATTTAGGGAATGATTAGAGGCGTCAGGCGAGAATCTCGAGGTTCGTCCAGGTGTCACCGATCTTACGGTCGAGCTCCTACGAGATCCGGTGAAAATTTGAAAACTAGGATATAAAGTACTATGTAGTATCACAGGCATTAAATATAGAAAATCAGGGCATTTAATGGCCGAACTGTAGCTAGTTGGAGGGTGAGATCCACTCTCCCAAAATGTACTATAAATAGAGGAAATAAAGTCATAATAAAGGATTCGAAAATTACCTACCAAAAACTCTCTTGAATTTTCTCTTTAGCATTTATTGAAGAACACTCATTGTGTTCTTCATTTATTACCAATCATCCATATTTATTGTCTTGCAATCACATTTATTACTTGTTTGATTAGTCAAAACCTTCAGCCGTATTAAATAAATCTCTCTCGATAATTTGATTATCAACAATATCATTGTGGAGTTTTTCGGACAATTTAGAATATTTTTTATGTCAAAATTAACTTTAATCAATTATAATTAAATAATACTCACGCTGCACATTTGTAAAAAAAAATTTAATTGAAATAATCATGAAATTATTATTAAGGGTATATATGAAAAAATATAGGAGGGACAAATGTCAAAATGATATGTATTATCTAAATAATAAAATGACATTTAATTAGAATTCGATGGAGTATATATATACTTTATGTTCTTTCTAATTGTATGCTTCCTAGCTACAACTATGTCTTCTTGCTTACAGGTAAAGCAAGAATAAATGTTGGTTACATTCTTGGTATTATATCACTCAACATATTGCAAGCAAAGCAAATAATAACTCAACATATTGCAAGCAAAGCAAATAATAACTCTTGAACAAATTCGACTGTTCCATCTAATTAAGTTAGATTAAAACTATCAATGAGTGAGATGCATTATAAATCTTAACTGAATTAATAAATAGCTTAAATGGAAGTACAATACATTTATATAAATTAAATTCATCACGAAAAATAATTCGTGAATTGAAATTTTTAGATGGCCAAACCTTTCTAGATATGCCATTTTCACTAATAAATTTGGAATGTGTCAACGGATTTGTACGGTACAATTTTTTGTAAGAGATCTTACTCTATTATCTTTTTTTATGTCTATTATTTCATACTTATTTTTTTATTAATCCATACCCCTATATGTAAATAAATAAATAATAAGTTTTTTTAGAAAGAATACATTGTACATACTTAACCGGATATCACTCACATCAACATCCTCTGACTAAAAGGAAAACACGTCAGCTTACGCCCCATCGTGACGACAAAGTGTATAAGCTGAGCGATCGAAAAAGAAAAAATCATTTTTCTCAAATTTTCAGAAAAGAATATCTCATGCATTGCTCACCAAGAGGAGTCACCATTATTGTTTCTACTTTGAATGGAAATAACACGCTATACATGGTCGAGTGTAATGAAAGAACTCATTATAGTGTTTCCAAATGCGATAAGTCTCAATTGAATCCTTCCCAACTCATCTTTGGCACCCACATATTCCAATATGATAAGATATATCCTCCATTTCCAACTCGCTACCTAAACTTTTTTTCCACTAAGTCTCTATTGCGTAAGAGCGATCTTCATAAGTAGGACGAATCTGCACAACAAATATTGTCATATTTGAAGTATCGCCCTTTGACGAATCTGGCCATGAAGAAGATCGGCTCTGACGAACCCCCACATTTGTTTGGCTAGCATTATTTTTTATTTTTGACAGGTCAAATGATAACTCGAACTTATGACCTCATGACTTAAACAGTGGTGCAATAATCACTTGAGTTATTACACTTCGTCTTACTACTTTGTTGAATCTCAAAATCTTGGAACCTCGATCCCCTAAGTTTTGGTAGGCATAGCTTGAAATATTTATTATATACCTCTATATAGCTAAGGTTTTAAAAGTGGTTTTAAACAGTGATGTGGCAAATGATGAGGCAAAACCTAGGCTCTCTATTTCAAAATACTCTAATCACCTTCATTTTGAGTTTAGACTAATCCCAACCATTGATTTCTTCTTCCATTTAAAATATGCTTTATTTTTTAAACAATGATAATATTTATGCATAACAGTGATATAATTTATGCATAACAATGATAGTGCGTATATATAACAATGATATTGAAAAAAAAATTACCATATTATTTTTTGTTTAATTGAAGATTATTTGACCATATCGTCATATTAAGTTGAAAATTTCTCTTTGACACTGATGAGAGATTTCAGAGCCCTTGTTGTTAACAAGGGCATTAACGAGTAGTAAATTTTCCCGCGTTAATATCGAGGGCTTTAACAAGAATTATAATAGCCGTTGCAATTAGCAAGAGGTCTTGGGTTCGAAATTCAAGCGTGCCCCATGTTTAAATTAAACAAGATAAAAATATATAATACATATTTATTAGAAGTGAGAGTTTAATGAATGAGTCACTTATCCCGCAACGACAATTGCAGTTCACATAAGAGCGAGAAGTCACAGTCACTTAGCCTAATGGAAGTTGTGGTTCACATTTAAGCGAGAGGCCCTGTGTTCAAGACCCAGGTCTCTCAAATTCTGCTTATATTTTATAATTTTTATTTAGCGAGAGTAGTTATGATACATATGTATCAGAAGTGATAATTTAATGAATGATTTACCTAGCCCAACGACAATTGCAGCGCGCATATGATGGAGAGGTGGCGGGTTCAAGACCCAAGTCTTGCGTATTCCACAACACCGAGGATCTGCGACTGCTCTCGTTAAACTTTAACGAGGGTTATTCGTTCTCGTTAGTACCCACTACAAAAAAGACGGGGTTTAACGACGATTTTAGCGACGGCTAAAACCGTCGCTACTCAGTATTGTGACGACTTTAGCGAGTCAGGAAATCGAGGGTCGCTAACATTTAGCTACGGTTATTTCCAATCCGTCGCTAACTAGCGACAACTTATTACCATCGCAACATAGCGACGGTTTTGGCGACGGACATCTGGGTTCGGACCCGAGTCAGAATAACTGTCGCTACACCGTCTGCATATTAGCGACGGTTTAGCGACGACATAATTTGTCTCTAGTAACGATGGCACATTCCGTCGCTATTAGTGACGGTTAACTTTCGTCACTATTAGAGAACAGTTAACTTTCATCGCTATTAGCGACCGTCATTGTTTGTCGCTATATCCGTCGCTATATCGTGAATTTTCGGAAAAAAAATGGCTCACGGTGGTTCGAACCTGGGCCCGGGGGTGCTCTCGAGTGGGCACCAAACCACCCGAGCCACGGACCATCTCGAACCCAACCACCAATCATCTCATATATAAGCCACCAAGCCTCCCAATTAAATGAGACAATTATTTGCTCCCATTGGGGACCGAACAAGGGACCTTGGGCGCCTGAACAGGGATCAATTCCGCTAGGTCACTTGCTTTCTTGCGTTTATAATTAAATTAATTCTATATGTCCCAAAAATTATTTTTTTACAATTTTTTTTAAAAATTCTTTATTTCAATTATCTTATTTATTAATTCAATCACATTTTTATTTAATATTTTTTTTATATAAATTAAAATTAAAATTAAATTAAATTATATTATATTAAAATTGTATTTTTTAAATAATTTTTTTTAAAGTACTACCTTTCTTTTAATCCTGTAATACTTTTTCTATTTAAAAAAGTAATACTTTTCTATTTAAACAAGTAATACTTTTCTATTTAAACAAGTAACACTTTTCCATTTAAACAAGTAATATTTTTCTTTAAACAAGTAATACTTTTATATCTAAACAAGTTATACTTTTCTATTTAAACAAGTAATACTTTTCTATTTAAACAAGTAATACTTTTCTATCTAAACAAGTTATACTTTTCTATTTAAACAAGTAATACTTTTCTTTAAACAAGTAATACTTTTCTATCTAAACAAGTTATACTTTTCTATTTAAACAAGTAATACTTTTCTATTTAAACAAGTAATACATTTCCATCTAAACAAGTAATACTTTTCAATCTAAACAACTAATACTTTTCTATTTAAATAAGTAATACTTTTCTATTTAAACAAGTAATACTTTTCTTTAAACAAGTAATACTATAATTCCATCTAAACAAGTTATACTTTATTTTTAAACAAGTAATACTTTTCTTTAAACAAGTAATACTTTTCATTAAACAAGTAATACTTTTCTATTTAAACAAGTAATACTTTTCCATCTAAACAAGTAATACTTTTCTTGAAAAAAATTATACTTTACTTTTAAACAAGTAATACTTTTATATTTAAACAAGTAATACTTTTCTTTATAAACAAGTAATACTAGCCACTAAAATAAAAATATAAACGATATAAACATTGTACATACATAAAAGTAAATTGTTGATGACATAATTAAAAAAAACTGAGTCTAATGATCATGAATAAAAAAAAAAAAAGTTTCAAGAAATTACCTCCGACCCGGGTAAAAATCATCTTGTAAATCATCAACCACATTATCCCCCAGATTAGTAGTAAAAGTATAAAACAGATAAGAAGCATAAAAAACATTATTACCACCACCACCGTCAATTTGATTCAGACCCCCAACACCGATCCTATCACATCGCCATCGCTGTCATGGACCACCATCGCCATCACCGCCACAATGACCATCGCTGCCACCACGGCCAATGACCAAGCCACCGCCTCTGCCGCTACCGCTGCTACCCCGCCACCGCCACCGCCTAGGCCAAGGTCATCGTCCTCGTCGTCGAAAAGTTCGTCGAGGAAATAACGATGAATAGAGGCCGAGCCTAAGCTCGACCCTGCTGGGGATGACCCTACTGGGGACGGGTGCTACGAGCTGGACCCCTCGTGGGTGGGTGGGTGCAGGTTCACCCGAGGTCTAACGATCCTCTTCCTCCTGGTGCTTTGAGGAATCGGGTCATCGCCTCGACCACCACCTCTGCCTCGACCATTGGCTCTGCCGCGACCACTGTCACTATCACGTCCACCAGTACTCATCTGCATTATATAAAACAAATTCATAACATTTTTGACTAACAATTTAATTAACCAACAAATTTCGACAGAGTCTCGACTGTATTATATAAAACTCATCTTCTAGTCAACCAACAAATTTCAATTCTAATTCCTAACATATTGACTAACAATCTAACCAATCAAATAACTTGACATAAATTAATTAATTAAAACAATTAATAAAAATTGCGCCTAAATTTTGACAGAGTTTTGATTGTATTATTATAAACTCATCCTAGTCAACCAACAATCTAACAATTCTAACAATTCTAACATATATATATATCACATAATAAAATAATTACATAAACATAATATGATAATCTCATAATCTAACATGTACGTTAAATTGACATTATCTAACCAGACTAATATCCTAATCAACCAGACTAATCTAACATAAAATTGTTGACTAATTAATTTAACATGCATATACGTATAATTTGACTAATTAAATTAACATGCATATATAATTAATCTAACATTAATCTAATATATATATCTAAGATTAATCTAACATTAATCTAATATAAATAATTAATCTAACATTAATCTAATATAACATGCATAACATATATCATACGAAATTATAATTACATCGAAATAATATCGAAATTAATCTAATATATATATATATATATATATATATATATATATATATATATATATATATATATATATATAAATTTGTTAATATATATATATATACACGAATATAAAACAAAAAAATAAACGGTTAAAAAGTAGAAAAATTACCGTCAAACGGAAGAACGCGACAGTACGAAGTTTTTCACGTGCACCGAATGCTCACGACGGCGACAACAAATGGAGTACCTTTGGCGGCGGAGAGTCTATTTGCGGAAAAACCGCGTCAGAGTGCAGCGTGCAGAGTTTATATAATTGAATTTAGCAACGGATATTTAATAATCGTCGCTAGTAGCGACGGAAAATAATCGTCGCTATATTCAAAAAACCGTCGCTAAACCCGGTCTGGGCGGTGGGCCAAGTGCCGAGACGTTTCGTGCTCCGGGTCAGACTTTAGCGAAAATCGCCTCGATTTGAACCGGTTTGAATTAACCTTCGCTAATCCGTCGCTAATAGCGGCGGTTCCCAAATCCATCGCTAAATCTGGTGACTTTGACCGTCTGACCGAAGCCGTCTACAAAACTGTCGCTATTAGCAACGGTTGATTGAGCCGTCGCTAAAATCCATTTTTAAAACCCGTGTTTTTTGTGGTGACTCTTGTTAAATCAATTTAACGAGAATGCTCCCGTTAACGCCCTCACATTAAATTACAGTTTCTTTGTAGTGAATCACTTATAATTTCTTACAAACACCCCCTATAAGTGAGGGCCTTCATGAAAGTCAATTTATTAATTTTATGACATCATAATATTTAAACTAAATAATTTTATAACTCCGTATTTTTATTTTTTAAACTTGAGAGGCAAACGTCCATACTTTCCATAGCATGTGTCTCTTATCTTTGGCATTATAAAAAGGTCAACAGAACGAGGGGTTGGCATCTTTTATAAAAGTTTGAAAAAAATACAGGTGGTATAAGAAAGAATAGAAACAGAATGGAAACTGACAAAAGTGTATATATATTACGTCTCAAAAGCACTGAAATTTAAACCAAAAGCAGAATGTACTAGTGGTTAAAAAAAGAGCCTATTCTCACCGCAGATAATGCCACTAAACTCTCATAATCAAACAAGGATTTAATTGTTTTATTATCGATAAAATGGTCATTGGTTTCACTTGATGTCGACAACTTTGAATTTCCCGATGAGTACTATTAATGCACAAGTGTTAAATACACATTTTTTACTATTGATGAGTGTACTAGGTTTATTTTCTGTTGCGCTGCAGGCGCGAGTTAGAGTGGCTCTGTCGCGTGGTGAGCGCGACACAGGTCACGCCTGTCGTGCCGTCCACGCGACATAATTTCCAATTTTTTTTTATATAATTAAGGTTTAATTAAGGTTTATGAATTAAAAATTAACTTAGATTTTTAATAATATTTATTGAAAAATATTAACTAATTAATTATAAGACATTAATTTCAATGAATTAATTTATAATTTATTAATTATAAAGTATTAGTTGTTTCATTAAAAAGTGTTATAGTTGTTTGATCATAAAATATTGGTTCATTAACTGCAAAATATTAGTTATTTGTTATCAACAATATTAGTTCTTCAATTGACACTACAGGAAATTTGAGAAATCGTGGCGAAAAAATTCGTCACTGAAACATCATTTTTCGTCACAATTGATAATTTGTGACGAATTTTTTGTGTGGCATAGATCGTCATTTATAGTGCGTGGTATTATGAAAAATGTGACGGTATATTAATTCGTCGTTAAAAGGGCATCATTTGGTGACGAAAAAGGTCATCGCCCCTATATGTTTCCATCTATTGTGACGCATAAATTGTCACTTTAGGCATCAAAAAATTGTCGCTTAATATGACGTTTCGTCACTAAAGTTCAATTTTACGTGATGATATAAATAATTGTCACAAAAAAGGTTACTTTAGTGACGTTAATTTTGTCACAATTAGCTTGGTTATTTCGTCGCATTTTCTATATTCGTCAAGAAAGAGTTGTTATTCGGTGACAAAATATTGATTGTCATTATATGTGTACATATAAAACGATGATAAAATTTGTCACTAAATTGTATGATTTAGTGACAAAATTTTTATTGTCGCAAAATTATGTAGAAATTGTGACGAATTATTTTTGTCACTATAATGTATTATTTAATGACGAAAATAATAATCATCACTAGAAGTTTAGATTTGGGTGACAATATGTTGTTCGTCATATTTGACATTTTCTCGTCATGAAAAAATTGCAAAAACATGACAAAAAAAATGATCGTGGTTATATATATAGATAATGACAACTGAATTTCGTCACAAAAAATTGAACTTTAGTGATGAAATATTCGTCGTCGTTAAAGATGTACAAATGGTGACAAAATATTTTGTCATTAAAAAATATTATTCAGTGACGATGATGATAATCGTCACAAAAAAATTGATATAGTAACAACATATATCGTCATGATTAATTAACATACCGTGACTATTATTTCATCATAAAAATGATACATATTGTGACGCATTTATTTTATCGTGAAATAATTACTTTTATTATCAATTTATTTGAATTTTTATATATATTAAATCACTAATAATACTAAATAATAAATATTACAACAAAAACTAAATTAATTAAAGATTAAAAAAAATTGCATTAACAAAAAACTCATTCAAGCAATAGAAACCAAACAACAATCTTTGTTATGAAAACTACATGAAACAACAATAAACAAAAAAAAATATCTTATATATCTTCAAAAATAATTTCCATGCACTTCAAACGACGAATCTGAAATCTTCTCCTCCTTAGATATCACCAATAAAAAAAATATCATATCAGATGAATTTATAAGAAAGCATAACTCCGTAAAGTATCAAGAAAATGATAATCCTAAACTTTAAATGCACAAATACACTTGCCAAAATCAAAATCCAAGGCATTAGGGGTCAAATAATCAAAATCCAAGGCATAATCAAAATTTAAGATTGAGTAAATGATTTAGCATTCAAATCCTAGGCATTAGGGGTAAAAAAAGTAGCATGGTTGGGTTAAAAAACCATCCCCAAATTCAGACTAGAAGCACCATTAGTAGGTTTCATACTCAATGCACTAGAATTAAAGTTTTCAATATATGCATCATTCTGCAAACCAGAAGTATTCATCGTAGTGATAAGGTTATGTATATATTGTTTCTATCCAACATGGAGTAAACACTCTCAGTTAACTCTGATGAAGCATAACTTTTCTCCTTTCTTCTGGATTGTAAATCAGTATTTGTCATAAAAAAATCTCAGCACAGTGAAATTTTTTCTGCACTTAAAGTCAATTAAATATATGAACCTGCTCCCACAGCAGGCAAACAATGAAAGAATACTAATAGTATAGCAAAAAAGATAGAGAGCTTTTCACAAGCTTTCTTACTTGAAAAATTGCATTTGTTCATGGCATTCTATGAGCTTTTTAAAGTTTGTAAGAGTATCAGCTTTTTCACCTAAAAGTATTAGTTCAGATACTATTAGGTATCAGTTCTGGAAGTATTCAAGCTGGTACTTGAATACTTCCAGAACTGATACCTAATAGTATCTGAACTAATACATTTAGGTGAAAAGGCTGATACTCTAACAAACTTCTATTAATCATTACATCAACGAACTATAATGCATCAATCTTTACTTAACACACCATAACTAGCACAATTTGGTAGTGAAATATACAAAGTACAGTACTGCCACTATCTATATACACGCAATACACATATATCTTGGCTAAAAATATAAATTGTATCACACACATATCCACATTTATGTTTGAATCAAATCAGCAGTTGCAATGCTCCAAAAAATCAGAAATTGCAGCATCTACAAGACCTAATTGCACTTCGAAATAACATCTACAAGACCTAATCTCAAGGGTGAAAATTAGAGAACCACATTCCCTTATTTGTTACACATGTTGAACACAAATAAATCATCATATATGCCCTCTTCTAACACATCCAGCTTCAAAGCTACACATATGAGTAGTACTACTAAAAGAAAAATGAAAATAATAAAGTAAAGTCTAAAGAAAAACAACAAGAACCAAAAACTCATAAAAAAAAAATAGAAGCTAACCTTAATTATATGTCAATCCCTTTCTCCCTCATAAAAGCCATTAGTTTGTTCATAGCTGCATTTTGCTCAGAGAGTTTTGCATTGAGAATGTCATTTTGCTCAGAGAGTTTGGCAGTCAGATTTTCCTTTTGTGTAGTCAGGTCCTCTTTCAAGCTAGTTACTTGAGTTTGTAGTTCTTCCACTTGAGCTCTACACTGTTGCAACTCTTCCGTTGTTTCTCTTAGCTCATCTTCATATTCAAGAAGAATTGTGGCAATGAACTCCGCTCTACTTGAGGCTTTGAACCGTAACCATACCCTTTGGTATATCCAAATTTCCATGGCCCAACACCTCCAAGACTATCTCGTGTTCGGTCTTCTATTCCGAGCTCAACATATTCATCTCGTTTACGTTTCATCGTTTCCTGGTATTTAAGCATAAATAAAGTAAATAAAATGGTCAACTGAATTGAAAAAAAAGTAAATTAACCTCAATAATAACATAATCAAATATCATAAATGTCTACATGACTTACCCAATTTTGTTTTGCCTTGTCGGATATCCATCCATTATTTTCTGTACTGTGGGTTTGCTCATACAAGTAAATCCGATCGCAAGGTTCTTTAAGTTCAAGAGACTACAAAAAATTATTAAAATTCAACTACTTCATCACCATACCCAAGTCTGAAATAAAATATTCATAAAACCAATAATTACCTTCTTTTAATGTTTATATGATTTAATTATTGACATATCATCAGGTCTTATGTTCAATTATCTGGGAAATAGGGGCTGTGAATACTCTATGAGAATCAGAAAGATGACAAGTAAACAAATAATCAGATATAGGATACTGCTTACAAAAGGCATCTTCTAATGTGATGGATTTACATCCTTTATCTACGATGGAGAAAGAACCCACTTTAGATAAGTGAATTCAGAAAAGAGAATATCATGACTTATACAAATTGAAGTTGAGTTGTTCTACTACTAAGGGAGTATATCATAATCTTTGCAATTTGGAGCATGGACCAGATAGACGATATTTCATGGAAAAAAAACATCAGGACAACATTCAAACATTCTTCTGAACAAGACCTTCAGTTAAATTAAATCTATTTCATTTGAGATCAAAATAGATACTTACCAACATAACTGTGAGAAAGTCAATGATTAGAAACTCTATCGGAAAATTGAAGAGAGATGAAAGGGAATTACCGATGTGATGCCCTTAAGGTTCGACCTTCAAAGCCCATTGTTCTGTTTGCGATTCCTGATGGCAAACATCAAATGGTGGCAAAGTAAGAACTCAACGTGATATGTTTGGGACCTTTGGGTGAGAAAATTATGGGAAAAGTTGCTCATTTTGTCAAATGCATTATGCTTATTGCTCTGCTTATTTATCATTTACAAGTTAAATATCTAAAGTTCCTTTTATATAATATACTACACAAAAGGGATAAACAAGCAACCACCTATGAAACTACATTCTAATTTCACACGTACATATAAATTAAACCACACAGTTCACCAAGTTAAGAAAATCATAAAATAAGAACTACAAAGTTTATGTCATATTTTCTAACGTCATACTCTATTAATCATAAAAAAGTTATTTTCCCGCTATTAAATCAAATAAAATGAACTGTTCAAACATAAAAAATCAAAACGAAACCACTCAAACTATCACAGAAAATCAACAAAAAGAATTTAAAAATCATACACATGAATGCTCTCACAACTGAGATTGATAAACAAAACCCGAAAACTTAAGAATCTAGTGACATAGAAAAGATGAAGTGTGAAACAAACCTCTCTAATTCCAGGTATCTAGCCTTAATTTCGAATTCAGGAGCCTTTAGTCTATCTAAATTATTTGGGATTAAAGGCCTGCGAATATCCAATAAAACCAGAAATGCCACAACATGACACACATTAACCTCACATGGCAAGTCTCAAAGCAAAATCCAGAATTTCAATAGAGGTTAGTTTAGTTCAGTAAATAATCTTTACCCAAATTTAAGCAGAGAAACACAAGGTAACGTAGGCCACCTCACTCCCTAACTCAAGTCTCTCTTATAATTTTCCAAGCTCTAACTTCTCTCCCATCTCAAACAAAGATAGTAAGCTACATATTTATATATCACCTCTATTTTATTTTATTTCAGCCATCTATCTCTTTCTATTTCCCATGTATGTAGCTAAGCTACTGCCCTGTTTTATTCATGATGACCGAATTAGTGGACATATGGGCTTTAATGTTCAGTGAAAGTATTGTTAAATAATAACAACTAATATGGTACCGTGCAACTAGTGTATACAAGAATTTGCCCACGAACAATTTGTGTTATCTTTATCTATCAAATGGTAACTGGTAAGTCTGTATAAATTTGTGTTACGTTATTCACGTACAATAAATCTTACTGGTCCGTTGAATGTAAGAAAACAATTCAGATGGCAGGTAATTAACATAATTTACCCTTTATAACATGCAATACATTTCAAGTCAATCAACCCATTAACACCATTATATCTTAATAAAATTTACAGCAGTTCAGGAATCTGATTAAGTAAATAAAATTCCATCATTAGGGTCAAGCTTTCTTATCTATTTATTCTCCAATTAATTATATCATTATCACCAAAAAGCCTTATTATATCCGACACTTGATACACAACGATATCATTAAGAAGAGGGCAACCTTTTCGCCGCATTAAAAGTACATGAATAATAATGAGGACTTAATAATTTCTGAAAGGTACTACAGATCTGATCATATATCAATTAGGCAAGATCAGAAATCTTTGACCATTTTCCATCTTCACTTAATTCAGAAATCTTTGCCCATTTTTCTAAATAACTACTTTTGTTATTGTTTTTCAGTGATCTTTAGAGGAAAATTCATTGACCTTAATAACTTGCCTCCTCAAGATCACTATTACACAAGATCAGATGTTACAAATACGAAACATAGGCATAAATACTACACTTACTTTGAAATCTAGATTATCTCATTATCATTTCTTAAGATTCTTTAAGATTAACACTAGACTCATCTTCTTTAAGATTCTCTCGACATCTTCCATGCAATATTGACCATAGTTAAAGCATAACCTTAAAAAAAGAGTTATGAAAAAAGAACTAAATATAACAAAAAAATGTAATTAAGATGCTTTTGCACGTTTTTAAAGTATGTAAATAGAGATAAACTTCAGCTATTTTGAAGGGATAAACCTAGTACTAGACATTATAAGGAATTCAGGCAAACACATAAATACATGTAAAATTGCACATATAAGAAAGCTCTTTCAAATAAGATTTCAAGCCAGAAAATGAGAAATAAGAAAATGAAAAACCTTTATTCCAAAGAAATTTTGAATCAGTTCGCTTTATACTTCAAGTCGCCTCCGAATCAAATTCAGTTTTATGCTTCCAAATCTTTTTAACTTTGAATCGCTTTTAGGTTTCTTAGTTTTCTGCAAAAAGAGGAGAGAGAAGGGTGAGAGCTAATTTAAGTTGTTCTTCAATTGGAGATAGTCAAGGTTATGACATATTTGGGATGTAGAAACATCATAAAAGTAGTTATAGACGTAGAAACATCAGCCATGGATGTAGAAACTTCATAAAAGTAGTTAATGCATCATGACTTACTATGAGAATCCCACAAGGCGAACAACCTTATCACCCAATGCTATTGCTATCAAATCTGCATTTTTGGATCCCAACATAACAAATCCAGACTATCAGTATTCCCTTTTATCTCAATATCTTTAATCTTACCCTGCGTATTCAAATAAAACAATGAACAAAACCAACAAACAGCTTAAGATAGAGCTTGCAAAGAAAAGGTCATACATGAAAATTAGTAAATGTGATACGAGAATGAGACAAAACTAATATATGCTAACACATAATTAAATAACACTGCCTTTTAGAAATCCAAAGACCTATTGGCCAAACCTTGATAGATTTTCAAACATCATATTATATCTCAAAGGGCTAATTCTTTCTCCTATGGCTATTTGTAGAGCTAATTCTTTCTCTTATGGCTATTTATAGATTTCATGTGCTCATCCTTCACCAACGCCTTAATTAAACCTGCTTTTCCACTTAGACTATACCAGTATTAATTGGTAACAAATGAAATCATGGAAAGCCCGAAAAACTAAGATATCATTATCCACATATAAAATATAATGAGAGAGAGAATATCTGCTACCAATATTCCATGGAAGTACTTATAAACCTCATGGCAGCAACTATCGGCCTACTGGGAATAATTATCAGCCTACTTACAACTATTTTATATTTTTCTCAGTTTTTCAACAGAAACCACTTACAAGAATTAAAACATAACAAGATAGAATAAAGAACTAACAATATTTCCCCATCTTGAAGCAAATCAGATAGAGGTAAATCTTCATCCAATCTCATGTTGAGAAGGTTTCCAAGATAAATTCTCTTCTGAGTCTATACACATATATAAACCCAATATCAAATGTTTAGCAAAACCAAATAGAGCAAAACTTCCATATACAGAAAGATTGCGAAAATCATATTGCACGAGATTATGAGTTTGTGGTGTAATAGACCTGCAAGAAAAGCGCCATCGAAGTTCCCCCGGCTAGATTCCGCCATCGACGACCATGAATGCGATCACATAGTTAGACAGATCGTGTGGGGCTTAACGCGATCTCACTGCTTTTTCTCCTAAAAATTAGACAAAGATTCAACTAGAAACCCCAAAATTTTACTTTTAATCCCAAATTTGCAGAAACCCCAATGTCAGCATAATTTGACAAAACTCAACTTGAAACCCTAAATTTGCAGCAACCTCAACATCAATTTGAAGAAAAAATAATGAATTGAAGAAAGGAGAGGAGAGAAGACATTACAAATTTGCAATCGCACCATCAAAATAATTGAAATACACCGCTACGGCTGTGTGGGAGAACACAACGACGAGGGCGGCGGGGAGGCAGAGATGAATGCAAGCGGCGGTGGCGGTGGCGTGACAAAGTTGAATACAGGTGGCTGCTGCATGGAGAAGACGATTGCAGGTGGCAAAATTGGGAAAAAGGCGACGACGGAATTGTGTTTGGGAATTTAGGAATTAGGAATCAGAGAAGGCGGAAATGGGGGTCCAATCGAATTGAAAATGCTAGGGTTGTATTCATCACTTTTTAAGAATTAAATGGTGTGTATCTACATATCGTATTATGTATTAATTGTGATACTGAGAGGTACTAACTTATATTATAAAAGGTTATTAGTTGTGATAATTAAAGTGTATGATTTATATTACAAACTAAGAAGTATTAGTCGTGATAACAAAAGTGTATGACTTATATTACAAAAAGGTATTAGTCATGATACTGACGAGGGTAAGTTATATTATAAGAGGGTATTAGTCATAATACTGAAAAGTGTGACTTATATTACAAAAGGGTATTAGTCGTGATACTGACAAGTGTAACTTATACTACAAGAGGATATTAGTCGTGATAACTGAAGGGTGTAGCTTATATTACAAAAGGGTATTAGTCGTGATACTGAAGAGTGTGACTTATATTACAAAAGGGTATTAGTCGTGATACTGAAGAGTGTAACTTATACTACAACAGGATATTAATCGTGATAATTGAAGGGTATGACTTATATTACAAAAGGGTATTAGTCGTGATACTGAAGAGTGTGACTTATATTACAAAAAGGTATTAGTCGTGATCATGGAGTGTGACTTATATTACAAAAGGATATTAGCCGTGATACTGAAGAGTGTAACTTATACTACGACAGGGTATTAGTCGTGATAACTGAAGGGTACGACTTATATTACAAAAAGGTATTAATCGTGATACTGAATAGTGTAACTTATACTACATGAGGCTATTAGTCATGGTAACTGAAGGGTGTAACTTATATTACAAATGGATATTAGTCGTGATAATGAAGAGTTTAACTTATATTATAAAAGGGTATTAGTCGTGACACTGAAGAGTGTAACTTATATTACAAAAGGGTATTAGTCGTGATCCTAAAGAGTGTAACTTATACTAAAACAGTGTATTAATCGTGATAACTGAAGGGTATGACTTATATTACAAAAGGGTATTAGTCGTGATACTAAATAGTGTAATTTATACTACAAAAGCGTATTAGTCGTGATAACTGAAGGGTGTAATTTATATTTGTTGGTCCCGGTGAAAACGAGTCTTACACGTGTATGGGGGGGGGAATACACATGTTCAGTGTTTTTAAAACTTTTTCTTACTGAGATCAGCTTGGGTCAGATAATCCTGAAGGTTAGGTCCTGAGAAGCACAAATCACTCTGAGTCAAAGTTCATCGAGACAAAGGATCCCGAGTCGCTTTCGTAAAACCCCGGATAATCCCAACCGAGTCCTCGAAGTTTTCAGAGATCCCGAAGTTGCTTGGATCGATAATCAACTTATGAACCCTCGTAAGAGTAAGTTCGGTTTGGTAACTATCTGTTCTAAATACTCGACGCGGCGAATGGTTGGCCCTTTAGTTTATATTCGTTTTAAGCTTTGTTGAAAACCTTCCTTTAATGGAATAGTGATTAGGCTGTGATTCAATTACATGCAACTTCCAGTGGATTGATTCCAACTGAAATGTCAGTGAAAATATGCTTTCAAACTTAGTGATGCAACAAAAAGCACGAGATAAAGAAAGCAATAAACAACACAAAGAATTATAGTGGTTCGAGACTCAAGCTCCTACATCCACTCTCTCCGATCCTCGAGAAAATTCACTAATCACTTCGAAGCTTTTCGACTACCTCGCGTGGTTTACTTACTCAACTCGCCCTCGAAGCTTTCGACTACTCCACGAGTTTACTTACTCAACCCGACCTTTGAGCTTTCTCGACTACCTCTCGTAGTTTACTTACTCAAACACAAACAAGCTTTCACTACCTCAGAGCTTACTAACTTCTCCTCTAGAGCTTTCGACTACTCTGCGTAGTTTACTAACTCTTTACAACTCTTCTCACCAACAAACACACTCCAACTACCTTCTCAAGGATTTGGGGTTTCTCGGTTGGTTTCAACTAGGATGAGATATCCTTTACAATGAAGTACAATGCAAAGGCTAGGATATCTCAACTAAGCTTTGGATAAATCTTATCAAGCTAGGCTTAGTTTAGTGAGCTCTTTCAATATAAAAGCACTTGGGAAATTCAAGTTTTTTTTTAGTGCTTTAACTTTTATGATAATAAGTTTGAGCTTCGAGTTGCTTATAAATTTCCCCTGAACCTTACAATGTAGAGGGTCACCAAAAGATTTATAGGCATACACCAAGGTCACCCTTTGAAAAACTATCCGTTGGAGAGATAGCTTCGTGAGTTTCTCTTATGGTGTGTGAGGAACGGTTATTTTAGGGTTTGAAACTCCCTAACACGTTTTTAGGCAATAGCCTTTCATGTAGCCGGTCTTCACTTTTTGCGGTACCGAACTTTTGTACATCCGACATCTTTTTCAAATGACCGTCACCGCCGCTGTCAAGATGGTACGTTGTTATCTTCCTCTTTTTGACTTTTGTCTCCGCTTAAAGGTGAGACACCTTCAAAGGCTCTTTTGGTTACAAACTCCGAAAGTTGATATAACCTTAACAACACTTTGTCTTAGTTCCTTTTATCGCATGGAAATGTCTTGGGCAATATCTAACTTTCTAAGGAATCCCGATCTTCTCAAGACAGCATCCTTCGATAGATATTTTTCGATTGCCTTCTAACATTCAGTTTATATCGAGCATTCAAATATTCTTGAAGTCTTCAATAATTCTTGGCCTTCAAGATTTTTGATCTTGATTCTTCGCCTCTTCAGGTCTTGAGTCTTCGAGTCTTCGTGGTCTTCGAGTCTTCGTGAGTCTTTTGAGTCTTGAGTCTTCCGAGTCTTCACGAATATCTTGGACCGATATACTAAGTCTTCATCTTTGAGTCTTCGTTCTTCAGCCATCTTGAGTCTTCAAGATCTCCTCCATCACATCGAGTCTTCAAAGATTTTTCATTAATCGAAGTCTTTAGATTCTGGGCCATCGAGTCTTGAAAACTTAGTTTCATCTCAAAACTTCAGTTTCTTGAACATACGAGTTCTTCGTAATCTTCGATCTAAACCTCGATCTATATCTCACGACTATACATTTTGCGTATATCATCCTCAATACTATAAAACCTAATCCCGACTCAACTATCAAGATTATTCTCAACATGTCATACTCGGGGTTTTGGGATCTAATCAAAAGCATATATCTTTTTTATTAAATTCATCTCCCAACAATTTTCCCCTTTTTGATGATGCCAAAACCTATCTTGTTACAACCATATAACCTAAACTCAGGTTTCAGTTTATCCTATTACAAGATTGGTTATGTCTCCCAACAATTTCTTAAATCAGAGAATCTCCCAACAATTTCTGAGAATCTCCTAACATTTAATCATTCAATCAATTTCTTCAAAGAATGAATCTTCTTAAATAGTTCATCACCAAATACTTAAACAATTCATTCGTAGACATTCATTCAAAGATATCAAAAGTAAAAGACATGTAAATAAGATAATGAGATATTATCTTTTTGAGCACAAGTGATAAATTTTCATTGATTATGAGTAGTCTGTTACAGGTTACAATGAAATTTATCAAAACAAAAATAAGACAAAAAGATAGAAAAGATAACAAGTGTCTTCAGGTCTCCAGTCTTCAGATTTAGCTCTTCAGTCTTCTGCTATTTCAGTTTGATCCGCTTTTCAAACCAGATTTCTTCTTCTTCATCAACAAGCGGCACTTCCAGGTTGAACATTCCGAAATACCTCTTCTTCAGAGCATCTCTTTCCTTAATGATATCCCATCGTTGTTCTCGTTAAACTCAATCAAAGCAAAGATATTGAGCAATTTCTTGAATAATGACTTTCTCATTCACCATGCCATTATCAAGTCTTGAAGGAGGGTAGGAATATGGATCAGGGGCTACTATCTGTACCTTTCTTTCATCTGTTAAGTTCATCCAACTTTGGAGATATTTTGGATAGAAGGTTAGAAGGTATTCAATGAACGCTTCATTTTGATCTGAGAAGGTTCTCTTGACCTCTTCCCACACATCGTTGAATTTGATAGGCATCCATTTGTCAACGTGTGGCCACTTCATTAATTTTTGATGTCTCTCTCTTTTGCTTTCGCAAACTTTTTGAATTCACTCTTCGCTTCACTCTTCTTGATTTTTTTCTCGATCACAGAGCACGCCGAGATCGGCAAAGCAGCCTTTCTTAGCCTGTTCTACCTGGAGTGTCGTCAGAGCATTCCTCGTGTTGAAGACTTTCTTCTTCTGCTGACCTGCAGACTCTTCCAACTCTTTCATCAACTTCCTCTGGACTGGCTTAGAAGCCTTAGCTCGCTTGCTTTTAGGTTGAACAATGCCCAAGGCTTTCCTTTTCATAGGCAATTCAGCAGCAGCCTAGCTTGTTCCAACCTTTGCTCTAGCACTCAGTTTCTCTCTTGCAACATCAAGCATGGTTTCCTCAGAAACTCGAGTGTAGATAGGCTTCTCCACCTGAACGAACTTCAGCTTGTCAGTAGCTTCGACTTCTTTCAAGGCTCTAAATAGGCTATTCATTTCAAAGATTTTTCGCGCCTTTTTCTCCAAAGTACATGCCAATAACTTCCCCAAGTCTTCTTCGTCTTTCCCCTTCTTGGCACTGCATTTGGAAGAAGTCCGAGAGTGTTGTGTCCATGTGATATTGCTCTTTGCTCACACAAATAAGACCTCTCCTCGCTATCTCGATCTTGTTCATCTTCCAACCTCTTCATGTGGTTCTTAGCCACGTAAAATTCTTTTTCAGATAAATGGGCAACCGCCGGAGAGAGAGCTTTTTTAAACCTCTCTCATCATCTTGGTCATGAGCATTGAGCTCATTTCCTCAACAACAGATTTGATCAAGACCTCATTCCTCTCTCGCCAATTTCACCTCTAGAAATTCAAGATTCTCCCGGTGCTTCGTTTTCATTCAAAGACTTCGGCCTTTGACTCCTCCAACTTTTCATTCAAATTTATCTTCCATGGAGGTCATCTCGTGAGGTCGAGTGTTTTGGATTTGCACCCGCTCAAGAGTGACTAAGATTCTCCATCTTCCGAGCTTGGTCGCCAATGTTTCTTCCATCCGAGCAATTTTGATCATCATCGGCTCAACCTTCTCAAGCTTTTTCTATCAAGGGAGTGAGGTCGATCTCAGAACCTTCCTTCGCACCTTCTCGTCTTGATTGATCATCTGAGGTTCGGACACAACTCGAGGGTCGGTTCACACTGAAGCCAAATTCATCTCAGCTCCAGCCTCAATCGAGCCTTAGTCCAGACATCGACAATTCAGATTAAAGATAGAACTTTCAAGAATTTTGGCATAATTTTTAATAGTGCCAAAAGGTACCAAGAGTGCTAGTTTACCGAGGTTGAATGATTTCAAAGTGATCAAAGACCAAAGTTTCCTTCTCCATCTCGAGATCGATCCTCAAGATCTCCCCGTTGGTCCCCATCTTGAAATTTGCCTCTCTGCTGCTAGGGGCACCAACTTCAGATAGCTCTCCTCTCAACTATCTTTCTCTCGAACCATCAAAATTGCATTTTTCATTCTCGAAGCTTTGTCTTCCCGAACTCGAAATTCGGGCCAGAATGCCGTCTCCTCATTCCACCCTTCCCCTCTAATGCAAAGAATGTTCAAAGATTCCCAAGAGTCTCGATTGAGGATAAAACTGTCGCCCTTAATCAAGAAGATATCTTGCAGATCGGGGATATGAGTCCTTTCGAAGCGGCAAGAATGAACCGTTCCCCCTTGCTCCTCCACTTCGGTTTCTTCAAATTTTTTCTTTTGGGGATTATAATGAAAAGTATGCTTTTACTTTGTATAATCGAAATCAATTTCCGCACTTATTTATGAAATAAATTGTTTATCATCGATGCTTTAAATATGATTGAATGTTATATATATTTATTTGATAACTGCTCAATAATTCAGACGTGTTACATCAGAGTTAATTTAGTGATACCCGATCACGATTAGATTAAATTAACAAAAATTTTGTAACTATAAGTACGCCATTCACGACCTAGATGGAAATGAACAACCATCGCGAAAGGTTGAGGTGTAAGGCTCGATTGGTTTGTCTTGACCAAGAGATTACACTAGTGCATGACCGATCGCAACTAATAGGACCTACAGGGAGGATAAATTCTTCAAAACCGAACAAGGAAGAATTAGACCTCGCTGTTCGTTGTTTCTTAACCTTCGCCCCTTAAATAGGATCACGTGATTGGTAACTATTGCTTTGACTTATCATGGGTAGCGAATCGAGAGAGATTCAATACTTTTTATCTTGGGCAATATTATTGGTCACATGTGATTCCTAAGATTTAATACGAAGAATCGTATTGCAAGCACGCTTGTTTGATTTGCCCCATCGGAGGTTCATAAGTTTTATCATACCAAATCTTGCAAGTGGAATTTGTTTCCCAGATGGATAATAATGTTGAACCGTTCCTCGACCAAGGACAAAAGATATTAATTAACGAAAAGCTATTTCAAAGGGCTTGAATTAATTAATGGGCTAGATAATCTTAAACACGGAAATAATGACCGGAGCCATATTGATTTGTAATATGGGTTAAGATGGATAGTCTGATATTAATTATGTAGTGGGATTAATTAATATTTATGGGCTTGAATTATATTGTGGCTCAATATTAGATATTCAAGGTCCATTAGAAGGTCCAATCTTAATTCTCCTAAAGGCCCCCTGAGTAGCCCAACATATAGTCCAATAACTGAAAAGGTGATTAAAATAAAATAAATATTGTTGCTTAATATTTCTCTAATTATTTTCGAAATTATGGATAAAAGAGGGAGAAAGATTTTCTTTGAATTTTGTTATGGAATGAAGATATGTATTCTTGGAATACAAGATTATCTCATTAAATTCAAGAAATCTCCCACTTGGTTATTCATTAAGAAATTTCAAATTTTTTTGAAATATAGTGACAAGAAAGATTTTCTTGATTTTCTTGAAAAGATATTATGGAAGATATGTATTTCTTGAAATACAAGAATATCTCATAAATTCAAGAAGATCCAAATCTTGGATTCTTGCATCACTTATTTTTCGAAAATTATCCATAAAATAGAGGAGGTGGATTTTTGTGGAATATTTTAATTATGGGAAAAAGAATATAGGAGATATATTCAAGATTTCTTGGTGACCAAGAAAAGTCTTTTCCCACATTGAAAATTCACTAAAATTTCGTTCACCCTCTCTCCTATAAATAGGGGATGATTAGTTCATTCCCAAGTACAATTCCATGTGCTGGAAATATTAGCAAATCCACATAAGTGGTGCAACAAAGTTTATTTTTTCCTTTTGTTAATTGTTCGCGAGTATCCTTCCACCGGATTGTCGAAAGCAAGGGCTAAGGAATACTTGGGAAGTCCTTTTTGGTTAGTCCGTCCGACCAAAGCCACCGCCATCCCGAGAGGTACGCTCACGTAAACCCGTAGATTCCGTGATGCGTTTTTACGTGGTTTTTTATATGCATAATATGTTGTTGCAATTATTATTTGAATTAATATAGGATTAATTCATGCTAGTAATAATTAATGAATTAAATTTGTATTTAAATATTCACCCCGAATAGATCTCACAAGAACTCATTCACCAACAATCGTATCGAGCCACCGCTTTGCCTCTCAATTTTTTAAATTGTAATTTAATTCGTAGACATTAAATTTGAAATTGATAGTAGAACCATTAGATCTGCTTTGCGTATCCAATTGTCATGGATTTTAATGTTTTATTTTGCATGCATATAAACCGTGGTTTTTTAATTCGATTCGCTTCGGATTTGTTTTGCCTCGAGAAAAAATCCACGAGTAGACTAGGATTTGTTTGATTTGATCAATGTAATAGATTAGTCTAGATCTAGGTTTATTTATTTTTTGTAAATAAATTGTAACCGTGACGGGAACGAAGAGATGAAGAATTAAAGGATCAAATCCGTAACCGTAAGTAAGTAGCGCGGGGCGCGGCGCGCACCGGCACGCATGGGCGCAGGGGCAGGCCGGGCGAGGCCGCTGGGGGGGTGAGGGTCGACGCGACAAAGGGCGCTGGCCCTGTGAAAGCCGAAGGACGGGACGGGACGCTGGCGACGCACGACGGGCGCTGAGAGACGCTTAATACGCCGAGGTCAAGCGGGGAAGTGGAGGCGATGAAGGGGCTGCCGCCGACTTACCGAGGCGTTCGCGAGGCACTGCGGCATGGTTCGCCAGCGGCGCCGAGGTCGCTTAGGTTGCCCTAGGCCAGCGGCCGGGGATGGATGGCAGATCATCCTACCGCGAAGCCGCTTGGGTATGGTTCGAGACTTAACTATTTTTTCGAGAAGAACGAGGGGAGAAATTCGAGACGTGTTTCTTCAAGATCAAGTCAAGAAAAATCAAACCATGACAATTGAATAATTTTTGCCCAATATGTTTATTTTTCTGCTTTTGCTTGATTTATTTGTGCTATCTTATGCTTTATTTAATTTGTTTAAATGTGTTTGCATGAGGGTTGCCAAATTGAAAAATCTCAACTTCAAAATTACTAAGTATGTTTTAAATAATTAATTGACAATTTTATTCCTGATAATAAAATTGAATTAATTTTGACCTCCATGATTTATTTATTTGTGAATTCTTTTGGAGAAATTCCCCTAACGGACGGGCCAAAAGATAGGTTTCACATGAATGAATTCCAAACAGATGATTGTGGGTTATTACTAGTGGCTTATTTATGACCCTCCCAACGAGGCTCGATCAAAGCGAAATAGTAATCCTCAGATTTAATCATGGTTATTACTTAGGTATAAAATTGATATGCATATACTTCTCCTGAGTCCCCACATTTTATATTGGTCAAGTGGGAGCCAACTATTAACTGGATATTAAAGGTTTGTAAATCGTTTTGTTTGTAACTCGCTTTGAATGTGTTTAAATAATGACCCACCCAACGTGGGCTTATTTAAACTGCTTTTTGAGATGTTGGTTGATGCATTGTTCATATTTTTTTTTGAGATTTTAAATATGATGAATAATGATCAATCTTGTGATATACTTGTGCTTATTGCATATAGTTGTTTATTTCATTCAAGATGTCGCTACCTTTTAATCCAATCCGTTATTATACTTAAAGTCAATACAATTTGTATGGAAACTATATTTATTGAAAATTATAATTGTCCTAACTGCATAAAAGCACAAGTGGATTTTTGACACACAAAAATCGATGAAACCAACCGACGAGTCAAAACATGCGGGACTCGTCGATCACCTTACAACAGAGATGTCGTCATTTAAATGGTGGAGGGAAAACCCGTAAGGGATTACGCCCTCAAAATAGATGGCCCATCTCAACAAACTTGAGATTCTCGAAACAGATTATGATCCGAGACTCGGATGAATTTGGTACTTCATTCTCTCGCCTTAAAAAGGTTTTTGAGCATTTTGGCCTCGCTATGACTAATTTGTTGCAAACTTTTGGACTCGTAGTAAATGATGATAAGGCATCAAACTCAAGGTTTGATTTTGTTAGTGGTCCGCCTTCATCTTCTGGCCAAGGGTAGGCAAGATAAAGAAGAGGACCAAAGGCCATAAGCAATAAAATCTCAATCGTTGCCAAGGGCAATGGTAAGATGAGGAATGCTTGTTGAGTCAAGGAAAATCCAAAGAGAAAGTGCTTAAGCCAAAGAGAGAGGACAATGGATGTTTTGCTGCTCCAACCCCAAAAAGGGACGGAAAGAAAGGTAATTCTCACACACTAGTTGTTGAAACTTTTTTTGCGGCGATACTTCTCATTCGTAAGGGTGGTTGATACGAGATCCACTAATCATGTTGGCTTCACGGGTTCTAAATGATCCCAAGAACGTAGTGGGAGTGAGATCCTCATCACACCGGGCAACGTTATTTATAGTAGAAGACATTGCAATGCTAATGTAAGGGCGGATATTGCAATGCCACGATAGTAACGATTATTGCAATACTACGCAAGTAGCAGACATTGCAATGCTACATGAGTAGCGATTAAAGCAATGGGAGAAGCGTGCACCTATCTTTTGAAGATAAAGTTTTTTTTTGAGATTATCTTTATGTTCCCGGTTTTAGAAAGAATTCACTTTTCGGTTTCTAAAATTCGATTAAAGGACACTAAGTTTCTTCTAATAAGAATGACATCATTTTTAAAATGATGAGTGTACTGCAAGATTTTACATTGATAGAAAATCTCTATACAATTAATCGTGCACACCACTCACGTAAATGCATCCTATAACACATCAACCTGCTTTGCATAAAAGAAAAGCGTGAACGAAATACTTTTTTCGCATCTAAGATTAGATCATATAAATCCAAAGAGGATCCAAAGGTTGATGAAAGATGGTTCACCGAGCGCCTCCAAGTTGAATCAAATCCAACTCCGCGAATCATGTTTGGAGGGTGATATGACCAAGATGGCATTTGGAGCCAAGGAATGGGGGCTAAAGAAGTGTTAGAGATCGCTCACATAGATGTACGTGGTTCAATGTTAACCAAAGCAAGAGGAGGTTATGAGTAATTTTATTGATGATTACTCAAGGTACATTTTCCTTATGAAGCATGAATCGAGACCTTTGAAAATTCTAAGAATTTAAGGCTCAAGCAGAGAATCATATGGAAAATGTATCAAGTCTCTACGATCCGATCGTGGAGGCGAATACCTCAAATGATGAGTTTTTGAACTACTTATCCGATGAAGGATTGTATCCCAAACCATCGCATCTTTAACCCCTCAACAAAACGGGGTTTGCAGAGCGAAGCAACATAATTCTTTTGGAAATTGTTAGATCAATGATGAGTTATACGGATCTTCCCGAGTCGCTAAGAATTATGCCTTGGAAAACAACGACTTACATTCTGAACTTGGTGCTATCCAAATCAGTTCCTAGAACCCCAAAGAATTGTGGACCGGGCTCAAGTCTAGTATGAGACACATGAGAACTTTGGGGTGTCCGGCCTACGTGTTGGACAAGGAAACCCAAGAATTGATCCTCGATCAGAATTAAGGTTGTTTTGTAGGATACCCCGAGGGAACAAAAGGGTGAATGTTCTATAGTTCCGAAAATCAAAAGGTGGACATCCGCACCCACTTTAGATTTTGGAAGAAAACTATAGAACCAAAGAAAACCCAGAAGTGAGACTACCTTAAATGAGCTTAGAAGGCAAACCTCAAAGGCCGATCAGATTAGATGATATACCAAACGATATGTTTTTTTCTGGCGAGCCTCAAGATAGTGGGAGGGTTGTTAGACGTTCTCGAGAGATTCATGGGAATAGGAGAGTCCTCGGACTTGATTCCTAATCGCACTCCGTGGACATATGACATAGGCACTCTAAGATAAGGATGCAGTTTCTTGGCAAATAGCAATGAAAGCTGATATGGGTTCTATGTTTCATAATAGAGTGTGGGAGCTAGTCGAACCACTTAATACCCATTGGATGCAAGTGGGTATATAAGAGGAAAAGAGGACCGGATGGGAAGGTTGAAACCTTTAAAGCAAGACTAATGGCGAAAAGGTTATACTCGAAAAAGAAAGGGATCGATTATGAGGAAACTTTTTTGCCCGTAGCCATGCTTAAGTCCATTCAGATTCTCTTATCGATTCTTTGCGCATTTTGACTTTGAAGTCCGGGCAAATAGATGTCAAGACAGCTTTTCCTTAACTAAGTCTTGATAAAGAGATCTATATGCAACAACCCCATGTTTTCATTGAAACAAAGCCAAGAACATCTAGTTTGTAAAGCTCAAGAGGTCCATTTACGGACTCAAACAGGCATCCAGAGCTTGGAACCAAAGTTTTGATCATGTAATAAAGTCTTATGGGTTTGATCAAAACAAGTTTGAAAGTTGTGTGTATAAAAAGCGTTTGAACTGCATTGGTATTCTTAGTACTATCGTAGATGACATTGTGATCATCGAACGATGTGAAGGTGTGATCGACGTAGGGCATGGTTTCAAAATAGTTTGATATGAAAGACTTAGGGAAAGCCGGACATATCCTTGGGATCAAGATTACTCGAGATCGCCAGAAAAGGATGATCGGGTTATCGCAAGTTTCATACATAGACACTGGTTTTTGAAACGATTCAGCATGCAAGATTCCAAGAAAGGATTCGTACCTTTCAGACTTGGAATCCATCTATCCAAGAAAATGTCCCCTAAGACGCAAAAAAGATAGATGACATGAAAGGCATTCCTTGTGCTTTGGTTGTAGGAACCCCTTATGTATGCAATGTCGTATGCGAGATCGGATATATGCTTTGGCCGTAGGCATGGTAGCAAGATATCGAGTTACCCAGTGAAAGCGGGTGACGACGCTTAAAAACATTCCAAGTATCCGAAAAGAACTTGATAGAATGTTGATTTATCACCGATACTCCAATCCCCATCGGCCACATGGACTCGGATTTCCAATCGATTTAGATTCCGTAAATTATCCGCCTCGCCAGTGTGTTTCCATTTGGGAAGTGTAGCCATCAAATGGACGAAAGTGTGAAGCAAATGCATCACCGACTCAACCATGGAACTCGGGTAAGTAGTCGCCAGAAGCGCTGAAAGAACCGATTGGGCTCTAGATCTTCTTAGTGGACTTGGATGGTGTTCTGAATTTGTCTTGCAATATATGCTAGGGGCAGTTGCAAATTCAAGAGAACCAAGAGTCCACGAGTCAAACAAACACATTAAAGGAAAGACATCTTATACGAGAAATCGTTAAGAGAGAGATATAGATGTGGCAAAGATAGCGTCTAAGGACGTAAATTTAGCGATCCATTCATTAAAGCGTCCCTCCTCAATACATTCGAGAGACATGTGAGTGGAATGGGTGTCAAGACCGTTGCCAATCTGCTTTGAGTATAAGTGAGAGAAATTATTAGGTTCGTGTAGGTGACATTAGATGTCACGGACTACTAGAGACGTGTTGTAGTATACTTAAAAGTAGACTTTGAGTATAAGTGGGAGATTGTTGGGGATTATACTGAAAAGTATGCTTTTACCTTGTATAATCGAAACTGAATTTCCAGACTTATTTACTGAAATAAATTGTTTATCACTGATGCTTTAAATATGATTGAATGTTATATATATTTACTGCATAACTGTTCAATAATTCGTACGTGTTACAATGTAGTTAATTTAGTGATACCCGATCACAGAAGATTAAATTAATGAAGATTTTGTAACTATAAGTACGCCATTCACAACCTAGATGGAAATGAACAACCATCGCGAAAGGTTGAGGTGTAAGGCTCGATTTGGTTTGTCTTGACCAAGAGATTACACTAGTGCATGACCGATGCAATCAATAGGACCTACAGAGGATAAATTCTTCGTAATCAACAAGGAAGAATTAGACCTCGGTGTTCGTTGTTTCTTAACCTTCGTCCCTTAAATAGGATCACGTGGGATTGGTAACTATTGCTTTGACTTATCATGGGTAGCGAATCAGAGAGAGATTCAATACTTTTTATCTTGGGCAATATTATTGGTCACATGTGATTGCTAAGATTTAATACGAAGAATCGTGTGCAAGCACGCTTGCTTGATTTGATTTGCCCTTGGGAGGTTCATAAGTTTTATCATACCAAATCTTGCAAGTGGAATTTGTTTCCTAGATGGATAATAATGTTGAACCGCTCTCTACCAAGGACAAAAGATATTAATTAACGGAAAGCTATTTCAAAGGGCTTGAATTAATTAATGGGCTAGATAATCTTAAACACGGAAATAATGACCGGAGCCATATTGACCGTAATATGGGTTAAGATGGATAGTGCAATATTAATTATGTAGTGGGATTAATTAATATTTATGGGCTTGAATTATATTGTGGCTCAATATTAGATATTTAAGGTCCATTAGAAGGTTCAATCTTAATTCTCCTAAAGGCCCCCCCGAGTAGCCCAACATATAGTCCAATAACCTAAAAGGTGATTAAAATAAAATAAATATTGTTGCTTAATATTTCTAATTATTTTTTTTGAAATTATGGATAAAAAGAGGAGATAGATTTTCTTTGAATTTTGTTATGGAATGAAGATATGTATTCTTGGAATACAAGATTATCTCATTAAATTCAAGAAATCTCCCACTTGGTTATTCATTAAGAAATTTCAAAATTTTTGGAAATATAGTGGACAAGAAAGATTTTCTTGATTTTCTTGAAAAGATATTATGGAAGATATGTATTTCTTGAAATACAAGAATATCTCATAAATTCAAGAAGATCCAAATCTTGGATTCTTGCATCACTTATTTTTCAAAAATTATCCATAAAATAGAGGAGGTGGATTTTTGTGGAATATTTTAATTATGGGAAAAAGAATATAGGAGATATATTCAAGATTTCTTGGTGACCAAGAAAAGTCTTTTCCCACATTGAAAATTCACTAAAATTTCGTTCACCCTCTCTCCTATAAATAGGGGATGATTAGTTCATTCCCAAGTACAATTTCATGTCTTTGGAAATATTAGCAAATCCACATAAGTGGTGCAACAAAGTTTATTTTTTCCTTTTGTTAATTGTTCACAGTATCCTTCCACCGGATTGTCGAAAGCAAGGGCTAAGGGAATACTTGGGAAGTCCTTTTGGTTAGTCCATCCACCAAAGCCACCGCCATCCCGAGAGGTACGCTCACGTAAACCCGTAGATTCCGCGTGATGCGAGGTTTTACGTGGCTTTTATATGCATAATATGTTGTTGCAATTATTATTTGAATTAATATAGATTAATTCATGCTAGTAATAATTAATGAATTAAATTTGTATTTAAATATTCACCCCGAATAGATCCGCAACTCATTCCCCAACACTTCTTCCATCTCGGAAGCTTCTCTCGTTCAAATAAGCATCACCGGTGTTGGATCAAGAAGTAAATCACCAGAGCTCATCAAGAATAAGCCGCCTCCCCGAGTCTCAGCTCAAAGAACGCCCCATTGTTGTTCAAATCGGATCCTCGGTTTGCATCCGAAAGTGGGTTTTGGGGGCTGAGCTTGCACTTCCTCGATTGACTCGAATTATGACTCTTTCCGTCTGCTCGAGCCGACACATCTTTGGTAGGAATCTCTCGAGGCCCGAGTTCCTTTTAAAAATTTTCCGAGAAATTTTATTTGAGCCGAAGCGATGTCTCAAGCACCTCGAAGAAGACCTGCCTCCTCACCGTTTCAGTGCCTTAGAGATAACTCGAGCCAATACTTGCAATGGTGAATTCTCGAGCGGTTTGGCTCTCGTGATGAATCTCTTAAGAATCATCATCTTCATCGGTGAGAACCACCAATCTTCTTTGCTTTTGGGGCAAGTTTTCGAACCTCCTCAACTTCTCCCTCGCTTCTATCTTGGCATCCAACAAAGCCTTCCCCCTGGTTTGTTGGGTCTCTTCAGCAGCAGCAGCCTTAGGTGATTCTGCTTTCTTTTCCTTCTTCCCCCTGATGGCCTGCTTTTTCACAGTAATGGGCTTGAAGAGCACCTTGGACTTGGGGAATGGGTTTGAATTGGCAAAGATATCCTCCTCCTCTCTGCACATCTCCAAAATAAAAGCTATTTTTGTTGCATGGTGGATCTTGCCTTTAATCGTGATAGCCCCGTCAACCTTCTTGAAGACTTTGGCTTGCTCACTCACCATCTGAATCAAAAATTTCAACCAGTTGAAGTCGGTGGTGGTGAGGCCTCGATCGCCGCCATCAATCGGAGCTTCGGGGTACTGATCTGCTCAAAACTCCCCGCAAGGGTCATGATTCTTTTGCTCACAATATCCATCAAAACTCTATATTGTGGCTTCAAATGCCTCTTATGTAGTGTAGGCTCAAATTTTACAGGATTCTCAGCAATCCTATCTAAATACTCCTGCTCTCCACCCAACATATACACAGCAGGATCCTCTCCTCTATCACAGAGCTCAAAAACATCATTTAAATTCTTCGGAATAATATACAATTTCCTTTCAAAATCGATGTATTTGGACGAATGCTCTAAATGTGATACATTAATCTCAGAATGCATACCATCCTCTTCATCTATCCTCAAATTACAGATGAACTCGATTACCTCTTTGGCGTACTCTTGGTCAGGTCGGCTTGCGACAAGATGAGTGAGTTTGGCTAGACGGATCATATGGAGAGCCTCCTCTTCTGGTTTGGAATTGGTTGTGCTATCAAGCGAGACAACGAACTCGTACCAGGGTTTGTTGGTTTCGGCTAATTTTTCGAAAATGGTAGTAGCCATTTGAGAGATTTTGAAGATTTAGGGTTTAGGTTTTCTGGGCAAAGGGGATTTTTCACAGAGGATTTGGGAACAAAGGGTTTGATAAAATTTTGGCTTGAATGGCTTCTTGGGGTATAAATAGTTTGGAGATCGTGGGAATTTGCGTTGGTTAGGTGAAAAGCAATGGTTGAGATTAATCTCCGATTAATCGGGTATACGAACAGTCGATCTCCGAAAAGTAAGCCGCCAAAATATCCTCATTGGTCATTAATGTAACAGAGCATTAAATGACTGTTGACCTTCTTCGGAATTTCAAACGATCCCGCCCAAAAACATTCCTTAGGTGTATTGTATTTATTGCAAATGATTACTGAGCTTTACTTAAGCAATAAATGAATCGCATGAGTCATTACTTCTTCAGACTAATTTCTCTCTGTATCGGTCTTCTTGAAAGTAATCGACCTTGATAAAATGTCAAGATAATATCGAAAATTGAATGGGTTCAAGATAATCCCGAAATCTTGACCTTCAAGAACTGAAGTTTCCCGAGACTCGATTCAAGATTTCCATTTTATCCCCGAACTTCTCAAGAAAAATTCGAGAAAACTTCATGCATCCGAAAACCTTCAATTTTTCGATTTTACTCTATACACCGATCTAACATCCCTAATTCAACCGAAAGTTCCTAAAATCTTGATTCAAATTCAAAGGTTTAGTCAAGATATCGACTCTCTATTATCGATGAATTTTCTCCATCCTTATGTCCTTTTTTCTCGACATGATCTCCTCGATGAAGTGATGTCCGATATCCACATGCTTGCATCCGTGTGCAATAACGATTTTGTAAAATAGGAATGACAAGATTATTGTCACAAAATATTGGTACTTCATCGGGCTACAACTTTATAATCCCTTAATTGTTGTCCGAGCCAAAGAATCGAGCACAAGAAGCCTTCCTTGAGCCCATGTATTCAAATTTCTTCAGAAGATCGTTGCACATCGAGGTCCTGCTTTCTTCAAAACCAAGATATCACCATTTCCTAGAAATTGACAAGTTCCTCAGAGTGGACTTCCCCGTCAATCCCGCAAACTCCATAATCGATCCTGAAAGAACCAAGCTAATTCAAGGTTATCATCACCGATACCATAATCCTCTATTCATCGTGCCCTTAAGATACTTCAAGATTTTTTGGCGCTTCCATGTGACTAGCCTTTTTAGATTAGCTTGGTAACTTGCACATATCCCAACAAAGAAATGTTGTATCCGCCCTACTTGTTTAGGAGATAGAGCATTGATCCAATGATTCCTCTATAATCAGATGACTCACCGATTTGCCTTCGTAATCGAGATCCATCTTGTAGTTAGTATTCATAGGAATCCTAACTCGCATTGCAATTTCAGACACCATATTTGGCAATCGATCTCTCGTGTATTTTGCTTGGTTGATGAATATTCCTTCCTTTGATTGTTTCACTTGAAGACCTAGAAAGAAATTCATCTCCCCATCATTGACATCTCAAACTTGCCTTTCATTATTGTTGAAAACTTTTCACACAACCGATGGTTTGAGATCCAAAATGATGTCATCAACATATATCCAACCAAGAAGATATCTTCCCATCTTCTATCCCCAACAGAGTTCTATCAACTGCCCCTTTGACAAAACCATGGTCAAGAAGAAACCGAGAAAGAGTATCATACCATGCTCGGGTGCTTGTTTAAGACCATACAAAGCATTTCGAGCCTCAGAACTTGGTCATTCTGCTTGAAACCGTGAGGTTGTTCCACATAAACCTCGTTTTTTAAGCACACCGCTCGTGAAATGCACTTTTCACATCCATTTGATAGATCGTGAACTTCATGTGGGCAGATATGCAAGAAACAACTGATGGCTTCTAGTCTTGCAACAAAAAGCAAAGGTTTCATCATAATCCAAGCCTTCTTCTTGGGATTAACCTTGTGCAACTAAATTTGCCTTATTTCTTACAATGTTGTTGTTATCATCTATTTTATTCTTAAATACCCACTTGGTTCCAATGACATTGTGCCTTTTCAGTCTATCTACTAGCTCCCCATACTTCATTCCTTGAGAATTGATTCAAATTTCATCTTGCATAGCAAAGAATCCAATGAGAATCTTGTAGAGCTTCACCAATCTCAAGAGTTCTTTCTCCGATAGGGAAGCAGCGAATAGTGCACTCTCACCATGGAACCTTCTTGTTTTAACACCTTCAGCCAGATCACCCACAACTGACTTGTAGGATGACTATCTAACCATTTCCTTCTAGATGTTCCCCTTCAATAGTATCCTCAACATTTGAAATGTTAGGTTCATTTAATTCAAGAAACTCAGGGAACAATGAAAAGGAGAAAGGGAATCATCTTCCTCGGGGAAATTCCATTCGCAACATTGTCGAGAGACATTTGTTCCCCTTTGGTTGATAGATTCGCAATTTGCCTCACCGGTGACCACATCTTCATTGGCATCACATACCCGAGTCCGAATCGGTGTCTGCTCGATTGGTCACCTTTTGGAGTGTTGGTTTTCCCCCGAAGTCTCACCATCCTTAGTTCCATCCTCGAACTTCTTTATTCGAGTCCGAGTCACCCAATCATAGATAGTGACCGACTTCTTCTTTTTCGTGTTCAATGGATGATTTGTCATTCTTTTTCGTTTAACTGGTGATCCTCTTGGTCAGTTCATCTCAAGATCATGTTCCTGTTTCTTCCAACACAAGTAGATTCATCAAAAACAACATGAGGTGTTTCCTCCACAATAAGAGTCCTCACAATTTGTAAACTCGAAAGTTTTTATCGACGACTTGAATATCCTAAGAATATTCCTTCATCGCCTTTTACTATCAAATGTTTTCAACTGATCTTTACCATTATTGTGTATGAAACACTTGCAACCAAACACACGAAAAAAAGAAACAAGAGGCTTCCTTTCATTTCAAAGCTCATAGGGTGTTTTGCCTTGACTCTTGGTCAGCATGGATCTATTCTATGAGTAGCATGCAAAGGTTGATGACTTTTCAAATTTCAAAACCTTTTAGGAATATCACCTTCAACTATCATTGTCCTTGGTAGAACTTCTTTCGAGTCCCGGTTCCTTCTTTCAAAGAACACCATTTTGTTGAGGGGTCCTTGCAAATGATGTTTCATGTGAAATTCCATTTGTCGCCGATAATAATCGACATGATATGATTTATAAATTCAGTTCCTTTGTCAGATCTGATTTTGACCACACTCAGATTTTTCTCAATACTAAGCCTTTTCAGTAATTCTGACAGCTTTATCTGAGTCTCTTTCTTACTGGGTAAGAATATGACCCAAGTATATCTTGAGTAGTCATCAACTACTACCAATGTGTATTTCCTGCCATTAGTGCTTACTGGTGTTATAGGACCAAAAAGATCTATATGCAGTAACTGAAGTATTCTGTCAGTAGAAACATCTACTTTGCTTTTAAATGATGCTTTAACTTGTTTTCCTTTTTGGCACGCATCACAAATATGTTCCTTACTGAATACTTCATTAGGCAACCCTCTCACAAGAGCTAATCTTGCAAGCTTGTTCAGGGTTTTGAAATTCAGGTGATTCATTCTTTTATACCATAACCAACTGGTATCTGTGGAACTTTTAGCAACCAAACATGTATCTTTAGGAGTTGAACTCCAATCAGCAAGATACACATTTCCTTTTCAAGTACCAGTCAGTAATATTTTCTGTGTTGTATCATCTTTCGCATAACATAAGTTCTTGGAGAACTCAACATTAAACTTATCACAGAATTGGCTTATTGAAAGCAAATTATGCTTCAATCCAGATACATATGAAACACCATGGATATGAACTGAGTCGATTTCCAAAGTTCCATATCCTTCATGCGTCCCCTTGAGTTATCTCCAAAAGTGATCTGTGGGCCTCTTTGTTCAACATAGTCACCGAGTATCTTTTTGAATCTCGTCATATGTCTTGAGCATCCACCGCCAAGATACCATACATCGAGGGCTTTTTTTTTCATCTCTTTAATCATCATCTTTTGTTTGTGGTCTTTAAAGTCAATAGAGTCCCACGAGGTTAGTCAGGTTATTCTCGAATCCAAATCATCGACAACTCTAATCACTTTAGAGTGGCTAATTTGTCTTCCATAAATATCAACATATACATCCACTACTCGGGTGCCTTAGCGGTTTTACAGATATGTGTGCTAGCTTTAGCATGAACATGGGCTTTTGAATTCTTCTTTTGGTTCAGCCTTTTGTTCATATGCTTAGGCTTTTGTGCAACCGGGTCTAAATCTTTGTTGACTTGGGTTCGGATAACCTTTACCCTTAGGCAAGTGAGGTTCGTGTTATCCAGATCGAACTGGGTCTTTCAAGATCTTCGAGGACTTGGTCTCTTAAGTTGAGAATGTCTCTGCCGAAAGTGTTTCTCATCCGAGGATTCCTCCGATGGTTCGCCGTGGAGCCTTTCGGGTTTGCATTCTTAGCCCGAGGCTTTGAAGTACTTGCTCGAACTTTCCAATCGAGTGCTCGTTTTCTAGCTTTCACCGAGGTTTGGGCTTTCCAACCCGATCATTCAGTTTTTACCAAAACCATAGGTCATTTTCCTTTGTCTACAACCTTGGGCATTTCTTCACTTTGAAGTGTAGGTGCCACCGGTTTTACAAAGATTGTCTTCTTTGTTACTTGATGTGGCATTCAGATGACCTTGTGAGGTTCCCCTCGAATGTATCCCAATCCGCATTTTATAAATGGCAAATCTCTCGGTAACTTCAATTTCATCTATTACTTTAGATGCAGATTCAATAGAGTTAACTTCTTTGTGCACTATCCTCACAGCTTCAGTAGAGAGTTTCATGCTTCTCGAGAGGTCATTGAACTTAGTTACGATCATTTTAATTTCTTCAAAATGGATTTCTCTAGCTTTTTCGATTAGGGTCACTATCAACTTCTCTTTCTTTCTCGAGAGTTGTACTTTCGTAACATCCAGTTCATCAAGAGCTCCCATTAATTGAGAAGTGATCTCAGTTTTGCTAGAGTCTTTCCATTTTAGATTTTCAGCCTTCAGTTCCTTATTCTGCTCTTGAGTTTCATTTAGCAGTTCTTGTAAAACAACATAGTCCTTCATCAGATTCTCAAGAGAATCCATCAGGTCAAATTGACTGTTTACAGTTGAACTTGACAACTCTTGTGCTAGTGTAGGAGCAACAACAGAGAAAGAAGAGTTTACCTCCTCAATGGCCATCAGACAAATGTCATAACTTTCACTGTCTGAGAATATTTAATCTGAAGAGCTAGATCCCTCCTCAGAATGTTCTTCTTCTGCAACCATGGCCTTTTTGCTTGAGAACTTCTTATCTCTTTTAGCTTGTCTTTCTCTTCTCTCCTTAGCACTCAGATCTGGACAATCATACTGGAAGTGACCTTTCTTTTGGCAATTGTAGCATCTGTTGGTATCATCATCCTGATCACTTTCTTCCTTGGACTTGGAGTCCTTCATTTTGGATGAAGATCCTTCAGTTTTCAGGTCCTTTCTCTTCTTAGTTGGTTTGTCCTCAAGTTTCTTCTGGTACCTGTGATTCCTGTAGTAGCTTTTGTATTTTCCATATCGACTATTAAGTCTTTCAAACCTCCTTGCCATCAGTGCTAGCTTATCTTCAAGCTCATCCTGATTTTTAGCAAGGGAGTTCTCAGACTCTCTAGTTTTACAGGTTTTATCTTTGGCTTTAAAAGCCACATTTTTACTAGATGATGAATCATCTTTGCTGTCAGTCTTTTTGGATTTCTTATCTATTACAAACTCATAGGCCTCCAGCTCAGAGAAAACTTGTTGATAGGGCATTGAATTAATGTTCTTGGTGTTTTCAATCACCACTGCATGTATATCCCATTTCTTAGAAAGACCTCTAAGAATTTTCAATGCAATTTCTCTTTGTGGATATTTCTTTCCAAGTGCATTTAGATCATTCATGATACCAGTGAATCTGACTTCCAATTTGTCAATTGATTCACCATCTTCCATTTCAAAACTATCAAACTTTCCTATTGCAACTGAAAGTTTGTTTTCCTTGATATGATCTGTGCCTTGGCACATTACAGCTAGTGTATCCCAAATTTCTTTAGCAGTATTGTAGTGAGAGATCATTCCCATTACACCATCATCAATTGTATTGTATAGTGTGTCTTTAGCAATGTAGTCTAGATTGACTAACTTTCTCTCCTCAGGAGTCAGTTGGTCATCGACTTAGGAAATTCTCGCTTCTAGGATCAATTCTCTCATCTTCTGTTCCTCTGGGATTCACCACAGTAAATTGGAATGACCCTTCAGAGACCACTCTCCACATTCGTTCATGTTTAGAATACAGGTGAGCCTGCATTCTTAGTCTCCACAAATCATAGTTCTCCACTGAGAACATGGGAAGTTTCTTAGAAGACATTTTAACTGAGTCTTTTAAGAATTCAGCAAAAAGATCAGTTCAGATAGACCACAAGTATTTTTTAGCAAATAAAACTTTGGTCAACAAAGCAGGTGGTCAAGTTGAACCATTGCTCTGATACCACTTGTTGGTCCCGTGAAAACGAAGTCTTACACTTGTATGGGGGAATACACGTGTTCAGGTGTTTTTAAAACTTTTTTCATCGAGGTCACTGGGTCGATAATCCTCAAGGTTAGGTCCCGAGAAGCACAAATCACTCGAGTCAAAGTCTCACCGAGACAAAGATCCTCGAAATGCTTTCGAAAACCTCGATAATCCCAACCGAGTCCTCGAAGTTTCAGATCTGAAGTTGCTTGGATCGATAATAACTTACTATGAACCTCGTAAGAGTAAGTTCAGTTTGGTAACTATCTGCTCTAGCTACTTAGACGTCGTAATGGTTGACCCTTTAGTTTATACTCGCTTTTAAGCTTTGCTTGAAACCTTCCTTTAATGGAATAGTGATTAGACTGTGATTCAATTACATGCAACTTCCAAAGGATTGATTCCAACCGAAATGTCGGTGAAAATATGCTTTCAAACTTAGTGATGCAACAAGCTTAAGACGTATAAAGAAAGCAATAAACAACACAACAATTATAGTGGTTCGTAGACTCAAGCTCCTACGCCCACTCTCTCCGATCCTCGAAGAAATTCACTAATCACTTCGAGCTTTAAAACTACCTCGCGTAGTTTACTTACTCAACTCGCCCCGAGCTTTTCGACTACTCCACGTGGTTTACTTACTCAACCCGACCTTTGAGCTTTATTTACCTCTGTAGTTTACTTACTAAAACACAAACAAGCTTTCGGACTACCTCTCAGAGCTTACTAACTTCTCCTCTAGAGCTTTCTCGACTACTCCGCCAGTGGTTTACTAACTCTTTACAACTCTTCTCACCAACAAACACACTCCAACTACCTTCTCAAGGATTTGGGGTTTCTCGGTGGTTTCAACTAGGATGAGATATCCTTTACAATGAAGTACAATGCAAAGGCTAGGATATCTCGACTAAGCTTTGATAAATCTTATCAAGCTAGGCTTAGTTTAGTGAGCTCTCTTCAATATAAAAGCACTTGGGAAATTCAAGTTTTTTTTTTGAGTGCTTTAACTTTTATGATAATAAGTTTGAGCTTCTTGAGTTGCTTATAAATTTCCCGTAACCTTACAATGTAGAGGGTCACCAAGATTTATAGGCATACACCAAGGTCACTCTTGAAAAACTATCCGTTGGAGAGATAACCCGTGAGTTTCCTCTTATGGTGTGTGAGGAACGACTATTTTTAGGGTTTGAAACTCCCTAACACGTTTTAGGCAATAGCCTTTCATGTAGCCTGTCTTCACTTTTTGTAGTCTGGAACTTTTGTACATCTGACATCTTTTTTTTTCGACTTTCATCGCTTTGTCGATGTCGATGGTACAGTGTTATCTTCCTCTTTTTGACTTTTGTCTCCAAGCAAGGTAGACACCTTCAACGGCTCTTTTGGTTACAAACTCTGAGTTGATATAACCTTAACAACACTTTGTCTTAGTTCCTTTTGTCTGCATGAGAATGTCTTGGGCAATATCTAACTTTCTAAGGAATCCCGATCTTCTCAGTATTGCATCCTTCAGATAGATATTTTCAGTGCCTCGGAACATTCGTGTTTTATCTTGAGCATTCAAAGATATTACCGAGTCTTCGATAATCTTGCCTTGATATTCTTGATCTTGATTCTTGATCTTACTCTTACGTGTCTTCGTGAGTCTTCCGAGTCTTTAGGGTCTTCTCGAGTCTTGAGTCTTCACGAGATATCTTGACCGATATAATCGAAGTCTTCATCGAAGTCTTGATTCTTGATTTCATCTTCGAAGTCTTCAAGATCTCGATTTCAATCGAAGTCTTCAAGATCTCTTGCCACATCGAGTCTTTTAGATTCTCGCCATCGAAGTCTTCTTAAACTTAGTTTCATCTCGAAACTTCGCTTTTCTTAAAACATACCGAAGTTCTTCGTAATCTTCGATCTAAACTCGATCTATATCTCTGCGACTATACATTTTGCAGATATCATCCTGAATACTATAAAACTGAATCCTGACTCAACTATCAAGATTATCCTGAACATGTCATACTCAGGGGTTTTGAGATCTAATCAAAGTCATATATCTTTTATTAAATTCATCTCCCAACAATATTACAAAAGGGTATTAGTCGTGATACTGAAGAGTGCAACTTATATTACAAAAGGGTATTAGTCGTGATACTGAAGAGTGCAACTTATATTACAAAAGGGTATTAGTCATGATACTGAAAAGTGTAACTTATACTACAACATGGTATTAGTCGTGATAACTGAAAGGTATGACTTATATTATAAAAGGGTATTAGTTGTGATACTGATGAGTGTAATTTATGCTACAAAAGGCTATTAGTCATGATACTGAAGAGTGTGACTTATATTACAAAAGGGTATTAGTCGTGATACTAAAGAGTGTAACTTATACTACAAAAGAGTATTAGTCGTGATACCGAAGAGTGTAACTTTTACTAATCATGATATTTAAAGAGTATGACTTATATTATAAAAGAATAATTAATCGTGATACTGAAGGATATAATTTATATTATAAAAGAGTATTATTAAAAAAAATCAGGTTAAAAGACTGAAATTAATTTGCTAAATATTTTTTTTTGAAAGTTTCCCTAGAAGTAAATAAATAAAATATTTTCGATTTTTAAGAAACAATCTTTTTGTCTAGTTTAGTGGACATTAGGTAAGTTATTTGATAGAAGATCTTAGGTTCAATTACCATTAGTGTATTTATTTTTTATATTGAAAAATTGATAGTTAAAATTAATATATAATAAATTTAAACTTTAACAATAAAGATGTTTAGCATACTTGGTAGCTTTAGTTAGGTGTTTTTCATATTTTTTATGGTAACAATAAATTTTGTCGCTAATTCTGGTTGCTGAATGCGCCAAACTTCATAAACACAAAATTCACGCAAATTCAATTTGAATTCACGCCAAAATTGGGGATACACGCAGGCTAGGGTGGAAGAAATTGGGGGTTTTGTTTTAAGAATCCTAGTAGTTCTCTAGTTAAAAAAACTATAACATCAAAAATTACATGTGTGGTGGTGGTGCGGTTGGCAAAAGGGTCTCATAGTTCGAAAGTGATCTTGAGGCCGGGAGTTCGAGCCTCTCTCACCCCAAAATTTTAGTTATCCACTTTCCAAGAATTTAATTTCTTTTTTAGTTATCAACTTTCCAAGAATTTAATTGGGAGTAATTGAGAATTCCATGTTATTTGTTAGAAATATCATAGGTTCAATTCCCATTGATGTATTTATTTTTTATATTGAAAAATTGATTCAAATATTTTTATTAAAATACTTAAGACAAATGTAGTGTTTGGTCCAGTGGTGTAGTTATCCTTTTTAGGTAAAAGGTCCCGTGTTCGAACACTGATGGATGAAAATTCATATTTTTCAATTTTTTAATATAATTTATATTTTATGCAGAAAAATTAATTAATGGTGAAAAGATAATAAATAATAAACATCAAAATAAAATAAAAAATTGTCTAGCTTATTTGGTGGTTACTTGTAAAGTTTAATTGAAAGATTTTGTGTTCGAACCTTAATAAATAATTTTTTTTAATAAATTTTATATTCGCAGTTTTATTTAATAAAATCTATATTTTATATGAAAAAAATTATTTTTTAATCGTCACCATATATAAATATTGGTGACGAAATACTATGTCACTATTTACTATGAACAATTAATGACGAAACATAAAACCGTCATGAAAATTGAATATTATATGACCAATATTGATCGTCACTAATTAAAATGAAGATGTCAACAATAATATTGTGACGAAATAAATGTTTAGTCATTAAAAAATGATTATTAATCGTCACTATATGTAAATATTGGTGACGAAAGAATATGTTACTAATTACTATGAACAATTAGCGACGAAACATAAAATCATCATGAAAATTTTATATTATATGACCAATATTGATTGTCACTAATTAAAATGAAGTTCGTCGCCGAATAATATTGTGACGAAATAAATAAGGCCATTAAAAAAATAATTATTAATCGTCACTATATATTAATATTGGTGACAAAAAGAATATGTCACTAATGACTTTGAATAATTAGCGACGAAAACATAAAATTATCATGAAAATTTAATATTATATGATTTATGATGATCGCTACTAATTACAATGACGTTAAATCACCAAATAAAATTGTGACGAATTTAAGCGCCACCAATTCTTTTGAATAATTAATGACAAAACATATAGTTGTCATAAAAATACAAATTTTCATGACGTTGAATATCGTCACTAAATATTATGAATACCGTCACCAAAGTTTATCATGACGAATTTCTTATTTTTGTCATGAAAATTTTGAGTTAGTGACGAAAAAAAACATCAGTGGTGACAAAAATAAAATTTGTCACAAATTCTCACTTTTTAGTGACGAAAATTAAATTTGTCACCTTTAGTTAACATAATGTGATGAATTTTGTGTCGTCACAAAAAAATTCATCACGGAATGTGGGATTTCCTGTAGTGGGAGTAATATTAATTTGTCAATTGTAAAATATTAGTTCAATTATCAATTTAAACATGAAAAAATAAATATACACATTACATGAAAAAATAAATATACACATTACATGAAAAAAAAAATATATAGATTACATTCTGAGGATGGACTGCGACGTGTTGCTAGAAAAAGTTGAATTAAATATTAAAAAAATGTATAATATTTGTCTTTCTCGTTTTGTCTAGACCTATACTCTGCCTCACGTAGCGCTGCATCCGACTGGTGTAATGTACGGAATAGCTCTATCCTGCTTTCAAATTGTAAATCTAAACCATTTATAGAAGGGTCATGTGCGTGTTTTCGAAGATGCGATATAAACGGTCTTTCGATGATCGTTGGTTGTCATATGCAAATCAAAATTACAAAGAAAAAAATTATAATTATAATAAAAAAAATCATAAATAACAAAAAAAATAAAAATAACTTGAATATAGTTTTTTTTTACCAATATCCAATGAGAATTGTTGTTCACGCTCCCTAAGATCAATGTCGCGTCGCAAGTCCTCGATGGGAATCGTTCTTTTAAGGCAAAAAAATCCCCCATGTTCACTAAATGCAATTACGAAGACGTTATATGTGGTTGCAACTAGGTATCCATGTTCAGATAATATAAACCATTTAGATAGTTCTGCAAAACCTTTGGAATGATCAAGTGTTTTTTCCAAATCTGACATTTTAATGTAACCACGTAGAACGTTATCGTATAAATCATCATCTTATTTGCGCTTCTCGCTTAAGATCCATTCGCACCTTTGGCCAATATTCTTCGGATCCGTGATTGCGAAAGTGCAACAACTCTAAATCCAGCCTTCCATCTCCAATAACATCATTGTAGGAATGAATATACTTTCTGATATATGGAGGGAAATCGTTCTCAACCGTAGAGTTTAAAAACGGTATTGGCCGGTTAATATTTGTTTGAGATTTGGTTGTCCTACTCGAACTAGCGGTACTTTTTCATGATGGGTATCGGGAGGTGGGGGCCTTTGGGGCTTGTACATAGGAGTATTAGGGAGTAGCCCCGATTAAGGAAAATCTGTTTTGATTATCTTGAGAAAAACTCATCGCACATCTTTCGATGTGCTATGTCTCTGATCGCCTTCGGTGGAATATTCGGTGTGCATTAGTTGCTTAAGACTCTCCCCTTCCCCGCTTTTTTAGTAGACTTTTTAATCCCATACCATTTGCACCCACTCAAACAAAGAAGGTTGACGATCGCTGCTTGAAGCCTTCTGTTTTGACCTTTTTTTTTTCAACCTTCGGTTGAAGAATATCTTCCGTGTCATCATCGAATAATTTTCTCTTAGTCTTACCACCACCGTCATCATATGTTTTGTCGGTGGTGGTAGGAATACTAGAAAAATCTATATCCAATGTTCTCCAAAACGAGTCTATATAATTTAAAAGTATTGGATGGTTGTTTTGAAAGACGCGTTATAAGCTCGCGACACACGGAAGACCATGTGTTCTCCTGAGATAACAACCGCATATTTTTCCACCCAAATCCCTATATTTTTCTGCGACAATGAGTTCGAACGCTTTGAACGTGATATTGCGCACTAGTTGGCTGTAGAACTCGTTCTCTAGCATATCAGTCCTTGTCTTGTGGCCGGTAAACCTGCATTGCTTTAAAGTACTAGTCAAACTAACATATTTTTCTTGTTTCATTGTCAAATAATTAGTCCCTCGTGAGCCTACTTACCACCTCCGCCATCTTTTGAGTGTCCAGAGTCGCCACTTTCAAGGTATGTTTTATTTGAAAAGTATTAGTTTAAATGTTGTTAAGTATTAGTTGATATGCTGTTAAGTATTAGTTGATATGCTGTTAAGTATTAGTTGATATGCTGTTAAGTATTAGTTGAAATGCTGTTAAGTATTAGTTGATATGCTGTTAAGTATTAGTTGATATGCTGTTAAGTATTAGTTGATATGCTGTAAAGTATTAGTTGATATGCTGTTAAGTATTAGTTCATATGTTGTAAACGAAATAAAGTTAGCTAGTTATTTAGATGTAAACGTAAATGATATGCGTAAAAAATAGGAGTAATTATTTTGGAATAAAATTTATCTTCTAAGAAGACACTTAAAGTGGGATGATTGGAGTATATAATATATATTATGATCTTAAAGAATACTTTAGTGGGGTAATTTGAAAAAATTATAGGCAAAAATAGGTAAATATGCAAATTAATTAATGATCATCTATATAACAACTTGTATTCCTTTAAATAGTGTATTACATATTCTCGTAAATTTGACCCACTATTGTAGGTTTAATATATAATGATCATCTTTTTATTTTAATTTTTCTATTTTTCTATTAATTTCCTATTTCAAAAAAATTAATTAATATATATCAAATTTGAAAAATATATCTTGTAAACACTTCTAAAAATTTCATATACAAAAATGATTTAGAACATAATAATGTCCTAATTTTAATTTCCTATATAAAAAAACGTTGAATTAATTAATTAACATTTTACCCCACTATTGTAGGTTTAATATATATAAATTTTTTAAAATATATGTTGTAAACACTTATAAAAATTTCCTATATAAATATTAATTGATATGCTGTAAGGTATTAGTTATCATGTTCCAAAATATATATTTTTTTTATATAGGATTCAATTGTTGTAAGGTATTAATTGATATATTGTAAAGTATTACTTGATTTACTGTAAAAGTGGTTGGTTGTTATGATTTATAATTTTTGTTTTTTTTATGTTTAGTATGTCAGGAATCGAGTGTCCCGAGTGCTCCCGGCTTTGCAGAGTGTGCAACCGATGTGTTCTTGCGGAACACCGCGTAACACGCGATGCACCAGTACTAGATTCGAATTTCTCGTACAATCCTCCTCCTCCTCCAGCTGATTTTTTTAATTTCTCAACCCCCTTCGGCATCGACCTAAACACCCCTGCTCCTGCTCTACAATCAATTGACGAGGATTTTAGGCATTTTTCTTCTTAGAACTCTTCTGGTGATTACAATTTGGGGAACATTGAAAATTTCATAACCCCAATTGCCTTCCCCACTTTTTCACCGTCAACCCATCCGTTCATGTCCTCCGACAATATTCCGGTCATGGAAACATCTCAATTCTCCCTTAACATTGGCGGTCTTAAATTCGATCATCGTGGGCGGGGCTCATCTACATTGCCTCATCTCCAGGGCCCGTCTATGTCTCATCACGAAGATCCTAACGAAATTCAGGATGAGGATGCGAATGATCAGGGTGCACCACAACCCTCACACTGGTCCCGACAAACTAGGGAATGGTTGACTACGACGTCCATGCCTGGAGGACCTGAAGATCCATCAGTGTTGTGTGCTTTCAAAGCACACAAGGCATCAAAAATATGGGAGGATCCTGTAAGTATAAATCATTATTTATTTTAATTATTATCTCAAACGGTTATGATATATAAATTAATGGGTTTATTTTTTTTTGTGAAAAATATGAAGAACTTTGTTAGGGTCCTCGATCCCCAAACTTCGTTCGAAAAGTATTAGGAGATGGCCATTGAATTCGTTCCTTCCCGGTCTTTCCTTAGACCTCATGAATACGTCTGGATTGGCGGAAATCGGGGGAATGATGTTTCACTCGAATAACATGGCCCTCATTACTGCTTTCGTCGAATGGTGACATCCTGAGACGAACACTTTTCATATGCCATTTGGGGAGATGACAATCACACTCCACGACGTTCAAGCTATCCTAGGAAAACTAAATATAAAACTATTTTTTATTGAATTAAACATTAAATAAATTTTCTTTTATTATTATTATTCAATTGTACTAATAAAAAAAACATTATACTTTCAATGTAGGCTTGAACATAAATGGCAGCCCCGTCATTGTTCCGGAAGGAGCAGATCAAACTGACCAAGCACTAAAGAGTTCATGCGAACAACGATGGCGAAAAAACTAACCGCCTCATTATTTGAAACGATATAAGGGCAGTGTACAAATCCTAACACTAACCTGAGTGATGAATCAATTGCTCGAGGTTACCTGTGGTACACTATGGGGGCTACACTATTTGTTGATAAAACGTGTGATGTTGTCCCCATAAGGTACCTAAAGGTGTTGGGTGATTTAATCCAAGACTTTGCCCCTAATTATGCATGGGGAGCCGCCAATGCGTGATTTTATATCACCAACTTGACAGCATCCAGCGTGAGAGACGAATACGATTTCGGGCTGCTTAACACTACTAGAGGTCAAAATTCCTTTCAATATTTTTTTCAATGATAATTAATATATTGTTATCAATATATTGTTATATAATACCAACTCATTACAATTTTTCAGTGTTGGATATACGAGTACTTCACCAAGTTGAACAAACGCGGCGAAGCTAATTTCTATAATGAAGAAACCCCCCGTGCATTGAAATGGAATAAATTACATCGATTTGATAAAGCAAAGACTTATGCACGGATCTTGTTCACTATCAGAAATTATTGGATAATTACCCATCAACTCATGTATGTTTCTCAATCTCACTCAATACATCTTAATAGAAAATACGTTATTTATAATTTAATAATCAAAATGTCTTATAATTTTATTTTTCATACATACATTATAGATCAATTGGACTCCGTTCGGCCTTCCATCTACTATCCCGCATGCATCGTTATTCCACACCAAGGTCAATTTTATGGAATATCTTTGAAGGTTATATGCCTAAAAGGGTTGCACGACAATTCGGGAGAATTCAAGGAATCCCACCAGCACCGCTCGGCTTCGATAGAAATCTATCAAGGTTGGGTCCTAATGCAAGGGGCTACAAGAAGGTGTATGGACCCCAAGTTGCATACTGGTACGAGATGGAGCATCGCTACTATCCACTCGGGCACCTTGGTCACGGTTGCAATTCGAATCGCACCACACACCGAGTATATGGAATGGTATCAAAATATTACCCATCTCAGAGTGCACAACCTTGAATTCGGCCCAAACAATGTGCACGTCAACCCTCGTTCGGCGCATAATAGGTTGGGACGCGTCATGCAAGACACGCAGTTCTTCCAGCAGCAAGTTAACCTGTTGGGAGATGAATTTAATAAAGATATATGATTTTGATTAAGATCCCAAAACCCCTAAAAGTATGACATGTTCAGAATAATCTTGATAGTTGAGTCAGGATTCAGTTTTAGAGTATTCAGGATGTTATCTATAAATCGCAGATATAGTTTAGATAGGTTCAAGACTCAAGAACTCAAGATGTTTCAAGTATCCAAAGTTTCGTGATGAAACCGAGATATCAAGACTCAAAGATGATATTGAGTAAATCAAGACTCAAGACGAAGATTCAAAGACATCGATCAAGATAAACTACAAAGATTCAAGACCCTCAAGACTCGTAAGTCTCACAAGACACAAGATGTAAGATCAAGAATCAAGATCAAAAATATCAAGGCACAAGATTATCAAGACTCGAAGAATATATTGAATGCTCAAGATGAACTCCGAAAGTGTTCCGAGGCACTGATAATATCTATCTGAAGGATGCAATGCTGAGAAAATCACGATTCCTTAAAAAGTTAGATATTGCCAAGACATTCAAAATGCAGAAAAAAGGAACTAAGGCAGAACTGTTGTTAAGGTTATATCAAACTCAGAGTTTGTAACCAAAAGAGCCGTTGAAGGTGTCTACCTTTAAACTGGAGACAAAAGTCAAAAAGAGGAAGACAACATCAGACCATACCGACAATCGATGCGATGATGGTGTTACTGTAAAAGGGTGCCGTATACAAAAAGTTCCAGACTGCAAAAAGTGAAGACCGGCTACATGAAAGGTTATTGCCTAAAACGTGTTAGGGAGTGTCAAACCCTAAATATAGCCGTTTCACACACCACAAGAGGGAACTCACGAAGCTGTCTCTCCAACGGATAGTTTTCAAGAGTGACCTTGGTGTATGCCTATAAATACTAGTGACCTTCTACATTGCAAGGTTACGGGAAATTTATACGCAACTCAAGAGCTCAAACTTATTCTTGCAAAAAGTGAAAGCACTCGAAAAACTTAGAATTTCCCAAGTGCTTGTATATTGAAGAGAGCTCACTAAACTAAGCCTAGCTTGATAGTCATATCCAAAGCTTAGTCGAGCTATCCTAACCCTTTGCATTGTGCTTCATTGTAAAGGATATCTCATCCTAGTTGGAAACCAACCGAGAAACCCCCAAAACCCTTGAGAAGGTAGTTGGAGTGTGTTTGTTGGTGAGAAAGAGTTGTAAAGAGTTAGTAAACTCGGAGTAGTCGAAAAACTCTAGAGGAGAAGTTAGTAAGCTACAGGGTAGTCCAAAGCTTGTGTGTGATTGAGTAAGTAAACTACGGAGGTAGTCGTAAAGCTCAAGGTCGGGTTGAGTAAGTAAACTCGGGAGTAGTCGAAAACTCGTATCGAAGTTGAGTAAGTAAACTCGCAGGTAGTCGTAAAGCCTCGAAGTTGATAGTGAATTTCTCTCAAGAGTCGGGAGAGTGGACGTAGGAGCTTGAGTCTCGAACCACTATAATTGCCGTGTTCTTTATTCTTTCCTATATCTGCATTTATAATCGTTGCATTGACTTGTTTTGAAAGCATACTTTTCATCGATATTCGGTTGGAATCAATCCACCGAAGTTGCATAAGTGAATCACAACCTAATCACTATTTCATAAAGGGAAGGCTTTTCAAAGAAAGCTTAAAATGAGTATAATCTATAAGGGCCAACCATTCAAGACGGTGAGTAGCTAGAAACAGATAGTTATCAAACCGAACTCTCTTCCGAGGATTCATGAAGTTAGTTATCCGATCCAAGCAACTCAGATCTCTCGACACTCGGGACTCGGTTGGGATTATCTCGAGGTATCTGAAAGCGACTTTCAGATCACCGCCTCGAGACTTTGACTCGGAAGCGATTTGTGCTTCTCGAACCTAATCTTCGGATTATCGACCCAAGTGACCTCGAAGAAAAAAAGTTTTAAAAACACCGAACACGTGTATTCCCCCATACACGTGTAAGACTCGTTTACACGGGACCAACAAGTGGTATCGTAGCGGCAAAGGGTTCAACTTGACCACTTTGTGTTGACCAAAGTCTTATTTTCAAAAATACTTGTGGTCTATCTAAACCGATCTTATTTGTCGATTTTTTTTTCTTTTCAAAAGATCGTAAAAATGTCTTCAAAAACTTCCCATGTTCTCGCTGGAGAACTATGATCTATGGAGATCGAGAATGCAGGCTCATCTCAGATTCCAAACATGAGCGATATGTGGAGAGTGGTCTCTCAAGGACCATTCCAGTTCTTCGTGGTAAATCCCAGGAGGAAACGTAAGATGAGAGAATTGATCCTAGAGCAGAATTCCTAAGTCCGATGACCAACCGACTCTGAGGAGAGAAAGTTAGTCAATCTAGACTACATTGCAAAAAGACACACTATATACAAAGACAATTGATGATGGTGTGATGGGAATGATCTCTCACCGTAATCTTCGCTAAAGAGATTTGGGATACACTAGTTGTTATGTGCCAAGGCACGATCATATAAAAGAAAACAAACTTTCAAAGGCAATTGGAAAGTTTGATAGTTTTGAAATGGATGATGGTGAATCAATAGACAAATTGGAAGTCGATTCACTAAAGCATCATGAATGATCTAAATGCACTTGGAAAGAAATATCCACAGAGAGAAATTGCATTAAAAATTCTTAGAGGTCCTGCCTAAGAAATGGGATATTCATGCAAAGGGTGATTGAAAACACCAAGAACATTAGTTCAATGCCTTACCAACAAGTCTTATCTCGAGCTAAAAGCCTATGAATTTGTAATTGATAAGAAATCCAAAAAGGTCGACAACAAAGATGATTCTTCATCGAAAAGAATGTGGCTTTAAAAGCCAAAAGATAAAACCTCAGAAAACTAGAGAGTTCGAAAACCCCATGCCAAAAAATCGATGAGCTTGAGGAAAAGCTAGACACGATGGCAAGGAGGTTTGATAGACTTAATAGTAGATTTGGAAAATACAAAAACTATTACAGAACCATCGGGTACCGAAAGAAACCCCGAGGATAGATCAACCGAGAAGAAGAAGGACCCGAAAGTTTCTTCATCCAAGAGAAAGGACTCCAAGTCCAAAGAAGAAAAAATGATCGATGATGATGCCAACAGATGCTATAATTGCGGAAAGAAAGGTCACTTCCAAAGATGATTATCCGATTTGAGTGCTAAGGAGAGAAGAGAAAGGCAAGCTAAAAGAGATCGAAGTTCTCTAGCAAAAAAGGCCTTGGTAGCGTAAGAAGAAGAACACTCGAGGAGGATCTAGCTCTTCGATGAGATATTCTCGACGAAGGAAAGTGATGACATCTGTCCGATGGCCATTGAGGAGGTAAGATCTTCTTTCTCTGTTGTTGCTCCTACACTAGCACAAGAGTTTTCAAGTTCCAATCGAAAATCTATTTTGACCGATGGATTCTTTTGAGAATCAATGAAGGACTATAATTGTTTTGCAAGGACTTCTAAATAGAACTCAAGAGCGTAATAATAAACCGAAAAGTCAAAAATCTAAAATGGAAAGACTTCTAGCAATATTGAAATCACTTCTCAATTAATGGGAGCTACCGATGAATCGGATGTTCGGAAAGTAAAACTCTCGAGAAAAGAAAGATGATAATGTCCCTAATCGAAAAGCTAGAGAAATCCAATCAAGAGATTCAAACTAATCGTAATCGAAGTTCAATGACCTCTCGAGAAGCATAACACTTACTGAATCGTGAGGATAGTGCATGAAGAAGTTAACTCTATTGAATAAAGCATCTAATGTAATAGATGAAATTCGAGTTATCGAGAGATCCGCCACTATAAAATCTGGATTGGGATACATTCCAGGGGAACCTCACAAGGTCATCTCGAATCTTTGATCTAGTAGCAAGAAGACTATCTTTGTAAAAACCAAAGGGCACCTACACTTCAAGCCGGAGTAATTCCCAAGGTTGTAGACAAGGAAATGGTCTCGAGAAAACCGAATGATCGTTTAGAAAGCCCAAACCTCAAAAAGAAGGCTAGAAAACCCGAAAGGCCGCTTGAAAGTTTCGAGCAAGTACTTCAAAGCCTCAAAGCTAAGAATGCAAACTGAAAAGGCTCCACATCGAACCATCGAGGAATCCTCGATGAGAAACACTCAAGCAGAGACATTCTCAATCAAGAGACCAAGTCCTCAAGATAATTTAAAAGACCAGATTTCAAAGATGCATAACCCGAACCTCACTTGCCTAAGGGTAAAGGTTATCCCAACCCAAGTCAACAAAGATTTAGACCACCGCACAAAAAGCCTAAGATCCGAACAGGCGCCCCCTCCAAAGAAGAATTCAAAAGCCCATGTTCATGCTAAAGCTAGCACACATATACAGAAAACTGCTAAGGCACCCAGAGTAGTGGATGTATATGTTGATATTTATGGAAGACAAATTAGCCACTCTAAAGTGATTAGAGTTGTCAGGAAGATTTGGATTCCGAGAGGTACAACTAACCTCGTAGGACCCTACACAAATTGGGTACCTAAGAATTGATCTGCTTTTTCGGGGAGGAAAACAAGGGCACTAGGTCGATGAAAGATCACATGGCACCGATGAAAGCAGAGACGAAAAAGGCTCTGATGTATGGTATCTTGACAAAGGATGCTCAAGACATATAACAGATTCAAGAAGATGCTCGTGACTATGTTGAACAAAGAGGCCCACAGTGATCACTTTTTGAGATAACTCCAAGGATGGATCAAGGATATGGAACTTTGGAAATCGACTCGATTCATATCCATGGTGTTTCATATGTATCCGGATTGAAGCATAACTTGTCATCAATTAGCCAATTCACGTGATAAGGGTTTCAATGTTGAGTTCTCCAAGAACTTATGTTTTGTGAAAGATGATACATCACGAAAAAGTATTATTGACCGGTACAAGAAAAGGAATGTGTATCTTGGTCGATTGAGTTCAACTCCTAAAGATACATGTTTAGTTGCTAAAAGTTCCACAGATACTAGTTGGTTATGGCATAAAAGAATGAATCACCTAAACTTCAAAACCTGAACAAGCTTGCAAGATTAGCTCTTGTGAGAGGGTTGCACTAATGAAGTGTTCAAGAAGGAACACATTTGTGATGCGCGATGAAAGGAAAACAAGTTAAAGCATCATTTAAAAAGCAAAGTTGAAGTTTCCCGAAAAGAATACTTCATTATCGCATATGGATCTCTTTGGTCCTATAACACTGTGAGCACTAATGGCGTGAAATACACATTGGTATTAGTTGATGACTACTCAAGATATACTTGGGTCATATTCTTACTCAAGAAGAAAGAGACTCGATAAAAAAAGTAATTATCGAAAAGGCTCAAGAACGAGAAAAATTTGGGTGTGGTCAAAATCGATCCGACAAAGGAACCGAGTTTATAAATCATATCATATCGATTATTGTGCGAGAGAATGGAATTTTACATGAAACATCACCGCAAGGACCCTCAACAAAATGGTGTTCTTTGAAGAAGGAACATGAACTCCGAAAGAAACCGCAAGGACAATGATAAATGTTTATATTCCTAAAAGATTTTGAAATTTGCCGCCAACACCGCATGCTACTTTTCGTAATAGATCCATGTTTGACCAAGAGTCAAGGCAAAACACCCTATGAGCTTTGGAATGAAAGGAAGCCTTTTGTTTCTTTCTTTTTTCGTGTTTTAGTTGCAAGTGTTTCATACACAATAATGGTAAAGATCGAGTTGAAAACATTTGATAGTAAAGTCGATGAAGGAATATTCTTAGGATATTCTCGCCCAAAAAAAGCTTTCGAGTTTACAACCGTAGGACTCTTTATTGTGGAGGAAACACCTCATGTTGTTTTTGATGAATCTACTTGTGTTCGTAAGAAAACAGAACATGATGCAAATGAACCACCAAGAGGATCACCGATTAAGCCCAAATGAAAAGATAAATCATCCATCGAACCCGAAAAGAAAAGTCACCACTATCTATGATTGGAGTGACTCGGACTCGAATAAAGAAGTTCGTGATGGAACTCGGGATGGTGAGACTCAGAAAACCAACACTCCAAAGGTGACCAATCCGAACAGACACCGCCTGTACTCGGTATGTAATGCCAATGAAGATGTGGTCACAAATGAGGCAAATTCAATCTATCAACCAAAGGGGAACAAATGTCTCGACAATGTTCTCGAATAGAATTTCCGAGGAAGATGATTTCCTTTCTCCTGTTTTGTTGTTCCCTGAGTTTACTGATTTAACTGAACCTAACATTTCAATTGTTGAGGATACTATTGATACAGAACATCAAGAAGGAAATGGTTAGATAGTCATCCTACAAGTCGATTGTGGGTGATCTAACCAAGGTGTTAAAAACAAGGTTCCATGGTGAGAGTGCACTATTCTGGCGCTTCCTATCGGGAGAAAGAACCTCTTGAGATTGGTGAAGCTCTACAAGATTCTCATTGGATTATTTGCTATGCAAGATGAAATAATCAATTCTCAAGAAATGAAGTATGGGAGCCGGCGGATAGACCCGAAAAGGCACAATGTCATTGGAACCAAGAGGGTTTTCAAGAATAAAAGAGATTGAAACAACAACATTGTAAGAAACAAGGCAAGGCTAGTTGCACAAGGTTATTCCCAAGAAGAAGGCTTGGATTATGATGAAACCTTTGCACTTTGTTGCAAGACTAGAAGCCATCGATTGTTTCTTGCATATGCTTGCCCACATGAAGTTCACATCTATCAAATGGATGTGAAAAGTGCATTTCTGAGCGGTGTGCTTAAAGAAGAGGTTTATGTGGAACAACCTCCTGGTTTCAAAACAGAATGACCAAGTTTACAGCTCGGAAAAAGCTTTGTATGGTCTTAAGCAAGCACCCGAGCATGGTATGATACTCTTTCTCGGTTTCTTCGACCATGGTTTTGTCAAAGGGACCTGATGATAGAACTCATTTAGGATAGAGGATGGGGGAGATATCTTACTAGTTCAGATATATGTTGATGACATCATTTTTGATCTCTCAAACCATCACCGTGTGTGAAAAGTTTTCAACACCGATGAAAGACAAATTTGAGATGTCAATGATGGGAGAGATGAATTTCTTTCTAGGTCTTCAAGTGAAACAATCAAAGGAAGGAATATTCATCAACCAGCAAAATACACCGTAGATCCGATTGCTAAATATGGTGTACAAAATTGCAAATACGCTTAGATTCCCATGAATACTAACTACAAGATGGATCCCGATTCAAGGCAAATCGGTAGCCATACCGATTATAGAGGAATCATTGATCATTGCTCTATCTCACGTTAAAGTAGGCGGACATAACATTTCTTTGTTGGGATATGTGCAAGATACCAAGCTAATCCTAAGGCTAGTCCCATGGAAGTCGCCAAAAAAGATAATGAAGTATCTTAAAGGCACAAAGATGAATAGAGGATTGTGGTATCCAAAATGATGATAACCTTGAGTTAAGTGGTTACTCGATGTCGACATGGAGGTTGCAGAAATTGACAGAAGTCCACCTCGAGAACTTGTCAATTTCTGCGAAGTGGTCGATATCTTGTTTTCAAGAAATGGACCTCAAGAGCAACAAGTACTACTTGAAAGTTGAATATATGGTCGCGGAAGTCATTGCGTGCTCGATTCTTTGCTCGCACAACAATTAGGGATTATAAAGTTGTAGCCAATGAAGTACCAATATTTTGTGACAATAATAGTGCCATTCTTATTTCACAAAATCCCAGATTGCACACCGATGCAAGCATGTGGATATCGACATCACTTCATCGAGATCATGTCGAGAAGAAGGACATAAGGATGGAGAAAATTCATACCGATAAGCGAGAGCTGATATCTTGACTAAACCTTTGGTCAATCAAGATTTCGTGAACTTTCGATTGAATTAGGGATGTTAGAACCGTGTATAGAAAAAATCAAAAAATTGAAGGTTTTCGGATGATGAAGTTCTCTCGTAATCCTTCCGAGAAGCTTAGATAAAATGGAAATCTTGAATCGAGTCTCGTGAAACTCAGATCTTCAAGGTCAAGATCAAGAGCAAAACAAAACCATTTCAAGACTTAGTATTATAATTGACATTTTATCAAGGTCAAAGATTAAAAAGACCGATAGAGGAAAATTAGTCCCAAGAAGTAATGACTCATGAAACTCATTTATTGCTTAAGTGAAGCTCGAGAATCATTCGCAATAAATACAAAACACCGAGGAATGTTTTTGGGCGGGATCGTTTTAAATTCGAAGAAGGTCAATAAATTTTTAATGCTCGCTACATTAATGACAATGAGGATGTTTTGGCGGCTTACTTTTCGGAGATCGTCGGTTCGTATACCCGATTAATCGGAGATTAATCTCAACCGTTGCTTTTCACCTAACCAACACGATTCCCCACGATCTCAAAGCTATATATACCCTAAGAAGCCTTTCTAGCCAAAATTTTATTAAACCCTTCGCTCCAAATCCTCTCGCAAATAAATCCCTTGCCCGTAAATTCCTAAACCCTAAAAGCTTCACTTCTCAAATCAATCTCTAAAATGGCTCCAACCTTGTTCGATGATTAGCGAAACCAACAAGCCGTGGTACGAGTTCGTTGTTTCACTCGAAAAGCACAACCAACTCAAAGCCGTAAGAGGAGGCTCGTGATATGATTCGATCGCTAAACTCACCCAACTAATCGCAAATCGACCAGACCAGGAGTTTGCGAAAGAGGTAATCGAATTCATCTATAACTTGAAGGTAGATGAAGAGAATCAGATTTATTCTCAGATCACACTTAGAGCATTCGTCCAAATACGCCGATTTTGAAAGGGATTTGTACATAACCCCAAAAAAATCAATGATGTTTTTGAGCTCTGTGATAGAGAGAGGATCCCACGATGTATATGCCGTAGAGAGCAGGAATACTTAGATAGGATTGCTGAGAATCCTGTGAAGTTTGAGGCGACACTGCATAAAAGGCACCTGAAGCCACAATATCGTGTTTTGATGGATATTGTGAGCAAGTGCATCATGAGTCTTGCGGGGAGTTTTGAGCAGATCAGTACCCCGAAGCTTAGATTGATGGCATCGATCGAGGCCTCACCCACCACTGACTTCAACTGGCTGAAATTCCTGATTCAGATGGTGAGTGAGCAGACCAAAGTTTTGAGGAAGGTTGATGGGGAGATCTCAATCAAAGGCAAGATCCACCATGCCACCAAAATTGCTTATATTTTTGAGATGTGCAGAGAGGAGGAGGATATCTTCGCCAATTCGACCCCATTCCCTAAATCCAAAATTCTCCTTAAACCCATTGCTGCAAAGAAGCAGGTCATCAGGGGGAAGAGAGAAAAGAAGGTTGAATCACCAGTTGCGGCTGAAAAAGAAACTCAACAAACCAGGGGGAAGGTTTTGTTGGAGGCAAAGATGGAGCAGGGAACAAAGATGTTGAAACTGAAGGATCTTGCTCCAAAACGCAGAAGATTGGTGGTTCTCACCGGCGAAGATGAAAAGTGATTCGACGAGATTCAACCGAGCGCCAAACCACTCGAGTTCACCATTACAAGTGTTGGCTCAAAGTTATCTCGAGGACACAGGATCGACCGAGGAGCGGTGTTTTCTCGAGGTGCTCGAGACATCGTTCAGTCGTCGAGATAAAATTTCTCAAGAAATTTTAAAAGAGAGCTCGCACCTCGGAGGTACCTACCTTTTAGATGTGCAGTGCTCGCACGTAAGAGCCCCACCGAGTCAATCTAAAGATGTGCAGTGCTCGGACAAATGGCCGACTCAGATTCAAATCGAGGATATGCCAACTCAGTTCGTAACCCTCTCGATGCAAACCGAGGACCCTGACCGCAAGACAAACTTCGAGATGTCACGAGGCTTAGGAGCGCAAATATTCTTGATGAGCTCCTCGAGTGATCTACCTCTTGATCCTTTAGCGTATGTTTCAACCAACTAGAGAGCCCAAGATGGAAGAAGGAGAAGCCGGAAGAAGGCGAAGTGGAGGAGGAAGGGGGAACGGTTCATTCTTGACCACTACTCCCCGAGCTCAAATTTCATACCCTCGATCCGCAAGATGTTTTCTTGATTAAGGACAATCAGATTCATCCTCAATCGACTCTTCCCGAGATGCTTGATATTACCGCATTGTTTCCGTGGAATGAGGAGACACCTTCCCCGACCGACTTCTCGTGGTTCGTGAAGATAAAGCTCGGATGAAGTTGGTGAAAAGGAGAGCAATCGAAGTTGGTGCCGAGCAATGGAGACAAATCTAAAGATGGAGATGGGGACCAACAGGAGATGTTGAGAAGCGCCTCGGATGGAAAAGGAGACTTTTGTTGTCGATCAACCTTTGGTATTAGTCAACATCGATCGATATTAGCACTCTTCGCATCGAGGCGCAGATTGGAGACCGAGCTCGGGACGAAAAAGCCGAGGATGATCAGACAAAGACAGAGATGCAGAAGATTCCTGAGATTGATCTCACTTCCTTGATGGAGAAACTTGAGAAGGTTGAGCCAATGATGATCAAAATTGCTCAGATGGAAGAGACGTTGGCCAATCAAGCTCAAAAGATGGAAAGTCTTAGTCACTCTTCGTAGCCGGTGCAAATTAAAACACTCGACCACCCAGATGACCTCCATGGAAGAAAAAGTCAATGAGAAGTTCGAGGGAGTCAAGGCCGAAGTTAAGGACGAATCGAAGCGAAACACCAGGAGAGTTCTGATTTCCTAGAGGTGAAACTGGCAGAAAAGAATGAGGTGTTAATCAAGTCTGCTGTTGAGGAAATGAGCTCAATGCTCATGACCAAGATGACAGAGATGTTCATGAAGCACTCTCCGCCGTTTGCACTTATCTCAAGAATTTTCTCGTGGCCAAGAACCATCTAAGGAGGCCGAAGACGAACAAGATCGACAGGTGAGAAGTTATTTGTGTGAGCAAAGAGAAATATCACATGGACACAAGATTCTCCAGACTTCTTCCAAATTACGGTGCGAAGGGAAAAGGAAGGTGAAGACCTCGTAAAGTTCATATGGCATCGTGCTTTGGAGAAGAAGGCTCAAAAAGATGCTTTGAATGTATAATTTAGCCAAAGCCTTAAAAGAAGTCGGCTTCGAGAAGTTAAAGTTTGCTCAGTGGAGAAGCCCGCTTACACTCGAAGTTTCTAAGCAAACCATGCTTGATGTGTCAAAAGAAAAACCGAAAAGCTAGAGCAAAGGTTGGAACAAGCCGTGTCAAGCACCGAATGCCTATGAAGAGGAAAGCCCCGGGTGTTGTTCAACCCGAAAAGCAAGCGTCAAAGGCTTTCTAAGCCAATCCAGAGAAAGCCGATTCGATGATGAAGAGAAAGAAGAATCTGAGTCTCAACCTCAGATGAAAGTCTTCAATACTAGAAATGCTCTGAAAACACTCCAAATGGAACAAGCTAAGAAACCCGCCGCTTGGTCTCGTGGAGCATCTCGTGGATCGTAAAGAAGATAGAAGAGCGAGCGAAGGGGAGTGAATTCGGGAAGTTTATGAGCAAGAGGAAAGGAACATCAAAAGCGCTTAAAGGCCCCCCACGCTTGATAAATGGATGCCCATTAAACTCAACGATATGTGGGAAGAAGTCAAGAGAACCTTCGTTCAATTATGATGTTCTCGTGGAAATGGAGAGGAAGGCTTAGATCAGAATGAAGCATTCATTGAGTATCTCCTTACCTTCTATCCTAAGTATCTACAGAGGTGAATTAACCTTGCGGATGAAGGAGAAGTACAGATAGTTGCCCCTGGTCCATATTCCTATTCTCCTCCAAGACTTGATAATGGCTTAGTGAATAAGAAGGCCATTACTCAAGAGATTGCTTTCAATATCTTTGGTCATTGGGTCTAACAGAAATAGTCCGTACATCATCAAGGAAAGAAATGAGTCAAGAAGAGATTCTTCTAATGTTCGATCCGGAGGTGCCCAATCGATGAAGTTGAGAATGAAGCAAACTGGAAAGAGCAGAAGACTGAAGAAGCCAAATCAAGATGAAGACTGAAGACTCAGAAGATTCTGTAATCTTTAAATTTTTGTCTTTTTGATTTTGTTGATAAACTCATTGTAATCTGTAATGGGATACCATATATCAATGAAGATTTATCATTATGCTCAAAAGATAATATCTCATTATCTTATTTACATGTCTTTTATTTTGATATGCCTGAATGTATGGTGATATGGGGGAAATTGTCTGAATTTGAAAAATTGTTTAAGTATTTGGTAATGAACTATTTAAAGAGATTCATTACTGAAGAAATTGCTGAATGATTAAACTGCTGAGAAACTCTGAAATTGTTGGGAGATTCTCTGATTTAAGAAATTGTTGGGAGACAACCAATCTTGTAATAGGATAAACTGAAACCTGAGTATAGGTTATATGTTTGTAACAAGATAGGTTTTGGCATCATCAAAAATGGGGAAATTGTTGGGAGATGAATTTAATAAAGATATATGATTTTGATTAAGATCCCAAAAACCCCTAAAAGTATGACATGTTCGTAATAATCTTGATAGTTGAGTCAGGATTCAGTTTTAGAGTATTCAGGATGTTATCTGCAAAATGTATAGTCAGCAGATATAGTTTAGGATAGGTTCTGAAGACTCTGAAGAACTCAGTATGTTTCTGAAGTATCCAAAGTTTCAGGATGAAACTGAGATATCAAGACTTCAAGATGATACATCGAGTAAATCAAGACTCAAAGACGAAGACTCAAGACATCAACAAGATAAACTACAAAGATTCAAAGACCAAAGACTCGTAAGTCTCTCAAGACATGTACATGTAAGATCAAGAATCAAGATCAAAAGTATCAAGGCGCACAAGATTATCAAGACTCGAATATATATCAATGCTCGAGATGAACTCGAAAGTGTTCCGAGAGGCAATCGATAATATCTATCCAAGGATGCAATCTTTGAAAATCACAATTCCTTAAAAGTTAGATATTGCCAAGACATTCAAAATGCATAAAAGGAACTAAGGCGTAGTGTTGTTAAGGTTATATCAAACTCGAGTTTGTAACCAAAAGAGCCGCTGAAGGTGTCTACCTTTAAACCGAGACAAAAGTCAAAAAGAGGAAGACAACATCGCACCATACCGACAATCGACAAAGGATGTGTCGCAGAAAAGGGTGCCGTATACAAAAAGTTCCAGATCGCAAAAAGTGAAGACCGGCTACATGAAAGGCTATTGCTTAAAACGTGTTAGGGGAGTGTCAAACCCTAAATATAGCCGCTTCACACACCACAAGAGGAACTCACGGTTGTCTCTCCAACGGATAGTTTTCAAGAGTGACCTTGGTGTATGCCTATAAATACTAGTGACCTTCTACATTGCAAGGTTACGGAAATTTATACTAACTCAAGAGCTCAAACTTATTCTTGCAAAAGTGAAAGCACTCGAAAAACTTAGAATTTCCCAAGTGCTTGTATATTGAAGAGAGCTCACTAAACTAAGCCTAGCTTGATAAATATATCCAAAGCTTAGTCGAGTTATCCTAACCCTTTGCATTGTGCTTCATTGTATATCTCATCCTAGTTGGAAACCAACCGAGAAACCCCCAAAACCCTTGAGAAGGTAGTTGAGTGTGTTTGTTGGTGAGAAAGAGTTGTAAAGAGTTAGTAAACTACGCGGAGTAGTCAAAAACTCTAGAGGAGAAGTTAGTAAGCCATGGGGTAGTCCAAAGCTTGTGTGTGTTTGAAAGTAAGTAAACTACGGAGGTAGTCGAAAAGCTCAAGGTCGGGTTGAGTAAGTAAACTCATTAGAGTAGTCGTAAAAACTCAGGGCGAAGTTGAGTAATTAAACTACGAGGTAGTCGAAAAGCTCGAAGTTGATAGTGAATTTCTCCTCAAGAGTCGCAGAGTGGACGAGGAGCTTGAGTCTCTCGAACCACTATAATTGCCGTGTTCTTTATCGCTTTTCTTATCTCAGACTTAATCGTTGCATTGACTTGTTTTGAAAGCATACTTTTCAATCGATATTCAGCTTTGAATCAATCCAATCGAAGTTGCATAAGTGAATCACAGCTAATCACTATTTCATAAAGGAAGGCTTTTCAAAGAAAGCTTAAACGAGTATAATCTAAAGGGCCAACCATTCCGACGATCGAGTAAATAGAACAGAGAGTTATCAAACCGAACTCTCGCCCCGAGGATTCAATAAGTTAGTTATCTGATCCAAGCAACTCGGGATCTCGACACTCGGGACTCCGGGCCAGATTATCTCGAGGTATCCGAAAGAAGCTTCAGATCATCATCTCGATGAACTTTTGACTCGAGAGCGATTTGTGCTTTCGAACCTAATCTTCGTGATTATCTCGACCCAAGTGACCTCGATGAAGAAAAAAAGTTTTAAAAACACTGAACACGTGTATTCCCCCCCCCATACACACGTGTAAGACTCGTTTACACCGGGACCAACATAACCAGTATCCACAAGTTCCAGACTTTGTGCATACTGGAATTAACCAAATTGGTCAAGATGCTGGTATGCAACAAGTCCCTAATCCTGGATATTGGGGACCACAATAAGGATATGATGCTCACCAATTCGCCCAACTGATACAGCCTGGTTGGTGGGGCCAATATTTTCCAAACCCGCCCAACAACCCCGACGACGGCAATAACAATTAGTCCATTTTTACTGATTTTGATGTTTGATGGGTATTTGTAATAAATTGATTAAGTTGGTGAATGAATATACTTAATTTTTTACCTCTTGTTAAATTTTTAATTGTTGACGCTTTTTATCTTCTTTTTATAGCATTAGTAATTTATTAATATAAAAATCTATAATAATAGACAAATAAATATGAAGTATTAATTTATTGTGAAATTAATTCATTCTTAAATTATTGTGAAATTAATTCATTAGCATTTTTTATTATTGTGAAATTAATTCATTATACTTAATAAATTATAAATTAATACTTTCCAATTAATATTATTAAATTAATTAAATAGTAACAATGAACACATTTAATTAGTGTGAGATTGGACTAATTTAATTTCACATTTTTTGCATTCATTATACTACTACAATATTTAGTTTCACATTTTTTGATTAATTATTTTTCATTAATGATAAATTAGTTCGTTTAAATGATAAATGAATTATTTGATTAATTTAGTTTCACAATATTTGATTAAATAAAGAAAAAAAATTGAAAATTATGTCGTTTATGATAAATTAATTATTTGATTAATTTAGTTTCACAATATTTGATTAAATAAAGAAAAAAAAAAAAATTATGTCGTGGGGCGGCGCGATGACATTATCGTCTGCGTCGCTGACCCAGCGATGACGAAGTGTCTCTGTCGTAGAGTGGCGACGACAACATTGATACCTCGTACATCACCATTAGTCACAAATGTGTATTTAGCATAACTTCTATTAATGTTACCTAAAACAAAAAAATTGACTAATTTATTTTTGACAAATTCTTGATCGGGATGATAACATGTTAGATAAATCGTGTGATGAATTTAAATTAAGGCTCAGTTTATAGGACGGATTTGAGGCTTTGAAGTTTAAATCAACACATTTCAAAATTCACTCCACATTTTTGGAAGACATGATGAATGAATTTCTAAATCCATTATTTTTAATAAAGGGATTTTAATTCTTGGAACTAAAGTTTTTTTTTTGTATTTTTTTTATCTATATTTAAAGGAATTTCAAATATTACTTTAAATTTGTAATTTGAAATTCATTATTTTTTAATCTGGAAATGTATTTATTAAAGAATAAATATTTGGGTATAAAAAATATTCTGTACTAAAAAAAAGTGAACAGTCATTAGCATTCTAGGTTTTTTCTAAGATTAAAATTATAGAAGGATAAAAACTTTAATGAACACCAACTCCAAAATCTACCTTTAATTTCTCTTATTCGCTAAGTTGTTTTACAAAACAAAAACTTAGGTGTACTTGTGTGTATAATACAAAACTTCACCAAGCTTATTCCAACTTTAACTGTATTCATAGAAAAAACATTATCAAAAGTATTAGTTTATGTAAGAGGAATATTAATTTATAAGTTGAACAACAATATGGTTTTCAATATACAAACCAAAATTAAAGAAATTCTAAATGCATTCATTTCAAACTCATTGAGATCTCAAATTCCTATATATACACAAACGCAATTAGTCTAACATATTTTCATGAATTATTATGTTAATTATACGATTTAATAATGAGTAAGTATTTGGTGAAATTTGTTCGTAGTATGAAATTATATCATTACACTTACGAATTATATCACTATACTTATAAAATAATACCATTACACTTATAAAAAAAATTAATATCACAGTATTAAATTATACTGGTATTAATTTATAAGAGTAGGAGTATCAGTTTATATATATAATAGTATTGATTTCATAATGTATAAATACGTTTTATAGGAGAATTTGTGATTAATAATTTAAACAAGATTAAAATAGTGCGTACTCTACATTGTAAAATCACCAATTATTAATATAATTAGAATCAAGCTCTGTAAACAATCAAACATCAGGTTCTATATTAAAATTTTATATATTGGGAATTTAAATCAAAATGGTCCCGTAATTTTGCACTTTTATTGAAAAGGACCTGTATATATCACATGTTTCAAATTAGTCCCGTAAGTTTTCAATTTGGGCCGATTTAGTCCCAAATCGCCGGAGATCGGTCAAACTACCCAAAACGATATCGTTTTTGGGGCGTGTATCACACGCTCCGTGTCCAAATCGATGTCAGCTAGCATTTTCCGATCGAAATTAGGGGCGCGGGTATCACACGCCCCAAAAACGACGTCGTTTTGGGGTAGTTTGACCGATGTCTGGCGATTTGGGACTAAATCGGCACAGATTGAAAACATACGAGACTAAATTGAAACATGTGATATATACGGGACATTTTCAATAAAGGTGCAAAATTACGGGACCATTTTAATTTAAATCCCTATATATCAATGTTTTTAAACCCGGACCGGTCGTCTAACCGGATAATAAACTGGGTCACTGGTTCACTGGTTCGACCGGTTGAACCGTTATAAAAAAACCGGATGACTCGAACATTTATTTATCTATATAACTTATAAGATATAATATTATATAAATAAGTATACAAGTATTTTATAAATTGTGTCGAGAAAAACGGTAGTGATTGGGAGTGCATTAATCATTTGATAGGTGTCCTAATCCGTATGGTGTATTTACAAAAAACGGCGGTGTAAGTAACCTGAGCCAAGATCCAAACTGAACCTGGCCTTCGACCCGACCAAATCAGTCCACCGGACCATAGGGCTAAAAAATATTAATTTGGCCCGAAAATTCTAAGTAGAAAAACTCCATCCTCCCCTCTAGCGGTAACGAATATTTCTGAACCCGACCAGAAAAATTGAATTATTTTTTATTTTTCTATTTTCAAAATTATGCATCTCCTTAAAAAAAAAAACAAAAAAACTTGTATGCAATATTACATACTATAATTTTTGTGCAATTTAGCCGAGTTTGAATCACAAATGGTCTCATAACTTTGACCTCAAATATATTTTGTTTTTCTATAAGTATCAAACTTTTTTCATGTAGTAACACACACAAAAACAACATTTAAAAATTATTTGTTCAATAAGAATTGAACCTAATAAATATCACATTTTTTTTCATGTAGTAACACACACAAAACAAACATAATGATAATGTAATTTTTTGAAGGATGATAATGTAGTTTTTTTTTTCACGTAGTAATAAGTTTCGTTTCTATAAATATCACATTTTTCATGTAGTAACACACAAAAAAACTTGACAAAAACAACATTTAAAAATTGTATGTTCAATAAAAATTGAACCTGATTAGTATCACATTTTTTTATGCAGTATCACAAACAAAACCAACATTTAAAAATTATGTGTCAAATAAGAATTGAACTTGATGAGTATCACACTTTTTTCATGTAGTAACACACACAAAACCAACATTTAAAAATTATGCACTTGTTGATAGTCAAATATTTAACGATTCTGATGTGACTTGTTGAATTTGACCACCAAACAAATAATTAATCGAACAAGAACACTGCGGGAAGAACCGTAGTTCTTCCCTGAAATATGGTTGTTGGTATATAAGAGGAATGAGAGAAACATTCCAGTGCTTTATACAATGAAGGGTGAAATCCTTTATATAAAGAGAACCAGCACGACAAATCATAAGCATGACAAATCATGTGCATAAAGCATGACAAAACATATGCGTAAGTACGACTAATCATAAGCATGACAAATCATGAAGCATGACAAGTCATTAAGCATGACAAATCACGTGGTCTCGGTGGGACCTGCTGACGTGTAATAATTCTGGTGACAACAACACTTAATAAGAATTGAACCTACAACCAAACAGATTAATAATAGACCCAAACCATTAGGCTACAACAAAAATTTGATAAAGATATCCTTCTATAAAAATATATAATTTTGGTACAGACTGAATTTAAAGAGCGACCTGCCGGACCATGACCCGCATTTTTTTTTTGTCTTTTTCTTAATTGTGCTAAAATCGCATGTGTAGTATTTTACACAAGTGTCACTCAAAAAATAATTATATTATTGAGAACCAATTACAACATAAAATTAATTATATAAAATAAATTTAAAAAACAAAACATAAGAAATCAAAAGAATATTGGAATACATATATTATAAAAATATATACATACATTAAATATAAAAAAATATACATAATATTGGGGTGGGTTTGGGGCGGGACACATGACGAGGTATATATATACCGTCCGGATCTAGTATTTTTGGTTTGGGTACCCAAGATGAAGTGTCGGGTTTGAAATTTTGGGTACCCGAAATACTGAAATATTCTAGGTACCCGATTTTTAAGTATTTTTTTAGTTATGCCTATTTTTTCTATATATTCTCATGTAAATATATTATGTATTAAAAATGATCTAATTTTAATGTAGTGGTGATGTAATCAATAAAATTTCAAGTTATAATCAAAATGGATGATTCATGAATGACTCGGTTAATGCGAGGACCCGTCCAACTAGATGGGATCTTGATGATATTTTCAAAGTACGATGAGCTCGAGATATTGCCCTAGCTTGGTCGAAACCATGTCAGTAATGCCCCGACCTGCAACATCTTGGTATATAAATTTAATTAGTCTATATCGACCATTAAATACTCTACCAGGGCAACAAACTTAGTGATTGGATGATAGGTATGCATCTTCTACATAGCTTAAAGTAGATTTGGCGCCAGAGAGACCTCCCAAACATACCATTGGTTTGTCTCATAACACATGTCAGACCACGATCTCATATCTAAAATTAAATTCTAAGATCGACTCATCCAGTCATCCTGATAAAAAAAAATCTTTAAGAGTCCACCCAAGGATTCTCCCACATCTTATCTTCATATTTATATATGTTGTAAGTATTTATAGTTTTCTCTATGTGATTGTTGGTTGACAGAACATCAAATTCATATAGAATCCAAGAACCTGGATCAACGAACCAATAATCAACAATTGACACTAGAAGAAGGATATACTCACTGTACTCTTAAAAAAAGTTTGAACGTCTTGTACGAAGTTTGGGCCAACCCTTTGACAAAAATCAAACAAAAAGAGAATATCCATAATTTCTTAGGAAAATGGACAGTAAGCCACAGAGGACACTTCGAAGAGGTACTAGCAAGGTGTCCCTTACACAAATCCAGTCCCCGATCGAGCATAAATAAGGTGAAAGGTCTAGGACCAACACTAGGGCCATGCCCAACAACAACTCACTCCCCTCAGGAAACGTCGAGGAACTCAGGAAAAGGAGGCGCACACTTGAGGCCCCATATTAGGAGCCTCCTGTTAGTGTTAGTGTCCTAGAGACAATCTATTGTAAGGACATAATACTCGATGATATTCAGTTTGATTTAATATTATAGTTCATTTAATATTAATGTATGACAATACACTTGTTAGAATATTATGTTTGATTGTTTGCATTTATTCATGCAAGTCTTCCCATGAGTCATTGCTGTCATTGAGGTTGTGAGAACTCAGATGACCTAAGCATGATTCTCAAATGACCCCAATCGAGGATCATCGAGAATGGGATATTGATGATACAATGGAGATTGGTGTGCGATCTACATCATACTCTTTGAGAGTGTAGTAAGATCTCACTTACTACGAGATACTAGGTATTTCATGATGGATGCACAAATACCTTAGAGGGTATTGGTATACCCATCCGAGAAACCGTTTGATGTAGTTCCACTATATGTGTCTACGGGTGTCTCGGTTAGTGGGAGCGATGCGATACTCCTTTGACTTGAGGTCAATACGCACGACATGTGTGGAGTGATGAACTTTGACCATGACCGACGCTTGCACCCTTCCATGGGTAGATATGGCTTGGATTGGGTTCGTCACGAAGTGCATGTGCGTGGTAGTTGAGCCAAGAAAATGATTCATCCCTCAAGTGGATTTAGAGAGAATACTAATCTTCTCATCATAATTGGATCAAAGTCATTGGCTAATGCACGTCAACTTGGACTTTGTGGTCAAGTGTGACATAAGTGATCAATTAGTGATTAGAGATAAATTGATTAAGTTATTTGAATAGACACTTCATCATGTTCAAGACTTAATCGAGTATTCTCGAATGAAAGGAGGAAATCGTAATAACCCATGTTTCAGTTACAGGTAGTTGCACATTTTCTCACAACGTACCTCATATATTGAGTATGTCTGATTTTATTGTCTAGGGTTCAATTAAGACCGTTAGTTTGACTAATCGCTCGATATATGAGGGCTTATGGGTCACACAACAAGTAATGGTTGTTTACTAATTATAGTTGGTTGATTAAATGTTAAATTAGATTTAATATTTAATTTATGGAGAAGTAATTAATAATAGATTAATTTGGAATTAATTATTATTAATGTTTAATTAAATTGGATTTAATTAAATAATAATTCCCAATAATAATATTTGGAGTATTATTATAGGATTTAATATATATGGAAATAAATCGTAGAGATTTGTCATATATGAAATTTAAATCCGTAGAGATTTATATGTGGGAAATAAATCTAAGAGATTTATTTTATTAGGGATTTTTCCTAATAAAGGTTAGCTTAAGATTTAAGATGGGTCTCTCCTATATATATGAGCTCTTGGGAATTCATAATACGTGAGTTCATATTTTCTTCATAAAATCTCTAAGTTAGATTTTTCCTAGCAAATTCATCTCGGGGATTCAACGCTGGCAGATATGTGCAAATTAGTAAACGACTGTTACGTGAATATCATAGTTGAGGAATCCGTGTATGAATTCCTATAAGAATTCTGTTTACGTTTACTCGTATTTAATTATGCAATTAATTGTTCGTTGTTGGTGAACTTTAATTTCTGCTGAGCATGTATTATGTGTTTACGTGCCTCTAAATTCCAACAGTGGTATCAGAGCTTCAGGCTCTTGATTTGATTGCATGATTAAAAGTTTTCTTTTTTTAATGGGGCACAGTTGTTTGGAACAGACCGCACCCCTTGGTGTTTTAATTATTGGGGTTTTTGCTTATTATGTTGCTTGGCTTCGTCATCCCCCTCTCATTTTGTCTCCCTGGTTCATCGTCTTCACCGCCTCTAAAATTAGGGTTTCCTCCTTGGGAGCCCGCCGTCGTTTCCTCTTCGTCTTCTTGCGACTGTCGGTGCTACGCATCGTCGCTGAAGGCTGGTGCTAGGCGTCATGCCTCGCGACGTGTGCGGGATCTTGTGGCGCGACCCGCGGTGGCCGCTTCGTCGATCTGGTCTTCGTTGCCCCGATTTCGAATCGATTTCTTTCTTCTTCGCGATGCGTTTGCTACCGATGGAGGCGACGTGGTCTCCATCTTGACGGGGACTCTCGCCGCTCCTCATGGCGTCGATGCACCGTGTCGATTGGACAATGGTTGCTCTCTTCCCGACGGAGCCACGCGCGTGAGCGCCTGAGCGACGGCGTGACTCGGTCATGCTCGATTTTGGGCTATGCGGAGCGACCCATTCTCGTTGCAACCCGCCACAGCGGCAATTCGCCGAGCCCGAGCATTTCAGGCTCGTTTTGGTTCTGCGATTTCATCTTTGTTGGCGGTGGTGCTTCGCACGTGCCGTCCTACACCGCTGCTTGTTCCCTGTTTCTTGTTCAATCGTTTTCGTTCCTTTTGGTTCAATTTCGATTGCGTAAGATGGACGAACTTGATGAATTAATTGGATTGTTTCTGAAATTGTTAATAATCTGAGTTGGTATTTGGAAACGGTAGTCCCAAAATACAAATTGAATGTTGTGGAATTGGGCGGTGATGGCAGAGGGCTGTTTGTGCAAATTTGATTTGGAACAGGCTCTCCCATGTAAATTTTGGAAATTACATCTGAGCCCCTGACAATAAAAGAATTAAAATTGATTAAAAATTAATAAGATTAATTTTAAGTTTGGAAATAAAATTGGATTTTATTTTATAATTTATTGGATTAATTATTAATTTTAATAATCACAATTTGGATTTAAAATTGAATTTTAAAGTCCAATTTTTAAAAGGATTATTAAAATCCACTGTTAACTTGTTTAAATGTTTTAATTAATTAAGTTAACACTTTTATAGTCCGCATTATAACTGTTTGGGTAGGCGTCGCCCAATAATTGTCGGACCGTATTATTGTTTGGGTAGACGGCGCCCATATAAATGTTAGTCCGTATAAAATCATATTTAGGTAGGCGGCGCCCAATAATTGCTCAAATGTGATGTAGATTAACATGTTGGATCTCGATTAATCAATTAATACCCCGCCTTTAAAAATGTTCCTCATCAAAATATGGTTTTCTCATTAATTTGATAAGATGTCTTCCATCAAAGTTAAAAGTAAACTGGAGATTTCGTTCCAATGAGTACTTAAAGACCCCCATCTTTTGCTCGGATCTACATCTAACAAGACTTTTATAGGGACATGTAATGTCGCCGCTTGATGGTTGTAAACCAACTTAACTTTGTTTTGCTAGCCCTCGCGGGGAACAAAGGGTAAGGGACATCAGTCGAACTAGGTTCGACAAACTAGGAATTGCAGTTTTGCAATTGGTTTGGAGACCTACCAGTTATGCTATTGTAATGATCAGCCCTCGCTGGGATTATGATAGTAGTAATGTGGATCCTAGTCTATTATAATTTATATTTGATATAAATTCGTACTCTTCCGATGAGATCATTGAGTATGTGAAAATAATGGAGACAAAATAAACACAAAAGAAAGGCCATGTTTATTTTGATTGCTGAATATTGATCATAGGAATTATGTGTTTTAATTCCCATTTTATTTTATTTCTCTTGGTTAGTTGAAATGTATAACTGTTATTGAGAAGTATTTTGGAAACAAATAAATTGGCTAGGCCAATTTTTTTGGACTGGCACCTAAATGTGTGTTTGGTGCTAAGGCAAGAAAAGATTGAGTACGTGTTGGACACGCCAATCCCTGTTACCCCTGCAGCTAATTTCTTGAGACAGCTACGTTTGACGTAGCAGCTCAGAATAAACATCAAAAGGATGCTTCCCAGACGCAGTGTGTGATGTTGCTCGGCATGACTCCCGAATCGCTTCAGGCAACATGAGAAAATGAGTCTCTTCTAAATGCTCAAGCATCTGAAGGATCTCTTTGATTCTGAATCTCATTCGGAGATTTATGAAGTGATGAGAGATCTGTTCAGATGCCGGTTAGCTAAAGGAGAGAAGATTTCACCTCATGTGCTTAAGATGATAGGCCTGATAAACTTGGTAATTTAGGCTTTGAGCTAAGAGACCAACGTTTTCATTTATGCTATCCTCCAGTCGCTCTCGGATTCATATTTTAGGTTCATTGTGAACTACAATATGAATAAGATGGATGCGACCATGCCTGAACTTCACAACGTGCTCAAGACTTTTGAGTTTACTATCGCTAAGATGGTGTTCAAAAGAAGGAGCGGGTAGACAAGGATGTGTGCCTCTACTGTAAGTAGAAAAGGGCATCGGAAGAAGGACTATAAGGTTCTGGTTGCTGAAAAGAAGGCACTGGGTGCTTCTAGCACTAGAACAAGTATGTTTGTTATTAAGATAAACATGTCCACTAATAGCGCTAACTTCTTGGTATTAGATACCGGATGTGGCTCTCACATTTGTACGAATGTGAAGGGGCTAATGCGTCTTAGGGCAGTTAGGGGCGGGTGAAGTCGTCTTACACGTGAAAATGAAGCATGAGTTGCTAACTGAACGTGTGATGACTTATGTGTTAGACTTACCCTTTAGTTTTAGATGAGAACTTAATGATTGTCATTTAGTTCTTCCTATTACTCGCAACATTATTTTCATTCCTATGTTAGACATTGAGGGTTATTCCTTCCATTTTAGTGATAATAATTGTTATTTCACGTTAAATTGTGTGGTTTATGGGAATGCCCCTATGGTGAATGATTTATACTTATTGCATTGTGGATATAATGTTCTTAATATACAAAATAAAAGACTCAAACTTAGTAATCATGAAAACCCGACTTACTTGTGGCATTGTAGGCTTGGTCATGCAAATGAGAATAAGAATTGCAAGGTTAAGAAAGTTAAACTACTTAACCCCATTCGACTTTGAGTCTTATGGAAATTGCGAATCTTGTCTCATGGGCAAGATGATCAACAGACCCTTTTCTGGGAAAAGGGGTGCATGCCAAAAGAAGGTCCAGAGTTGATGTACAACGATGTTTGTGGACCATTGCCCACTCTAGCTAGGGGTCACTTCGGTTACTTCATCGCTTTTACTGACAATTTTTTGAGACACGGATACGTGTATCTTATGAGACACAAGTCCGAATCTTTTGAGAAATTCAAGGAGTATAAAGCTGAAGTAGAGAAGCAACTTGGTAAGAGTATTAAGACTCTTCGATCGGATCGAGGAGGTGAATACCTTAGCCATGAATTCATTGATTACTTAAAGTTGTTGGGATTATATTCCCCAACAGAAGTTATATGGAATCCAGTCACAATGGACTCCTCCCGGAACACCTCAGATGAACGGTGTGTCCGAGAGGAGAAACCGAACCCTGTTAGACATGGTGAGGTCCATGATGAGTTTTTTCTCTCTTCCGACATTCTTATGGGGATACGCATTACAAACCTCAATTTGCATTCTGAATAAGATTCCATCTAAATCGGTTGAGCATAAACCATATGAACTATGGTGTGGCAAGAAGCCAACTTTTACACATATCAAACATGAGGTTGCCCCATGATTGTGAAAAGAATGCTTACCGACAAGTTGGAATCCAAAGGTGAAAAGGGTTACTTTGTGGGATATCCTAAGGAAACTAAAGGATATTACTTCTATCTACCTGAGAAATAATCAGTGATTGTTTCTAGGCAGACCAAGTTCCTCGAAGAAAACTATGTCTTTAAGGAACAAAGTCGTAAGCTGATAGAACTTGAAGAAATTCAAGAACCACAAATTAACAAAGAGACTACTATCTTGTCAAAGCAACATGACAAGGAATCAGTGGGAGCATTCAACAAAGTTTCACGGTGGGAGTCTTTCACTAGGTGATCGTCTTTCAGCCAGTGGGAGAGTAATTGGAGTTAGCTTGCCTGTGCAAGAACCTCCAAGTAGGCTGAATGAGAACAACATAGTTCAAACTCCCGCCCAAGAGGCATCTAAAAGTGTAGCTCTTGAGGGCTCTGTTGGGATTATACTAGAAAGTATGCTTTTTACTTTGTGTAATCGAAACTGAATTTCCAGACTTATTTACTGAAATAAATTATTTATCACTGATGCTTTAAATATGATTGAATGTTACATATATTTACTGCATAACTGTTCAATAATTCGTACGTGTTACATTGTAGTTAATTTAGTGATACCAGATCACAGAAGATTAAATTAACAGTCCCTTGTAACTGAAAGTACGCCATTCACGACCTAGATGGAAATGAACAACCCATCGCTAAAGGTTGAGGTGTAAGGCTCAGATTGGTTTGTCTTGACCAAGAGATTACACTAGTGCATGACTGATGCATTGAATAGGACCTACATGAGGATAAATTCTTCAGAACTGAACAAGGAAAAATTAGACCTCAGTGGTTCGTTGTTTCTTAACCTTCGTCCCTTAAATAGGATCACGTGGGATTGGTAACTATTGCTTTGACTTATCATGGGTAGCGAATCAGAGAGAGATTCAATACTTTTTATCTTGGGCAATATTATTGGTCACATGTGATTGCTAAGATTTAATACGAAGAAACGTGTGCAAGTACGCTTGTTCGATTTGCCCCCTTGGGAGGTTCATAAGCTTTATCATACCAAATCTTGCAAGTGAAATTAGTTTTCGGTATGGATAATAATGTTGAACCGTTCCTTGACCAAGGACAAAAGATATTAATTAACGGAAAGCTATTTCAGTGGCTTGAATTAATTAATGGGCTAGATAATCTTAAACACGGGAAATAATGACCGGGAGCCATATTTACTGTAATATGGGTTAAGATGGATAGTGCAATATTAATTATGTAGTGGGATTAATTAATATTTATGGGCTTGAATTATATTGTGGCTCAATATTAGATATTCAAGGTCCATTAGAAGGTCCAATCTTAATTCTCCTAAAGGCCCCCTAAGTAGCCCAACAAAAAGTCCAATAACTGAAAAAGGTGATTAAAATAAAATAAATATTGTTGCTTATTTTTTCCTCTATTTTTCGAAATTTATGGATAAAAGAGGGAGAAAGATTTTCTTTGAATTTTGTTATGGAATGAAGATATGTATTCTTGGAATACAAGATTATCTCATTAAATCCAAGAAATCTCCCACTTGGTTATCTATAAAGAAAATTTCGAAATTTTGAAAATATAGTGGGCAAGAAAGATTTTTCTTGATTTTCTTGAAAAGATATTATGGAAGATATGTATTTCTTGAAATACAAGAATATCTCATAAATTCAAGAAGATCCAAATCTTGGATTCTTGCACACATTAATTTTTGAAAATACCATATTGTTGAGGAGTGGGATTTTTGTGGAATATTTTAATTATGGGAAAAAGAATATAAGAGATATATTCAAGATTTCTTGGTGACCAAGAAAAGTCTTTTCCCACATTGATTTTTCACTGAAAATTTTGACCACCCCTCTCCTATAAATAGGGGATGATTGTTTCATTCCCAAGGACAATTCCATGTGCTGGAAAAATTAGCAAATCCACAAAGGTGGTGCAACAAAGTTTATTTTTTCCTTTTGTTAATTGTTCGACAAGTGTCCTTCCACTGGATAGTTGAGCAAGGGCTAAGGGAATACTTGGGAAGTCCTTTTGGTTAGTCCGTCCGACCGAAGTCACTGCCATCCCGAGAGAGGTACGCCACGTAAAACCCGTAGATTCCGCATGCGTAGGTTTTACGTGGCTTTTTATATGCATGATATGTTGTTGCAATTATTATTTGAATTAATATAGGATTAATTCATGCTAGTAATAATTAAAGAATTAAATTTGTATTTAAATATTCACCCCGAATAGATCTGTCATTAAATTTGAAATTGGATAGTAAAACTGTTAGATCTGTTTTGCAGGTATCCAATTGTCATGGATTTTAATGTGTTTATTTATGCATGCATATAAACTGTGGTTTTTTAATTTGATTCGTTCGGATTTGTTTTACCTCGTGAGAAAATCCACGAGTAGACTATGATTTGTTTGATTTGATCAATGTAATATCTAGTCTAGATCTAGGTTTATTTATTTTTGAAAATAAATTGTAATCCGGATCGGGAACGAAGAGACGAAGAATTAAAGGACAAAATCCGTGACCCAAGCGAAGGGCGCGGGCGCGAGCCGGCACGCACGGGCGCAGGGGCGCAGGCCGCCGCCGAAGGCGAGAGCGTGCCATAAGACGGGCGGGCGCAAGCGCACACGGCGGCGCTGCCCGGGCTGGCGGATTGGGGGTTACACGCGGGCGCCAAGATAGGACGCGGGTCGCCGAGGTCTCGCAAGGCGAGGCGGAGGCGGGTGAGCGACGCGTCTTGATGCACGCCGCCGCCGAGAGCTGCTGATGCTCGCCGACGCGGTGCCAAGGCGTGAGAGGCATTGGCGGCCGGACCTGCCGGCGGTGTGTCAAGGTCTGCCGAGAGGTGGTTTAGGCAGTGCCAAGTCGGCCGGATCGGATGCGTGCATCCCGTACCGCAAGTCGCTTGGCGTGGCATTTCGAGACGAAGTTTTTTTCGAGACGAACGAGTGGGAGAAATTCAAGACGTGTTTCTTCAAGATCAAGCCAAGAAAAATCAAACCATGACAATTGGATAATTTGTGCCCAATATGTTTATTTTTCTGTTTTGCTTGATTTATTTGCGCTATCTTATGCTTTATTTAATTTGTTTAAATGTGTTTGCATGAGGGTTACTAAGTATGTTTAAATAATTAATTGACAATTTTATTCCGGATAATAAAATTGAATTAATTTTGACCTCCATGATTTATTTATTTGTGAATTATTTTGGAGAAATTCCCCCCACGGGACGGTCAAAAGATAGCTTTCACATGAATGAATTCCAAACGGATGATTGTGGGTTATTACTAGTGGCAACGATGACCCTTCCCACGAGGCTCGATCAAAGCGAAATAGTAATCCTGTATTTAATCATGGTTATTACTTGGGTATAAAATTGATATGCATATACTTCCCTGAAGTCTCTGTCAATTTTATATTGGTCAAGTGGGAGCCAACTATTAATCTGGATATTAATGGTTTGTAATTGTTCTTGTTTGTAACCTGCTTGAATGTGTTTAAATAATGACCCACCCCACGTGGCTTATTTAAACTGTTTTGAGATGTTGGCTGATGCATGTTCATATTTTTTTGAGATTTTAATATGATGCATGTGATCGAACCTAGTGATATATTTGTGCTTATGCATGTTATTATTTATTTCAGTTCAGCATGTCGCAACCTTCTAATCCACTATCGAATATACCTAAAGACCTTTTGCTTTTTGGTAAAAACTATTTTGGTTGGAAACACAAACTAAAATCTGTCCTAACCGCATCATCTTCCGAATGGGTACTTGATTCACCAAAACTCGAAAAACCAACTAAGGATGCCGAAATATGGGATGAGATGATTTATGGTGAATGGGAGCTGGCAAACGGTTTGATGAAGGAAATAATTCTGGCACATCTGTCAGATGCGTTGAGGCACCTTCATCAGGAATATGAGTCAGCTGACATCTTAAAGAATCTTGAAGCGATGTTCGGACATCAGACCCATATGACAGTCCAAAGTGTGAAGCAAGAAATTGCTCAGTTAAAATTGGAAAAAGGGACGACTGCAGCGCAGCACGTCCTTAGGGTTATGGTACTATTTGAGGAACTTGAGATCCTCGGTGAAAAATATGACTTCAATGCTAAGATTGATTTCATTCTCCAATCCTTACCAAAGAGCTATAATCACCACTATCTTGAGTATCTAATGGAAGATCAAGATTTGACAGTGGAGGATCTTGTAAATGCTTTGACTTTGGTTGAAAAGGAAGTGGAGCGCGAGGAAAAGAACTTGGGAAAACAGAAATCTTCTCTTTATCCTAGATCAAGTGGTGATAAGGATGATGAAAAGAGAAGAAGGTTAAACCAAGAAGACTCAACATCAAATAGAAGCATGGGATCAAGCATGAGGAAAACTTTGGAAAGTGGGAGAGTAGGACAAACTAGGTCAGTCTGTTCCGATCCCAAAAGGGATGGAAGAAAGGTAATTCTCACGCACTAGTTGTTGAAACTTGTTTAGCGGCGTATGCCTCCCATTTTGTGGGTGGTGGATACGAGATCCACTAATCATAGTTGTTTCACATTACAGGGGTTCAAGCGGACCCGGCAACTTAGTGGGAGTGAGGTCCTCATCACACTGGGCGATGCTACGAAGAGTGGCAGCTGAAGCAGTGGGAGAAGTGCACCTGTCTTTTGAAGACAGAGTTTTAATTTTGAGATATTCTTTACGTTCCGGATTTTAAGAAAGAATTCGTTTTCAGTTTCTAAACTTTTATGATGGATATTCGGTTACTTTTTAATAAAGTTGTTACCATTTTTCTTTTTGATAAATATATCCGTCATGGAACGTTGTTGAATGATCTCTATACAATTAACTGTGCACACCACTCACGAAATGTATCCTATAACTCATCAACTATTTCGAGAAAAGAAAATGTTCATCAGACGTGAACGAGACACTTATTTGGCATATAAGATTGGGTCATATAAATCCAAAGAGGATCCAAAGGTTGGTGAAAGATGGTTCACTGGAGCGTCTCCAAGTTGAACAAATTCCAACCTGTGAATCATGTTTGGAGGGTAAAATGACCAAGAGGGCATTTGGAGCCAAGGGGAATAGGGCCAAAGAAGTGTTAGAGATCGTTCACACAAATGTATGTGGTCGAATGTCAACCAAAGCAAGAGGAGGTTATGAGTAATTTTATTGATGATTACTCAAGGTATTGTTACATTTTCCTTATGAAGCATGAATCTGAGTCCTTTGAGAAATTCTAAGAATTTAAGGCTCAAACAGAGAATCATAGGGAAAAACGTATCAAGTCTCTACGATCTGATCGTGGAGGCGAAACCTCAGCGATGAGTTTTTGAACTACTTATCTGATGAAGGAATTGTATCCCAGCTCACTGCACCCGGAACCCCTCAACAAAATGGGGTTGCAGAGCGAAGAAACATAATTCTTTTGGAGATGGTTAGATCAATGATGAGTTATGCGGATCTTCCCGAGTCGTTCTGGGGTCATACCTTGGAAACAGCGACTTACATTTTGAACTTGGTGCTATCCAAATCGGTTCCCAAAACTCTCAAAGAATTGTGGACCGGGCGCAAGCCTAGTATGAGACACATGAGAATTTGGGGGTGTCCGGCCTACGTGTTGGACAAGGAAACCAGTAAGTTGGATCCTCGATCAAAATTAAGGTTGTTTGTAGGATACCCCGAGGTAACAAAAGGGTGTGTGTTCTATAGTCCCGAAGATCAAAAGGTGGTCATGAGCACCCACTTTAGATTTTTGGAAGAAAACTATATGAACCAAAGAAAACCCAGAAGTGAGATTACCTTAAATGAGCTTAGAGGGCAAACCTCAATGCCAACTGTACTAGATGATATACCAAACGATACGGTTTCACAACCGGAGCCTCGTCGTAGTGGGAGGTTTGTTAGACAGCCCGAGAGATTCATGGGAATAGGAGAGTCATCGGACTTGATTCCCGGAGAAGACGAATTAGACCCATGGACATATGACGAGGCACTCCAAGATAAGGATGCAGATTCTTGGCAAACAGTAATGAAAGCCGAAATGGGTTCTATGTTTCATAATAGAGTGTGGGAGCTAGTCGAACCACTTAATGGGGTCAAACCCATTGGATGCAAGTGGGTATATAAGAGGAAAAGAGGACTGGACGGGAAGGTTGAAACCTTTAAAGCAAGACTAGTGGAGAAAGGTTACACTCAGAAAGAAGGGATCGATTATGAGGAAACTTTTTTGCCCGTAGCCATGCTTAAGTCCATCCGTATTCTCTTATCGATTGCTGCGCACTTGACTTTGAAATCTGGCAAATGGATGTCAAGACAGCTTTCCTTAACGGAAGTCTTGATGAAGAGATCCATATGCAACAAACCCAAGGTTTCATTGAAACAGACCAAGAACACCTAGTTTGTAAGCTCAAGAGGTCCATTTACGGACTCAAACAGGCATCCAGAGCTTGGAACCAAAGTTTTGATCATGTAATAAAGTTTTATGGGTTTGATCAAAACAAGTTTGAAAGTTGTGTGTATAAAAAGCGTGTCGGAACTGCATTGATATTCTTAGTACTATACGTAGATGACATTGTGATCATCGGGAACGATGTGAAGGTGTGATCAGACGTAAGGGCATGGTTTTCAAAACAGTTTGATATGAAAGACTTAGGGAAAGCCGGACACATCCTTGGGATCAAGATCACTAAAGATCGGAAGAAAGGGATGATCGAGTTATCACAAGTTTCATACATAGACACTGTCTTGAAACGCTTCAGCATGCAAAATTCCAAGAAAGGATTCGTACCTTTCAGATTTGGAATCCATCTATCCAAGAAAATGTCCCCTAAGACGCAAAAGGAGATAGATGACATGAAAGGTATTCCTTGTGCTTCGGCTGTCGGAAACCTTATGTATGCAATGCTGTGTACGAGACCGGATATCTGCTTTGCCGTAGGCATGATAGCAAGATATCAAAGTAACCCAGGGAAAGCACATTGGACGACAGTTAAAAACATTCTGAAGTGTCTGCAAAGAACTCGGGATAGAATGTTGATTTATCAGTCAGATATTCCAATCCCCATCGGCTACAAGGACTCGGATTTCCAATCAGATTTAGATTCCAGAAATTATCTACCTCAGTTAGTGTGTTTCCATTTGGGAAGTGTAGCCATCAAATGGACGAGTGTGAAGCAGAAATGCATCACTGACTCAACCATGGAAGTCGTGTAAGTAGCTGCTTGTGAAGCAGTGAAAGAACCGATTGGGCTCTAGATCTTCTTAGTGGACTTGGATGGTGTTCTGAATTTGTCTAGCAATATATACTAGGGGCAGTTGCAAATTCAAGAGAACCAAGAGTCCACGAGTCAAACAAACACATTAAAAGAAAAACATCTTATATGAGAAATCGTTAAGAGAGGAGATATAGATGTGGCAAAGATAGCGTCTGAGGACAGCCTAGCAGATCCATTCACAAAGCGTCTGCCTCTGAATACATTCGAGAGACATGTGGGTGGAATGGGTGTCAAGACCGTTGTCAATCTGCTTTGAGTATAAGTGGGAGAAATTATTAGGTTCGTGTAGGTGACATTAGATGTCACGAACTACGCGAGACATGTTGTAGTATACTTAAAAGCAGGCTTTGAGTATAAGTGGGAGATTGTTGTGATTATACTGGAAAGTATGCTTTTTACTTTGTATAATCGAAAGTGAATTTCCAGACTTATTTACTGAAATAAATTGTTTATCACTGATGCTTTAAATATGATTGAATGTTACATATATTTACTGCATAATTGTTCAATAATTCGTACGTGTTACATTGTAGTTAATTTAGTGATACCAGATCACAGAAGATTAAATTAACAGTCCCTTGTAACTAAAAGTACGCCATTCACGACCTAGATGGAAATGAACAACCCATCGCGAAAGGTTGAGGTGTAAGGCTCAGATTGGTTTGTCTTGACCAAGAGATTACACTAGTGCATGACTGATGCACTGAATAGGACCTACAGGATGATAAATTCTTCAGAACTGAACAAGAAAGAATTAGATCTTAGTGGTTCGTTGTTTCTTAACCTTCGTCCCTTAATTAGGATCATGTGGGATTGGTAACTATTGCTTTGACTTATCATGGGTAGCGAATCAGAGAGAGATTCAATACTTTTTATCTTGGGCAATATTATTGGTCACATGTGATTGCTAAGATTTAATACGAAGAAACGTGTGCAAGTACGCTTGTTCGATTTGTCCCCTTGGGAGGTACATAAGCTTTATCATACCAAATCTTGCAAGTGGAATTAGTTTCCGGTATGGATAATAATGTTGAACCGTTCCTTGACCAAGGACAAAAGATATTAATTAACGGAAAGCTATTTCAGTGGCTTGAATTAATTAATGGGCTAGATAATCTTAAACAAAAAAATAATGACCGGGAGCCATATTGACTGTAATATGGGTTAAGATGGATAGTGCAATATTAATTATGTAGTGGGATTAATTAATATTTATGAGCTTGAATTATATTGTGGCTCAATATTAGATATTCAAGGTCCATTAGAAGGTCCAATCTTAATTCTTCTAAAGGCCCCCTGAGTAGCCAAACAAATTGTCCAATAACTGAAAAAGGTGATTAAAATAAAATAAATATTGTTGCTTAATTTTTCCTCTATTTTTTGAAATTTATGGATAAAAGAGGGAGAAAGATTTTCTTTGAATTTTGTTATGGAATGAAGATATGTATTCTTGGAATACAAGATTATCTCATTAATTCAAGAAATCTCCCACTTGGTTATCTATATAGAAAATTTCAAAATTTTGAAAATATAGTGGGCAAGAAAGATTTTTCTTGATTTTCTTGAAAAGATATTATGGAAGATATGTATTTCTTGAAATACAAGAATATCTCATAAATTCAAGAAGATCCAAATCTTGGATTCTTGCTCACATTAATTTTCGAAAATACCATATTGTTGAGGAGTGGGATTTTTGTGGAATATTTTAATTATGGGAAAAAAATATAAGAGATATATTCAAGATTTCTTGGTGACCAAGAAAAGTCTTTTCCCACATTGATTTTTCACTGAAAATTTCGACCACCCCTCTCCTATAAAAAGGGGATGATTGTTTCATTCCCAAGGACAATTCCATGTGTTGGAAAAATTAGCAAATTCACAAAGGTGGTGGAACAAAGTTTATTTTTTCCTTTTGTTAATTGTTCGACAAGTGTCCTTCCACCGGATAGTTGAGCAAGGGCTAAGGGAATACTTGGGAAGTCCTTTTGGTTAGTCCGTCCGACCGAAGTCACTGCCATCCCGAGAGGTACGTTCACGTAAACCCGTAGATTCCGCATGCTTAGGTTTTACGTGGCTTTTATATGCATGATATGTTGTTGCAATTATTATTTGAATTAATATAGGATTAATTCATGCTAGTAATAATTAAAGAATTAAATTTGTATTTAAATATTCACCCCGAATAGATCTGTGCAACTCATTCCCCAACAGACTCTCCGGACATTGAGGAAATCAACGCACCACAACATTTTCACGATCAGAATGTACAGCCTGTACAACCACAGCTCCGTAAGTCAATTAGGAATCGTAATTCGCCCATTAGATACGGTTACTTCTTGGGGGAACTCAACAATATGGACATACTGGATAAGGACGATCCTAATACTTATTTTGAAGCAATATTAGATATTGATTCAGGGAAGTGGCATGAAGCCATGAAATCCGAGATGGACTCAATGTATACCAATCAAGTCTGAGACTTGGTTGAATTTCCTATAGGGGTTAGACCCATATGTTGCGATTGGATCTTCAAGACTAAGACTGATGCAAATGACAAAGTACAAACCTACAAAGCTAGGTTGATGGCGAAGGGCTATAGTCAACGCGAAGGCATTGAATATGGTGAGACCTTCTCACCAATTGCAAAGTTCAAGTCCATTCGAATTTTACTTGTGATAGCAACACACTACGATTATGAGAATTGGGAGATGGATGTCAAAACAACTTTCGTCAATGGAAACATTGATAAAAAAGTTTTTATGACTCAACCGGAAGGTCTTACATCTAAGTCAAATTCTAATCTAGTATGCAAGCTAAAGATATCCATTTATGGATTGAAGCAAGCTTATAGGAGTTGGAATATCCGATTTGATGAAGCTATCAAGTCTTTCGACTTCATCATAAACTCGGAAGATCCTTGCGTTTATTGTAAACACAGCGGGAAGAATATTATTTTCATAATCGTGTATGTCGATGACATATTGATTTTTGGAAATAATATCCCGTTAATGCAGTCCGTTAAAGATTGAATGTTAAAGACCTTCATGATGAAGGGTCTTGGTGAATCCTGCTACATCCTAGGGATCATGATCCACAGGGATAGATCCAAGAGGATGTTGTTGGGGAATAAGTTGCACAGATCTATTCGGGGTGAATATTTAAATACAAATTTAATTCTTATAATTATTACTAGCATGAATTAATCCTATATTAATTCAAATAATAATCCAACAACAAATCATGCATATAATTAATTCACGTAAATCCTACGCATGCGAAATACTACGAGTTTACGTGAACGTACCTCTTGGGATGACAGTGATCTGGCTGATTAGACTAACCAAAAGAACTTCCCAAGTATTCCCTTAATCCTTGTCCGACTATCCGGTGGTAGGACACTTGTGAACAATTAACAAAAGGGAAAATAAATTATGTTGCACCACCTTTGTGGATTTACTAATTTTTCCAGCACATGGAATTGTACTTGAGAATGAAAGAATCATCCCCTATTTATAGAGCACAAGTGGTCGAAATTTTGGCCAAAAAATAATGTGGGAATATATTTTCTTGATCTCCAAGAAATCTTGAATATATCTCCTATATTCTTTTTCCCATAGTTATAATATTCCACAAAATCCCACCTACTCTTTGTTATGGATAATTTCGAAAATTATGAGTCAAGATTCCAAGATTTGGATCTTCTTGAATTTATGAGATATTCTTGTATTTCAAGAAATACATATCTTCCATAATATCTTTTCAAGAATGTCAAGAAAATCTTTCTTGCCCTTAATTTATCAAAATTTTCGAAATTCTCTTATAGATAACCAAGTGGGAGATTTCTTGAATTTAATGAGATAATCTTGTATTCCAAGAATATATATCTTCATTCCATAACAAGATTCAAAGAAAATCTTTCTCCCCTTTTATCCATAAATTTCTAAATAAATGAGGAAAAATAAGCAACAATATTTATTTTATTTTAAACACCTTTTTCAGTTATTGTTGGGATTATACTGAAAAGTATGCTTTTTTACTTTGTATAATCGAAACTGAATTTTCAGACTTATTTACTGAAATAAATTGTTTATCACTGATGCTTTAAATATGATTGAATGTTACATATATTTACTGCATAACTGTTCAATAATTCGTATGTGTTACACTGTAGTTAATTTAGAGATGTTAAACGGGTCGGCCCTAACCCATTAGGGTCAGCCCTACAGGGCTACGGGCCAAACGGTCCCGGGCCTTAAGCGGTTCATTTTAAACGGGCCTCTAATAGTTGAGACCTAACCCTAACCCTAGCGGGTTACGGGCTAAACGGGCCACCTAACGGACTCCGAAAAAAATTAAAAAAAAATGTTCAAACATTAACATTACATAATGACAAAAATTCGATCCAGACTGCCCCATCATCTTTAATAACAAATGTTCAAAATATAAAATTAGTTCTCATCATCATTAATAACATAATTGAGCAAAGTTCCCATGAAATTAGTTAATAATATAAAATTTGTATCATCACATTTATAAATTAATACCATAATATTAATTTATAATTATAATGATATCAGTTTCATATTATGAACAAATTTTATAATAGAATTTATAAAAATATTATATTATTATTTTATATTGAATTAATATTTTACTTATTTATTCAATTCAATAGAAATTCAAAACTGTTAAAAAATATTGAATTGGAGAGGATTAATTATTAATTGACTAAATCAAATAGAAATATTTAATTTGTAATTGATTGACCATAATTGATTTTTGCCTTATTTAAATTTGTTAAAAAACTTTAAAAAAAAATCAATTGAAAAATTAGAAAATAAAAAAAAATAAAAAAATTGAGTATATATAAATATAAACGGGCTGGCCCGTTAACTAACATGGCTAGTTTTTATTTAGCCCATGATCTAATCGGTCCGGGCCAAAAGGCCCGATTTTAAAACGGGCCTCCTATCGTTTTTCGCCCTAACCTGCGTATAATAGGTTTAAACGGGCCGACCCGTTTAGCCCGGCCCGGATTAACATCTCTAAGTTAATTTAGTGATACCAGATCACAGAAGATTAAATTAACAGTCTCTTGTAACTAAAAGTACGCCATTCATGACCTAGATGGAAATGAACAACCATCGCTAAAGGTTGAGGTGTAAGGCTCAGATTGGTTTGTCTTGACCAAGAGATTACACTAGTGCATGATGATCTTGTTGAATAGGACCTACATGATGATAAATTCTTGAATCAAACAAGGAAGAATTAGACCTCGATTGTTCGTTGTTTCTTAACTTCGTCCCTTAAATAGGATCACGGGATTGGTAACTATTGCTTTGACTTATCATGGGTAGCGAATCGGAGAGATTCAATACTTTTTATCTTGGGCAATATTATTGGTCACATGTGATTGCTAAGATTTAATCTTAAGAATCGTAATGTGCAAATACGCTTGTTTGATTTACCCTCGAGGTTCATAAGTTTTATCATATCAAATCTTGCAAGTGGAATTAGTTTCCGGTATGGATAATAATGTTGAACCGTTCCTCGACCAAGGACAAAAGATATTAATTAACGGAAAGCTATTTCAGTGGCTTGAATTAATTAATGGGCTAGATAATCTTAAACGCGGGAAATAATGACCGGGAGCCATATTGACTGTAATATGGGTTAAGATGGATAGTGCAATATTAATTATGTAGTGGGATTAATTAATATTTATGGGCTTGAATTATATTGTGGCTCAATATTAGATATTCAAGGTCCATTAGAAGGTCCAATCTTAATTCTCCTAAAGGTCCCCTGAGTAGCCCAACAAATAGTCCATTAACTAAAAGGTGATTAAAATAAAATAAATATTGTTGCTTAATTTTTCCTCTATTTTTCGAAAATTATGGATTAAAGAGGGAGAAATATTTTCTTTGAATTTTGTTATGGAATGAAGATATGTATTCTTGGAATACAAGATTATCTCATTAAATTCAAGAAATCTCCCACTTGGTTATTTCATAAGAGAATTTCGAAATTTTGAAAATATAGTGGGCAAGAAAGATTTTCTTGATTTTCGAAACAAAGATATTATGGAAGATATCTATTTCTTGAAATACAAGAATATCTCATAAATTCAAGAAGATCCAAATCTTGGATTCTTGCACACACTAAATTTTCGAAAATCCATATATTAGAGGAAGTGGGATTTTTGTGGAATATTTTAGTTATGGGAAAAAGAATATAGGAGATATATTCAAGATTTCTTGGTGATCAAGAAAAGTCTTTTCCCACATTGATTTTCTATTGAAAAATTCGACCATCTCCCTCCTATAAATAGGGGATGATTAGTTCATTCCCAAGCACAATTCCATGTGCTGGAAATATTAGCAAATCCACAAAAGTGGTGCAACAAAGTTTATTTTTTCCTTTTGTTAATTGTTCGACAAGTGTCCTTCCACCGGATAGTTGAGCAAGGGCTAAGGGAATACTTGGGAAGTCCTTTTGGTTAGTTCGTCCGACCGAAGTCACTGCCATCCCGAGAGGTACGTTCACGTAAACCCGTAGATTCGGCATGCGTAGGTTTTATGTGGCTTTTTATATGCATGATATGTTGTTGCAATTATTATTTGAATTAATATAAGATTAATTCATGATAGTAATAATTAAAGAATTAAATTTGTATTTAAATATTCACCCCGAATAGATCTGTGCAAACCATTACCCAACAGTTATTGGACTATATGTTGGGCTACTTAGGGGGCCTTTAGGAGAATTAAGATTGAACCTTCGAATGGATCTTGAATTATCAATATTGAGCCACAATATTATTCAAGCCCATAAATATTAATTAATCCCACTACATAATTAATATTGCACTATCCATCTTAACCCATATTACAGTCAATATGGCTCCCGGTTATTATTTCCCGTGTTTAAGATTATCTAGCTCATTAATTAATTCAAGCCACTGAAATAGCTTTCCATTAATTAATATCTTTTGTCCTTGGTCAAGGAACGGTTCAACATTATTATCCATACCGGAAACTAATTCCACTTGCAAGATTTGGTATGATAAAGCTTATGAACCTCCCAAGGGGGCAAATCGAACAAAGCACATTTGCACACGATTCTCCGATTACATCTTAGCAATCACATGTGACCAATAATATTGCCCAAGATAAAAAAGTATTGAATCTCGCTGATTCTCTACCCATGATAAGTCAAAGCAATAGTTACCAACCACACTTGATCCTATTTAAGGGATTTAAAATTAAGAAATAACGAACCACCGAGGTCGAATTCTTCCTTGTTCGGGCCTCAAGAATTTGTCCTCCCAGAGGGTCCTATTCAAAGGCATCACCATGCACTAGTGTAATCTCTTGGTCAAGACAAGCCAATCTGAGCCTTACACTTCAACCTTTCACGATGGATTGTTCATTTCCATCTAGGTCGTGAATGGTGTACTTTTAGTTACAAGGGACTGTTAATTTAATCTTCTGTGATCTGGTATCACTAAATTAACTACAATGTAACACGTACTATTTAATGAACAGTTATGCAGTAAATATATTTAACATTCAATGATATTTAAAGCATCAGTGATAAACAATTTATTTCAGTAAATAAGTCCGAAATTCAGTTTTGATTATACAAAGTAAAAGCATACTTTCCAGTATAATCCCAACAATCTCCCACTTATACTCAAATCTGCTTTTAAGTATACTACAACATGTCTCGTGTAGTTCCTAATACGTGACATCTAATGTCACCTACACGAACCTAATAATTTCTCCCACTTATACTCAAAGCAGATTGACAATGGTCTTGACACCCATTCCTTCCACATGTCTCTCGAATGTATTCAGAGGCAGACCCTTTGTGAATGGATCTGCTAGGTTGTCTTCAGACGCTATCTTTGCCACATCTATATCTCCTCTCTTAACGATTTCTCATATAAGATGGTATTTCCTTTCAATGTGTTTGCTGGCCTTGTGGGCTCTTGGTTCACTTGAATTTGCAACTGCTCCGGCATTGTCACAATAAACAGTGATTGTGTTGGGCAAATTTGGAACTACGTCCAAGTCCACTAGGAAGTTCTTGATCCAAACCGCTTCTTTCGCTGCCTCGCAAGCAGTTACATATTCGGTTTCCATGGTAGAATCTGCGATGCATTTCTGCTCAACGCTTCTCCATGTCACGGCTCCTTCCCCCATGCAAAACACACTACCGGAGGTAGATTTTCTGGAGTCTATGTCTGATTGAAAATCCGAGTCCGTGTAGCCGATGGAGATTAGACTATCTGACTGATAAATTAACATTCTATCCCGAGTTCTTTTCAGATACTTTAGAATGTTTTTAACTGCCGTCCAATGTTCTTTTCCCGGGTTACTTTGATATCTTGCCACCATGGCAACGGCAAAGCAGATATCCGGTCTCGTACACAGCATTGCATACATAAGGCTTCCGACAACCGAAGCATAAGGAATGCCTCTCATGTCATCTATCTCCTCTTGTGTCTTAGGGTACATTTTCTTGGATAGATGGATTCCATATCTGAAAGGTACAAAGCCTTTCTTGGAATCTTGCATGCTGAATCGTTTCAAGACAGTGTCTATGTATGAAGCTTGAGATATGCCTATCATCCTTTTCTTACGATCTCGAGTGATCTTGATCCCAAGGATGTGTGCGGCTTCCCCTAAGTCCTTCATATCAAACTGTTTTGAAAGCCATGTCCTTACGTCTGATAACACCTTCACATCGTTCCCGATGATCAGAATGTCATCTACGTATAGTACTAAGAATACCAATGCAGTTCCGACACACTTTTTGTAAACACAACTTTCGAACTGGTTTTGATCGAACCCATAAGACTTTATAACATGATCAAAACATTGGTTCCAAGCTCTGGATGCCTGTTTGAGTCCGTAAATGGACTTCATGAGCTTACAAACTAGGTGTTCTTGGCCTTTTTCAATGAAGCCTTGGGGTTGTTGCATATAGATATCTTCATCAAGACTTCCGTTAAGGAAAGCCGTCTTGACATCCATTTGTCAAATTTCAAAGTCGAGATGCGCAACAATCGATAAGAGAATACGGATGGACTTGAGCATGGCTACGGGCGAAAAAGTTTCCTCATAATCGATCCCTTCTTTCTGAGTATAACCTTTCACCACGAGTCTTGCTTTGAAGGTTTCCACCTTCCCGTCCGGTCCTCTCTTTCTCTTATACACCCACTTGCAACCAATGGGTTTGAACCCATTAAGTGGTTCGACTAGCTCCCACACTCTGTTATGAAACATAGAACCCATTTCGGCTTTCATTGCTGTTTGCCAAGAATCTGCATCCTTGTCTTGGATTGCCTCGTCATATGTCCATGGGTCTAATTCGTCTTGTCCGGGAATCAAGTCCGAGGACTCTCCTATTCCCATGAATCTCTCGGGCTGTTTCACAACCCTCCCACTACGACGAGGTTCCGGTTGTGTAAGTGTGTCGTTTGGTATATCATCTTGTACAGTTGGCATTGAGGTTTGCCCCCTTAGCTCATTTAAGGTAATCTCACTTCTGGGTCTTCTTTCGTTCATATACACTTCTTCCAAAAATCTAAAGTGGGTGCTTATTACCACCTTTTGATCTTCGGGACCATAGAACATACACCCTTTTGTTCCCTCGGGGTATCCTACAAACAACCTTAATTCTGATCGAGGATCCAATTTTCCGGCTTCCTTGTCCAACACGTAGGCCGGACACCCCCAAATTCTCATGTGTCTCATACTAGGCTTGCGCCCGGTCCACAATTCTTTGGGAGTTTTGGGAACCGATTTGGATGGCACCAAGTTCAGAATGTAAGCTGTTGTTTCCAAGGCATGACCCCAGAACGACTTGGGAAGATCCGTATAACTCATCATAGATCTAACCATTTCCAAAAGAGTTATGTGTTCTTCGCTCTGCAACCCTTTTTGTTGAGGGGTTCCGGGTGCAGTGAGCTGGGATGCAATCCATTCATCAGATAAGTAGTTCAAAAACTCATCGCTGAGGTATTCGCCTCCACGATCGGATCGTAGAGACTTGATACTTTTTTCCCTATGATTCTCTGCTTGAGCCTTAAATTCTTTGAATTTCTCAAAGGTCTCAAATTTATGCTTCATAAGGAAAATATAATCGTACCTTGAGTAATCATCAATTAAAGTGACAAAATACTCATAACCTCCTCTTGATTTGGTTGACATTGGACCACATACATCTGTGTGAACGATCTCTAACACTTCTTTGGCTCTATTCCCCTTGGCTCCGAATGCCCTCTTGGTCTTTTTACTCTCCAAACATGATTCGCAGGTTGGAATTGGTTCAACTTGGAGAGACTCCAGTGAACCTGCTTCTACCAACCTTTGGATCCTCTTTGGATTAATATGTCCCAATCTTAGATGCCATAGAAGTGTCTCGTTCACGTTTTCTTTTATCGGAAACAGTTGATGTGTTATAGGATGTATTTCGTGAGTGGTGTGCACAGTTAATTGTATAGAGATTTTCCATCAATGTACCATAACAGATACACTCATAATTTCAAGAAATGATTTTATTCTTATTAGAAGAAACTAAATGTCTATTAACAGAATTTTAGAAACTGAAAGTGAATTCTTTCTAAAACTGGGAACATAAAGAACATCTCTTAAAATTAGAACTCTGTCTTCAAAAGACAGGTGCACTTCTCCCACTGCTTCAGCTGCCACTCTCATAGCATCGCCCAGTGTGATGAGGATCTCACTGCCACTAAGTTGTCGGATCAGTTTGAACCCGTGAAGCAAACATGATTAGTGGATCCCGTATCAACTACCCACGAATGAGAAGTATACGCCGTTAAACAAGTTTCAATAGTTAGTGCGTGAGAATTACCTTTCTTTCCGGCCCTTTTGGGGTTGGAACAGGCAAACCTCCATTTTCCTCTTTCACCGCAGCTTAAGCACTTTCTCTTTGGATTTTCCTTGACACCACCAGCATTCGTCATCTTATCATTGCCCTTGGCAACAGTTGAGTCTGATTGCTTATGGCCTTTGGTCACCTTCTTCTTCTTGCCCTCATTTGGCCTAGAAGATGAAGACGGACCACTTGCCGTCAAAGCTTGAGTTTGGTGCCCTATCAATATCTCTGCCGAGACCAAAGCTTGCAACAAATCAGCTTGCGAGGCAAAATTGCTCAGAAACTTTTGGGCAGAGAATGAAGTACCAAATTCATCTGAGTCTCCAGATTATAATTTGTACTCAGAACTTCAAGTTTGTTCAGATGGGCCGTCAATTTTGAGGACGTAATCCCTTACGGGTTTGCCCTTCCACCAATTTCAGCAACGACATCTCTCGCAAGGTGATCTGACGAGTCTCACATTTTTGACTCGTCAGTTGGCTCATCTGATTTTGGTGTGTCAAGAATCCACTTGTGCTTTTGTGCAGTTAAGACAGTTATAATTTTCTGTTTCCAATCAATATAGTTTCCATACTTATTTATTGACTTTAAGTATATTAACAGTGGATTAAAAGGTTACGACATGCTGAACTGAAATAAATAACTATATGCATAAGAACAAGTATATCACAAGGTTCGATCACATGTTTCATATTAAAATCTCAAAAAAAAAATATGAACATGCTGTTGGGATTATACTGAAAAGTATGCTTTTTACTTTGTATAATCGAAACTGAATTTTCAAACTTATTTACTGAAATAAATTGTTTATCACTGATGCTTTAAATATGATTGAATGTTACATATATTTACTGCATAACTGTTCAATAATTCGTACGTGTTACACTGTAGTTAATTTAGTGATACCAGATCACGTAAGATTAAATTAATGTCCCTTTGTAACTAAAAAAAGTACGCCATTCACGAACTAGATGGAAATGAACAACCATCGCGAAAGGTTGAGGTTTAAGGCTCAGATTGGTTTGTCTTGACCAAGAGATTACACTAGTGCATGGTGATCGACAAGCAATAGGACCTACAGGAGGATAAATTCTTCAGAACTGAACAAGGAAGAATTAGACCTCAGTGGTTCGTTGTTTCTTAACCTTCGTCCCTTAAATAGGATCACGTGGGATTGGTAACTATTGCTTTGACTTATCATGGGTAGCGAATCAGAGAGATTCAATACTTTTTATCTTGGGCAATATTATTGGTCACATGTGATTGCTAAGATTTAATACGAAGAATCGTGTGCAAGCACGCTTGTTGATTTACCCCCCTTGGGAGGTTCATATGTTTTATCATACCAAATCTTGCAAGTGGAATTAGTTTCTGTATGGATAATAATGTTGAACCGTTCCTCGACCAAGGACAAAAAGATATTAATTAACGGAAAGCTATTTCATGGGCTTGAATTAATTAATGGGCTAGATAATCTTAAACACGGGAAATAATGTCCTGAGAGCCATATTGACTGTAATATGGGTTAAGATGGATAGTGCAATATTAATTATGTAGTGGGATTAATTAATATTTATGGGCTTGGATTATATTGTGGCTCAATATTAGATATTAAAGATCCATTAGAAGGTCCAATCTTAATTCTCCTAAAGGCCCCCGAGTAGCCCAAATATATAGTCCAATAACCTAAAAAGGTGATTAAAATAAAATAAATATTGTTGCTTAATATTTCCTCTATTTTTTCGAAAATTATGGATAAAAGAGGGAGAAAGATTTTCTTTGAATTTTGTTATGGAATGAAGATATGTATTCTTGGAATACAAGATTATCTCATTAAATTCAAGAAATCTCCCACTTGGTTATTCATGAGGTAAATTTCAAAAATTTTAAAATATAGTGGGCAAGAAAGATTTTCTTGATTTTCTTGAAAAGATATTATGGAAGATATGTATTTCTTGAAATACAAGAATATCTCATAAATTCAAGAAGATCCAAATCTTGGACTCTTGTGACACTTAATTTTCGAAAATCATCCATAAAATAGAGGAGGTGGATTTTTTGTGGAATATTTTAATTATGGGAAAAAGAATATAAGGGATGTATTCAAGATTTCTTGGTGACCAAGAAAAGTCTTTTCCCACATTGAAATTTCACATAAATTTCGTCTACCCTCCCTCCTATAAATAGGGGATGATTAGTTCATTCCCAAGTACAATTCCATGTGCTGGAAATATTAGTAAATCCACATAAGTGGTGCAACAAAGTTTATTTTTTTTTCCTTTTGTTAATTGTTCGCGAGTATCCTTCCACCGCATTGTCGAGCAAGGGCTAAGGGAATACTTGGGAAGTCCTTTTGGTTAGTCCGTCCGACCAAAGCCACTGCCATCCCAAGAGGTACGTTCACGTAAACCCGTAGATTCCGCATGCGTAGGTTATACGTGGCTTTTTATATGCATGATATGTTGTTGCAATTATTATTTGAATTAATATAGGATTAATTCATGCTAGTAATAATTAATGAATTAAATTTGTATTTAAATATTCACCCCGAATAGATCTGTGCGAATCATTCCCCAACACATGCATCAGCCAACATCTCAAAACAGTTTAAATAAGCCACGTGAGGTGGGTCATTATTTAAACACATTCAAGCATGTTACAAACAAGAACAATTACAAACCTTTAATATCCAGATTAATAGTTGGCTCCCACTTGACCAATATAAAATTGACAGGGACTTCAGGGAAGTATATACATATCAATTTTATACCTAAGTAATAACCATGATTAAATACAGGATTATTATTTCGCTTTGAACGAGCCTCGTGGGGAGGGTCATCGTCGCCACTAGTAATAATCCACAATCATCCATTTGAAATTCATTCATGTGAAAGCTAACTTTTGACCGTCCCGTGGGGGGAATTTCTCCAAAAGAATTCACAAATAAATAAATCATGGAGGTCAAAATTAATTCAATTTTATTTTCCGGAATAAAATTGTTAATTAATTATTTAAACATACTTAGTAATTTTGAAGGTGATATTTTTCATTGGGCAACTCTCATGCAAACACATTTAAACAAATTAAATAAAGCATAAGATAGCATAATAATAAATCAAGCAAAAGCGAAAAATAAACATATAAGCATAAATTATCCAAATGTCATGTTTTTGATTTTTCTTGGCTTGATCTTGAAGAAACACCGTCTTGAATTTCTCCCCGGTTGGCGTCTCAAAAAATACTCCGTCTTAAAACGCCACGCCATGTAGCTTCGGGATGCACGGCATCCCGGCGGCCAAATTGAAAAAATTAGCAACTTCAAAATTACTAAGTATGTTTTAAATAATTAATCGACAATTTTATTCCAAGATAATAAAATTCCATTAATTTTCGCCCATGATTTATTTATTTGAATTTTTTCCTATGAGAAATTCGCCCAACCACTTTGTCCGCTCCAATGATAGGTTTCGTGCTCTAATTCCAAACGCTGATTGTCCTCATGTCGGCCTAACCCTCAGTCACCTGCGCCCGTATGACCCTTCCCAACCTCCCAGGCTTCTTACTTTGGACAAAGTTGGATAATTTGTGCCCAATATGTTTATTTTTCGTTTTTAATCATTAATTTGTTATCTTATGCTTTATTTAATTTTTGTAAATTGTTTGCATGAGGGTTGCCAAATTGAAAAATCAACTTCAAAATTAAAGTATGTTTTAAATTGAAATTTTAATTGATAATAAAATTGAATTATTCTGACCTTTGATATTAAAATTTTTTTAAATAATTATTTTATTATTTGAATTAATTTTGAAATGTTATTTATATGTTCTTTTGGAGAAATTCCCCCATGAAAAATCCAAGGTTTCACATTGAATTCCAAACTGATTGTGGGTTATTACTTTTAGGGTTTGTAAATCAAAAGCGAAATAGTAATCTCAGATTTAATCATGGTTATTAATTAGGTTAAAATTGATATGCATATATTCTCACCCAATTTTATATTGGTTATTTAAACTATTAATCCAAGCTATTAAGGGTTTGTCTTGTTTGTAATTTGAATGTGTTTAAATAATGACCCACCCAACGTGGCTTATTTAAACTGCATTTGTTGGTGATGCATGTTCATATTTTTTTTGAGATTTTAATATGATGCATGTGATCAAACCTTGTGATATATTTGTGCTTATGCATATTATTGTTTATTTCAGTTCATCATGTCGCAACCTTTTTAATCCAATTGCTCAATATACCGAAAAGACAATTTGCTCACCGGAAAAAAATTTTGTTGATTGAATCGAAAACTCACTATTGTTGTCCTCACCGCACAAAGCCATAATCGGGTTCCACACCACACCTAAAACCGGATAAACCATCGATGTGTCCACCAAAACGGTTGAAAGAGTATGTGCGATCGAAGCGGTTAACGAAATGGCTAAGGTACCATCTTGGATTCTATGTCGATGTGTTGCAACACCAACACCGTAAACATTGAGACTAAAATCATGACTAGTCTTAAAGCGATGTTTCAACATCGAGATCGGATTTTCAACATAACCGGATGTGTTGTCCACAACACCATCACCATTGAGGGACTTGCTCTCTATGAAAATGGTGGAGAACATCGAACGCCGAGATCACCATGAGGGACTTGCTCTCTATGAAAATGGTGGAAGACCTTAATAAACTTCTCCGAGATGATGGCTCACCTTAATAAACTTGAGGTACTTCGAGAATACGAATCGAGTCCCAAATCGATTTCCATGCTCCATTCTCTGCCCGGCTTTGAACAATTCGGGTTGAACTACCAGATGAATAATCGAAGTTCTCGATGCGATCTGTTGCAAGCTTTAGTCTCGGCAGAGGCGATATCAGCGGGGCAGAAAGCCAAGCCTTGGTGGCAACGGACCTTCTTCTTCTTCTAGACCAAGGGGTGGTAAGAACAAGAAAAGGAACAAAGGCCACAAGCAAGTGAACTCAAGTGTTGCCAATGGCAAAGATAAGGTGAAGAAGGGTGGTGGAGTGAACAAGCCAGCTAAGGGGAAGTGCTTCAACTGCGGTGAGAAAGGACATTGGAGGTCAGCCTGTTCCAGACCTAAGAGGGATGGAAAGAAAGGTAATTCTCACGCACTAGTTGTTGAAACTTGTTTAGCGGCGTATGCCTCCCATTTTGTGGGTGGTGGATACGGGATCCACTAATCATGTTTGTTTCACATTCACAGGGTTCAAGCGGACCCAAACTTAGTGGGAGTGAGGTCCTCATCACACCGGGCGATCTTCTGAGTGGCAAACCGAAGCGATGGGAGAAGTGCACTGTCTTTTTTGAAGACAAAGCTTTAATTTTGAGACATTCTTTACGCTTAGGATTTTTAGAAAGAATTCATTTTCAGTTTCTAAACTTTTATGATGGATATTTTGGTTACTTTTTTTAATAAAAGTTGTTACCATTTTTTTTTGATAAATTTATCTGTCATGGAACGTTGTTGAATGATCTCTATACAAATTGATTGTGCACACCACTCACGAAATGTATCCTATAACACATCAACTGTTTCCGAGAAAAGAAAACATTCATCAGACGTGAACGAGACACTTCTTTGACATCTAAGATTAGGGTCATATAAATCCAAAGAGGATCCAAAGGTTGGTGAGAGACGGTTCACTAGGGTTTTCTCCAAGTTGAACCGATTCCAACCAGCGAATCATGTTTGGATAGTAATATGACCGAGAGGGCATTTGGAGCCAAGGGGAATAGGGCCAAAGAAGTGTTAGAGATCGTTTACACAGATGTGCGTAGTTCAATGTCAACCAAAGCAAGAGGAGGTTATGAGTAATTTTATTGATGATTACTCAAGGTACATTTTCCTTATGAAGCATGAATCTGAGACCTTTGAGAAATTCTAAGAATTTAAGGCTCAAGCAGAGAATCATGTGGAAAAACGTATCAAGTCTCTACGATCTGATCGTGGAGGCGAATACCTCAGCGATGAGTTTTTGAACTACTTATCTGATGAAGGGATTGTATCCCAGCTCACCGCACCCGGAACCCCTCAACAAAATGGGGATTGCAGAGCGAAGCAACAAAATTCTTTTGGAAATGGTTAGATCAATGATGAGTTATACGGATCTTCCCGAGTCGTTCTGGGGTCATGCCTTGGAAAACAGCGACTTACATTCTGAACTTGGTGCTATCCAAATCAGTTCCCAGAACCCCAAAGAATTGTGGACCGGACGCAAGTCTAGTATGAGACACATGAGAACTTTGGGGTGTCCGACCTACGTGTTGGACAAGGAAACCGGTAAATTGGATCCTCGATCAGAATTAAGGCTATTTTGTAGGATACCCCGAGGGAACAAAAGGGTGAATGTTCTATAGTTCCGAAGATCAAAAGGTGGACATCCGCACCCACTTTAGATTTTGGAAGAAAACTATAGAACCAAAGAAAACCCAGAAGCCCGAGAGATTCATGGGAATAGGAGAGTCCTCGGACTTAATTCCCGGAATCAGACCCATGGACATATGACGAGGCACTCCAAGATAAGGATGCAGTTTCTTGGCAAACAGCAATGAAAGCCGAAGTGGGTTCTATGTTTCATAATAGAGTGTAGGAGCTAATCGAACCACTTAATGGGGTCAAACCTATTAGATGCAAGTGGGTATATAAGAAGAAAAGAGGATCGGACGGTAAGGTTGAAACCTTTTAAAGCAAGACTAATGGCGAAAGGTTATACTCAGAAAGAAAGGGATCGATTATGAGGAAATTTTTTCGCCCGTAGCCATGCTTAAGTCCATCCGTATTCTCTTATCGATTGCTGCGCATTTCGACGTTGAAATCTGGCAAATGGATGTCAAGACAGTTTTCCTTAACGGAAGTCTTGATGAAGAGATCTATATGCAACAACCCCAAGGTTTCATTGAAACAGGCCAAGAACATCTTGTTTGTAATCTCAAGAAGTCCATTTACGGACTCAAACAGGCATCCAGAGCTTGGAACCAATGTTTTGATCATGTTATAAAGTCTTATGGGTTTGATCAAAACAAGTTTGAAAGTTGTGTGTATAAAAAGCGTTTCGGAACTGCATTGGTATTCTTAGTACTATACGTAGATGACATTGTGATCATCGGGAACGATGTGAAGGTGTGATCAGACGTAAGGGCATGTTTTCAAAACAGTTTGATATGAAAGACTTAGGGAAAGCCGGACATATCCTTGGGATCAAGATAACTCGAGATCGCCAGAAAAGGATGATCGGGTTATCGCAAGTTTCATACATAGACACTGGTTTTTGAAATAATTCAGCATGCAAGATTCCAAGAAAGGATTCGTACCTTTCAGACTTGGAATCCATCTATCCAAGAAAATGTTCCCTAAGACGAAAAGGAGATAGATGACATGAAAGGTATTCCTTGTGCTTCGGCTGTCGGAAACCTTATGTATGCATTGTTGTGTACGAGACCGATATCTGCTTTCTTTGTAGGCATGATAGCAAGATATCAAAGTAACCGGAAAAGCGCATTGACGACGCTTAAAAACATTTTGAAGTGTCTGAAAAGAACTCGGGATAGAATGTTGATTTATCAGTCAGATACTCCAATCCCCATCGGCTACACAGACTCGGATTTCCAATCAGGTTTAGATTCCATAAATTATCTGCCCCAGTTAGTGTGTTTCCATTTGGGAAGTGTAGCCATCCAATGGACGAGTGTGAAGCAGAAATGCATCACTGACTCAACCATGGAAGTCGGGTAAGTAGTCGCTTGTGAAGCGAAAAGAAAAGAACCGATTGGGCTCTAGATCTTCTTAGTGGACTTGGATGGTGTTCTGAATTTGTCTAGCAATATATGCTAGGGGCAGTTGCAAATACAAGAGAACCAAGAGTCCACGAGTCAAACAAACACATTAAAAGAAAAACATCTTATATGAGAAATCGTTAAGAGAGGAGATATAGATGTGGCAAAGATAGCGTCTGAGGACAGCCTAGCAGATCCATTCACAAAGTGTCTGCCTCTGAATACATTCGAGAGACATGTGAGTGGAATGGGTGTCAAGACCGTTGCTAATCTGCTTTGAGTATAAGTGGGAGAAATTATTAGGTTCGTGTAGGTGACATTAGATGTCACGGACTACTCGAGACATGTTGTAGTATACTTAAAAGCAGACTTTGAGTATAAGTGGGAGATTGTTGGGATTATACTGAAAAGTATGCTTTTTACTTTGTATAATCGAAACTGAATTTTCAAACTTATTTACTGAAATAAATTGTTTATCACTGATGCTTTAAATATGATTGAATGTTACATATATTTACCGCATAACTGCTCAATAATTAAATGCGTGTTACATCAGAGTTAATTTAGTGATACCGCATCACGTAAGATTAAATTAATAAAATCCTTGTAACTAAAAAAGTACGCCATTCACGAACTAGATGGAAATGAACAACCATCGCGAAAGGTTGAGGTTTAAGGCTCGATTGGTTTGTCTTGACCAAGAGATTACACTAGTGCATGACCGATATCTTGTTGAATAGGACCTCTGAGGAGGATAAATTCTTGAGCCCGAGCGAACAGGAAGAATTAGACCTCGATGGTTCGTTGTTTAACCTTCGCCCCTTAAATAGGATCACGTGGGATTGGTAACTATTGCTTTAACTTATCATGGGTAGCGAATCGGAGAGAGATTCAATACTTTTTATCTTGGGCAATATTATTGGTCACATGTGATTGCTAAGATTTAATACGAAGAATCGTGGTGCAAGCACGCTTGCTTGATTTGCCCCCTGGTAGGTTCATATGTTTTATCATACCAAATCTTGCAAGTGGAATTAGTTTCCTAGTATGGATAATAATGTTGAACCGTTCTCGACCAAGGACAAAAGATATTAATTAACGGAAAGCTATTTCAAAGGGCTTGAATTAATTAATGGGCTAGATAATCTTAAACACGGAAATAATGACCGGAGCCATATTGATCGTAATATGGGTTAAGATGGATAGTGCAATATTAATTATGTAGTGGGATTAATTAATATTTATGGGCTTGGACTATATTGTGGCTCAATATTAGATATTCAAGATTCATTAGAAGGTCCAATCTTAATTCTCCTAAAGGCCCCCTGAGTAGCCCAATATATAGTCCAATAACTGAAAATGTGATTAAAATAAAATAAATATTGTTGCTTAATATTTCCTCTATTTTTTCGAAAATTATGGATAAAAGAGGGAGAAAGATTTTCTTTGAATTTTGTTATGGAATGAAGATATGTATTCTTGGAATACAAGATTATCTCATTAAATTCAAGAAATCTCCCACTTGGTTATTCATGAGGTAAATTTCGAAATTTTTAAAATATAGTGGGCAAGAAAGATTTTCTTGATTTTCTTGAAAAGATATTATGGAAGATATGTATTTCTTGAAATACAAGAATATCTCATAAATTCAAGAAGATCCAAATCTTGGATTCTTGTGACACTTAATTTTCGAAAATCGTCCATAAAATAGAGGAGGTGGATTTTTTGTGGAATATTTTAATTATGGGAAAAATAATATAAGGGATATATTCAAGATTTCTTGGTGACCAAGAAAAGTCTTTTCCCACATTGAAATATCACATAAATTTTGTCTACCCTCCCTCCTATAAATAGGGGATGATTAGTTCATTCCCAAGTACAATTCCATGTGCTGGAAATATTATCAAATCCACATAAGTGGTGCAACAAAGTTTATTTTTTTTCCTTTTGTTAATTGTTCGCGAGTATCCTTCCACCGGATTGTCGAGCAAGGGCTAAGGGAATACTTGGGAAGTCCTTTTGTTAGTCCGTCCCGCCCAAAGCCACTGCCATCCCGAGAGGTACGTTCACGTAAACCCGTAGATTCCGCGATGCGTGGGTTTTACGTGGCTTTTTATATGCATGATATGTTGTTGCAATTATTATTTGAATTAATATAGATTAATTCATGCTAGTAATAATTAATGAATTAAATTTGTATTTAAATATTCACCCCCGAATAGATCTCATGCGAATCATTCCCCAACACATGCATCAGCCAACATCTCAAAACAGTTTAAATAAGCCACGTGAGGTGGGTCATTATTTAAACACATTCAAGCATGTTACAAACAAGAACAATTACAAACCTTTAATATCCATATTAATAGTTGGCTCCCACTTAACCAATATAAAATTGACAGGGACTTCGGGGAAGTATATACATATCAATTTTATACCTAAGTAATAACCATGATTAAATACAGGATTATTATTTCGCTTTGAACGAGCCTCGTGGGGAGGGTCATCGTCGCCACTAGTAATAATCCACAATCATCCATTTGAAATTCATTCATGTGAAAGCTAACTTTTGACCGTCCCGTGGGGGGAATTTCTCCAAAAGAATTCACAAATAAATAAATCATGGAGGTCAAAATTAATTCAATTTTATTTTCCGGAATAAAATTGTCAATTAATTATTTAAACATACTTAGTAATTTTGAAGGTGAGATTTTTCTTTGGGCAACTCTCATGCAAACACATTTAAACAAATTAAATAAAGCATAAGATAACATAATAATAAATCAAGCAAAGCAGAAAAATAAACATATGGGGCACAAATTAAATAATTGTCATGGTTTGATTTTTCTTGGCTTGATCTTGAAGAAACACAATCTTGAATTTCTCCCACTCGGTCGTCTCGAAAAGAATACTCCGTCTCAAAACGCCACGCCAAGTAGCTCGCAATGGGATGCACGCCCAAGATCCGCCCGGGCCACTTGGCCAAGTTCACCTTGGCGGCCTTAAGCACACCTCAAATGCGCCCTCAAGCGCCTCGGCGGCCTCGTTAGCCGGCGGTACCTCGGCGGCGGCAGCGTACCGCCCACACATCTTGATTCATATATCGCCAATCCGCATCGCCCGCGGTACTATTATTATTGCGTCCTGTGCGCTTAATTAAATCCTCGCCCACTTTGTCGCTCGCATCTGGCGCCAGCGTGCTCTAAGCGCTGCCGTGTGCGGCTTTGTTTTCGCCAATGGCTAACCCTCAACCTCACCTCTGCGCCCGTGGCGCTTCGGCCCTCCTTTGCAGCGTTTTCGCGTGGCGCCGCGCCGCCACGCCCGGTTTTGGATTTTATCCTTTAATTCTTCGTCTCCGTCTCCATTTCCGATCCGGTTATAATTTATTTACAAAAAATAAATAAACCTAGATCTAGACTAGTCTTTTACATTGATCAAATCAAACAAATCCTAATCTACTCGTGGATTTTCTCACGAAAAAAACGAATCGAGCAAATCTAATTAAAAACCATAATTTATATATGCATAAATAAACACATTAAATTCCATGACAATTGGATACCTGCAAAAAAAGATCTAGCAATTCTACTATCCAATTTCAAATTTAATTTCTGTGAATTAAATTACAATTTAAAAAATTCAGAGCCCGAAACCGTGGCTCTAATACCAGTTGTTGTGGAATAAGTTGCACAGATCTATTCGGGGTAAATATTTAAATACAAATTTAATTCTTATAATTATTACTAGCATGAATTAATCCTATATTAATTCAAATAATAATCCAACAACAAATCATGCATATAATTAATTCACGTAAATCCTACGCATGCGGAATACTACGAGTTTACATGAACGCATTCTCTTGGGATGACAAAGATCCGGCCGATTAGACTAACCAAAAGAACTTCCCAAGTATTCCCTTAATCCTTGTTCGACTATCCCATGGGTAGGACACTTGTGAACAATTAAGAAAAGGAAAATAAATTATGTTGCACCACCTTTGTGGATTTACTAATTTTTTCCAAAGACATGGAATTGTACTTGGGAATGAAAGAATCATTCCCTATTTATAGAGCACAAGTGGTCGAAATTTTGGCCAAAAAATAATGTGGGAAAATCTTTTCTTGATCTCCAAGAAAACTTGAATATATCTCCTATATTCTTTTTCCCATAATTATAATATTCCACAAAATCCCACCTACTCTTTGTTATGGATAATTTCGAAAATTATGAGTCAAGATTCCAAGATTTGGATCTTCTTGAATTTATGAGATATTCTTGTATTTCAAGAAATACATATCTTCCATAATATCTTTTCAAGAAAATCAAGAAAATCTTTCTTGCCCTTAATTTATCAAAATTTTCGAAATTCTCTTATAGATAACCAAGTGGGAGATTTCATGAATTTAATGAGATAATCTTGTATTCCAAGAATACATATCTTCATTCCATAACAAAATTCAAAGAAAATCTTTCTCCCCTTTTATCCATAAATTTCGAAATAAATGAGGAAAAATAAGCAACAATATTTATTTTATTTTAAACACTTTTTTCAGTTATTGGACTATATGTTGGGCTATTTAGGGGGCCTTTAGGAGAATTAAGAATGGACCTTCTAATGGATCTTGAATTATCAATATTGAGCCACAATATTATTCAAGCCCATAAATATTAATTAATCCCACTACATAATTAATATTGCACTATCCATCTTAACCCATATTACGATCCAATATGGCTCCCCAGCTTATTATTTCTCGTGTTTAAGATTATCTAGCCCATTAATTATCTCAAGCCACTGAAATAGCTTTCCATTAATTAATATCTTTTGTCCTTGGTCAAGGAACGGTTCAACATTATTATCCATACCGGAAACTAATTTCACTTGCAAGATTTGGTATGATAAAACTTATGAATCTCCCAAGAGGGCAAATCTAACAAGCGCATTTCGGCAATACGATTCTCGTGATTAAATCTTAGCAATCACATGTGACCAATAATATTGCCCAAGATAAAAAGTATTGAATCTCGTTGATTCTCTACCCATGATAAGTCAAAGCAATAGTTACCAACCACACGTGATCCTATTTAAGGAACGAAGATTAAGAAATAACGAACCAATGAGGTCTAATTCTTCCATGTTCAGTTCTGAAGAATTTGTCCTCTTGTAGGTCCTATTCAGTGCATCAGTCATGCACTAGTGTAATCTCTTGGTCAAGACAAGTCAATCCGAGCTTTACACTTCAACCTTTCACGATGGATTGTTCATTTCCATCTAGGTCGTGAATGGTGTAGTTTTAGTTACAAGGGATTGTTAATTTAATCTTTTGTGATCTGGTATCACTAAATTAACTACAATGTAACACGTACTATTTAATGAATAGTTATGCAATAAATATATGTAACATTCGATGATATTTAAAGCATCAGTGATAAACAATTTATTTCAGTAAATAAGTCCGAAATTCAGTTTTGATTATACAAAGTAAAAGCACACTTTCCAGTATAATCCCAACAATCTCCCACTTATACTCAAAGTCTGCTTTTAAGTATACTACAACATGTCTCGTGTAGTTCCTAATTCGTGACATCTAATGTCACCTACACGAACCTAATAATTTCTCCCACTTATACTCAAAGCAGATTGGCAACGGTCTTGACACCCATTCCTTCCACATGTCTCTCGAATGTATTCAGAGGCAGACCCTTTGTGAATGGATCTGCTAGGTTGTCTTCAGACGCTCTCTTTGCCACATCTATATCTCCTCTCTTAACGATATCTCGTATAAGATGGCATTTCCTTTCAATGTGTTTGTTGGCCTTGTGAGCTCTTGGTTCTCTTGAATTTGCAACTGCTCCGGCATTGTCACAATAAACAGTGATTCTGCTGGGAAAATTCGGAAATACATTCAAGTCCACTAGGAAGTTCTTGAGCCAAACCACTTCTTTCGTTGCCTCGCAAGCAACTACATATTCGGCTTCCATGGTAGAATCTGCAACGCATTTCTGCTTGACGCTTCTCCATGTCACGGCTCCTTCCCCCATGCAAAACACACTACCGGAGGTAGATTTTCTGGAGTCTATGTTTGATTGAAAATCCGAGTCCGTGTAGCCGATGGGGATTAGACTATCTGACTGATAAATTAACATTCTATCCCAGGTTCTTTTCAGATACTTCAGAATATTTTTAACTGCCGTCCAATGTTCTTTCCACGGGTTACTTTGATATCTTGCCACCATGCCAACGGCAAAGCAGATATCTGGTCTCGTACACAGCATTGCATACATAAGGCTTCCGACAGCCGAAGCATATGGAATGCCTCTCATGTCATCTATATCCTTTTGCGTCTTAGGGCACATTTTCTTGGATAGATGGATTCCATGTCTGAAAGGTACGAAACCTTTCTTGGAATCCTGCATGCTGAATCGTTTCAAGACAGTGTCTATATATGAAGCTTGCGATAAGCCTATCATCCTTTTCTTGCGATCTTGAGTGATCTTGATCCCAAGGATGTGTGCGGCTTCCCCTAAGTCCTTCATATTAAACTGTTTTGAAAGCCATGCCCTTACGTCTGATAACACCTTTACATTATTCCCGATGATCAGAATGTCGTCTACGTATAGTACTAAGAATACCAATGCAGTTCCGACACTCTTTTTGTACACACAACTTTCGAACTCATTTTGATCGAACCCATAAGACTTTATAACATGATCAAAACATTGGTTCCAAGCTCTGGATGCCTGTTTGAGTCCGTAAATTGACTTCATGAGCTTACAAACTAGGTGTTCTTGGCCTTTTTCAATGAAGCCTTGGGGTTGTTGCATATAGATCTCCTCATCAAGACTTCCGTTAAGGAAAGTTGTCTTGACATCCATTTGCCAGATTTCAAAGTTAAGATGTGCAGCAATCGATAAGAGAATTCGGATGGACTTAAGCATGGCTACGGGCGAAAAAGTTTCCTCATAATCGATCCCTTCTTTCTGAGTATAACCTTTCGCCACGAGTCTTGCCTTGAAGGTTTCCACCTTCCCGTCCGGTCCTGTTTTTCTCTTATACACCCACTTGCAACCAATGGGTTTGACCTCATTAAGTGGTTCGACTAGCTCCCACACTCTGTTATGAAACATAGAACCCATTTCGGCTTTCATTGCTGTTTGCCAAAAATCTGCATCCTTATCTTGGATTGCCTCGTCATATGTCCATGGGTCTGATTCGTCTTGTCCGGGAATCAAGTCCGAGGACTCTCCTATTCCCATGAATCTCTCGGGCTGTTTCACAACCCTTCCACTATGACGAGGTTCCGGTTGTGTAAGTGTGTCGTTTGGTATGTCATCTTGTACAGTTGGCATTGAGGTTAGCCCCCTTAGCTCATTTAAGGTAATCTCACTTCTGGGTCTTCTTTCGTTCATATAGTCTTCTTCCAAAAATCTAAAGTGAGTGCTTATTACCACCTTTTGATCTTCGGGACCATAGAACATACACCCTTTTGTTCCCTCGGGGTATCCCACAAACAACCTTAATTCTGATCGAGGATCCAATTTACCAGCTTTCTTGTCCAACACGTAGGCCGGACACCCCCAAATCCTCATGTGTCTCATACTAGGCTTGCGCCCGGTCCACAATTCTTTGGGAGTTTGGGAATCGATTTGGATGGCACCAAGTTCAGGATGTAGGCTGCTGTTTCCAAGGCATGACCCCAGAACGACTTGGGAAGATCCGCATAACTCATCATAGATCTAACCATTTCCAAAAGAGTTATGTTTCTTCGCTCTGCAACCCCGCTTTTGTTGAGCGGTTCAGTAGCTTGAAGTCGATGCAATCCCTTCATCAGATAAGTAGTTCAAATACTCATCGCTGAGGTATTTGCCTCCACGATCGGATCGTAGAGACTTGATACGTTTTTCCCTATGATTCTCTGCTTGAGCCTTAAATTCTTTGAATTTCTCAAAGGTCTCAGATTTATGCTTCATAAGGAAAATATAACCGTACCTTGAGTAATCATCAATAAAAGTGGCAAAATACTCATAACCTCCTCTTGCTTTGGTTGACATTGGACCACATACATCCGTGGTGAACGATCTCTAACACTTCTTTGGCTCTATTCCCTTGGCTCCAAATGCCCTCTTGGTCATTTTACCCTCCAAACATGATTCGCAGTTGAATTGGTTCAACTTGGAGAAACTCCGAAAGAACCGCCTTTCACCAACCTTTGGATCCTCTTTAGATTTATATGACCCAATCTTAGATGCCATATAAGTGTCTCGCTCACGCCGATGAACGCTGTTTCTCGAAATGCTTGATTGATGTGTTATAGGATGCATTTAAGAGTGGTGTGCACAGCGAATAATTGTATAGAGATTATTCAATAACATTCCATGACGTATAAATTTATCAAAAAGAAAATGGTAAAAACTTTATTAAAAGTAACCGAATATCCATCAAGAAAAAGTTTAGAAACCAAATTAAACTCTTTCTAAAATTCGAACTTAAAGAACATCTCTTAAAATTAAAACTCGTCTTCAAAAGACAGTGCACTTCTCCCATCGCTTCACCCCACTCTCGTAAGATCGCCCGGTGATGAGGATCTCACTCCCACTAAGTTGCGGGTCCGCTTGACCCTCGAAAGTGAAACAAACATGATCATGGATCCCATATCCACCACACATAAATGGGAGGCATACGCCGCTAAACAAGTTTCAACAACTAGTGCGTGAGAATTACCTTTCTTTTCATTCCTTTTTGGGTTTGGAACAGGTTGATCTCCAATGTCCTTTTTCACCGCAGTTAAAACACTTCCCCTTAGTTGGCTTGTTCACTCCTCCACCCTTCTTCACCTTTTTTCTTTGCCATTGGCAACACTTGAGTTCACTTGCTTGGCCTTTGTCCCTTTTTCTTGTTCTTACCACCCCTTGGCCTAGAAGAAGAAGAAAGGTCCATTTGCCACCAAGGCTTGCTCTTTTTTGCCCTAATATCGCCTCCGCCGAGACTAAAGCTTACAAATGATCGCATCGAGAACTTCGATTATTCATCCGGTAGTTCACCGAATCGCTCAAAAAAACTTTTCGCCAGAGAGTGGAGCACGAAATCGATTTGGGTCTCGATATTGTGTTTAGCGCCAAGTACATCAAGTTTGTTAAGGTGAGCCATCATCCGAGAACTTGCTCCCACGGAGTTCCTCCACCATTTTCAGAAAAGAGCAAGTCCCTCATGGTGATCGGACGAAAGAACACGGTTCTGATGTTGAAACATCGCTTTAAGACTAGTCATGATGTCTGCAGCGGTCTCAACGTTCTGGTGTTGGTATTGCAACACATCTGACATAGAAGCCAAGATGCTACACTTTGCCATTTCGTTGGAACGCTCCCAGTCAGCATACTCTTTCTTAACCATTTTAGTTGACTCATCTTTTGGCTTTTCTGGTTTAGGTGTAGTGAGAACCCAGTTATGGCTTTGTGCAGTGAGGACAATAGTAAATTTTCGATTCCAATCAACAAAGTTTTCACCAGTAAGCAAATTATCTTTAAGTATATTGAATAGTGGATTAAAAGGTTGCGACATGATGAACTGAAATAAACAATAATATGCATAATCACAAATATATCACAAGGTTCGATCACATGCATCATATTAAAACCTCAAAAAATATGAACATGCATCAGCCAACATCTCAAAGCAGTTTAAATAAGCCACGTGGGGTGGGTCATTATTTAAACACATTCAAGCAGGTTACAAACAAGAACAGTTACAAACCTTTAATATCCAGATTAATAGTTGGCTCCCACTTGACCAATATAAAATACATCGTCGCCACTTGACCAGTTGACCTAAGTAATAATCATGATTAAATACATGATTATTATTTCGCTTTGAACGAGCCTCGTGGGGAGGGTCATCATCGCCACTAGTAATAATCCACAATCATCCATTTGGAATTCATTCATGTGAAAACTAACTTTTGACCATCCCGTGGGGGGAATTTCTCCAAAAGAATTCACAAATAAATAAATCAAGGAGGTCAAAATTAATTCAATTTTATTATCCGGAATAAAATTATCAATTAATTATTTAAACATACTTAGTAATTTTTTACGGTGAGATTTTTCATTGGGCAACTCTCATGCAAACACATTTAAACAAATTAAATAAAGCATAAGATAACACAATAATAAATCAAGCAAAACAGAAAAATAAACATATTGGGCACAAATTATCCAATTGTCATGGTTTGATTTTTCTTGGCTTGATCTTGAAGAAACGCGTCTTGAATTTCTCCCACTCGATCGTCTCGAAATGCCACGCCAAGTAGCTCATACGGATGGGATGCGCCAAGATCCGGCCGCCCGGCCAAGTCACCTCAGCCGACTTTACACCTCGGCAAAGCGACAAGCGTGCAGCCAAGACGATCCGCGCCCTCGCTCGCCAGCCTTGCGCCCAGGAACTTCGCAAGAAGCTGCCCATCGCCAAGCGCTCTCATACAGCCAGACGCCTCCGTCTCACAAATGCTCCATCCTCTTCGCAAGCATTGCCCCCTCGCCAGGCCCGTGTACCTACCCGTCGTCCGTGTTGTGCGTGTGCCTCCCTTGGCACGTTTAGCAAGGCCACACGCCGCCACGCCTTTCTAGATTTTATCCTTTAATTCTTCGTCTCGCCTCCCATTTTAGATCCTACACAATTCATTTATAAAAAATAAATAAACCTAGATCTAGACTAGTCTATTACATTGATCAAATCAAACAAATCATAATCTACTCGTGGATTTTCTCACGAGGCAAAACGAATCTGAACGAATCGAATTAAAAACCACAATTTATATGCATGCATAAATAAACACATTAAATTCCATGACAATTAGATGCCTGCAAAAAAGATCTAGCAATTCTACTATCCAATTTCAAATTTAATGACAACGAATTAAATTACAATTTAAAAAATTCAGAGTCTCAAATCGCGGGCTCTAATACCGGTTGTTGGGGAATAAGTTGCACAGATCTATTCGGGTGAATATTTAAATACAAATTTAATTTTATAATTATTACTAGCATGAATTAATCCTATATTAATTCAAATAATAATCCAACAACAAATCATGCATATAATTAATTCACGTAAATCCTACGATGCGAATACTACGAAGTTTACATGAACGCATTCTCTTGGGATGACAATGGATCCGGTGATTAGACTAACCAAAAGAACTTCCCAAGTATTCCCTTAATCCTTGTTCGACTATCCGGTGGTAGGACACTTGTGAACAATTAAGAAAAGGGAAAATAAATTATGTTGCACCACCTTTGTGGATTTAATAATTTTTCCAGCACATGGAATTGTACTTGGGAATGAAAGAATCATTCCCTATTTATAGAGCACAAGTGGTCGAAATTTTGGCCAAAAAATAATGTGGGAAAATTTTTTCTTGATCTCCAAGAAAACTTGAATATATCTCCTATATTCTTTTTCCCATAATTATAATATTCCACAAAATCCCACCTACTCTTTGTTATGGATAATTTCGAAAATTATGAGTCAAGATTCCAAGATTTGGATCTTCTTGAATTTATGAGATATTCTTGTATTTCAAGAAATACATATCTTCCATAATATATTTTCAAGAAAATCAAGAAAATCTTTCTTGCCCTTAATTTATCAAAATTTTCGAAATTCTCTTATAGATAACCAAGTGGGAGATTTCATGAATTTAATGAGATAATCTTGTATTCCAAGAATACATATCTTCATTCCATAACAAAATTCAAAGAAAATCTTTCTCCCCTTTTATCCATAAATTTCGAAATAAATGAGGAAAAATAAGCAACAATATTTATTTTATTTTAAACACTTTTTTCAGTTATTGGACTATATGTTGGGCTATTTAGGGGGCCTTTAGGAGAATTAAGAATGGACCTTCTAATGGATCTTGAATTATCAATATTGAGCCACAATATTATTCAAGCCCATAAATATTAATTAATCCCACTACATAATTAATATTGCACTATCCATCTTAACCCATATTACAGTCAATATGGCTCCCAGTTATTATTTCTCGTGTTTAAGATTATCTAGCCCATTAATTATCTCAAGCCACTGAAATAGCTTTCCATTAATTAATATCTTTTGTCCTTGGTCAAGGAACGGTTCAACATTATTATCCATACCGAAAACTAATTTCACTTGCAAGATTTGGTATGATAAAGCTTATGAATCTCCCAAGAGGGCAAATCGAACAAGCGTACTTGCACACGATTCTACGTATTAAATCTTAGCAATCACATGTGACCAATAATATTGCCCAAGATAAAAAGTATTGAATCTCGTTGATTCTCTACCCATGATAAGTCAAAGCAATAGTTACCAACCACACGTGATCCTATTTAAGGAACGAAGATTAAGAAATAACGAACCAATGAGGTCTAATTCTTCCATGTTCAGTTCTGAAGAATTTGTCCTCTTGTAGGTCCTATTCAGTGCATCAGTCATGCACTAGTGTAATCTCTTGGTCAAGACAAGTCAATCCGAGCCTTACACTTCAACCTTTCACGATGGATTGTTCATTTCCATCTAGGTCGTGAATGGTGTAGTTTTAGTTACAAGAGATTGTTAATTTAATCTTTTGTGATCTGGTATCACTAAATTAACTACAATGTAACACGTACTATTTAATGAATAGTTATGCAATAAATATATGTAACATTCGATGATATTTAAAGCATCAGTGATAAACAATTTATTTCAAAGAAATAAGTCCGAAATTCAGTTTTGATTATACAAAGTAAAAGCACACTTTCCAGTATAATCCCAACAATCTCCCACTTATACTCAAAGTCTGCTTTTAAGTATACTACAACATGTCTCGTGTAGTTCCTAATTCGTGACATCTAATGTCACCTACACGAACCTAATAATTTCTCCCACTTATACTCAAAGCAGATTGGCAACGGTCTTGACACCCATTCCTTCCACATGTCTCTCGAATGTATTCAGAGGCAGACCCTTTGTGAATGGATCTGCTAGGTTGTCTTCAGACGCTCTCTTTGCCACATCTATATCTCCTCTCTTAACGATATCTCGTATAAGATGGTATTTCCTTTCAATGTGTTTGTTGGCCTTGTGAGCTCTTGGTTCTCTTGAATTTGCAAATCGCTCCCATTTGTCACAATAAATGTTGATTCTCATTGGAAAAATTCGAAATACATTCAAGTCCACTAGGATGTTCTTGAGCCAAACCGCTTCTTTCGCTGCCTCGCAAGCAACTACATATTCGGCTTCCATGGTAGAATCTGCAACGCATTTCTGCTTGACGCTTCTCCATGTCACGGCTCCTTCCCCCATGCAAAACACACTACCGGAGGTAGATTTTCTGGAGTCTATGTTTGATTGAAAATCCGAGTCCGTGTAGCCGATGGGGATTAGACTATCTGACTGATAAATTAACATTCTATCCCAGGTTCTTTTCGGATACTTGGAATATTTTTAATCGCCGTCAATGTTCTTTCCACGGGTTACTTTGATATCTTGCCACCATGCCAACGGCAAAGCGTATATCCGGTCTCGCATACAAAGATTGCATACATAAAGGCTTCCGACGGTAAAGCATATGGAATGCCTCTCATGTCATCTATATCCTTTTGCGTCTTAGGGCACATTTTCTTGGATAGATGGATTCCATGTCTGAAAGGTACGAAACCTTTCTTGAAATCTGCATCTTCAATCGTTTCAAGACAAAGGTCTATATATGAAGCTTGCGATAAGCCTATCATCCTTTTCTTGCGATCTTGAGTGATCTTGATCCCAAGGATGTGTCGCGCTTCCCTAAGTCCTTCATATTAAACCGCTTTTTGAAAGCCATGCCCTTACGCCCCGATAACACCTTTACATTATTCCCGATGATCGTAATGTCGCTCTCGATAGTACTAAGAATACCAATGCGCTTCGACACCGCTCTTTTTACACACACAACTTTCGAACTCATTTTGATCGAACCCATAAGACTTTATAACATGATCAAAACATTGGTTCCAAGCTCGATGCTGTTTGAGTCCGTAAATTGACTTCATGAGCTTACAAACTAGGTGTTCTTGGCCTTTTTCAATGAAGCCTTGGGGTTGTTGCATATAGATCTCCTCATCAAGACTTCCGTTAAGGAAAGTTGTCTTGACATCCATTTGCTAGATTTCAAAGTTAAGATCTTGCAGACAATCGATAAGAGAATTCGGATGGACTTAAGATGGCTCTGGCGAAAAAAGTTTCCTCATAATCGATCCCTTCTTTCTCGAGTATAACCTTTTCGCCACGAGTCTTGCCTTGAAGGTTTCCACCTTCCGTCCGGTCCCCGTTTTTCTCTTTATACACCCACTTGCAACCAATGGGTTTGACCCCATTAAGTGGTTCGACTAGCTCCCACACTCTGTTATGAAACATAGAACCCATTTCGGCTTTCATTGCTGTTTGCCAAAAATCTGCATCCTTATCTTGGATTGCCTCGTCATATGTCCATGGGTCTACGATTAAATCTTGTCCGGAATCAAGTCCGAGGACTCTCCTATTCCCATGAATCTCTCGGTCGCTTCACAACCCTTCCACTATGACGAGGTTCCTGTTGTGTAAGTGTGTCGTTTGGTATGTCATCTTGTACAACAGCATTGAGGTTAGCCCTTTAGCTCATTTAAGGTAATCTCACTGGGTCTTCTTTTGTTCATATAGTCTTCTTCCAAAATCTAAAGTGAGTGCTTATTACCACCTTTTGATCTTCGGGACCATAGAACATACACCCTTTTGTTCCCTCGGGGTATCCCACAAACAACCTTAATTCTGATCGAGGATCCAATTTACCAGCTTTCTTGTCCAACACGTAGGCCGGACACCCCCAAATCCTCATGTGTCTCATACTAGGCTTGCGCCCGGTCCACAATTCTTTGGGAGTTTGGGAATCGATTTGGATGGCACCAAGTTCAGGATGTAGGCTGCTGTTTCCAAGGCATGACCCCAGAACGACTTGGGAAGATCCGCATAACTCATCATAGATCTAACCATTTCCAAAAGAGTTATGTTTCTTCGCTCTGCAACCCCGTTTTGTTGAGCGGTTCAGGGTGCAGTAAGCTGGGATGCAATCCCTTCATCAGATAAGTAGTTCAAATACTCATCGCTGAGGTATTTGCCTCCACGATCGGATCGTAGAGACTTGATACGTTTTTCCCTATGATTCTCTGCTTGAGCCTTAAATTCTTTGAATTTCTCAAAGGTCTCAAATTTATGCTTCATAAGGAAAATATAACCGTACCTTGAGTAATCATCAATAAAAGTGGCAAAATACTCATAACCTCCTCTTGCTTTGGTTGACATTGGACCACATACATCTGTGTGAACGATCTCTAACACTTCTTTGGCTCTATTCCCCTTGGCTCCAAATGCCCTCTTGGTCATTTTACCCTCCAAACATGATTCGCAGGTTGGAATTGGTTCAACTTGGAGAAACTCCAGTGAACCGTCTTTCACCAACCTTTGGATCCTCTTTAGATTTATATGACCCAATCTTAGATGCCATATAAGTGTCTCATTCACGTCTGATGAACGTTTTCGTTTCTCGGAAACAGTTGATGTGTTATAGGATGCATTTCGTGAGTGGTGTGCACAGTTAATTGTATAGAGATTATTCAATAACATTCCATGACAGATAAATTTATCAAAAAGAGAAATGGTAAAAACTTTATTAAAAGTAACCGAATATCCATCAAGAAAAAGTTTAGAAACTGAAATTAAACTCTTTCTAAAATTCGGAACTTAAAGAACATCTCTTAAAATTAAAACTCTGTCTTCAAAAGACAGGTGCACTTCTCCCACTGCTTCCGCTGCCACTCTCGTAGCATCGCCCAGTGTGATGAGGATCTCACTCCCACTAAGTTGCCGGGTCCGCTTGACCCCTGTAAAGTGAAACAAACATGATCAGTGGATCCCATATCCACCACACATAAATGGGAGGCATACGCCGCTAAACAAGTTTCAACAACTAGTGCGTGAGAATTACCTTTCTTTTCATTCCTTTTTGGGTTTGGAACAGGTTGATCTCCAATGTCCTTTTTCACCGCAGTTAAAACACTTCCCCTTAGTTGGCTTGTTCACTCCTCCACCCTTCTTCACCTTTTCTTTGCCATTGGCAACACTTGAGTTCACTTGCTTGTGGCCTTTGTCCCTTTTCTTGTTCTTACCACCCCTTGGCCTAGAAGAAGAAGAAGGTCCATTTGCCACCAAGGCTTGGCTCTTTTGCCCCAATATCGCCTCCGCCGAGACTAAAGCTTGCAACAGATCAGGCATCGAGAACTTCTGATTATTCATCTGGTAGTTCAGCCTGAACTGTTCAAAACTTTTCGCCAGAGAGTGGAGCACGAAATCGATTTGGGTCTCGATATTGTGTTTAGCGCCAAGTACATCAAGTTTGTTAAGGTGAGCCATCATCTGGAGAACTTGCTCCCTTACGGGAGTTCCCTCCACCATTTTCGTAAAGAGCAAGTCCCTCATGGTGATCTGACGAGCAACACGGTTCTGATGTTGAAACATCGCTTTAAGACTAGTCATGATGTCTGCAGCGGTCTCAACGTTCTGGTGTTGGTATTGCAACACATCTGACATAGAAGCCAAGATGCTACACTTTGCCATTTCGTTGGAACGCTCCCAGTCAGCATACTCTTTCTTAACCATTTTAGTTGACTCATCTTTTGGCTTTTCTGGTTTAGGTGTAGTGAGAACCCAGTTATGGCTTTGTGCAGTGAGGACAATAGTAAATTTTCGATTCCAATCAACAAAGTTTTCACCAGTAAGCAAATTATCTTTAAGTATATTGAATAGTGGATTAAAAGGTTGCGACATGATGAACTGAAATAAACAATAATATGCATAATCACAAATATATCACAAGGTTCGATCACATGCATCATATTAAAACCTCAAAAAAATATGAACATGCATCAGCCAACATCTCAAAGCAGTTTAAATAAGCCACGTGGGGTGGGTCATTATTTAAACACATTCAAGCGAAAGTTACAAACAAGAACGATTATAAACCTTTAATATCCAGTTAATAGTTGGCTCCCCACTTGACCAATATAAAATACATCGTCGCAATTTTATACCTAAGTAATAATCATGATTAAATACATGATTATTATTTCGCTTTGAACGAGCCTCGTGGGGAGGGTCATCATCGCCACTAGTAATAATCCACAATCATCCATTTGGAATTCATTCATGTGAAAACTAACTTTTGACCATCCCGTGGGGGGAATTTCTCCAAAAGAATTCACAAATAAATAAATCAAGGAGGTCAAAATTAATTCAATTTTATTATCCGGAATAAAATTATCAATTAATTATTTAAACATACTTAGTAATTTTTTACGGTGAGATTTTTCATTGGGCAACTCTCATGCAAACACATTTAAACAAATTAAATAAAGCATAAGATAACACAATAATAAATCAAGCAAAACAGAAAAATAAACATATTGGGCACAAATTATCCAATTGTCATGGTTTGATTTTTCTTGGCTTGATCTTGAAGAAACGTCGTCTTGAATTTCTCCCACTCGATCGTCTCGAAATGCCACGCCAAGTAGCTCCCGCGGTCGGGATGCACCATCGCATCCGGCCCCCCCCACTGGCAATCGGCCTCAATGACCTTAGCACACCTCGGCGGCGGCGCGTGCATACGCATCCGTCGCCCTCGCTTTCTTGACCTTGCCTCGCCCACAGGAACTTCAAGCGGCGCCCGGCTGGCGTCCCCCACAGCTTTACTTCGCCTTCGCCTCGTCTGCCATCCCTCTTCGGCGGCGCTCGGCTGGGCCTCGCCACATGCCCGTGTGCGTGCCTCGTGCGTCCGTGTTGTGTCGTGTGCCTCCCTTAGCACGTTTATGACACACGCCCGCACGCCCGGTTCTAGATTTTATCCTTTAATTCTTCGTCTCATATCCGTTTAGTCCAGGTTTACAATTCATTTATAAAAAATAAATAAACCTAGATCTAGACTAGTCTATTACATTGATCAAATCAAACAAATCATAATCTACTCGTGGATTTTCTCACGAGGCAAAACGAATCTGAACGAATCGAATTAAAAACCACAATTTATATGCATGCATAAATAAACACATTAAATTCCATGACAATTGGATGCCTGCAAAAAAGATCTAGCAATTCTACTATCCAATTTCAAATTTAATGACAACGAATTAAATTACAATTTAAAAAATTCAGAGCCCGAAATCGTGGCTCTGATACCAGTTGTTGGGGAATAAGTTGCACAGATCTATTCGGGGTGAATATTTAAATACAAATTTAATTCTTATAATTATTACTAGCATGAATTAATCCTATATTAATTCAAATAATAATCCAACAACATATCATGCATATAATTAATTCACGTAAATACTACGCATGTGGAATTCTACGAGTTTACGTGAACGTACCTCTTGGGACGGCAATGGCTTGGTTGATTAGACTCACCAAAAGAACTTCCCAAGTATTCCCTTAATCCTTGCTCGACTATCCGGTGGTAGGACACTTGCGAACAATTAACAAAAGGAAAATAAATTATGTTGCACCACCTTTGTGGATTTACTAATTTTTCCAAAGACATGGAATTGTACTTGGGAATGAAAGAATCATCCCTATTTATAGATAGGTGTTGGGGGCTTAATTTGGGAAGAAAAACAATGTGGAAAAATCTTTTCTTGATCTCCAAGAAATCTTGAATATATCTCCTATATTCTTTTCCCCATAATTAAAATATTCCACAAAAAATCCCACCACACCATATTATGGCATATTTTCAAAAAATAGGTGAGCAAGAATCCAAGATTTGGATCTTCTTGAATTTATTAGATATTCTTGTATTTCAAGAATACATATCTTCCATAATATATTTTCAAGAAAATCAAGAAAATCTTTCTTGCCCTTTATTTTTCAAAAATTTCGAAACTTGTTATATGAATAACCAAGTGGGAGATTTCTTGAATTTAATGAGATAATCTTGTATTCCAAGAATACATATCTTCATTCCATAACAAAATTCAAAGAAAATCTTTCTCCCCTTTTATCCGTAAATTTCGAAAATTACAAGGAAAAATAGGCAACAAATTTATTTTATTTTTAACACCTTTTTCAGTTATTGGACTTTATGTTGGGCTACTTAGGGGGCCTTTAGGAGAATTAAGATTGGACCTTCCAATGGATCTTGAATTATCAATATTGAGCCACAATATTATTCAAGCCCATAAATATTAATTAATCCCACTACATAATTAATATTGCACTATCCATCTTAACCCATATTACAGTCAATATGGCTCCCACTTATTATTTCTCGTGTTTAAGATTATCTAGCCCATTAATTAATTCAAGCCACTGAAATAGCTTTCCGTTAATTAATATCTTTTGTCCTTGGTCAAGGAACGGTTCAACATTATTATCCATACCGAAAACTAGTTCCACTTGCAAGATTTGGTATGATAAAGCTTATGAACCTCCCAAGGGGGCAAATCGAACAAGCGTACTTGCACACGATTCTCCGCATTAAATCTTAGCAATCACATGTGACCAATAATATTGCCCAAGATAAAAAGTATTGAATCTCGTTGATTCTCTACCCATGATAAGTCAAAGCAATAGTTATCAACCACACGTGATCCTATTTAAGGAACGAAGATTAAGAAATAACGAACCACTGAGGTTTAATTCTTCCATGTTCAGTTCTGAAGAATTTGTCCTCCTGTAGGTCCTATTCAGTGCATCAGTCATGCACTAGTGTAATCTCTTGGTCAAGACAAGTCAATCCGAGCCTTACACTTCAACCTTTCACGATGGATTGTTCATTTTCATCTAGGTCGTGAATGGTGTACTTTTAGTTACAAGGGATTGTTAATTTAATCTTCTATGATCTGGTATCACTAAATTAACTACAATGTAACACGCACTATTTAATGAACAGTTATGCAATAAATATATGTAACATTCGATGATATTTAAAGCATCAGTGATAAACTATTTATTTCAGTAAATAAGTCCGAAATTCAGTTTTGATTATACAAAGTAAAAGCATACTTTCCAGTATAATCCCAACACATGCCACAGAGGGAAAATAAGCACAAGGTGATGAGGGTTATAATTGCTTGTTTTATGGTAATTTGTGTGCCTTATTTGATGTGATTTGATCTCATTTGCAATAAAAAGTGATATTAATCCAGTTTATTTGAGATTTTGATAAAGTGGGTAGGAAATGAGTGAAAACGAGTAAGAATTGATGAACAATTGGTCTGATCTAAAATGATATGGGAGAAGAGGGTTGAACCACGTGAAGATCCTTGAAAAGAGGATCGTAACAAAAAAAAAATCAACTCAATCGGAAGTTGGGAGCTCAAGTTATGAGCGAAACAAAAACGACGCGCAGTAAGAAATGCTCCCTCGGCCCAATTCGCAAAAAAAAAAGGGGGGGGGCCTAACAACAATTAACTCACTGCCCATGTGCTGAAAAGAAAAGTGAAAGCAGCAACCCATTTACTTGATATTGCCATGAGTAGGTGATGTAGATAGGCGGAAGCATATACAAGTATTATCCGTTGATTCTTAGAATACCTGGATGAATATGTAAACGTGATTAACGTTTAATTCTGTTGATTCATTATGAATACCGGAAGAATAACGATAAAGACACGAACAATGAGATAAATCCGATATATTTTCTATGTCATTCAAATCTATCTATTACAATGCTTGAAATTGACTATTTATACTGGTCTCATAATTAATTAGCACGATAAACGAAAAGGTTAAATTAAACAACTAATAAATAAAAGGATCTAAAACTAGGTGGATTGATGAGTAGACATTCAAACTTCTCCATAAATGCTAAAGCATCCTCATCTTCATCATTCTCTCCCTCTTGGAAACGATTCGTCCTCGAATCGGAAGCATCCTCATCTCCATATGGATAATATAAAGTCATCGAGTAGTTGAACTCAAAAATATCGACTGGACGAGTGTGACTCACAATTTTTAGGCGATACGATGGAGATTTCAAGAAATCAACAAAATAACTATTATGATTAATGAAATAATAATAGTTATTCTGCAAGGGAAAACTGAGATTACCATCTAGGCATGGATCGTCGTTGGGCTCAACATAAAAACTAGAAAGCACCGGACCAATAATAAGCTGCTCTTCACAAATTGGTTCCTCATAAAAAACTGGAGGCCCATCGTACTCTAAATTTTCAAAATAATCGTCAGGTCCATCGGAAAAAAACTTGCCCAAAATTCTCCATATAATTTTCAAAAGCAATTTCTTCCAAAAAAATATCAGGCCCAATAAAGATTTGGAGATATCATTACCACGCCCAGCGGAAGGCATATTATCACCAAACTTCCCACTATATTTGTCGGGCTCAACACAAATACAATGAACATTAATTAGTCAAAGTTAACAATTAGACATACCAAAGAGGTCTTGAGCCCCATTGTCGTCACTATCACGTAGCCCACTTGCAACAATAGAGAGAGATTAAGATTGTTATTACCCATAGAGAAAGGTCCAACTTGAGTAAGAAGCCCAAATCGGCTTGTTAGGGCTTCAGAACCCAACTCTGGATCAACGAACTAGTCTTCAGCGGCGCAAAAAGCTTGCAGTGCGGCGCACAGTCTAGTGATGAAACACGGCGGTGTTTCGTTAATAGAAGCCGGAGGGGCAAAAAATTGCAGATTATCAATTCCCTGCCGTCGGGAGGGATGCTTCATAAGGGCGGGGCAAGACGCCTTTAGCGGAGCGGCGATTAAGGGTTGTCATGCGGACTGGTGTGGTTGTCGATCGGTCAACAAGGCGGCACCGAAGGTCTGCATATTCCAACGGTTCACTGACTTGTTCCAACGTCATTCAGTTGGCGGTCGCGGTAAGAGCTGGGATCGAACTGTCTAATGAAATATTTTGTGAATTTGTTCCATTCTCTGATCTTGGGTTTTCCCAAACTTACGCGGGTGGCTTTGGCTTGCGTCCACCATGCCGACGCCGGAGCAGTCGTCTGAATCGAAACAACCTGTGAATAATGGTATGTCCAGGGGAAAAGGCAGTTCCCATTTGGTAGATGGGTTGGATATGTGGTGGTGGTTGACGGGTAAATGGGGTGTCACTCGATCCAATAACCCGATTTTCTGAAGTTGCAACGCCTCTAATCCTTGTAGCAAAAGGCGAAGCCCTCGCCCCCAGCCCCGGCCCGACAGGAATGGTGGAGGTGGTAAATCATGGTGACTCAGCGGTCCATTGGGTGGGAGGACCAGTGTCTGGTGCCCACAAGGAGCTATCCCCCACATTGGAGGGATAAAACTCTCACACTGCGGCTGCCAAGACTCGATCCTGTATCCTTGTAGCAATCTGTCACCCAGGAACCAACTGAGCTACTCTCATGCGGGCCAACGCCTCTAATCCTTGTGTAACAGCTTGTAGTTTTTCTCGGAGCGGTGATAAATCGTGATGCTTGCCTCTAGGAGGCATAATCGTTACTGACTACTGATACCAACAGATGTAGATAGGCGGAAGCATATATAATTATTATCCCCTGATTCTTAGAATATCCGGATGAATATGCAAATGTGATTTAACGTTTAATTATGTTGATTCATTACGAATACCTGAAGAATAACGATAAAGACACGAACAATGGGATAAACCCGATATATTTTCTATGTCATTCAAATTTATCTATTACAATGCCTGAAATTGACATTTATACTTGTCTCATAATTAATTAATATGATAAACGAAAAGACTAAATTAAATAACTAATAAATAAAATGATTTAAAAACGAGATGGATTAATGAGTAGACATTCAAACTTCTTCATAAATGCTAAAGTATCCTCATCTTCATCAGTAGGGGTGGAAAAAATATCGAAAATTTTGGTATACCGTACTTATTGTATCGTAAAATATAGAATTTATCGAGATTTTCGGTATACCGAAAATTTCAATACGGTATGATGTCGTATCGAAAATTTCGGTACGATAATAATATAAAAATTAGATATAACGCGATATTTTGGTATACCAAAATACCGACTTTTTAATTTTTTTTAATTATTTTATGTCACTTAAATATTTTATTAATTAAAATCATGCCAAGCCCATTTAACAACACCCATAATGCCAAGCCCATTAATTGTTAATGGAGTATATTGAAATGAAGCCCGTAGAACATATTGCTACCCTACACTCCAAATTCTTCCGCAATCTTCTCCACCATCTCTCTCTTAGGCGCCCTTACGCGGATCTCTTCTCTCTCTCTCTCTCAGGCGCCGCATCCGCGCATCTTCCCCCATCTCTCTCTCAGTCGTCGTCGATGCCATTTCTCCGTATTTTCCGCCGATGTTGTTTTTCCGCAGACGCCGTCATTTCGCTGCCCTCCGCATCAACAACTCGTTGCCGGGTTTCTATAAGAAGATAAAATATTTACTTCTTTCTGAGTTTAGCTAGCTCATTATGTGTTGATTTCATGGAAGAAAACATGTAATATTTTATTTTTAAAGAATATTCAAATGAAATTAGTGGTTAGATCTATTAGAAATAATATTCATTTTAGGTTCCTTCATTAGATTTGTGAATTTTACAGATGTTTGTTCATTAGATCTGTGAATTTTGCAGAAGATTTTTTTTTTTCAAATAAAATTCTTCATTCATTTTTTGGTGAAAACTAATTTGGTATGCAGCGGTATACCCGTATATATACTGAATGACACGGTATACTGAATTTTTTTACGGTATATCGAATTTTTTCGATACGAATGTTATGTGTTATTTGCATATCAATATTTCGGTAATAGAATTTTGACATACCGATAATTTCGGTACAGCATCGATATGTATTTTTTACATATCAAAATTTTGGGCACGGTATAACAAAAAAAAATCACTATACCATAGGTGTGATGAAATTTGGAAGAAGAGATAAGCAAACAGTTGGGATTAAATCGTGGGCTATTTCTTAATCCAAATCAGCCGCCATCTTTGACCGAGAAAAGTGGCCCTGCCATTTGTTAATATATATAAGAAAATTACTTTCTAGTATAAAATTTCTCAATACATTACTTTTAGATGTAAGTTGCTTTTAATATTAGTAATACGTATTGAAAGTAATTATCATAATAATAATTAATTTAATATTAATTATTATTTAATAATAATATTCCAAAATGAATATATTTGAGTTGGAAGTTATTAATAATTTCAAATATTTTAAAATATTTAAAATGTTGAAAGGACATTTAAGATGAAGATTGAGAGATCTCATTCAAATGTGTTCTGGACTCACTCACGTAAAAAGAAAAAGAAACAAACGACGTTTTGTTCAAGGATTTTACGTATCACATATGATACTAAACCAAAAGGCTCTTAAATTATGATTAATAGAAACAATCATTGAATCAATTCTCGTGGTTGTGTTTCGAACTCAGAGAATCAAGACGTACATAGAATTCAACCGACTCGATATTTCTTCCGCTGTAATTACTAGAATAAAGGTTAGTGGATTTCTAACTTCCGTGTTCCAACAATGGTATCAGAGCCATTGTGTTGGATTTTCGTATGTGATTACGTTTCTCGCACGTATATGCTTGATTTGTGATCTGGATTATTGTTTTCACGTTGAATTGCATAGAGTTTTGTATTTTTCAAAATTTGGGATTTTCTGAAACGGTGGAATTAGGGCCTGAAATTTTTACTGTACGTTGCTAGTATAGTGTAGATGATATCTGCAAAGTTTGAGATTTTTTGGCCAAGCCGTTTGTGAGAAATAAATTATTTTTTGAAAAATTTCGTGAACTTTGATCGCGAATTGCGAACAGTACAGAATGATTTTTGGTATGTTCTTAGTACTGGGTTAATCTACGTTGGAAGACGATTCCAACGGTATATAATTTATTGATTTTGGTTGAGAAACGAGTGAGTTATGATTTTTTGAAAAATCATACGTTTCGGGGCTAAATCGAAAAATTTCAGAAAGATAAGGGGTTGTTAATCGAGAATTACATCATCTCTGAGAACCCAATTGATATTTCTGATTTTTTTAATTTTAACTAAATAAAGTCTTGGTCAATATCCATCCTGATTGACCGAACCAGAGGCTGGACCTATCTAATGCCCAATGGTCGAACAAAAAGTGGCGCGTGGGTGAGTGTCTTGGCGCGTGGTGGCGCGTTCCTGCTCCTTTGTGCGCTTGGCTGCGCGTGTTAGACGCGTTCAGGCTGTTTGCAGGCCTCTGCAGCAGTTTACCGGCGCGTACAGACTGTTTCCGGCGAATCGGAGTGGTTTTCCGGCGAGAATGCACTCATGTAATCTTGTTTTGGCTCGTTTGGGCTCATTTTAACTCCGATTTTGATTCCGAAAATTGCTATGTTCATATTTTTCAGTGTAGATTCAGAATTTGCATAAAAAAAAAATAATATTTGAACCGAGGAGGTTCGAGTATTTATTTAACTATTAGTTTGAGAACCGTAGTTGAATTATTTACACTTATGAATTAGCTTATTATGCTTGAGAATTATTTTTCTTGCGTAATCGTAAGCTTAATAATTCATGTGTTAAATATTTAAGCATTGGATGTCTAAATGGTTGCTCAATTTTAATAGGTTTGACTCGAATTAATGAACAATTTGTGTTCTACAAATTCGAGATTTGTTTATGCAATTTTTTTTAAGAATTACTTGAAAAGCTAGCACATAATTTTTTGGAACATTAAGTTGTTTGACGGAGATGGATAGTTTAATTGTTTTCTTTTATTATCACATTAGATAATTCCAACTTAATAGCTCATGACTTTATAAAAGTTGAATATTGAGCTATGACATTTCCAAGAAAACTTAAAGTAGTTTTCTAGGATTAAATTATGTCTAGATTGGAATTTAATAGTACTTGTGATAATGTTATAAGAAAATTATTGGTGGATTGGGTTAAAGATGTAAGTAGACAAGTTGTTGGGACGACATGTCTATGTATTAAAAAAAATGCTTCATTGATCCGGTATTATTACCTTGAAAGGTAAATGTAATGCTTGAATACGAATCATTACCTAGATCCTTACGCTATATTTTTTCATAATGTCGGTACTAAAAGTAGTACTTCATTAGACATGAATGTCAAAGAGGATCCAAACTATTCATGTATATTGTCAGATAGTGATGCTGAAATAAGATACCTTAGTAGATGATATTTTGGGCTTATAGTAGCCATTATTTTTCTCGACTACTTTGAGTTATTTTATTGACTCATAACATGATTGTGTTTTATTACGTTTATAATGATAAATGTTATTAAGCACATGTTGTTAAGTGGGAGTTTTAGCTGTTTATTGGATTAAAAGCTAGAACTGATTTTGTTCATGTTTTGGAATTTAATCTGATTAATGGGGATACTTGATGAGATTGATGATTAATGACTTTAAGTCATTTTTCGATGTCAAATTTTGTATTAAATTTTTCAGATGTTTGTTAGCTTAACATTGAACATATTTATACATAAATATACATTAACTCATTGAATCACTTCAATCAAACCAAACAATAGCTTCAAAAGCTATCAACGCTGAATTAAATAAAATTAAACAAACTCAATGACGACAATTATGACGTGTGGCGTCATAATTAATTAAATGTTCTTGGAGAACAAGATGCATTGCATTATCTACCATGTTATGGAAGTTCTGGGATTGGGATGGAGATTCAGATCAAAATGGATCAAAAGACTTGTCTTGCTTGGAATATGAAAAATTCCTAGCTCATAACAAATTGGTGAGCTCGGTTGTAGACAACATGATCCTTGAGAATGTGCAACACCTTACAACTTATGATATTTGGTAATATCTTATAAAGAAGTATGGTAGCACATCACATTCTGAACAACATCAAATTCTGATCTAACATGATCATTTCCTTATAAGTGGGAACACTTGAGGGTTAACCCGACCCCTGATGAAAGTATTAAGAATTTCGCTTATTCAATTCCTATTGTTGAGTTGAAGGATATAATACTTGAAGCTGTCAAGTCTGTATCAAGTGTTCTTGTTTCTGAATCCAGTTCTTGAAACTCTTCAAACTCTAAATATAAGACATACTGGAAGGAATGAAGGAAATGACAAGCAGTATTAAATTAGAAATACTGCAATTAAACTTCAAATTAATCCTAATGCTAAGATGAATAAGAAGAAGAGATATGCAAAACTGAAAATTAGATGACCTAGAAGCTTGGTCATTTTACTTATGAGTATCTTAAGTCCAAAAGGGACAAAGAAATTCATTGTAATTATTTGGTTTTAGCATAATTGTCTATGGTGATGTATTTATGACTGAATTTTATCCTTGTGGATTATAGATTCAAAAAACGCAGATCATTGACTAACGATGAATTGACATTTTATTTACATCGTCATCATGTTCCAAGTGAGACGAGATGAATATATGTGGAAACTAAGTTCGAGTTGAAGTCTAGGGACTTGCAAACTTGAAATTGACAATGGTCAATATTTCAAACTACAAAATGTCTTGTTTTCTTTGGAGATCATTAAGGATCTCAACTCTGAATCTGTTCTTCTATGATTGGGATGTATTTTGAAATTTATATTAGAGATGGTTGTGATAGTATGCCATGTGCATTATGGTACTGAACAATTATTCTATGTTTTAGATGGTTTTGGACTGTAACAGAACAATTATTTTAGTATTATGATGATGATTCATGGATTACTAAATATTTGTTCATTTAGTTATGCTTGTGTAAATGATGACATTTAGTATACTAGATTTGGTCACATTGTGCAAGATTTGAATAACTAACTTGCGAAAGAAAAACTATGGAGTTCATCTTTAAAAGTCAAGTTATGTGAATATTGTCTTGTTCATAAGTGATTAGAAAACCATTTGATAAAACAATGATTGTAAATTCTTCATTGCAATTATTTTACTTTGATAAATTTGATTTTATGAATGTAAAATAGCAAATCATGGAACTTATTGGTTTTTCATTACTTTTCTCAAAAATTATCAACTTTTCTCATAAATATGAAGCATTGGATTGCTTCACATATTACCTAAATGGGTCTGAGAATAAAATGACATAACCTTAAAGGTTTTAAGAACCGATAGAGGACGTGAATGTTTATCCAGGTAGTTCAAGGAACTGTGTAATGAAAATTGTATAATCCAACGACTATCAAAACCTTATAGATCATTGTTCAATGGTGTAACTGAAAAAAGGAATAAATGTTGTTGGATATGACATGATCCGTGATAGGACAATTAATTTTAACTCTCTTTTTGGAAAGATGAGTTATTTATGATTATCAGCATATTGAATATAGTTATTCATAGTTGATTAAGTCAACTTCATCTGAACACTAGAAAGTTGAAGACCTGATCTTTTGTTAATCTTGGTATCTGTAGACCAACTAGGGTCTAAAGAATTTAGAAATGTATCTTCTAAGATACTATGCTAAATCCGAGGGATACAAATTGATCAGAGATCAAGGAGTTCAGAGTATGACATGAGATAAAATTACTTGTCAATTTTTCTGAAAAAGTTTTCCTAGTAAGGGAAGTATTCGAAATACTATACCGTTTTCAGATTGAAATAATCACTCTATATCAGATCCAAGTGGGAGTGATTTACTTAATGTTGTGATATTTGATAAAAGTTTACCCATTAAGATTAGTTGGATCTTGATGAGAGTAATTATTTATGTCACGAAGTTTCAATCTTGAAAAATACTCTAGGAAACATGTGTCTGAGAGACATCATGTTATTGAGGGATACACCTTCTTTATAATTTCAGAAATAAGATTAGGTCTTTAGTGAATGAGGATGAACCTCTGCATTTATCGAGAGGTTCTATATCGTTATACAAGAGACTAATGAAAGAAAGCAATGAAAGATAATATAGAGTCAATAAGGTCGAATCAAGTTTTTTAAAACTTGTAGATCCTTTATCGGGACTCATCTTAAAAATACTCACTTAGTAGAGAAAGATTGTACTCAAAAAGGGGTATTGAACTTTCTTTATTTGTTGTGAGATTTACCTCAATTCGTTCACCTTTTAGCTATAGTATCAAGTATAGATTTAGAGTTACATAAAAAAAATGGACGTTACTGTTTTTCTCAATGGAGAATTCAAAGAAAGGGGATAATGTTCGTAAATTGAATATGTCGATTTACAAACTTAAGCAATCCTCAAGAGAGTGGTACTTGAGACTTCATACTCTGATTGTCTCATATTAACTTTGCTAGACAAAGACCACTGTGTTTATATTTAACGGTCCAAAGATAGTTATGTAATTCTATGATTATATTTTGATACATTGTTAGCTGAAAAGACACAATGAGAATTTTTTGGTGAAAGCTTCATAAAGATCGTTCAAAGAAGTTACTTGGATAGTCTTAGCAGACTCGTGTAGTAAGACTTCTAAAACGATTCAAATGAATGTATAAAAGCATGTTGATTCTCATGTTATAAAAAGGACGAGTCACTGAACTATGATGAATGTCCAAAGACTGAAAGATGAAATGTCAAATGTACCATAAGCAAATTCAATTGGATGTTGATGTATGCTAAGTTCTGCGCACATCCAGACATTTGTTAAAGTTGTTGGTTTGGTTAGCAGATATCAGTTAATCCAAAAAATTAACAATAAAAGATAGTGTATGGGATTTTTTAGATATCTGAATGATATTGCAGATTATTATCTCAAGGAGATAATCTAAACTTAGAGAAGTATACAGACACTATCTGAAATTATGATTTAGATGCAAGTAAATCATATTCTTGTTATACCTCTTGCTTAATAATGAAAGAAATCTTGTGGTGTAACATGAAATAAGTTTGTATAGCACTGATCACTATTAAACTGAACTTGTGACATGTGCATCTGCAGTTAAATGAAAATTCTGGTTAAGAATTTTCATAAAATATTTGGAATTAGTAAGCACTCAATTGAGATCTTTAACGATTCGTTAAGAATTAAGGGAGTTGTAACGATTAATTGAGAATTAAACACTCAACTCCATTGATGTATATAGCGTTCCAGTGGGAGTTATATTGATTCACTCTGGAATCAAACACTCCAGTGGAAGTTATATCGATTCATTGTGAAATCAAACACTCCAGTGGGAGGTGTAAAGATTGATTGTGAAATCAAACACTCTAGTGGGAGCTGTTATGATTCATCGTAGTAATCAAAGCAGCTAAAGCTTACTCTAAAGATTCCAAGTATTATGAAAAGTTTGTCTTTGTAAAGACATTACAAAGAAGAAAGAATGATTCTTGAATAAATTTCTGTTGACTTGGTGTTAGCATATTTGTTGTCAAACCTATATACAGAAGATGTGTAAGACATCTTAAGATCTTGGGTTTGTATGAATTTAAATAGACTACAAAGTAGTTGTTAATGTTACTAGACATGTATTGTGAATTATATGAAAGATTCACATAATAGTATGTCAACAAGTTGATTGGCTCTCTCATACGAGCAATCTCCTCTGACATCGAGGTATGTGCAGAGATGAGATTATATCGTAGATAATCACAACATATTTTACCACAAATCTATTTGACTTGTTACAAAGCTAAATCAATGGATTCCTGGATTTACACGATGTCAAATAAATTAAATGACATACGCTTCCATCCTGGGAAGTTAAAACATCGTGACATGTGTTTCATACCACATGTGCTAAGTTGACCATAATGAAATGAGAAAGATATCCCTATTTTCTCATTGTATGAGGCCTTGGGGTTTTGATAAGCCTCTTAGAAATACCCTTAAGACTTTCTACTAAATTTCTAAGTCTTCATTGTAGTGTTGCTACATTAGTATGCTACCAATAGCTACGATTAATGCAGCAATACGGTACATGTCTAGGAAAGCAGCTATAGTGGGAGTCTGTAGATATTTTGTGTGAAAGGAAGGACATCTTTATTAACACGTTCTATTGTATTCATTGACCGGTTAATCGAGTTGAGAACTTGATTATGAATAAATAAATTTGATAAAAAGTTGAATATGCTCTAATAGTTTCAAGGGATTGAAAGAGATATGTCAACTTGTGTTAACTGAAAGAGTTCTGGGGTATAACGAGTTTTGAATTCTTCATATAAAACTGGTTGAGTTGCTATATATCATTAACACGTTACATAGCGTGAAAACTCAAATTCTTGCGGGTCACACGATTTATTTGCCTGTATGAAAATGTATTATGTGATGGTGTAAAAGGTGAAGTAAATGAGTGTAAGACTCAAACTTCATGTGTGAGTGGGAGATGAAAGTAATTATCATAATAATAATTAATTTAATATTAATTATTATTTAATAATAATATTCCACCCATGAAATGGATATATTTGAGTTGGTAGTTATTAATAATTTCAAATATTTTGAAATATTTGAAATGTTGAACGGACGTTTAAGATGGAGATTAAGAGATCTCATTCAAACGGGTTCTGGACTCACTCACGTAAAAAGAAAAAGAAACAGACGACGTTTTGTTCAAGGATTCTACGCATCACATATGATACTAAACCAAAAGGCTCTTAAATTATGATTAATGGAAGCAATCCTTGAATCAATTCTCGTGGTTGTGTTTAGGACTCAGAGAATCCAGACGTACGTAGAATTCAACTGGCTCGATATTTCTTCCGCTGTAATTACTGGAATAAAGGTTAGTGGATTTCTAACCTCCGTGTTCCAACAGGTACAAAACCCTATTCAAAAACCCAAAAATATCCTGCCCAACATTACATCTGACGCATCTCTCTCTCATCTCTCACCATATCTCAACTACACACTCTCTCTCTAACCCACACCACACTCTTTTCTCTCTGCACCCTCTCTCTCTAATCCACTCCTTTCTCTCCCATCTCACCAAACTCCCCCACTCACGCGTCTCTGCCCACACCTCCACCTCCGCGGCCCACCCCCACCCAGAAACCGACCGCCGCCACCTGCCTCCTCACCCAGAAACCGACCGTCCGCAAGTCGTCATCCCCAAGGCCATCGTCTTCAAATCATCCTCGACGGCCTCATCTACAAATCTGAGGAATATTTTGCCATCCTTGCCGCCGCCTCGTCTGCAAATTGTCCTTGGCCATCTCCTTCCTCAGCCGCCGCGGCCACCCGCTAAAAGCCTTAGATCTTCCACCCACAGCGGCCGTCACCACAAGCCCCCTTCCAAATCGCCGCGATGAGCATCCACCACCACCGCCTTCATGCGACGGATCTGTGATATTGGGTATGGGTTTGGGTTTTGGGTGTGAAGATTTGCAATAATTTGATTGGGTTTGGGGGTTTTTGGGCGGCAGTGGTAGTAATTTTATGTTTTAATGCAGTTGTTGTGTTCGATATAATAATTCAGCATTAATCGAACACGTAAGAGCGACACGTGTAATATTTATTAAAATAATCTCGCCCGATGGACAAGTGTGCTCGCCGACCGTCGACCAAACAAGTTTGTTCGACCAGTTCGCCACTTGCCAACCAAAGCAAACATACTCGCCACTCAGATCAAGAAAGAAGGAATCAAATAAGCTAAGTCAAGAGGACTCAGACCAACTTGAGGGCTCAGACAAGTCTGAGGCCACGAACAAGTCTGAGGACTCAGACAGCCTAAATGCTCAGACTATCCTAAAGGATCAGTATGCTCGCAACTCAGATATCCTGAAGACTCAGATAAATTTGAGGGTCAGTATGCTCGGTGCTCAGACATCCTGAGGTTCAGATATCCTGAAGACTCAGACAAACCTGAGGGGTCAGTATGCTCGGTACTCAGACATCCTGAGGGTTTAGATATCCTGAAGACTCAAACAAACCTGAGGGGTCAGTATGCTCGGTACTCAGATATCCTGAAGACCCAAACATCCCGAGAGACCCAGACATCCTGAAGGCTCAGTATGCTCGAGAAGGACAGTATTCCAGCATAAAATTGACATGATTAAAGGGGCGAACAAAGCATGCAGCCAAGCAAAAGATTGATTTGGACGACCAAAAGAGTGTCATATAGGCAAGCAAAAGCAAAGATCAATCTAGAAGACGGAGTTGGAAAGGTGGCAGCATCACAAGAGTTCTTGCATGGCTCGGAGTCTCCAGCTCATGCTTGCCAACCCAGCTCATGCTTGTCGGGGTGCTATAAATGGAAGAAAAAACAACAAGAGACAGGTTACAAAAAATTCCCCAGAAAGAGTTACGGTTCAAAAAATACGTTCAAAAAGGTTCACAAAAATTCGAGAGATCATCCATGCACACAGAAACCCTAGCACTTATATACCAATTTTCCAAATCATCTTCATCAAAAGTGATTCATCTTCATGAGATGTATCAAATATTGTACGTGTAAAACTCGCAATACCACATCTGTGGCTTGGTATGCCCCCAGAGTAGTCATTTCTTGACGAACTGGGTCAACAAATTCATCTTATTTACAGTTTGTTTTACACGTGCATATTTTATTTGTGAGTTCTTACCAAATTAGCCACATAATATTCTCCAGATAAAATGACTCGCGACAATTGGCGCTAGAAGGAGGGTAGTGCACCAAAAAACTAACCCATACACAAACCCGTAGTAAGCCGAGGCAGAAAAAAGAAATATAATGCCTCAATCTAGGAATACACAAACAGAGAGGTCGGGACAAAGTCGACCTCACGACCGGAAAGAGGCTCGGCCTTGACCTTCACAAAGATCGATAAAGGAGACTATTAATCTTGAGGATATAGCCAATGATCTTGCTGCCACAACGAAAGCCATCGCTTTCTTGCTACGAGCACAGAAAGAGAGGGCCGAAAAAGAGTTGGCCAAATTAAAAACTCAAGAAGATGAAGATCGACGCTCGCATACACCTGATAGCGAGCAAGTTAAAAAGAAAGCTACGAAGCGGGCCAACAAAAAAGCGGATGATACGTCCGATGACGAAAAATTTCAAAGGTCTGACCATCGGCGTTTGACGTTTGAGGCTCTCCGCCAAAGACCGAATCGGCAATAATAAAGCATGAGGATCGAGGAAGGAACAGTAGATAAACATGCCCGCACATTCGGATCCTCACGATCATCCGTCGATGCCGAACAAAAATCGGCAGAACAAAATTGTCTATCCATCATCGATTGGGTAGTCAGGGACCGAACTTGGAAAGGGGGATCGCCCCTATCACGAGCATGACCCATCGGGTCCTCATGATGGGAAACAACCCCGATCCAAGTCTGTCAATTTCCACAAAATTTACTTTTAAAATGCGTAAGCCATTTAGGGCTTACAGCCGACTTGCGCGACCAAAGGCCACCACCCCAAGCGAAAGACAATATCCTCGCCGCCACTATCACCGGTGATCATGGCGGCCGAAATACAAGAGAAAGTGGCTAAGACCCGACCACCAATCCCCATGTTTGATGCTGAGTCAGACCCACATGTCCATCTCAACAAATACTCAGACTTTATGATCGCCATGGGAGCCACAGACGCGACGCTTAATCGCCGATCATTCCCCATGACTTTGGGTGATCGGGCACATAGATGGTTCTCTACTTTGCCGCCATGTCTATCACATCTTTAGCTCAATTGGGGACAAAGAATTCCGTCCCCATTTTTTCATCCATGTGTGCTTTCGCGCTAAAAAACAAAGGTTGGCACATTTTTCCCAACTAAGAGGTGAGTCAGATCGAGCATACATCGAAAGATTTGATAAATGTTTATATGATGGGGCCCCAGTTGAAGAGGATGCCAAGATCCTCGTGGTGGTCGGGGGCCTGACCCTGAATACTGATATGTGGAAAGCCATGCATCAAGACTGGCCGAACACATATTCGAGGATTCAAAGCGGCGACCAAAATCATAGCCATGCAAGATTTGCTCGCCCAATCACGATTGAGTCAGGAACCCATAACTAAGAAAGTTTTTGGGAAAAAAGTAACGAATGAAGGGGGGTACAAACCCCCAGGCTCTTTCAAACTATTCGAAGAAAGAGCAGAAGCAAACGCCCTACGAAGTCTTTTGGGCGTTTCAGCAGAAACAATTTTCAACCAAATCAAAGATCGGGATATGTTAGATAGGCCTCGAAGAATCATAATGGACAAGCATCGATCGGCTTAGTGCTTCAAATATTGTAACTATCAATAGACTACGCCGGACTGTCTGAAGATTGTCGCGATTTACGGTCGATTCGGTAACTATCATTAACTTTGGAAGTTTTATCTAAGATAATCGTCTTTTATCTTTTTAAAAAAAAGCCCGTGAAGGGAATCAAAAAATGAAGGCACAGATTTATAGTGGTTCCTGATAAACCCCGTCCAAAAAAGGGGGCACCAACTTAACCGACTTAACCGATCGACTTAGTTTAGTGTGTTAGTCCAACACAAGACACCAACAGATGTTTTAAGAGTTCTCACTCAACCGATCCTCGAATCAAGATTAGAAACCCTAGAAAATCGAATCTTGCTAAACAACTTATCCTAACTTGGGGTTTGGGTAAGATTGTTGAGGTTCAACTATGAAATCTTTCCTTGATTACAAGAATCTAGATGAAAAGATTATGATTATGGGATGAACAAAAGAAGATGAAAAGATTTACGACTATAGTTTGAGCTTCTTGATTATGTTGTTTGTCCAAGCATTTCCATGTATCACTCTGAATCCCATATTTATAGATTGAGATCAAAGAAAATGCCAGCAATTTGAATCTCGGGCTATTTTAGGATTGCGGCTTGATGTGACGTGCTTCAGAATATGTGTATTTTATAGCGTTTGAGAGAGCAACATCGAATCCATGAGTATCGATCTGCTCATACGTGTTCCTTATTGATGGAAGCCTTGCTGGTTGTTCCTCCAACTAAGGTTGGTATTCTTCTTGTTTAGATCGCAGATGTGGATAAGATGAAACATCGTTTCATCTTACACCGAATCATTAGTCCAATCCGAAAAAAAGCTTCAACTGGTGACTCGGTGATGTAGGTCTTCTCCGGTCTTATCTTACGAAGTCATCCGATCTTCTAGTATTCGAGGTTTGAGCTACATGACTTCCGGCGAAAGTTATCGACTAGATGGTATCGATCGATCTTCCGTTAAGTTTTATCGTTACGCCTCCATAAGACGTAAATCGACCTTTACATATTTGAGTTCCCCTCAATATGTGACCCATCAAACTATACAATCATTATCAACTGGTCTCCTATCGATAATGTAAACATCGATAAATTTTTTTTTGGAACTTTCATCAAAACTATAAATTTCCCAACAATTTCCCCTTTGATGAAACCAAAACACCAAAAACAACGCTTGATAAGTATAAAACGATTAAAAAGGTAATCCAAGACAAAGAGATTTTTGTCTTGGGATCGAAAAATAAACTTTTCATTAGATATGATTACATGTTACATCGGAAAAAGTTTTGAATTTAAAAGCAAATGATCCTGAGCGTCTTAGAATCTTCCTCCTTGGGCTTGTATCAGCGGCATTTCTCTTTGGTCTTGTGGAAAAAATCGGGACATCGGTTATGCGCACTTGATCCCGTTATCTGCGATTTGAAGATGTCAAAGTAGAATCTCTCAAATGCCACCTGATCCAAATGTCCTCCTTCTTTGAGTATATTAATCATACTCTTGGCGAGATATCTTTACATTTATAACCTTGGCTTCATTTTCCGGATACTTGAATATTTATTAAACCGGAGAGGAACTCATCATCTGGGGTGATTCTTCTTTTGGAACAAGATCAAGGACAAAGGCATCTATTTCATTCACGATCTTATTCCATTCCTCAAACCTCTTAAGCGTGTGGTATTTTTGGTATGATCTCGTCGACTCTTGCTTGGTTAAGGTGCGATTTTTTCGATTAATCCTTTCTTAGCCCTTGATTTGAACCGCTTCAACCATTCGTGCAACTTCTTGGGTCTCACAAGTGAAGGCTTCGGTGACTTTCTGGTTAAATTTGGTCCAGATCGATGTCCCAAAGCACCATTAGCTTTGTCCAAATTTCCCTTTTGGTTTGATCAAAAATTTTGGGAAGTCGTGTAAAGTTGATCAAATGCGAAATCATTAGCGGATAAACACGAAGTTTGAAATTAGATTTATGTCATTCTTTCTTGGCCGAGATCAAATCATTTTGTCAAATTTCTCTTGATAACCGAGCCTTTTCTCGGGGTCAAGATTGATTTTGATCCAATTTTTTTAGATTTTGTAAAAGTCGGCCGATATGGTGGTCATGGATTGGGAGAACTCGATCTTCCGATTTGTTTGAGGCGTTTATTTGTGAGTTAACCTACACTCCTCAATCTCTTCTTTGGGAATCTTTGAGACACGATCCTCTCTTGATCGATATATGAGATGTAGGTTTTATTACCTTGTGGTTGGTGAAGACACTTGTTCCACTTTCAAATATTTCGAATTCGATGGATCGAGCAAAATTTCCAACACAATCCCACTTTAGCGGAATATCAAGTCAAAATGAGCAAATCTGCTCAACAAGTAAGATAAGATCCAAAAAATCGAGATCTCTCCAAAGTGAATCTCCATGTTCTTCTCTCGATAGCGACCGGTTGTGGATACATCTCATCAATCTCCGTTCAATTCTTAGTCCCACCATTTTTCCGGTGATGTTCTTTTGTTGAACATTACATGAGATGTGGAAGCTTAAGTTGTGCTTGAAGTTATCCGATTGGTTCAATGGGATTCTCTTTGTAGTAGCGATTATATAAGTTCGAGATGAACTAGCAAAAGGCATGCTTCAAAAGACCTTTAGTCCAAGAGTTATGATTGGTTGAGATTAGGATTTATCGGTTTGTGCTTCTACCTAGCAAGCTTCAAGCAAACTTGGATGTGAACATTGATCTTCTAGTGCTAAAACAAAAACATTCTCCACAGGCCTTCATTCTAGCAACTTGGATGAGGTTGCTCTTTCCTTTCTTGAACCTTTGTCATCGAATATAACCGGTTGATGAAGGACATGGGACTCTAAGATTCTCATTCCATTCGGTAACTCGGAAAATTGACAAAAGGAAGACCATTCATTAACTCCAAATTTTTACGTGTTCTTGGAACAAAGATGGCTTCTATCAACGATTGATGTTAACAATTATTCTTTTGTCGCATCTTTGACCGACATTTTTGGTGATGTGAGAGCATCCGGGCTAAATGAAATTCCCATGATCGTTCTTGACGGAATGTCAAACAACATTTCTTTTGAGCATTGGCCCGATGAATCCGATCTTAATCCTCTCTCGAACAAACTTGCAGCGAAAGACGAGTGATGTATTTGTCGACATTTCTTCTCCGCCTTGATTCCGTCTCGGTTTTTTCAGACATTGAAGTGGTTCATCTTTGCAAATGATTGATTATGTTTCGATCCGGCCTTCTTGAATTTGATCCAAAGATTCGTGGATCGATGGGTTCCAAAAAACGAACTTATCCTCAAAGATCTTAGAGTTGCACATGGTCCATGACATTAATCCAATAAATATCATACCCGCAAAAAGGCAATGAAGCATAAATTCCAACTTTTGAAAACAATGTTTTTTAACGGAAAGAAAGATTCATCATTAAGTTTAAAAGAAAATATTACCATTCAAATTTTCGAAGAAGATTTTGAACTCCAAGAAATCGTTTTGAGACTTAGAAAAATTTGAAGTTTTTCGGAGAGTAATGCAAGTTTGTGAAGCGTAAAAACTTGTAAGGTTTGATGAATCTTATATAGAGGCGGAGGGTACAATAAGACAAGATTTTGAAGATCAATCGTTTTGAAAAGATTATACGCTCCAGTTTAGCGGTTTTTGATCGTGGGGTCGAAAAACGAACAAAACTTTTGGATTTAAAAAAGCACGATCAAGTAAAGGAGTAATACATGTAACCCACGTCCACAAATGATTTGCATACACGTCCGTTAAAAATAATATCGGCACGATCCGATAAATAAGTAAAGAACAAGAGAAAAGAGATCGTGATTTCGGTTGGAGATGTTGTATATCAATATTATTTCAATGTTGATTCCACTTGTTGATCTTAATCATTCGCCTTTAAGCCAGAAATTTCCCAACCGATCCTTTTAATCGATCTTCTCCAATTGCATCGATTTGTTGAAACTTCAGGCTTATGATCTTTCCTTGAAATTTTCCCTTTTGATCCTCCTTGATCGGTTGAAGTTCCCCTTCAACCCATTTTTCCGACATAGAATGATATATCCGATTTATTGAGTTTCAAGCTCAAAAGATCTCTCATCCGATCATGCTTTCGTAATGTCGATTTTGGTTGACCTCATCATTCTTTTTTCGATTAAGCAAATTCTTGGGATAAGTGTTACCGCCAAAACTTAGTCCAGGAGTAGCTTCTATTCCCTAAGTAGGCGTGATCAACATGAAATATCGTCAAAATCTCTCGATATGTCAATCAACCGATTATCGGTCGGCGTTTTCTACATCATGCTTTTGATGCAAATTTCTCGGATAGGCTTCTTGAAATGAAAATTGCATTTGCATCCTTGTTTGGCCTCTATAAATTGGACCAATGTTTTACACAACTTCACCCATTCACCATACTTATCTTCTTTGTAAGAATCATGTATCTTGGTGAACCCTTGTTTCGAAGACTTAAATGAAACACTTTTAAACAAATCAACCCTTTGATCCCTTATTGTTGTTTTCTTCATCATCTTGATTTCAAATTGATTCTTTATCTACCAAAAAACATCTGCTTGTTGTTCAATGGTTCCTAACAATATGCACCTTGTGTGTCTATTGATGATGTAACGTTCATCGTAAAGAGGTATAAAATATCGAAGACCACATGTGCCCATCGATGACCAACTCTTTGATATACCATTTAACAATTTGGAGAGCCCTACTACTCCTCCTTTTAGGGCTCCAGGCTTAAGAATCCTATCAAGGCCTCTGTCGCTCAAGAAATTTCGTTCTTAAAAAATCTCTCACCCAAAATGAGAGTTTAAAATCTCTCTCTTCCTTCAACACATCAAGATGAGGGTTTAGGGTTATAGGTTTAATTTTTGGTTAACATTTATGTATTGACCTCCGGATCAAACTTTATTTAATGTAACCTCACCTTCGGGTTTTTATCAATGAAAAGTTACCATTGTTGTGTAAATTCCTGCTTTCTTATGCGAAAAGAGGTCCAAAAAATACTATAACCAAATTGAAACCGGATTTTCCTTAAATCTATAAACCTTGAATCGAAACCGATAGACTTTAAATCGATAAAATCACGATCCGGTAATGCGTGTATGTCAATTTTTGCAAACCTCTTGAGATCGATTAAGATACCAAACTTCAACGATTTCTCTCGAAAGTCTCTTAACCAAATTCGAGAACATTCCATCAAACATTTTGGTGACATTTCTCCAAGATCTAGAAGTCTAGCTCAAGTTGTAAATCTCTGAATCATCTCTATTTAGTGGCTTGGTTAAATATCGACTTTACGTATATCAAGATGAATCTTTTCCATTCGACTTTTTCAACGTGATCTCTTATGATGTTGCTGCTTGCATCTTGTATCCGGATTACAATTGCAATGCCGCATCAGGCATATAGGTGCGTTCTAGCTGCTCGTTGAAGGCGAAAAAGGAACAACACATTCGCCGTTGTTGATGTCGCAACCGATGTCTCGCTTCTTTGAAAACCACGGATTTTTTTATTTCCTAAGAACACATGTTCTGAGGTTGATTTTTACAAATCTTGCAACCTCCATAATCGAATCGAAATGGGTAGAATAAACCAAGGTTTATTGTTCCTTGATAAAAATTAATTTGCATAATGCACATACAAATTGCCGAGTGATATCTTTTCGAAAATAGTAGAGATCCAATGAGAGCCCTATATTCCTTCCGATTTGTTTTCACCACCTCATCGGATCCATCTTGAATCCATTGGCTTCATACTATTTTGAATTCCAAACTTAGCCAAAAGATTCCTAGTGTACTTTGTTTGGCGAATGAATATCCTTCCGAACTTTGTTTAACTTGGAGACCTAGAAAGTAATTCATCCGACCCATCATGGACATCTCGAATTTCCCTTGCATCGGTTTTTGAATCTTTCACATAGGCTCTTGTTAGGAGATCCGAAGATGATGTCGCCCATTTCGCTTCTCCATCTTCTATTCCGGATAAGGTTCTGGCATCATTTGCTCCTTTTGAACCCACTTTCAATCAAGAACCGAGAGAGTTATCATACCGGGCTCACAACTGTTTGATGGTTTTTCTTAAACGAACACTTGGTTGCCCTTTTTCAAAGCTCGGAGGTTGTTAAACATAAACTTCCTCCGCTTAGTACCCGTTTAAGAAAGCACTCTTTTCGTCCATCGATACATGATGAACCCTCAAAGGAAGCATATGCAAAAACCAATCCAAGCTTCAAATGCGATCCGGTCAAAGGTCTCATCGTAATCAATTCCTTCGATTGTGAATACCCCTAGCAACAAGTCTTGCCTTATTTCTGTGATAACATTTTTCTCATCTCTCTTGTTCTTGAAGATCCATTTCGTGCCAATTACGTCTTGATGACATGCATCTACTAGTTCCCATACATTTCTCTCGAACTGTTCCGAATGGCTAAATCCATTTACATCGTAATGCTTCCTCGATTGATTGGTTCCTTCATGCGGATAACAAAGAATAATACATGGCACACCAATAATCTAGTTTTAATTTTATCGAGGCGGGTCTCCAATTATCGGTCACTGATGACCGGTTATCCAGTCCATCGATACGATTTGCGTCGGTTTTGAGAACATCGTCCGTTTACGATAAAATCTTATTACTAGTGATTGGGAATGGTCCACTTGATAAGAACAAGTCTCGGTGATGTTGGAATCATCATGTTCGATGTCACGTCGAGAACTTGAAGTTCCTCAACCGGATGGTTCGAACATTCTTATCTCCCAAATTTGAGAATTAAAGGCATCGATTGATCTCCGTGAATCAGCTAGATCTGGAATGTAAATTGACATCCGATCCTTTTTTCCTTGATCGTTAAATTCCATTTTTCGAATATCGTTTTACGGTAGATCGTTATTACCAAGATGCGGTTAGGGTTAAGTTTGTTGTAGACCACGAAGGCTTTGATGAGGAATACCCCAGAAATATACCCTCATCGGACTTGGCCTCAAAAGTCTTCAACCGAATTGTTGTGTATGAAAACACTTGCACTCAAAAACATGGAAGTAAGAAACACGGGTTTTCTGCCTTTCCACAGTTCATAATGTTTTGTATGAGTCGAGACATCTCTGGTAATTATGGCATGCGGTGTTGATTATACATTTGTCAACATTGTTCGACAAAGAGTTCGCTCCATTACATCGTCCTCGCGGTGATGTTTTGGTCTTTGTATACCAAACTTAAAGCAAAAAATCGATAAAGGAGTTGAAACTTGATGACCTTTATCGATCGAAGACTTTTTGTAATCTTCTTAGCGGAGGGACTTGGTTGTCGTCTCATTCTTCTTATGTAGAATATAACCCGAAAACTTGGAATAGTCATCCCAAGTGTATTTCAATCGGTCCAAATATGAAGCGGGTTTATGCCCTTTGAATGAAGCTTTGGCGTTTTCCTTCTATCATAGAAAGAACATTCCTGTATCTTAAAAGTTTTAAAGTTCGGATGGCTCATTCTTTTGTGCCGAGCAACTTACTTTTGGAACTCTTAACAATCGTGCACGCATTTCTTGGACAACTGTTCCAATCACCGTAGATCGTCCCTTTTCTTGAACCGAGTTAGCAAAAATCACGTTAAGTGACTTCGATTCTTGATAGTGCATTGATCATCGAGAACTCAACAATCGAATCCGTTGTCGCGAAATTGTGAAACCGATAATAGGTTGTCTTGGAAAAAAGCGAGACTCCGGTTACTTGTACATCATCATTCTCTAAGGTTAAACCCTTTGGTATAACCAAAGTTATCATCACCAAATTTCATTCTATGTAGAAAAAGATGTTTGCTTCCATGTGCCTTGAGCATCAAATATGTGCGATATAGTTGCTTGCACACCTCCTTTGTTACATTCCAACTTCGGATCGGGTTTTAAAACCCCTTCTCGATTGGGTCCTGAGGGTTAGGTTTGGAAGGATCCATTGATCAAAATTGATTTGTCTCCCATAACAAAACATAATCAACTTATCCTCACTTTGTTTGTATGATTAAAACCTATGACTTGGAAGACTTATGATTTAACTTTTAGTCTTTTTATCGATGTTTCGGTCTTGATTTTAAATATATGGGGGTAGGTTATGCATTACTACCATCAAAAGATTCATATCCTTTTTAAGATGGTTTTCGCGGTTTACTGAAGCCCATTATTAGGGTGACCTTGATTGGTCTCGACAAAGAAGTTGTTTTTTGATTCTCGATCTGTTGATCGAGTTGAGGTCTCTTCGTAAAAATTCCTCGGTGATGCTTTACCATTGGGGGTCCATTTATGTTCCCTTTCGGTTGGGCATTAAAATCTTACCCCTATTAGATACAAGTTTAGCTTTTGGTGTATCTTTTTTTTCAAAATTAATTCGAAATATTTTCTCGAGATGAATCATTTTGAGGATGTGGAGGGTTTCCCTCAATCTTTACTCGAAAATAGGCGTTTATGTCTTTAATCGGTTTGAGATGATTTTGAAAAAAACATCTATTTTCTTACGCAGATTATCCTCGGAGGATTTGGACTTTCATGCATTTGAATAGCTCAATTGAATTTTTGCTTGAAAAATCATCGACTTAATTTTACAATTTTCCATCGCTTTGATCCCCTCATCGACTTTAACTTGAAATTTTAAATTCCTCGATTATTCTGAAAGGGCAAACAAGCTTTTGAGGATCATTTTCTTTGTGGAATCCTCGAAAATCATTCTCGGCTTCCACAATAGCATAAGTTTCTCTTTGCATTGGAGAGATCTCAAGCAATTTTTCTGGGACATCATTCAACTTCTTTTCATAGAATCCCGTTCAAATGAACAAGTTGAAAAATTGACAAACTCCAATTATACCCTTTCCTTCGGGTGAATCATCAAATGGGTCGGTGATTTCCTTCGATAGTAATCGAGTTTCTTCTATCGATTGGTTATCTCTTCCTTCCTTCGCCGATCGAATCTCTTTCCTTTCATCTCTCATGGATCCCTCCGAATCAATCTGGTTCTTTTCGAGATCTATTATTCGATCTCCTATCTCATGTTGATAGTCCTTATAAAATCTTCGATACTTACCAAGTTGTATATCCGACTTCTCAAGAGCAACGCGATACATTTCCCCTGACTTAGTTATTTCCAATGGGTTCATTGGCCTTTGTTCTCTCTTTTTGGTTGCCTTGAAAGAATGATTTTGAAGTCGAGGTTTCAGAGGGACCTCGTCTTCATCGAACTTGACCTCTTTCAATCGGTCAATTGTGAGCTTTAAGACTCAAGAACAAGCTACTAGGTTTCATTCTTGAAATGTCCTCAATCTTTGATTCTGGTGACCTTCATGTCCCACTTCTTGGTAGAGACCTTTCTTATAGTTGATATCTTTATATCGACATCTCTACCAAGTTCTCGAAACTTGTTTATAGACATTGTAATTCTTCCATCGAGTTCGTTGATGGTTTCAAAGCATCTTGATCTTGGAACTTCACCGGTTAAACGAAAGACTTTTTTTTATCTGTTCATTTCCTCGCAGATCTCAAAAGGATATCCCACATTGGATTTGAGATTTTTGGTGACCTTATCCATTGTCTTCATGATGATATGTCTTGCAATGGTGTCCAGAATGCGCATTTCTTCAAATTTTTTCGGTGACTTCCTTAGGAAAATTTGGAAGATCCGAATGGATTCCCATTGTCCTGATGATGGGTCCTCTCGATGACTTCCATCATTCCGCCAATGCATCAAATTTGATGGTTGAAAATACTATCAATAGAACTTGGCGAGAATGATACATAATCGTGTTATCCATGCCGAAAGTGATTTTGGAAAATGAAAGTTTTTAAAAACGGTTTTTCAAGATCGGGCCATTGACCACAATGACCTAACGGAAGAACCAACCGCTCTGATACCACTCAGTAGGTCCCGAACAAAACACAAAAAACTTTTTCGTGCGGTGTCGCGGCAATATTTTGAACATGAATGGAATCGGGAAGTCTCGATAACCAACTTCAAACGCCGAAGTCCGGTTCGGAATTATCGATTAAACAAAACTAAGCTTAAGTTTTACCCGTGAAAAACCGGTTTGTATAAATCAGATTCCAAATTTTATCTTTTTTTAATCGAACATAATATCATAATCGGCTATCAACTTAGAATATGTAAAGATTTGCGAAAAATGTTAATCAAAGCAAGAAAGGCACACAAGATTTATAAAGGTTCACAAACCAAATTCCTACAAGTCCCTTTTCACTGCGGGCACCAACTTAACCACAACCGAAGGAAGTTTAAGTCCAACACAAGACACCAACAATGTTTTTTAGAGTTCTCACTCAACCGATCCCGTAAATCAAGACAAAACCCTGGATCGAATCTTGCTAAACAACTTATCCTAACTAAACTATGAAATCTTTCTTGCTTGAAAAATATAGCTAGATGAAAAGATTTCTTGCTAAGAACTTAAACAAAATAAAAATAAGAGGGCGACTATAGTTTGAGCTATCTTGATTATGTTGTTTGTCCAAGCAGGATCAGTTGATCCCATAAATTGAGAGCCGTTGGAGAGCAATTTGAATCTCGTGATTTTAAATAGAGTTGAATTGATGTGAAAAAAAAAAAGCAGAATGATTTTATAGCCGAAGAAAAAAATGTCAAATACTGTTTCTTCCTTATCGGATGGAAGCCTTGCTTGCGTTGTTGTTCCTCCAACTTTGGTATTCTTCTTGTTTAGATCGCAGACGTATGATAAGATGAAACATCAGATTTCATCTTATGAGTTGATCTGATCGATCGATCCACGATGGAGTCTTCTCGCTGACTTAGCTTCAACCGGCCGACTCGAGCGAAGAGTCTTCTGGTCTTATCTTACGGAAGTCATCCGATCTTCTAAGATTCGAGGTTTTGAAAGCGAATTCGATAAAAAATTCTTGAGATTCGACCTTTACATATTGAGTTCCCATATGTGACCTAAGAAGGACAATCAAAACCGGTCTCCTAAGAACATACTAAGAATTATTACATGTGTTTTGGAAAATCAAAACTATAAATTTCCCAACACGTTATCGCGATTTACCCATTTGGAAATATGAGATAATCGTCTTACCCATTCCTAAAAAAGCTCAAAAAACGCTTTCAGAAAGAAAAAAAGCAAGAAGAAGAAAAAAGAAAAAAACATCGTGGTGATCGAAGAATCACGTAAGAGGTCCGAATTACCCCCCATTAAAGATCCCAATGATACGTCCCGAATATGGTCCAAAGGATTGGATGTTACCAGCACCAACATTATCGAACAAACGTAAAAGGATGGAGAAGCGTGCCTTTTAAAGATTCTCGTGAAGGTGGCGAGCACATCATGGCTAAAGACGCCACCCTCACACCAAATTATGTTTTCGACGATCTCGATGGTATAATCACTCCCCACAATGACTCCTTAACCATCGAACTCCTCCCGGTTGAAGGTGCACAAAAATTCTGTTTCGTCAACACTGCACCAAATGGAAAAGCAAGTTGGGGATTTGAGAAGTTATATTGAACAGTGTGATCATACCATTATGGGTTTTGGGGAATCAGAATCCCCCTATGGTATGATTAGGTTAGAGTCGAATTAGAATCAACTCGAACTAGAATGCTAGATTTTGTAATCGTCGATGTCCGCTCACTTATAATATAAGGTTTCTAGGTCGCCCGCTTATTCGTGAATTTAAAGCGGCTTGTTCTACGACATTATTATTGTCAAATTTCCAACACAAGATGGAACAGGTAGTGTAAAAAGAGATCAAAAGAAAGATTTGTTTGTCATTCATGTACCGTAAAAGTAAAATATCGTTAACATGATGGAGCAAACATGGGAGATCGGAGAGTCAAGTCAATGAGCAAATACGTTTGCCAAAAAGTCCTTTGACAGCACAAGTTTGTGAACACACCTCCTCTGTCGCGAACACAACATAATCACAACGGATCTCCTGGACCTAATGAATATTGATCCGCCAAACGAGCAATCGGACTAGAACCTCGCATCCTATGGAGGTTGATGACAACACCGGGTGTCTAAGATCCTCGGTGGAAACAAAAAAGGAAGGAGCAACACTAAACAACCGGAGTCTATCAACATAACCAACAAACTCGAGTTAAGTGTTCATTGGTTCGAATTACAACCAATTCAACAGAAATGATTGCTTATCTTCAAGCAAACTTGATGTGTTCGCATGGTCGCACGAGGACATGGTTGACATTAATCCTAAACATGCAAACCATCCATCACAAACTCCGTGTCGAACGCTTCAGTCCTGTATGCGATGAATAGTGAAATCAAAAAGTTCTTCAAATGTAAAGGTTGTAATAGAAAATGCCCAAGATGGCTTCACAATGTGTTGCAAAACTAATTTTGATCTTGGAGACTATGTATTGATTTCCTTTGGTTTAAACAAGGCATGCCCGAAAGATAATTTCCCAATGAAGCCTATTTGAGGTCTGACCTAAGCTCATGACTTTCATGGATGCATTTGTTGGTTATCACCAAATAAATCCCGACGATCAAAAGAATACGGCCATGTCAATGAAAAGAATATGTCATGTCGGATTAAAGAATGCTTTGGAGCAACATATCAACGTTTGGTGAACAAAATGTTAATTCACATCGGCGAACAATTGAGGTATATATTGATGATATTGTGGTAAAGAGCGAACATAAAGAAGACCACATCACCCACCTCGATAAACGTTTGATATACTCGAGTACAACATGAAGCTAAATCAAGAAATGCGACTTTGGGGTTCACTCAGAAAATTCCTCGGACATATGGTTAGTCAATCGGGGATTGAAGTAACCCATCAAAGATTCAAGCCATGCTCGATATCAGCCCCCGAGTGTGAAAAGAGGTCCAAAAGTTAATCGGATGTTTAGCTTCCGTAGTTTCGAATATCAAGAATCGGGGACAAATGCAAACCTTTCTTCGATGCATTGAAGAAAGGAAAATTCCAATGGACCGAGCATTGCCAAAATGCATTCAATCATTGAAGTAGTACCTTGCAGGTTCATATCTAAGCCTGTCCCCAAACTTTATCTCATCTTGCTACATCCTAACATGCAATCAATGTTGTGCTCAATAAAGAAGGGGACCAACACTTGCCCGCTTACTATAAGACAATCAAAACGAAAGAATAAAAAATTCATTCAAATTCATCCTCAAGGGGTTAGAACATAAACTAGAAAGAAGGAAAAGGCAATGGCGATTTCATGGTCAATATATCCATGCAAGCAACATAAGTTGATCAATCATTCAAACAATCAACATTCATTCCTCAACCATCCGTTTTGAGAGAAAACAATTCAATATGCAATTCAAATTAATTTACAAAAAAGTGTATCAACAAAAGAGAGAAGCAAAAAAAAAAAATTACCAAATTTACAAAGTATGGAAGACACAACCGGACATTGTAAGTCGAAACCTTATAACAAAAAAAAAAAACTGAAGAAGATAAAAATTACACAACATATGTTCGCAAAGCAAAAAATTACACCAAAAGGAGCAAATTTATAAAATAATGGGGGTGGACCTAAGAGAAATGTCGCCCGTAATCATGTATTCATGTCCACCAAGAATGGTTTATTCAAAGATCCATTCGCAAAATGGGGATGGATCGGCCCATTTCCTTTGCACGTCGAAAAATTTTGATGTGGTTGCCGTTAATTACTATACTAAATGGGCGGAAGCATGGCCATTGTCAAAATTACGAACAAAGAATGTGGAACTTTGTTTGAAAAAATATCATTTGTCATTTTGGGCAAAGAAATCACTAAAGAATGTGGATAAAGGGCAAACAATTCGTTGAATTTCACGATGTCTCGAGCCACTCTTCCCCTCCCCGGATAAATGGACAAGTTGAGGTATCAAGCATACCCTCAAGGCGGACTTGATAATTCCAAGTTGGGTCAAGAGTTGTTTAAAATATTATGGGCCTGGAAAACTTTCGACATCAACTAGGAGACCCCCTGCAACATTTGGTCGCGGTCGTTATACCAAAGATAAATCAAAATTCGAGTCATCGAACAATGACTTTTGGAGAGCACATTAATGACCAAAGGCCATGAACTTTTAGAAGAAAAAGAAGGATCGAATTTTCAAGAATGCCATGTACAAAAGAGGTCGAGAAGTTCTACAACTCCAAAGTCCGAACACGCAGTTCAATGTGGGGAGGTTTTAAGACTTTGAATAGGTATCAAGTGGTGTGTTTCGTTCAAGGTCCATTCAGAGTTCTGAACGCTTGCTAAACGAGGCGTATGATTTGGAAGATCTGAATGGAGTCCCATTGTCCTAATCGTGGAATGCATCAAATTTGAAAAAATACTATCAATAATGACGAGCATAACCGGCCGAACAAAGTCAGCCACATAGTAATAGCTGAATTCTCCACACAAATTGAAGCAAGCACAATTCGCCGAACAAAACTAGCTATTCAAATTTGAACGAGCACAAATTCATCCCAAGACGAAAGCTTTCGAAAAAAGAACATATTATGTTCGACACATATCTTCAAGAAGGAAATGCTGGCCAGCATTATCGAAACACAGAAGATATGTTTCAGAACGAGTTGACAAGTGGTGGCAACCAAGAAAGGGATGAGTCAATCTTTGAACAAGAGTGACAAAAAAGCCATATGTCAAAAGGAGGAGCAAAAGTAAGAGGGCCTTATGCCAAAGACTAGCTTGGGATAGTTCTATAAATAGAGGCATCTTAAAGCGGAGAAAAAATAGATGAAGAAGAAAAAAAGAAAAATACTACAGGCCTCGGTGTGCCTCTGATCGAAGAATCCGGCCTCGATTCAAATTTATCATTCTGTCGGCATCCGCCTAGTATGAGATTTATACCCATATATGACACTCAGAAACACGCGGGTTGAAGCTCGTTCGCCTCAAGATGCTGGTCATGGTTGCCACTCACATTACTCGAGCGATGATTCACTAGTCCCCTATGCATCCCCAAAATCTCCTCCGGGGATGTCATGGTGTCCGCCGAAGCAATATCACGGATCTTTGATGCTCGAGCATCTACCGAATGGTGCGAAATTTAGCAAATATAGCCACATGCTGCATGTTTCTTTGAAGATAATCACAACTTGTCCCGGGAGGACAAAAGCTTATCTTCTTCTTTGCTGAGCATGTTACTAAAAAAAAGGGTAGAACAGATGATGATGCCACATGCTTGTCAACATCAATTCCGCGGACAAGGTGAGGCGGTTAGGTCCTCAGAAAAGGTTTTAAATCCAAAACCATAGTCTATAGTTGTGTAATTGATAGTCTTCTTCAAATGTAAAGGTTGTAATAGAATACAATGTGTTGCAAAAATATTTTTGTTCAAGATTTTCTAGTTGAAGCCTATTTGAGGTGTTTTCCAAGGGTGGGACGGACCTAACAAAGACGACTCTTCTATGTTCACCACCGACGAGTCCATGATTCCAGCGAGTAATGGGTACGCAATCCTTTTGAACATGCTTATAGATGCCAGGGTAAGCTTGGCGGAACATGACTAAATAAGACGGACCTAAAGACGGAAGTGATCGCACCTAAATAAGATGATCACGAACCAAGAAAGGGGGGGTTCATAAAGTAACCCATCTGGTCGCACCTAAATAAGATGATCAACCGATTGCAACATCAATAAGACAATCAAAAACGAAAAAGAAGTCGAAGCGGCATAAATGTTCAAATTCATTCAGAAGAAAAGGGGCATAAACTAGAAAGCAACAAAGCAACCATCAAGCAACATAAGTATCAATCATTCATCAACAACAACATTCATCCTCAACGATCAGGTTAGAGAAAACAATTCAATATGCAATTCAGCCATTCAGTTTCAAAAGTGTTCGAACAAAAGAGAAGAAAGCAAAAATTTACACAAGTATGGAAGACACTGTTCGAACAAAAAATGAAGAAGATAAAAATTACACAACATATGTTCCTAAGAAAAAAAATTACACTAAGGAGCAAATTCATAATTGGGGGGATTAAAGAGAAATGTCGAACAAATCATGCTCGGCCCCCAAGAATGGGCTCCTTCAAAGATAGCCAGTCCAAATGCTCGCCAGGAGGTACATTTTGCTCTGCCACGGAAGGTCCCCTTTGCTCGGCCATTTTGATCGGACCGGACTTAGTTCGAGATTTTGACCAAAGAACCTCAGCGATTCACGCCCCGAGCCATCTTCCTCATCCCAGGATCATCAACTGATCCCTTATCCTGATCTGGTGGGTTGTCGATCAGGTATTGTTGGAAACTAGAAATGAGCGGGGCAATTTGCTCGCCAGTGAGCGTGTGGCGAGCAGACCGGATGGCATCAGCGAAGGCACATATATAGGAGAAGTTTGACATAGAATCGATATTCTTCATTGTGCGCCCTTGAATTTTTCGAGACCCAAACGAGTGTTGGTCTCCTCGGCAATGATAAGTTTGACCGAGTACATTCCTCTCAGTTTCCATGGCCTCGACGCCAGCTCGGAGTCTACGAAGCTCAACATTCATCTCCTCCTGAGCTCTCCGTATGCTGACCATCTCCTCCTGAGAATGATTCAGCTCCTCCTTTGCCAGATTCCTCTGAGTCCGCATTTTCTTGAACTTTGCGGGCATCCTCCGAGCCTTGGCGAGCATCTCGCTTGGGCCAACCTCGTTTCCTGAGTTTTGTTATTTCGCCTCCTTTTTCTTTGAAATTTACGATCGAGCCAAGTAGTTGGCATGAAGGTTGGCATGGACTCGGATAAACTTTCTCAGGACCCATAGATTGGCCCCCGAGTACCAAGTTGAGTCGCATGTTTTCCAAGGGTGTGGGACCCGTAGTAGACTCTTCCAGCTCGGTAGTCCATGCTCGAACGGGAGTCTGGCATTCCTTTTTTAACATGCTAATGCCCTAAACAAAACAAGTTCATTTTACAAAACCTACACATACACCCGAAAATAAGCAACAAAGCGAACAAAATTAATGCAAAAGGATTAAAAGCGAACAAAATGTAAAATCCTCGGGGGACCGGGCTTCGAGATTCAAAGGGGTCCATGACCGGGCCCGGCGGAGGTGGAAAGATGTGCAATCCATTTTAAAATCTGAAAGACCGGCCTACCCGCGGAGGTGGCCATTCTGATCGCCTCCGATAGAAGGGTTAATCACCCTAATCTGGAGATCGATGGGCTGTTAAAACAAGCCTTCTTCCCTTCCCATCGGTCTTCGATGGAGCTCTCACTCATCCCCCGCTCGCGAGCGAGAGTCCTTTTTGGTCGGCTCGATTCCCGGGCGGATCACGGATTTTTCGGCTTCGCAGCCGAAATAGCCTCTTGTTTGCTCGTTTGAGCCTCCTTTTCGAGCGAGCTCTCTTCGAGCCATCTCAAAATAACCGTGGATGTACTCAAATCAAAGAGAAAGCTATTAAAAAACAATTCATTTTACAAAAGGAAAAGAGCGAGCAAAAAGATACAAAACATATGCAAATGAAAAAAGGCAATCAAAAAGATGGTGAGGGGGCACAAACAAAAATTACTTATTCTCCTCACGGATCATTTTCGACTCGAGATCAATTTGCCAAACGCCGCTAAAATAGCCGTCGGATGTCTCTTGTCTATGCTTAATTAGGATTCCTCAAATAAAGAGTAAGTTAAAATCAGTTCAAATTGAGGAACAAAAACACACAAAATTACTTACTTCACCCCAAGTCAATAGGGATGTCTAATCGAGCATCCGTTCACACTTCCATCGCCCCCAATGAACCAGAACTTCTCTTTCCAATCACTGATTTTGTTCGGCACATCCTCAATGACTTTGCACTTGGCATTGGCCTGCATGAATAGCCATCCATGTTCGCCCTTCGGACGGGTCAAATGCACCAATCGAGCAAGTTCAGCTGCTGAAGGATAATATCTGGGCTTCATTTTGCCGAACAAAGTCAGGAAACTCATGATCATATGCCACCCATTTGGTTTAAGTTGTGTGATGGTGATATTCCATTCCACGAGCAAACGGGTGATAGCCGGATGGAGTGGAAATTGAAGGTCGGCTTCCATTGTGTCCAAATTCACGGCAACACAACCCTTAGGGGGTTGGTCGGCTCGCTCAACAGGCCCCGGTGCCCAGAAAAAGACATCTTTGGGGGTTTCGTAATTTCTATGTAGCTGAGCGAGCATATCTACATCAATCATGCTCGCTATCTTGCTCGCTGGGTACTCATTTTCAACCCTAATCCTATGAGGTTGCTCGGGCAAATCAAAACTATAACGAGCATTATACTCGTTATATGTTGGACTATGAGGGACACCAATAGGTATATCAAGTTCAGAGTTTTGCTCGCCGCCTATCCCTATGTTTGATTCAGTCACATTCACTGCCATCAAAATTCCCCCCCTCACAATATTATCATATCTATTTACATCAACATTATCTACAGTCCTAGACCTAATTTGAGTTTGGGGCAAAGAATCCTCACCTGAATCATCCGAAAAATCACTACGGACCAAGTCCCTATCCAATTCATTTAGGGCTTCGTCGGAATCGGAGGAAAGAACGGCAAACGGCTGCCGAACTTGCCAACGAAACTCCGAACTCGAGACATTCGTCCCCGGCGCGTTAGCATCGCTACGGGAGATTCTATCAACAGAAGGGGAAGAGGAACTATGGTGGTCCAATTCTAGGGAAACAGAAGAGTTTGAGCAAGAAGCCATAATCGCAATGAGAGAGAGAATGCAATAAGTTACCTGAGTAAAATCTTTCGCCGGAATGATAAAGCCCTTGCCGGAAATTTTTAAACGCAAAAAAGATTGAAGGCAGAGACGAGAGATGAGGAAAAGGGATTAAGGCGGCGAAATGAGGTATTTATAGATACCGGATTCAATTTTGAAAATCTGGCACGGAATACGAAATGACGTCAACTAGGGCCCAATCAGATTTTAACAGTCGGGCCCCATGGTGAATACAAAGCGACCCGACTGGGGGTATTGTTGTGTTCGATATAATAATTCAGCATTAATCGAACACGTAAGAGCAACACGTGTAATATTTATTAAAATAATCTCGCCCGATGGACAAGTGTGCTCGCCGACCGTCGACCAAACAAGTTTGTTCGACCAGTTCGCCACTTGCCAACCAAAGCAAACATACTCGCCACTCAGATCAAGAAAGAAGGAATCAAATAAGCTAAGTCAAGAGGACTCAGACCAACTTGAGGGCTCAGACAAGTCTGAGGCCACGAACAAGTCTGAGGACTCAGACAGCCTAAATGCTCAGACTATCCTGAAGGATCAGTATGCTCGCAACTCATATATCCTGAAGACTCAGATAAATCTGAGGGTCAGTATGCTCGGTGCTCAGACATCCTGAGGTTCAGATATCCTGAAGACTCGGACAAACCTGAGGGGTCAGTATGCTCGGTGCTCAGACATCATGAGGGTTCAGATATCCCGAAGACTCAAACAAACCTGAGGGGTCAAGATGCTTTCACTCAAATATCCCGAAGACCCAAACATCCCGAGAGACCCAGACATCCTGAAGGCTCAGTATGCTCGAGAAGGACAGTATTCCAGCATAAAATTGACATGATTAAAGGGGCGAACAAAGCATGCAGCCGAGCAAAAGATTGATTTGGACGACCAAAAGAGTGCCATATAGGCAAGCAAAAGCAAAGATCAATCTAGAAGACGGAGTTGGAAAGGTGGCAGCATCACAAGAGTTCTTGCATGGCTCGGAGTCTCCAGCTCATGCTTGCCAACCCAGCTCATGCTTGTCGGGGTGCTATAAATGGAAGAAAAAACAACAAGAGACAGGTTACAAAAAATTCCCCAGAAAGAGTTACGGTTCAAAAAATACGTTCAAAAAGGTTCACAAAAATTCGAGAGATCATCCATGCACACAGAAACCCTAGCACTTATATACCAATTTTCCAAATCATCTTCATCAAAAGTGATTCATCTTCATGAGATGTATCAAATATTGTACGTGTAAAACTCTCAATACCACATCCCTGGCTTGGTATGCCCCCAGAGTAGTCATTTCTTGACGAACTGGGTCAACAAATTCATCTTATTTACAGTTTGTTTTACACGTGCATATTTTGTTTGTGTGTTGTTACCGAATTAGCCACATAATATTCTCCAGATAAAACGACTCGCGACAGCAGTAATTTTTTCCAGATCAAGAAATATTTTTTGGATTTCTGGTTTTGGTTGAATTTGGGATTTGGGCAGGGAGTTAGTTTGAATGGATAGGGCGGTGTTGTGGCGGAGGTGGGAGATGGTGGAGGTGGGGAAAGGCGTAGGAAAAAGATGGATTCGAGTTTTAAAATCATGAAGGAAATGAGGATGGATCTGGAGTTCCAAGTTTTTTTTTCTTTTATGCACATGTTCATGTAAAAACATGAACATGTGCATGTTGATTGATGAACATATGAATGTTTATTATGTATATGTTCATGTCGAACACGTCGAAATATGTAATTTTGATTTTTTTTAGAAGAGATATGTAAATTGTTTGAATTTTAAGTATGTAATTTCTATAATATTTTGAACTACCTTGAATCGAAAAGAGAGAGAGAGTAATCTGGCAAGGTTCTTATTCAATGGTAATATGTGGGGGAGAGAGAGTAATCTGGCAAATCGAAAAATAAGAATCATGGGGCAAATCGAAAAAAGTAGTTGAGAGAGAGTAATGGGGCAAATCGAAAAGAAAATCAGAATCTGATTGCATCACGTGAACTGTACTAGCATGTTGCTCACTTTGACCACAAAAAAAGAGTCATGTGACCCAAGTCCACCAAATCCAAAAATAAGGGTATAAGGGTCTTTCTTACACCCATTTTGCACCTGGTACTAATTAATAAAATTTTTTGTACTTTAGACTAATTGGGCCTTGGGCCTTGCACCAGAAATTAATTCACTCTTAATATATTCTCCAGCCCACATATGCGGCCCATTTGTACGATTTTGAAGATTAAAAACCAAACAGTTGTTGTTCAATTTTCGGTGCCGCTGGGAATTAAAAAAGCGTGCTTCTATTTCAGCATTTTTAAAAGGAGAGCAGAACAAAATACAGCGGACTCCACCAGAAACTTTTGGACACATTTCAGAATTGGAGTGGAGTTTTTTTTATATTTTTCTAGGGTTTTAGCTATTGGAATTTTTTTTCTTCCACCATTAGTTTTCAAGTGATACTTTTCATTTTTCTAAGCACTTTTTAATATACATTTCATTAGAAATTCATAGTTTAGTTAGATTTTAAGTGTTATTTTCATTTACAAGCAAGGATGGAAGGAGTTTATGCTTTATATTTCAAGTTTTCTATCTATTTTGTATTTTGAAGTAATATCTTTCTATAATCTCTTGTTTAATATGTGTTTGTTATATTTCTTCATTTTGGCCTTGGATTTATATCCTAGAACCATGGGCTAAGCTTTAATTGCTTCGGGTGTTGGATTTATGGGGGACATTGATGGGTTTATGAACTAATTGATTGATCATGTCTATATGAGTGATTTTCTATAGTTTCTATTATTGTGGGTTTAATGTTTTATATATCTTGTTGATTCTATTAACTAACATTCTTGTTTTTGTGTATTACAACTAGGGTTGGGTATGCATGATTAACGTGTGAGTAAGAGTTTCAATTGGATATGTTGATGTTACTTAGTAGTTAGTTCAGTCAAAAGTTGGTTAGTGGCTAGAACGACGACAATAGACAGAGATTGATGAGGAGACGATGTCTAGGAATTAGTAACCGTGTTGAAATTTCCTATTCGTCACAATCTTAGAAGCATATAGGATTAATTAGGTGCTAGTTAATTCACGATGTTCTCCTAGGTCTCAAAAGGGTTTGGTCTACATATTTTAATTATTGCTCCTAGCTAAATCACCACTTATAATATAATTGAGTAGTTGGTTTGTAAACTTGTTATTGACCCTACATAAGGAAAACACCTGGAGCAATTATCTCACTCTTGCACTTTCTCTCGAAAGTTAGTTTAATTGCTTAAGTATTTTTGTTCTTACATTACTTAATTAGTAGTTTATTGTTAGTTTAAATTCTAGTTGTCTTTAATTGAAAGTTGGTACTTGAGTTAATTTACTTTAAAAATCCCAAAAACACTTTAATCGATTCTATAATACTATAAATTCGTATAACTTTGGGGGTCTACTGCTCTCCTAGTCTTTTAGGTTCCATAAATACTTGGTAAAATTACTTACACTACTACTACGGTCTCGTACTCTTGTGGGGGAATAGGAAAATATTTTTCGCTAAAATTCTGATCAAGTCACAAGGCAAGCGACCCGGGTACAACTCAAGCTCTAACTAACAAAGCTCACTGCCGTGAGTATCCTTTCATCCAGATTTGCTTCGACAATCGCAGTGGCGGGATATAGGTCGCCTTGGTCACATTTGATGGCAAGAGATCCAGGCCACCTCCGAAGAGACATGACCGCATTCCAAAGAAGCGGAGATCGCATATCAATTAACCAAACCCTATGGGTTAACTGAAGAAACCTTGTGGGCTCAAAAAGTTACACGAGTTTAGAAAATGAGAGAGAGAGAAGACGTTAAGAAAATGGTTGAAAATCATATATGAGTGTGGTGAATTCTTCGTCTAAAAGTTCCACAAACTTTGGCACATTGATGAATATGATCTATTTACGACTTCTTGTTATTTTATATTTGCTCTCGTTGATCGTCACCCCAAAATTTTAAATCATGATCAATCTTTCTTGTATCAACGTTGACTTGAATCTGGTAATACATGCTTGGTTAATTGTAGCATGCACTCTTGTAGCCTGAAATACACAGACAATGCATTACTGTGGCAATTTTGAAAGGTCTTTGTATGTTACTATACTAATGGGGCAATTTTTGAAATATAAATATCGATTTTCATACCTCCATGTCGTGGAATACACATTCTAAATATTAAATATTTCTTGTTTCCAAATGGAGATGCACAATATTCTTGAATCAATTGAATCTTTAGAGCCCACCGTGTTTTACAAAAACTGAGAAGAAGACCATCTGCAATAGAAGTTGAAACTAGAAAAGATAAAATGTAAATACTTGGAATAGAATAGAGAATAACAAAGTGATATAAATTAACAAATGAAAGAGGACGATGACATCAGTTAAAAGGTCGGTGAACAGTTTAGTAGATAACAAATGTGTTTCAGCTGAATGTGTCAAGTGAATAATCCATACATGAAGATGATTTTATACTTTCGGTTGGATATTACTATACATTCAGTTATGTTCTAGAATATTCGTGTTTGAAAATGTAAAAAAAAAAAAAGTTCGTGCATGTACCTAAAATCTGAAAATGCAGATGTACAGATTTTTAGAATAGCTCCAAAAAGATACACATGAGGTTAATACTTTATAAAATCTATAGTCTAAATTTAAGTTTATGATTTTTTAAGGATTTGCAGCAAATGATTATCATATTGCATTTATTATGCTTAAATTAGCATAGACTTTAATAGGTTAGCGGATTGCAAAAAGCGTGATGTATTGTAAAACCGTGCAAAGATAATTCAACAAATAATAATAAAGCAAAACAATTATCATATATAGCTGAAAGTGTGTGCGCGTGTATTTTTTCAGAGTGTTGTTGAAAATGTTGTGCAACATATAAAACAACATATGACAGCAGAAGTATTAAAAACGCAGTGCAAAGGATTTCAAAATTTTGTATAGTCTTAATTCAGACTATACGAACCTCATGGTTAAAAACATCACTATAACAAGTAGTGAGATACACAAGAATCTCTTACAAGATCCTAAAAGGTGTAGTGAAAAACCACACACCAAAAGCAATTTATTCAATAAAGAAACTAGTGATCTTATTCAACCTAAAACTTGATCTAATCAGATAAACACAATAGTGATGAGAAATGTTGGGATACACTCGACCATTACAAATAGAATAACATCGACCCTCACACTCCACTCACGGTTGTGTCTCGGTTGCTACTCTCTAAAGTTTGGAGTAGAGCAAATGGTATTTCACTTTTCCTCAAACTTGAATGTCGACCAATGCAGTGTATTTATAGACTTGAAGATCAACTGCATTGTCCTATCCACTAGGCTTGGATAGCCTTGAACATCTCCTCCACTATCTCCATGATCTTGGTGTAACCACCCATGATCTTTCTATTCTCACTCCACCACAGTGCAACTGCCTGACAATAACCAAATTTGTCTTCAACCTGCAATGTAGAAAACATAGAAAAACACATCTATTAAAACGGAGTCAGTGTTAGGAGAAATGACAAATTTATGATGTTGTGCAGAATGTTATTCAACATATGGAACAACATACGTGCAACATCAACAATAGCAATAAAATGGGTGATAACTATTTTTAGTCCACTATCTCGACCCCTGTGCATTAATACTTATTGTGAGAGCATGAGATTACAATTGTAGTAGCAAGAAAAGTTGTTTGTAAAACCTTTTTTTGGGCACGTTTGCTCCCGTTGAGGTGGTGAGGTTTTCTTCTCCCCAAAGTAAGAGTACTTACTGGTCGGTGAGTTTTTTCCAGCCGTGTCCCCGGTTCAGTCCGTCTTTCATGCGGTGAATTGCTCGACATCTTCTCCTGCAATCTCTTACAGAGAGGTTCTAGTTTCAAAGTTTTCTCCACTCCGGCTGTCGGTGAGCTTCTCCGACCGTGATCCCTCTGGAATTAAATCTTCTTCTTCCCGCTAGGGTGCTTGGCACTTGATTGCGGCGTTGGGGTTCACCCCAAATTTGGTACTTATCGATTTTGTCCACAAAGTACAGTGCTGGTGATTTACGCGACACTTACGGAAGAGGTTTCCGGCTAAGAATCTCAAACCTCGGTAATCTTCCTCCGAAGTGCTTATCTTCTTCTGTCCTTTTTGTGGGTTTCTGTATTCTCGTAGCCTTGTTAGTCGATATGCGGATTTGTGGACCGCTGTCTTGGGTATTTGTTGTTAGTCTTTGCCAATATCTGCCCTTTAGGGGGGATTTTTTAACTTATGTCATAAATCCTAAGAATGGGCTGGTGGGGTTGGATCAGTCCCTCCAGTTGATATGAGTTGTATAATATGGAACACACGAGGCCTTGGCAATCACCGTGTGTTCCTTTCGCTCCGTCGATTGGTTATGGAGCATCGTCCGTCATTACTTTTTGTGTCGGAGTTTAAAATCTCAACTATGTTGGGGTCTAGTTGGAAAGCTGTGTTTAATTTTGTTGGGTGTGTCGGTGTTGATCCTTGTGGTAGTAGTGGTGGTTTGCTACTTTTTTGGGATGAATCAATGAATGTGTCGTTGCGTTCTTATTCCTCAGGCCATATAGACTGCTTAATTTCTCATGATTCTATTGTATGGCGCTTTACCGGATTTTATGGCAACCCTTGTGCTCATTTGCGCCATCATTCCTGGGACCTTTTACGCAAACTCAATGCTTTGCCTTTGATTGGGGATGATGCGTGGTTGGTGGGAGGTGATTTTAATGAAATCTTCTACGCTTCGGAAAAGAAAGGGGGTGACATACGACCGTTAGCTCAGATGAATGGGTTTCGGGATGTGGTCAACGAACTGGAGCTATCTGAAATCCTCGCCAAAGGCCCTCATTTTACATGGATAAATAAACAACAATGAAGGAATCTTGTTCTGGAGAAGCTTGATAGATTTTTAGCAAATGAGGAGTGGTTCGATTTTTTTCCTAATATGGAGGCGTCCAATTTGGAATTCTACCACTCGGATCATAGGCCAATTAAACTTTGTTTTAATTCCTAACCTCCTATTCCTAATCACCCACTCTGCTCATCATTTCGTTTTGAAGCTAAATGGTTGATGGAGGACTCGTATGAGAATACATTCCAGGAGGCTTGGTTCTCTACAGGTAGAGATGCATCGCTGAATGATAGACTTCTTGCAAGTGGTCGATTTCTTAAGTCTTGGGTGTTGGGGAATTATGGGTGCCCGGATCTATTCGAGTTGAATTTAAATACATATTTAAATTAATCAATTAATTACTAACATGAATTAATCCTAATTAAATTCAACATAATAATTAATGAACAAATAAACATCATGCGTACACGTATTTCACGTAAAACCTAAGCATGCGGAATCTAGGAATTAATTAAATACTAACCTCTCGTAGAGACAACCGCTGAGACGTTGGATCAACCCAAAGTGCCTTCTAAATTTGTCCCACGTCCACGAACGTAATCCGGTGGGAGGATTATCAACGAACGATTTTAGTCTTAAAAGAGAAAATAAAATTTTTGGCTACCACCTTTGTGGATTTCTAATTTTTCCAACACATGAAATTGCACTTGGGGATGAAAAACTCATCTCCTATTTATAATACATGAGTTGGTCAAAATTTAGCCCTAGGAATAAGATGGGAAAATATTTTTCTTGATCTCCAAGAAATCTTGAATATATCCAATATATTCTTTTCTCCATAATTAAAATATTTCACAAAATATCCCACCTCCTTATATTATAGATATTTTAGAAAATCTCACATAAGTAGGGAAGAAATAAGATCTTTTTCCTTTCTTGAACTTATGGGATAAACTTGTATCTCAAGAATACTTATTCCACAAGATCTTTCCAAGAAAATCAAGAAAAAATATTTTCTCTCTCCCATCTATTATTTTCGAAAATAATTAGGAAAAATGGGCCAAAATATTTTATTCTCCTTTTCATTAATTGGACTTTAGTTTGGGCTATTTGAGGGACCTTTAGGAGAATTAAGATTGGACCTCCAATGGGCTATGAAGTTTTAATATTTAGCCAAAATATTATTCAAGCCCATTAATATTAATTTACTCCACTATAAAATTAATATTGAACTATCCATCTTAACCCACATTACGACTTCACAATAATATGGCTCCCGGTTATTATTTCCCGTGTTTAAGATTATTTAGTCCACTAATTAATTAAGCCACTGAAAAAGTTTTATATTAATTAATATCTTTATCCTAGGATTAAAGATAGCTCAACATTATTATCCATACCGGAAATAAATTTCCACTTGCAAGATTTGGTATGATAAAGATTCTGAGCCCACCAAGGGGATAAATCAAGCAAGCCGTACTTGCACGCGATTCTCCGTATTAAATCTTAGCAATCATCATGTAACTAATAATATTGTCCAAGATACAAGGTATCAAATCGCATTGATTCTCTTCCCATCATAAGTCAAAGCAATAGTTATTAATTTCACACGATCCTATTTAAGGAACGGAGATTAAGAAATAACGCACCACTGAGGTCTAATTCTTGTATATTCAGTACCGAAGAATTTATCCTCCTGTAGGTCCTTTTCAGTGCATCAGGATGCACTAGTGTAATCCCTTGGTCAAGACAAGTCAATCCGAGCCTTACACTTCAACCTTTCATGATGGGTTGTTCATTTCCATCTGGGTTGTGAATTTGTACTTAGTCACGGGGAAGTGTTAATTTGATCTTCTGTGATCTGGTATCACCAAATTAATTACAACGTAACACGTACTAACTTTATCGAACGGGTATGCAATAAATATATATAACATTCATTCATATTTAATGCAGCATGTGATAAATAATTTATTTCAGTAAAATAAATAAGAAATTAAGTTTGGTTATACAAAGTAAAAGCATACTTTTCAATATAACCCCAACATTGGGCGAGGGAGATAGTGGGAAATATTATGAACAAAATCACTAAAATTAGACAACAACTTAACGAGAAGTTGGATGAGGCAGATATTAATTGGGATATAGAAGAAGTTATCAAATTAGAGCGTGAACTTAAGAAATTATACACTCAAGAGGAATTATTCTGTCACCAGCGGTCGAGAAACCAGTGGCTAAAAGTAGGAGACAAGAACACGAAGTATTTCCACACTTCGGCATCTATTCAAAAGAAGAAGAATACTATTAAAGGGCTGCAATCTGATGCTGGCAGTTGGATCTCTGATCATAATGGTATTGCTAATATCGTGACAAACTTTTATACGAGCCTCTTTTCTTCACAGGATCCTAGTGATAGAGAGATTCGTATTGTCACGAAGCGGTTGAGCCATGTGTTACGGATGAGATGAATTCGGTCCTGTCAACCCCTTTTTCTTTGGAGGAAGTTAAGAAAGTGGTGTTTGATCTTAGTCCTTCAAAAGCACCGGGTCCGATATGGTTTTCCAGCTAATTTTTTTCCGAAATCCTGGGACATTGTTCAAGGTGATGTTAACCGCCAGGTTCTCAGTGTATTGAATGGGGGATGCTCGATGGAGGACTGGAATAAAACGGTAATTACTCTAATCCCAAAAGTTAGAGATCCCAAGCTTATGAAAGACTTTAGACCAATCAGTCCTTGCAATGTGAGTTATAAGATAGTTGCTCGGCTATCACTAATCATTTTCGGGGGGTTATGGCTAAGATAATTGATCCTACAAAGACTGCTTTTATTCCGGGGCGTCTTATAACGAATAATGTGCTAATTGGATATGAATGCATGCATTGGCTCCGTAATTCGAAGAGTAGGACTGCATTTGCAGAACTGAAACTTGACATGATCAAGGCGTAAGACCGGATTGAATGGAGATATTTGGAGTGTCTAATGCGCCGAATGGGCTTCTCGGAGCACTGGATTGATCTTATCCTACGCTGTGTAAAACCGGTTTCTTATTCGTTCAAAATTAATGACTCTATTTTGGGGAATATTAAACCGACTCGTGGCCTTCAACAAGGGGATCCGTTGTCCCCTTATCTATTTGTACTATGTGCTCAAGGGTTGTCCTCTCTTATCACAAGGAGTTTTCGAGAAAAATGGATTCGAGGCATATGTATTGCACGGGGCGCCCCTATTGTTTCTCATCTTTTTTTTTTTTGCTGACGGTAGTTTGGTCTTCTTTAAGGCCACTAGATTGAATTATGAAAATCTTAAAAATTGCTTGGTTCAATACGAGAGAGCTTCTGGACAAATGATCAATTATGATGAATCTGCGATTACATTCAGCATGAACACTCTGACTCAAGTTAAAAAGAGTATTCGTTTGAGTTTAAATATGTCGGTTTGTCAGGGGTGATGTGAAATTTATAGTTTTGATGAAAGTTCCAAAAACACATGTAATAGGACCAGTTTGGATATTTACGTGATAGGGTTTAATTAGATTGATGGGTGGGGGTCCAAGCACTTCTCGAAGGTAATGATTGAGGTTCTCATTAAACCGATTTTAGATAGGTCATTCCCTCTTATGCAATGACTCAATATGATCAGGTCGATTTGTGACGACATGGAACACCTTTGTTGTAATTTTTGATGGGGCTCGAAGGATGGAGGCAATAAGCTTCATTGGTGTTCTTGGGATGAATTATGCAAAACAAAAGTTGAAGGGGGTTTGGGTTTTAAGAAGATATCTCTTTTCAACAAAGCACTCTTGGCTAAGCAACTTTGGCGGATTATAGCTGACCCTAATTCTTTGGTTGCTCGCCTCTTTAAGGCACGATACTTTAAACATGTTGATGCCTTGGAGGCTACTGTGGGATCTGGTTCTTCGCATGTTTGGAGATCTCTATGTTAGAGCAAAGACTTAATTGAGTCGGGTTTACGATGGAATATCAAAGATGGAGAAACGGTATGAATATTTCGTGATGCTTGGGTGTCGAGATTAGAAGGAGGTCGTATCTCTTCTCAGATTGCATCTGGTTCTACTGTCTCCAGATTTATCAATATAAATGGTTTGTGGGACGACGAGCTTATATAGCAAACCTTTTTGCCTTGTGAGGTAATTCTTATCTCGCAACACTCCCCATTATCCCCTCTTCTATCTTGTGACCGCTATTGGTTCCCGAGAAAAAAAAAAAGGTACTCTGTGAAGTCTGGATACAATTTATATTGAAAAAAGGCGCAAAATATTTGATAGGCAAGAAGTTGCAAGTTCCTCTACTTCTCCACATGAACAAAAAGTTGGTGGGCTTTTATTTGAGTCTTCATCCCACCACCTAAGGTTAACATATTTCTGTGGAAGATGGCTAGAAACTTTGTGGCAATGGAGGGAAATTTAGCGAGACATCATGTCACTGCTCACCAAGATATTGTATGTGTGGGTATACGGATGCGGATACACTTCATGTTTTCTTCTTTTGCCGTGCTATTAGTCATATTTGGAAAAAAATATCATATATGGTGTCACTTTAAACATATGGGGTCTCTAGAATATTTGGGATATGTTGTTGTGGATTAAGGACAACAATATTATTCCAGTGGAACATGTAGCAATGTTATGTTGGGGGTTTTGGCGTGAAAGGTGAGACATTAAACATGGAGCGCACAAATCTGGTACAAATATCATCTTAGCCAATTGGGTGTTAAGGTACTATCATGAACATCTTTTTTCTTTCGAAATGCCATATCGCCAATTAGTCGCGGTGCAAAACCTGGTTTCTTCCTTGTTGGGATAAAACGAAGACATTCATGGGGGCGTGATGAAGGTAGATGTGAGTTATGACGAGAGCACGACGAGATTTTCTATGGGGGTGGTGATATACAATAAGGACCTGCACCTCATTGCTGCTTTTAATGAGCTAATTAGGAGTCCAGGTTCTGTTTTGGCGGCAGAGCAACAAGCTCTCCGAGTTGGTTTGCTGTGATACAACGAGATCTTCACTCGTGGTGTTTCTATTTTTACAGATTCACACGATGCGCTTCATGCTATTCAAAGTAAAGTCAATTATTTGTGGCTGGAAGGTGCAACGTTATCATTATTGCGGGAAGTTATGGAGACGGTCGAAGTGCATGGCATTTCTTACGTCCCTCGTACTCAAAATCAGGTTGCGCATGGTTTAGCGAAGTTTGCTAGTTCCTCCTCGGTTTCTCATGCTTGGTTACACCTTTTGTTTTCCTTTTTTGGGGCTGAAGATTTGAGGCGGAAGGAATTTATGTAATTTCCTCTTATATGAATTATAAAAAAAAAAAAAGTTGTTTGTAATTTATCATTGCACTTGATCTAGCCTTCAACTAAACTTCCTGCTCCCGACAGTGGCGGACTTACATTGGTACAAGGGGGTACAACTGTACTGTCTGTACCCCCATATTGATATGTTTTTAGCTATATACCTTTGCATGTTGTGTAGTTTGGCGCAGTGGTTTAGCTGAATGTTTTCAAATCTGATGATGCATATGTCCCGAGTTCGAATTGTTTTAGCTACGTTTTTACTTTTTAACTCCAAACATTTCAGGAGTTATTTCATAAATTAATTTCCTGTCCTCCTTTGTTTATTTTTTAACTCCAAACATTCCAGGAGATATTTCATAAATTAATTTCATGTCCTCTTTTGTTTATTTTAAATTGAAATTGTCTCTTTCTTCTTTGATTATTAAATTAAATTGAATCTTTGTTTATTTTTTAACTCCAGACATTTCAAGAGCTATTTCATAAATTAATTTCATGTCCTCCTTTGTTTATTTTTTTAACTCCAAACATTTCAGGAGCTATTTCATAAATTAATTTCCTGTCCTCCTTTGTTTATTTTAAATTGAAATTGTGTTGGACCCAAAAAAAAATCCGATTTAAAAATCGTAAAATCTCAAAGGGAGGTGACTTTGGAGGTGACTTTAAAATTTTTGCGAATGTTTTATGCAGATTTACTAAAGTATGTTTGACAGTTAATGTTGGTCCCGGTGAAAAACCCGATTTTGCACGTGCGGAAGCAAAACATTTCATTACATCATGTCATATAAAATAAAGATATTTTAATGGTGATTCCAGGATTTTTTTTTTTTGAGCTCATGTGTTGTGTTTTGCTTATGATCGAGTGCATAGACAATTTAAGAAAAAAATGTAATATGGTGTCACTTTTTAAACATAACTCTAAATATTTGGGATATGGTTTGGAGACTAAGGACAACCTACATCCGATCCCTGAACATGGGAAATTCCTTCAAACACTTCTGGGCTTTTGGACTAAAGGTGAGAATTTAAACATCAACTAGGCCCCGAGCTTTTACAAATATCATCTTAGTTTATTACTCAACCCGACCTTGATTTACACTAACATGTAGTTTACTAACTCAAATGCCTTATCACCCTCTTAGGCTCGCCTCTTAGATGTTTAACTTCACACTCCTTGGGACTTATCACCCTCATTCATGGGGGCCTAACAACTACCTCAGTTTCACCACTAGTTATCTCTTACGAGAATTTCTTTGGGTTTGGTGTTGTCTCCAACTATGGTGAGATTTTCCCATACATTTGTTTAGCCTCAATGCTCCAGTTGTGAAAATCTCTCTAAGCTTATGATACAACAAGTGGGTTGCTTAGGTTGGGTTCTAGAACACTCTTTGAATATATTTGTATATCTTCACTTGTGTTCTATTTTGGGAATGCTTGACTATAACGCTCTTGGCTCAGTGGCATCTTGTGCAAAGTAATATCCACACTTAATTTGATGGAAGATCTTGTATTTATAGTGTGGATTTGAATGGAGACCGTTGGAGAGATCACATTCAAATCCATACTTATTCTCAAAAATCGAGTTTCTGCGGGTTTTTCGGTGGTTGTCTTCCTTCCTCCTTGGTCCACGTCATGCTTGGATTCCAGACAGCTATATTCCTTTTGGATTGAAGATTTGGAACATTCAGGATATTTGAGCATTTTCTCATATTCTTGAGTCTTTAAAAAAAAAATCTTTGTTGATTATCATTGCCTTGATCTCTCCTTCAACTAAACTTCTCTGCTCTTGAGTTTCTCTGAGTCTTCCATTTCTCTGAGCCTTCAGTTCCTCGGTCTCATCTTGATATGATTTTTTTCATCTATATTGACCTTCTAACATGTTCTGTATCTTGTGACTATACATTTAGCGAATATTATCCTGGAACACTCTAAAAACTGATCAAATGACTCATCTATCAAGATTATCCCGAACATTAGCTACTTTTTTAGGGTTTTTCTAATCAAAATCCTTTTATTAAATTCATTTCCCAACAATGTTAAATGGTTTTCCAATCCTCCTTTGTTTATTTTTTAATCCAAACATTCCTTTATTTCATAAATTAAGGTTTTTTCAAAAAAGCTTTTGTTTATTTTAAATCTGAAATTGTCTCCATTCTTTTTGATTATTAAATTAAATTGAATAGTTATTTAACCGAACTCTCTTACGAGGATTCATTTCAAGAGCTATTTCATCCAAATTAATTTCATGATCTCCTTTGTTTTTTTTAACTTGGGATTATCGGAGCTATTTCATAAATTAATTTCCGCATCCACCTTTCGTTTATTTTAAATTGAAATTGTCTTGGACCTCGAAAAAAAATCCCATTATAAAACCTCGATGAAAAAAGTTTTAAAATCAGGTGACTTTAAAATTTTTTTCCAACGTTTTATGTAGATTTACTAAAGTATGACCAACAGTTAATATGAAAGCAAATAAGAACACACATATTTTTATAGTGGTTCGGAGTCCAACTCCTACATCCACTCTTCCCTGTCAGCAGGGGCACCAACTAAACTAACTGGACTTAGATTAATGTGTTAGTCCAACACAATACAACAAATGTTTAATGAGTTCTCACTCTCTCGGGACTTATCTCCCTCACGGGATCGCCTAAAGATGTTTAATTAGTTCTCACTCTCTCGGGACTTATCTCCCTCACGGGATTGTCTACCCTCCCTTGCAGGATTGCTTCTTAACTACCTCACTTAACCACTAATTCTCTCTCAAGAAAGGGTTTGGGTTTGGTGTTATACTAGGTGAGATTTTCCCTTACATTGTTTTAGCCTTTAAGCTAAGGTTGGGAAAATCTCTCTAAGCCTATGATATGGCAGTTATGCTTAGATATAATGAAGAACACTCTTGGGTAAATCGGGATATTTAATGCTTTGTGTTCTTGAATGGAGATGCTTGAATATTTGGCTTTAATCTTCACTTTGCAGCATCCTCCATTGTCTTCTTTTGAAGATAGTGCAATGTATTTATAGTGTGGATTTGAATATTACTGTTGGAGAGTAAATTCAAATCCATACTAATAATCTTTCAGCTTTTCTTTGTCCTTTTGCACTATTGCTTGCAGCTTTATGTCACATCCATATACATGTTGTTTTCTTCTCATTGGCCACCTTTTTGTGTGCCTAGCGGATCATATTTAAGCTCACATTGTTTCTTTATTCGGCTCTTCCGATTTATTTCTTTGATTCTCGTCGCAGATTTCGTTACTTTGATTTACGGTCGATTTACGGTCACCGATTTTTGGTCGCAGATTTTTGGTCGCTTTGGTGATCGGATCAACACAATGATTAGGGTCAACATCAGATCTGATCAGATCGGATTACATCCGGATCAGACGGATCGAGACGCGGCATCAAGTCACCAGATCAAGCGACCTGATCATCGCGGACAACATCAAGTCACCAGATCATCGAAAGACGACATCGAGCGAGACAACATCGACGGTCCATTTGCGTCAAAGACGTCATCGGTCGTCACCATCGGCGACCGCGATCATCAAAGACTGCTGCGATTTTTGATTTCCTCTTCTTCTCTCATGATTTCTGATTTCTTCTCGCCTGATTTCTGATTTCTTCTCGCCTGATTTCTAATTTCTTCACAGCATTACATCAGTTTTTCTTCTTCACAAATCAACATGCTTCTTCTTGTTCAGCTCATCAGTTTCTATGGAACTCATCAGTCTCGTCTCGTTCTGACCAGCCTCGTCTTCTCTTGATGAGCTCCCCCTCAACTTGTTACCTATAAGAATAAAACTAAGTCTATAAACGCAAGCTTTCTATACAACTTAGCTTGTCCTATTACAAGGTGTTTTGACATAATAATCAAAACTAAAATTATCCCAACAAATTGCCTCTTTCTTCTTTGATCATTAAATTAAATTGAATCTTTGTTTATTTTTTAACTCCAAACATTTCAGGAGCTATTTCAAAATTAAATTCATGTCCTCCTTTGTTTATTTTAAATTGAAATTGCCTCTTTCTTCTTTGATCATTAAATTAAATTGAATTGAAAGAACAAAAATTTACATTAGCTTTTCTCAAATTCATGATTTTTTAATTAGTAATTTATATTTTTTTAATTCATGTTCATTATTTATTTGAATATTATTGGGTTAATTTGTTAAGGATATGTCTTGTATACACTGTGCCCTCCCTAGTGCATTTTGGAAACTTGTGAGTTGTGACTTGTTACAGTGGAACATGCAATTATGTTTTATGAATACATATTGCTCATTTTAGTGTAACAAGTTTTAAATTTCTAAAATACACAATGAAATACACGATGCACCTAGTTCACAAGAGACCCACTGATCATTTATTTAACTATTTGACGTAAACTTGAACTTATTTGTTATAAATTAGAGTTTGTCAATGATAATGTCATAGAAGCGCTTCTAAAATATGAAGACTAGGTGGACTCTAATTTGAGTTGAAAGTAGTAATATTCATGACTTCGTTGATATTAAATAATATTTTATTAAATATATTTTGTACCCTAAATTTAAAATTCTGGGTCCACCACTAGCCCCTGAGATATCTTCTTTTTGTGGATGACATCTTTTTTTTTTGAGCCTCACTATAAGAAATTTGATAAATCGTGATTTACAAAATTAAATATAAAATCATCATTTTTTAAATCACAAAAGGTGTTTGATGACGAAATTTTTTCGTCACAAAAACGTCACCTAAAGTGCGTCATATTAGGTAAATGTGACGTTATTTAAATTCGTCATCTAAAGTTATCTTTTGATGACGCTAAAGGTTATCGTCACTATATCATTCCATCTATAGTGATAAATAAAACGTCACATTTGGCTTCAAATTTCGTCATTGAATATGGTATTTCGTCACTAAAAATTTATCTTTACATGACAATTTGATTTATGTCATGACGATATGATGATTGTCACTATTTATGTACATGTATACATAGACGGACGCATTAAGGGGCCAAGGGGGGCACTGGGCCCCCCTGGAATTTTCGAAATTGTTTAGTTAATATATTACTCCCTAGACATTATGATTAATTATAGTGGTTGGCCGAGTGGTGAAACATCTTTTTCTTAATCTTGAGGTCGCGTGTTCAACCCCATATAAGCCCTTTTTCCATGTTCTATTTTCTTTCTAGTTTGAGATTATGCTTTCATTATATTTTAATTATTTTTATATCTTTATTTATATATTTGAACATATTTCATTTTGATTTTGTGTTCATTCTATATTTATACTGTAATTTTTTTATTGTGTGTTCAACCATATATAATTATTTTTATAATATTATTAATTGGACCCCTAATTAAATATTTCATATATATATTTTACATTCTTATAGAAATTTATTTTGAATAGCTCTCGTGTGCATCCAGATGCACCATGCACTCATAGTGCATTTAGAACAGTGAAATTTGCTTACATTGAACCGTGTAACAATTTTTAAACAAGATGTATTTTTTAATATAATAATTTACACAGTCCTAAAATAGTCTATAAGTGCACAGTGCACCTGGATGTTGGGATTATACTGGAAAGTATGCTTTTACTTTGTATAATCAGACTGAATTTCTATCTTATTCACTGAAATAAATTATTTATCACTGATGCTTTAAATATCATTGAATGCTACATATATTTACTGCATAACTGTTCAATAAATAAGTATGTGTTACATTGTAGTTAATTTAGTGATACCAGATCACATAAGATTAAATTAATAGTTCCTTGTAACCAAAAGTACACCATTCACGGCCTAGATGGAAATGAACAATCCATCGTGAAAGGTTGAAGTGTAAGGCTCGATTGGCTTGTCTTGACCAAGAGATTACACTAGTTCATGACTGATGACTGATGCACTGAATAGGACCTACAGGAGGACAAATTCTTCAGCACTAAACTAGGAAGAATTAGACCTCAGTGGTTCGTTATTTCTTAATCTTCGTCCCTTAAATAGGATCGCGTGTGGTTAGTAATTATTGCTTTGACTTATTACGGGTAGAGAATCAACGAGATTCAATACTTTATATCTTGGGCAATATTATTGGTCACATGCGATTGCTAAGAGTTAATACGAAGAATCGTGTGCAAGTACGCTTGTCCGATTTGCCCCCTTGGGAGGTTCATAAGTTTTATCATACCAAATCTTGCAAGTGGAACTAGTTTTCGGTATGGATAATAATGTTGAACCGTTCCTTAACCAAGGATAAAAGATATTAATTAATGGAAAGCTATTTCAGTGGCTTGAATTAATTAATGGGCTAGATAATCTTAAACACGAGAAATAATAACCGGGAGCCATATTAACAGTAATATGGGTTAAGATGGATAGTGCAATATTAATTATGTAGTGGGATTAATTAATATTTATGGGCTTGAATAATATTGTGGCTCAATATTGATAATTCAAGATCCATTGGAAGGTACAATCTTAATTCTCCTAAAGGCCCCTCAAGTAGCCCAAACATAAAGTCCAATAACTGAAAAAGGTGTTTAAAAATAAAATAAATTTTTGTTGCTATTTTTCCTAACTATTTCGAAAATAGTAAATAAAAGAGGGAGAAAGAATTTCTTTGAATTTTGTTATGGAATGAGGATAAGTATTCTTGGAATACAAGATTATCTCATTAAATTCAAGAAATCTCCCACTTGGTTATTTATCTTGAGATTTTCGAAAAATATGAAGAAAATAAGGAAAGAAAGATTTTATTGATTTTCTTGAAAAGATATTATGGAAGATATGTATTCTTGCAATACAAGTATATCTCATAAATTCAAGAAGATCCAAATCTTGGAATCTTTATCCTTGTTTTTTTCGAAAATACCATAACAAGAGGAGTTGGGATTTTTGTGGAATATTTAATTATGGAGAAAAGAATATACGGGATATATTCAAGATTTCTTGGAGATCAAGAAAAAAAAATTCTCATCTTTATTTCCACCTAAAATTTCGACCAACCCCTCATTATAAATAGGGGATGAATATTTCATCCCCAGGTGAACACAAAAATTAGTTTTTCGGAAAAATATCAGGGTCGATAAAATATCAAATATTTTGAAACGTCGACAGATTGTGTATTTTCTAAAAACTTCAATTGTGTGTACAATTCCATGTGCTGGAAAAATTAGTAAATCCACAAAGGTGGTGCAACAAATATTTTATTTTCCCTTTTGTTAATTGTTCGCGAGTTTCCTTCCACCGGATTGACGAGCAAGGACTAGGGAATACTTGGGAAGGCCTTTTGGTGTGTTCTTACCAACCGAGTCCATTGCCATTCCAAGAGGTTAGTTCACGTAAACCCGTAGCAATTCCGCATGTGTAGGATTTATGTGAACTGTTTATATGCATGATTTGTTGTTGAATTATTATTTGAATTAATATAAGATTAATTCATGCTAGTAATAATTGTTAGAATTAAATTTGTATTTAAATATTCACCCCGAATAGATCCGGGCAATTAATTCCCCAACAACTGGTATCAGATCCTCGGTTTTGGGCTCTGAATTTTAATTGTAATTTAATTCATTTTCATTAAATTTGTAATTGGATAGTAGAATTGCTAGATCTTTTTTGCAGGTATCCAATTGTCATGGAATTTAATGTGTTTATTTATGCATATAAATTGTGGTTTTTAATTCAATTCGTTCGAATTCGTTTTGCCTCGTGAGAAAATCCACGAGTAGATTAGAATTTGTTTGATTCGTTCAATGTAATAGACTAGTCTAGATCTAGGTTTATTTATTTATCGTAAATAAATTGAATCCGGATCGTGAGCCAAGACGAAGACGATGGATTAAAGATGAATGGATCCGGAACCGGGTGGGGCGCATCTTGCATGGGGTGGGCCGAGGGCCAAGCGCTTGGGATCATCGCGGCCGATCAAGACACGGGCGCTGCGCAGACGGGCGGGCGACGCTTGCAAGGCGCGACGGGCGGGCGACGAGGGCGGAGGCACGCCACGGATGCAAAGGGAGGCGGGCGAGGCGGCACTTGAGGCGGATCGGCATGGGTGGACGCGAGCGCTCATGCCTCGCGGCTGAACGCGCTGATGCCTGCCGAGATCCACCGAGAGCTGCCGAGCGAGACATGCTCCGTCGGGCGACATGCGCCGGGCGCTAGGTGCTCGCTCACGTATGCCACTCGACACGGCCGGGGGAGTGCTAGGCGGACACTCCGACCCGCGAGCTGGTCGATGACGTCACTTGACGTGGCGAACCTTTCGAGACGAACGATGAAGGTGAAGAAGATGATTTCTCGAGATCAAGACATGACAAAAATTAACCGTGACAATTGGATATATGTGCCAAATGTGTTTAATTTTTTCTTGATGTTTATACATTATTTTATGCTTATTTAAATTGTGTTTAAATTTGTGATGCATGAGAAAATGTTTTGAAAAATCTCACTTTCGAAAATTACTAAGTATGCTTAAACAATTAATTGACAATTTTATTCCGGATAATAAAATTGAATTAATTTTGACCTCCATGATTTATTTATTTGTGAATTCTTTTGGAGAAATTCCCCCCATGGGACGGTCAAAAGATAGCTTTCACATGAATAAATTTCAAATGGATGATTGTGGATTATTACTAGTAGCGACGATGATCCTCCCCACGAGGCTCATTCAAAGCGAAATAATAATTCTGTATTTAATCATGGTTATTACTTAGGTATAAAATTGATATGCATATACTTCCCCGAAGTCCCTGTCAATTTTATATTGGTCAAGTGGGAGCCAACTATTAATCTAGATATTAAAGGTTTGTAAATGTTCTTGTTTGTAACCTGCTTGAATGTGCTTAAATAATGACCCACCCCACGTGGCTTATTTAAACTTTTTTGAGATGTTGGCTGATGCATGTTCATATTTTTTTTTTAGATTTTAATATGATGCATGTGATCGAACCTTGTGATATATTTGTGCTTATGCATATTATTATTTACTTCAGTTCAGCATGTCACAACCTTTTAATCCACTGTTAATATACTTAAAGTTAATAGAATAGTATGGAAACTATATTGATTGGAAACGAAAAATTATAATTGTCCTAACTGCACAAAAGCACAAGTGGATTCTTGACACACCAAAATCAGATGAGCCAACTGACGAGTCAAAAATGCGGGACTCGTCAGATCACCTTGCGAGAGATGTCGTCGCTGAAAATGGTGGAGGGCAAACCCGTAAGGGATTACGTCCTCAAAATTGATGGCCCATCTGAACAAACTTGAGGTTCTGAGTGTAGATTATAATCTGGAGACGCAGATGAATTTGGTACTTCACTCTCTGCCCAAAATTTTTTGAGCATTTTGGCCTCGCTAGCTGATTTGTTGCAAGCTTTGGTCTCGGCAGAGATGTTGATGGGGCACCAAACTCAAGCTTTGACGGCAAGTGGTCCGTCTTCATCTTCTAGGCCAAAGGAAGGCAAGAAAAGAAGAGGACCAAAAAACATAAGCAATCAAACTCAATTGTTGCCAAGGGCAATGGTAAGATGAGGAATGCCGGTGGTGTCAAGGAAAATCCAAAGAGGAAGTGCTTAAGCTGCGGTGAAAGAGGACAATGGAGGTTTGCCTGTTCCAACCCCAAAAGGGACGAAAAGAAAGGTAATTCTCACGCACTAGTTGTTGAAACTTATTTAGCGGCGTATACTTCTCATTCGTGGGTAGTTGATACGGGATCTGCTGACCATGTATGTTTCACATTACGGGGTCCCAGCTGACCCGACAACTTAGTGGCAGTGAGATCCTTATCACACTGGGCGATGCTACGAGAGTGGCAACTGAAGCAGTGGGAGAAGTGCACCTATCTTTTGAAGACAGAGTTTTAATTTTAAGAGACGTTCTATATGTTCTCAGTTTTAGAAAGAATTCACTTTCAGTTTCTAAAATTCTGTTAATGGATACTTAGTTTCTTCTAATAAGAATGACATCATTTCTTGAAATGATGAGTGTATCTGTTATGGGACATTGATGGACAATCTCTATAATGATTAATCGTGGCACACCACTCACGAAATGCATCCTATAACACATCGACTGTTTCGGATAAAAGAGAACGTTCATCAGACGTGAACGAGACACTTCTATGGCATCTTAGATTGGGACATATTAATCCAAAAAGGATTCAAAGGTTGGTAGAAGATGGTTCATTGGAGTCTCTCCGGTTAAACCAATCCCAACCTCGCGAATCATGTTTGAGGGTAAAATGACCAAGAGGGCATTCTTGAGCCAAGGAATAAAGCCAAAGAAGTGTTAGAAATCATTCACATAGACGTATGTGGTCTAATGTCAATCAAAGCAAGAGGAGGTTATGAGTATTTCATCACTTTTATTGATGACTACTCAAGGTACGACTATATTTTCCTTATGAAGCATAACCGAGACCTTTGAGAAATTCAAAGAATTTAAGGCTCAAGCGAGAATCATATGGAAAAACGATCAAGTCTCTACGATCCGATCGCGGGAGGCGAAAAGTACCTCAAATGATGAGTTTTTGAACTACTTGTCGATGAAGGGATTGTATCCCAAATAATCGCACCAAACCCCTCAACAAAACGGGGTTGCAGAGCAAGAAATAGAACTCTTTTAGAAATGGTTAGATCAATGATGAGTTATGCGATCTACCCAAGTCGCTTTCGGGGTCATGCATTGGAAACAAATGCTTACATTCTAACTTGGTGCCATCCAAATCGGTTCCCAAAACTCCCAAAGAATTGTGGACCCAAGAAGCCCGCTTTGAGACACATGAGAATTTGGGGGTATCCGCCTATGTGTTGACAAGGAAGCCGGAAATCGATCCTCGATCGTAATTAAGGTTGTTTATAGGATACCCCGAGGAACAAAAAAAGTGTATGTTCTATGGTCCCAAGATCAAAAGGTGGTAATAAGCACCTACTTTAGATTTTTGAAAGAAGACTATATGAACGAAAGAAGACCCGTGAGATTACCTTAAATGAGTTAAGGGGGGCTAACCTCAATTAACTGCATAAGATGACATACCAAACGACACACTTACACAACAGAACCTCATCGTAGGGGAGGGTTGTGAGACAAATGAGAGATTCATGGGGATAGGAGAGTCCTCTGACTTGATTCCCTGACAAGATGAATCGCACCCATAGACATATGACGAGGCAATCCAAGACAAGGATGCGGTTTCTTGGCAAACAAAGAATGAAAAGTTTAAATGGGTTCTATGGATCATAACAGAAAAGGGAGGAGCTAGTCGAACCACTTAATGGGGTCAAACTCATTGGGAAATGAATTTAATAAAAAGATTTTGATTAGATCCCAAAACCCCGAGTATGACATGTTCAGGATAATCTTGATAGATGAGTCAGATTCAGCTTTAAAGTGTTCAGATGTTATCTGCACTATGTATAGTCGGCAGATATAGAATTGTTAGTTTCAAGACTCGAAGAAATCGAGATATCAAGACTCAGGGATATCGAGAACCCAAGACTCGGAGAACTCAAGACTCAGAGAACTCAAGACTCAGAGAAATATCAAGGCACAAGACCATCAAGAACTCAAGAATGTATCAAATGCTTTCAAGATATCCTGAATGTTCCGAGGCACCGTTCGAGGAATATAGGTGGAATCCAAATGACGTGGACCAACGAGAGGAAGACAACCAAATTTCATAGAGATTTTTAGAATAGTATGGATTTGAATGTGATTCTCCAATCGAATATTCAAATCCACACTATAAATACAAGTTCTTCCTTCATTATCAAGTGGTGGAGTGTGGAAGTTAGCAAACGATGCTACAGAGCCAAAGAGAGTTAAGATTCCCACCCTAGAACACAAGTCCTAGATATACAAATATATTCAAAGAGTGTTCTAGAACCCAACCTAAGCAACCCACGATGTATCATAGCTTTAGAGAGATTTTCCCAACCTTAGCATTGAGGCTAAACCATTGTAAGGGAAAATCTCACCATAGTTGGAGACAACACCAAACCCAAACCCAAAGGGTGAAGTGAGGTAGTTGTTAGGCAAACCCGAGTGAGGGTGATAAGTCCCGGCGGAGTGTGAACTCGTTAAACATCTAAGAGTTTGAGTTAGTAAACTACGGAGGTAATCGAAAAGCTCGGTGGTCCTGGCTGAGTTAGTAAACTACGTGGAGTAGTCGAAAAACTCAGGGCGAAGTTGAGTAAGTAAACTACGAGGTAGTCGAAAGCTCGGTTGATAAGAATTTCCCTAGAGAGGGAGAGTGGATGTAGGACCGGGTTGTCCTAACCACTATATATTGTTGTGTTGTTTATCGCTTTATGTTTATACTTGTCATATGCATCTAGTTATAAGCAAAAACACAACACATGAGCTCCAAAGTTCAAAAATTGGAAACACTCTGCCCTCACCCCCGCTTTTTTATATGCAATCAAGTCAAACGCTTTTGCTTCCATGACGCAGAAAATAGGTTTTCCCACCGACCAACAAAACCCATTGGTTGCAAGTGGGTATATAAGAGAAAAAGAGACCAGACGGAAGGTGGAAACCTTCAAGGCAAGGCTTGTGGCGAAAAGGTTATACTCGTAAAGAAGGGATCGACTATGAGGAAACTTTTTTTCACCAGAGCATTGCTCAAGTCCATCCAGATTCTCTTGTTGTCGATTGTCATGCGATCTCGACTTTGAAATCGGCAAATGGATGTCAAGACGGCTTTCCTTAATTAACTAAGTCTTGATGAAAAGATCTATATGCAACAACCCCAAGGCTTCATTGAAAAAGGCCAAGAACACCTAGTTTGTAAGCTCAAGAAGTCCATTTACGACTCAAACAAGCATCCGTGAGCTTGGAACCAATGTTTTGATCATGTAATAAAGTCTTATGGGTTTGATCAAAATGAATACGAAAGTTGTGTGGTACAAGAAGTGTGTCGAAACGCATTGGTATTCTTAGTACTATCGTTAGACGATATTCTGCTCATCGGAGACGATGTAAAGGTATTGTCAGACGTAAGGGCATGGCTTTCAAAACAGTTTGATATGAAGGACATAGGGGAAGCCGGACACATCCTTGGGATCAAGATCACTCGAGATCGCAAGAAAATGATGATAGGCTTATCGCAAGCTTCATATATAGACACTGTCTTGAAGCGATTCAGCATGCAGGATTCCAAGAAAGGCTTCGTACCTTTTAGGCAATGGAATCCATCTATCCAAGGAAATGTGCCCTAAGACACAGAGAGAGATAGATGACATGAAAGGCATTCCTTATGCTTCGGCTGTCTAAAGCCTTATGTATGCAATGCTGTGCACGAGACCGGATATCTGCTTTGTCGTTGGCATGGTGGCAAGATATCAAAAGTAACCCAGAAAAGAACATTGGATCGCAGATAAAAAACATTCCGAAGTATCCTAAAAAGACTCGAGATAGAATGTTGGTTTATCGATCCGATAGTCTAATCCCCATCGGCTACACGGACTTGGATTTCCAATCGACTTAGATTCCCTCAAAATCTACCTCCCAAGTAGTGTGTTTTGCATGGGGAGGAGCCATGACATGGAGAAGCGTTAAGCGAAATGCATCGTCGATTCTACCATGGAAGCAATATGTAGTCATGCTATGAGACAAATGAAAAGAAGCAGCTTGGCTCAAGAACTTCCTAGTGGACTTGGATGTAGTTCCGAATTTGCCCAAAGACAATCATTCTTATTGTGATAATGTCGAAAGCAGATTGCAAATTCAAGGGAACCAAGAGCCCACAAGGCCAAAGAAAACACGTTGAAAGGAAATACCATCTTATACGAGAAATCGCCATAGAGGTGTCAAAGATTACGCCGAAGACAACCTAGCGATCCATTCACAAAGGGTCCGCCTCATAATACATTTGAGAGACATGTGGAAGGAATGGGTGTCAAGACCGCTGCTAACTCTGCTTTGAGTATAAGTGGGAGATATTATTAGGTTCGTGTAGGTGACATTAGATGTCACGTATTAAGAACAACACGAGACATGTTGTAGTATACTGTTGGTCCCGGTGGGAAAACCTATTTTGCGCATGCGGAAGCAAAACGTTTGACTACGGTGCATATAAAACAGGGGTGAGGGCAGAGTGTTTCCAATTTTTGAACTTTGGAGCTCATGTGTTGTGTTTTGCTTATAACTAGATGCATATGACAAGTATAAACATAAAGCAAAGAAACAACACAAAGAATATATAGTGGTTCGGACAACCACCCTACATCCACTCTCCTCTATCTAGGGAAATTCCTTATCAACTTCTGAGCTTTCTGACTACCTCGTAGTTTACTTACTCAACTCGGCCCTGAGTTTTCTGACTACTCCACGTAGTTTACTAACTCAACCCGACCCTGAGCTTTCTGACTACCTCCGTAGTTTACTAACTCAAACTCTTAGATGTTTAACGAGTTCACACTCCTTCGGACTTATCACCCCTCACTGGTTTGCCTAACAACTACCTCACTTCACCACTGGGTTTGGGTTTGGTGTTGTCTCCAACTATGGTGAGATTTTCCCTTACAATGGTTTAGCCTCAATGCTAAGGTTGGGAAAATCTCTCTAAGCTTATGATACATCGTGGGTTGCTTAGGTTGGGTTCTAGAACACTCTTTGAATATATTTGTATATCTACTGCACTTGTGTTCTGCGGTGGGAATGCTTAACTCTCTTTGGCTCAGAAGATCGCTGCTATCTTCTTCGCACTTCCACACTCCACCACTTGATAATGAAGGAAAGAACTTGTATTTATAGTGTGGATTTGAATGTTACCGCTGGAGAGAATCACATTCAAATCCATACTATTCTTCGTAAGTTCCGCAATTTTTCAGTCGGGTTGTCTTCCTCTCGTTGGTCCACGCCACCGGATTCCAACGGCTATATTCCTCACCTTCGCGATTTAACATTCAGATATATCGAGCATTCAAGACATTACGAAGTTCTTCAAGAATTATCGCGGCTTCAAAGATTTCTCTGAGTCTTCGTGTTCTCAAGATCCCATCGAAGAAGATCTCGCCATCGAAGTCTTCGTAAACTAACTTGTTCTATATCCGCCACTATACATGGTGCGTATAACATCCTTAACACTCTAAAACCTAATCCTCGACTCATCTATCAAGATTATCTTGAACATGTCATACTCAGGGGTTTTGGATCTAATCAAAAATCCTTTTATTAAATTCATTTCCCAACAATTTCCCCTTTTGATGATGCCAAAACCTATCTTGTTACAAAACATATAACCTATACTCGTGTTTCATTTTTTATTACAAGAATGGTAAATTCTAATCAATTTAAATCATTCAATGATTTCTTCAAGAATGAATCTTTCTTAAATAGATCATTACTAAATACTTTGCTAATTTCTCCCATAAAGATCATATAGTTTCTTTTATATGAGCATACAATTAGATCGTAGACATTCAATCGTGCATATCAATATAAAAAGACATGTAAAAAAGATAATGAGGTATTATCTTTGAGCATAAAGATAAAAGTTTCATTGATTGTATGTTATCGCTTCTGATGACAAATGAACTTATCAAAGAAATAAAGACAAAAAAAAACATAAAGAATTACAAGTCTTCGGCCCTCTTTAGTCTTACATCTTCATTTCGGCTCCTCATTCTTCTTCAATGGACCTTGTCCGATCAGGTATAATCGACACTCATCTTGATGAAATTCGGTTTCTTCCGACTTTACATCTTGACCCTCGTGTCTTCCGATCTATACCGAGTCTCGATTTTTACTTTATCGAGTCTCGATCACTTTACCCAAGCTTATCCGATTTCTCCTTTGCTTAACTGATTAGCTCGACTAATCGAATCAACACATCTTTAGATCAACATAAAGATCGGTCATTATATCGGGTTAGCATATCGGGTTTATCATATCCGATCTCGATCACGCCCGATCTCGACGTTCATCTCGCTCATTATCATATCGATCTCGATCACGTCGATCTTGATCGATCTCTTTTGCTCATCTTCCGATTTGTAACCTTCTCTTCGATTTGGTCGGCTTTAGCTTTTTTCTTCACTTGATTTGCCAAAACTCATCGGTTGAACTCAACTAACTCATTTGATCTCGATCAATCTTTGTCTGCAGACCATGTCTTGATCTTGATCATCTACTTTTGATTCTCGTGAGTTCCCCCTCAAGTTGAAGTCCCCCTTTCAACCGATATAGACCGATATATCTCGATTTGGTGAAGTTTTCAAGCTCAAATGATTTTTCTTCATTTGATCGACTTTGTATGTAATCGAGATTTTTGTTGACTTAATCGATTCTCCTCCGATTAAGTCGATTCTTGAAAGTATTCTTTTGCCAAAAACTTAGTCTAGAATAGTAGCCTCTATTCCCTAAGTTGGTGCGATTTGACATCTTGAATATCGTCTCTCGATATGTCAATCCGAACTTTTTCCAATTATCGGTCGGCGTGATTTCTACAATCCTTGTGATGCAAATTTTTCTAAATAGGCTTTGAGAACTCAAATTTGCATCCGCACCCTTTGCTTGGCCTCTATAAATTGGACCAATATTTTACACAACATAACTCATTCACCATACTTATCTTCTTTGTAGAATCATGTATCCCGGTGAACCCTTGTTTCCTACGAGACTTCCTAAGAAACATCTTTACCCCCTTTTCCATGATTTCATCTTCTCAAATCAACCTGTGTGTCCTTTTTGCGGTTCTCGCGTCATCAAAGATTTCTCATACAATCGTTGCTAAGCTTCTCTACCATCGTAGGGGCGGATCTGAAATCGAGAAGACACTTCTCCTAATCGTTATGCAACTTGTGTGTCTTTCCTCGATGACGAATCAAAGATTAGCGGCTTCGAAAAATGAACGTGAGTTTGATATGCGAACTTGATCGAATAACTACCGATCTTCTTATATCAAACTCACCATTTAACAGCTGGAGAGCCCACTGACTCTTTCTTAGGGCTCCTGGCTTAAAAATCCTATCAAGGCCGCTCTCACTCCATTGGAGAGTCCATCATTTTCGGCATAGATTACCTTTCAAGCCTCCCCTCACCCCAAGTAGTGGGGAAAATGAGAGCATGAGATCTTAAAATCTCTCTCGCTCCTCCTCTTAATCACCACCCTGTAGATCGGGTTTGGGTTTGGATGAAGGTTTAGGGTTATGGCTTAGAGGTTTAGGGTTTAGAGTTATGTATTGACCTCCAGGTTCTCTTGCATTTGTAACTTGTAATGTAACCTGACCTTCGGGTCTTTATCAATGAAAAGTTCTATTATTCCATTGTTGTGTAAAACTTTCTGTTTGCTCTGATACCAATTGTTGGTATCAGATCAGAGACAGGTTTTTAAAAATAGATCTGCTCAGGCGATTACATTGAAGAAGTAATCTTTTGAGCACCTGCTCTGATACCACTTGTTGGTCCCGGTGGGAAAACCTATTTTATAGGCGTCAAAAAAAAACGTTTGACTACGGTGCATATAAAACAGGGGTGAGGGCAGAGTGTTTCCAATTTTTGAACTTTGGAGCTCATGTGTTGTGTTTTGCTTATAACTAGATGCATATGACAAGTATAAACATAAAGCAAAGAACAACACAAAGAATATATAATTTCCTACATCCACTCTCCCTCTCTAAAATTCCTTATCAACCGAAGCTTTACTACCTCAGAAGTTTACTTACTCAACTCGTACCCGAAGTTTCTAACTACTCCGTGGTTTACTAACTCAACCCGACCCCCGAGCTTTCGACTACCTCCGTAGTTTACTAACTCAAACTCTTAGATGTTTAATGAGTTCACACCTTTCGACTTATCACCCTCACTGGGTTTGCCTAACAACTACCTCACTTCACCACTGGGTTTGGGTTTGGTGTTGTCTCCATTCATGGTGAGATTTTCCTTACAATGGTTTAGCCTCAATCTAAGGTTGGGAAAATCTCTCTAAGCTTATGATACATCGTGGGTTTCTTAGGTTGGGTTCTAGAACACTCTTTGAATATATTTGTATATCTCTGCACTTGTGTTTCTAGGGTGGGAATGTTTAACTCTCTTTGGCTCAGAAGCATCGTTGCTATCTTCTTCGCACTTCCACACTCCACCACTTGATAATGAAGGAAGAACTTGTATTTATAGTGTGGATTTGAATGTTACCGGTTGAGAGAATCACATTCAAATCCATACTATTCTTCGTAAGTTCCGCAGCCTTTTTTCAGTGGTTGTCTTCCTCTCGTTGGTCCACGCCACCGATTCCAATCGGCTATATTCCTCGGCTTCATTGCCTCGGAACATTCAGGATATCTCGAGCATTCAAAGACATTATCGAAGTTCTTGAAGAATTACTATGCCTTCAGTATTTCTCTGAGTCTTCAGGTTCTCTAAGTCTTCGTGTTCTCAAGATCCTATCGAAGTCTTGAATCTCGCTTTCTTCGAGTCTTCAGAAACTAACATGTTCTATATCTGCCGACTATACATGGTGCGATAACATCCCAACACTCTAAAACCTAATCCCCGACTCATCTATCAAGATTATCCCAACATGTCATACTCAGGGGTTTTGGGATCTAATCAAAATCCTTTTTATTAAATTCATTTCCCAACATATACTTAAAAGCAGACTTTGAGTATAAGTGGGAGATTGTTGGGATTATACTGGAAAGTATGCTTTTACTTTGTATAATCGATCAATTTCTGCCTTATTCATCAAAATAAATTATTTATCAATGATGCTTTAAATATCATTGAATGTTACATATATTTACTGCATAACTGTTCAATAAATAAGTACGTGTTACATTGTAGTTAATTTAGCGATACCAGATCACAGAAGATTAAATTAACAATTCCTTGTAACCAAAAGTACACCATTCACGGCTTAGATGGAAATGAACAATCCATCGTGAAAGGTTGAAGTGTAAGGCTCAGATTGGCTTGTCTTGACCAAGAGATTACACTAGTGCATGACTGATGATGGTGATGGTGATGATGTTCGAATAGGACCTCACAGGAGGACAAATTCTTGAAAGATTGAACTATGAAGAATTAGACCTCAGTGGTTCGTTATTTCTTAATCTTCGTCCCTTAAATAGGATCGCGTGTGGTTAGTAATTATTGCTTTGACTTATTACGGGTAGAGAATCAACGAGATTCAATACTTTATATCTTGGGCAATATTATTGGTCACATGCGATTGCTAAGATTTAATACTGAAGAATCGTTATGCAAAATCACGCTTGTTCGATTTACCCCCTCGGGAGGTTCATAAGTTTTATCATATCAAATCTTGCAAGTGGAACTAGTTTCCGGTATGGATAATAATGTTGAATTGTTCCTTAACCAAGGATAAAAGATATTAATTAATGAAAAGTTATTTCAGTGGCTTGAATTAATTAATGGGCTAGATAATCTTAAACACGGGAAATAATAACCGGGAGCCATATTAACAGTAATATGGGTTAAGATGGATAGTCTTGTAATATTAATTATGTAGTGGGATTAATTAATATTTATGGGCTTGAATAATATTGTGGCTCAATATTGATAATTCAAGATCCATTTGGAAGTCCAATCTTAATTCTCCTAAAGGCCCTCAAGTAATTTCAAACATAAAATCCAATAACCTAAAAAAAAAAATTTAAAAATAAAATAAATTTTTGTTGCTATTTTTGCTGAATATCTCGAAAATAGTAAATAAAAGAGGAAGAAATATTTTCTTTGAATTTTGTTATGAAATGAGGATAAGTATTCTTGGAATACAAGATTATCTCATTAAATTCAAGAAATCTCCCACTTGGTTATTTATCTTGAGATTTTTGAAAAATATGAAGAAAATAAGGAAAGAAAGATTTTCTTGATTTTCTTGAAAAGATATTATGGAAGATATGTATTCTTGCAATACAAGTATATCTCATAAATTCAAGAAGATCAAAATCTTGGAATCTTTATCCTTGTTTTTTTCGAAAATACCATAACAAGAGGAGTTGGGATTTTTGTGGAATATTTAATTATGGAGAAAAGAATATATGAGATATATTCAAGATTTCTTGGAGATCAAGAAAAAAAAATTCTCATCTTTATTTCCACCTAAAATTTCGACCAACCCCTCATTATAAATAGGGGATGAATATTTCATCCCCAGGTGAACACAAAAATTAGTTTTTCGGAAAAATATCAGCGTCGATAAAATATCAAATATTTTGAAACGTCGACAGATTGTGTATTTTCAAAAAACTTCAATTGTGTGTACAATTCCATGTGCTGGAAAAATTAGTAAATCCACAAAGGTGGTGCAACAAATATTTTATTTTCCCTTTTGTTAATTGTTCGCGAGTTTCCTTCCACCGGATTGACGAGCAAGGACTAGAGAATACTTGGGAAGGCCTTTTGGTGTGTTCTTACCAACCGAGTCCATTGTCATTCCAAGAGGTTAGTTCACATAAACCCGTAGCAATTCCGCATGCGTAGGATTTATATGAATTGTTTATATGCATGATTTGTTGTTGAATTATTATTTAAATTAATATATGATTAATTCATGCTAGTAATAATTGTTAGAATTAAATTTGTATTTAAATATTCATCCCGAATAGATCCGGGTAATTAATTGCCCAACACTGGATGCATACAAGACTTGACCATTTATTTTTATTGAAATTGGACCCCCCTCAACAAAATTTCTGCGTTCGTCCCTGCATGTATAATGACGAAATAATTTGTCACCAATAAGTTACATTTCGTTACAAAAGTTCTATTGTCACAAAATGATGGGGAAATGGTGATAATTATTTTTGTCGGTATAATATAATATTTAGTGACGAGCACGATAACCATCACTAAAAGTTTAGATACGGTGACAACATAAATTTTGTCATTTTTTCAAAATTTTCGTCAAGAAAGAATTACACTAGAGCGACAAATATATTATTATATAATGATGACAACACAATTAAATCACAAAAAAATTTAGGCTATAGTGACCAAATATTTTGCGTCGTTAAAAAATGTGAAAATAGTGACAAAATATTTTTGTCATAATAAAATATTGTCTAGTGACGAAGATGGAAATTGTCATTTAAAAAACTATGGTATAGTGACAACATATATCGACATTGCTAATTAGTATCTAGTGACAAATATTTTGCGTCGTTAAATAAATGTGAAAATAGTGACAAATTTTTTTTTGTCATAACAAAATATTGTTTAGTGACTAAGATGATAATTGTCATTAAAAAAACTATGGTATCGTCATTACTAGTTAGTATCTAGTGACAATATTATTTTTCATCATAAAAGTAATACTTATTGTGACAATCTAGAAATAATTAAATTTATTAAATAATTATTTGAATTTTATATATTATATTAATAAGTGATCATACAAATAGTCATGATAAATTAATTTCAATTACTAAATGACAAAACTCAGTTCAAAAAAATTAATTTGCAATAAAAAAAAAACTTATTCAAGCAAAATTGAAAAGTTAAACAATATTTTTTATCATTAGATGAAATAAAAAACTAAAAGCATTATAAAATGTCCTTTGTATAACTTATTTCCATGATGTTCCTTCCTCTTCCAACGACGATAATGAAATCTTCTATCAAATATATATCTCCTATAAAAAATAAGAAGATGAAAAGTTATCAAAGTAAGCCATTTTCAAATGTTGATGTCATGTGTTAATATATCAAATGAATATAATGTTGTAGGGTATATCAAATTATCAATAATGAATATGAATGAAAAACACATAAGCAACACAAAATATCCGTTGGGTAGAACCAATATGTTGTGACACCAAGAGAGTTGAAGCAAACAGTAAGAATATGGCAAGCCAACCAATTATAGCAATTTAATTTATTGAATATATATATATAAACACAACTGTGAATTAAACTGAACCACTACCAATTTGAAAAGACATCACAAATTTACACAGAAACACGATTCAATAAATAAACAACTAATCAGAGCAGTTATTCATGAGAAAAACTATTTTCATCATGGGTCATTAGAAGTTAAAATTAATACTCAAATTAAACATGGAGATTCCAACATTGCATATCCTATTTTTTAATGCATGAGCTTCCAATCAATGACATTAATTAATTAATTCTCCTATTACAACAACAACATCATAATCCATAAAAACTATATATATATATATACAAGACCAATTAATAATCAAAGGTAGAAAATTAAAACCCCCATCGATCATTAATTTTCATTCTTCATCATACCTGTAGGAGATATCTATATAGATAAACTTTTAGGCCATTCTTTAAGTGAAACAGAACTCATGGCTCTCCTTATTCAAATTAGAATCCCCCTAGATCTTATTATGCTGCTTCAAGTGCATCCCACTATATGGGATTTCATTGCTCACTAGATACATTGAAGACAGCCACGTCTCAAGAATCCAGAATAAGCAGCTCAGATGCCATTATTGGGCTCGAAATGTTCGGAGATAATATTAGAGCATGTGATAATACATAATACAGAATACAGGTATGCTTGTGTCAAGTATGTGCGATATATGATTGATTTTTCTGCAAATAATATAATACCACTCTCACATTCACTATTATATGTTTTGCTCTTGATCATTCATTTCCTAAGCATTATCATGCAATAATAATTAACTTCCATAAATTACAGATATAACTGTTAGTAGAATAGAAAACAGAATTTCCAAAATAAACAGATCAATTAGCAAGTAACAATATCTCAACTCTTATGCTAATTTCAGTTGTAGAAGTCAAATAGCATATTTCCAGCAAAAAGCAATTCCACAGACAAAACTAAATTTCAAAAAGAACCAAAGTTCCAAGAGCATGAATATATATAATTTCAGTAATTAACGCTAACTTCGAACTATCTACATTCACATTATATACGGTTTAATATAACTCTTAAGAAAAAATACAGCCACTAGCTGGAGGTCCCTAAAATAGTATTGCTTCTAGTTCACTTTGTCCAGTTTTGTATTAGCTCTGCAACCCTACCTGTATGTGCAACTATCATGTAAATCTAGATGTAATTTTTTTGTTGCTGTTTAATTTCTAGGAGTTATACGATTCGCCTTGAATACTTGACTATGATCCCACATTTTCTTAATTGTATAAGATGGTATATCTTTACTGTGTCAGTTTTAGGAAAAAGCTCAACAGAATTTTGGAAATGCTTCGTGATACTTGAAGGGATTTGAATCTGTTAATGTGAGTCACAATAGCATCTCACTGTTATCTAAGAAGTGATGCCATAATGTTAAATATAGAAGTTAAATTATAACAGGAAGGAAGCAGACAAGCAATGTCAAGTATCACATACACAAGTTTGGGGGAGAAGGCATACACATTATATAAATAGATATAGAAGAATAGAAGCTAACCTTTATCATTCCATCTCTTCATCGTTGAACATAGCCATTAGTTTGTTGAGAGCTGCACCTTGCTTGGAGAGTTGTGCTGTGAAATTTGCATTTTGCGCAGCAAGCTCATCTTTCAAATCAGTTACTTGTGTTTGAAGTTCTTCCACCTTAGCTTTAGACTCCTGCAACTCTTCTATTGTTTCTTCTAGCTCATCTTTATATTCACTAGAGGTATCGTGCAACGAGCTGCGTTTACTTGGAGGCTGTGGACCGTAACCAAGACCTTTTCTATATCCTGACCCATGACCCAACACTTCAAGGACTATCTCTTCTTCAGTCTTCTCAATTCCAAGCTCAATATACTCGTCTCTTTTTTTTATCATCATGTTCTGATAATAAAGAATAAAATAGAAGTAAATTAACATCAAATTTTGTAACATAACTAAATATCATAAATATGTCTACACAACTTACCCAATTCTTCTTCGCCTCATTTGATTTCCATCCATCTTTCTTTGTATTGTGAATAGCCTCGTACAAGTGAATTCGTCTGCATGGTTCTCCAGCAAACTCAGTACGAGACTATGAAAAAAAAAACAGTTACTCCCTTGATCTAAAACTCATCATCAAATCAATTTAACCAAATGTATGCTAAGTTTTTCACAAGAATGCTTCATTTTGTGTTGTCCATATAATCCACATTGTTCAAGTATCCTTTACACAATTCTTTTAACAGTTTTGTCCTTCAAATTCAACTGATGACCAAATCTTGATGTTATATGTAGCTTAGGTACAGAGGAATGTGTTGCAAAAATGGGTATAATTCGGATTTAAGATGTTTTATACCTATATATAGTCTATGTATATGTGTAAGCTTTGAGCTAAAGATTCCATAAAGCCATTATTCCCCAAATTACATCCATAAATGAAACAAAAACAGTGTGAAGTGCTTTGACATAAAGCATAAATTGTTTTCAAGTCAATTACTCTTCTTCTTCTTTTGTTTGAACTATATCCAACTCACAGAACTTTTTAATCTTAATTCCTACATTAATCCTTCCCTTTTACGAGAATTCCCTACCCCATTTGTATTAAAAAATCGATTTTTAATCACAAATTACGAGATTCTTACTAGAAATGACTTCACAAAACACTGGTAAGAGATTCAGAACTCATTCTTTACTAGAAATGACTAATACCCTGTTGTAGTATAAGTTACACTCTTCAGTATCAAGACGAAATTAGATTTACATGTGAGTGTACATCAAGTCAGATTCAGATTATATTGAAAATCGAGTTGTGAATGTGAAAATATACGGAACTAGAAACTAATGTAGTATTGCCTTTTGAGCTAGCAAACATTTTCTAAAAAGCATTGATGTTACTTAAGTCAAAATAGGCATTCCAGATACACTATAGATCCACTTAAATGTAAGAGTTAGTAATATCACAAATTGTGTATTTGGCAAATTGTTGCTGTACTTTCAGATGTGAAATTTTTGTAAGAGAGATCTATGTATCCAAAAAAGTATGAGTTGACATGAAAATAACATCTTATAACCATGATAAGTGGGACTTGAAAAAAAAAAAATGTGTCCATATCTTTTTATGTCAATAATCATCAAATATCACTTTTAACAGCCTGACCTGAATAAGGGAATCCTGCCAACAATTGAAAATGCTTCCTCGATGAGTTTCTAGATGTCCATTGGCTTGCAATCCTGCCATTACATATACATAGAACTTCAGAAGGTATTATTTGGTAGAGAAGAAAAAGGAACATTAAGAAATTTCCACGAAAATAATATATGCTTTAACTAATGGCCAAAAGAATTCTCAATTACAAAGCTAGCAAGCTAACATGAACAACCGAAAACAATAAACTCAAACATCTTCACACTATTCAAGAGAACAAATATACTTAGCGTAATCATCCCCAATTGAACAAAATACGTAGATAAACTTCACTCTTTTGCAATTATCAATTACCAAAATCTAAACTCCATAACAGAACAAGGATTTACATTTACCATTATCATAGGATCACACGCCAGCCTCTTATCAATTTCCTCTAGCGAAACCGGAGAAGTGTTAGGGCACGTCATCGGAAGCGGCAATGCATAATCGTCATCAGTCAGATAGCTCTCGCGATCCCTCGACCACCTCTCCTTTTTATAATTCCAATTACCATTAGCAGCGCCAGCAGAGGCGGAGCGGATGCTGTCGCCGTACTCAATTCTCCCAGAAACGGAGTCGGAAGTGGTCAAAAAGTTGAGCGATGAGCGGGGAAGCGTGCTATCGGTGGCAGCGCGGAGCTGGAATGCAGTGATTGGAGTGGAGAGTGATGGAGTGTGAGGTTTTGAAAAGGGGAGGTTGAGCTAGGGTTTATACGCAACATTCCATATAAAAGTGTTCATAGATGATTTGATGGCGATTGAATTTGGAGAAATAATTGAGGCGAGCAGATCTTCAGCCGATTGAATTGGAAAAAGATTTGGGGGTGAAGGGATTGAATTTGAAAGAAATTCAGAGATGAAAGATAAATGTGTTTGTTTGCTTCTTAAAAAAGAAATAGATTTGTCGTGATACTGACGAGTAGTGTAACTTATGCTACAATAGGATATTAGTCGTGATAACTTAAGGGTGTTACTTATATTACAAAAGGGTATTAGTCGTAATAATAAAGAATGTAATTTATGTTATAAAAGGATATTAATCGCGATACTGAAGAGTGTAACTTATACTACAACAGGGTATTAGTCGTGATAACTGAAAGGTATTACTTATATTACAAAAGGGTATTAGTTGTGATACTGAAGAGTGTAACTTATACTACAAGAGGGTATTAGTCGTGATAACTGAAGGGTGTGACTTATATTATGAAGGGTATTAGTCGTGATACTGAAGAGTGTAACTTATGCTACAAAAGGGTATTAGTCGTGATAACTGAAGGGTGTAACTTATATTACAAAAGGGTATTAGTCGCGATACTGAAGAGTGTAACTTATACTACATCAGGGTATTAGTCGTGATAACTGAAGGGTATGACTTATATTACAAAACGGTATTAGTCGTGATACTGAAGAGTGTAACTTATACTACAAGAGGGTATTAGTCTTGATAACTAAAGGGTGCAACTTATATTACAAAAGGGTATTAGTTGTAATACTGAAGAGTGTAACTTATATTACAAAAGTGTATTAGTCGTGATACTGAAGAGTGTAACTTATTCTATAAAAGGGTATTAGTCGTGATAACTGAAGGGTATAACTTATATTATAAAAGGGTATTAATCGCGATACTGAAGAGTGTAACTTATATTACAAAAGGGTATTAGTTGTGATATCAAGAAACAAATTTATACTACAAATACAGTATTAGTCGATAATAAATAAGAGATAACATATATTACAAAAGTACATTAATTGTGATACTGAAGAGTATAACTTTTACTAGTAATAATATTTGAAGAGTATGACTTATATTTAAAAAAAAAAATTAATCGTGATATTGAAAGATATAATTTATATTATAAAAGAGTATTATTAAAAAAAAATAAAAAACAAGTTAAAAGATTGAAATTAATTTGCTAATTTTTTTTTTTAAAGTTTCCCTGAAAGTAAATAAATAAAATATTTTTGATTTTGGTAAACAACCATTGTCTATCTTAGTTGGGCATACTTGGTATTTAAACTTTAACAATAAAGATATTTAACATACTTGGTATTTAAACTTTAACAATAAAGATGTTTAACATACTTGGTAGCTTTAGTGAGGTATTTTTCATATTTTTTATGTTAATGGTCTTGTGTTCGATCCTAGTAAGATAATTTTTTATAAGGAAAAATTGATATTTAAAAGATGAGCAGGTCTTGTGTATAATTTTCACATGTGAAAATATTAAATTTCGCGAATCAAACCAGTAATTAAAACGTGGTCGTATGAGTTGTGTACTGTAAGCCTTGGTATCCTAATGGTAGATGTCGTTTCTTTAGGTGTGTTTAATGAGTGTTCGATCCCTCGCGACAGCGAGTAAAATAATTTTTTTAGATTCACGAATCATAAAGGGTTTTAATAGGCGGCCGTATGAGTTTTGTACCATAAGCCTCTACGGCCCAATGGTAAATAGCTGCTCTTTTAGAGCTTTCATTGTGGGTTCGATTCTCAGTAGTGACAATTAAATTAATTTTTTATGTTCTTTTCCTGTAAATCAAAAAAATTAAAAAAATCGGCCTTCATTTGGAGTTGAACCTTAGTCACAAAAATAATTTAGAAATAGATTCACCACTATAACACATTAAATATTTATTAAATAATTTTTTTTATTAATTTATTTAGTTTCGATATGTAGTTATGAAGGATACGTGTAAAATTGAAGTAGTATTACATGCAAAATATAACAGTATTACACGTAAAAGTGTAAAGTATTACATTCAAAACATAACAATATTACATGTAAAAGTATAAAGTATTACATCCAAAATAAGAAAAAAATAAAAAAAATTAAAGTGTATTAAATGCATAGTTGAAACAGTATTAAAATTCATAATCAACAATCATTAATGCCTTCAACTTTAATTTTAAATAAGAAATTGAAGCAGTATTACAAGCAAAAACATAACAGTATTACATACAAACACATAACAGTATTAAAAAAAATGATATTACAATCTAAACATAAGAAAAATTAAAGTAAGTTATGAAGGTTATCTAATCAAAACGGAACAGTATTAGATGCAAAATATAGCATTATTACAATAAAAAATAATTTTAAATGTATTGTACATACAATTTGTAAATAGAAGTGATAATAAAAAATGTTTCCTTATATACTTGAATCAACTAAATAACTAATTAACTTTATTTTTCATTTACCAATCAATTGTGAATATAATCTACAATTAATTAAAATATATATAACTAATTAAAATGGTTAAACATAATTTATTATTTAGAAAGTCTCAATTTTAAAATACTTAATGGGTTGTAGTATTGGTAAGGAATCTTCCCTCTTACAAAGACTTAAGTTCAACCCATATATATATATAGAAAACCTTTATTAAACAAAAAAAATCATGTTTAAAATGTAAGTAGTTGTAGAAGAGTTGTCATACTCTCTTCTTACCATTTCAGAGACCTAGGTTCGATCCCTGTGAGTAGTGGCTTTTGCCCATTTTTTAAAAATAAGTCCATTTTTTCAATATTTTCACTAAATATTTCACCTTTATTTTTCTATTAATTCCGAAAAGGTTGCACTAAATCGCTATAGCATGATGGTAAGCAGTGCGAGTTTAGACTCCCATGATTCTGGGTTCGAAACCTAGTGCGGTCCCACACACGCACCCAATAGCCGAGGAGATTCTCTAGGAGGTTTCCTAAAACCTATAGGAGAGTAGCCCACCAGTTTATTTTTCATTTCTTCTAATATTCAAACAACTTTTCATCATATATTCAAAACATGTGAGTCCTTCACAATTCTCTAAACGAAAACAGATCACCCATGCTCCGTCAATTCAATGACCACCTCGACTAATATGAAATTATATATATTACTAAATGATTACTCGATACCATGTAGAAATAATTTTTTATATGAGGTTCCATCCTAAAACCAAAAACTGATGTTTAAAATATAAAAATATTAAATTTGAATATAACCATTGGAAGTGTATAGTTTGTGAAAATTTTCACATAATAAAAATGTGCACGATAATGACGAATATGAAATTATATATATTACTAAATGATTACCGTCAATAATTTTTATATAAGGAAAACAGATGTTTAAAATATAAAAATATTAAATTTGAATATAACCATTGGAAGTGTATAGTTGAGTTGGTGGGTTTAATTAAATTATATATTATAAGTCTTGGGTTCAAACCTTAATTATTGCATTTTATATTTGAGTTATTGTGACTTTTTATTTAATTTCGTCACCATATGTGCACAATAGTGACAAATATGAAATTTTGTCACTAAATAATTACCGGCCACAATTTATTCTTATAACAAAATTCAAATTCATCATGTTTGTGTAACAAATGATGACTAAATTCATATGTCGTGAAAAATCGGTTATAGAATTTATGACTTCCTTATGTTGAAATTGACAAATGATTATTAATCGTCACTAAATATAAATATTGGTGACGAAAGAATATGTCACTAATTACTATGAACAATTAATGACGAAACATAAAACCGTCATGATAATTTAATATTATATGACGAATATGATCGTCACTAATTACAATGAAGATCGTCACCAAATAATATTGTGACGAAATAAGTGTGTCACTAACAATTAATTATTAATCGTCACTATATATAAATATTGGTGACGAAAAAATATGTCACTAATTACTATGAACAATTCATGAAATATTTATATTATATGACGAATATGATCGTCACTAATTACAATGAAGATCGTCACAAAATAATATTGTGACGAAATAAGTGCTTCACTAACAAATGATTATTAATCGTCACTGTATATAAATATTGGTGACAAAAGAATATGTCACTAATTACTATAAACAATTAACGACGAAACGTAAAACCATCATGAAAATTTTAAATTATATAACGAATTTGATCGTCACTAATTACAATGAAGATTGTCACCAAATAATATTGTGACGAAATAAGTGCGTCACTAATTATTTTGAATAATTAATGACAAAACATATCATGGTCACGAAAATAGTAATTTTCATGACGTATATCGTCACTAATTATTATGAATATCGTCACCAAAGTTTTTTGTGACGAATTTCTTGTTTTTGTCATGAAAATTTTGAATTAGTGACGAAAAAAATTATTAGTGGTGACAAAAAAAAATTGTCACAAATCCTCCCTTTTTAATGACGAAAATTAAATTTGTCACCTTTAAGTAACAAATTGTGATGAATTTTGTGTTGTCGCGAAATTTTCGTCACGAAATGTGTGATTTCCTGTAGTGCCTCTTCCATCAATGTTATTAGGATACGTAATATTCTGGTCAACTACGACAACCTTTCTGGTAAATTACTATTAAAGATAAAGATCCTTAGAATATGCTAGACAATTACTTTTGTGATTTGTTCAGATTTATTGTTGTAATTACTCTTGATGTAATTAGTATTGATTCACGCCTATGATTATGCCATTGATAGAGTTGTAAACATGTATATAAAGGGATCTTCCCCAGTCAATACAATTACCTATTTTCCATATATTTGATAGTCTTATATGGTATCACCCTAAGATAAAGATCCTTAGAATATGCTAGACAATTACTATTGCCTATTCTTTATTTTTTTTGTGTCAACACCATGACTAATTCAAACAAAAACACCAGTTCGACCAACAATATCAATGTTTCTGAACTCACTGTTCCTCCTACTTCTTCAGTTGTTACCATTCCCAATGTTTTCATAACCGAACCGGTCATCAAATCGGTCTGGGCACCGATTCACGGTTCAACCGGTTGGTTCAGTTGGACCGCCGGTCCAACCGTTAAAATTATTATTTATACTTTTTTTTAAATATTCTCTATATTATATTAAAAAAATATGTATTTATAAAATTTATATTGAAATAAACACAATAAAATCACAAAATAACAACACAAAAGTTAAAAAACTCAAAGCGATTCACGTTAAATTATCCCACTACATGCTATATAATTCCTAATTAAATTTCAAATTAAAAAAATCAAAAGTATTAAATACATTTAAAAAAAAATTTTAAATATGTAAGTTTCAATTAAATGAATAAAATATTATATTTTATTTAAAAAATAATAAAATAAAAAACTTTTGGGCCAAACTTGAGGTGGGAATTGAAAGCGTAGAACTAATTCTCTAGGCCCATATAAGCGAAAACAACCAGCTCCTAATTTTTGGGTAGGTGGGATTGTGGGAATATCTATAGAAGAAAAAAGATATGAAGGAAATATTAAAATCTAAAACCTAATCTGCGGCTGCGCCGCTTCATTCCCTCTCCATTGCTCCGCATTTTCGGCGTTTGATTTCATCCCTCTTAGTAAAAATCAGTGTCTAGCTCCTAAAAATTAATTCTATATCCCTCTCAAAATTCCTTGAAAGTAGAACATACTGGTTTACAAGGACAGACACCCACATCATCTCAATGAGGCCCTTCCATCGTCGCCGATTAGCCGCCTAGTCCGAGAAAACATGAAGAGTCCGTACAATAGAGGTGAGTTCTAGGTGTGAAATCAGATTGTAGTTAGAATTTAGCTAGATTTGAATCAGGTATAAAGTATTGAATACATTTATTATTAAAAAAAAAAAAATTACACCGGTTGTCCGGTTTTTACCGGTTTTGACCGGTTTGACTGTAAAAACGGTTTTGTAGGTGTATTCGGACCGATTCCAGGACCGGTTCGCGGTTAAACCGCCCGGTCCGGTCCGGTTCTAACAACACTGACCATTCCTCCATCAATGCAACATATCTAGAAATTGACTCGCCAAAACTTCCCTCAATGGCGCTCCCATCTTCTGGCCATATTTAATGGCCTCGACATTCAAGGCCATGTCACCGGCGATGTGATTCAACCAGCATGTACGGATGCGTCAGTGGTTCAAACAAGATCAATTGATCTTGGCAACCATCATGGGTTCTCTTTCATCAAATTTTTGCAAGTCGTTCTGGCTCACGGGTTATGCAATTGAAGTCCGATCTTGGACGGGCACAGATTGGTAATCGCACCATTACCGAATTTCTCCATTACCTGAAGGCCAAAGCTGATGAATTAGCCCTCATCGACTCCCCTATGTCGGATGATGATTTTACGATCTGGTCCCAAGTTTAGGGATATTGTGGCGTCAATTCGGTCTCAACCGCACGCCATACCATTTTCTACATTGCTGGACATGCTAGTCGCTCAGGAGACATATGTGGATACCCTTGATGACACCACCTCCGGTCTCGTGGTTACTTCTAATTCGGCCCAGAATACTTCTGGTCAACAATCTCATAATTCGAATAAGAATTATTCGAATAATGGCAACTCAAATAATAGGGGTAGAGGTGGCTACCGTGGCAACTCAAGCAAAGGTTCTCAGAAGCAGCATAATGGCAGGTATCCCAATAATATTAACAATAATAATACTACGTCTCAGTCTCCTATCATTTGTCAGATTTGTCAGTACCCAAGGCATGGGGCCCCTACTTGTCGCCGCCTACATGCTACGGCTAACATGTCCAGGTCCCCTGGTCCATTTTCGGCCCCCAATTCTTGGATGATGGACTCGGGCGCATCCCATAATATGACATCTGACCTTGGGAATTTGTCGCTGCATTCTGAGTATGATGGTACTGTAGAAGTTCAACTCACCGATGGGTCGTCTATGCCTATCTCTCACACTGGTACATCAATCCTTAAATTTCATAATCGTACATTTAAGTTACATGATGTGCTATGTGTGTACCACGGGCTCAACAAAATTTATTATCAGTCCATCGCTTTACTCGTGATAATAACGTTTATGTGGAATTCTTTCCTTCTACATTTGTTGTGAAGGATCGTCTTACGAGGGCGCCTCTGGCCCAAGGCAAATGCAGTAATGGGGTGTATCATCTCCAACCCCCAGCCTATTTGAAGTTTACATAACATTTTTCCAGATTTGGTTTAAGTACTAATCTTTACACTTGGCATGCAAGATTAGGATATCCATCCCGTCGCTTGAGTACTTTTATTGTTTCACAAAATAAATTGCCACTTTTGAATAAATCCAGTTTGTCGGAATTTAGTTGTGATTCTTGTCTTTGTAGTAAAGCGCATAAATTGGCTTTTGGTGCAAGTACTTTAATTGCTTTACATCCACTTGATTATGTTTATGCTGATGTGTGGGGGCCTACCTCAGTTTCGATTGATGGATATCGTTATTATTTGTTGCTTGTGGATTCGTTTACAATGTACGGTTGGATGTTTCCTATGACTTGCAAGTCTCAAGTCCGGGGTATTTTTGAAAAATTTTGTCCTTTGATTGAACGTCACTTTGGTTATTCTTTGAAAAATTTCTACAGTGATAATGGTGGAGAATTTATTGCTTTGAAATCTTATTTTGCATCACTTGGAATTAATTGGTTATCTACTGCATCATATACTCCGGAACAAAATGGCCTTGTTGAACTTCGCCATCGTCATATTGTAGAGACGGGTAAGGCATTAATGCATTTTGCTCGATTGCCTTCTGTATTCTGGACATATGCCTTTCAATCTGCTGTGTATTTGATTAATCGGATGCCAACCTCTACATTGGAGAATATGAGTCCTTTTGAGTCTTTATTCAAAAAGTCACCTAATTATCTAAAACTCCAGGTTTTTGGTTGCATATGTTACCCGTGGTTGCATCCGTATAATACAAATAAGTTGGAACCCAATTCTCGTCCGTGCATATTTGTTGGTTACTCAACTATTCAAAGTGCATACAAGTGTCTGGATACTACAACAGGTCGTGTTTTCATATCTCGACATGTTCAATTTAATGAAAATTTGTTTCTAGATTTTGATTCTAAAGCTCCTGTGCGCAAATCCTCTACTTTGGATTTCTCTCTAAATCTTCATGACTTGCAGCCTCCAAGTAATGCACCACTACCATTGGTTTCTTCGTCTCCTTCCTTGCAGCATTCCAATATGGGAACACCGACCTCATCTCCGGTCCAGCAGACTACTACTCAATCGCCCATGATACACATGCAAAATGAAGCTTCGAGTTCTCCTTCCAACTCGTTGATGAACAATGCACAAAGCATACCACCATTACCGAATGCACAGCCTGAGCAACAGCCTATTACTCGTACTCATGGTATGACCAATCGGAGCCGAAATAATATATTCAAGCCCAAGGTCTATCACACTACGAAATATCCAATCGATGCAGAGGTTGCTCCGACATCTGTTACACAAGCCTTGAAGGATTCCCGTTGGAGAATTGCTATGGCGGAAGAGTATACCGCACTAGCTAAACATGGGACTTGGGACTTAGTCGATCCACCTCCAAATTCAAATGTAATTGGTTGTAAATGGGTCTTCGTTATTAAACGCCGCCAAATGGCTCAATTGAACGCTTCAAAGCTCGTTTGGTGGCTAAAGGTTTTCATCAGAGACCTAGATTAGACTACCGTGAAATGTTTAGTCCTATTATTAAGCCAGTTACGATTCGCACAGTGCTCACTCTTGCTCTTTATCATAAGTGGGAACTTCAACAAATTGATATAAGCAATGCATTTCTCCACGGCACACTTACAAATCCAGTGTATATGATGCAACCCCCTGGCTTTGTTGATAAAGCACAACCTGATCATGTTTGCCTTTTACGAAAGTCTCTTTATGGACTTTGTCAAGCACCTCGGGCTTGGTTTCAGGCATTGAGTTCTGCTCTCTTTTCCTTTGAATTTACTCAATCCAAGGCTGATACATCACTTTTCATATATCGTCATTTAAATGATTATTTGATTGTACTGGTATATGTAGATGATATGATTTTGACAGGTTCAAATTCAACTTTGCTTGAGAAGCTGACTTCCCATTTGAAACGCCACTTTGCTGTGAAAGATTTGGGTCTTGGTGTTGAAATTATTAAGTGTCGAGAAGGATTACTTTTGTCTCAATAAAAGTACATCGTGGATCTCCTCTCTCATTTCGACATGGATGGTGCCAAACCAGTTTCAACGCCAATGACTACTTCTTCATCCTTAATAGTTTCTGGTTCGGTTGATCCATCACAATATCGGAGTGCAATTGGAGGATTACAATATCTTACAATTACAAGGCCTGATATTTCATTCGTTGTTAATCGCCTAGTACAATCCATGGCAAATCCAACACATAATGATTGGCTAGGTGTGAAACGTCTGCTTCGGTACTTGAAGGGTTCCCTCCATCATGGTGTGCTACTTCGACGGCCGACCACTCTTGATCTAACGACTTATTCGGACTCGAATTTCGGTGGGAATATCACTGATGGGAAATCCACTTCAGCTTACATTATATTTTTTGGACCAAATCCCATCTCATGAAGATCTCGAAAGAAACCGGGAGTTGCTAGGTCGTCAACTGAGGCAGAGTATCGTGCACTTGCCTCCACATCAGCTGAAGTTTGTTGGATATTCCAACTATTTCGCGAACTTGGTGTCTCTCTCTCCACTCCTCCTCGCTATTGTGTGATAATCTTGGGGCAACACGTCTTGCTCTTCATCCGATTATGCACTCTCGGATGAAACACATTGCATTGGACCTTCATTTTGTTCGTGATCTTTCGGCGAAAGGGATATTCACTGTTGCTTATGTGAATACACTTGATCAGTTAGCTGATGTCTTAACAAAACCGCTACAACGGACACACTTCCAACTATTTGATCCAAAATCTGTGTGGCTGACGGCACGACGATTTTGCGGGGGTGTATTAAAGATAAAGATCCTTAGAATATGCTAGACAATTACTTTTGTGATTTGTTCAAATTTATTGTTGTAATTACTCTTGATGTAATTAGTATTGATTCACGGTATGATTATGCCATTGATAGAGTTGTAAACATGTATATAAAGGGATCTTCCCCAGTCAATACAATGACCTATTTTCCATATATTTGATAGTCTTATAATTACAACCTACAAAATTCGAAGGTTTTCTTCAGCAACAAAATCACAAATAGAGTTAAACGAGCTACGTAAGAGAAGAATCACTAGCATATCTTAATACTCTTTGTCATTTATATACCTTGGTGTTCCAATATTTTTATTGTGCCCCTATCTCACACTCTCTGACATCACAAACAACATTATATGCAGATTCGAAAAGTGGAAGGGGCATAACCTATAACTAGCAAGACGTTGTTGTTTAATTAACAATGTTATATTAGCCTCTTTGGGTCACACTATGATGATATACAAGTGACTTAGAGATCTTCTCAAGCATATTGAAACTGTGATAGTAAACTTTTTATGGATGATTGACGTTCATAAATGGGGGTTTGTCAAAGTTGCATGGGATAAATGTTGTGCACCGTTGGACGAGGGTGGCCTTGGTATCAGCTTACTTCGTATTGCCAACGAAGCATTTTTGTGCAAGCTTGCATGGGATCTTATGAAGATGGATGAGGTTGCAACGAAACACATTTTTTAACAGACACTTAGTGGAGAATGGTAAACCACTAGATTTTCATCTTTTTATTCTATTTGTCTTCATTGTAGGTCACAACTCTGCCATCAATTTTAGGAATGAAAATTGGTTGGGATATCACATCTCTGATAGGATTGGACTTCCTATGGAAATTGTTGAATCTCTTGTCTACATTGTTGGAATTGTGTAAAATAAAGAAATTTTATTTTATCCCACATCGGATTGTATCAAAAGTTGGAAGACTTCCTAATCCTATAAGAAGTCCTATTTTGTCCCACATCGGATTGTGGAAAAAGGTGAAGGGCTTCCTAATGTTATTTAAGAAGCCCATGTCTCTTTGATACAAGTGGATCAGTCGATTTCGGTTTTGAGCTTATTAATTTAGGCACAGTCAGTTTGGTGCATTAGTCAGTTTTGGTTTTGGGCTTATTAACTTAAGTTGGTTAGGAAATATTTATATTTCCATTTGAGTTAATATATTGTTGTCGGTTACGGAATAATATACGAGATCCTCTCAACAACAAATTGTTAGTGAACCACGTACAATTTCGGTGTTGGTTTATTTATTGTTTTTATATCTTTCTCACATCAGTCATAACATACATGATTAATAATTTCTACATCGATGAAATGTGGCACTTGTTTGGTCTTCATCAAGCAAGCAATGGGGAGCTTACTCTTAAGCAAGCATACGAGTTTCTTTGGCATTGTTTCTTACGAGTCAATTGGGATGGGAAAACTCCCTACTTCTATGAAGCATTCACGCATCGGTTTTCAAGGCCCCTCAGTTTGTCCGCTTTGTTATTTGGCACCAGATGTACTTGATCATATTCTCCCCAGTTGTACCTTCACTAAACATATTTGGATGAGATTGCTCGTATTTTTTATGTTAATATGTAATATGATATGGGTTTTTTGGATGTTGTTCTACAGATTGTTAACAAAAGATTTGGCAAGCAAGTGCAAAACCTCTAGCACCTCGCATTTGTTACTGCTATTTGTACGGTTGCTAAGCTGCAAATATTACGTCGGTCACGTGTGCATGGACGTGCTAGACCACCTTTGAGAATAATTACTTTCAGATGGATACCTCCGTCTCCGTGTTGGTTTAAGGTTAATATAGATGGTAGCTCATTGAACGATGATATCTTTGTGAGTGGTGTCTTCCGAAATAGTAGAGGCTTCTTCATGGGTGGTTTCTCGAGATCGGTGGGAAAAGGTCTTCCGTTGGAGGCGGAGCTCATGGTAGTTTTCATGGAAATTTAATTTGCCTTTGCCAATGTGTGGCTGAACGTGTGGATCAAGTCGGACTTGACCTTTGTGGTTAAGTTGTTACATAGTTCGTCGACTTCTATTCTATGGAGAATTCAAAGTTAATGGGCCTCAGTGAGCTTGCTTCGGTCCCAGATGAACATCAAGATTTCTCACATCTTCAGAGAGGGTAACCAGGTTGCAGACATAATTGCGAAGTTTCATACAAGAGAAAGTTGGATAGATAAATGTCCTAGTTTTCTTCATACTTTAGTTTGAGAAAACATGACTTTTGATTATTTCCGTACAACTTGTTAATTTTAGAGGAATTCCCTTTTTCCCTTGACTAGAGATTTTTCCCTAAGTAGGGTTTTACCCCAGCAAGGTTTTTAATGGGGCTACGACCTCTGATCAACTTGTGATCATATAGCTTTTAGATTTTTTTTTTTTTTTTTTATATAATGCAATCATGAACTTAGATCACTACTTTATTAAGTTGTATTATGTTGGAGAAATTGATTAAATATTATTTAATTGTATTTAAAAGGGTGTGATACACTTATCGTTAATTAAATTAAATAAAGGGATTAAAGTTTAATTTTTGGAAATTAAACGTCGTATTGTCGATCTACTCTCGGAGTAGATGACTGTACTGTATTTATAATCTCAAAACTGAATTTCGGTGAGTGAGAAATTAAATCACAAAGTTGAAACGTCAACACACTTTTTATGAATTAAATAGTGTTGGGAAATGTGGGAGAATTAATTAGGAATTAATACATCCCACATTGAATACTTAGAGCATTTAACAACTCCTTATAAGTAGGAGTTTCCTTTTTTTTTGAAAGGTAAAGATGAATTTCATTAACAGAGTACAAGGGGTACTCTAGTCCCGTAACAAGAAAGTATTAATGCAGAAGAGAGCAATTGCAATTTTTCTGGAATACAGTCTAATGGAAACGATTCCCAAAAAGCCTCCGTGCGCAATTATAAGTAGGAGTTTGTTAGTAGAATTCAATTACAAATAGCTAATGATAATAGCCCACACGCTTGGCAGGCCTGGCTCCTCTTTGCCGAGCCCGAGCCCACGACCCTTGGTGCTTGGCAATTGAACTTTGGGTGGACTTTGGTCTTGGGCTTGGAGCCCATATTAATTTTTTGGAGTTTGGCCCAACTAAAATAATATGAGCCCAACATGCTCGGATTAGGTTGACCCAAGAATTTCAAAGACATGTCCAAGAAATTTGAATTTGAATTGCATTTAACATGGATTTCGGGACGTCCATGTTCATGTACGTTTCTCCTGTAAGTTTGTAACGATTCGGTTACAATCTGGCCATCAATTCCATAACTCCTGAAATTCAATTCCATAACTCATGGAAATTGAATTCAGGAGGCTCCCCATTGAGTGGACATGCTCTTATAAATAGCAAATCATGCATGATTTTTTAACACACTGAAAAATACTGCAAATTTGAGCTCATAAAAATCCTGCATTTTGCATAAGCGATTTTTCTTGCATTTTAGAGTGCAACATTCTCCTTGCGCCAATTCAGTTCGATGGAGCTTTACACGTTGTGGTGCTGCACGTGTAAAAATGAAAGTCATTTTACCTTTGGGAACGGTACGTCAAATCGAGAGCAATTCCAAGGCGTATTTCATTTTGGTGAGTTCTTATTTTTCGTTTTTTTTTTCTATTTTCGTTTTTTTCGCTCGTATGTATTGTTGTCGAGTATTCCGAGTAAAATTAGTGATATGATGTTCAAGTTATATTCCAAAATTAGTACGTGCAGAGTTCGAGTTGCTGTAAAAAATTAGTTCGTGCGAAGATTAATATTTTCCAGAATTAGTTCTTGCGAATTGAATTGCTGAAAAGTAATTCTTATTTTATTGAAAAGTAATAGTTCGTTTGTTGTAAAGTACTATTTATTTTCTGTATTTTCTTTTTTCAATTTTAATTATTTCTCCCATATTGTAAGCCATCATTGGGTGCTCTATAAACCTAACAATCGCAAAATGAAATAATTGGATTGAACGATGAAATCAGGTGTAAATAATGATGAAAATACCAATGATAACCCTACCCCTACCCCCGTTGCACCGGAAAGAGGACAATCCTCAAATTCAATGGTTGTGTCTCCTTTCATGTAAGTCGCACCTAGATCATTTATGATTCACAATGAAAAACCCGAAAAGTTTTTGGGTAGTGACTTCAAGAGGTGTTGTTCTAACTTACGACATTACATTTGGCACGGTTCCTCCGGGAGGATCCACCAGTGATCCATGAAAGAGACATGGACACAAATAAAAGTGTTGGAGAATTAGGGGTGCCCGGATCTATTCGAGTTGAATTTAAATACATATTTAAATTAATCAATTAATTACTAACATGAATTAATCCTAATTCAATTCAACATAATAATTAATGAACAAATAAACATCATGCGTACATGTATTTCACGTAAAACCTAAGCATGCGGAATCTAGGAATTACGTAAATACTAACGTATCGTAGAGATAACCGCTGAGACGTTGGATCAACCCAAAGTGCCTTCTCAAATATGTCCCACATCCACGAACGTAATCCGGTGGGAGGATTATCAACGAACGATTTTAATCTTAAAAGAGAAAAGAAAAAATTTGGCTACCACCTTTGTGGATTTCTAATTTTTCCAACACATGAAATTGCACTTGGGGATGAAAAACTCATCCCCTATTTATAATATATGAGGTGGTCGAAATTTAGTCCTAGGAATAAGATGTGAAAATCTTTTTCTTGATCTCCAAGAAATCTTGAATATATCAAATATATTATTTTCTCCATAATTAAAATATTCCACAAAATATCTCACCTCCTTATATTATAGATATTTTTGAAAATCTCACATAAGTAGGGAAGAAATAAGATCTTTTTCCTTTCTTGAACTTATGGGATAAACTTGTATCTCAAGAATACTTATTCCACAAGATCTTTCCAAGAAAATCAAGAAAAAATCTTTTCTCTCTCCCATCTATTATTTTCGAAATTAATTAGGAAAAATGGGCCAAAATATTTTCTTCTCCTTTTCATTAATTGAACTTTAGTTTGGGCTATTTGATGGGCCTTTAGGAGAATTAAGATTGGACCTCCAATGGGCTATGAAGCTTTAATATTTAGCCAAAATATTATTCAAGCTCATTAATATTAATTTACTCCACTATAAAATTAATATTGAACTATCCATCTTAACCCACATTACGAATTCACAATAATATGGCTCGCGGTCATTATTTCCCGCGTTTAAGATTATTTTTAGTCCATTAATTAATTAAGTCACTGAACATACTATATATTAATTAATATCTTTGCCCTTGGAGTAAAGACAACTCAACATTATTATCCATACCGGATATAAATTTCCACTTGCAAGATTTGATATGATAAAGATTCTGAGCCCACCAAGGGGACAAATCAAGCAAGCCGTACTTGCACGCGATTCTCCGTATTAAATCTTAGCAATCGTCATGTAACTAATAATATTGCCCAAGATACAAGGTATCAAATCACATTGATTCTCTTCCCATCATAAGTCAAAACAATAGTTATTAATTTCACACGATCCTATTTAAGGAACAGAGATTAAGAAATAATGCACCACTGAGGTCTAATTCTTGTTGTTGGGAAATTTATAGTTTTGATAAAAGTTCCAGAAACACATGTAATAGGACAACAGACACATTTTTTATATTACCGTTTATAGAATACCGTTGATAATTCCGTATAGAACAACCGATGTAATAGATTCACATATTGAGGGGGAACCTCAATATGTATAGGTCGATTTGAAGATTCAAAGAAACCCCAAGCGAGCGAATGCAAGAGAAGAACAGAAGATCGATCGATCAATCAAGTCGACATATCACAACCAAGTCATTAACTCGAGAATACTTGAAGATCGATGACTTCCAAGATCGTACCGCCTACATCAATTTGAAGCTAAGTCAATAGCACCGGATCGGTGAATCTTTGAAAAGTCACCACCAGTGAAAAACTGATGTTTCACCTAATCATACGTTATGATCTGAACAAGAAGAATGTCAACCTTAGTTGGAAGAACAACACCGAAAAGTCGCTGTTAACCAATAAGAACAAGACACGATGATCTTTACGGGATTTGATGTCGCTTCTCTCTAACGGCTATAAAATACAAGTTCACGCTTTTCGCCATGCCGCTTCAAGACGCCACATCAATCCTTACCAAATATAAACGAAATTCAAATTGCTTCTCCAACGGCTCTTTGATTTCAAGGTCTATAAATATGGGATCACACTTCAGAGTGAAGAAACGGAAACACCGAACAATCAAGAAGCTCAAGCAATTATCGATTTCATATCAAAGAACACGATCAAGAAGATTATTTTATTAAGTGTTCTTCCCATAAGTTCTTAGCATAGAAATCTTTTTCATCTAGTTGATCTACCTTAAACACTAGAAAAGATTTCATAGTTGGAACCAAAAACAATCTTATCCAAACCCAAAGTTAGGTTAAGTTGTTTAGCAAGATTTCGCATCTAGGGTTTCTAGTTCCGATTTCCTCGATCGGGAGTGAGAACTCCTTAAATATCTCGTCGGTGTATTGTGGTGGACTAACACATAAAACTAAGTCCAGCTTGGTTAAGTTGGTGCCCTTTGTGATAGGGAAGAGTGGACGTAGGACCGGGTTTGTCCTAACCACTATAAATCTTGTGTGCCTTTACCGCTTTTGATTAATTTAGTTGCACACAACCTTTAAAGCGCATACATATTCTAAGTTGAGATCACCTAGCACCAAGCTTCTTTGATCCGATCAAGCTTCGACACTTACCAACCGGTTAAAAGACTAACTTTGAATTTTTATAAAAACCGGTTTTTCACGGGTAAAACTTTGCTTCCGCACACATCGCTTAAACCGATAGTTATCGAATCGACCGCCTTTTCCGGCGATTAGTAAGTTGGTTATCGCATTAATTGATCTGCACAAAAAGTTTTCGATGTCTATTCACCCCCCTCTCTAGACTTACGCCTTCTCACAAACCCGTTCGACCTACAAGTGGTATCGGAAAGCAAATTGGTTCTACCGACCCATCGACTTTGTGTATCATCGATTCTTGAGGAAGAATCTTTGTGGTCGATCGAACCGGTCTTGAAAAAACCTTCTTAAAACTCATTCATTTTCCAAAAACAGCATGGATAACACCTCGGGAATGTATCATGATTGCCAAAGTTCTCAATCGATGACTATGCAGATTGGGCCATATATATGTCCAACCATCTAGGTTCGATTAGTGGCGAGAATGATGGAAGTCAACAAAAGAGGACCTATCATCATAAATTACGACAACCCCGCGGCTTGGAGGAGATCCAGTTTTGCCCCGGAAGTCTTTGCAAAAAAGCCCAAATTGATGGATGCAAGGAAAGAAAGTTGCACACTCTGAGATACTATCGCAAGGGCATATTATCATGAAAACAATGGATAAGGTCACCAAGGAAAAGGTTAAGTATCTCAAAATCAAATGTGGGATACTCTAGCTTTAAATATCGAGGAAATGACCAGATAAAAAGATAACAACCGTGAAGTTCAAAAACTAAAGATGTTTGCCAACTAAACCATCAACGAACTCGATGGAAGGATTACAATGTCAATAAACAAGCTTGAGAACTTGGTAGAGATGTCCGATAAAGATATCAACTACAAAATTTTAAGGTCTCTCACCAAGAAATGTGACATGAAGGTCACACGAATCAAGGATTGCCAAGACATTTAAAAAATGAAGCCAAGTAGCTTGTTCTTGAGCCTTAAAGCTCACGAGTTTGATTTAATTGAGAGAGACAAGCGGATGAAGATGAGGTGCCCATTTGAAGCCTCAACTTCCAAATCGATTGCTTTTAAGGCAACCAACAAGCAGATTGAAGACCAATGAACCCATTGGAAACATCATAAGTTAAAGGTAACAAATCGCTCTCGCTTACGAAACTAGAAAAATCAAATACTCAACCGGGTAAGTATCAAGATTCTATAAAGATTATCAACATAGCCGAGGAAGAGATAGGAGATCGGGACAACAGATCTCCGTTCAATGATCGGAGAGATCACAGAGATGAAAGGAAAAGAGATAATCTAAATGATGAGAGAAGAGATAACCAATCGTATCTCGAGATTACTATCGTAAAGGAAAGTCACCTCGATAGATCATTGAAAATCACCCGGAAGAAAAGGTTCCGATCAAGGAGCTTGCTTCAACTCAGGAGAAGCAAGGTCACTACAAAGGCAATATGACACTGACGCCAAGAGAAAGGGAAGAAAAGAGGAAAAAAGCGAGAGCAACCCTGGGACATAAAAGCCATTTGGATGAATTGAGGATTCAGATTTTTTTCGCCCGATCAACAAAGGCACTTCTATGGAAATGAAGATCGATATTCTCTTGGATGATGATGAGATTGATGGCGAGGAGGACCAATCTGAGGTAACCTCCAAACTCGCTTTTGTTAAGCTTTACACTGCTATCATTAGCACACCTTTGGGAGATTGACCGCAGGACTCGAGCAATTGCTTGAGGATCTCTCCAATCCAAGAGACACTTATGCTAAAGTGAAGCCGAAAATGACAAGCCGAGGACCGTAAATAATCACTTAAAAAGAGAATGATCTCGAGAAATCCTCCTAACTTAAATCTGCTGGGCCGCCGTATTTTTAAAATTACGAAAGTTAAAGCTTCGATCGTGAGAAGCAGATCAAAGATCACCGGCAAATAACAAAATGCAAAGAAGTGATGACTTCAAAATCCTGCAAGCAAAATTCGATGAGCTATTCCGAAAGCATGAAAGTCTAAAATCATCCGAGGATAATCACGCTAGGGATTTCACAAAATCATCTAAAATCGTTCAAGACATGAACACCTATTTTTAACAACGATTAACAAGAAGGGACTTGGGTATGAGAACCCTTCCACATCCTCAAAAAGCCCCGGATCGATTCATCTCAAAAAGGTGTAATCAGACGAGTTTCTGACAAAGATACACCAAAAGCCAAACATGTATCTAATAAGGGAAAAAGACCAGTTGAGCAGGTAAGGCAGGTGCCTAACCAGTATGGGAACAAAATGGACCCCAACTGCATCATTCAACAAAGAACCCAGTTCTTCCGAAGAGACCTCAACCCGATCAACAGATAATCATAAAAGACAACCCGTAAAAAGAAGTCTAATCTGAGACCCAATCAAGGTCACCGCTTAATAAGCATGCTTGTAAATCGCAAAAACCACCTATGCTTAAAAAGATATGAATCTTTTGATGGTAGCAATGTTATCCCTATAATCGAAAATCTAGGGTCACACTGCACGAACCACCTTTGGATGAAAAGAAGACAAACAGAAAAGATAAATCCCAAGTCTTCTAAGTCACCCAAGGTTCACACTAATAATCATACTAATCGGATAGGTATGGGAGACAAATCGGCCTTCCGATCTAAGTGATCTCAATAGAAGTGCTTCTGTTTGTATGGATCCCCAAAACTAAACCTAACCCCTCGGAATCCAAAAGGGTACCTAAAGCTGATTTGGTCTGCAGGATCGCGGGTCCGCCAACAAAGGAGGTGTGGAAGCAACTATCCGGGTACATCGATAGTGGATGCTCAAGGCACATGACCGAAGGAAACATCTCCTCGGCTCTTACATAGAAAGTAGGTTACATAGTTTTCGGTGATGATAACTTTGGTTATACCAAAGGATTGAACTTTTGAGTCTCAGATGTCGAAGGTCCGAAGCACAACCTATTATCGGTTTTTTTTTATGCGACAATGGATTCAATGTTGAGTTCTCGATCGATGAATGCACTATCAAGAATTGAGCCACTCAACGATTTTTGCTAACAAGTCGGGTTCAAGGAAAGGGACGATCTACACAAATGATTGAAACATTTGCCCAAAAATGCATGCACGATTGTCAAGAGTTCCAAAAGTAGCGAATTGGCTCGGCACAAAAGAATGAGCCATCCGAACTTTAAAACTCTTAATAAGATAGCAAGGATGTCTCTAGTGGAAGGACTTCCGAATGAAGTATTTTCAAAGGATAGTCTTTTGTGTCGGATTTTCTTCATTCAAGGAATTCCCGACCCAAGATCCAGAAAACATGAGTTTTATGGATCTATTTGGACCGATAATCTCTCAACGACGCTTAAAATATACTCGTAATCGTGGATGACTATTCCAATTTTCTTACACAAGAAGAATGAGATTCCAAACGAAGATTAAAAAGATTACAAAATGAGAAGGGTGTTGAAAAATCGAGAATAAAGGTACAAAATTTAACTCTTTTTATTACTATTTTTTTCTAAGTTTGAATGAAACATCACCGCAAGGACGCCACAAAATGAAATGGAGTAGCAGAACTCTTTTAAATGAGAACTCCTCAAAGAATATTCTTTTTAATTTAACATGCAATACAAGCCGTTTACGGCGTATAATCAATCAACGTGATCTTATAGCTTTTAGATTTACAAAACACCCTTTTTTGTCTCTTATTTCCATGTTTTTTGGGTGTAAACTTTTCATACACAAAAATGGGAAGAGTCACTTGAAGACTTTTGAGGCCAAGTTGTATTCTTAGGATATTCCTGTCTGGAGGATATTCCTCATCCAAACAAGAGAAATATTATTTATCAACCAAAGACTGATGCTCGAAAAATGGATCACTAACGATCAAGGAAAAAGAATTAAAATTCCGGATCTAGATTTACGGATCATTCGGATCCTAAGGTGAAAAACTGCGGATGAAGAAAGTGGTACAATTTGAGACACTATCAACTCAACCATCCGTTCGGGGGAACACCGAAGTTCCCACGAAACTTACTTTCAAAGACATGATGAGTCCAACATCACCGAGACATGTTCTTATCAAGTGGATCATAATTTTAGTCGCTAGTAATGAACCTTTATCGAAAATGGATGATGTTCTCCAAACCGACGCAAATCGTAAATCGATCTAATAACCATCATCCAACCGATCGATCATCGGAGACCCATCCGATAAAGTTAAAACTAGACATCGACAGGTGAAAGTGCCATGTATTGTTGTTATTTGTCTATGAAGGAACCAACAAATAGAGGAAGTAATCTTCTAAGGAGCCGAAATGAGCTCGACGTAAATCAAGTTTGGGAACCGTGACGTGAATCATCAAGAAATTAAATTTTCAAGAACAAGAGAGATGAAAAAATGTCATCACCGTAAGGCAAGACTTGTTGCTAAGGGGTTTCACAATCGAAGAATTGATTATGATGAGACCTTTGCACCGGCGCGCCGCCTAGAAAGCCATTCGGGAGAATTGCTTCCCACAGAGGGTTCATTTTGTATCGATGGACGTAAAGAGTGCATTCTTAAACGGGTACTAGCAGAGGAAGTTTATGTCGAACAACCTCCAAGCTTTGAAAAGGGCAACCAGTGTACCGCTTAAGAAAAGCTCTTTATGGTTCAAACAAGCTCCTCGAGCTTGGTATGATACACTCTCTCGGTTCTTTTTCGACGGTGGGTTCACTAAAGAACGATGGATGTAACCTTATTCGAGAATAGAAGATGGAGAAGATATTCATGGTTCGGATCTCGTGGGCGACATCATCTTCGGATCTCCCAACAAGAGTCTATGTGAAAGATTCAAAGAAACCGATGCAAGGGAAGTTCGAGATGTCCATGATGGGGCCAGATGAATTACTTTCTCGGGTCTCCGTGAAGCAAAGTGCGTAAGGATATTCATCTCGCAAAGCAAAGTACACTAGGAATTTATTGGCTAAGTTTGGAGTTCAAAATTGCAAGGAAGCCAAAATCCCTATGATGATCGGATTCAAGACGGATCCAAACGAGGATGGCCGTAAAACAAATCGTAAAGAATATAGGGCTCTCATTGGATCTCTACTATACCCGATTGCCAAAACCGGATATCACCTTTGGCATGAGGTGTATGTGCGATTTCGAAAAATCCAATGCAAAGCCACCTAGAAAAGGAGCTAAGCATTCTTAAGTATCTGAAGGGACGAGAAACCTTGGTTTATTTTACCCATCGATGATAATCTAGAGCTTAGTGGGTATTCGATTACGATTATGGAGGTTGCAAGATTGACGGAAAAATCAACCTCGTGAACATGTCGGTTTAAAGTAAACCGATCTCGTGGTTTTCAAAAGAGACATCGATTCATACATCTACTCTTGAAGGTAATATATAGGCTGCGGTTGTTGCTCCCAAGCTCGGCGGTGAGGGATTATAACATTGTAGCTAAGAATGTACCTATATTACGGTGATGCATTAGTTTATTGCAATCACTCGAATCTGTTCTACATACAAGATGCAAGCATGTGGATGTCGAACACATTTTATAAGAGATCATGTTGAAAAAAGAATATCGAAATGGAAAAGATTCACACCGACGATTTACGTATAGGTCGATATTCTAACCAAGCCACTAAATTAGATTAGATTCGAGAGAATTGTGTAATGAGCTAGGGCTTCGGATCTTGGAGAAAAAGCACCTAAAATGCTTGATGGATTGTTCTCCGTAACCAAAATAACCAGTTGAAAAGAATCGATTGAGTTTGGTATCTCAATCGATCGGATGATCGCTTAAAGGACCGATATAAGAAATCGTCGTAATTACAAGTTATCGATTAAAGGAACCGATCAGATTAAAGGAAACGCCAGATTAAAGAATTATCTGATTAAATCGGTTGGGTTATTTTACATCTTTGTAAGTCGATTTAAATTTGATATTCAACAAGCAAGATTCACAGTTAAAGCCTACAATCGCATAAGAAAGCGGAGAATTTACACAACAATGGAATAATAGAACTTTTCATTGATAAAGACCAAGGTCGATTACATTACAAGTTACAAGTACAAAGGACCCTTGAGGTCGTTCCATAAGTCATAACCGAAAACCCTAAACCTATAACCCTAAACCCTCATCCTAACCCAAGAAGTGCGGGAGAGAGAGATATTTTAAATCGATGCTCTCATTTTCCCCACTTCTTTGAAATAATCCTAAAGCCGCTTTTTTTAAAACCAAAGGAGCGAGAGCGCGTTGATAGGATTTTAAGCCATGAGCCCTTAGACCAAGTCAATGGACTCTCCAAATATTAAATGGAGCACATGTGCCAAGAAATTGGTTCAAAGACCTTATGGGCACATGTGCTACATTAGAGTTGATATAATGAAGATCGTCTATTGTCCGATCAAGACCGTATATCAAACTCATGTTTTATATCGAAGTTCCTTATCTCGAAGACACACACAAGGTGCATACGGTTAAAGAAGTTCTTCTCGGGCCAAGATAAGATCCGCCCGCCGTGGTGGTAGAAAGCTTTAACAATTGTAGTGAAATCTTTGATGACGATGAAAACAAAGATAAAGGGACACACAGGTTGATTTGAGAAGTCAAATCATTGAAAAAGGGGTAAAGGTGTTTCACCTAAGTTTCACCGAAATAAGGGTTCACCGTAATGCATGATTTTACAAAGAAGATAAGTATGGTGAATGGGTTATGTTGTGTAAAAACATTGGTCCAATTTATAGAGGCCAAGAAGGGTGCAAATGCAAATTTGATTTCAAAAAGCCTTTTAGAGAAATTTGCATCACAAAGGACAAATGTAGAAATCACGCGGGATAATTGGATAAATTTACTACGGATTGACATATCGAGATATCTGAGCGATAATTACGCATGTCAAATCACGCCAACTTAGGAATAGAGACTACTATTCTAGACTAAGTTTTAATGCGGTAACACTTATCCCAAGAATTGGCTTGATCCGAGAAGAATCGATTAGGGTCAACCAAAAATCGATTACATACTTAAACCGATCGATAAGAAGATCGGTTGAACTTGAAACCTCAACAAATCGATATATCGATCTGAGAAAATGTAAATATCAAATAGGGGGAACTTCAACCGATCGAGGAGGATCGGAAAGGGAAATCGATTTAAAATGAAACGGTCGTTGAAAAGAACATTGGGAAATTATAAGGTTTAGGCAAAAACTAAGATCAACAAGTGGAATCAACTTCAAGTGGTATTGAATGATTACTATATCACCAACCGATCACGCTTTTCTTTTCCCTTGTTATTTGCTTATTTATCGGATCTTATCTGCTTTTTTGTTTGCCTTTATCGTACACATTACCCGTGTGACGTATTCCCTGCAAATCATTTAATGCGGACGTGGGTACATGTATTAATTGCTACAAAATGAGCTTTTAAATCCAAAAGGTTTTCGTGACGTGCTTTTCCCCAACCATTCGATCAAAACCGCTTAATCTGGATCGTTTAATCTTTTCAAACGGTTGATCTTCCAAATCTTGTCTTATTTCCTCCTCATCTTTATAAGGTTCATCAAAAAACCTACCGAGTTTTCCAATTCACAAACTTCGATTTATTTTCGAAAAACTCTCCAGAATTACTTCTCTGCGATTCAAAGTGTTTTTCTCAAGTTTCAAAATTATCTTCCCGAAAAATAGAATCTGTAATTTCGTTATTTGATGAATCCTTTTCTCTTAAAAAATCCATTGATCTTAAAGATTTTGTCAATCGATGGTATCCTTGTTATTTTATTGTTTCTTGGTTTCCGCATGTGTTTATTTACTAGGCCTTTATAATTATAATTAATATATGATATCTCTATGTTTATGCACAATCTTAATCGAGTCTATCTTATTTGTAGATGGCCACTCACGGTATGGGTAAAATAATGTGCAATTATGGGCTATAAAGATTGTCGCGACAAGTTCAATGCGATTTGATATCACTGGGATCCTAATCAATGGAAGTGGATTCAAGAAAAAGGAGCCTTGAGAAATTTAAATTGAATCGATGAAATGAAGCAATTAATTCCTAAGGAATTTATGGAATGATGAAAATACCAATGATAAATAAACATCGACCTACCCTCATCTTGCCAAAGGATTAATCTCGCTGCACGGAAAATGAAGATGAGCCGACAATCCTCAAATTCAATGGTTTTGTCTCGCTCAAGAGAAATTTTGTTGTCAAAAACAATCATGGGTATTTCGCGATGCCTAGATCATTTATGATTCAAATAATTGATGAAAACCATCAATTGAAAAAGTTTTTGGGTTAATGAATGGACTATCTGAAGAGGGATCAACAATCTCAACAAGGTTGCGGGACAAAAAAAAATGGGACCGTTGGACTTCTAAAACCACATTACATTTTTTCGCCACCAGACGATGATATCGCACGGTTCAAGAAAGCAGCCTCCCACTAGTGCCCCCAAAAAGAAAAGAAAACCGGTGAAGGCCCAGATCCACCAAGGAAGAGTGCCCCCATCCATGAAAAGAGACATGGACACAAATAAAAAATTCAGACAGTTGGAGAATTAGGAAGAAGCTCGATCTCCTTCTCTCCAACTCTATTCGATTTTGAATTTAAATACATATTTAAATTAATCTCAATTAATTACCATAACATGAATTAATCCTAATTCAATTCAACATAATAATTAATGAACAAATAAACATCACTCATCCCTATTTCCACGTAATGAATCTGGAGATTGCCTAAAAATGAGGATGCAGAGTCAGCTGATGATAGTGAACTGTGTCTTTGCAGCTCATGACCAACCACCGGAGGCACAAACAATCGAAAGAGATCCGAATGCATTCCAAATATCACATCACCGCGATCAACTCCTAAAGATTTCAAAAAAAAAGTTGATAATTGGCCTCAAAGAAATAACAGATCAAAGGGAATTGACTATTTCCCAGGATTGAGGCAATCAAAGATTTTAACCGTGATCACCGTTTATAAAAATATTTGATGACAAGTCGATTCACAACAACAAGTTTTTTTTCGATGCTCGTTGAAAAGATTTTTCAAACTTGACAAAACGATTTACACTTAAAATGGAATTGCCAAGACCGAAAAAAAATCTAACCGCTCAAGCTCAAGGTCTATTTCTCGCTGCGAATCTCAACGAGCGATATCAAGAAAATTTGGATCTCGACTTCCAACACTACTTTTTTTGATCAAACCAAAAGGGGAAGGATGAAGCGAGAAACCAACCGACATGATCGAACAATCACATGATTCAAACAAATTGAAGCTTATGGACAAAGAATAGACCATTTGATCTCTTTGCTAATGAAATCTCGAAAAGATGGAAAAGTCAAAGGCAAGAAAGATTAGGCTGCTCTTTTTCTTTGAGACATCAAATCTGAAATCCACTGAATATAGTCACAAGAAGCACCAAATATATTCTTTTCTAAATTATTGTTAAGAGGCCCTAAAAAGAAAAAGAAAGAAGGGCGGACAAATTGGCGCAGGATCTCAAGAGGAAATTCAGAAAAAAGGAAAGGAAAAAATTTTACGGAACCTCTCTTAAATTTGATGAGATCATTCCAAAAAACGCCAGCGCACACGCTAAGAGGTTTGAGGAATGGAATAAGATCGGCGAAAAATAGCTTCTAGATGCCTTTGTTCTAGATCTTGTTCCACGAGAAGAATCTCCAGATGATGAATTCCTCAACCGGTTAGAAAATAAATATCCAGATTTTCTCAAGTAAAAATGAGGCCAAACTTATCAATGTAAAAATATCTCGCCAAGAGTATGATCCGTTGGATTACTTGGCTCATTTGATGATGGCATTTCAGAGATTCTATTTTGACATCCCGAAAGGAAAACGCATAAATCGATCCTCGCAGACCAATGATGTCAAATGGAAACTATATCGATTTTCAACGACCTCTTTCAAAGAGAGATGCGAAGGATACAAGCCTAAAGAGTGAAGAATTAGAAGACTTTCACCGCTTTTCTAATTCAAACTTTTTCGATGTAACATGTAATCAACATATCTAATGAGAAAAGTTTATTTTAATCCTAAGACAAAATCTCATTGTCTTCCGATTATGTTTTCTTTCTTTATTCTATATTTATCAACTTTTTCTCGGACTTTGTTTTATCAAAAAGGGGAAATTGTTGGGAAACTTATAGTTTTGATAAAAGTTCCGAAACACATGTAATTACCCGGTCACTCGCAGATTTTATAGAATACCGGTTGATAATTCTTTGTTAGAACAACCGATGTAATAGATAGGTCACATATTGAGGGGAACCTCAACATGTATAGGTTTCAAAGAACAAAATATCCGATGATTTAAATGCAAGAGAAGAACATTCGATCGATCCGGATTATTCATTAATCATTTCGTAAAATTAATCGATGACTGAACTATCCATCTTAACTCACGATAAGACTCCATCGTAGATCGACTTGAAAAATTTCACCTAATCATGGATCTCAATCAAGAAGAATGTCATTATTTCAACACCGAAAAGTCGTCTTAAAACAAGAGACGATTCGAGCCGACAATTTTTGATCTCCTCTTAATTAAAATAAGTTCACGCTTTTCCCATGCCGCTCTCAAGCACGCCACATCAATCCTACAAACCTATATAGCCCAAATTCAAATTTCTCTCCAATTTGATTTCTCTTAAATATGGGATCACACTTCAGAGTGAAAAACGGAAACACCGAACAATCAAGAAGCTCAAGCAATTATCGATCATAAGAACACGATCAAGAAGATTATTTTATTAAGTGTTCATTCCATAAGTTCTTAGCATAGAAATCTTTTCATCTAGGCGATAGGCTACCTTAAACACTAGAAAAGATTTCATAGTTGGAACCAAAACAATCTTATCCAAACCCAAAGTTAGGTTAAGTTGTTTAGCAAATTCGCACTAGGGTTTCTAGTTAGATTTAGGATCGGTTGAGTGGAGAACTCCTTAAATATCTAATTGTCTTTGTGTTGGACTAACACATAAAAACTAAGTCCATTTGGTGCCAAGAGGGCGTGGGGTGATTAACTCCGAACCACTATAAATATGCCTTTTACCGCTTTGATTAATCGGTACACAATTGCACACAACCTTTAAAGCGTTGATTCTAAGTTGAGATCTTCACCAAGCTTTATAATCAAGCTTAGTTATTACTTCATCAACCTATTTAAAAGACTAACTTTGGAATTAATTTATAAAAATGGTTTTCACGGTAAAACTTTAATTCCGCTTAACCGGGAAGAATTTATCCTTAGTAAGTTGGTTATCAACCCAAATCGATTCACTCAAGTGATCGAAGGCCATCACACCGATCCAAGACAAAAGTTTTCAAGTTATCCTCCTATTCCCCTCATTAAAACCCGTTCGACCTACAACTTCATATTCAAGATCAAGAATTTATCCTCCTCAGAGGGTCCTCCTTTTCAAGATCAGATGCCTTGTAATCCTGTCAAGACAAGCTTCCGAGCCTTACACTTCAACCTTTCATGATGGGTTGTTCATTTCCATCTGGGTTGTGAATTTGTACTTAGTCAATGGGAACTGTTAATTTGATCTTCTGTGATCAGGTATCACCAAATTAACTACAACGTAACACGTACTGACTTTATCGAACGGGTATGCAATAAATATATATAATATTCATTCATATTTAATGCAGCATGTGATAAATAATTTATTTGAGTAAAATAAATAAGAAATTCAGTTTGGTTATACAAAGTAAAAGCATACTTTTTAGTATAACCCCAACAAAGATGATAACCTTTGATCAATGGAATCAAGGGGATTTTCTATGTTGTAATTATATCCTTGGAGGATTAGTTGATGCACTATACAATGTATATTGTTAGGTTCGTTATGCTAAAGAGTTGTGGGACTCTTTGAAACGAAAGTACAAACCGAGGATGCCGGAACTAAAAAATTCGTGTTAGCTAAATTTTTGGACTTCAAGATGAAGACGAAAAATCTATCGTCGAACAAGTTGAAAAATATAAGTTAATCCTACATGATATAATTGCAGAGGGTATGGTCCTTCCGGATGCTTTTCAAGTAGCTGTTGTAATTGAGAAGTTACCCCCTTGTTGGAGGGAGTTCAAGAGTTATCTCAAACACAAGAGAAAGGAAATGACCTTAGAAGACTTGATCGTCAAACTCCACATTGAAGAAGACTATCGAAAAATGGAAAGAAACTCGAACCGAGTCTTAATAGAGGCAAATGCGAACTTGATGGAAAGTGAAGAACCATCAAAGAAATTAAAAATGACAAATGAAGACAAGGGCAAGAAAACGGTCTTGGGGAAACCAAAGTTCAGTGGTGACTGTTACAACTGCGAAAAACCGAACCATATGGAACGAGACTGTAGAGCTCCTAAGAAAGATCAAAAGGGTAAAGACAAATAGTCGAGTGCAAATCTGGCTCCACAAGTGCTAACTGATGAAGATTTATCAGCTTGAGCTGGTGTTGATTTTGAATAAATCTATGTGTTCTTTATTCAAATAAATGCTTCAGTTATAGAAGCGTTATAAATAAAATTACATTTTTCAAGCATTTATGTAAATATTTGTTCCTTTTATAGTGTTTGAGATTTACAATCTAAAACTATAAACCGATTAATATTCCGAGATATCAATGTGATATATGTGGAGACGATAAAAATTGTCATTAGATGGAAAACTTGACCTCTATACTTAAATTACAAAGACGTGTTAGATTTTAAGTTCGTGTAAACTAGAGGCGGTTCAAATACCTCGAATTGAGGGGGGGGTATTTGAAAAGATTTAATCTTTAGTTATAATCGAGAGGGCCAAACTAAGATTAAATATTAAAGTGCTAATAGGAATGGATCAAAAATCCACAAACTATAAAACGGAAACAATGGTAACCCAACCTTGTTGAATAGAGATCCCAAGTTCTTGGTCCAATGGGAAAATGAAGTTGTGGATGGTTGTTGGAAAACACTTTGTATTCTGATCACTCCTTAAAGAGCACAACACCAAGTGTTGAAACCCGTAAGATTGTGGTAGAGGCTAAGTATTGGACTTTTAATAATTCCTGACACATCGAGGAGGATGAGTATGACGGGATACTCTAAAAGGAGATCACCTATATAAGTGAGAAGTGAGGGCCGCTTCGACCAAACAATTATGAATACAAAGGGTTGTCCATGGCCAAAACGGACAAAAATGTGAGAAGGGAAAGGCGTTGAGGCTCTGTTGTGTCTTCACTGTTGTTTCGGTGTGCACTAAGAAGGACTAGTTCAAGGCATCGCGCCTACTAGGCCGCCAGTGCACTCGATAGTGGTTGACTACATAAGGTTCAAAGCCACAAACTACCTATCCAGATGCAATAGAGTTTCTTAAGGATTGGGTTGGGAGTCTGAATACATGTAAGTGTAATTTCCACTCATGTGGAGGATTGTTGGAGAAACTGGTTAAATATTATTTAATTGTAATTAAGAGAGTGTGTGACACTCATCTTTAATTAAATTAAATAAAGGGCTTAAAGTTTAATTTTTGGGAAATTAAACATCGTATTGTCGATCTACTCTCGGAGTAGGTGGCCATAGTGTATTTATAATCTCAAAATCGAATTTCGGTGAGTGAGAAATTAAATCATGAAGTTGAAACATCAACACACTTTTTATGAATTAAATAATGTTGGGAAATGTGGGAGAATTAATTAGGAATTAATACATCCCACGTTGAATAATTAGAGCATTTAACAACTCCTTATAAGTAGGAGTTTGTTAGTAGAATTCAATTATAGTGGCTAATGACTAGTTCAATAGCCGTGCGCGCCTGTCCGGCCGTGCCGAGCCCGAGCCCTTGGTTCTTGGTTCTTGACAATTGGACTTTGGGTGGACTTTGATCTTGGGCTTGGAGCCCATATTAATTTTTTGGAGCTTGGCCCAACTAAAATAATATGAGCCCAACATGCAGAGCCCAATCCGGGATTGAGTTGGCCCAAGTGAATTTCAGCACATGCTTGCAGAAATTTGAATTCAGACGAACTTGGACGTCGGGATGTCCTGGTTTATGGATGTTTCTCCTGTAAGTTTGTAACGGTTCATTTACAATCTGGCAATCAATCTGAAATTCAATTCCATAATTCCTAGAAATTGAATTCAGGAGGCTCCCCATTGAGTGGACATGCTCCTATAAATAGGACATCATGCATGATTTTTCAACACACTGAAAAATACTGCAAATTTGAGCTCACAAAAATCCTACATTCTGCATAAGTGATTTTTCCTGCATTTTAGAGTGCAACCTTCTCCTTGCGCCAATTCAGTTCGCCGGAGCTTTACACGTTGCGGTTTTGCTCGTGCGGTTGCTGCTATTCGTGTGTTGTTTGAGTATTACAGAAATCTGCTAGTCCGTGCGAAATTCAAGTTATATTTCAGAATTAGTATGTGCAGAGTTCGAGTTATTGTCAAAAATTAGTTCGTGCAAAGATTAATATTTTTCAGAATTAGTGCGTGCGAAGATTGAATTGTTGAAAAATAATTCTTATATTGAAAAGTAATAGTTAGTTTATTGTAAAGTACTATTTATTTTCTGTATTTTCTTTTTCCAATTTTAATTATTTCTCCCATATTGTAAGTCATTGTTGGGTGCTCTATAAACCCAACATATTACAAATAAACTCTTGAGCTAGCTATTTACCTCTTCATACAAAATTTCATTCTTATTATTTAATTTTAGCTATCTATATTACGCCAAAAGGAACAAAGAAATAAAGATAATGAAAGAAGAAGAGAAATTAAGAGTCACTAGCTAGTTATTTTTATACCCATGACTCTCTTCACAGTTTTATTATACTTTAAATTAGGTTCAAAGATGACTATACTATACTCCATTATCAATGATCCCTAACTAAATTACAACTTGATTCAGTTTCTTCCCACACAATTCCCTTCTTAGAAAGCCTCTTCTCCTTGTACACATACCCTCTTGCACAAGCCAAAAACAACACCAGATTCAAAATGCTCAAAATTGTCACTAACCAATAAAAGTTGTAAAGCCTTCCTCTGTTAATATTATCAGCTAACCAAGGCTTCTCCTTGCTGGTCACCTTGTGGACAATGCTCACTAGTATTGAGCTCACAAAGTAGCCTAGTGCAACTGTACTTAAAAACAATCCTGTGCTCATCGTCTTCATTCCCTTGGGGCACTCCCTTAAGAAGAAATCGAACTGCCCCGGGTACATAAACATCTCCCCGGACCCCACCAATATCATCTGCGGGACCAGCCAGAAGAAGCTCAATTGAACCCTACTTTTCTGCAGGTCCTGCGACTGTGCCATGCGTGATCTCTTGATTTCCAACAGTGATGCCGCCACCATGGCGAATATGGACAGGACTAAGCCTAGGCCTATTCTCTGTAGGGGCGTGAGCGCCTGTGGATTCTTTAACACCTTTTGGCAGACGGGAGGGATGATTCGATCGTAGACGGCGACAACTAGGAGGCTTGTGACGACGCCGAAGACGATGAGGGACGCCGGTGGGATGTGGAATGATTTTCCGATGCGGCGGTCCATGGTGGTGGCTTGTGAGACGGAGAAGGTTGTCATTTGGGCAATCACGGTCCAAAACATCACTGTTGTGGCCCATGTTGGGAGCATTCTTATTACTAGTTTGACTTCTTCAACCTCTGTTAATGTTGAAAGGTACCATTTATTATTATTGGTTATTGTAATTGGAACTTCAGGGTCCTTGATTGCTGCTTTGTCCAGAAAACTGTATTAAAACAAATACATTAAAGAATAATCATTATGAGTATCATTGTTATTTAAGAGTAAAACTTGTTTTCATCTTTCAAAAGTGTGGGTAAAGAATATTGTAAACATTTTAAATTATCTGCCATAATAAAAAAACAAACTCAATTTTATGACAAATCTATTACAAATAAATAATGTAATCATTGATTCAATTATGTTATTAGAATCATGAAGATAAAGAGACCATCTTATTTATTATAGTTGGAGGACCACAAGCACGTGTATATATTATAGCATTGAGGAAAAAAAAACTAATTTTAGGGTGTTCATTAATGACAACATGTTTTTTTTTTCTTTGTAATTCGATACACCATCATTTTAAATTTTGCAATTCGATTTATCAATCCATTTTCTGAATAACTTAATCTAATGCGATTCTCAAATCTAAGTATTTATAAATTCATTGGGGAGTGATGATTTGTGTGTGAAATTCATGGATTTCAAATCCATCCATCCAAATGGAGCCTAAAGATGGAGATTTTTTTATTCGTATATAACCCTATATTTTATATTTAGAGATATGTAAGTGTATATATATATATATGTTTTGGCTCATTATTATTTTATATATATGTTGATGTTGTACGGATATTGTTTCATATGTTGGACAACATTTTGCACAACATCATGAATTTGTCCTTTCTATTAACACTAATTCCATTTTGTTAGATGTTCTTTTTAATATTTCTTACATGCAGGTTGATGACATAACAGTTATATGTCAGGCGGTTGCAGTTGTAAGAGTGAGAATTAAATAGATCATGAGTGGTTACCACAAGATCATGGAGTGATGGGTGTAGACTTTCTAGGCTGTCCAAACCAAGCCCAGTGGATAGGACAATGCGATTGATATCGAAGTCTATATATTCTCACTACATTGGACGAAAACATTTGAGGAAAAGTGATATCCAAATTGCTCTTCTCCAAAGATAGAGAGTAATATCTGAGACACAACCTTTGAGTGTTTGTAACATGTAGGAGTGTGAGGGTCGATGCTATTCTATGTGTATTGGTCGAATGTATTCCAACATTCCTATCAGTATTGATTTTGTCTAAGTAGTTCAAGTGTTGGGTTGAATAACATCACTAGTCACTTTAGTGAAAAAATTTATTTTTGGTACGTGGATTTTACACTATATCTTTTAGGATCTTGTAAGAGGTTCTTGTGTATCTCACTGCTTGTTTTAGTGATGTTTATAGTCATGAGACTCGTATAGTCTAAATTGAGACTATACACAATTTTGAAATTCTTTGCACTGCGTTTTTAATACTTTGCTGTCATATATTATTTTACTTGTTGCATAATATTTTCAAAAACACTCTGAAAATACACACACTCATACTTTCAATATACATATAACTCTGTCATGTTCCACTTTTCATAATAATAGATTTATTGTTAAAGCCCTTTGAGGGGACTATTCCCTCGCTATTAGAGAGGGCTATTTTGGTGCTTGTTAAAGCCCTCAGTATTAACAAGGGAAAATTTATTGCTCGTTAACACCCTCGTTAGTAGCAAGGACTCTTAAATCCCTCATTAGTTTTGAGAGCTATCAAAACCCCCTTTAAAACCCTTGTTATTAGCGAGGGCTTTTATAGCCTTCGTTAATGCCCTTGTTAAATGACAATTTTTTTGTAGTGAACATTTTAGAAAAACAAGTTACACATTTAGAAAATGCACTTGAGTTACACGGTGCACCTGATGTACAGTCTTCTTCATGTTTTCCAGGTTAATATTTTAAATTTTTTAATATTTTCATTTTTTTAACCGGAATACATGGCTCCCCACCGCCCGGTACACATTTTGGTGGCCGGAGGGTGGGGATTATTGTCGATATTGTTAGGATAGTCACACCCTGTAATGCATAGAAAGTGTCAATGTTGTGCACATAAAATGTTAATATTATGCGAATGAAATGTTATTATTTAAATTCAATCATTTTTTAAATAGTGGCATGATATATGCACAATAGTGACACTCAAAAAAGGAATTACGATTCACAGGAGGCATACTCGGTCTGTACATAATTAATTGGACCGAGAATTAATGCTTCTAGGATAAATCAAATGAAAATATTATTCTCCCTAAAACAAATTGTAAAAGACTTGGCAGGATGCATGTTTAGGTGTTTAAACTATTTTTATTTAGAAAGGTCTTTAAACTAATTTTGATTTATTAAAATTTCTTAAACTATTGAATTCTATCAGAATATAGGTGAACAAGTTTCACATAAGAATCTATTAAACTGGTTAAAGAGTGTAAGTTATATTATTATATGATATTAATTGTGATAACTGAAGGGTGCGACTTTTTACTATATAGGATATTGTTCATAACACTGAAGGGTGTGACTTATATTACAACAGGAGTATTAATAATGATAACTGAAGGACGTGACTTATATTACAAAAGGGTATTAGTTTTGATAACTGAAGGGTCATACTTCTAAAAAAAAGAACAAGTTTCACGGTAAACAAGTTTCACAACATACCAACATTTGAATTCTTATTTTACAAAATCCCTTAGGTTACGTTTGGATAGGGAGGATTTGAAGTGAATGGATTTGAAAAATAATAAATGTAAAAATATATATATTTCAAATCATAAATTGTCAAGAGATGAGAAAGAATGGGTAGGGAGGAGGGGATTTCAAATTACATGGTTTTGATGAGAATTTAAAATTCTCCCATTTTAAACTAGACTGCAAATTTAAGTATTTAAAATTCATTCATTTTAAATCATTCATTCAAATCCACAAATTTCAAATCCATTAATCAAAACGGAGCCTTAGATAGAAATCGGGGGAATTTGCTGAGTCATCTTAACAAATTCGTTAAGTGAAATATACATCCTTATATATACATATTTTTCATTAATTATTAAAATGAATTAGTACTTTAAAATTATTTATTAGAGGTAATTTAATTTAGAAAAATGAAGATACAATTATATTGATAGAGTGGGTCTCATGTGCACCCGGGTGCACCGTGCACTCATAATGTATTTTAGAAGCGTGCAACTATACAAAACAGAAACGTGCAACTATTCCAAACAGAAGCATACAACTATGTTATCATATTAACAATTGCACTTTTCTGTGTAAATAAGTTACATTTTTCAGCATAACAACTTGCACGCTTCTAAAATGCACTATAAATACAAGGTGCACCCAGGTGCATACAAGACTTAGCTATATTGATATTATCATGATAAATAAAAAAGAACATCGTCCTGGATAAAATGGAAAATTAAATAAGATGCGTTTTTATCTATTATTTTAACAACACGACAGAGTCCATGAAATCATTACAAATTCTTATAAAGAACCCTCTAATTAACAAACGATATTGCAATAGTAAAGACAGGGGGTAGTTCTTACCGTTGCTTGAACAGTCACAAATATGGCGATGGTCAAATACCTGCAAATAGCACGAGGGAACACATAGATTAATAGAGTAATAAAGGAAAAGTAATTTTTTGTTCTAGAAATTTATCACTTTTTATTTTTGTTCTATTAATTTTTAAATTATAATTATTATCATGTAACTTTTACTTTCTCGACGTTTTAATACTTTTAATTTTTAAATATTGATTTTCACCTGAAACTTGAATACTCTCACCACTTTTTGGTGAGTTTGAATCACAAATTGTCTCATAACTTTGACCTCAAATAGATTTAGTTTCATAAGTTTTTTTTTTATCTCGATTTAATCCCAATAACTTTGATAATGTTCAATTTTAGTCCCAAATCAGTCGAAACAATATCGTTTTGCCATTTTTTGTTTGGGGTTTTTCAGCGGATGTTGTGACTTGACTGTCACGTGTACTGTCACGAGTATTTTCAAGTGTGTTTGACTAATTCTTACCGTCAATTCTATTTTAATTTTAAGTTTAAAATTTTAATTATATGCCTGAAATTCCAGCAGTTACAAAACAAATTATATGTGACAGTCCAGTCACAGCATCCGCTGAAAAACCCCAAATAAAAATGGCGAAACGACGTTGTTCCGGTCGATTCGGGACTAAAATTGGACATTTTCAAAGTTATTAGGACTAAATCGATGACAAAAAAATTTATGGAACTAAATTTATTTGAGACCAAAATTATGAGATCATTTGTTATTCAAATTCCTTTTTGGTTTTTATCATGTATATTACAAGATAAAAATCAAAATTTAAAAGTTAATAGTACTAAAAAGTCTAAAGTATGTAAACTTCAGAAAGATAAAATTTGAAAGTCTAACATAACCAAAATCGGTAGTAAAATTACAGGATGAAAAAATATATATATTCCTCAATTTAGAAGGTGAAATAAAGATATGACCTTCCGAAGAAGGTATCAGCTATGAAACCACCGAGCAAAGAAAGCATGAAAGAAGTGCCGAAAAAGTTGGTAACAGTAGTAGCAGCTGCGGCAACATTGGCAATGTGCATGGTATTAGTCATATATGTGATAAGATTCACCGCTATTCCAAGCGTCGTAAGCCTCTTACACAACTCAGTCCCTAAAATCATGGCGGCGGAGGTCCAGCCGCCGGTGGTGGAGCGGACGGCGGGGCGGCCCTTGTAGTCCCAGGCGTCGGAGACAGTTTCACCCTCTTGTTTGCTTTTTGGGAGAGAGGCCATTATTTATCTGGATATAAGTATTGTTTAAAGTATGAGTTGGGATTATGAAGTGTTATACAATTTGGTGGCATTTCTTGTATTTATCAACATTTTTAGATGAGTTTTCATTTGGTATATCTGCTGGAATCAAGATATCGTCTATCACATTTTAATGATCTAATATCTTTATTATTGACTTTAGTACATAACATATTTTCACTTTGAGGGCCATCTCTTATGCTTCATTAATAATGATAAAGTGATTTCTAAGAAGGAGTATGATAAATAGATGGACTTATCTATCATACCCCTCCTTATAAGTCATTTTATCATTTCAATTACTAATACAAAACTCGCTTGCAAAAACGCGTGTAAAAGTTAATTGTACATAAAATTGATGGACGGAGGGAGTACATAACATATCTTTTAAGGGACATTGGATAAAAACTCTATGAGAAAGTTTATAAATAATTAGACGGGTACAAATTATAAAAAATCAGTACTCATTACTTTAAAGTGTTAAAATATCAAGTCTAAATTATTCTTATTCTCATCGTGAGACCACCCCACCATGCAAGTGTGCCTTGTGACATTAATGAGAAATTGTGATATTCCCACTGTCCATAAAAAAAGTGATCACTTTTCTTATTTGTTCATTCATTGATCAAAAGTGTGTTCATGCTCTTTATGAACACAATCACATTATCTACACGCTTCATCCATCACTTAATTACTTAAATTGTCACTGTAGTTTACCCACAAAATTCACTTTATTCATAAACGGACTCTACAATACCTTTTATTTTATCTATTTTTTCTTAAAATTTGTAGCTAAAAAATTGAATACAATTTTTGTGGACAGTTGGGAGTATGTTTTATACGGATTTGATCATATGTCCGCAGGTGGACACAAACTTATATGCCCACCGCTTATGTGGCGCGCCACATATGCAAGATCCCCACCATCTTTTAATTAGTTTATTTAATTAATTCAATATTCTCATTAATTATATAAACCTAAACCCTAAACTATGAGTCCTAAACCATGAACCATTCGGGCCGGGTGAATCATGAACCACTCGGGCTGGGTTTGGGTTTGGGTCGGGTCGAGTCCGGGTCGGGAAAAAAAAATATAATTAATGAAATTGAGTAAAATATGGAATATATATAAATGAGAAGATTGAATTAATTAAATTATGGTGGAGACCTTGCATATGTAGCGCATCACATAAGCGGTGGACATATAAGTTTGTGTCCACCTGCGGGCATATGATCAAATTCGATGTTTTATAATACTAGTTTTATTTTCGTCATGCGATGCACTAAATATTAACAAAATTTTTATGCGAATTTCATAATTTTAAATTTGAAAATTTATTTTGTATATATAATCGGGATATCAGATCAGATTAAAGATCCTAAATAAACCATTAATTTTTCTCTAAAAAAAACATTAATTTGACATATAAATTTGAAATAATTAAAAGGTTGTTGCAATATGAAATTTTAGTGGAAAAAGTAAACATTAAATATTTATTGCTCAATAATTCATATAATACCTGAATTTTTTTTTAGTAAATTTATCGATTATTTATCTCCTGTATTTTGCATATTGTTTGAAATATTCACAATGAATATTTTAAAGATTTGTGGTGTATGGTCCTTATAAATATAATAATTTTTTAAATTCCACGTATGTTTTCCTTTAAAAATTTAAATTAGTTTTTTTTTTTTAAATTGTTTCAAAACATTACTTGATTTTCTCAAATTTTGTGTCATATATAATCCTGGTAAATATTATATATACTACCTCTGTACCATCTTTACATTTGAGAGATGACACATGTTTTAAAAAATATAATATTAAATGTATAATTGGTTGGTGAGATATATAAAAAAAGTTAAAAGGTAGAAAGAGAAAGTGTGTACATTTTAACATAAACTTTCATGTGAAACTTGTTAATAGTATGAAACTCATACCATTATATTTATAAAATGATATCACAACTTTTATAAACTAGTACCTATAAAATTTAATACTATGATCTCATTTTATATAAATATAATGGTATCAGTTGATAAGTGTAGTGGTATAAATTTCATAATATGAACAAGTTTCACCGGAGACCTACTCATATTTTAATATTAATTAAGTGACAGTTTATTTTATTCTGAGTAAAAGTAAGGATAATCATTAAAAAAAATGATGTCACAACTTACAAAAAAAAGGAAATGTAAAGCTTAGTTGAAACATCCAAATGGACAAAATGTAAAGCTTAACTTGGAACTGAGGAAGTATTTATTTTAACAATTTCTCCATTAAAACTTGTTCATAATATAAAATTGATATTATTACACTTATAAATTGATACCATTACTCTTAATGAATAATCTAGATTACTATAAATATTTCTTAATTTTCATAGTTCCCTAAAGATTTGTAATATATATGTGGGTTCAAATATCTAACATTTTGTGAGATATATATATATATATATATATATATATATATAATCTAAATAAATATCATATAATAAAATTAATTATTTGTTAATATTTATCTTAGATTATATATTTATATAAATATTATACATTATTTTTCAAGATTAATTACATATGATCCTAAAGATATTAAAAATATCTTATTCATCATAAATATATCCTAAAAATTTTAAAATATCTTTTTATGAATAATGATCATAAAGATATAAAAATATCTTTTTAAGAATGATGAAGGAAGGAAAACATAGACTGCGAGAAAATCCCAGAAAATAACCTAGAAATATTGAACAATATAAATTACATTAGATAAATGAATGGTGAAATTAAAAATATACCATAAATAAGTCAAAACTCATAAAATTTAATGGTAGAGATGAATTAAGAAAAATGAATGTTATAGATTTTGAAGATGAAATATTATGTTGGTAACGATTTGTGCCAGAGATATATTCGAGATATAATTTGGATACAAATTATCATAAATCTAGCATCTATAATCTAAAATAATTAAATCATACAATTCATGTATTGAATAATAGTAAATTATAAACATGTCCTAAACATGCGGAACTAATGGATAAATGTATTTACCTTCAGATCGGAGAGACACCGTTGAGAAGACTAACTCTTTCAATCCAAAGATCTTCTTGAGTATTCCCTAAACTCAAGCTCGTAAATTCAGTGGGGAATCAAACAAACTTTTAACACGGAATAATTATTTTTTCTCGGTTGCAAGCCACACAAATATATCCACATAGTAGACGAAAATAATCCCCTATTTATAAGCGTGGAATTTTTGAGAAAAAGACAGGGAATAAAAAATATATGAAAAATATAATATATTCGGCCCCTTAAAAGTGGAACTTACTATATATATATATAATATATGGAAAAGATCATATCCCCTTAAAATTGGAACTTACCATATATAAAAATAAAATAAAAAAGATCATATCCCCTTAAAAGTGGGATTCGCCATATCTATTTTTTCCTTCTATAATCTCTTTATAATCTTGCAACAAATTAATCCTTATCTTATACCACCTTAGTTAATAGGCTTTTTGTGGGCTACTCAAGGGGCCTTTAAGATGAATATGATTTGGCCTCCCAATTGGCCTAGAAACCAATATAGAGTCATTAATATTATTCTAGCTCATTAATATTAATTCATTCCACTATAAAATTAGTATTGAATTACCTATCCTAACCCATATTACGAAATATGACTCTCGGTTATTATTTCCCGTGTTAAGATTTAATGTTCATAAATTAATTTAAGTTACTGAATGCTCATAATATCTTTTATTCCTTGTTAAAAGACAACTCAATATTATTATCATATCGGAAATTAATCCATTGGTCATATTTGATATGATAAACATTTTGAGTCCATCAAGGGGACATAATCAACTTGATTAACCAAAATACAATTTTCTATTTTGTAAAAAATTGCTTCTTGCACAAGAATTAAAGATCTTCTCATATCTATTTTGTAGCCCTAAAAATCGCCCCCCTCATCTTAAAGCGCTTATTGATTTCTTAATTTTAGTCACTTAATTGGGATTGTATGTAATTAATTAATGTTTGCTTTGATTTAATCATGGATAAAGAGTAATTGAGACTCAATACTCAATACTCTGGGCAATATTATTAATTACATGTCAAATTGCTAAATATATCCAATATATTCTCCTTCCCATAAATAATTTTCCACAAAAATCTCCTTCCTTATAAAATCAAAATTTTCGAAAAAAACAAGGAGAAAAAGTTAAAGTCAAAGATTCTTGAATTTATGAGATAATCTTGTATTTCAAGAATACTTATCTTCCATAAAATCTTTCCAAGAAAATTATTTTCTTTCTTTTCTTCATATTTTTCGAAAATAATAGGATAAATTAGGCAACATATTAAATCTTTTACTTTAACCATCTTTTCATTAATGGACACATGTTGAGCTTCTTGAGGGGCCTTTAGAAGAATTAAGATTGTACCTCTTAATGGACTCTGAATTATAATAATGAGGCACAATATTATTCAGCCCATTAATATTAATTTATTCCACTATAAAATTAATATTGCACTATCCATCTTAATCCATATTACGATAATATGGCTCCCGGTTATTATTTTCCGTGTTTAAGATTATTTTGTCCATTAATTAATTAAGCCACTGAACACTTTAATTAATTAATATCTTTTTCCTTGGAGTAAACCAGAAAAGAATTCCACTTGCAAGATTTAGTATGATAAAACTTCTGAGCCCACCAAGTGGACAAATCAAATGAGACTTTTCTCGTACATGTTTCTCTGTATTAAATCTTAGCAATTGTCATTTAATTAATAATATTGCCCAAAATATAAAGTATAGAATCGCTATCTGATTCTAAACCCAACATAGATCAAAATAATAAATATTAATTACACACAATCCTATTTAAGGAACAGAGATTAAGAAATCAACAACCATTGAGGTCTAATTCTTCATCCCGTAAGTCAATACGGAAGAATTTATCCTCTCTGTAGGTTTCGCTTCAGCGCATCATAATGCACTAGTGTAATCCCTTGGTCAAGACAAGCCAATCTGAGATTTACACATCAACCTATACCAATGGAGTGTTCAATTCCATCTAGGTTGTGAAGATGAACTTATTTACAAGTAACTGTTAATGTGATCTTCTATGATCGGGTATCACCACATCAACTACAATGTAATATGTACTAATATGTAACGTTTTGCAATAAATAATTAACATTCATTCATATTTAAAGCAACAACGATAAAAGATTTATTTTCAGTAAATAAGAGTAAAATGTGTGTAAAAGCATACTTTCAAGTATAACCCTAACAAAAAGCAACGACATACTAGACTTCCATGATGGAGTCAATGATGCATTTCTGCTTCACACTCCTCCATGTGATGGCCCCACCTCCCAAGCCAAACAAACTACCTGAGGTAGATTTTCTGGAGTCTATGTCTGATTGGCAATCTGAGTCCGTGTAAACCACAGGGCATAAACTATTCGATTGATAAATTAACATTCTTTCTCGAGTTCTTTTTAGATACTTCAAATTGTTCTTAGCGTAGTTCAATGATCCTTACCCTGGTTACTTTGATATCTAGCCACCGTGCCTACTGCATAGCACATATCCGGTCTCGTGCATAGCATAATAAACACGAGGCTTTCGACTGCCGTCACATATGGCACCTTCCTCTTTTTATCTATCTCTTTTTGTGTCTTGGGACACATATCTTTTGATAAATGAATTTCATGTCTGAAAGATACAAAACCTTTCTTGAAGTCTTGCATGATGAATCATTTCAACACAATATCGATGTATAAGGCATGAGAGAAACATAACATTCTTTTCTGGATATTTCGAGTAATCTTGATCCCAAGGATATGACCAGCTTCTCCTAAGTCCTTCATATTGAATGTTTTGATAACCATATATTTATGTCTTTCAACACCTTTTTATTGTTTCCAATAAGTAGAATGACATCTACATATAGTACCAAGAACAACAAGGCATTCTCGACACACTTTCTATAAACACACTTTCTATAATAAATTCATAGGATAGGATCACTTGATCAAAAAATTGATTCCAAGCTCGTGATGCTTTCTTAAGACCATAGATCGCCTTCTTAAGGCCATATATTGAGCAGTTAGTCAAACTAACGGTCTTAATTGAACCATAGATAATAAATCATACAATCTCAATATATGAGGTACGTTACGAGGAATTGCAACAACCTGTAACATATGGGCTATTGTGATAATATCCTTTCATTCACGAATACTTCGATTAAGCCTAGAACATGATGAAGTGTTTATTCAAATAACTTAATCATGTTATCTCATTTCACTAATTGATCATGTGTGTTACTTTTGGACACTATTCCAAATTCAACGTGCATTAGCCAATGACTAACGATCTAATTAGTATGAGATTTTGAGGAATGAATCATTTTCTTGGCTCAATTACCACGCACATGTACTTCATGATGAACTCAATCCATGTCATATCTATCCTTGAAGGGTGGTGCAAGTGTCGGTCATGGTCAAATTTCATCACTCCGCACATGTTGTGCGTATTGACCTCAAGTTAGAGGAATATCACATTGCTCCCACTAACCGAGACACTCATTGACACATATACACGTGTTCAACATAATTTAAAATAATTAATGTCAAATTAAGTATATTTTATTTAATTATTAATTTTACAAAATACCAACGAATAAACACATAAATACAAGCGTCAAACCTTTTTCATATGGAAAAAAAGTTTCGAGAGTTTCTCAATCTGTTTTCTTGTTGGGGAATTAATTGCCCGGATCTATTCGAGATGAAATTTAAATACAAATTTAATTATACAATTATTACTAGGATGAATTAATCCTATATTAATTCAAATAATAATTCCAACAACAATCATGCACATAATAAATTCACGAAAATTCTACGCATGCGGAATTCTAGGAACTTATGCGAACGTACCTTTTGAAGAGATAGCCATAGAGAAGATGAGTACCTGTTCCAAGGAACAAACCCATAGAGTCATCTCAAGTATTCCCACGTCCTTGCTTGATAATCCGGTGGAGGATTCCCACAAACAATTAACAAAAGGGAAAAATAAAATTATGTTGCACCACTTTTGTGGATTTTTAATTTTTCCAACTCATGGAACTATATTGGGGATGAAAAATTAATTCCCTATTTATAATACTAAGGTGGCCGATTTTTAGGTCAAAATTGGGATATGGGAAGATCTTTAATTCTTGTGCAAGAAGTAATCTTGAATATATCCAATATATTCTCTTTCCCATAAATAAAATTTCCACAAAAATCTCCTCCCTTATAAATAGCAATTTTAAAAAATTTAAGGAAGAAAGAATCAAGATTTGATTTTCTTGAATTTATGAGATAATCTTGTATTCCAAGAATACTTATATTTTTCCATAAAATATTTTCAAGAAAAATCAAGAAAATCTTTCTTCTTCTTTTCTCCCTATTTTTTTCGAAAATAATGGAAAAATAAGCAATAATAATTTCTTTTATTTTAATCACCCTTTTCTGTTATTGGACTTTATATTGGGCTACTTAAGGGGACTTTAGGAGAATTAAGATTGGACCTTCCAATGGACTTTGAATTATCAATATTGAGACACAATATTATTCAGCCCATTAATATTAATTTATTTCACTATAAAATTAATATTATACTATCCATCTTAACCCATATTACTGTAATATGACTCCCGATTATTATTTTTCGTGTTTAAGATTATCCAGTCCATTAATTAATTTAAGCCACTGAAGAAGCTTTATATTAATTAATATCTTTTTCCATGGAGTAAGGTCAGCTCAACATTATTATCCATACCGGAAACAAATTTCACTTGCAAGATTTAGTATGATAAAACTTCTGAGCCCACCAAGGGAACAAATCAAGCAAGACGTACTTGCACACGATTCTCTGTATTAAATCTTAGCAATCGTCATGTAACTAATAATACTGCCCAAAACATAAAGTATTGAATCGCATTGATTCTCTACCCAACATGAATCAAAACAATAATTGTTAGTTACACACGATCCTATTTAAGAGACATAGATTAAGAAATAACGAACCACTGAGGTCTAATTCTTCTACATTCAGTACTGAAGAATTTATCCTTGTTGTAGGTTCTATTCAGTGTATCATTATGCACTAGTGTAATCTCTTGGTCAAGACAAGCCAATCCGAGCCTTACACTTCAACCTTTCACGATGGATTGTTCGTTTTCATCTAGGTTGTGAATTTGTACTTATTTACAAGGATCTGTTAATCTGACCTTCTGTGATCTGGTATCACCACATTAACTACAATGTAACTTGTACTAATATTGAATAGTTATGCAGTAAATATATTGTTGGTCCCGGTGCTAACGAGTCTCACACGTGTATGGGGGGGAATACACGTGTTCAGTGATTTTTAAAACTTTTCTTTCACTGAGGTCAGAAGGGTCAGGTTATCCTGATTATTTTGCCCTGAGAAGCACAGATTGCCCTGAGTCAAAGTCTACTTCGAGACAATGATCCCGAAATACTTTTTAAGCTTCAGATTAGCCCAACTAAGCCTGAGTTTATCAGAGATCCTGAGGCACTTGGATAAGATAATTATCTTACTGAACCCTCAATAGAGTTAGTTCAGTTTGGTAACTATCTGTTCTAGCTACTCAAGTGTGCGGAATGGTTGGTCCTAAGTTTATAATCGTTTTAGCTTAGCTGAAAATCTTCCTTTTAATAAAAAACAAAGGATTAAGGTCGGATCAATTTGATGCAAGTTCAGTGGATTGGTTCCAACTGAATATCAGTGAACTATGCTTTCAGTGAAAAACATGCAATAGATAATAATGCAGTACATAAAGCAAAACAACACAACAATTATAGTGGTTCAGAGACTCAAGCTCCTACGTCCACTCTCTCTGATCTTCAGAGAAATTCCTTAACCACTTCCTAAAGCTTTCTGGCTAACTCACTGTAGCTTACTCGCTTTTCTACCTTGAGTTTTCTGGCTGACTCACTGCAGCTTACTAACTCAAACACACACAAGTGTTCAGACTACCACAAGTAGCTTACTAACTTATTCTCTAGAGTTTTTTGGCTAACTCACTGTAGCTTACTAACTCTTTACAACTCCAACTCACCAACAAAACACACACAAACTTCCTTAACAAAGGGTTTGAGTTTTGGGTTGGTTTCCAACTAGGGTGAGATATCCTTTACAATAAGAACTAATGCAAAGGCTAGGATATCTCTTCTAAGCTTTGAATATATCTATCACTCTAGGCTTAGAATAGTGAGCTCTCTTCAATATAAAACACTTGGGAAATTCTAGGTTTTTCGAGTGCTTCAATTTTCAATAATACGAATGAGCTCTTGAGTTGCTTTGAAATTTCCCGTCACCTCTCAATGTAAAGGGTCACTGGTATTTATAGGTAACTTCACCAAGGCCACTCTTTGAAAAACTATCCGTTGGAGGAGATAACTTCATGAGTTTCCTCTTATGGTGTTTGATGAACGACTATATTTAGGGTTTGAACACTCCCTTGCATGTTTTAGGAAATATGCGGTCATGTAGCTAATCACCAATTTTTGCGATGCGAACCTAGTACTCTTCGACATGATTCGAGGTCCCGTCGCTTTTCGAGGTCGATAAAAATACAGATGTTGTCTTCCTCTGATTGGTTCTTGTCTTCAGTGAATGTAGACAAACAAAACGGCTCTTTTTGGTCAATCTCTTTGAATGAGATAACCTTAAACAACACTTAGACTTAGTTCCTTTTGTCTGCATATGAATATTTTTGGCAATATCTACTTTTCTGAATATTTGCGTTTTTTTCTCGATTTTTGTAGTCTTGAGATAGATATTATTCAAATGCCTCAACATTCGAGTTATCTTGAGTATTCAGATCTTCTTGGAAGTCTTCAGAACTCTTGGGTCTTCAAAAGATATCTTCCGAGTCTTCGAGTCTTGATGACATATTGAGTCTTGTGTCTTTAGTGACATCTTTGAGTCTTGATGTCTTCAAAATCTAACTTTGATCTATATCTGCACGACTATACATAGGTGCGAGATAACTTCTTGAACAATCTATCTTTGAAACCCGACTTCGGTCTATCAAGATTATCCCGAACATGTCATACTCAGGGTTTTTGGGATCTAATCAAAACTTCTTTATTAAATTCATCTCCCAACAATTTCCCCCTTTTTGATGATGCCAAAACCATCTTGTTACATTTAAGAAAACCTAACCTATCCTCAGGTTTCCGTTTATCTATTACAACCAAAATGGTATTTCTCCAATCAAGTTATTTAACAATCTGGCATATCAAGACATGTAAAAAGATAATGAGATATTATTTTTGAGCATAAAGATAAAATTTTCATTGATGTAAGATAAGAGTTACAGATTACAATGAAAAAAAAAAAAAAAAAAAACAGAAGAACAAAGTCTTTAGTCTTCTTCCACTTCATCCTCTGGCACTTCCAGGTTGAACATCCCGTAGTATCTCTTCTTCAGTTCATCTCTTGCCTTGTTGATTTCAGGGTTGTTTCCTGTTAGGCCTAACTGGATGGCATACTGGGCTATTTCCTGAGAAATGACTGTTTCATTCACATAGCCATTCTCAAATCTAGGAGCTGGGTAAGTGTATGGACCAGATGCTACTATCTGAGTATTTCCTTCATCTGCCAAGTTGATCCAACTTTGTAGGTACTTAGGGTAGAATGTCAGTAAGTATTCAATAAAGGCTTCATTCTTATCCGAGCTGCTCCCCCTCCATTCTCTCAGAATCTCATAATAGAACCAGAAGGTTCTCTTGATCTCTTCCCATGCATCATTGAACTGAATAGGCATCCACTTGTCAATGTGCTGCCATTTCTGAGTTTTTTCTGTACCCCTCCTTTTGCTCAAAAACTTTTTAAAACCACTTCTTCTTTTCTGCTCTTCTTCTTTCTTTTTCCTGATCAAAGGAACACCTGACACAGAAGCAGCAGTCTTCTTCTCTTTTTCTATTTGAAGGGTTTTCAGAGTTTTCTTGTTATTGAAGACTTCTTTCTGAATTTTAGTTTCTTCTTTTTTAGCTTCTTCCTCAGATTCTTCAAAATCCATTATCAATTTCCTCTGAGTAGGCTAAGAAGCTATAACTCTTTTCTTCTTTTCTTGCTCCACAAATGCAACAACCTTTCTCTTATCAGTTCTGACTTGATCTTCTTCTGCCTTGCTTGTTCCAACCATCCTTCTAATACTCAGTTTCTCAGAAATTACTTCCTGAGTGATCTGATCATTTGTGTGAGTGAAGGTAGGTTTTTCAGCTTCTTTGAATTTTAGTTTCTCAGTGGCTTCAATTTCTCTTAAGGCATCAGCAATTTTCTTTCTTTCAGCTTCTTTCTGAGCCTTTCTCTCCAAGGTTTGTGCCAACAAATCACTTAATTTGTCACCAGGCCTTTCCCCCTTTTTGGCACCATACCTTGGGAGTAGTTGAGTCAGTGCAGTATCCATATGGTATTGCTCTTTGCTTATACTTCGCACTTCCCCTGCCAACTGATCATGCTCATCCTCTAGCCTTCTTATGTAATTCTTAACCATTGAGAACTCATCTGAAAGAGGTGCAAACTGATTTGAGAAGACACCATGCATCATCTCTGTCATCTTGGTCATGAGTAGAGAGCCCATTTCCTCAACAACTGTTTTGATTATCTGATCATTCTTCTCAATCAGTTTAGCTTCAAGGTAAGCAGTTCTCGTTTGATACCTTTGCTCTATCTTTGCATTGAGCTCAGTTTTGACTACATAAATCTTTCCTTCCAAAGTAGTCATTTTATCTGCAAGAGTTGTTTGTAGTTGCAACATGTCTGAAGATGAACTCAGATTTTCCAGCTTTTGAGATTGTCTTGCCAAGGTTTCTTCAATTTGAGTCACTTTCTCCACCATTGGCACCACCTTCTCCAATTTATCTAGGATATGACTGAAATCAATTTCTGGAGGCAAAACAATTGTCTCCAACTGAGCTGGTTGCTCCAACTGAGCCTCAGTCTGCATATCATAAACATCAGATTTAAAGCTAGGTACTTCAGTAACTTCAACATAATGTATAATAGTGTCAAAAGGTACCTGAAGAGTGCTAACTTCAGTCTGAGATTGTCTGATATCAGTTGGTTCAGCATCAGTATCTGTCCCCATCTGACTCTCAGTATCCTTCTCTTTCTCAGCATCGGTCTGAGGTTCCTTCCCCCCCTCAGATTGTTTTTCAGCATCATCTTGTTTGTCACCATCTTTATCTTGATCCTCATCTCCTTCTGGATTCATAGAACTGGAGGCATCAACATCAGCTTTCCTTTTCTCAGCCACCTTTCTCTTTACTAGCTCATCAAAGTCAGCAATTTTCATTCTGAGCTTGGTCTTCCTGAACCCAGAGAACTCTGTCAAAACAGCAGTCTCAGCATTCCACCAATCTTCTCCTCTGAAGGAGGCTATATTCAGCATCTCCGGAAGAGTCTGATTCGGGATGTAGACCGTGGTTCTGAGTCTGAAGAAGAGATCCTGAAGGTCAGGATATGCATTAAGCTCAGGGTATCTGTCCAGGATGAACCGTTCCCCCTTGCTTTGCCATTCAGTTTCTTCTGCCTCTCCCTTCTTCAACTTTGGGCTCTCAGGGATAGTAGGATCGGATTGTATGAGTTCTGGTGCTGATGGATCAAGAAATGGTTCATTTAGAAGCGCATCCAAGTTCAGCAATTCCTGAGGTTCAGACTGATCTGATGTCTGAACAGGTCTCTCTTTATTAGGGATCTGAGGTCCCTTGAAGATTTCCTGAGAGATTTTATCTGAGCTTAGAGAAGTTTCGAGTACCTCAGAGAAAACCTTTTCCTCAGTTTCTTGCTCCTGCACATTTGTCACAACATGAGCAAGAACCTGAAGTGGAGATTTCAACCTTTGCTAGCCTTCAGGTTGAGTTTCTTCAGTGTCACTGGCCTCCTTCTCAGCAATAGATTGAAGCCTTCTGCGCTTCTGAGGAGCCAATGCTTTCTTTTTCAGTTTCTCTCCTTTCTCTCTTTTAACTTGCATCAGGGCTTTCCCCCTGGCTTGTCTGGCTTCTTCATCAGTTTCTTCTACAACAGTCTCCTCCTGAGACTCAGAGTTTTTCTCTTTCTTTCCTCTCAAAGTCTTCTTTGTTGGTGGTTTGAACATGATTTTTAACTTTGGAAAGGAAGTGGAATTGGCAAAGATGTCCTCCTCTTCTCTGCACATTTCTAAGATAAATGCAATCTTGGTTGCATGTAGAATCTTTCCTTTGACAACTATAGAGCCATTCACCTTCCGAATTTGTTTGGCTTGATCGCTCACCACCTTGATCAAATAGTGCAGCCAGTTGAATGCAGTGGAAGGTGAATCTTCAATAGCCACCATTAGCCTTAACTTAGGCATGCTTATCTGTTCGAAACTACCAGATCTACTCATGATGCATTTGCTTACAATATCCAACAATACTCGATATTTAGGCTTCAAATGCCTCTTATTCAGAGTAGCTTCAAACTTTACTGGATGCTCAGTAATTTTATCCAAATATTCTTGTTCCCTACCCATCATGTATACCGTAGGGTCTTCGCCTCTATCACTTAACACATATATGACATTTAGATTCTTAGGAATAATATATAATTCCCTAACAAAATCCACATATTTTGAACCATGCTCCAATGCGAGACTGTAATCTGAGATTCTATGCACTTCTCATCAGCTAACTGCATATTAGAGATAAACTCAATTACCTCTTTCGCATATTCGGCCTCTGGTTGATTCGCGACCAGGCATGTAAGCTTTGCCAAACAAATTATATGCAACGCCTCCTCCTCGTGAGTTGCATTGGACAAGCTTTCTAGAGAAATGACATATTCGTACCAAGGTGTATTGGAAATGGCGAGTTTGTCGTATACAGAAAGTGTCATTTTTGGAGAATTTCTGGTGAAGGGTTTTGAGATAGGTTAAAATTTCTGGGCAATCGAGGGTTTCGAAGCAGAGTGTTTATGAAGATGAAGGCTTTTTGGAATAGGGCTTTGAAGAAATTTTTTCAATGGATATAGGATTTTGATTTATGAAAAATTGCGTAGATGAAGAAATCGACGGTTGAGATTAAAAACCGACTAAAAAGGGTATATGAAAAGACGATTTTGCAAATACTAAGCCGCCAATTTATCCCCATTGGTGATTAATGAACAATGCATTTAATTACTGTTCCTGCAGACCATTGACTTTCCTCTTGGATTTCAAAGGTCCCGCCCAAATATTTCTTCAGGTGTTTTGTCATTTATTGCCAATGATTACTGAGATTCAGTTTAGACAATAAATGTGTTGCATGAGTAAATACTTCTTTAGACTAATTTTCTCCATCAGTCTTACTGAGTTTTGACCTTGATAAAATGTCAGTATAATACTGAGTACTGATCTTCAGGATAACTGAGTTTACCAAGACTCAGTGTTCAGTACTTTCAATTTTATTTTGAGTTTTTCAGTAAAAACCTGAGAAAACATCATGCATCTGAAAACCTTCAATTTTTCAGATTTGCTTTATTCACCTAGATCCAACATACCTAATTCAACTGATAGTTCCTAAAATCTTGATTCAGCCAAAGGTTTAGTCAAGATATCAGCTCTCTGTTTATCAGTATGAATTTTCTCCATTCTTATGTCTTTCTTCTCAACATGATCTCTGATGAAGTGATGTCTGATATCAACATGCTTACATCTGGTGTGCAATACAAAATTTTGTGTAATAGCAATTGCACTATTATTATCACAAAATATAGGTATTTCATTGGCTATAATCTTATAATCCCTCAATTGTTGTCTGAGCCAAAGAATCTGTGCACAACAACTTCCTGCAACAATGTATTCAGCTTCAGTAGTACTAGTTGCTACTGAGGTTTATTTCTTTGAAAACCATGATATCAGTTTACTCCCAAGAAATTGACAAGTTCCTGTGGTAGACTTCATGTCAATTCTACATCCTCCATAATCAACATCTGAATAACCAGTTAATTCAAGGTTATCATCAGCTGGATACCATAATCCTCTATTCACAGTGCCTTTAAAACATTTCAGAATCTTTTTGGCAGCCTCCATGTGACTAGCCTTAGGATTAACTTGTATCTTGCACATATCCCAACAAAGAAATGTTATATCGAGCCTACTTGTCATGAGATATAGCGATGATCCAATGATCCCTCTATAATCGCTTGTGATTTACTAATTTGCCTTGAGATCGAGATCCATCTTGTAGTTAGTATTCATAGAATTCTAACGCATTGCAATCTATACACCATACTTTGCAATCGGATCTACGATGTATTTTGCTTGATTGATGAAAATTCCTTCCTTAGTTTGTTTCACTGAAGTCCAAGAAAAAGAAATTCATCTCCCCATCATTGACATCTCAAACTTTCCTTTCATCGGGGTAGAAAACTTTTCACATAGGCGATGATTTGGAGATCCAAATATGATGTCATCTACATAAATCAACAAGTAAGATGTCTTTCCCATCTTCTATCCCGAACAGTCCTATCAACAGTTCCTTTGATAAAACCATGGTCAAGAAGAAACCGAGAAAGGGTATCATACCATGCTCGGGTGCTTGCTTAAGACCATACAAGGCTTTCTGAGCACAGAAACTTTGTCATTCTGTCGAAACCGGGAGGTTGTTCCACATAAACCTCTTCCTTAAGCACACCATTCAAAATGAACTTTTCAAATCCATCGATAGACCTGTGAATTTCATGTGGGCAAAGATATGCAAGAAACAAATCGATGGCTTCTAGTCTTGCAACAAGTGCAAAGGTTTCATCATAATCCAAGCCTTCTTCTTGGGAATAACCTTGTGCAACTAGCCTTTGCCTTGTTTCTCACAATGTTGTTGTTTTCATCTCTCTTATTCTTGAACACCCACTTAGTTCCAATCACATTGTGCCTCTTAGGTCTCATCCACTAGCTCCCAAACTTCATTCCTTGAGAACCGATTCAACTCTTCTTGCATAGCGAGAATCCAAAATGAATCTTGTAGAGCTTCTTCAATCTCGAGAGGTTCTTTTTTCGGATAGGATCTTAAGCAGAAACAAAGCACTTTCTCCATGGAACCTTCTTGTTTTGACACCATCTGATAGATCACCCACAATCTGACTTGTAGGATGACTATCCAACCATTTTCTCCTGGATGTTCCCCCTTCAGTAGTATCCTCAACATCAAAAATGTTTGGTTCAGGTAGTTCATTTAATTCAGGGAACAACAGAAAAGGAGAAAGAGAATCACCTTCCTCAGCGGAAATTCCATTCAGAACATTGTCAGAGACATTTGTTCCCCATTGGTTGATAGATTCAGATTTTGCCTTAGCTGTGACCACATCATCATCGGCATTACATACCTGAGTCTGAACTGGTGTATGTTTAGATTGGTCAGCTTCAGTGTGTTGGCTTTCCTTCAGTGGAGAATTTCCATCCTGAGTCTCACCATCCTGAGTTTTTCCATCCTGAACTTCTTTGTCTGAGTCTGATTCACTCCATTCATAGAAGGTGACTGACTTCTTCTTTTCAAGTTCAGATGATGTTTTATCATTCTTTTTCAGGCTTAGTCTGGTGATTCTCTTGATCAGTTCTCCTGAGTCATGTTCCTGTTTCTTCTGAACACAAGTAGATTCATCAAAAACAACATGAGGTGTTTCTTCCACAATAAGAGTCATACAATTGTAAACTCTAAACTCGGCTTTTTTGACTTGAAATATCCTAAGAATATCCCTTCATCAGCTTTGCTATCAAAAGTTTTCAACTAATCTTTACCATTATTGTGTATGAAACACTTGCAACCAAACACACGAAAGAAAGAAACAAGAGGCTTCCTTTCATTCCACATCCAATATGGATTTTTTCCTTGGTTCTTGGTCAGCATGGATCTGTTCTGAGAGTAACATGCGGTGTTGATAGCTTCAGCCCAAAATCTCTTAGGAATATCAGCTTCATCAATCATTGTCCTTGCAGCTTCTTTTCGAGTCTTATTTCTTCTTTCAAAGAACACCATTACATTTGTGGGGTCCTTGCAAATGTTTCATGAGCTATTCCATTTGCTTTGCACAATAATCAGATATGATATGATTGATAAACTCAGTTCCTTTATCTAATCTGATTTTGACCACACTCAGATTCTTTTTCAAGATCTTGAGCCTTTTCGATTAGTTCGAGCGATTTTATCTAGTCTCTTTCTTCTTGAAAAAAGAATATGACCCATGTGTATCTAGAGTAGTCATCAACTACCACAAGTGTGTATTTTCTGCCATTAGTGCTCACAGGTGTTACTGGACCAAAGAGATCCATATGTAACAATTGTAGTATTCTATCAGTAGAAACATCTTCTTTGCTTTTGAAAGATGCTCTGATTTGTTTTCCTTTCTGACAAGCATCACAAACATGATCTTTACTGAACACTTCATTTTACAAGTGCTAATCTTGCAAGTTTGTTCAGGGTTTTGAAGTTTAAGTGATTCATTCTTTTGTGCCACAACCAACTGGTATCAGTGGAACTTTTTGCAACCAAACATGTATCTTTAGGAGTTAAAACTCCAATCGACCAAGATACATATTTCCTTTTCTTGTACCAATCAAAAAATTTTTACGTGAAGTATTGTCTTTTACATAATATAAGTTCTTTGATAACTCAACACTGAATCCTTTGTCACAGAATTGACTGATAGAAAGCAAGTTATGCTTTCGACTAGACACATATGAAACACCATGGATATGAAAAGAGTCAACTTCAAGAGTTCCATATCCTTCAGTTTGTCCTTTGGAATTTTCTCCAAATGTGATTTGAGTGCCTTTTTGCTCAACATAGTCAGTGATTAGTTGCTTATATACTGTCTTATGTCTTGAACATCCACTATCCAGATACCATACAACAGAGAGCCAATTCATTTCCACTCATCGGTCTTTATGTTGTTTTCATTCATTTCGATGCCCTTTTTTTACACAAAAAAATGGATCGGTTCTTAGGTACCCATTTGGTGTAGGGTCCTACTAGGTTAAATTTGTACCTTTTGGAACCCAAATCGCCTAACAACTCTAATTACTTTAGAGTGGCTGATTTGTCTCCATAAACATCTACATACACATTCACCACCCTAGGTGCCTTGGCAGTATCCTGTGCATGAGTGCCAGCCTTAGCATGAACATGAGTCTTAGAGTTCTTCTTGGGTTCAGGCCTTTTGTTCAAGTGCCTTAGCTTTTGTGTAGCTGGTCTCTGTCTCTGCTGACTTGGGTTAAGGAAACCATTACCCTTAGGAAAGTGGGGTTTAGGTTGCCTGTACTGAAATTGGGGTCTTTCAGTAATCTGAGGACTTGGTCTTTTCAGTTGAGAATATCTCTGCTGAGTGTTTCTCTTCTGAAAATTCCTCTGATGGTTCAGTGCAGATCTCTTTAGGTTGGTATTCTTAGCTTGAGGCTTTGAAGTACTGGCCTAAAAATTTCCTACTGAGTGTTCAAGTTTTCTAGCCTTTTCCTGAGGTTTGGGCTTTCTTCCCTGAATCTTCAGTTTTTCTGAAACCATAGGTCCTTTACCCTTGTCTAAAACTCTGGGCAGTTCTTTAGTAAGAAGATTAGATGCCACTGGTTTAACAAAGACAATCTTGGTGCTACTAGAAGCAACATTCAGAAGACCTTGTGAGGTTCCCCCTGGAATGTATCCCAATCCAACTTTTATAGTTGCAGGTCTTTGATAACTCTGAATTTCATCTATCATTTTAGATGCAGAATTCAATAGAGCTAACTTTCTCTGCGCACTATCCTCACATTTCTTTAGAGTTTCATGCTTCTAAAAGAGGTCATTGAACTTCGATTACGATAAAAATTTGAATCTCTTTAGTGGATTTCTCTAATTTTTCATTCAGGATCTCTATCACCTTCTCTTTTTTAAAGAGTTGTACTTTCGAGAACATCCGATTCATCAATGGTTCCCATCAATTGAGAAGTGACCTCAAAGATTTTGAGAGTCTTTCCACTTGATTCTCGTGATCCTTGTTCCTTTGTTCGCTCTTGAGTTTCAGTGAGTAGTTCTTGTAACACAGAATAATCCTTCATAAGATTCTCAAACGAATCCATCAGGTCAAAGTTACTGTTTACAGTTGAACTTGAGAACTCATGTGCTTGTGTAGGAGCAACAACAGAGATAGAAGAATTTACCTCCTCCACAGCCATAAGACAGACATCATCACTTCCATTGCATCGAGAAAAAATTTCATCGAGAGAACTGGAACCTTCTTGAGAATGTTCTTCCTCTTCTCGCAATCATAGCTTTCTTCTTTGGAGATCTTCCCGCTCTCTTGGCTTGTCTTTCCTTTCTTTCTTTAGCACTTTCATTTCGGGGATACCATATTGAAATTGACCTTTCTTCTGACAGTTGTAGCATCTGTTGGTATCATCATCCTGATCACTTTCCTCCTTGGTTTTGGAGTTCTTCTTCTTGGATGAGGATCCTTCAGCTTTCTGGTCCTTTCTTTTCTCAGTGTATCTGTCCTCAGCTTCTGAGTCTCTCTTGTACCTGTGATTCCTGTAATATTTCTTATATTTCCCATATATGCTATTGAGTCTTTCAAACCTCCTTGCCATCAGTACTAGCTTATCCTCCTGCTAATCCTAATTTTTGGCAAGTGAGTTCTCAGACTCTCTAGACTTACAGGATTTCTCTTTGGCTTTAAAAGCCACATTCTTGCTAGATGAAGAATCATCTTTGCTGTCAGATTTCTTAGTTTTCTTGTCAATCACAAACTTATAAGCTTTCAGTTCAGAGAAAACTTGTTGATATGGCATGGAATCAATATTTTTGGTGTTTTCAATCACCACATCATGTATATCGCATTTCTTAGATAATCCTCTATGAATTTTCAGTGCCACTTCTCTCTGTGGGTATCTTTTCCCAAGAGCACTCAGATCATTCATGATGCTAGTCAATCTGACCTCAAGTTTGTCAATGGATTCACTATCTTCCATTTCAAAGCTATCAAACTTTCCAATAGCAACAGAAAGTTTGTTTTCCTTAATATGATCTGTGCCTTGACACATAACAACAAGTGTGTCCCATATTTCTTTTGCAGTTTCACAGTGAGAAATCATCCCCATAACACCATCATTAATAGTGCTATACAAAGTATCTTTAGCAATGTAGTCCAGATTGACTAACTTTCTCTCATCAGGAGTAAGTTGATCACCATACTTTGGAAATTCATCTCTGGGATCATTCCTCTCAGTATCAGTGATTCTGGGATTCACAATAGTAAATTTGAATGGTCCTTCATAAACCACTCTCCACATTCTTTCATGTTTTGAATATAGATGAACCTGCATTCTCAATCTCCATAGGTCATAGCTCTCAACAGAGAACATAGGAAGTTTCTTAGAAGGGATGATGACTGAGCCTTGTAAGATATCAGCAAACAGATCTATTCAAGAGACCACCAAAGTCTTTTCAAATAAAATAGACTATGGCTACCAAAGCAAGTGGTCAAGATGAACCACTGCTCTGATACCACTTGTTGGTCCCGGTGCTAATGAATCTCACACGTGTATGGGGGGAATACACGTGTTCAGTGATTTTTAAAACTTTTCTTTCACTGAGGACAGAAGGGTCAGGTTATCCTGATGATTTTGCCCTGAGAAGCACAGATTGCCCTGAGTCAAAGTCTAATGAGACAATGATCTGAAAGTCGCTTTGAAGCTTCAGATTAGCCCAACTGAGCCTGAGTTTATCAGAGATCCTGAGGAGCTTGGATCAGATAATTATCTTACTGAACCCTCAGTAGAGTTAATTCAGTTTGGTAACTATCTGTTCTAGCTACTCAAGTGTGCGAAATGGTTGGTCCTAAGTTTATACCCTTTTTAGCTTTGCTGAAAATCTTCCTTTTAATAAAACAGTGATTAAGGCTGTGATCAATTTGATGCAAGTTCAGTGGATTGGTTCCAAATCAATATCGAAAAAACAAAAAATACAACTAATAATGCGAGCTGAAAGCAAAACAACACATCAATTACAGTGGTTCAGAGACTCAAGCTCCTACGTCCACTCTCTCTGATCTTCAGAGAAATTCCTTAACCACTTCCTAAAGCTTTCTGACTAACTCACTGTAGCTTACTCGCTTTTCTACCTTGAGTTTTCTGGCTTACTCACAGCAGCTTACTAACTCAAACACACACAAGTGTTCAGACTACCACAAGTAGCTTACTAACTTCTTCTCTATAGTTTTCTGGCTAACTCACTGTAGCTTACTAACTCTTTACAACTCCAACTCACCAACAAAACACACCCAAACTTCCTTAACAAAGGGTTTGGGTTTTGGGTTGGTTTCCAACTAGGGTGAGATATCCTTTACAATAAGAACTAATGCAAAGGCTAGGATATCTCTTCTAAGCTTTGGATATATATATCACTCTAGGCTTAGAATAGTGAGCTCTCTTCAATATGAAACACTTGGGAAATTCTAGGTTTTTCGAGTGCTTCAATTTGCATTAATACGAATGAGCTCTTGAGTTGCTTTGAAATTTCCCGTCACCTCTCAATGTAAAGGGTCACTGGTATTTATAGGCAACTTCACCAAGGTCACTCTTTGAAAAACTATCCGTTGGAAGAGATAGCTTCATGAGTTTCCTCTTATGGTGTTTGATGAACGACTATATTTAGGGTTTGAAATTCTAGGTTTTTCGAGTGCTTCAATTTGCAATAATACGAATGAGCTCTTGAGTTGCTTTGAAATTTCCCGTCACCTCTCAATGTAAAGGGTCACTGGTATTTATAGGCAACTTCACCAAGGCCACTCTTTGAAAAACTATCCGTTGGAAGAGATATCTTCATGAGTTTCCTCTTATGGTGTTTGATGAACGACTATATTTAGGTTTGAACACTCCCTTCCATGTTTTAGGAAATATGCAGTCATGTAGCCAATCACCAATTTTTGCAGTCTGGAACTTAGTACTACTGACATGATTCAGGGTCCTGTCGCTTTTAGTGTCAATAAAGTACAATATTGTCTTCCTCTGATTGGTTCTTGTCTTTAGTGAATGTAGACAAACAAAACGACTCTTTTTGGTTAATCTCTTTGAATGAGATAACCTTAAACAACACTTAGACTTAGTTCCTTTTGTCTGCATATGAATGTTTTGGGCAATATCTACTTTTTTGAATATTTGCGTTTTTCTCAGTTTTTGTAGTCTCCAGATAGATATTATTTAGTGCCTCTGAACATTCAGGTTATACTGAGTATTCAGTATCTTACTGAGTCTTCAGTAACTACTGGGTCTTCAGTATCTTTTGAGTCTTCATGTCTTCAGTGACATACTGAGTCTTCAGTGTCTTCAAAATTTAACCTGATCTATATCTGCTGACTATACATGGTGCAGATAACTTCCTGAACAATCTATACTGAAACCTGACTCAGTCTATCAAGATTATCCTGAACATGTCATACTCAGGGTTTTTGGGATCTAATCAAAACTTCTTTATTAAATTCATCTCCCAACATATATATAACATTCATTCATATTTAAAGCAACAGTGATAAAGAATTTATTTCCAGTAAATAAGATAGAAATTTAGTTTAGTTATACAAAGTAAAAACATACTTTCACGTATAACCCCAACATTTCTCCACATATCTTCCAGAATTAGGAAGTAGCATTTTCCTTCAAGTCGTTTCCAAAGTATTTTTTGTAAGTTGTAGCATATGTTGGTGACTTGCTTCTTCTGAAGGTAAATTCAAAACATCAAAAAAGGTAAATTCAGAAAGGTTTTTTAAATCACAGGCAAAAGAAAAAAGTATTACATGCAAAAACATAACAACATTACATTCCTAACATATAATAAATGTAAATTCTAAAATATATTGAATGCAAAATTGATATTACAAGCATAATATAATAATATTGCATTCAAAAATATAGAAAAAAGGTATTTCTGAAGAGTATTAAACCAAAACGGGACAATATTACAAAAAATATATAACAATATTACATGAAAAACATAATAGTATTACATTCAAAATATAAGAAAAAAGTAAATTCGAAGAAAGATAAAATCAAAACGGAAGCAGTATTATGGGTAAAACATAGCAATATACATGCAAAAATATTTGAGTAACTATGAGATCAGATGATGCTCCACATTATGAAATTGTGACCACTTTTTTTCCAAGTCTTGAGTTAAAGTTCTAATTTAGTTGAATCGACTAATATCAATGATGATTGAAACTAGAACAAAAGACACTTATAAACAAGCAAAAAATATGAAACTAACACAAGCAAATGGGAAATGCATATACATAATGATTTTTTAGATAAGAGTATTTGCCCAAAGACCGTGACCCATCTTTCAATCCCTAATAATTTTTAAACAATCTTTTCCATTTGTTTGGTATTAAATTTTATAAACTATATATCATCGAAGACATGTCAAATTACCAACATAAGAACTAAAATATATGAAAATAAATTGACACGCTTAATTTTATCATATATGATAAGCATATATAAAATTGCACAAACAATCATAATTCAAGATAAATTGTCAAATTGATGAATCAAAAATTGTAAAATCTATCATAAAAATTGATAAATTGAAGAATTTTACTTGAAAAATCCTACTGGCCGCGCGGGAGAAGAAGAAGCGACGCACAGGATGAGAAAAGAGCGACTAATAAGCTAAGAGGTATAACATTAAGTGAAAACAGAAGATAAGCCGCCGATGGCAAAAAGTGCAACTACAAATTGTTGTAGCCTAGCGATTAACATACCCAGGTTCGACCCTTGCCTAAGGCGGTTTTTTTAATAAAGGCATTTTTATAAATTTTCACATGTGAAAATTTTCACATAAAACTTTGTCTATAATAAATTGTTGTATATGTTCTTTTCTTGTTATTTTATTTTTAGCCTCATTGATGAATGCTACCATGCTACAATCCTTCCTGGTTCATCCTTATGCCCTGTTTGATTCGTGGGATAACCCTAGATAGTCGGCTGAATCTCAAGGAATCGATTGCTTGATTCGCTAGAAAAGGGTCCATGATACATGTTCAGGCTAGGTACAACAAATAAGGTCATATTATAAAAGTTAAAATAAAAAATAAATGTGACAAAGAGAGAGTTGGACCCAAAAATGGCTCAAAATAAAAGACGTGTCACTGACCTGAAAGTGGCCAAGCGACCAAAACAACCAAGGTGTGGTTGTGTCTCAACTACCAAACATGTTATCTAAAGATAAGAAACTAGCCTATCTAGTATCTAAACGAGTCCAAAACTCAACATCTAGTCAACCAACGTCGATGTTATGCGTCGGGAATTCTATCTCTGCAGCATTAGATGTATCATCATCTAGAGTGTATTGGCCTGTAGTAATCCCATGGAGACCTGTAGAGATTTTCCATTTTGCGGCTTATATCTTCTTGGTCTTTAGCCTCGTGTGTAAGCCTCTTTTCTATTGTATTCCTCTTTTCTAGCCTGCTTCTACTTGACCATCTTTTTGCTTACAGGATCCTTTGGAGATCTCTTTTTTGCCCCTGATTAATTGCTCTGTGGCCTATATGCTAATACGCATGCAAATTTGTGTCCTCTGCGAGCAAGGGGTCCTTTACGAGTACAAAATTGTATTTTATCCACATACTACAAGATTAACCTATCCTGGGTGGAGGGTGAGATATAATTTATTGCGAATAAAATATTATAGTATTGAATAGATTGACATGTTGTGCTCGATTTACAATTCCGGCCACCAAACAATAAATAAATGGTAAAGTGATGATTTAATCAATCAAAACAAACGGAAGATACAATATTTGATTACCCAGTTCGTCTATGAATAAGACTAGGTCCGGGGCCAGCCAAGCCAGGAGTATTTTACTATATTTTATGCCTAGAGTACTAAGATATGCCAACCTCCTTCTAGTGAGGCCGTTGTGGCCTATTTATACATGGATTCCCGCCTCATGGGCGAGAAATTACATAAGAAAATGTATTAAATGAGTCTTCAATCCCGTTGGCCGAGAATTTCACCCTACCGGGTTAATGGTCGTAGTAGTTATTGCGCGCCATTTGCGGACCGAACTTCAAGGGTGGATCTTGCGGCTTGCCGGGCGTTCGTCTTAACTGAAAGAATATGCGACTTCCTGACCTCCGGCTCACAGAGTTCTTGTTCCAAGTCACCTTTACTGGTCGCTGATCGTGACCTGTTGTCCTGACGACTTCTGAGTAAGTCGTACTCTTGCATGGTAGAGCGGTGACTATCTGGTCTTTTGATCATCTGAACTTGAGGACATCTGATCCTTAGACTTCTGGTTTCTGGGGTCTTGCCCCCAAACCACTTCATCTGGTTTCCAGCGGGGGACTTGACAACCTCACGACTTGTCCATAGGTCGGGTTTATCCATGTCACAACAATTGTCCCTAAAGTCAAGGTCTCGAGCTTCGCTTCTGGGCCTTGATTTGATTATTATTCTTTCGGCTAGCGACCTCTCGACCTAGGGACTCGTTCTGGGCATGTCGTCATCCTCAAGCAGGCGAAAAGTCACCTCTATTATATGAATTGGCGTGATAGACTGCCCTCGATCTCGCGAATTGATGTGACCGGTTGACAGGGTTGATGACGTGGTTGTTGGGAAATTATAACCCCAATAGTAGGGCACCGCGAATCATTCCAATGGGAAGCCGCGGTGAGAACCACGCACTATTCTCATACATTTCTTGTCGGGACGGGCTCGAGGTTTGGTTTAATCGCATTTTGGCCCTCCCATTTGCTTATAAATATTCGAGGGTTTTGTGGCATAAACCCTTATTCATTTCATCTCAGAGTATACCAAATTTTCTGCATGAGTTTTCCGGCGAGAGTATCTTCAGGTAAACCCTTCAATCTTTTTAAAATTTTATTCCAATGGCTACCAATCCTCCTACGACTCCCATCGCCTCTCAACCAATGGTGTTGTCATCTTCTACCATCGGTATCATGGGGAAAAGTTCTGCAAATCCGGTGTCCTCGATCGATGCCCCTGGTGGTAATAGGGAGGATGATGGCAATGATGAGGAGATTGACGAAACCTTTCTGGAGGAACATGGTGAAATTACACATCTCTCTCCGGTGAACGTTAGTCCCATCCATACCTTTCGGCCGGAGATGGAGGAGGTTGCGGGGCCCTCTGACCCAACCCTCGACATTGGGGATTATGAGTGGATTTTTTTTATTATGGGGCCTATACAGCACGGGGCCCCTATAAGCGACCTGAGCGCGTGTTCCGAAAGTCGATCGAGTCGAACTTTTCGGCGTTTGACAAGAAATTTTGATCAGTGTTGTCTGATCGATATGTACGCTTGCTTCGTCGCCAATACAAGGTACCTAGAGATGTACACTTCTACGGTGCGACCTCTGGCGAAAGTGCTGACCAGCCACTGCTGGGGATGATAGCAGTGAACGAGCATTCTATGGAGGTCGGGATCCGGTTTCCGCTGCACCCAACCATTTCTCACTTGCTCGCGGTGTGGAATCAGAGCCTCACATAGATCACGTCGAATGAGTTGAGTTACATTATCTCCACCATGACTATGATGGGGAAGGCCGAATTGTATCGGATGCCCAGCCGGGTGAGCTTTCGTATGTGTTGCATCCCGTGGCTCAGGCGGGTCGTTATAATGCCGTGTGACTTTGCAAAGGTTGGGAACTCGTGAGCAGGATCCCGAATAAGGTCGATGGGTGGCACCAAAGGTGGTGGTTCGTCGGGGGCGGGAGTCTGTAGATCCTGCAAACCTATTGGCCATACATGTCCCAACGGATTACACAATCCGAACTGAACATGGTAAGTCTTTTATCTTCGAGCTTGAAGTTGGTACTGATCTAATTCTCCTCTTATTTTGCAGTGTTTTTGCCCCGAACCTTCCGACCTGTATTGGGACTTCACCGAGGCTTTCAAGCTGGTTAGAGACACTCCTCCAAGCCATCGAGACATCAATTCTTTGAACTCCAAGCTCGAGCGACTTCGTGCCGAATTTTACACATATCCCCACCATCTCAACATTCCCTGTAAGTCCCCTCTCCATCATTTTCATCGACAAAGACTTGCGATTTGAGACTTACAAGTCTTATTTTGTGGCAGTTCCTGACTTTCCAGTTTACCGACTCCAACTATTGGGAAATTTAGAGTTTTGATGAAAGTTCCAAAACACATGTAATAGGACCAGTCAGACCTGTTAGTTGACTGATGTTATTTAAATACATGTTATAAGATGATCAATTGATAATTATTGTATAGAACAACTGATGTATAAGATAGGTCACATATTGAGGGGGAACTCAATATGTATAGGTTAGGTCCGGAGATCAAAAGACTAGTATAAGTCGAAGAAGACCGCATTTGGTCAAGACAAGACAAAGTCAGAAGATCAGACGAGCAGATAGTCAGATGATCAGGTGAAGAGATGAAGATCAAGTTCAGAAGACCTGAAGATCAGATGACTACCAGAAGACCAGAAGACCTACACCGTCCTACATCAACCGAGTCTGCTAGTTGAGCTAAGACAACTGGCACCAGAAGACTCAACCAGGTAGACTGATCAGGCTTTATCTGATCAGGTCAGCTTACACCAGGTATGAACTGATGTTTCACAAGTCATACGTTGTTAATATGGACAAGAAGAATGTCAACTTTAGTTGGTAGAACAAACACTGAAAAGTGTACTTGTTAACCAATGAGAGCAAGACACGTATGAACGGAGCTGACAATGCGGGATTCGGCGCTGCTTAGTCAAATGGTTATAAAGGACACTATTCATGCTTTCGGCCATGCCGCCTCAAGACGCCACATTAATCCCAAGAAATCTACCAAATATAGCCGAAAATTCAAATTGCTCTCCAACGGCTCTTTGATTTCGAGGTATATAAATATGGGATTACTCTTCAAAGTGAAGACACGGAAATTATCAAGAAGCTCATACTATAGTAAAATTTCCGCACGAAGAACACAAATTTGAAGTATATTTCTAAGTGTTCATCCAATTGTTCTTAGCATAGAAATATCATCCTTTAGCTTTAGGCTACACAAATACTAGGATAGATTTCCAGTTGGAACAACAACAAATCTTACCCAAAACCAAAAGTTAGGTTAAGTTTGTTTAGCAAGATTTCAGACTAGGGTTTCTAGTTCTGATTTCTGGGATCGGTTGAGTGAGAACTCTATAAATATCTGTTGGTTGTAATGTGTTGGACTAACACAATAAACTAAGTCCAAGTTGGTTAAGTTGGTGCGCCTTGTGATAGGGAAGAGTGGACGTAGGACCAGTTGTCCGAACCACTATAAAACTTGTGTGCATTTATCTGCTCTTAACTGCTTTACACTATCGCACACGACTTTGCTTAAAATCGCATACATATTCTGAGTTAGGATCAGTTCGCATCAAGCAACTGATCTGATCAGTTTGACTCTTTGGTCAGCTGATTGAAAATAGACTTTAGAATCTGATTTTTTAAAACTGGTTTTTCACACGGGTATAAACTAACTTCCGCACAATCAGTTAAACTGATAGACACCGAACTGATCAGCCATCAGGCAATCAGTAAGTTGGATATCAGTCCAAACTGACTCACTCGCACTCTGATCAGGAAACCTGCTATCACACCTGATCTGCACGAAAAAGTTTTTCAGAAGTCTATTCACCCCTCCCCTCTAGACTTCTGCCCTCACGAAACCCGTTCGGGACCTACAAGTGGTATCAGAGTAGTGGTTCTACAAACCACTGGCTTTGAATATCATCGGTTCTTGAGGAAGAACCTTTGTGGCCACTTGAACAGATCTTGAAAAACCATTTTTAAACTTCATCTGTTTTCTAAAACTCACTCAGCATGGATAATACATGCGGCATGTATCATGATCTTCCAAAGTTTTCTATTGATGAATATGCAGATTGGACCATAATCATAAGCAACCATCTGGGAGCTATCAACAACAGGATGATGGAAGTTCTAGAACAAGGACCAATCCTCATCTACCACAACAATCCAGCTGAAGGTGGTAACCCAGATTTTCCAGTTGGCGCTCGGATCAGAAAGAGTCCAGTTCTGATGGATGCTGAAGAAAGAAAGCTGTCAACTCTGGATACGGTTGCGAGACACATAATCATGAAGACGATGGATAAGATCACACGTGAAAAGATCAAGTATCTCAAGACAGCCAAACAGATGTGGGATACACTTGCTGAGATGTGTGAAGGAAATGATTTGATTAAAGACAACAGACCGCAAGCCGAACTGGTGAAGTTTGAGAAACTTAAGATGCTGCCAAATGAAACCATCAATCAGCTCGATGGAAGAATCACCATGTCTGTCAACAAGCTACGAGAACTAGGACGAGAAATGTCATACAAAGACATTAACTACAAGATCTTGAGATCTCTGACAAAGAAGTGGGATATGAAAGTTACAGTGATAAAGGATTGTCAAGATATTGCTAAGATGAATCCAAGCAACCTGTTTCTGAGTCTTAAAGCCCATGAGTTTGATCTGATTGAACGAGGGCAAGAAGAAGACGATGAGTCGCCTGCCGAAGCCACACCTGCCACATCAAAAGCTGTTGCATTCAAAGCAATCGGTAGCAACTCAAAGTCTACTGAACCTATTGGAAACATCATAAGTTAGACGGAACAGATTGCTTTGCTGACCAGAAAACTTGAAAAGTCCAACATTCAACTGGGTAAATATCGAAGATTCTACAGAGATTATCAAAACAACAGAGGAAGAGATAGGAGGCCAACTGACAGATCACAAGAAAGAACCAGATCAGATGACCGAATAGATGATCACAAGGAGGATCATAGAGAAGATAAGAAAAGAGATGATCGATCTGATGAAAGGAGAGACAACAGATCAGAAAGAAAGAGTTCAGATTACAGGCAAACAGGAAAGTCACCTGACAGATTCTACAGACGGAATGACTCACCTGGCAGAAGAAGTTCCGTGGATCGTGGAGCATGTTTCAACTGTGAGAAACCAGGTAATTACAGCGCAGATTGCCCAAACCTGACACCGAAAGAAAGAGAAGAAAAGCGGAACAAAAGAGAGCAACGTTTTAGAGACAGGAAAGCCATGGTTGCTGATACATCTAGGATTGATGATTCTTATCTGGCTTCAGAGGATTCAGGTGACTCATGTTGGTCCCAGTGCTAACGAGTCTCACACGTGTATGGGGGGGAATACACTTGTTCAGTGATTTTTAAAACTTTTTTTCATCGAGGTCGATAGGTCGTTATCCCGAGGATTTTCCCGAGAAGCACGGATTGCCTCGAGTCAAAGTCTCATCGAGACAATGATCCCGAGCCGCTTTAAGCTTCAGATTAGCCCAATTGAGCTGAGTTTATCGAGATCTTGAGGCGCTGGATCGAGATAATTATCTTCTTGAACCCTCGATAGAGTTAGTTCGGTTTTTGGTAACTATCTGTTCTAGCTACTCAAGTGTCTTGGAATGGTTGGCCCTAAATTTATACTGCGTTTTAGCTTTTGTGAAAATCTTCCCTTCAATAAAAACAAAGGATTAAGGCTATGATCAATTTGATGCAAGTTCAAATGGATTGGTTCCAACCGAATATCGAGGAACTATGCTTTCAAAGTGAAAAACATGCAACATATAATAATGCAAGATGCGAAAAGCAAAACAACACAACAATTATAGTGGTTCGAGAGACTCAAGCTCCTCGTCCACTCTCTCGATCTTGAGAAAATTCCTTAACCTCACTTTTCTACCTTGAGTTTTTACGGGTGACTCACTGCGCACACTAACTCAAACACACACAAGTGTTCGGACTACCACAAGTAGCTTACTAACTTATTCTCTAGAGTTTTACGGCTAACTCAATCTTTGAGCTTACTAACTTTTTAAACTCTAACTCACCAACAAAACACACACAAACTACCTTAACAAAGGGTTTGGGTTTTGGGTTGGTTTCCAACTAGGGTGAGATATTCTTTACAATAAGAACTAATGCAAAGGATAGGATATCTCTTCTAAGCTTTGGATATATCTATCACTCTAGGCTTAGAATAGTGAGCTCTCTCCAATGTGAAACACTTTGGAAATTCTAGGGTTTTTCGAGTGCTTCAATTTGCAATAATACGAATGAGCTCTTGAGTTGCTTTGAAATTTCCAGTGACCTCTCAATGTAAAGGGTCACTAGTATTTATAGGCAACCTTCACCAAGGTCACTCTTGAAAAAACTATCCGTTGGAGGAGATAACTTCATGAGTTTCTTCTTATGGTGTTTGATGAACGACTATATTTAGGGTTTGAATACTCCCTTGCATGTTTTAGGAAATATGCAGTCATGTAGCCAATCACCAATTTTTGAAGTCTGGAACTTAGTACTACTTTGACATGATTCAGTGGTCCTGTCGCTTTCGATTAAGATAAAATCAAATTGTTGTCTTCCTCTGATTGGTTCTTGTCTTTAGTGAATGTAGACAAACAAAATGACTCTTTTTGGTCAATCTCTCTGAATGAGACAACCTTAAACAACACCTAAGACTTAGTTCCTTTTGTCTGCATATGAATGTTTTGGGCAATATCTACTTTTCTGAATATTTGCGTTATTCTCAGTTTTTGTAATCTTCAGATAGATATTATTATTGCCTCACGAATATTCGAGTTATCTTGAGTATTGATATCTTCTTGAGTCTTGATAACTCTTTGGGTCTTGATATCTTTTGAGTCTTGATGTCTTGATGACATCTTTTAGTCTTCAATGTCTTGATGACATCTTGAGTCTTCAATGTCTTGATGACATCTTGAGTCTTCAATGTCTTGATGACATCTTGAGTCTTGATGTCTTGATTACTTCTTGAGTCTTGATGTCTTGATTACTTCTTGAGTTTTCAGTGTCTTCAGCAACTTACTGAGTCTTTAGTGTCTTCAGTTACTTACTGAGTCTTCAGTGTCTTCAAAATCTAACCTGATCTATATCTGCTGACTATACATGGTGAGATAACTTCCTGAACAATCTATACTGAAACCTGACTCAGTCTATCAAGATTATCCTGAACATGTTATACTCAGGGTTTTTGGGATCTAATCAAAACTTCTTTATTAAATTCATCTCCCAACAATTTCCCCCTTTTTGATGATGCCAAAACCATCTTGTTACATTTAAGAAAACCTAACCTATCCTCAGGTTTCAGTTTATCTATTACAACCAAAATGGTATTTCTCCAATCAAGTTCTTTAACAATCTGGCATATCAAGACATGTAAAAAGATAATGTGATATTATCTTTGAGCATAAAGATAAAATTTTCATTGATGTAGTATAAGAGTTACAGATTACAATGAAAACCAAAAAAAACAGAAGTACAAAGTCTTCAGTCTTCTTCCACTTCGTCCTCTGGCACTTCCAGGTTGAACATCCCGTAGTATCTCTTCTTCAGTTCATCTCTTTCCTTGATGATTTCAGGGTTGTTTCCTGTTAGGCCTAGCTGGATGGCATACTGGGCTATTTCCTGAGAAATGGCTGCCTCATTTACATAGCCATTCTCAAACCTACTATCTGAGTGTTTCCTTCATCTGCCAAGTTGATCCAAATTTGCAGGTACTTAGGATAGAATGTCAGTAAGTACTCAATAAAGGCTTCATTCTTATCCGAGCTGCTCCCCCTCCATTCTCTCAGAATCTCATAATAGAACCAGAAGGTTCTCTTGATCTCTTCCCATGCATCATTGAACTGTATAGGCATCCACTTGTCAATGTCGCGCCCCTTCCAGTCTTTTTCTCGTACCTCTCCTTTTGCTTAGAAACTTTTTGAATCCACCTCTTCTTTTTTCGTTCTTCTTCTTTTTCTTTTTTTTACGATCGAGAGGTGCACGGAATCTTTGAAGCGGCATTTCTTTTCTCCTTTTCAATCTGCAGGGCCTTCAGAGTCTTCTTGGTATCAAAAGTTTCTGATTGAGCTTCAGTTTCATTTTACGTCCTTCATCCGATTCTTCAAAATCCATAATCGGCTTCCTCTGAGTAGGTTTAGCTACCTTTTGCTCTTTTCTTCTTTTTCGGTTTCAACAAAAGGCAATTTGCTTTTCTCTTTTTTAAGTGCGGCTTGTTCTTCTTCTGCCTTGCTTGTTCCAACCATCCTTCTATCACTCAATTTCTAAGAAATTACTTCCTGAACGGTTTGCTCAGATGTTTGAGTGAAGATAGGTTTCTCAGCTTCTTTGAACTTTAGTTTCTCAGTGGCTTCAATTTCTCTTAAGGCATCAAAAATTTTCTTTCCTTCAACTTCTTTTTGAGCCTTTCTCTCCAAGGTTTGTGCCAACAACTCACTTAATTTGCCACCAGGCCTTTCCCCCTTTTTGGCACCATACCTTGGGAGTAGTTGAGTTAGTGCAGTATCCATATAGTATTGCTCCTTACTCATCTTTGCAGACTTCTCCCGCTTAACCCGATTATGCTCATCTTCTAGCCTTATCATGTAATTCTTGGCCATTGAGAACTCATCCAAAAGAGGAGCAAACTGTTTTGAGAAGACATCATGCATCATCTCTGTCATCTTGGTCATGAGTAGAGAGCCCATTTCCTCAACAACTGTTTTGATCATCAGATCATTCTTCTCAATCAGCTTGGCTTCAAGATAGGCAGTTCTTTCTTGATACATCTGCTTCATGTTGGCATTAAGCTCTGTATGTACTCCATCAATCTTTCCATCTAATGTAGCTAATTTACTTGATAGAGTTGTTTGAAGCGTATCAGATGATGAACTCAGAGTTCTCCATTTTTTGATTTTGAGCGGCAAACTAACTCCATCTTGAGTCATCTTGTCTCATGAGAATTGTTTTGCGGCATGCTTGATGAAGAGCTTAAATTCTCAAGCTTTTGAGATTGACTTTGCCAAAGATCTCTTCCATCCTTGGCTCTATCTTCTTTAACTCATCTAGGATTGGTGTGAAATCAACCACTGGAGTTTGTACAACATTTTCCAACTGAGCTGGGTGCTCCAACTGAGCCTCAGTCTGCATATCATAAACATCAGATTTAAAGCTAGGTACTTGATAACCCGGCATATAATGTATAACAGTGCCAAAAGATACCTGATGAATGCTAACTTCGATCGAGGTTATCGATATCGATTGTTCGAAGATCGATATCATCCCCATCCGACTCTCGGTTTCCTTCTCTTTCTCGATGTCTATCCGAGGTTCCTTCTCCTTCTCGATTTCTTTTCTGCATCATCTCCCTTATCCTTATCTTTATTTTTATCATGGGAGCTGGAAGCATCAACTCCTTCAGTAGCTTTCTTTTCAGCTAGCTTCTTTTTCACTAATTTATCAAAATCAACAGCTTTCATTCTCAGCTTGGTTTTTCTAAAACCTGAGAATTTGGTCAGGCCAGCTGTCTCTGCATTCCACCATTCTTCTCCTCTGTACGAAGCAATGTTCAGCATCTCCGGGAGTGTTTGATTAAGAATATACACTGTGGTTCAGAGCCTGAAGAACATATCCTGAAGGTCAGGATAGGCATTCAGCTCAGGGTATCTATCTAAGATGAACCGTTCTCCCTTTCTTCGCCATTCAGTCTCTTCAGCTTCTCCCTTCTTCAATCTTGGGCTTTCAGAAGCAGTAGATTCAGAGTGTATGAGTTCTAGAGCTGATGGATCTAGAAATGGTTCATCCAGAAGCGCATCTAAGTTCGGCAATTCCTGAGGTTCAGACTGATCTGGAGTCTGAACAGTCTTTCTTTAGTAGGGGTCTGAGGTCCCTGGAAGATTTCCTGAGAGATTTTATCTGAGCTCAGAGAGGTTTCTAGTACCTCAGAAAAAACTTGTTCCTCAGTTTCTTGCTCCTGCACATTTGTCACTACCTGAGCAAGAACCTGAAGTGGAGATTTCAACCCTTGCTGGCCTTCAGGTTGAGTTTCTTCAGTTTCACTGGCCTCCTTCTCAGCAATAGATTGAAGCCTTCTGCGCTTCTGAGGAGCCAGTGCTTTCTTCTTCAGTTTATCCCTTTCTCTCTTTTAATTTGCATCAGGGCTTTCCTCCTAGCTTGTCTGGCTTCTTCACCAGTTTCTTCTTTAGCAGTCTCCTCTTGAGACTCAGAGTTTTTCTCTTTCTTTCCTCTCAAAGTCTCTTTGTTGGTTTGAACATGATTTTTGACTTTGGAAAGGAAGTGGAATTGGCAAAGATGTCCTCCTCTTCTCTGCACATTTCCAAGATAAATGCAATCTTGGTTGCATGTAGAATCTTTCCTTTGACAACTACAGAGCCATTCACCTTCTGAATTTGTTTGGCTTGATCACTCAGCACCTTGATCAAATAGTGCAACCAATTGAATGCCGTGGAAGGTGAATCTTTAATCGTCGCCATTAGCCTTAACTTAGGCGTGCTTATCTGTTCGAAACTACCAGATCTACTCATGATGCATTTGCTTACAATATCCAACAATACTCGATATTTAGGCTTCAAATGCCTCTTATTCAGAGTAGCTTAAAACTTTACTGGACGCTCAGTAATTTTATCCAAATATTCTTGTTCCCTACCCATCATGTATACCGTAGGGTCTTCACCTCTATCACTTAACTCATATATGGCATTTAGATTCTTAGGAATAATATATAATTCCCTAACAATATCTACATATTTCGAACCATGCTCCAAATGCGAGACTGTAATCTGAGATTCTATGCAATTCTCATCATCTAACTGCATATTAGAGATAAACTCAATTACCTATTTCACATATTTGGCCTCTGGTTGATTCGCGACCAGGCATGTAAGCTTTGCCAAACGAATCATATGCAACGCCTCCTCCTCGTGAGTTGCATTGGACGAGCTTTCTAGAGAAATGACATATTCATACCAAGGTTTATTGGAAATGGCGAGTTTGTCGTATACAGAAAGTGTCATTTTTGGATAATTTCTGGTGAAGGGTTTTGAGATAGGTGAAAATTTATGGGCAATCGAGGGTTTCAAAGCAGAGTGTTTGTGAAGATGAAGGCTTTTTGGAATAGGGCTTTGAAAGAAAATTTTCCAATGGATATGGGATTTTGATTTATGGAAAAATCGCGTAGATGAAGAAATTGACGGTTGAGATTAAAAACCGACTAAAAAGGGTATATGAAAGGACGAATTCGCAAATACTAAGCCGCCAATTTATCCCTATTGGTGATTAATGAACAGTGCATTTAAATACTGTTCCTGCAGACCATTGACTTTCCTCGTGGATTTCAAAGGTCCCGCCCAATTATTTCTTTTTTTGTGTTTTGTCATTTATTGCCAATGATTACTGAGATTCAGTTAGACAATAAATGTGTTGCATGAGTCAATACTTCTTTAGACTAATTTTCTCCATCAGTCTTACTGAGTTTTGACCTTGATAAAATGTCGATATAATATCGAGTAATCTTGATCTTGAGATAACCGAGCTTCCCAAGACTCGGTGTTCAAGATTTCAATTTTATCCCGAGTTTTTCAAAAAACACGAGAAAACTTCATGCATCCGAAAACCCTTCAATTTTTGATTTTTCTTTATTCACTGGATCTAACATACCTAATTCAACCGATAGTTCCCGAAATCTTGATTCAAATGAGGTTTAGTCAAGATATCGACTCTTATCGATATGAATTTTCTCCCATTCGATGTCTTTCTTCTCAACATGATCTCGATGAAGTGATGTCCGATATCAACATGCTTACATCCGGTGTGCAATCTGAGGATTTTGTGTAATAGCAATTGCACTATTATTATCACAAAATATAGGTACTTCATTGGCTATAATCATATAATCCCTCAATTGTTATGCGAGCCAAAGAATGCATGCACAACAACTTCCTGCAGACCATGTATTCAAATTTCTTTTAGTCTTTGGTTGCTCTTGAGGTTTGTTTCTTTGAAAACCATGATATCGGTTTACTTCCAAGAAATTGACAAGTTCTGTGGTAGACTTCACAATTCTACATCCTCCATATCAACATCCCGAATAACCGGTTAATTCAAGGTTATCATCACCGGATACCATAATCCTCTATTCACGATTTTTAAGATATTTGAGAATCTTTTTGGCGGCCTCCATGTGATTAGCCTTAGATTAGCTTGGTATCTTGCACATATCCCAACAACAAATGTTATATCGAACTACTTGGCATGAAATATAGCGATGATCCAATGATCCTCTATAATCGGTGTGATATCTTGATTTGCCTTGAGGATCGATCCATCTTGTAGTTAGTATTCATAGAATTCTAAGCGTATTGCAATCTGTACATCATACTTTGCAATCAGATCTCTGGTGTATTTTGCTTGATTGATGAAAATTCCTTCCTTAGTTTGTTTCACCTGAAGTCCAAGAAAGAAATTCATCTCCCCCATCATTGACATCTCAAACTTTCCTTTCATCAGGGTAGAAAACTTTTCACCACGGTGATGATTTGGAGATCCAAATATGATGTCATCTACATAAATCTGAACAAGTAAGATGTCTTTCCCATCTTCTATCCTGAACAGAGTCCTATCAACAGTTCCTTTGATAAAACCATGGTCAGTAAGAAACTGAGAAAGGGTATCATACCATGCTCGGTGCTTGTTTAAGACCATACAAGGATTTCTGAGCACATAAACTTGGTCATTCTGCGAAACCGGGAGGTTGTTCCACATAAACCTCTTCCTTAAGCACACCATTCAAAATGCACTTTTCACATCCATCCGATGGATCGTGAATTTCATGTGGGTAGCATATGTAAGAAACAATCTGATGGCTTCTAGTCTTGCAACAGGTGCAAAGGTTTCATCATAATCCAAGCCTTCTTCTTGGGAATAACCTTGTGAAACTAGCCTTGCCTTGTTTCTCACAATGTTGTTGTTTTCATCTCTCTTATTCTTGAACACCCACTTAGTTCCAATCACATTGTGCCTCTTAGGTCTATCCACTAGCTCCCAAATTTCATTCCTTGAGAACCCATTCACTCTTCTTGCATAGCGATAATCCAAAATGAAACTTGTAGAGCTTCTTCAATCTCGATGGGTTCTTTTTTTGGATAGGAAGCAAAGAACAAAAGCACTTTCTCCATGGAACCTTCTTGTTTTGACACTATCTGATAGATCACCCACAATCTGACTTGTAGGATGACTATCCAACCATTTTCTCCTGGATGTTCCCCCTTCTGTAGTATCCTCAACATCAGAAATGTTAGGTTCGGTAGTTCATTAAATTTGGGAACAACGAGAAAAGGAGAAAGAGAATCATCTTCCTCGGGGAAATTTCATTGAGAACATTGTCGAGAGACATTTGTTCCCCCATTGGTTGATAGATTGAGTTTGCCTCATTTGTGACCACATCTTCATCGGCATTACATACCTGAGTCCAATCGGTGTATGTTTAGATTGGTCAGCTTCAGTGTTTTGGCTTTCCTTTCAGTGGAGAATTTCCATCCTGAGTCTCACCATCCTTAGTTTTTCCATCCTGATCTTCTTTGTCTGATTCACTCCATTCATAGAAAGTGACTGACTTCTTCTTTTTTAGGTTCAGAGGATGTTTTATCATTCTTTTTTCAAAGCTAAGTCTGGTGATTCTCTTGATCGAGTTCTCTTGTGTTATGTTCTGTTTCTTACGAACATAAGTAGATTCATCAAAAACAACATGAGGTGTTTCTTCCACAATAAGAGTCCTACAGTTGTAAACTCAAGAAGGCTTTTTGACTTCAAAATATCCTAAGAATATCCCTTCATCAGCTTTGCTATCAAAAGTTTTCAACTGATCTTTACTATTATTGTGTATGAAACACTTGCAACCAAACACACGAAAGAAAGAAACAAGAGGCTTCCTTTCATTCCACAGCTCATATGGAGATTTTCCTTGGTTTTTGGTCAGCATGGATCTGTTATGAGATTAGCATGCAGTGTTGATAACTTCAAATTTCAAAAATCTCTTAGGAATATCTGCCCAAAGAATCATTGTCCTTGCGACTTCTTTTTTCGAGTCCTATTTCTTCTTTCAGCAACACCATTCTGTTGTGGGGTCCTTGCAGGTGATGTTTCATGAGCTATTCCATTTGCTGCACAATAATTAGATATGATATGATTGATAAACTCAGTTCCTTTATCTGATCTGATTTTGACCACACTCAGATTCTTTTCAGTACTGAGCCTTTTCAGTAGTTCAGGTAGTTTTGTCTGAGTCTCTTTCTTACTGAGTAAGAATATGACCCATGTGTATCTAGAGTAGTCATCAACTACCACAAGTGTGTATTCTCTGCCATTAGTACTCACAGGTGTTACTGGACCAAAGAGATCCATATGAAACAGTTGTAGTATTCTATCAGTAGAAACATCTACTTTGCTTTTGAAAGATGCTCTGATTTGTTTTCCTTTCTGACAAACATTACATACATGATCTTTACTGAACACTTCATTGGGTAACCCCTTACAAGTGCTAATCTTGCAAGTTTGTTCAGGGTTTTGAAGTTTAAGTGATTCATTCTTTTGTGCCACAACCAACTGGTATCAGTGAAACTTTTTGCAACCAAACATGTATCTTTAGGAGTTGAACTCCAATCGACAAAGATACACATTTCCTTTTCTAGTACCAACAAGAAAATTTTTACGTGAAGTATTGTCTTTTTACATAACCTAAGTTCTTTGAGAACTCAACACCTAATCCTTTGTCACAGAATTGGTGATAGAAAGCAAGTTATGCTTTAGACCAGACACATATGAAACACCATGGATATGAACAGAGTCAACTTTAAGAGTTCCATATCCTTCAATTTGTCCTTTAGAATTGTCTCCAAATGTGATTATATCTTGTCATATGTCTTGAACATCCACTGTCCAGATACCATACAACAAGAGCCAATTCATTTCCACTCATCAGTGCTATGTTATTTTCATTCAGCTCAGTGCCCTTTTCCTTCACCTAAAAAACAGATCAGTTCTTAGGTACCCATTTGGTGTAGGGTCCTACCAGGTTAGCTGTACCTTTTGGAACCCAAATCTACCTAACAACTCTAATTACTTTAGAGTGGCTGATTTGTCTCCCATAAACATCTACATACACATTCACCACCCTAGGTGCCTTGGCAGTATCCTGTGCATGAGTGCCAGCCTTAGCATGAATATGAGTCTTAGAGTTCTTCTTGGGTTCAGGTCTTTTGTTCAAGTGCCTTAGCTTTTGTGTAGCTGGTCTCTGTCTCTGCTGACTTGGGTTAAGGAAACCATTACCCTTAGGAAAGTGGGGTTTAGGTTGCCTGTACTGAAATTGGGGTCTTTCAGTAATCTGAGGACTTGGTCTTTTCAGTTGAGAATATCTCTGCTGAGTGTTTCTCTTATGAAAATTCCTCTGATGGTTCAGTGCAGATCTCTTTAGGTTGGTATTCTTAGCTTGAGGCTTTGAAGTACTGGCCTAAAAATTTCCTACTGAGTGTTCAGGTTTTCTAGCCTTTTCCTGAGGTTTGGGCTTTCTTCCCTAAACCTTAAGTTTTTCTGAAACCATAGGTCCTTTACCCTTGTCTAAAACTCTGGGCAGTTCTTCAGTAAGAAGATTAGATGCTACTGGTTTAACAAAGACAGTCTTGGTGCTACTAGAAGCGGATTCGAAAGACCTTGTGAGGTTCCCCACGGAATGTATCCCAATCCAACTTTTTATAGTTCTTGGTCTTTGATAACTCAAATTTCATCTATCACTTTAGAAGCAGAATTCAATAGAGCTAACTTTCTCTGCGCACTATCCTCACATTTCTTTAGAGTTTCATGCTTCTCAAAGAGGTCATTGAACTCAGTTCTGATAAGCTGAATCTCTTTAGTGGATTTCTCTAATTTTTCATTCAGGATCTCTATCACCTTCTCTTTTCCTGAGAGTTGTACTTTTCGAACATCCGATTCATCGATGGTTCCCATCAATTGAGAAGTGATCTCAAAGATTTTGAGAGTCTTTCCATTTGATTCTCGTGATCGGTTCCTTGTTACGCTCTTGAGTTTTGATGAGTAGTTCTTGTAACCGAGAATAGTCCTTCATAAGATTCTCAAACGAATCCATCGGTCAAAGTTACTTTTTAAATTGAACTTGAGAACTCATGTGCTTGTGTAGGAGCAACAACAAGAGATAGAAGAATTTACCTCCTCCACGGCCATAAAAAGATGTATCATCACATCCTTTATCGAGAAAATTTCATCGAGGAACTGGAACCTTCTTCGAATGTTCTTCCTCTTCTGCAATCATAGCTTTCTTCTTTGGAGATCTTCCCTGTCTCTCTTGGCTTGTCTTTCCTTTCTTTCTTTAGCTTTTCATTTCGGGGCGGTCATATTGAAAGTGACCTTTCTTCGGCAGTTCGGCATCTGTTAGTATCATCATCCCGATCACTTTCCTCCTTGGTCTTGGAGTCCTTCTTCTTGGATGAGGATCCTTGACTTCTGTCCCTTCCTTTTCTCGATTATCATCCTCGGCCACGAGTCTCTCTTGTACACTGTGATTCTGTAATATTTCTTATATTTCCCATATACTGCTATTGAGTCTTTCAAACCTCCTTGCCATCGATTATTAGCTTATCCTCCCGCTTATCCTAATTTTTGGCAAGTGAGTTTTCGGACTCTCTAGACTTCTGAGATTTCTCTTTGGCTTTGAAAGCCACATTCTTGCTAGATGAAGAATCATCTTTCTTTGTCGATTTCTTAGTTTTCTTGTCAATCACAAACTCATAAGCTTTTCGGTTCGGAGAAAAAAACATGTTGATATGGCATGGAATCAATATTTTTGGTGTTTTCAATCACCACATCATGTATATCCCATTTCTTAGATAATCCTCTAAGAATTTTTTTATTGCCACTTCTCTCTGTGGGTATCTTTTCCCAAGAGCACTTTCGGATCATTCATGATCTTAGTGAATCGACCTCAAGTTTGTCAATGGATTCATTATCTTCCATTTCAAAGCTATCAAACTTTCCAATAGCAAATGAAAAGTTTATTTTCCTTAATATGATCTGTGCCTTGACACATAACAGCAAGTGTGTCCCATATTTCTTTTGCAGTTTCACAGTGAGAAATCATCCCCATAACACCATCATCAATAGTGCTATACAAAGTATCTTTAGCAATGTAGTCCAGATTGACTAACTTTCTCTCATCAGGATTAAGTTGATCATCAGGCTTTGGAAATTCATCTCTGGGATCATTCCTCTCGATGATCTCTGATTATTCTCGATTCACAACAATAAATTTGAATGGTCCTTCAGAAACCATTCTCCACATTCTTTCATGTTTTGAATACAGATGAGCCTGCATTCTCAATCTCCATAGGTCATAGCTCTCAACAGAGAACATAAGAAGTTTCTTAGAAGGCATGATGACTGAGCCTTGTAAGATATTATCAAATAGATCTATTTAGTAGACCACCAAAGTCTTTCAGCAAAATAGACTATGGCTACCAAAGCAAGTGGTCAAAATGAACCACTGCTCTGATACCACTTGTTGGTCCCCGTCCTAACGAGTCTCACACATGTATGGGGGAAATACACGTGTTCAGTGATTTTTAAAACTTTTCTTTCACTGAGGTCAGATGGGTCAGGTTATCCTGAGGATTTTGCCCTGAGATTCACAAATTGCCCTGAGTCAAAGTCTACTGAGATCTAGAAGCTTCAGATTATCCCAACTGAGCCTGAGTTTATCAGAGATCCTGAGGCGCTTGGATCAGATAATTATCTTACTGAACCCTCAATAGAGTTAGTTCAGTTTGGTAACTATCTGTTCTAGCTACTCAAGTGTGCGGAATGGTTGGCCCTAAGTTTATACTGCGTTTTAGCTTTCTTTGAAAATCTTCCCTTCAATAAAAGCAAAGATTAAGGCCGTGATCAATTTGATGCAAGTTCGATTGGATTGGTTCCAACCGAATATCGAGGAACTATGCTTTTCGGTGAAAAACATGCAATGATAATAATGCGAAGATGAAAGCAAAACAACACAAAGAATTATAGTGGTTCAAAGACTCAAGCTCCTCGTCCACTCTCTCGATCTTGAGAGAAATTCCTTAACCACTTCCTAAAGCTTTACGGCTAACTCACTTTGTAGCTTACTCACTTTTTCTACCTTGAGTTTTCCGGGTGACTCACTTTGCGACTTACTAACTCAAACACACACAAGTGTTCGGACTACCACAAGTAGCTTACTAACTTCTTCTCTAGAGTTTTTCGGCTAACTCACTTTGGCTTACTAACTCTTTACAACTCTAACTCACCAACAAAACACACACAAACTACCTTAACAAAGGGTTTGGGTTTTGGGTTGGTTTCCAACTAGGGTGAGATATCCTTTACAATAAGAACTAATGCAAAGGCTAGGATATCTCTTCTAAGCTTTGGATATATCTATCCCTCTAGGCTTAGAATAGTGAGCTCTCTCCAATGTGAAAAACTTTGGAAATTCTAGGGTTTTTCGAGTGCTTCAATTTGCAATAATACGAATGAGCTCTTGAGTTGCTTTGAAATTTCCCGTGACCTCTCAATGTAAAGGGTCACTGGTATTTATAGGCAACCTTCACCAAGGTCACTCTTGAAAAAACTATCCATTGGAGGAGATAACTTCATGAGTTTCCTCTTATGGTGTTTGATGAACGGCTATATTTAGGGTTTGAATACTCCCTTGCATGTTTTAGGAAATATGCAGTCATGTAGCCAATCACCAATTTTTGCAGTCTGAAACTTAGTACTACTGACATGATTCAGGGTCCTGTCGCTTTTAGTGTCAGTAAAGTACTGTGTTGTCTTCCTCTGATTGGTTCTTGTCTTCAGTGAATGTAGACAAACAAATGGCTCTTTTTGGTCAATCTCTCTGAAAGAGACAACCTTAAACAACACTTAGACTTAGTTCCTTTTGTCTGCATATGAATGTTTTGGGCAATATCTACTTTTCTGAATATTTGTGTTATTCTCAGTTTTTGTAATCTTCAGATAGATATTATTCAGTGCCTCTGAACATTCAGGTTATCTTTAGTATTGATATCTTCTTGAGTCTTCAAAAGAACTCTTGGGTCTTGATATCTTGAGTCTTGATGTCTTGATTACATACCGAGTCTTCAATGTCTTCAGTGACATACTGAGTCTTCTATGTCTTCAGTGACATACTGAATCTTCAATGTCTTGATGACATCTTGAGTCTTGATGTCTTGATTACCTATTGAGTCTTGATGTCTTGATTTACTTCTTGAGTCTTGATGTCTTGATAACTTCTTGAGTCTTGATGTCTTGATTACTTCTTGAGTCTTGATGTCTTCAAAATCTAACATGATCTATATCTGCTGACTATACATAGTGCGAGATAACTTCTGAACAATCTATCTTTGAAACGACTCGATCTATCAAGATTATCCTGAACATGTCATACTCAGAGTTTTTGGGATCTAATCAAAACTTCTTTATTAAATTCATCTCCCAACAACTCATCTGTAGAAGACTTTTGCCTGATGAGCAATGCTGATGATTTCTACAACTACGATGATCTGATATTCTCTTCTGATGATGAAATCTATCTTATGGCTAAGGAAGAAGACCAATCTGAGGTAACTTCTAAACCTTCTATGCTTTGTTTCCACCACCGGTCTTTAAGCACACTCTTTGGAGAGATTGACCTGCAGCTCTATAGTGAGCAATTGCTTGAAGATCTCTCTAATGCAGTAGACACTTACACAATAGTGAAAGTTGAAAACGACAAGCTAAGGATTGAGAATATTCAGCTTGTTAAACAAAATGATATCAGAAAAAAAGTCTTTGAATCAAATCGATTAAAAAACTGCTCGAAAATGACTAAAGAATTGGAAGTTCTGAAAGTCAGTTCTTCTGATCAGAATAAACTGATTAAAGATCAGCTAGCTATTAACAAACAACAAGCTGATGATCTTAAAATCCTACAAGCTAAGTTTGATGAACTCTTCCGACTGCATGAGAGTCTAAAGAAATCTGAGGATAGTTTACGTAAGAAAATAGAGGTTTTCACGAAATCTTCTAAGACCGTTCAAGATCTGAACAATTATTTTCGTACGTCAACTAATAAGAAGGGAATTGGGTATGAAAACCCTTCTACATCCTCAAAAGCCCCGTCAGGTTCACTTCAGAAAAGTGTAATCAAACGAGCTTCTGATAAAGATACACATAAAGCAAAATCTGTATCAGATAAGGGAAAAAGACCTGCTGAACAAGTAAGGCAAGTGTCTGATCAGAAAGGGAACAGAAATGGACCCCAACTGATCAAGCATCGACGAGAATCAATCAAGAACCTGTTCTTACGAAGAGAACCTCAACGTCGTGATTAGGTATCGAAAAAGACAACCTCTCAAAGGAAATCGATTCAAACCTAATCGAGGTCATTGCCCCTAACAAGCAAGCTAAAGGTAAACTGATAAAACCATCTATGCCAAAAAGATATGAATCTTTTAATGGTAGCAGTCGTACCTACCCTTACAATCAGAAACCTAGGGCTGCTGCACCTGAGCCCCACTGGATAAAAAGAAGACATATATCAAAGAAAAGGCCCAAGTCTTCTGAGTCATCCAAGGCTCACACTCACAATCATACTAACCAAATTGCATATGAAGAGATGTATGATTATGTAGATGTTTATGGGAGACAAATTAGGCCCTCTGTTTTCAACAAAGGTGCCAGATATATTTGGATCCCGAAATGTACTTCTAACCCCCCAGGACCCGATTCTACTGGGGTACCTAAAGCCTGATTTGATTGCAGGTTCGCGTGGGTTTGGCCAATAAGGGAGGTGTACAAGCAACTATCTGGTACATCGATAGTGGATGCTCAAGGCACATGACTGGAAGCAAACATCTCCTTAGCTCTTACACAGAACAAGAAGGCCCACGTGTACTCTTTGGTGATGATAACTTTGGTTTTACCAGAGGATTCAGAACCTTAGAGAATGATGATGTACATGTTACTGGAGTCTCGTATGTCGAGGGTTTAAAGCATAATCTGTTATCAGTTTCACAATTCTGTGATAACAGATTTAGCGTTGAGTTCTCGACTGATCATTGCACTATCAAGAATCGAGCTACTCAACAGATTTTGTTAACTGGTTCAAGGAAAGGAACGATATATACAACAGATTGGAAAAGTTGTCCAAGAAATGCATGCCTGATTGTTAAGAGTTCCAAAAGCAGCAGTTGGCTCTGGCATAAGAGAATGAGCCATATGAACTTTAAACTCTTAACAAGATAGAAAGGATGTCTTTGGTTGAGGGTCTTCCGAATGAGGTATTCTCTAAGGATCAGACATGTGTCGCATGTCAAAAGGAAAAACAGGTAAAAGCCTCATTCAAGGGAATCCCAGGACCAACATCCAAATGATCTTCAAGAATCGCTCCATACGGATCTATTTGGACCGATTACACCGATTAGTCTCGTGATGTAAATATACTCTGTAATCGTGGATGATTATTCCAAGTTTACAGGTTGTATTCTTGTATAAGAAGAATGAGATAACAAAAAAAAGATACATTTTGCTCAAGAAACTACTGAGAATGAGAAGGGTGTCGATTATAGTGAAAATCGAGATCGGATAAAGGTACAAAATTTACGAACTCTTTTTATTCTTGACTTTTGCACTAAGTTTGGAATACAACATGAAACATCAAATTTGCAAGAACACCACAACAAATGGAGTAAAGCGGAGCGGAGAAACAGAACACTCAAAGAAGGCTGCTTTGAACTATGTTAATGTGAACATGTAACTCCAAGCCATTTCTGGGCAGAAGCCATCAACACTGCATGCCATACTCAGAACAGATGTTCTATGACTAAGGCTCACTTCAAAACACCCTATGAACTGTGGAAGGGCAGAAAACCTCGTGTTTCTTACTTCCATGTTTTTGGGTGCAAGTGTTTCATACACAACAATGGGAAGAGCCAGTTGAAAACCTTTGAGGCCAAGTCAGATGAGGGTATATTCTTAGGATATTCCTTAACCAGCAAGACTTTCAAGGTGTTCAACAGGCGAACCCTAGTTGTGGAAGAAATTCCTCATGTGGTCTTTGATGAGACATCTTCTGAACAAGAGAAATCTGCATCAGAACAAGCAATACCAGATCAATCATGTACATGATGCACATAAAATGGATCAGCTAAGTATCAAGAAAAAAAGATCAGATCACGTAACAGTGTATGTTCCAGAACTTGATCTTACTGATTCACTAGGCCAATCAGACCCTAAGGTACATACAACTGTCAATGAAGAAGCTGGTACAGCTGAGACAGTAACAACTGAACCATCTAGTTCAGGAGGAACACCTGATGTTCCTACGGACAGACATCAGCACATGATGAGTCCAACATCAGCTGAGACTTGTCCATGTCAAGTGGATCATAATTCTGCACCACTCCCAATCTCTAGTGATGAACTACTGTCAGAAGAGATGATGTTCTCCAAACTGATGAAAATCAGAAAAGAAGGACGTGGATAACCAGTCATCCAACTAATCTGATCATGGGAGACCCATCTGATAGAGTTAAAACTAGACATCAGATTGGTGAAAGTGCCATGTATTGTTGTTATCTGTCTTTGAAGGAACCAACCAAAGTAGAAGAAGCCTTACAGGATGAAAATTGAATTCTAGCCATGCAAGAAGAACTGGAGCAGTTTGAAAGGAATCAGGTTTGGAAACTGGTGGACAGACCAACCCATCAAGATGTGATTAGCACAAAGTGGGTATTCAAGAACAAGAGAGATGAGAATAACGTCATAACAAGAAATAAGGAAAGCCTTGTTGCTAAGGGGTATTCACAATCAGAAGGGATTGATTATGATGAGACCTTTGCACCAGTCGCTCGCCTGGAAGCCATTCAGCTGTTTCTGGCATATGCTGCCCACAGAGGGTTTATTGTGTATCAGATGGATGTTAAGAGTTCATTCTTAAATGGGGTACTAGCTGAGGAAGTTTATGTTGAACAACCTCCTGGCTTTGACAAAGGCAACCAGGTGTACCGTTTAAGAAAAGCTCTTTATGGCCTGAAACAAGCTCCTCGAGCTTGGTATGATACACTCTCTCAGTTCTTGATAAACAGTGGATTCACTAAGAGAACAGTGGATAGAACCTTATTCAGAATAGAAGATGGTGAAGATATTCTGATGGTTCAGATTTATGTGGACGATATCATTTTTGGATCTCCCAACAAGACCTTATGTGAATGATTCAGCAAACTGATGTAAGGGAAATTCAAAATGTCCATGATGGGTCAGATGAATTACTTTATGGGTCTTCAAGTTAAACAAAGTACAGAAGGTATATTCATCTGTCAGGCAATGTACACTAGGAATCTGTTGGCTAAGTTTAGAGTTCAAAACAGTAAGGAAGCTAGAATTCCTATGATGACTGGATTCAAGATGGATCCAGATGAGAATGCTAATCAGAAATAATATAGGGCTCTCATTGGATCTTTACTATACCTGAATGCTAGTAGACCAGATATAACTTTTGCAGTAGGTGTATGTGCCAGATTTCAGGCAAATCCAATGCAAAGCCACCTGGAAGCAGCTAAGCGGATTCTTAAGTATCTGAAGGGGAGAATAAACCTTGGTTTATTCTACCCATCAGATGATAATCTAGAGCTTAGTGGGTATTCTGATTCTGATTATGGAGGTTGCAGAATAGACAGAAAATCAACCTCAGGTACATGTCAGTTCTTAGGAAGCAAACTGATCTCTTGGTTTTCAAAGAAGCAGACATCTGTTGCCACATCTACTACTGAAGCAGAATATATGGCTACATGAAGCTGATGTTCTCAGCTGCTCTGGCTTAGTCAGCAGCTGAGGGATTATAACATTATAGCTACGAATGTGCCCATATTCTGTGACAGTAATAGTGCTATTGCAATCACTCAGAATCCAGTTTTACATACAAGATGCAAGCTTGTGGATGTCAGACATCACTTTATAAGAGATCATGTTGAGAAGAAGAATATCATAATGGAAAAGATCCATACTGATAAGCAGAGAGCTGATATCTTAACCAAGCCACTAGCTGAAGTCAGATTCAGAGAACTATGTAATGAGCTAGGAGTTCTGGACTTAGGAGAAAGTGCACCAGAAATGTTTGGTGGACTGGTCTCCAAGACCAGTTGGTTGAGAGACTGACCAAATAGAAAGAATCAGTTGAGTAAGGTATCTCAACTGATCAAGATCTGATCAGAAAAGGAATATCAGATTAAAGAAAAACTGATCAGATTGGATGTTCAAACTTTGTAAGTCGATTTAAGCAAGATTCAACAAGCAAGTTACATAAGTACTAAAGCTACAATCGCATAAGGTAAACGAGTCAACACAACAATGGGTTAAAAGAGCTTTCATTGATAAAGACCAGGAGGTCAAGTTTTCATTACAAGTTATAGTACAAAAGACCCGGAGGTCAGTACATAAACCCTAAATCCTAAACCCAAAACCCTAAACTCATGCTCTCTCAGAAGGGGTGAGAGAGGCTTTAAAAGATACTAAGCCAGAAGCCCCTAGTCCTAAAATCAATGTGACTCCTAGCTTTAATTGGACACGAGTGTCATACATATGGTGCAGTACACCACATGGACACAAGTGTCACATGTAAATATTGGGTTTTAGTCTGATCTAGACCGTGTACTGTTTGATCAAGATCGAATAGGTCGGATCTAGATCGTACAACTAAACCCATGTTACAAGACAAATGGAGTCTGTTGATGCTAATTTTGTCATCTCGATAGACGCAAAAGGCGCATACGGTCAGGAGAAGTGTCTTCTCATTTGCGATGGCAGATCCGCCACCCCAGTGGTAGAGAAGATTGGCAATAATCGTATGATTATTCTTTGATGACGACGAAAGTAGTAATGAGGGAAGCACAGGGTTGATTTGAGAAGCTGAAATCATTTGAGTAGGGTAAAGGAAGGATTTTGCCGAAAGTCTCGCCGGAATTAAGGGTTCACCGGAATATATGACTTGAAGAAGATAAGTATGGTGAATGGGTTATGTTGTGTATAAATCATTGGTCCTATTTATAGAGGACAAGCAGGGGTGAAAGTGCAAATTTAATTTCTAAAAGCCCTTCAGAAAAATTGGCACCGCAAGGACAACGCGTAGGTGCTACGCAACATATGATTGGATTAGTTTACGGCGTGTGATATCACAAAGTATCCAGACCATCATTGCAAAACTGTCACATCACGCCGACTTAGGGAATCGAGGCAACTCTTCGATTTTCCAAGATTAAGTTTTAGCGGTAGCACTCATCCAAGACTTGACTTGATCAGAGTGGATCAGTTTAGATCAATAGAAATCTGATCAGATAAGAGACTGATCAGACGAGGAGGATCAGTTGAGTATGGTACCTCAGCTAATCAGAAAGATCAGTCAAGGATTGATCAGAGATAACAATTGAAGGGGGAACGTCAACTGATCAGAGAGGATCAGTAGGAGACTTATCAGATATGTGGGACACTGTTGGGAAATGCAAGGGTCAAACAGAAACTCAGATCAATAGACTTCAGTCAGATCTTCTGCTACACGTGGTATTGACTGATTACAACATCAGTCAACCAGATACGCATTTTTGATTCCTTGCTTTACTGATCACTTATCTAAAATTATCTGATAATATTTGCCTTTACTGTACACATACTTTTGTGATGCATACCCTGCAAATCATTTAATGCGGACGTGGGGTATATGTATTAATTGCTATTAAATGTGTTTTTAAAATCCAAAAAGGCAATCGCGCGTGCATACCCTGACCACACGATCAAAACCGCTCAATCTGAGTCATTCCTTTTAAAAACGTTTGATTTTTCAGTCTCGATTTTCCCTCCTTCCTTATATAGAGGATTCGTCAAACCCTTCCAAAGTACTCTTCTAAAAAATTCTTGTGATTTACACTCAGAAAATTTACATTTACCTTTCTAAAATTCAAAGTGTTTCTTGCGATTCAACGTATTTTAAAATCGGAAAGCAGAATCTGGTAAATCCTGGTTATTTGATGAGTTAGTTTCCTAAATTCATTGATCATATAGATTACAAATGTTTATTTTATCCTGTGTTATGCCTTATCATTTCTTGGTATCTGTGTGTATCCATCGATTTAATAGGTCTAAATAATCAATATGTGATATGTTTATGATTATGCACAAATCTTATTCAAGTCCATTGTGTTGTAGATGGCTACTCAGGGTTTGGGCAAAATTATGTGTAATTATGCGGATTTGGCAACCAAGATTGTTGAAGACAAATATGTAATGTTTGGTATCACAATGGATCCGGAATCAATGGAGGTGGAACAAATTCTGAGGAGGTGCGGCCTCGAAAAGTACTGTGCTACTCACTGCAATCCAGTAATGCAGTATGAGGCGCTGGAATTCTTAAGGAAGTTGAAGGTGGAATCTCCTGGAGATGAACTGATTTCATCGGTAAATGGACAGGAGATTAGAGTCACAAATGCTGATATCTCTCGTATGTTCAACCTGCCCAAAGGAAAGATCTCTCCTGCTCACTACAGGGAGAATGAATACGAACTGATTAGGAATGAACTCTTTCGAGAGGCTGACAAACACCAGACCGTAAATTTTTTTAGGCCGATGTTGAAAAGGAAATACCGACTGTTGTTTGACATTCTGTCAAACACAATTATGGGTATCTCTTTCAGCCCGGACGGATTAACTGCTGTAAAAATGCATAGTTTGGCTGCTATTATCGATGGAGCCAAATATATAAACTGGGCTGGTTTTCTGAAAGCTGTTCTGATCCAAGAGCATGAAAAATTTGGAGTTAGTGACCAGAGACAAGTATTTCTGAAGAAGAGGATCAGCAATCTCAACAAAGCTGCAGTCATTCTGGCGGACAAAATGCCTAATGCAGAATGGAATCAGAATGGACTAAAGTTTTACAAGGCTTTTCTCTCAGCCACAACTGCCATTTATGGCCCGACAGATGATGATCTGCGACCCACTCCTCCGAAGAAAGGGAAAAACAAGGAGGCTGCTACTTCTACAACAGATAATCCTCAAAAGAAGAAGTGAAAACTGGTAAAGGCTCAGGAGAAGAGGCCAAAGAAAGTAAAACAGGCCCCCACGAATCTTTTCTTGGATGAAGAGTTAGATGAAGATGAAGCGACAGATCAGCCTGATGCGCAGCTGAGATCAGCTGATAAATCAGATAGGCAGGCTTCTCAAGTTGAGAGCTCGCCAGAGCAATCTGAGGGAGGAGCAAGAAACGAAAGATCTCCATCACCTCAATCTCGCGCTAATTCACCACTCAGAATTCTAGCTGCTGAGCATATGACTCCTTCTCCTTCACCTACTCGCGAACCTGAAAGTTCGCCTATTCGCAAACCCGTAAGATCACCTATGGTAGAACCGGTTACATAACCTGTTGCAGAACCTGCAGCAGACCCTACTGTAGAACCTGCTGCACGAGCTGTTGCAGAACCTGCTACCGAACCTTCTGTAGAACCTCTACAGATTCAGCCAATCAGTCAACATCCCGTTGCTCAGTCGCCACCATAAACCTCTACATCTCACCAACCTGAACCTGATCGATCTGAATATTCGATTCCTGAGTCAAGATCGTCTAAGACCATCACCGGAAAAATGGCCAGGATGAGAATCGAACGAGAAATTGATGAGTCAAGATCCTGACCTGGAGAGATCTCCGTTTAAAGAACTTCTCAGATTTTATGATCATTATTGAACAGATGGGGGGAGCTGATGCGTTTGCGGATTTTGATTTTGACATGAACAAATCTGCGCAGGTTGGATCACAAGCTGAATTGATAACTGCTGAGGCGGTCAAAGCCCTGATCCACAGGAAGCTGGGAATAAATGAACGGGTTGAACTGGAGACTGTTGAGGAAACTCCTAAGGAAGACGATCCAATGAAGGATGCAGGAGCTGCTGATGAAAGTGAGCCTGGTGCTGCAGTTCATGACCAGCCACTGGAGGCACAAACAACTGGAACTGATCAGGTGGTACAAAGTATTCCTGCCACACACATCACCACTGATCAGCTTCGGGAGATCAAATCTTGTTTCAAAGATCTTCTAAAGGAAGAAGTTGAGGGTGTGTTGGGTAATGAAGTTAGCAACACAATAGCTGATCAGAGGCAGGCTGGCCTCAGAGAAATAAAGGATCAACGAGAATTTGCTATTTCCCAGATTGAAGCACTCAAAGATCAGTTCTCTCAAACTGTGACCAACCTGACTACTGAGTTTAAGAAGACTGTTGACGAAAAGTTAGTCCAGGTTGATCAACAACAAGTTTCTCTTCTGATGATCACTGAAAAGCTTGAAATGACTGAAGAAAAACTTGACAAGCTCATTCTTACCCTCTCAACTGCCGTCGAATCTGTCAAGTCTGAGCTGATCTCAAAGATTCAAGATCTAACTACTCAAGCTCAAGGTTTATCTGTTACTGATCTGAACAAGGCCATATCAGTCAGCTTTGGATCTCTGACTTCCCACCTCAATGCTCTTTTTGATCAAACCAAAAAGGGGAAAGGACAGGTTGAGAAACCAACTGACTTCATCAGAACAACAAAAGAACTGATTCAGACAGTTGAATCCCATGGCCAAAGACTAGACCATCTAGTTCTGTTTGCAAATGAAGTTTCTCAAAAGATGGAGAAGTCAAAGGCAAGGAAGTTGGCTGCAGGAGCAGGTGATGGGACTTCAAAATCTGAACCAGCCACTCTAGCTAAGAGAGTCACGAGAAACATAGCAAGCCAAATATAGGCTGATAAAGAACTGGCAGAGAAACTCTCCAAATAACAAATAGCTGAAGAAGCTCGGATAAGTGAAGAAGAGAGGAGAGCAGAAAAAATGGCAGAGGCAGAAGTCCTGAAAAAGAAATACAGATCGAGGGTTAAGAAGGGGCAATGCAGAAAATCTGGAGCAGAACCTCAGTTGCTAGCAAGAGTTGATAAAATCATTCAAAAAACTGCTGCTCATGCTGATATGTTCGAGGAATGGAATAAGATCAGAGGTGAATGGCTCCTGGATGCATTTGTTCTGGACTTAGTGCCAAAAGAAGAATCACCAGATGAAGAATTTCTCAACTGGTTGGAGAACAAACATCCGAATTTTCAGAAGTATCTGGAGAATGAGGCCAAAAAGATAAACGTGAGAATAGCACATCAAGATTATGATGTGATGAACTATACTAAGAAGGCGGATGGCTCATTCGACAGACTGGCATTTCAAAGATTCTACTTTGATTTCTTGAGCAAATAACACATAACTGATCCACAACAGATCAATGATGTCAAATGGAAATTATATCGGATATTCAACGTACCTTAAGTTCAGCGGGAAATGCCATTGGGATATGTTCCAAGAGTTTGAAGAATCAGAAGACTGCTTAGGATCAACTGAACTTTAAACTGCAAACTTTTCAGATGTAACATGTAAACGATAAATCAGTTAAATGAGAAGTTTATTTTACTGATCCTAAGACAAACTCTCATTGTCTTCTGATTATTTGTTCTTTTCTGTTTTATATTTATCAACTGTTGTTGGTTTCTCAAGTGTTTTGGTTTCATCAAAAAGGGGGAAATTGTTGGGAAATTTAGAGTTTTGATGAAAGTTCCAAAACACATGTAATAGGACCAGTCAGAACTGTTAGCGGACTGATGTTATTTAAATACCTGTTATAAGATGACCAGTTGATAATTATTGTATAGAACAAATGATATATAAGATAGGTCACATATTGAGGGGGAACTCAATATGTATAGGTCAGGTCCGGAGATCAGAAGACTAGTATAAGTCAGAAGACCAGACGAGTCAGAAGACAAGACAAGGTCAGAAGATCAGACGAGCATATAGTAAGATGATCAGGTGAAGACATGAAGATCAAGTTCAGAAGACCTGAAGATCAGATGACTACCAGAAGATCAGAAGAACTGAGGACCAGAAGACCTACATCAGCCGAGTCTGCTAGTTGAGCTAAGAGAACTGGTACCAGAAGACTCAATTAGGTAGACTGATCATGTCAGCTTACATCAGGTATCAACTGATGTTTCACAAGTCATACGTTGTTTATCTGGACAAGAAGAATGTCAACTTTAGTTGGTAGAACAAACACTAAAAAGTGTACTTGTTAACCAATGAGAGCAAGATACGTATGAACGGAGCTGACAATGTGAGATTCGGCGCTGCTTAGTCAAATGGCTATAAAGGACACCATTCACGCTTTCGGCCATGCCGTTCCTGAAGCACGTCACATCAATCCTGCAAATTTACCAAATATAGCCGAAAATTCAAATTGCTCTCCAACGACTCTTTGATTTCGAGGTCTATAAATATGGGATTACTTTTCAAAGTGAAGACATGGAAATTATCAAGAAGCTCATACTATAGCAAAATTTCCGCACGAAGAACACAAATTTGAAGTATATTTCTAAGTGTTCATCCCATTGTTCTTAGCATAGAAATATCATCCTTTAGCTTTAGGCTACACAAATACTAGGATAGATTTTCAGTTGGAACAACAAAAAATCTTACCCAAAACCAAAAGTTAGGTTAAGTTTGTTTAGCAAGATTTCAGACTAGGGTTTCTAGTTCTGATTTCTGGGATCGGTTGAGTGAGAACTCTATAAATATCTGTTGGTTGTAATTTGTTGGACTAAAACAATAAACTAAGTCCAAGTTGGTTAAGTTGGTGCCCCTTGTGATAGGGAAGAGTGGACGTAGGACCAGTTGTCCGAACCACTATAAAACTTGTGTGCATTTATCTACTCTTAACTGCTTTACACTATCGCACACGACTTTGCTTAAAATCGCATACATATTCTGAGTTAGGATCAGTTCGCATCAAGCAACTGATCTGATCAGTTTGACTCTTTGGTCAGCTGATTGAAAACAGACTTTAGAATCTGATTTGTTAAAACTGGTTTTTCACACGGGCATAAACTAGCTTCCGCACAATCAGTTAAACTGATAGACACCGAACTGATCAGCCATCCGGCAATCAGTAAGTTGGATATCAGTCCAAACTGACTCATTCACACTCTGATCAGGAAAATTGCAATCACACCTGATCTGCATGTAAAAGTTTTTCAGAAGTCTATTCACCCTCCCCTCTAAACTTCTGCTCTCACGAAATCCATTCGGGACCTACACCAACCATCAGCTTCTGTGATGGCCTCTCGGAAGAAGTCCGTGCTCGGCACGATGAGGTGAGCATCGGATATAAGCACCCTTCCCCCCACACCGTCTCACACTGGCCCTTCCACCGTTGATAAGGGAAAGAAGAAAACTTCGGAGACTGCTCCGCCAGCTACCGAGCATCCTCGGAAGAGGGTGAGGGAGGAGACTGGTACTTACCAGTCCAAGATAAACTAGGGACATCGTAGGTTGCCATCCCGCGCAACCTCACCACCAACACCTGCCCGTACTGGAGGTCGTCAACTGGAGGATGACTCCTGGATGGGTTGGGATGAGGATTTGGTGAAAGAGTGAGCCTTGTACTTGAATTTGAATTTGAATTTTCTCGATTCTTTCTTTCGTCATCTTTTTCTAATAACTTGAATTCTATTTTCAGCCTAGAGTTCAAGCCGGCCAAGTTCTCCCCCAAAGTGCTGAGCTTCTTGAGGTCGAGTGGGATCTCACTAGAAGGGCTCCCCAATGACTGGCCGAGCTACATGACCAGGGCCATTAGGCACATGCCCCAGTGCTGGACAAAAGAGGATCATGTCAATGCCCAATGCGAGAAAGTCACGGGCAACCTGTATGCGGCCTTGGTCCATTCCCAGAAGACAACCTTATACTTGGAGAGGGCGTGTGGCCAGTCGGAGGGGGTGCTCAAGAAACTGGAGGATTCTTGTAGGACGGTTGGCGAGCAAGCCAAATCCATACTCGTCACCGCAAACATTCAAAAGAAGTTGCAGGTCTCCAACTCCCAACTGACCTAGAAAGCTTCCGAGCTCAAGGGCCGACTGAAAGCCGCAGAGGACCAGCTTGAGGCAGAGAAGGCCAACTCCCGGGCGACTGTTACTCGGGTTGAGGAGGAACTTGCCTCCAAGGTTGTGGAGGTCGAGGAGAAGCTGGCCGCCAAGGAGGCACAGTTTAAGCAGGTCGAGGAGATGAACGCCAACTATGTTTATGTCATGGCGATTGTGGGGGCCATTTGAGCCTTCTGCTAGATGAATCCGACCGGCGACCTCTCTGGCGTCGTTGCGGAACTGGCTGAATATGTCTGCGACAACCCTCCTGACTTCGTCATCCTGCTGGAGATTAAAGATTTGGAAGATTTGGGTATTAACTTATCCTTCTTCCCCAATCCGAGCTAGATTGTGCTTCCCACCCCTGACCCGATGAGACACAGCCGGGAACTAGTAATGTGGTTCTCGAGATGTAGGCTGATGAAGCTGGGCATCAGCCAGAGGTCGTAGGGAGGTCGGGTGTAGACCCAATGTGAGAGGAGGCCATTCCCTGCCTCTGAAGAAGGTGTTTACCAGCCCAAGACTAAGGAGACAAGAGCGGCCTTTGAAGCCATGCTCAATGTTATTCAACAACATGCACCTCATCCCCAACAATACTTTTGATCAGCAAATGGAGATGATGGTCTTGATGATGATGTTGGTGTTGCTGTTAAGTTTGAGGGGTTGGTATCTTTTGAAGTCGGGATGTATCTGAAACTTGCTGGAGAGTTGAGCAATAACAAACAGTTGGTATTGCATAAGGATTTGTAACTTAGTGTAATCTTTGATTTATGTTGACTTTAGGCCGCTTGATGTAATCGGCCTTTGGGCCTTCTCATGTACCGGTCTTTACGCCTTTTTGACATTAATGAAATCGTTTCTTTTTCCTTCCTTTATTGTGCCGACTTGATTTCCTTATGCGACTTTAAAATTGCATTCGTTCTTACCGTCTTATTGTCTTTTCAATATAATTGAACTTGTTCTTGCCGTCTTACTTGTATGCGGCTTATTAATGAACTTTGCTTAGTCGTCTTACAAAGTCGGGGGAGGACCGCACTGCTTAGGGTGGCAATCTCGCCGCCAGTATGTCGAAAGTCGTACTTTGGGAGGTCAATGTTAACTCATGTGACCTCCTTGAATTTAAACACAAGAATTTTGAAAAGAAAAAATAACATTTTATTTGACTTGGCCGAATTAGTACAAAGATGCGACTTTTGACCTATTGATAATACTTCTTTAGGTGAGCCGCATTCCATAGGTATTGAGCCTTTGTGCCATCTGGACTTTCGAGCTCGTAGGCTCCATATGGTAGGATCTTTTGATACCCTGAATGGACCTTCCTACGGTATTGAGCCTTTGGTACACCGAGCACTTTCTTTAATACCATCTCTCCTACTTTAATACCATGTCTCATTCTTTGAAGTCGTACTTTAGAATTGTAGTACTTCTCCAATTGTTGTTTGTATCTCGTGTTTCTCATATTGGCCTCTAGTCTTTTTTCTTCAAGTAGATCTATATTTCTGACAAGAGCCTCCTCGTTATGGTCGATCGCGACTTGTGACGTCCGGAGGCTTGGGAAGTCGACTTCTGAAGGTAAGACCGCCTCGGTTCCGTAAGCTAGGGAGTAAGAAGTCTCCCCAGTTAAATTTCGGCTAGTCGTTCTGTATGACTATAAGACATTCGGCAGCTCACTGGCCCATTTTTCTTTACCCCCCTCAATCTTTGTCTTCAAGGTGTTCTTGATAATCTTGTTAACAACCTCAATCTTTCCGTTTGATTGGGGGTGGTACGGCGTGGAAAAGAGCTTAGTGATTTTCCACTTTCAGGAAAACATGTCGATTTTGAGTCCAACAAACTGCTTCCCATTATTAGATATGATAGTCTGGGGTAGGCCGAATCTGTAGATGATGTTTCGCCATATGAATCTGTAGGTTCCGAATGGGTTTAGTGAGGTGGAAGTCTAGAGGGGAGGGGTGAATATACTTCCAAAACTTTTCGTGTGATCAGTTGTGATGGCAAGTTAACTGATATAAAGTGCGAGTGTGGATCAATATAGACTGATATCCAACTTACTGATAGCTGGTAAGCTGATCAGCTTGGTGTCTATCAGTTTAACTGATGGTGCGGAAGCTAAGTTTTACCCGTGTAGAAAACCAGTTTTGATTAATCAGATTCTAAGGTTTCTGAATCAGATCAGTTGCTTGATGCAGAACTAATCTCCTCTTAGAATATGCATGATAGCTTATCATAAAAGTAGTGTGTAATTTTGTAAAGCAAGATAAAGAACACACAATTTATAGTGGTTCGGACAACTTGACATACGTCCACTCTTCCCAGTCCAGGGGCACTTACTTACCAAACTAGACTTAGTTTAACGTGTTAGTCCAAACACCTTACAATCAAATGTTTATGGAGTTCTCACTCAACTTATCCTAGAAATCAAGACTATAAACCCTATCTTGAAATCTTTCTCACAAACTTAACCTAACACTCGGTTTGGGTAAAGATTTGTATGGTTTCCAACTGGAAATCTATCCTAGTATTTAAGAAGCCTAAAGTTAAAAGATAAGATTTCTTGCTAAGAACATATGGGATGAACACTTAGAATATTTCTTGAGTTCTTGGTGTTCTTGCGGAAATTGCTTGTAGCTTGAGCTTGTGTATAATTTCCTTAGCCTTACTCCGAAGGTACGATCCCATATTTATAGGCACAAAATCGAACTAGTCATTGGAGAGCAATTTGAATTTCGGTCTATTTAAGGTAGGTTTGCAGGGCTGACTTGATGTGCTCAGAGACGACATGGCTAAATGCGTGTTATATTGTCCTTTACAGCCGTTGAGCTCTGAAGCACTTTTGTCCTGCATAGTCAGTTCTGTACGTACGTGTCTCCCTCTCATTGGTTGTCAAGTACACTAATTCGGTGCTTGATTCACCAACTTAGGTTGACATTCTTCTTGTCTGATCACCTTGTACGTCTTAGGTTGATACTTGATTGTCACTTGGTGGAACTGACCTGATCAGTTACAACCGATCTGTCTACCTGGTTGAGTCTTCTGATGTAAGTAGTCTTAGCTCAACTTACTGACTCTTTTGTTGTTCTTCTGATGTAGGTCTTCTTTAGGCCTTCTGGTCTTCTGGTCTTCTGATCTTTTGATCTTTTGATCTTCTGATCTTCTGATCTTCTGATGTTCTAATCTTTTGATCTTCTGATCTTCTTCAAGACTTAACCTATACATATTGAGTTCCCCCTCAATATGTGACCTATCTATTACATCAGTTGCTCTATACAATAGTTATCAACTGGTCATCCTATTTCTGATTTCTAGATCATCAGTCAGCTAACTGGTCTGACTGGTCCTATTACAACTGTTTTGGAACTTTCATCAAAACTATAAATTTCCCAACAATTTCCCCCTTTTTGATGAAACAAAAACATTTGAGAAACCAACATCAGTTGATAAATTATAAAGTAGTTAAGAACAGATAATCAGAAGACAATGAGAGTTTGTCTTAGGATCAATAAAGTAAGACTTTTCATTCATCGTATTTTGTCATTACAGAGTACATTTGAAAAGTTTAATCAGAAAGTGCAACTTATCCTAACAAAACTATCTTTTGATCATCAAACTTTGGGTATGTAACCCTCCGGCATCTCTCGTAGATTCTGTGGAACATAGAAGATTCGATATAACTTCCACTTGACATCGTTTATCTGCTGAGGATCTGTTATGCCTGCCTTTCCCATCAAATCGAAGTAAAACCTTTGAAATGTCAGTCTGTCAAATGAGCCATCCTTCTTCTTTTTGTAGTCTAACACATCACACGGTGGATGTGTGATCTTCGCGTTGATCTGCTTGGCATCATATTCCAGATCTTTCAGAAATTTTGGTTGCTTATTCTCCATCCAATTCAAGAACTCCCCATCTGGTGCTTCATCAGTTGAGATGATGTCTAGAACAAATGCATCCAAGAGCCATTCTGCTCTGATCTTTAACCATTCCCTCATCCTTTCTTCATATTTTTCATTTTTTGGGAATGATGTCTTCAACCTTGGCTGGGATCAGGGGTTCAACAACCGTCTTCCCAACCTGACCCTTCTTCTCCTTAGCGGCATACATTTTCTTCAGACCCTCAACATTAGTTAGCTTGTCTGATCGCCTTTCTGCCTCACTCAGATGAGCTTCTTCATCTAGCTTCTCCTTTGTCAGTCTTACTGCCAGATCTTTATCAGCTTCAATCTGTGTTGTAGCACTCCAAGTTATTCTTCTAGATTGAGTCAGAGTCGGTGGTGGAAAAAGTGCAGTTTTTGACGGTCTAGCTCCACCAGTAGCTTGTCTTTGTCTGGACCTCTCCATCTTGGCAGATACTTCATCAGCAAACAGATCTAAATGATCAAGTATTTGCCCATATGATTCAACAGTTTGAATCAGATCTTCTGTTGTAGTGATGATATTAGCTGGTTTCTCAATTTGTCCTTCCCTCCTTTTGGTTTTATAAAAAAGAGCATTGACATGGGAAGTCAGAGAGCCAAAACTGACTGCGATAGCTTGGTTGAGGTCTTGAACTGTGAGTCCTGCAGATTGAACCGTCTGTTCTTGGATTTTACTCATCAGTTCAGACTTTGCAGTTTCAATGGCATTGGAGAAGGTCAGAATCAGTTTGTTAAGCTTCTCCTCCATCTTTTCAAGCTTTTTTGTGGCCATCAGGAGAGAGACTTGAAGTTGATTAACTTGAGCAACCTTCTCATCAAAGGACTCATTGAATCCGCCACTCAGTTCAACCAACGTCTTTTTGAATTATTCCTTCAAAGCTTCAATATGGGAGATGGCAAACTCCCTTTGTTCCTTCAGTTCTCGAATACAAGACTGATGTTGTTCGGTTATTGTGTTGCTAACAGAATTCGCCAATACTCCATCAACCTCTTCTTTCAACCGATCCTTAAAGCATGGTCTGATTTCCCGTAGCTGATTTGAGGTAATGTGTGTAGCAGGGATACTTTGTACGACCTGATCTGTTGGACGTTAGGTTTCAGTAGATGTTCCAACAATTGCCTCAGTTGCCTTTGCCTCCAGTGGCTGGTCTTGAACTGCATCACCTAGACCACCTTCATCGGCAACTCCTGCATCCTTCATATCAGCATCTTTCTTTCCAGATGTGCCTTCATCAGTCTTTTCCAGATTAATCACCAGCGGTTTACCCAGCTTCCTATAAACCAAGGCCCGAACTGCCTCATCAGTTATTAAATCAACTGGTGAACCTACACCAGCTGCCTTCTTCATATCAAAGCCGAAGTCGGCAAATTCATCTGGTCCACCCATCTGTTCCATTAGAATGATGAAGTCTAAAAAGTTTTTCAGTCTCAGAACTCTCCAAGTGAGAATTTCCATCACTTCATTCTTTATCCTCGGATGAGCTTCCAACTCCGAATACAGTTCATCCAGTTCCCGTTCCACCCTTAGTCTAATCATTGCCCTAGAAATTGTCTTTCCAGCTTTGGATTCTGGAAAAGATTCTGGTTGGGCTGCGGATGTATGTGGTTCTTGAGGATGAGCCTCAGGTTGAATTTGGGAAGTGATTGGGTGAGATGTCTCATCAGGCGGTTGATCAGCAGTTGATTTTTCTAGTGTGGCTTGCTGATCTAGAGGCTTTTTAGTTGATGAGTTTTCTGGCGGGGGTGGTTGAGCAGCTTGTTCTTGAATTGGTTGAGCAGCAGGTTCGGCGTGTACAGAAGGTGACCTGGTTTGCTCAACCCTTGGAGATGGAGATGGAGATGGAGAAGGAGAAGGAGTCATGCGCTTGGCAGATGACGATTTGGCAGTTGATTGTGAGTGTGACTGAGGCGAAGGTGATCTTGCCTTTTCTTTTCCTTTTACTTTTCCCTGCTCCCCTTCTGATTGCTCAGGCGAGCTTTCCACTTGAGATTCATGTCTTTCTAACCGCTCCGCTGACTTTCTCTTTGATGTTGCAGATTTACTATAAGTGCCACTTCCTTCCTGGTCACCAGTCTATCCTGCCTCTTCTTCTTCTTCATCAGACTCCTTTTTCATATAGAGAGTCATAGGTGCTTGTTTTAGCCTCTTCGGCCTCTTTGCCAGTTCCTTTGTTAGGGTCCTTCTCTTCTTAGGTTAGGCTGCCTCAAGTTCTCCCTATTCTTTCACAACCTTTTTCTTTCTCTCAGTCTTGGTCATATCTTCCTCAGCAGGTCTGAAGATGAGAGAAGTATCTGTGAGAAACGCTTTGTAAGCCCCCAGTCCAGCATGTTCCCAATCTGCTCTTGGAAACTTATCCCTCAGAATGACAACGACTTTATTTAGATTGCTGATTCTCTTGGTCAGAATAACAACCCGATTCACCTCCTTGAATTTATCTTTCTCTTGAACAAGGATTACTTTCAGATAACCCAACCAGTTGATGTTAGGTGCATTATCCACAATGGCAGCCATACAGTGTAATTTGGCGTGTGTTAATCCATCTGGGCTGAAAGAAATCCCCATTATCATTTTGGAAACGATATCGAAAAGCAGCCTGTACTTGCGCTTTAACATTGGTTTGATGAAATTGGCTATCTGAGATTTATCTGCTTCCCTGAATAGTTGTTCTCTTATCTGAGCCTCTTCGTGTTCTCTGTACAGAATAGGTAAAATCTTTCCCTTAGGAAGTCCAAATAGTCGAATCAGATCAGCATCCGTGATGTCGAAAGTTTCACCATTCACCGTCGACTCGAGTTCATGGTTAGATTTGACCCGCAAATTGTGTAGAAACTCCAAGGCTTCAATCTGCATCATTGGATTGGCACGGGTAGAGCATAATTTTTCCAGTTTACACGTTCGAAGAAGATCTAATATCTCCCTGGATTCTGGATCCCTTGTTTTATTGAAGACTACATATTTGTTTTCGACAATTTAATTTGTAAGGGATGAATAGTCACATACAATTTGACCAGAATCATGGGCGGCCATTTCTGCAAATATATCATGTATTAGATCTATTTTGACATTGCGCAATAGAATAGATAAGGCACTAAACAACACTTAGATCAATCTATATTGTGCATACACATATAGAATCATAGATTATAGTACCAATAAACATCGTGTAAAACTTCAAAAAAAAAACACAGTATGTGTACACATCGATTCATAAGACATTTGCAGCAATTATATTATTTGACATATGACCAATAAATACCCAATATCATTTTTTAGAACGCATACTTTAAAGTATAAGCAATTACTAGAGATTTGTGAAAAGAGATAGATGAAATCGTGTAGGATGTTTCGCAAAAGTGCAGAGTGTATGCAGATATAATGCTAAGAGTATTCAGAAATTAGGGCAAGAAGGTTTTCAAAGGGTATGGCTATATCTATATATAGAATTGGAGGGAAAATCCTTTTAGAAAATCGAGATTGGAAACCGAAGAGTCTAATCAAGATGGGCGGTCGAGATTAGGCGGTTTGTTTTTAAAAAATAATCGTGCGGTCAAGGATTTTATTGCGACAACTTTTGGATTTAAAAAATCACAATAAATGCAATTTAATAAATGTTCCCCACGTCCATATTAAATGCTTGCAGGGCATGCGTCATATGTACTTGAGTACATTTTAAATTAGATAAGATCAAATAGTAACACACAAGTAATCAGAAAGACAAGAGATCAAAAATGCGTATCTGATTGACTGATATTGTAATCAGTCAATACCACATGAAGTTTGATTAGGTTTGACTGATATCTGTTGATCTTAATTTTGTTTCCTAATCCTTGATAAATTTTCCCAACAGTGTTTCTTTATTTCTGATCAGTTTCCAACTGATCTTTCCTTATCAGTTGAAGTTCCCCCTTCAACTGATTCCTTACCTGATCAGTTTCTTAACCAACTGGTCTTTGAGACCAATCCATCGAAGAATTCAGGTGCATTTTCTTCTAAGTCCAGTAGTCCTAGCTCGACTGATAATTCCCTGAATCTGACTTCAACTAATGGCTTAGTTAAGATATTTGCTCTCTGCTTATCAATATGGATCTTTTCCATTCTGATGTTCTACTTTTCCACATGATCTCTGATGAAGTGATGTTTGATGTCCACATACTTGCATCTTGTATGTAGAACTTGTTTGTCCCGAAAAAATAATTTAATTTTATGTAAAAGGGGAGGGGGGAATGGTAATTAAAAATTTTCTTTTTCTCATAGAATTGCTTTGCTTGTTAGTAAACATTTGTACATGACAAGAATAGAAAACAATAAAGAACACAACAAAGTATAGTGGTTCGGAGACTCAAGCTCCTATGTCCACTCTCCCTAATTCACAGGGGAATTTCTTAACACTCTTGGAATTCGCTTGGTTTATAGTGCCAAGGGACACTGATCAAATTAACCTCTCTAAGGTAATTTGATCCATAGGAAACATGAGTCCTAGTGCTCAATTGGACTTATCACCCTCACGGGTTCGCCTCTAAACTACCTCACTTAACCACTAATTCTCTCTCAAGAATGGGGTTTGGGTTTGGTGTTGTCTCCAACTAGGTAGAGATTTTCCCTTACAATGGTTTAACCTTTATGATAAGGTTGAGAAAATCTCTTAAAGATTAGGATATATCATGTGTTGCTTAGATTGAGTTTAGAACACTTTTGAACATATTTTGGATATCTACAGATTTGTATTCTATGGTGGGAATGCTTGAGGATATGGCTCTTAGCATAATAACATATTTCCATACTTAAAATGATGGAAGAGCTTGTATTTATAGTGTGGATTTGAATGTTACTGTTGGAGAAAGTCACATTCAAATCCATACTATTCTGTAATTTCTGCAGCTTTTTATCAGGCTTGTTGACCACCTCTGATTGGTCCACGCCAACATTTAGGATTCAGGATTCCAGCATTTAGCATTCAGGATTCCAACATTTAGCATTCAGGATTCCAGCATTCAAGATTTCAGCATTCAGCATTTAGGATTCCAGCATTCAACATATAAGATTCCAGCATTCTGACATTCAGCGGTCTTGGATTCAGCCTTTTTCCATTCAGGCCACTTTTCCTCAGGCCTATTTTTCATTCAGGCCACTTGTCTTCAGGCCTATTTTCTCAGGAGACTTCAGATCAGTTCCCCCTCAACTTGTTCACTTCTCCCTCAACTTGTTAGCTGTAGAAATGAACTTAAATAATACAAGTTCACAATTACATAATGTTTTGGCATAAATAATCAAACTAAAATATCCCAACAATTTCCCCATTTTTGATAGTGATGCAAAAACCATTAAAAACAACTTCCAAAAAAAAAAATTCTCTTCCCCCTTTTTTAAAACAAATTTGTTCAGGTGACCACAAATAATTTTTCTTAAAGAAATCAATAATAAAAATCAGTGGTCTTTCGAACAACCTGCTCTGATACCAGTTGTTGGTCCCGAAAAAATAATTTAATTTTATGAAAAAGGGGAGGGTGTGAATGGTGATTAAAAATTTTCTTTTTCTCATAAAATTGCTTTGCTTGTTAGTAAGCATTTGCACATGACAAGAACATAAAACAATAAAGAACACAATAAAGTATAGTGGTTCGGAGACTCAAGCTCCTACGTCCACTCTCCCCGATTCGCAGGGGAATTCCTTAACACTCTTGGAATTCGCTTGGTTTATAGTGCCAAGGGACACTGATCAAATTAACCTCTCTAAGGTAATTTGATCCCTAGGAAACATGAGTTCTAGTGCTCAACTGAACTTATCACCCTCACGGGTTCGCCTCTAAACTACCTCACTTAACCACTAATTCTCTCTCAAGAATGGGGTTTGGGTTTGGTGTTGTCTCCAACTAGGTTGAGATTTTCCCTTACAATGGTTTAGCCTTTATGCTAAGGTTGGGAAAATCTCTCTAAGCTTAGGATATATCATGTGTTGCTTAGTTTGGGTTTAGAACACTCTTGAATATATTTAGGATATCTACAGATTTGTGTTCTATGGTGGTAATGCTTGAGGATATGACTCTTAGCTCAATAACATTTTTTCACACTTAAAATGATGGAAGAGCTTGTATTTATAGTGTGGATTTGAATGTTACCATTGGAGAAAGTTACATTCAAATCCATAGTATTCTGTAATATCTATAGCTTTTTGTCAGGCTTATTGACCACCTCTGATTGGTCCACGTTAGTATTTAGGATTCAGGATTCCAGTATTCAGGATTCCAACATTCAGCATTCAGGATTCGAGCATTCATGATTTCAACATTCAGCATTTAGGATTCCAGCATTCAGCATTCAGGATTCCAACATTCTGACATTCAGCGGTCTTGGACTCAGCCTTCTTCCATTCTTGCCACTTTTCCTCAGGCCTGTTTTCCATTCAAGCCACTTGTCTTCAGGCCTATTTTCTCAGGAGACTTCAGATCAGTTCCCCCTCAACTTGTTCACTTCCCCCGCAACTTGTTACCTGTAGAAATGAACTTAAATAATACAAGTTCACAATTACATTATGTTTTGGCATAAATAATCAAAACTAAAATATCCCAACAAAACTAGGTTCTGTGTGATTGCAATAACACTATTACTGTCACAGAATATATGCACATTCGTAGCTATAGTGTTATAATCCCTCAGCTGCTGACTTAGCCAGAGCAGTTGGGAGCAACATCTTCCTGCGGCCATGTATTCTGCTTCAGTAGTAGATGTGGCAACAGATGTCTGTTTCTTTGAGAACCAAGAGATTAGTTTGCTTCCTAAGAACTGACAGGTACATGAGGTTGACTTTCTGTCTATCCTGCAACCTCTATAATCAGAATCAGAATACCCACTAAGTTCTAGATTATCATCTGATGGGTAGAATTAACCAAAGATTTACTGTCCCTTTCAGATACTTAAGAATCCGCTTAGCTGCTTCCAGGTGGCTTTGCATTGGGTTTTGCAAATCGCACATATACCTCTTCGAAGGTTATATCTCGAAATTCTTTGGCGATAGGGTATAGCAATGATCCAATGAGAGCCCTATATTCTTTCTGATTAGCTTTCTGACTGTTCTCGTCCGGAACCATTTTGAAGGAAGTCATCATAGGAATGCTGGCAGTCTTGCAGTTTTGAATTCCAAACTTAGTCAACAAGTTTCTTGTGTACTTTGCCTGACATATGAAGATCCCTTCTGTTCCTTGTCTTACCTGAAGACCTAGAAAGTAGTTCATCTGTCCCATCATCGACATTTTAAATTTCCCTTGCATCAGTTTGCTGAACTTCTCACATAAGTTCTGATTGGGAGATCTGAAAATGATGTCGTCCACATAAATCTGAACCATCAGAATATCATCCCCGTCTTCAATTCTGAACAAGGTTCTGTCAATAATACCCTTAGAGAACCCATTGTCTACCAAGAATTGATATAGTGTGTCATACCAAGCTCTGGGAGCCTGTTCCAGGCCATAAAGAGCTTTCCTTAAATGGTACACCTGGTTTCTTCGACATAAACTTCCCCAGCTAATACCGCATTTAAGAATGCACTCTTTACATCCATCTGATACACAGTAAACCCTCTGTGGGTAGCATATGCCAGAAACAGCCGAATGGCTTCCAGGCGAGCGACTAGTGCAAAGGTCTCATCATAATCAATCCCTTCTGGTTGTGAATACCCCTTTGCAACAAGTCTTGCCTTATTTCTGGTGATGACATTGTTCTCATCTCTCTTGTTCTTGAAGACCTACTTAGTGCCAATCACATCTTGATGAGTTGGTCTGTCTACAAGTTCCCAAACCTGATTTCTTTCAAACTGTTATAGCTCTTCTTGCATGGCTAGAATCCAACTGGCATCTTGTAGAGCTTCTTCTGGTGTGGTATGTTCCGTCAAAGACAGATAGCAACAATACATAGCACTTTCACCAATCTGAGTCTAGTTTGGACTCGGGCATTAGGATTGCTGATTATCTGGTCAGTCGGATGGTCTTTCAACCAAATCCTTCTTTCCTGATTTATAGCAGTTTGGACATCGCCATCCTCATCTAATATTGAGTCACTAGAGATTGGGAGATTTACATTAATAGGATCCACTTAGCATGGACATGTCTCAGCTGATGTTGGAATCATCATAGGTTGAAGTCTGTTAGCCGGAACATCAGGTGTTTCCCCTGAACCAGATGATTCAGTTGTTACTGTCTCAGCTATACCAGCTTCCTCATTGAAAGTTGTACGTACCTTAGGGTCTGATTGACCTGGTGAATCATCATGATCAAAGTTAGAAACATACACTTTAACGTGATCAGATTCCTTTTCTTTGATGCTTAACTGATCCATTTTCTGAGCATCAGGTACTTCTTGTTCTGGTACGGCTTGTTCTAAGGCAGATTTCTCCTGATCAGATGTTGACTCATCAAACACCACATGAGGTGTTTCTTCCACAACTAGAGTTCGCCTGTTGAACACCCTGAAAGCCTTGCTGGTTGAGAAATATCCTAAGAATATACCCTCATCTGACTTAGCTTCAAAGGTTTTCAACTGGTTCTTCCCATTGTTGTGAATAAAACACTTGCACCCAAAAACATGGAAGTAAGAAACACGAGGTTTTATGCCCTTCCACAGTTCATAAGGTGTTTTGAAGTGAATCTTAGTCAGAGAACATCTGTTCTGAGTGTGACATGCAGTGTTGATTGCTTCTGCCCAGAAACGGTTTGGAGTTGCATGTTCACCTAACATTGTGCGAGCAACTTCTTTGAGTGTTCTGTTTCTTCTTTCTGCTACACCATTCTATTGAGGTGTTCTAGCAGCTGATGTTTCATGTTGTATCCCAAACTCTTTGCAAAAATCAGATATGAAAGAATTCAAGAACTCTGTTCCCTTGTCTGATCTGATCTTTATAACACTGACACCTTTCTCATTCTGTAATATCTTGAGCAGCTCACGTATCTTTGTTGTAGTTTCATTCTTCTTATACAAGAATAAAACCCAGGTGAACTTGGAGAAATCATCCACGATCACTAGAGTGTATTTGCGTTCGCTGAAACTAAGTGGCGTAACTGGTCCAAAAAGATCCATATGGAGCAGTTGCAATACTCTGCTGGATGGAGGTGGTGGAATCCCTTTGAATGAAGCCTTGACTTGCTTTCCCTTCTGACATGCGGCACATGTTTGATCCTTAAAGAAAACTTCATTCAGGAGACCTTCAACCAAGGACATCCTTGCTATCTTGTTAATAGTTTTAAAGTTCAGATGACTCATTCTCTTGTGCCAGAGCCAACTGCTACTTTTGGAACTCTTAACAGTCAGGCATGCATTTCTTGGATAACTGTCCCAATTTGCAGTGTAGATAGTTCCTTTTCTGGAACCAGTCAGCAAAATCTATTGAGTAGCTCAATTCTTGATAGTGTACTGATCAGTTGAGAACTCAACACTGAATCCATTGTCGCAGAATTGTGAAACCGATAGCAGGTTGTGATTTACACCATCGACATACGAAACTCCAGAAACCTGTACATCATAATTGACTAAGGTTCCAAATCCTCTTGTAAAACCAAAGTTATTGTCACCAAAAAGTACACGTGGGCCTTCTTGTTCTATATATGAATTGAGGAGATGCTTATTGCCAGTCATGTGCCTTGAGCGTCCACTATCGATGTACCAGATAGTTGTTTGTACACCTCTTTTATTGGCTAAACCCACGCAAACCTGCAATCAAATCAGGCTTTAGGTACCCCAGTAGGATTGGGTCCTGACGGGTTAGTGTTACCTTTTGGGATCAAAACAAACAGGGCACTTCTGTGATGATAATCATCAAGATTTGAAGGCCTGATTTGTCTCCCATAAGCATCTACATAATCATACATCTCTTCATGTGCATTCTGATCAGTACGTTTATGAGTGTGAGCCTTGGAGGAATCAGAACACTTGGAATTTTTCTTGTTAGTCTGTCTTCTTTTAATCCAGTGGGGCTCAAGTGCAGTTGTCCCGGATTTCTAGTTATAAGGGTAGGTACGACTGCTTCCATCAAAAGATTCATATCTTCTTTGCACATATGGTTTAGACAGTTTACCTTTAGCATGTTGGTTAGGCGCTTGACTTCGATTAGGTTTAATTTTGGGGTCGTCCTTCTTGAGATGGTCGAGTTGATACCTAGTCTGCTGATTGGGCTGAGGTTTCTTCAGAAGAACTGGGCTCTTCTGTTGATTCCTCGGCTGATGTCTGATCAGTTGGGATTCATTTTTGTTCCCCTTCTTACCAGACACTTGCCTTGTCTGATCAGCTGGTCCTTTTCCCTTATTTGATATAAATTTAACATAATTTGTATCTTTTGCAGAAATCTTCGCTGATTCACTTTTTGAAGGTGAACCAGTTTGGACATGTGAGGATCCAGAAGGGCCTTAAAACCCAATTCCCTTCTTATTAGTTGCCTTGCAACAGTAGTTGTTCAAACTTTGAACAATTTTAGATGAGTTTGTGAAAACTTCTACTTTCTTTCGCAAACTGTCCTCACTTCTTTTTAGACTCTCATGCAGTCGGAAGAGTTCATCAAACTTAGCTTTAAGGACTTTGAGATCATCAGCTTGTTGTAGGTTGAGAGCCTGCTATTCCTTAATTAGCTTGTCTCAATCGGTAATCTTGACTTTTCGAAAACTCGGTTCGTGGTCATCTTACGAGCAGTCTCAAGCGATTTTAGTTCAATGACTCTACTTACCTCTTTATCCTTGACAAGCTGAATGTTCTCAGCACTTAGCTTATCGTTCTCAGCTTCCACTATTGTATAATTGTGTACTGCATTAGAGAGATCATCAAGCAATTGCTCATTGTAGAGCTGAAGGTCAATCTCTTCAGCAGGTGTGCTCAGCACAGCAGGAGTGGAAACATAAAACACAGAAGGTTTATAGATTACCTCAGTTTGGTCAGCTTCTTTGGCCATGCAACAGATGTCGACATCAGATGAGAATATCATATCGTCGACATCATCAGTTGTCATCATCAGGCAGAAGTCCTCGACAGATGAATATCCAGAGTCATCTGATGGCAGGTAGGAATCATCTATACCAGAAGTATCAGCAACCAAAACTTTTCTGGATCTGTACTTTTGCTCTATTCTATTCCGCTTATCTTCTCTTTCTTGGGGAGTCAGGTCAGGGCAGTCTACACTGTAGTGACTTGGTTTTAAACAGATGAAACATGCTCCAGTTTCCAAGGAATTTCTTCTTCCAAGCGATTCTCTTCTCCTGTATGATCTATTAGGAGTTTTACCAGTTTGCCTGAAATTAGAATCTCTTCGATCTGATCTTTCATCTCATCTGTCTTCCTTATGATCATTTCTCCGATCATCTCTTTTGTCTTCTCTACGATCATCTCTCCGATCGTCTCTTCTGTCATTAGAACGATATCTTTCTTGTGATCTGTCAATAGATCTCCTATCTCTTCCTCTGCTTTGTTTGTAGTCGTGGTAGAATTTGCGATACTTTCCCAGTTGAACATTAGATCGTTCAAGCTTTCTGGTCAGCAAAGCAATCTGTTCAGCTTGACTTATGATATTCCCTACTGGTTCAGTTGATCTCGAACTGCTACTAGTTGCCTGGAATGCAACTGCTTTTGTCGTGGCAGGAGTAGCTTCAGCAGGTGACTCGTCTTCTTCTTGACCTCTTTCAATCAGGTCGAATTCATGAGCCTTTAGACTGAGAAACAGGTCGCTCGACTTCATCTTTGCAATATCTTGGTAATCTTTTATCACAGTTACTTTCATGTCCCATTTCTTGGTAAAGGACCTTAAGATTTTGTAGTTGATGTCTTTATCAGACATTTCTCATCCTAGTTCACGAAGCTTATTGACAGACATGGTGATTCTTCAATCAAGCAGATTTATGGTTTCATTTGGTAGCATCTTGAGTTTCTCAAACTTTACCAGTTCAGCTTGCAGTCTGCTATCCTTAATAAGATTGTTTTCTTCACATATCTCAGCCAGAGTATCCCACATCTGCTTAGTAGTTTTCAGATACTTGATCTTCTCACGAGTTGTCTTATCCACCGTCTTCATGATGATATGGCTAGCAACAGTATCCATGTTGGACAATTTCCTTTCTCCAGCATCCATCAGTGAAGAACTCTTTCTGATTCTTGCTCCAGTTGGATGTGCTGGATCACCTCCTTCAGATGGGTTATTGTGATAAATGGTTGTTGGGAGATGAATTTAATAAAGAAGATTTTGATTAGATCCCAAAACCCCTGAGTATGATAGGTTCAGGATAATCTTGATAGATGAGTCAGGATTCAGTTTTAGAGTGTTCGGGATGTTATCTCACACAATGTATAGTCAATGATATAGATCAAAGTTAGATTACTCAAGATTTTGAAGACTCAGTAAGTTTCTGAAGAAACTGAAGTTTCAGTATGAAACTAAAGTTTTCAAGACTTCGATGAAATGGAGAAATCAAGACTCGATGAAATCGAGAAATCAAGACTCGAATGTGAAACCGAGAAATCAAGACTCGGTGTGAAATCGAGAAATCAAGACTCAAAGATAAAGACTCAATATATCGGTCGATATCTCAAGACTCGAAGACATCAAGACTCGTAGGCTCGAAGACTCGTAAGATCAAGATCAAGACAAAGGATATCAAGGCACAAGATAATTAATGAAGACTCAGTAATTACTGAATACTCAGTAGAAACCTGAATGTTCCGAAGCGAAGAAACTGAGGAATATAGCCGTTGGAATTCAGCTGACGTGGACTAATGAGAGGAAGACAACCAGCCTGAAAAAGCTGTAGAACTTACAAAGAATAGTATGGATTTGAATGTGATTCTCTCCAACGGTAACATTCAAATCCACACTATAAATAAAAGATCTTCCATCAAATTAAGTGTGGAGAATATGCAAAAGATGCTACAGAGCCAAGAGCCTTATATTCAAGCATTCCCACCATAGAACACAAGTCTGTAGATATACACATATATTCAAAGAGTGTTCTAGAACCCAATCTAAGCAACCCAAGATATATCCTAAGCTTAGAGATATTTTCCCAACCTTAGCATTGAGGTTAAACAAATGTAAGGGAAAATCTCAACCTATTTTGGAGACACCAACCAAACTCAAACCCTATTGTTAGGTAGTTTGTGTGATTGTTGGAGTTGTAAAGAGTGAGTAAGCTGCAGAGTAGTCAGCCAGAAAACTCTAGAGAAGAAATGAGTAAACTATCTTGGATAGTCAGAAAGCTTGTGTGTGTTTGAGTAAGTAAACTACAGAGGTAGTCAGAAAGCTCAAATGTAGAAGAAGTGAGTAAACTATCTTGGATAGTCAGAAAGCTTATAGGCAAACCCATGGAGGGTGATAAGTCCCGTTTGATGGAATTTCCCTAGGAACAGGGAGAGTGGATGTAGGAGCTTGAGTCTCCGAACCACTATACATTGTTGTGTTCTTTACTGCTTTATGTTCTTATCTTGTCATATGCATTTGATTATAAGCAAAACACAACACATGAGCTTAAAACGCAAAAATCTGGAATCACCATTCCTTTACCCCTGTTTTTATATGCATTTCATGATTATTCGGCATTTCATGGGTTTTCCACCGGGCCTACCAATGGTGATGGGTCCTTGTTCGAGAACTTCCATCATTCTATTGCTTATCGCACCCAGATGGTTGCTCATGAGAATAGTCCAGTTGGTATACTCATCAATAGAGAACTTTGGCAGATCATGATACATCCCAGATGTGTTATCCATGCTAAATATGTAAGTTTAAAAACAGATGAGCTTTAAAACAGGTTTTTCAAAGATCTGTTCAAGTGACCACAATGGTTCTTTCTCAAGAACTGATGATACTCAAAGCCAGTGGTCCGTAGAACCACTGCTCTTATACCACTTGTAGGTCTCGAACAGGTTTAGTGAGGTGGAAGTCTAGAGGGGAGGGATGAATAGACTTCCAAAACTTTTTGTTTGATCAGTTATGATGGCAAGTTAACTGATATAGAGTGCGAGTGTGGATCAGTATAGACTGATATCCAACCTACCGATAGCTGGTAAGCTGATTAGTTTGGTGTTTATCAGTTTAACTGATGGTGCGGAAGCTAAGTTTTACCCGTGTAGAAAAACCAGATTTAATAAATCAGATTCTAAGGTTTCTGAATCAGATCAGATGGCAAAAGTTAAACTAATCAGACCAGCTGCTTGATGCAGAACTGATCTCCTCTTAGAATATGCATGATAGCTTATCAGAAAAGTAGTGTAAAGCAAGATAAAGAACACACAATATACAGTGGTTCGGATAACTTTGTCCTACGTCCCACTCTTCCCAGTCCAAGGGAACTTACTTATCAAACTAGACTTAGTTTAACATGTTAGTCCAATCACTTTACAATTAGATGTTTATGGAGTTCTCACTCAACTTATCCCAGAAATCAAGACTAGAAACCCTAGCTTAAAATATTGCTCACAAACTTAACCTAACACTCGGTTTGGGTAAAAATTTGTATGGTTTCCAACTGGAAATCTATCCTAGTATTTAAGTAGCCTAAAAAAGCTAAAGGATAAGATTTCTTGCTAAGAACCTATGGGATGAACACTTAGAATATTTCTTGAGTTCATGGTGTTCTTGCGGAAATTGCTTGTAGCTTGAGCTTGTGTATAATTTCCGTAACCTTACTCTGAAGGTATGATCCCATATTTATAGGCACAAAATCGAACTAGCCATTGGAGAGCAATTCGAATTTCGGTCTATTTAAGGTAGGTTTGCAGGGCTGACTTGGTGTGCTCAGAGACGGCATGGCTAAATCCGTGCTATATTATCCTTTATAGTCGTTGAGCTCTGAAGCACTTTTGTCTTACATTGTCATTTTTGTACGTACGTGTCTCGCTCTCATTGGTTGTCAAGTATATTAATTCGGCGCTTGATTTACCAACTTAGGTTGACATTCTTCTTGTTTGATCACCTTATACATCTTAGGTTGATACTTGATTGTCACCTAGTGAACTGACCTGATTAGTTACAACTGATCTGTCTACCTGGTTAAGTCTTCTGATGTAAGTAGTCTTAGCCCAACTTACTGAATCTTCTGCTGTTATTCTGATATAGGTCTTCTTCAGATCTTCTGATCTTCTGATCTTCTGATCTTCTTCAAGACTTAACCTATACATATTGAGTTCCCCCTCAATATGTGACCTATCTATTACATCAGTTGCTCTATACAATAGTTATCAACTGGTCATCCTATTTAGGATTTCTAGATCATCAGTCAGCTAACAGGTCTGACTGATCCTATTACATCTGTTTTTGAACTTTCATCAAAACTATAAATTTCCTAACAAAATTTGATGACATGACCTTGGTCTATGATTTCTAGAGCCTCTGCCTCGACCCATTTTTTGAATTAATCCACAGCAAATAGGGCATACTTGACCAAGCCCGGGGCCGTTGGGAGTGGCCCAATGATATCTATCCCCCACTTCGCAAAGGGCCATTGACTGAGGATACTGGTAAGCTCTTCTGGAGCGACCTTAATTGTTGGTGCAAAAATTTGACATCTGTGACACCTTAATATGATAGCATCTGCCCTTAAAGTCAGCCAAAAGTAGCCTTGTCTTGTAGCTTTGTGAGCCAATGATTGTCCCCCAGCGTGGGTTCCGCACACACCTTCGTGTATCTCCCTCAGGATGACTTGCCCCTATTTTGGTGTGATACATCTGAGAAGTGGTGTGTTGAAGCCTCATTTATATAGGTCGTCATTGATGAGAGTATATCTCGCGGCTCTCAACTGTAATTGGCAAGCTTTTACCCTGTCTTGTGGCAAATTGCCACTCTTCAAACACTCAATGATGGGTGTCATCCAGTGTTCAGGTGTTGGGGTTTCTGGGGATGTGGCCAGTGTGTTAATACTGGAGGGGTGGGTGAGTCTTGTGATGGTAACATCCTTCATCTCCGCTGGCCCCTCTGAAGTCGCTAGTCGTGCTAAAGCATCGGCTTGTGAATTCAGTTCTCGCGGGATCAGTTTCACATGCACTTGTTTGAATTTCTGACATAGTTTCTTCACGACTTCTTGGTAAGTCGCCATTTGGTCATCTCGAGCTTCATATTCCCCCGAGACTTGATAGGTTACGAGTTGAGAGTCTGTGTGTACCTGAAGTCTCTTGATGCCCATTGCCACGGACATCTCCAGGCCACTGATGAGTGCCTTGTATTCGGCCTCGTTGTTTGTCGATGGGAAATCAAAAGTTATGGCATTCTGAAAAGAAGTGCCCTCTGGACTGACCAGGACTACCCCTGCACCTGATTTGTGAGAGGTCGCTGAGCCATCTATGAACAATTGCCATGGCGGGCTGGACGAGCTGGCTTCTAGGGGGAAGGTCAGTTCGACCACGAAGTCGGCCAAAGCTTGTGCTTTGATTGCTGGGCACGGTGCGTACGTTATCCCTTATTGCCCGACCTCGATGGCCCATTTGAGGCATCAACCTGTGGTATCAGGCCAGTATAGTACATTCCTTAGAGGTAAGGAAGTGAGTACCTCAATCTGATGGTCGAAGAAATACAGCCTCAATTTCCTGACGCTCATGACCAAAGCGTATGCCAACTTTTCCAGAAATGGATACCGCTGCTCGGTTTTATTCAACGTTTGGTTGACGAAGTAAATTGGAAAATGAATCTGACCTTCTGCCTGGACAAAGACTGCACTTAACGCAGTTTCTTAGGCCGCTAGATATAAGAACAACTTTTCCCCGGAACAGGATTTTGCAGGATGCTCACGTCTGCCAGATAAGCTTTGATCTTGTCAAAAGCCTCCTAACTTTCTGGAGTCCACTCAAATTTTGACTTCTTTTGAATTGTGTGGAACAGTGGTCTGCATTTATCCCCCATTCGAGAGATAAACCTGTTCAGAGCAGCTAAGCAACCTGTGAGTTTTCTAGACCTCCTTCACATTTCTTGGGGCTCCCATGTCCAGAATAACCTTAATTTTTGTTAGATTCGCCTCTATCCCCCGCTTGCTGACCAGATGTCCTAGGAACTTCTTTGAATTAACCCCAAAATTGCATTTTTTGGGGTTGTAGGTCCCGAACGGGTTTTGTGAGGGCAGAAGTCTAGAGGGGAGGGGTGAATAGACTTCTGAAAAACTTTTGTCTTGGTCGGTGTGAAAGCGCTTATCCCGATCCGAGTAAGCGAGTGAATCGGTTTGGATGATAACCAACTTACTAATCGCTTTGAGGCGTCGATTCGGTAACTATCGGTTTAACGATGTCGCGAAAAGCTAAGTTTTACCCGTGAAAAAACCGTTTTGATAAATCAGATTCCAAAGTCAGTCTTTTAACCAGTTGACTAAAGTGTCAAACTTGATTAGATCAGAAGCTTGGTGCTAGCTGATCTTAACTTAGAATTTGTATGCAGCTTTAATAGTTGAGTGCGATTGAGTAAACAGTTAATCAAAGCGGTAAAGGCACACAAGATTTATAGTGGTTCGGACAAACCATCCCCACGTCCCACTCTTCCCTATCACAAGAGGGCACCAACTAAACCAATCGGACTTACATTTTTGTGTTAGTCCAACACAAAGACAATCGACGGATATTTAAAGAGTTCTCCTCAACCGATCCCAGAAATCAGAACTAGAAACCCTAGTCTGAAATCTTGCTAAACAACTTAACCTAACTTTGGGTTGGATAAGATTGTTTTGGTTCCAACTTATGAAATCTTTTCTAGTGTTTAAGGTAGCCTATCAGCTAGATGAAAAGATTTCTATGCTAAGAACTTATGGGATGAACACTTAATAAAATAATCTTCTAGTTAGTGTTTCTTCGTATGCGAAATCGATTATAGCTTGAGCTTTTGATTGTTTTGGGGTTTCCGTATCTTCACTCTGAAGTGTGATCCCATATTTATAGACATCGAAATCAAAGAGCCGTTGGAGAGCAATTTGAATTTCAAGCTATATTTGGTAGGATTGCAGGATTGATGTGACGTGCTTCAGGAACGGCATGGCCGAAAGCGTGAATAGTGTCTTTTATAGCCATTGGAGAAAGCGGCACCAAATCCGTAATTACTTGGCTCGATCATCGTGTCTTGTTCTTATTGGTTAATAGACGCACTTTCGGTGTTGTTCTTCCAACTAAGTTTGACATTCTTCTTGTTCGATCATTGACGTATGATTTGGTGAAACATCGATTTTCACGGTGGTGAGCTGATCGATCAAAGCCGATCGATCTACGATGGAGTCTTCGGTGCCTATTGACTTAGCTTCAACTAGCGACTTCGGTGATGTAGGTCTTCCGGTCCGATCTTCCTCGAAATTATCGATCTTCAAGTATTACGAGTTTGAGCTTCATGACTTCACCGAGATATCGACTTGATCGGATCGATCCGATCTTCGTTCTTCTCTTGCATTACGGCCATCGGATTGATATCTATTCTTTGGATCTTCGGATCGACCTATACATATTGAGGTTCCCCTCAATATGTGACCTATCTATTACATCGGTTGTTCTATACAAGAATTATCAACTGGTATCCTATAACCTATTAATAAAAACATCGATCCAATGTGTCCGATTGGGTCTGTATTATGTGTTTTTAGAACTTTCATCAAAACTCTAAATTTCCCAACAATTTCCCCCTTTTTGATGAAACCAAAACACTTTGAGAAACCAATCACAGTTGATAAATATAGAACAGTAAAGAGCACATAATCAGAAGACAATGAGATTTTGTCTTAGGATCAGAAAAAAAATAAACTTTTCTCATTAGATATGTCGATTACATGTTACATCAGAAAAGTTTGAATTTAAAAACAGCTGATCCTGAGAAGTCTTCTGATTCTTCACTCTTTAGGCTTGTATCCTTCTGGCATCTCTCTTTGATCTTGAGGGACGTTGAAAATCTGATAAAGTTTCCATTTGACATCATTGACCTGCTGAGGATCAGTTATGCGCGTTTTGCTCAGGATGTCAAAATAGAATCTCTGAAATGTCAGTCTGTCAAATGAGCCATCTGCCTTCTTCGAGTAATCCAACAGATCATACTCTTGGCGAGATATTTTTACATTGATTATTTTGGCCTCATTTTCCAGATACTTCAGAAAATCTGGATGTTTGTTTTCCAACCAGTTGAGGAATTCAGCATCTGGAGATTCTTCTTGTGGAACAAGATCAAGAACAAAGGCATCCAGAAGCCATTCACTTCTGATCTTATTCCATTCCTCAAACCTCTCAGCATGTGCAGCAGTTTTTGGAATGATCTCATCAACTCTTGCTGGCAACTGAGGTTCTGATACAGATTTTCCAGCCTTTCCTTTCTTCGCCCTTGATCTGAATTTCTTCTTCAGATCTTCTGCCTTTGCCAATTTTTCTGCCCTTCTTTCTTCTTCGCTCTTTCGGGCTTCTTCAGCAATCTGCTCTTTGGACAGTTTCTCAGCCAGTTTCTTATCGGCCTGAATTTGGCTAGCTGTGCTTCTTGTGATTTTCTTAGTCTGAGTGACTGGTACAAGTTGTGATGTCCCAGCACCCTCAGCAGCAGCACCCGCAGCAGCCTTTCTTGCCTTTGACTTTTCCATCTTTTCAGAAATTTCGTTAGCAAAAAGATCCAGATGGTCTAGTCTTTGTCCATAAGATTCAACCCCTGAATCACTTTGTTATTCGATCGTGTCGATTGGTTTCTCACTCTGTCCTTCCCCCTTTTTGGTTTGATCAAAAAGAGCAGTGAGGTGGGAGGTTAGAGAACCAAAGTGGCCCGATATCGCCTGAGATCTGCAAGAATAAACCTTGAGCTTGAGCGGTTAGATCTTGAACCTTCGAGATCGTTTCGGTTTTGACAATTCCATGGCGTTAGAGAGTGTAAGAATTAGTTTGTCAAGTTTCTCTTACATCCGATTCTAGCTTTTCGGTGAGCATCGAAAAGAAACTTGTTGTTGATCCACCAATTAGTTTGTCATCAACTGATTTTATAAGTTCGGGCGGAACCACGGTGGTCACAGATTGGGAGAACCGATCTTTGATTACCTCAATCCCCAAGGAAATAGCCAATTCCCTTTGATCTGTTATTTCTTTGAGGCCAATCGCCTCGATCGATATCCTCCCTCAACTTCTTCTTTTCAGAGATCTTTGAGACATGATCTGATCTCTGAAGTTGATCACGGTGATGTGAGATGTAGGAATGGTATCGTCACTTGATCTGTTTTAGATTGTTTGTGCCTCCAAAGGATTGGTCATAAACTGCAAACACCGGTTCCACATTTATCGGCGACTCCGCATCCTTCATAGGCATATCTGCTTGAGAGCTTCTTGTGATCTCCGATTCACCTTGTTCATCAACCCCAGCTTCCCATGGATCGAGCTTTAATTGATTCAGCGATTGCTATCACCCAATTGGTGATCCTACTTGAGCAGATTTCTTCATATCGAAATCAAAATCTGCAAATTCATCAGCACCTCCCATCTGTTCTATAATCATCATAAAGTATGAGAAGCTCATTAACCGGAGATCTTTCCATGTGAGGATCTCCGCTTCCTCTCTCTCGATAACGAGGATGGGCTACCCGACTCTGGATACATCGCATCAATATCTCGTTCAATTTGCATCGACCATTTTCGGTGATGGTCTTGGATGATCTGGACTCAGAGTTATTTGTTCGATCGACCAGATTCCGGTTGATGAGATGTAGAGGGTTCCGTGGTGCTTGAGTAGGCGGAAGTTGGGTGATTGGCTCGACTGCAGAGGTTACGATGTCGAAGCAATTCGTCCGCTCTGCGCAATGTAAGCTTTCTGGTTCGCGAATGATGTAGTTTCGAGTTCGCAGGCGGTGAAGAGAAAGGAGAAACATGCTTCGGTGCGGAAGTCCGAGCGGTGAATCAGCTCGAGTTTGAGGAGAAGGAGATCGTTAAGTCTCTTGCTCCTTCCCTCGAATGTTCTGGCGAGCTCTCGGCTTGAGAAGCACGCTGTCGATTTTTCTCTGATCTCTATGCCGCATCGCTGATCTGGCGCTCGCCGTCATCGACTCATCTTCCGAAATGAGTCATGGAGGCTGTTTTGCCTTCTTCGGCCTCTTCTCTTGAGCCTTCACCGGTTTTCTTTTCTTCTTTTGGGGAGCATCCGTCTGCAGACGAGGTTGCCTCCTTGGTGTTTTCTTTCTTCACCTTTGGAGGAGTGGGCGCGATATCATCATCGAATTGGCCCATATATAGGCAAGTTGTTGTGAGGAAGGCCTTGTAGGACTTGATCCATTCTGGTCCCATTCAACATTTGGCGGTTTGTCTTTCAAGATAACTTCGCAACCTTGTTGAGATTGTTCCTCCTCTTCTTCGAGATAGACTGCCTCCATTCATTAACTCCAAATTTTTCATGTTCTTGGAGTAGAATGGCCTTCGAAGCCATGCGATTGATGTTCTTGGCTTCATCAATTATTGCGACCATGTTATGCAGTTTTGACGGATGTTAGAGCATGGGCTAAATGAAATACCCATGATTGTTTTTGACAATATGTCAAAACAACGATCGGTATTTCCTTTTTAAAGATCGGTCGACAAAACCCAATGGTCCGATGTTTGTCGGCTTCCTGAAGAGTTCGTTTCCCGATCAAATCATCTTCATTCTCCCCTCATGTCTTGTGCAGCGAGATTCATCCTTTGGGCAAATTTGAACCGCGAGATATGTCAGCATTCGTCAGTCTGATCTCCTCTACGTTGGCTGAAGAGATCAGTTCATCTCCGTGGAGTGTTCAGATATCCACCTTCAAATTCCTTAGGAATTCGAGTGCTTCATATTGCATCAATGGATTGCAGTGAGCAGCACAGAATTTCTCAAGGCCTCCTTTCTTCAGAATTTGTTCCACTTCCATGGATTCTGGATCCCGCGTAACACCAAATTGTACAAATTTGTCATCGACAATCTTTGTCACTAGATCCGCATAGTTGCACATTATCTTTCCCATACCATGAGTGGCCATCTACGACAAGATAGACTCGATTAAAATTGTGCATATACATAAAGATATCATGTATAGATTATCAGACCTATTCTCAGGCCTAGTAATCGATAAACACATACGGATAACATGAAAAGATAAGGCATATCGCAGGATACCACATAAACATAATCTATATGATCAAAGGATTTTGAAAAAGAAAAACATCAAATAACCAGAAATTACCAGATTAAATTTTTCAGAAAATGAGTTTGAATCGCAGGAAAATACTTGAATCACAGAAAGGTAATTTGAGTTTTCAGAGAATAAATCGCAAATTTTTTGAGAATAAGAAAACTCTGGTAGGGTTTTGATGAAACTTATAAGGAGGAGGAGGGAAAAACGAGATTGGAAAATCAACCGTTTAAAAAGATTAAACGATCCAGATTAAGCGGTTTTGATCGTATGGTCGAAAAGCACGTCATTTAATACCTTTTGGATTTAAAAGCACATTTTGTAGCAATTAATACAAGTACCCCGCGTCCGCGTTAAATGTTTTGCGGGAATACGTCCAAAAGGTAATGAGTACAAGAAGGCAAATAATATCGATAAGATCAAATAAGTAAGCAATAAACAAAGAAAAATGTAAAAGCGGTTGGTTGGTGATATTGTAATCGATCAATACCACTTGTAGTTGTTGATTCCACTTGTTGATCTTAGTTTTCTACTTTAATCCTTATAATTTTCCAACCGTTCTTTTCAACCGATCCACTTCACTTTTCTTTGATTTCCTTTTTTCGATCCTCCTTGATCAAATTGAAGTTCCCTTCAACCGATATTTCATTTTTTTCTCATAGATCGATATATATATATATCGATTTGTTGAGGTATTAAGCTCAACCGATCTTCCTCATCGATCGATTTAGTATGTAATCGATTTCAAATGACCTAATCTGATTCTTCTCGAGATCAAGACAATTCTTAGGATACGTGTTCTGCCAAAAACTTAGTCTAGAATAGTAGTCTCTGTTCCTAAGTTGGCACGATTTGACATGCATAATTATAGTCCAATATTTCGATATGTCAATCCGTCAAATTTATCCAATTATCGATCGCGTGATTCCTACATCAAACATCCTTGTGATCTGAAATTTCTCTAAAAGGCTTTTTGAAATCAAATTTGCATTTGCACCTTCCTTGGCCTCTATAAATTGGACCAATGTTTTACACAACATAACCCATTCACCATACTTATCTTCTTTGTAGAATCATGTATTCGGTGAACCCTTATTTCCTAATTGAAACTTCCGGAAATACCTTTACCCCTTTTTCAATGATTTCAACTTCTCAAATCAACCTGTGTGTCCCTTATCACTGTTTTATTGTCATCAAAGATTTCACATACAATTGTTGCTGCTTCTACCACCAAATGGCAGATCTGTTCTGTCAATTGATTGAAAGACACTTCTCCTAACCGTATGCACCTTGTGTGTCTATCGAGATGATGGAACTAGCATCAACAGACTCGGTCGATATAAAACATGAGTTTGATATACGGTCTTGATCGGACAACGGTGATCTTAGATATATCAACTCAATTTTTTTCATCAGCGACACATGTGCCCATAAGGTCTTTGAACCACTTTCTTGGCGCATGCTCCATTTAACGGTGGAGAGCCTATTGACTTCGTGTCTAAGGGCTCTGGCTTAGAAATCTATCAAGGCCTCTCTCGCTCCATTGGTTTTAGCTTCAAATGAGAGGCTTTAGGATTATTCAAAAGCCTTCTCACCCTTGTTAAGTGGGGGAAAAATGGGAGCATGAGATCTTAAAATCTCTCTCTCCCCTTCTTCTAGGGTTAGGATGAGGGTTTAGGGTTATATGTTTAGGGTTTTCGGTTATGACTTATGTACTGACCTCCGGGTCCTCTTGTACTTGTAACTTGTAATGTAAACCTGACCTTCGGGTCTTTATCAATTAAAATTTCTATTATTCCATTGTTGTGTAAATTACCTGTTTTCTTAAGCGATGTAAGCTTTAATCTTGTGAATCTTTCTTGTTGAATGTCAACTTAATCGACTTATAAAGAGAGAAATAACCCAACCGATTTAATCGGATAATCCTTTAACTGAAGCGTTTCCTTTAATCGATAAACCTTTAATCGATCGATTTTTTTTAATCAAATTTGTAAATCTGATAGACTTCTCATATCAGTTCCTTGACTGATCTTCTGATCAGTTGAGATACCAAACTCAACTGATTCCTCTTAACTTGGTTAGTCTCTTAACCAGCTGGTTCTGGAGAACAATCCATCAAGCATTTTAGGTGCTTTTTCTCCAAGATCCAGAAGCCCTAGCTCATTGCATAATTCTCTGAATCTGATCTCAGCTAGTGGCTTGGTTAGAATATCAGCTTTCTGTAAATCAGTGTGAATCTTTTCCATTCTGATATTCTTCTTTTCAACATGATCTCTTATAAAATGGTATCTGACATCCACATGCTTGCATCTTGTATGTAGAACAGGATTCTGAGTGATTGCAATAGCACTATTACTGTCACAAAATATAGGTACATTCTTACAAAGTTATAATCCTCACCGCCGACTAAGCCAGAGCGATTGGGAGAACAACGACTTCTCTTGACCATATATTACCTTGATTAGTAGATGTCGCAACTGGATGTCTACGCCTTTGAAAACCACGAGATCAGTTTACTTCCTAAGAACTGACATGTTCCTGAGGTTGACTTTCTGTCAATTTTGCAACCTCCATAATCAGAATCAGAATACCCACTAAGCTCTAGATTATCATCTGATGGGTAAAATAAACCAAGGTTTATGTCCTTCAGATACTTCGATCCGCTTAGTCGCTTCTAGGTGGCTTTGCATTGGATTTGCACAAATATAGACATACACCTCTTGCCAAAAAGTGATATCCGTCTCTTTGGCGAATCGGGTATAAGAAGGATCCAATAGAGAGCCCTATATTCTTTCGATTTGTTTTCTGACCATCCTCATCTGGATCCATCTTGAATCCAGTCATCATAGGAATTTTGGCTTCCTTACAGTTTTGAACTCCAAACTTAGCCAATAAATTCCTAGTGTACTTTGCTTGGCAAATGAATATCCCTTCTGTACTTTGTTTTTACTTGTAGACCCGTAAAAGTAACTCATCCCGACCCATCATGGACATCTCGAACTTCCCTTGCATCGGTTTCTTTGAATCTTTCACATAGACTCTTGTTGGGAGATCCGGGAGATGATGTCGCCCACGTGAGATCCGAACCATCAAAATATCTTCTCCATCTTCTATTCTGAATAAGGTTCTGTCCACTGTTCCTTTAGTGAACCCACTGTCTATTAAGAACTGAGAGAGTGTATCATACCAAGCTCGAGGAGCTTGTTTCAGGCCATAAAGAGCTTTTCTTAAACGGTACACTTGGTTGCTCTTTTCGAAGCCTGGAGGTTGTTCGACATAAACTTCCTCTGCTAGTACCCCGTTTAAAAATGCACTCTTTACGTCCATCTGATACACAGTGACCCTATGTGGGAAGCATATGCCAGAAACAGTCGAATGGCTTCTAGGCGAGCGACTGGTGCAAAGGTCTCATCATAATCAATTCCTTCTGATTGTGAATACCCCTTAGCAACAAGTCTTGCCTTATTCCTAGTTATGACATTTTTCTCATCTCTCTTGTTCTTGAAAACCCACTTCGTGCCAATTACATCTTGATGATTTGGTCTGTCCACCAGTTCCCAAACTTGATTTCTCTCGAACTGTTCTAGCTCCTCCTGCATGGCTAGAATCCGGCTTTTTGCGCCTTGTAGAGCTTCCTCTCTTGTTGTTGGTTCCTTCATAGGCGATAACAACAATACATGGCACTTTCACCAACGATGTCTAGTCTTAACTCTATCGGATGGGTCTCCGGCGATCGATCGGTTAGATGATTGGTTATCCGGTCCTTCGCTTTTTAAATCGGTTTGGAGAGCATCATCCATTTCTGATAAAGATTCATTACTAGCGATTGGGAGTGGTGCAGAGTTATGATCCACTTGATAAGAACACGTCTCGGTGATGTTGGGCTCATCATGTGTGATGTTAGTGGGAACTTCGGTGTTCCCCCGAACCGGATGGTTCGATTGATCTTTATCTCAAATTGTCTTAAACTTCTTCATCGACAGGTTTTCCGTACCTTAGATCTCGATTGATCCGGTGAATCAACTAGATCTGGAATGTATCTTTGTTATGATTTTTGATCCTTTTCCTTGATCGTTAGTTGATCCATTTTCTTTCCGAAAGCATCGGTAATGGTTGATCGTACATCTTGTTCTCGGCGCGATTTCTCTTGTTCGTAAGATGCTTCATCAAAGACTACATGGGTGTTTCTTCCACAACTAGGGTTAAAATCTGTTGTAAACCCCGAAAAAACCTTGCTAGATGAGGAATATCCTAAGAATATACCCTCATCCGACTTGGCCTCAAAGGTCTTCAACTGACTTTTCCCATTGTTGTGTATGAAACACTTACACCCAAAAACATGGAAGTAAGAAACACGAGGTTTTCTGCCCTTCCACAGTTCATAGGGTGTTTTGTAGTGAGCCTTAGTCGAAGACATCCGCCCCGAGTATGACATGCGATGTGAGTTATACGCCTTAAACGGCTTGGTATCGCATGTTAAAATAACATCGTCTTGCGAACTTCTTTGAGTGTTCTGTTTCTCGATTCTTTCTACTCCATTTTGTTGTATGCGTTCTTGCGGTGATGTCTCATCTTTGTATACCAAACTTAGAGCAAAAATCGCTTATAAAAGAGTTCGAAATTGCATGCCTTTATCGATCGATTTTTTACTACTACTTACACCCTTCTCATTTTGTAATCTTTTTAGTAGCTCGGGTATCTTCGTTGTCGCCTCATTCTTGTTATGTAAGAATATAACCCGTAAACTTGGAATAGTCATCCCACGATTACGAGTATATTTGCGTCGGCGAGATCGACCGGGTGTAATCGGGTCCAAATAGATCCATATAAGCAAACAAGTGATATATCTCTGCTTGATGCCGGTCCAAATTCCCTTGAATGAAGCTTTGATCTGTTTTCCCTTCCGACATGCAACACATGTCCGATCCTTTGAAAATACTTCATTCTAAGACCTTCCACTAGAGACATCCTTGCTATCTTATTAAGAGTTTTAAAGTTCAGATGACTCATTCTTTTTTTGCCAGAGCCAATCGCTACTTTTGGAACTCTTAACAATCGGTGTATTTCTTGGGCAACTGTTCAATCTGCTTTGTGTAGATCGTCCCTTTCCTTGAACCAGTTTAGCAAAATTTGTTGAGTGGCTCGATTTTTTTGATAGTGCATTGATCACGAGAACTCAACGTTTGAATCGTTGTCGCATGTGTGAAACCGATAATAGGTTATGCTTTAGACCTTCGACATACTGAGACTCCAAAACTTTGTACATCATCATTCTCTAAGTTTCTCGAATCCTTTGGTATAACCAAAGTTATCATCACCGAAGAGTACACACGGGCCTTTTCGTTCTATGTAAGAGCCGAGGAGGTGTTTGCTTCCAAATCATGTGCCTTGAGCACCCACTATCGATGTACCGGATAGTTGCTGCTTTTACACCTCCTTTGTTGGCCGGACCCACGCGAACCCTGCAAATCAAATCGGGCTTTAGGTACCCTTTTGGATTGGGTCCCGAGGGGTTATGATTAGTTTTGGGGATCCATACAAACAGAGGACTTCTATTGAGATCGGTTAGATCGAAGGCCCCTGATTTGTCTCCCATACCTATCAACATAATCATACGTCTCTTTATATGCTTTCCGATTGGTATGATTATTAGTGTGAGCCTTGGGTGACTTAGAAGACTTAGGGATTTATCTTTTTACGTTTGTCTTCTTTTCATCCATTAATGTGGCTCAAAAAAGTGACCCTAGGTTTTACGATTATAGGGGTAGGTCTGATTGCTACCATCAAAAGATTCATATCTTTTTTGGCATAGGTGGTTTTTGCGGTTTACCTAAAAGCGTGCTTATTCGGCAATGACCTTGATTGGGTCTCAGATTAGACTTCCTTTTACGTTGTTGTCTTTTCGATACGATCTGTTGATCGAGTTGAGGTCTCTTCGAAGAACCGGATTCTTGTTGATTCCTCTACGACATGCTTTACCGCCAGGGGTCCATTTACATTTCCCCTTACGGTTTGGGCACACCTTACATCGCAACCGTCTTTTCCCTTATTAGATACAAGTTTGGCTTTTGGTGTATCTTTGTCGAAAACTCGCTGCGATTACACCTTTTTAGGTGAATCAACCGGGCTTTTGAGGATGTGGAAGGGTTCTCATACCCAAGTCCTTCTTGTTAATCGTTGTTCAAAATAGGTGTTCATATCTTGAACAGTTTTTAGAAGATTTTGTAAAAACCTCTATTTTCTTGCTTAAATTATCCTCGGAAGATTTGACTCTCATGCGATCGGAATAGCTCATCAAATTTAGCTTTGAAGGATTTTGAAGTCATCGAACTTGTTGTTTGTTAATTGCTAGGCGATCTTTGATCTCGCTTCTCTGATCGAAGACTTAACTTTTCGAATGTTAAGTTCCTCGGTTTATTCGAAAGGCGGTTTAAAGAGACTTCGGTTCAAGAGCTTTTGAGATCGTTCTCTTTAACAAGCCGATTATTTACGATCCTTAGCTTGTCATTTTCGACTTCCACTATAGCATAAGTGTCTCTTGCATTGGAGAGATCATCAAGCAATTGCTCGAGTAGAGTCACAGTCAATCTCCCCAAAGTGTGCTAATGATAGCGGTGTAAGCGGAACCAAAGCGAAGGTTTGGAGGTTACCTCGATTGGTCCTCCTTGGCCATCGGGCGAGATCTCATCATCATCCGAAGAGAATATCATATCTTCATTCTCATAGAAGTCAACAAGACTGCTTGCTCGGGGCAAATCTTCTACGGAGGAGTATCCGAGAATCCTCGGAGGCGGATAGGAATCGTCGATTCGAGATGTGTCGCAACCATGGCTTTTCGTCCTGTCGTAACGTTGCTCTCTTACGTTCCTCTTTTCTTCCCTTTCTTTTGGCGTTAGGTGCAGGCGGTTTACTTGTAGTAGTGACACAACTTCTCCACAGATTGAACCGCGCTCCTTGATCCATTTAAACCTTTTCTTCGGGTGAATCACTCCGCCTATATGATCTATCGGTGACTTCCTTTCGATAGTAGTCTGAGCTCCTTCTTTCAGATCGATTATCTCTTTTCTCATCATTTAGATTATCTCTTTTCTTTTCTTCTCTGTGATCTCTTCGATCATCAGATCTAGTTCTTTCTGGAGATCTGTTGGCTGATCTCCTATCTCTTCCTAGGGCTATGTTGATAATCTTTATAGAATCTTGATACTTACCAAGTTGAATATTTGATTTTTCGTTTCACGGTAAGCGAGCGATCTGTTACGCTCGACTTACGATGTTTCCAATGGGTTCATTGGCCTTTGATCTGTTCTTTGGTTGCCTTTAAACGCAATCGATTTGGAAGTTGAGGCTTCAAATGGGCACCTCATCTTCATCTCGCTTGTCCTCTTTCAATTAAATCAAACTCGTGAGCTTTAAGGCTTAAGAACAAGCTACTCGGCTTCATCTTTGAAATGTCTTGGCAATCCTTGATTACCGTGACTTTCATATCCCATTTCTTGGTAAGAGATCTTAAGATCTTGTAGTTGATATCCTTGTCTGACATCTCTCTACCAAGTTCTCGTAGCTTATTCACTGACATAGTAATCCTTCCATCGAGTTCGTTGATGGTCTCGTTGGGGCACCATCTTAAGTTTTTGAACTTCACCAGTTCGGCTTGTAGACGGCTGTCTTTGATCTGATCATTTCCTTCGCATATCTCAGCTAGAGTATCCCACTTGCTTTTCGCAGTTTTGAGATATTTAATCTTTTCCTTGGTGACCTTGTCCATCGTTTTCATGATAATATGCCTGGCGATTGTATCTAGAGTATACAGTTTCCTTTCCTCTGCATCCATCAAGGCTGGGCTTTTTTGTACAAGACTTCCCGGGGAAAAGTCTGGATCTCCTTCAACTGCAGGGTTGTCGTAATATATGATGATGGGTCCTCTTTCAATGACTTCCATCATTCTGCCACTAATCGAACCTAGATGGTTGCACATATAAATGGCCTAATCTGTATACTCATCAATTGAGAACTTCGGATCATGATACATCTGGGAGGTATTATCCATCTTTGAGTGATTTTGGAAAAATGAATGAGTTTTAAAAACGGTTTTCAAGATCTGTTCAAATGACCACAAAGATTCTTCCTCAAGAATCGATGATACACAAAACCCGGGTCCAGAGAACCCTTTGCTCGATACCACTTGTAGGTCCCGAACGGGTTTTGTGAGGGCAGAAGTCTAGAGGGGAGGGGTGAATAGACTTCTGAAAAACTTTTTGTGCAGATCAGGTGTTAAAGCAGTTAGCCTGATCAGAGTGCGAGTGAATCAGTTTGGACTGATAACCAACTTACTAATCGCCTGAAGGCAGATCAGTTCGGTAACTATCAGTTTAACTAATGTGCGGAAGCTAAGTTTTACCCGTGTGAAAAACCAGTTTTGATAAATCAGATTCCAAAGTCAGTCTTTTAACCAGTTGACTAAAGTGTCAAACTTGATTAGATCAGAAGCTTGGTTCTAGCTGATCTTAACTTAGAATTTGTATGCAGCTATAATAGTTGAGTGCGATTGTGTAAACAGTTAATCAAAGCGGTAAAGGCACACAAGATTTATAGTGGTTCGGACAAACCAGTCCTACGTCCACTCTTCCCTATCACAAGGGGCACCAACTAAACCAACTGGACTTACATTTTTGTGTTAGTCCAACACAGTACACCGACAGATATTTAAAGAGTTCTCACTCAACCGATCCCAGAAATCAGAACTAGAAACCCTAGTCTGAAATCCTGCTAAACAACTTAACCTAACTTTGGGTTGGATAAGATTGTTTTAGTTCCAATTTATGAAATCTTTTCTAGTGTTTAAGGTAGCCTATCAGCTAGATGAAAAGATTTCTATGCTAAGAACTTATGGGATGAACACTTAATAAAATAATCTTCTAGTTCGTGTTCTTCGTGCGGAAATCTGATTATAGCTTGAGCTTTTTGATCGTTTCAGGGTTTCCGTATCTTCACTCTGAAGTGTGATCCCATATTTATAGACATCGAAATCAAAGAGCCGTTGGAGAGCAATTTGAATTTCAAGCTATATTTGGTAGGATTGCAGGATTGATGTGACGTGCTTCAGGAACGGCATGGCCGAAAGCGTGAATAGTGTCTTTTATAGCCGTTGGAGAAAGCAGCACCAAATCCCGTAATTGCCGGCTCCGATCATACGTGTCTTGTTCTTATTGGTTAATAGACGCACTTTTCAGTGTTGTTCTTCCAACTAAGTTTGACATTCTTCTTGTTCAGATCATTGACGTATGATTTGGTGAAACATCAGTTTTCACCTGGTGAGCTGACCTGATCAGTCAAAGCTGATCAGTCTACCTGATGGAGTCTTCTGGTGCCGGTTGACTTAGCTTCAACTAGCAGACTCGGCTGATGTAGGTCTTCTGGTCTGATCTTCTGGAAGTCATCTGATCTTCAAGTATTCTGAGTTTGAGCTTCATAACTTCAGCTGAGATATCTGACTTGATCAGATCGATCTGATCTTCTGTTCTTCTCTTGCATTCTGGCCTGTCGGATATCAGCTATTCTTTGGATCTTCAGATCTGACCTATACATATTGAGGTTACCCCTCAATATGTGACCTATCTATTACACCAGTTGTTCTATACAGTAATTATCAACTGGTATCCTATAACCGGTAATAAAAACATCAGTCAGCTAACAGGTCTGACTGGTCCTATTACATGTGTTTTAGAACTTTCATCAAAACTCTAAATTTCCCAACAGGGGTTGAACCTCATGTTGAACTTCCTCAGGATTTCAAAAGTTTGTGTAAGGTGGGCGAGGTGATCTTCTTTTTTCAAACTTTTGATGACTATGTCATCCACATAAACTTCTACGGATTTACTGATTTGATCCAAAAACATGTGGTTAACTAACCTCTGATAAGTTGCCCCACCATTCTTCAGGCCGAAAGGCATTCTTTTCCAGCAGTAGAGATTTTTCTCTGTTAAGAATGAAGTATGTTGTCGATTTGGTTCTTGCATTGCTATCTGAAGATCGCCTGCAATGGCATCCATGAAAGACATCATTTCATGACCAGCTGTGTTGTCTATCAAGTGGTCGATGTGTGGCATAGGAAAGAAGTCCTTTGGGCATGCCTCGTTGAGATCGGTGAAGTCGATACAAAGTCACCAGGTACCGTTCGATTTCTTCACCAAGACTGCATTGGCTACACATTGTGGCTGGTCGACCTGAGTAATCAGGTCATTGTCCAGCAACTTCTTCACCTCTTCTGCAAGTGCAACATATTTCTCTGGGCCAAATTTTCGCCTTTTCTGGGCTATCGACCTTCGAGTTGGATTGATATGTAATCGGTGACATGAGACTTCCGGGTCGATTCTGACCATATCCTTGTGTGACCATGCAAACATGTCCAAGTTATTCTTGAGAAAGTCTATGAGTTCCCCCCTCAGGACGCCAGGTATTTTGGAGCCTATAATGACCTCCAAATCTGGTCGAGTTGAATCTACTTTGTCTTTCTCGAGTTATACCCCCGGAATGGCTCTTGAACCATCTTGATGGGGGTTGTCGATTTCAGCCTCGAGCAAACAATCTTCAAGTTCAGGGCCCATTCTTGGATAGAGGTCATCGCGACTTCTCTTCTTGCTTGTCTTTTCAGTGCTCAATTCATTACATTGTATTTCACTATCTATTACAAGTATTTATTTACTAGATGTTAATGTAGAATTGAAACGAGATGAAGAATAAACCAAACAACCTCTTGCATCCACCTGGTCGCCTGAATAAACCAAACAACCTCTTTCATCCACCTGGTCGCCTGAATAACCAAACAACCTCTTGCATCCACCTGGTCGCCTTTAACAGTGCCGACCAGCCCACTTTTAGTGGGGAATTTTACACAAAAATAAAAAGTTAAGGACGCAGCCTCGAACTCGTGCTCAAAAGGCCTCCCGAGAAACCCAGGAGGTCGATTATAAGGAAATCCAAAAGTTTAGTCGCCCTAACCTTATCATCTAGGGTAGACACTAGCTCAACAGCTAGACGGATCATGCCAAACAGCTTCACAGTTGCGTCCCCGAAGCCTTTTATGACGTGGTCTCATGGGGTGATGTAAGCATCAAAGTCCCCGAGCTGGTCTAAGGTCTTCTTGAAGAGGATGTTGCAGAAAGCTCCTCCATCCACTAGCAGCCGGCACACAGTAGTCCCCATGATATTGGCCTTGATTACCAGAGGGTCGACGTACGGGTAGATAATCCATGCCTTATCCTTCTCGTCGAACTCGATTTTGTTAGTCTCTTCGGCCACAGTGAAAACTGGCAATACCATCTTCCTGGCATTCTCCATTTCCCTGATTTCAGCCTTCATGCGCCATTTTGATGAGGAGGCCAAACAGAGACCCCCTACAGCCACAAGTGGAGAGAGGGTATGTATGACGCGACCTCCCGTACCCTCGGGCATAGGTGGGACTGGTTGCTCACCTTGCTTGGCCCCTAGATGGGGTTTTCTCTGGGCTTGTTCTCCCTGCCTAGTACGATAGCCTTGCTGGCGACCTCTCGGTTTTTGCTCATTACCCCCTTGAGGCCGCTTGATGAACTCGTCCAGCAAACCATCCTCATACAGCCTCCAGAGCTGCTTCAGTAAGTCCCTACACTCGCTAGTGTAGTGACCTGTTATCGGGGTTCTGCTTGCTCTTATCCTTGATTGGGCGAGGCAGTTGTAGCAGTTCTCGCCCTCTGATCTGGGCGTATAGATGACCAGGTGTCATGCACAAAGCTTCCATCAGCTTCACTGGAATAGTGTCTTCGAATGGCTTGAAGCTGCCGGGTGCCTTGTAGTGACCCCAGTTTTCATGGAATTCTTCTTTGGTTCTGCAACTTCCTTTGTCTTGAAGAGTCGGGACTCTAGTATCTCCGACGTGTGAATCAGGTCGCTAGCCCACTTTCGAAAGTTGGCGTAGCTAGTCGGCGGTCATGCGCTGCCATAATTTGGTCCCCTTTCTGAGGCCGCTAATAGTCCCGAGCAGTTTTGCCTCATCCCCTAAAGGTTCTCTTTCAAGAATGAGCTTTTAGATCCTTTCAACGTAGGATCGATCCAACTCATTTTTGCTTTGTTGAATATTCATGAGGCGCTGTCTGGTTGCAGGTCGGGGAGCCATTGTAGTGAAATGTCTTAAGAACAACGGGGTGAGCTGCTCTAAAGTATCCACCGAGAAAGGTGGTAGTGAGGTGAACCACATATGAGCCTGGTCACTCAATGTTAGTGAGAACAACCTGCACTTGGTCGCGTCGGTTGCACCCATGGAGGCCATGTAGGAGTTGTATTTCGCCACATGGACCCTTGGGTCCGAGCTCCCATTGTAGCGGTCTATGGCCGCCGTGCTGATCTTCCGATGGGTGGGCTCCAGAGTGACCATGGTGTTGGGAAATTAGGGGTGCCCCGATCTATTCGATATGAATTTAAATACATATTTAAATTAATCAATTAATTACTAACATGAATTAATCCTAAATCGATTCAACATAATAATTAAACAAGCAAATAAGCAACATGCGTACACATAATCCACGTAAATCCTAAGCATGTGGAATCTAGGAGTTACGAGATTACTTACCTCTTGTAGAGACAACCGTTGAGACAATGGATCCACCCCAAGTGCCATCTCAAATATGTCTCACGTCCACAAACATAATCCGGTGGGAGGATTCTCAACGAATGATTTTAATTTAAAGGAGAAAATATAAAATATTTTGTCACCACCTTTGTGGATTTCTAATTTTTCCAACACATGGAATTGCATTGGGGATGAAAAATTCATCCCCTATTTATAGGACTAGGGGTTGGACGAAAATTTTAGCCTTGTTGGACTATTGGGAAATTTTCTTGCTTCTTCTTCAAGATACAATCTTGAATATATCCAATATATTCTATTTCCCACAATATCTCCTAATAAAATCTTCTCCTCTTCCTTATACTATAAAATTTTGAAAATCTCATTATGTGTAGGGAAGGAATAAGATCTTTTTCCTTTCTTGAATTTATGGGATAAACTTGTATCTCAAGAATACTTATTCCATGAGATCTTTCCAAGAAAATCAAGAAAAAATCTTTTTCTCTTTCCTACTCATATTTTCGAAAATTACATGAAAAATTAGACAATAATATTTTCTTCTCCTTTTCATTAATTGGATTTTAATTTGGGCTAATTGAGGGACCTTTAGGAGAATTAAGATTGGACCTCCAATGGGCTATGAAACTATAATATTTAGCCAAAATATTATTCAAGCCCATTAATATTAATTTACTCCACTATAAAATTAATATTGAACTATCCATCTTAACCCACATTACGACTTCACAATAATATGGCTCCCGGTCATTATTTCCCGTGTTTAAGATTATCTTAGTCCACTAATTAATTAAGCCACTAAACAAGCTTTATATTAATTAATATCTTTGTCCTTGGAGTAAAGACAACTCAACATTATTATCCATACCGAAAATAAATTTCCACTTGCAAGATTTGGTATGATAAAGATTCTGATCCCACCAAGGGGACAAATCAAGCAAGACGTGCTTGCACACGATTCTCCGTATTAAATCTTAGCGATCGTCGTGTAACTAATAATATTGCCCAAGATATAAGGTATCGAATCACAATGATTCTCTTCCCATCATAAGTCAAAGCAATAGTTATTAATCTCACACGATCATATTTAAGGAACGGAGATTAAGAAATAACGCACCACTGAGGTCTAATTCTTGTATATTCAGTACCGAAGAATTTATCCTCCTGTAGGTCCTATTCAGTGCATCGTCATGCACTAGTGTAATTCTCTTGGTCAAGACAAGCCAATCTGAGTCTTACACTTCAACCTTTCATGATGTATTGTTCATTTTCATCTGGGTTGTGAATTTATACTTAATCACGAGGACTGTTAATTTGATCTTCTGTGATCTGGTATCACCAAATTAACTTCAACGTAATACATACTTTCTTATTGAACGGGTTTGCAATAAATATATATAACATTCATTCATATTTAGTGCAACAATGATAAATAATATATTTCAGTAAATAAATAAGAAATTCAGTTTGGTTATACAAAGTAAAAGCATACTTTTCAGTATAACCCCAACACATGGTGCCTAGTGGAGAACCTGGGAAAACGAGGTTAGTATCTGTCCCGATCGGCCCATTCCGATTCTCTACCCGTTCCACCAGTTGCTGGAAGGTTCGGGCCAATGCTGCAACTTGAGCATCGTGAGGATCCTTAATTTTGAAAACATCCTGCCCATCGCCATGATGGACAGCCGAGCCTTTCGGCACCTCCTCAGGGTGCAAGTTCAATGCATACGCGAGGTCATGTTCCACCTGTTCCTCATGTCGAGGCTAAGAATGAGCCTCATCCTCGACACCCGCCGGAGCTTTTTGTGCCCCCAGATCTCTGAGGCGGCCGATCACGTTGATCGAAACCACGGGTCTTTAAATTTGGGGGACCTGTTAATTTTGGGTGTTTGCATGCCTCACCGCCGGGTAGGCCAGTTGGCCGGTCGTCCTTCTCTAATCAAGGGACCCTTACCCTTGGATGTTCCAGCGTCATGAGCAGTCCTGTTGACCGAAGGTTGCTCTCCCGGACCGTCGAAGGTGAGATGCCTGTTTTTGAGGATAGCCATGACGACCCTTGCATCCTCCGGTGTCTGGATGAGGTTCCACCAATCGGGGGTGGCCGTCGGGGCCACCTGGTGAGTGCGATGGGAACTCTGAGAAGCCTCGACACCATCATGGACGTCCATTTCATGCCTGGTAGCATTGTTGAAAGCTGAAATGGGAGTGGGTTTTCTAAGAATGCTTGAACAATCAGTAGAAAAAAGTTTCCAACAGACGGCGCCAATTGTTGTGCTCGGTTTACAATTTCGGCCAACAAACAATAAATAAATGGTAAAGTGACGATTTAATAAATCAAAACAAATGGAAGACACAATATTTGATTACCCAGTTCGTCTATAACTAAGACTACGTCTGGAGGCAACCAAGCCAGGAGTATTTTACTATATTTTATGCCTAGAGTACTAAGATATGACAACATCCTTCTAGTGAGGCCGTTGTGGCCTATTTATAAAAGGATTCCCGCCTTATGGGCGGGAAATTACATAAGGAAATGTAGTAAATGAGGCTTCAATCCCACTGGCCGAGAATTCCACCCTACAGGGTCAATGGTCGTAGTAGTTAATGCACGCCATTTGCGGACCGAACTTCAAGGGTGGATCTTGCGACTTGCCGGGCGTTCAGTACTGAAGAATTTATCCTTCTGTAGGTTCTAGTCAGTGCATCATTATACATTAGTGTAATCTCTTGGTCAAGACAAGCCAATCCGAGCCTTACACTTCAACCTTTCATGATGGATTGTTCATCTCCATCTAGGTTGTGAATTTGTACTTAGTTACAAGGAACTGTTAATTTGATCTTCTGTGATATGGTATCACCAAATTAACTACAATGTAACACGTACTATTTATTGAACATATATGCAGTAAATGTTGGGAAATTTATAGTTTTGATGAATGTTCCAAAACACTTGTAATAGGACTAGTTAGACCTGTTAGCTGACTGATGATCTAGAAATCAGGTTAAGGTGACCAAATGATAATGACTGTATAAAACAACTGATGTAATAGTATAGGTCACATATTGAGGGGGAACTCAATATGTATCAGGCAAGATTGAAGATCATAAATACCTGTTGAATTGGTATTGATCAAGTGAAAACATGAAGATCAGAAATTCGACATCCAGAAAGCTAGAAACTGATTCAAATTTTTTTTTCTACCAGATCAGAATTAATCTGAAGAAGAAAATGAAGATCATGTAAGAATTTTAAAGACCTGATGACCTGCTATATAGAAAACATCAGATGAGTCAGTAAGTTGAGCTAAGACAACTTACATCAGAAGACTCAACCAGGTAGACATATCAGTTTGGACTGATCAGGTCAGCTCAATCAGGTGACAGTCGAAGGTTCACCAAGTCATACGCATTCATCAGACAAGAAGAATGTCAACCTAAGTTGGTAAAGAAAATAATGAATAAGTGTGATTGTCAACAAAGGAGAGGAAGGCACGTATGTACGGAGCTGACAGTGCAGGATTCGGTGGATCACAGTCAAACGGCTAGAAAGGACAAAGAAGCACGCATATAGTCATGCCGCCCCTAAGCACGTCAAATTACGCCTGAAACCTACCAAAAATAGCCTAAAATTCAAATTGCTCTCCAACGACTCTTTGATTTCAAGGTCTATATATATGGGATCAAACCTTCATAGTAAGGTTACGGAAATTATTATCAAGCTCAAACTACTGGCAATTTCCGTAAGAACACCAAAATCAAGAATATTCTCTAAGTGTTCATCCCATAGTTCTTAGCACATAAATCTTATCCTTTAGCTTTAGGCTACCCAAATACTAGGATAGATTTCTAGTTGGAATAACTAAAATCTTATAACCAAACCAAAGTGTTAGGTTAAGTTTTGTTTAGCAAGATTTCAGACTAGAGTTTCTAGCTCTGATTTCTGGGATTGATTCAGTGAGAACTCTTGAAACATCTGTTGTACTATGTTGGACTAACACATTAATCTAAGTCCAGTTGGTTAGTTGGTGCCCCTGCTGATAGGGAAGAGTGGACGTAGGACAAGTTGTCTGAACCACTATAAAAATCTTGTGTGCCTTAATCTGCTTTACCTGTTTTACACTAATCTGCACAAACCTGTTTAACCATTGCATGCATATTTTAAGTCTAGATCAAATATACACCAAGCAACTGATTTGATCAGTTTGGCACTTTGTCATCTGATCCAATACAGATATCTTAGAACATGATTTAGTAAACTAGTTTTTCACATTGGTTAAACTTATCTTCCGCACATCAGTTGAGCTGATAGACACCAAACTGATCTGCTCTCAAGTTATCAGTAAGTTGGATATCAGTCAAAACTGATTCACTCGCACACTGATCAGGCAAACTTGCTATACACACCTGATCCCACGAAAAAGTTCAGAAGTCTATTCACCCCTCCCCTCTAGACTTCTGCCTCACTAAAACCCGTTCGGGACCTACAAGTGGTATCAGAGCAGTGGTTCTACGGACCACTGGCTTTGAGTATCATCGGTTCTTGAGGGAGAACCATTGTGGTCACTTGAACAGATCTTTGAAAAGCATGTTTTTAAAGCTCATTTGTTTTAAACTCACATATTCAGCATGGATAACACATCTGGGATGTATCATGATCTGTCGAAGTTCTCTGTTGATGAGTATGCTGACTGGACCATACTCATGAGCAACCATCTGGGTGCGATAAGAAACAGAATGATGGAAGTTCTTGAACAAGGACCCATCATCATCTATCTCAACAACCCAGCTGAAGGAGGTGATCCAGCACATCCAACTGGAGCCAGAATCAGAAAGAGTCCTTCGCTGATGGATGCTAAAGAAAGGATATTGTCCAATCTGGATACTGTAGCTAGACATATCATCACGAAGACGGTGGACAAGACAACACGTGAGAAGATCAAATACCTCAAGACTGCTAAGCAGATGTGGGATACTCTTGCTGAGATATGTGAAGAAAACGATCTGATTAAGGACAACAGATTGCAAGCAGAACTGGTGAAGTTTGAGAAACTCAAGATGCTACTAGATGAAACTATAAATCAGCTTGATGGAAGAATCACCATGTCAGTTAACAAGCTTCGTGAACTAGGACGAGAAATGTCTGATAAAGATATCAACTACAAGATCTTGAGGTCCCTGACCAAGAAATGGGGCATGAAAGTAACTGTGATAAAAGATTACCAAGATATTGTGAAAATGAAGCTAGCAACCTGTTCCTGAGTCTAAAAGCTCATGAATTTGACCTGATTGAAAGAGGTCAAGAAGAAGACGAGTCACCTGCTGAAGCTACACCTGCCACATCAAAAGCAGTTGCATTTAAAGCAGCTAGTGTTCGAAGTCTACTGAACCAATAGGAAATATCATAAGTCAGGCCTGCCAGATTGCCTTGCTGACTAGAAAACTTGAACAATCCAATGTTCAACTAGGCAAGTTTCGGAAATTCTATCATGACTACAGACAAAGTAAAAGAAGAGATAGAAGATCAACTGACATATCACAAGAAAGAAATCGTTCTAACGACAGAAGAGATGATCAAAGAGACGATTGCAGAGAAGAGAAAAGAGATGATCGAAAAGACGACACACGAGATGATAGATCAGATCGAAGAGATTCTGATTATAGGTAAACTGGTAAGTCTCCTGACAGATCATACTGGAGAAGAGACTCACCTGGGAGAAGAAATTCCATAGAACCTGGAGCATGTTTCAACTGTCAAAAACCAGGTCACTACGGTGCAGATTACCCTGACCTGACTCCCAAAGAAAGAGAAGATAAGCGGAACATGAGAGTACAATAGAAAAGCCATGATTGCTGATACATCAGGTATCGATGACTCCTATCTGCCATCAGATGATTCTGGATACTCATCTGTTGAGGACTTCTGCCTGATGACAACAACTGATGATTTCGACGATCTGATATTCTCATCTGATGACGATATCTGTCTCATGGCCAAGGATGCTGGTCAAACTGAGGTAACTTCTAAACCTTCTGTGGTTTATGTTTCCACACCTGTTGTACTGAGCACACCTGCTGGAGAGATTGACCTGCAGCTCTACAATGAGCAATTACTTGATGATCTCTCTAATGCAGTAGACACTTATACAATAGTGGAAGCTGAGAACGATAAGCTAAGGGCTGAGAATATTCAGCTTGTCAAGGATAAAGCAGTAAGTAGAGCTGCTGAGCTGAGATCATTTGAGACTGTTCAGAAGATGACCACAGAACTGGAGTTTCTGAAAGTCAGGCTCTCAACTTATCAAAGAACAACAGGCTCTCAACCTACAACAAGCTGATGATCACAAAGTCCTACAAGCTAAGTTTGATGAACTCTTCCGACTGCATGAGAGTCTAAAAATCAGTGAGGACAGTTTGCGAAAGAAAGTAGAAGTCTTCACTATCTCATCTAAGACTGTTCAAAATTTGAACAACTACTATCGCAAGCCAACTGATAAGAAGGGTATTGGGTTTGAAGGCCCTTCTGGATCCTCACATGTCCCGATTGGTTCATCCTCAAAAGGTGAATCAAAGAAGGTTTCTGGTAAAGATGCACATCATGCTAAATCTGCATCTGATAAGGGAAAGAAACCAGTTGATCAGGTAAGGCCAAAGCCTAATCAGAAAGGGAACAAAAATGGACCCCAACTGATTAAGCAGCAGCCGAGGAATCAACAGAAGAATCATGTTCTTTTGTAGAGACCTCAACCTAATCAACAAACTAGGTATCAACCTGGACCATCTCGCAGGGGACAGTCCCAGCTGAAATCTAATCAGGTTAAGCTGCCTAACAAGCAAGCTAAAGGTAAACTTCTAAAATCATTTGTGCAAAAGAGATATGAATCCTTTGATGGTAGCAGTCGTACCTATCCCTTTAACCAGAAATCCAGGACAACTACACCTGAACCCCACTGGACTAAAAGAAGACAGACCAATCAGAAAAATCCCAGGTCTTCTGATTCATCCAAGGTTCACACTTGTAATCATACTGACTAGAAAGCACATGAAGAGATGTATGATTATGTAGATGATTATGGGAGACAAATTAGGCCTTCTGATCTTGATGATTACCATAGAAGTGCCCTGTTTGTTTGGATCCCAAAAGGTAACACTAACCCCTCAAGACCTAATCCTACTGGGGTACCTAAAGCCTGATCTGATTGCAGGTTCGTGTGGGTTTGGCCAATAAGGGAGGTGTACAAGAAACAATCTGGTACATCGATAGTGGATGCTCAAGGCACGTGACTGGCAACAAACATCTCCTCAGTTCATACATAGAACAAGATGGCCCACGTGTACTCTTTGGTGACGATAACTTTGGTTTTACCAGAGGATTCAGAACCTTAGTGAATGATTATGTACAAGTTTCTGGAGTCTCGTATGTCGATTGTTTAAAGCATAACCTGTTATCGGTTTCACAATTCTGCAATAACGGATTCAGTGTTGAGTTCTCGACTGATCAACGCGTTGGGATATTTCAGTTTTGATGAATTATGCCAAAATATTATCAACTTGTGTTATTTATGCTAATCTACAGATAACAAGTTGAGGGGAAATGAAAGAACAAGTTGAGGGGGAACTCATGGAATCAGATGAAGATGATCGAGATCAGACGAGGCTGCAGACGAGGCTGATCATGATCAGATGAGTAGGATGAGTTCCGAGTTCATTGATGAGCTGTGCAAAATCAGAAGAAGAAAAAGCTAAAAACAAATTTTTATCGAAGAAGAGAGTTACCGACGGGATGACCAAAGCAGAGCATGGCCGACGATGAATATATCGCGCGACCGTATTTCGTATGACCGACGGGATGACCGGGAAGAATGATTTATCCGACGGTGATCGAGGAGCGCATAAGCCGAAAGGAACATAACCCACTGTAGATCGTAAGAGAGGTTGATGATCGAAGAGGAGTATAAGACCATCGAGATCGGATGAGATAAACCGATGAATCGATATCTTTGGCCGAATCGACAGCATAATTTCTCCATCAGCGAGAAGAAATCGATATCGAAAACCGTAACTGTGATACCGACAAAGTACCAAATCGAAGACAAGAGTCAAAGATTCGAATAAACAACACATGCGATCGATCCATGTCACCTAAAGATAAGTCATCTGAAGACATGTTCACTGAGAACCGGAACACCACTGATCAGATAAGCCTGAGTGCAAGTGACCTGAGGGTCAGGATGTCTGAAGTCAGAAGAGCTGAACTCAAGAATCATGAGTGTCAGTATGCCTGATCAGACAAGGTCCACTGGAGAAAAGTCTGTTGAATCAAGTATCCTGAAGACTCGTATACCCTCAAGAATATAAATTGGTTAGATTCAAATTTGGTGGACGAATGAGAGGAAGACAACCAGCCTGAAAAAGCTGCAAAAAGCTACAGAATAGTATGGATTTGAATGTGACTCCATCCAAAGGTAACATTCAAATCCACACTATAAATACAAGTTCCTCCATCAAATTAAGTGTGAGAAATGCGTGATCCATCAAGCTACAAAGCCAAATCATCTAGCATTTCCACCATAGAACACTGAGCAAGAAATACACGCATATATTCAAGAAGTGTTCTACCATAGATCTAAGCACAAATGTAATATCCTAAGCTTAGAGAGATTTTCCCAACCTTAAGCATTGAGGCTAAACAAATGTAAGGGAAAATCTCACCCTAGTTGGACACCAAATAATCTTTACCCAAACCAAGTGTTAGGTTAAGTTTTGTTAAGCAAGGATTGTAAGTTAGTTGGACTAGCTTACTTTCTGGGTGCGAGTGAGAACTCGTTAAACATCTAAGCAATCCCGCAAGGGAGGGTAGGCAATCATGTGAGGGAGATAAGTCCCGTGAGAGTGAGAACTCATTAAACATCTGTATTGTGTTGGACTAACACGTTAAACTAAGTCCAGTTGGTTAAGTTGATGCCCCTGCTAATAGGGAAGAGTGGATGTAGGAGTTGGACTCCGAACCACTATAAAATTGTGTGTTCTTTACTGCTTTATGTTCTTACTTGCCATATGCATTCGATTATAAGCAAATCACATAGATTTAAAAACAAAAATTGGAACCACCATTCCCTCACCCCTGTTTTATATGCATTACAATTGGTATTTAACGCATTCATGGGTTTTCAAACGGGACCAACAATTGGTATCAAAGCAGGAGTTCAAAAGTTCACTGATTTCAATGTGACCATCTGAACTGATCTTTTTGAATAACCCGTTTGCTGTAAAAATGCATATATTTTAATGTTTTGGCTTCATTATCAAAAAGGGGGAAATTGTTGGGATATTTCAGTTTTGATGAATTATGCCAAAACATTATCAACTTGTATTATTTAAGCTAATCTACGGATAACAAGTTGAGGGGGAACTCATGGAATCAGACGAAGATGATCGAGATCAGACGAGGATTGTAAGCAAGGATTGTAAGTTAGTTGAACTAGCTTACTTTCCAGGTGCGAGTGAGAACTCGTTAAACATATAAGCAATTCCGCAAGGGAGGGTAGGCAATCCTGTGAGGGAGATAAGTCCCGTGAGAGTGAGAACTCATTAAACATCTGTATTGTGTTGTACTAACACGTTAAACTAAGTCCAGTTGGTTAAGTTGGTGCCCCTGCTGATAGGGAAGATTGGATGTAGGAGTTGGACTCCGAACCACTATAAAAATTGTGTGTTCTTTACTGCTTTGTGTTCTTACTTGTCATATGCATTCGGTTATAAGCAAAACACATCGTTTAAAAAAAAAGGATTTGGAACCACCATTCCCTCACCCCTGTTTTATATGCATTACATGATTTTTCCGCATTTCATGGGTTTTTCACCGGGACCAACACAATGCACTATCAAGAATCGAGCTACTCAACAGATTTTGCTAACTGGTTCAAGAAAAGGAACGATCTACACTGCAGATTGGAATAGTTGTCCAAGAAATGCATGCCTGATTGTTAGGAGTTCCAAAAGTAGCAGTTGGCTCTAGCACAAGAGAATGAGCCATCTGAACTTTAAGACTCTTAACAAGATAGCAAAGATGTCCCTTGTTGAGTGTCTCCTGAATGAGGTATTCTCTAAGGATCAGACATGTGTCGCATGTCAGAAGGGAAAACATGTTAAACCCTCATTTAAGGGGATCCCGTGACCAAAGATTCAAATGTAGTAATGCAAGAATCGCTTCACATGGATTTGTTTGGACCAGTTACACCACTTAGTTTCAGCGGACACAAATACACTCTGGTGATCGTGGATGATTATTCCAAGTTTACCTGGGTTGCATTCCTGTATAAGAATAAAGAAACTAAAACAAAGATACCTGAGCTGCTCAAGAGATTGTAGAATGAGAAGTGTGTCAGTATTGTGAAAATTAGATCAGATAAAGGTATAGAGTTTCTGAACTCCTTTATAACTAATTTTTACACTAAGTTTGGTATACAGCATGAGAGATCAGCCGCCAGAACACCACAATAGAATGGTGTAGCAGAACGGAGAAACAGAACACTCAAAGAAGATGCTCGTACAATGTTGGCTGAACATGCAACTCCAAACCGTTTCTGGGTAGAAGCTATCAACACTGCATGTCACACTCAGAATAGATGTTATGTGACTAAGATTCACTTCAAAACACCCTATGAACTGTGGAAGGGCAGAAAAACTCGTGTTTCTTACTTCCATGTTTTTGGGTGCAAGTGTTTTATTCACAACAATGGGAAGAGTCAGTTGAAAACCTTTGAAGCCAAGTCAGATGAGGGTATATTCTTAGGATATTCCTCAACCAGCAAGACTTTCAGGGTATTAAACAGGCGAACTCTAGTTGTGGAAGAAACACCTCATGTGGTCTTTGATGAGTCAACATCTGATCAGGAGATATCTGCCTCAAAACGAGCTATACCAGAACAAGATGTACCTGATGCTCAGAAAATGGATCAGTTAAGCATTAAAAAAAAGGAATTTGATCACGTTATAGTGTATGTTCCCAACTTTGATCTTGACGATTCACCAGGTCAGTCAGACCCTAAGGTGCGTACAACTATCGATGAAGAAGCTGGTACAGTTGAGACAGTAACAACTGAACCATCTCGTTCAGGGGGAACACCTGATGTTCCGACGGATAGACATCAGCCTATGATGATTCCAACATCAGCTGAGACATTTCCATGCCAAGTGGATCCTATTAATGTACCTCTCCCAACCTCTAGTGACTCAATATCAGATGAGGATGATAATGTCCAAACTGATATACATCAGGGAAGAAGGACTTGGTTGAAAGACCATCCGAACTAACCAGATAATCGGCAATCCTAATACCCGAGTCCAAACTAGACATCAGGTTGGTGAAAGTGTTATGTACTATTGTTATCTATCTTTGAAGGAACCTACCACAACAGAAGAAACTCTACAAGATGCCAGCTGGATTCTAGCCATGCAAGAAGAACTAGAACAGTTCGAGAGGAATCAAGTTTGGGAACTTGTAGGCAGGCCAACTCACCAAGATGTGATTGGTACTAAGTGGGTTTTCAAGAACAAGAGGGATGAGAATAATGTCATTACCAAAAATAAGGCAAGACCTGTTGGGAAGGGGTATTCACAATCAGAAGGGATTTATTATGATGAGACCTTTGCACCAATCGCTCGCCTGGAAGCCATTCAGCTGTTTCTGGCATATGCTGCCCACAGAGGGTTTACTGTGTATCAGATGGATGCAAAGAGTGCATTCTTAAACGGGGTACTAGCGGAGGAAGTTTATGTCGAACAACTTCCTGGCTTTGAAAAAGGCAACCAGGTGTACCGTTTAAGAAAAGCTCTTTATGGCCTGAAACAGGCTCCCCGAGCTTGGTATGATACACTATCCCAGTTCTTGATTGACAGTGGATTCACAAAAGGAGTCATAGACAGAACCCTATTCAGAATAGAAGATGGTGAAGACATTCTGATGGTTCAGATCTATGTGGGTGATATCATCTTCGGATCTCCCAACAAGAGCTTATGCGAAAAAATTCAAGAAACTGATGCAAGGAAAGTTCGAGATGTCCATGATGGGTCAGATGAATTACTTTCTGGGTCTTCATGTTAAACAAAGTACAGAAGGAATATTCATCTGTCAGACAAAATATACTAGGAATTTGTTGGTTAAGTTTGGAGTTCAAGACAGTAAGGTAGCCAAAATTCCTATGATGACTGGATTCAAGATGGATCTAGATGAAAATGGTCAGAAAACTAATCAGAAAGAGTATAGGACTCTCATTGGATCATTACTATACCTGACTGCCAGCAGAACAGATATAACCTTCGCAGTAGGTGTATGTGCCAGATTTCAGGCAAATCCGATGCAAAGCCACCTAGAGGTAGTTAAGCGGATTCTTATGTATCTGAAGGGGACAATAAACCTTGGTTTATTATACCCATCAGATGATAATCTAGAGCTTAGTGGGTATTCTGATTCTGATTATGGAGGTTGCAGAATAGACAGAAAGTCAACCTCAGGTACATGTCAGTTCTTAGGAAATAAACCGATCTCTTGGTTTTCAAAGAAACATACATTTGTTGCCACATCTACTACTGAAGAAGAATACATGGCCGCAGGAAGCTGTTGCTCCCAACTGCTCTAGCTTAGTCAGCAGCTGAGGGATTATAACATTGTAGCCACAAACGTGCCCATATTCTGTGACAGTAATAGTGCTATTGCAATCACTCAGAACCCAGTTCTACATACAAGATGCAAGCACGTGGACGTCAGACATCATTTCATCAGAGATCTTTGGAAAAGAAGAATATCAGAATGGAAAAGATACATACTGACAAGCAAAGAGCTGATATCCTAACCAAGCCACTAGCTGAAGTCAGATTCAGAGAACTATCAGTCGAGCTAGGACTACTGGACTTAGGAGAAAGTGCACCAGAAATCTTTGGTGTACTGGTCTCCAAGACCAGTTGGTTAAGAAACTGACCAAATTAGAGAGATCAGGTGAAGGGGGAACTTCAACTGATAAGAGAAGATCAGTTGGAAACTGATCAGGAAAGGAAACTTTGTTGGGAAAATTTGTCAAGGATTAGGCAGAAACTTCATGTGGTGTTGACTAATTGCAATATCAGTCAATCAGATACGCATTTCTGTTCCTTTGTCTTTCTGATTACTCATATGCAATTATCTGATCTTATTTGCTTTTAATGTACACGTATTTTTATGACGCACGCCCTGCAAAGCATTTAATGCAGATGTGGGGAATATGTATTAATTGCTATTTATTGCGTTTTTAAATCCAAAAAGCTATCGTGTCTGAAATCCCTGACCGCACAATTTTATTTAAAATAAACCGCCTAATCTCGACCGCCCATCTTGATTAGACTCTTCGGTTTCTAATCTCGATTTTCTAAAAGGCTCTTTCCCTCCAATTCTATATATAGACATGGTCACACACTTTGAAATCCTTCTAGCCCTAAATTTTCCGAATACTCTTAACAAAATTTCTGCATTTAACTTTGCATTTTTGCGAACTATTCAAACACGTTTTCTACAGTTTCTTCTATCTCTCTTCGCAACTCTCTGGTAATTGTGTATGCTTTAGAGTATTGCTTTTTAAAATTATTTTGGGTATTTATTGGTCATATGTCAAATAATAGATTTGCTGCAAATGCCTTATGAATGCATGTGTGCATATTATGTTCTTGATGAATCACGATTTTATTTGAACTATAATCTGTAATTCTATATGTGTATGCACAATAGAGTTTGATCTAAGTGTTATTTAGTGCTTTATCTACTCTATTGTGCTATGTTAAAATAGATCTAATACCTCATACATATTTGCAGAAATGGCAGCGCATGGTTCTGGTAAAGTTATCTGTGATTATCCATCCCATACAAATCGAATTATCGATGACAAATATGTGGTTTTCAATACAACGAGGGATCCCAGATCCAGGGAGATATTAGATCTCCTTCGAGCTTGTAATCTGGAGAAGTTCTGCTCTTCTCGCGCCAATTCGGTGATGCAGATTGAAGCCTTGGAATTTCTACATAATTTGCGGGTCAAATCTAATCATGAGCTTGAGTCGACGTGAATGGTGAAACCTTCGACATCACGAATGCTGATCTGATCCCACTCTTTAGACTTCCTAAGGGAAAGATCTCACCAGTTCTATACCGCGAACACAAAGAGGCTCAGATAAGAGAACCACTCTTCCGGGATGCAGATAAATCCCAGACAGCCAATTTCATCAAGCCTATGCTTAAGTGCAAGTACAGGCTGCTCTTCGACATCGTCTCCAAAATGATAATGGGGATTTCTTTCAGCCCAGACGGTTTAACATACGCCAAATTGCACTGCATGACTGCTGTTGTTGATAATGCTCCAAATATCAACTGGTTGGGATATTTGAAGGCTATCCTTGTTCAAGAGAAGGATAAATTCATGGAAGTGAATCGGGAGGTTATTCTGACCAAAAGGATCAACAATCTGAATAAAGTTGTTGTCTTTCTGAGGGATAAGTTTCCTAGGGCAGATTGGGAGCAGGCCGGACTGAGAGCTTACAAAGTCTTTCTCACTGATACTTCTAAGATTTTTGGTCCACCTGACGATGATATGACCAAAATTGAGAGAAAGAAAAGAGATGTGAAATAACAGGGAGAACCTGAGGCAGCTCAACCCAAGAAGAGGAGGATGCTAACAAAAGAACTGGCAAAGAGGCTGAAGAGAATGAAACAAACACCTATGACTCTCTTTATGGAAAAGGAGTCAGATGAAGAAGAAGAAGCAGAACAAACTAGTGACCAAGAAGGAAGTGGTTCTGGTAATAAGTCTTCCGCGATAAAGAAAAAAATAGCTGAGCGGTCAGAAATACTTGGATCACAAGTGGAAAGCTCACCTGAGCAATCAGAAGAAGAGCTGGAAAAGGGAAAGGAAATGAAAAGGCAAGATCACCTTCGCCTGAGTCACGTGCACAATCGCCTGCCAGATCACCATCTGCCCAGCGCATGACTCCCTCTCCCTCTCTATCTCCATCTCCAAGAGTTGAGCGAACCAGATCACCGTCTATTCATGCTAAATCTGACGCTCAATCCAGTCAAGAATAAGCTGCTCAACCGCCCCCGCCAGAACACTCATCAACCCAGCAGCCGCAAGATCAGCAAGCTACACTAGAAAAATCCACTACTAATCAACCACCTGTTGGGTCATCTCACCCTCAACAACCATCTGCATCCACAGGCCAACTGGAATCTCTTCCAAAATCCAAAGCTGGGAAGACAATTTATGGGGTAATGATCAGACTAAGAGTGGAACGGAAACTGGATGAAATGTATCTGAAATTGGAAGTTCACCCAAGGATCAAGAATGAAGTGCTAGAAATTCTCACTTGGAGAGATTTGAGACTGAAAATTTTTTTAGACTTCATTATTCTGATGCAGCAGATGGGTGGACCAGATGAATTTGCCAACTTCGATTTTGACATGAAGAAAGCAGCTGGTGTAGGATCACCAGTTGAGCTAATGTCTGAAGAGGCAGTGAAGGCCTTAGTATACATGGGTATACCATTGGAGAAGATTGTTTTGGCTTCTGATAAAGAAACTTCCAAGAAAGATGCTGTTATGGAGGATGCGGGAATTGGCAATGAAGGTGGTCTAGGTGATGCGGTTCAAGATCAGCCACTGGAGGCAAAGGCAACTGAGGAAACTGTTGAACCATCTACTGAAGCTCAACTTCCAACAAATCAGGTCGTACAAGATATACCTTCTACACACATTACCTCAGATTAGTTGAGGGAAATCAGATCATGTTTTAAGGATCTGTTGAAAGAGGAAGTTAAAGGAGTATTGGCTAATTCTGTTAGCAATACAATAACTGATCAACGTCAAGCTTGTATTCGAGAACTGAAGGATCAAAGGGAATTTGCCATCTCTCAGTTCGAAGCCTTGAAGGATCAATTACAACAAACGGTGAATGAACTGAATGGTGAATTCAAACAGTTTTTTGGTGAGAAGATGGCTAGAGTTGATCAACTTCAAGTATCTCTCCTAATGACCACAGAGAAGCTGAAAAAGACGGAGGAGAAGTTTGATTGTAGGTCTCGAACGGGTTTTGTGAGGGTGGAAGTCTAGAGGGGAGGGGTGAATAGACTTCCAAAACTTTTCGTCTTGGATCGGTGTGATTTGCGACATTACGATCAGTGCTAGTGTATCGGTAGGAACCCGATGTTCAATCTTCTTGAGTGCCCGAGGGGCGGTCGGTTTGATATCTGTCGATCTAACGAGAGTCGCGGAAGCTTGTTTTAACCAAATGTGAAAAACCAGTTTTATCAATTGATTCTTAAGTCGGGTTTTAAACCACCGACTAAGGTGTCAACTTTGATCGGATCGATTGCTTGGTGCGGTATCGAGCTTAACTTAGAATATGTATGCGCTTTTAAACTCAGTTGTGTGAATAGTGTAAAGCAATAAGAAAGCAAGTAAATGCACACAAGACTTTTTATAGTGGTTCAGACGAAACCCGTCTTACGTCCACTCTTCCCGTAACACTGGGGAACCTTAACCGAACTTAACCGAGCTTAACCGAGCTTAACCTGTGGGACTTATATCCCTCGCGGGATGGCCGAGATATTTATTGAGTTCACACTCTACAGATGTTTATCGAGTTCACACTCAACCGAACTAGAAATCAGAAAACTAGAATCCCTAGTCTGAAATCTTCCGGGAACAAACTTAACCTAACTTGCGTTTGGGTAAAGAATGTTTGAGGGTTCCAACCGAAATCTATCCCCGGTGTTTTAGGTAGCCAAAATGCTAGTGGATAGGATTTCTTGCTAAGAACAATGGGATGAACACTCTAAGAATAATCTTCAAATATGGTGTTCTTCGAGCGGAAATTCTGAAGGCTTTTTGCTTCTTGAGAATCTGCGTTAATGATGTTGTTCCGCTTCGCTCAATTGTTCATGTGATAGTTGTTGGTCTCACTTTCTTCCTTTCGAGCAATCCCATTTTATAGACCTCGAAATCAAAGAGCCGTTGGAGAGCAATTTGAATTTCGGGCTATATTAGGTAGGTTGTAGGATATGATTGTGATGTGCTCCGATTATCGGCGTGGCCGTAGGCATGATTAGCGCCGTTTTTGTCCGCAGCGTCGTATCCCGCATTGTCAGCTCTTTTTGTGCACGTGTCGCTTTCTCCTTGAGCCATGAGGCATTTCGATAATTTGTCCGTTAGATGATTGATATTCCTTTTGTTGAAGATTCGTCTTATGCGGTGTATATTTTTGATTGTCACGGTGTGGTGACTTGATCGAATGGCGATCGATCTACCTTGTTGAGTCTTCGATGCATATTGTCTTAGCTCAATCTGTGCGACTCGGTGAATGTAGGTCTTGAGTCTCTTTTGATCTTGGTGTCTCTCGAGCCTCGGTGTATTCAATCATCTTGAGTCTTGAGTTTATTCTTGAGTCTTGAGTTTATCTGAAATGTCATGTTCATCTGAGTCTTGATGTCTATCCGAGTCTTCGAGTTCATCCCGAGTCTTCGGTGTCTAGGCGGAGTCTTGAGTTCATCCGAGTCTTCGTTTCATCCGAGTATTTAGTATCTTCTGTCTTCACCGATCTTGACTTCTTGTCTTCGATTTGTTCTTAGTCTTACGATTCGTTCTTAGTCTTACGATCATCGACCTTATCTAGGTCATCCGATACTTCGACGACCTATACATATTGAGTTCCCCCTCAATATGTGACCTATCTTTACATCGACTATCTATACATTTCAATTTGGTCATCTTAATCGATTCTAAGTCATCGATCTATTTATCGAATCCGACCGGTCCTATTACAACCTTGTTTTTGGAACTTCCATCAAAACTAAAATCTGATTTCCCAAAAATTTCCCCTTTTGATGGAACCAAAACACTTAATTAGAAAAAAAAGATACCATGAATGGAAATGTAGATAATGTAAACGAAGACATACCTCGAGAAAAACAATGAGATGTTGTCTTAGAATCGAGAGATGGAATATTTCATTCGAGATAGGTGTGTGCATTATAGAATACATGAAAAGCGTACCTATCATCTGATTCCAAGTTGTCTTCCTCAGGTGTACTTGAACATTTGTAGCTCTTTGGGGATGCCAAACATCCTGTACATCCTTTGCATTAGTTTGTCCAAATTTTTCTCTTCTATGGATCCCTCCTTTTTCAAAGAAATCCATAGTAGGTATTTTTGAACTTTACAGGATCTAGCTTTTTGTCTGGACGCAAAGGTGGAAGGAGTAGTTCAAAGGGTGGAGCTTCTCGTATTAGTGACATGATTTTCCCTTCTTTCATCACTGTTTGGTAGAAGTCTGGATACTTTTTTTCTAACCAGTTCCAGAATTCATCATCATTTTCAGTCTGATCTTGATGAATTAGAATCTTCTCCAGGATGTAGACCTCACATAACCATTCTCCTCTCGATCCGATCCCATTGCGGAAGCGAGATCTAACAAATCTTGAGGATGTCTTTAACAGAGGTCAGGGAAGGGCATTCTTCTCCCAAGCAATCTCCTCTGCTTCGCCGCCGTTCTTCCTCTTCCTTCGGATGTAAGCGATGTTCAGTCCCTTAGCCTCTGCTAACTTCTGCTTCTTGATGGCGACCTCTCTTATTCTTTGTCGTGTTTGCTCTTGAACTTGTTCAGGAGTCATCTGGCTTTTTGTAGAGAATAGGTGGCCTTGTCTCTGATCTTCCGCAGTTGCTTTCATCATCTTACCTTTGCCTTTCTTTCTCCTCAGAGTCTGCTCAGATTCAACTTGTTCGTCTTCTTCAGCTAACTTCTTAGCGAGTTCAAGGCTTTTGGCCTGATCATCAGTTTCCATTCTTTTCTGTACTAACGAAGAAAAGTCTTCAATCTTAATCGACTCTGGCGGTAATCTCTGAAGAGCAATTTTACCTTTCGATGATCTCTTTGCTATGTTTCTCCACGATTTCCTTCACTTGAAACGAGATCGATAGATGGATGGAGTGGGCGGGTAAGTCGAATCTGATGTTTTTTTTAGTAGAGATGCAATTGTTACCAACAAGCGTATGCATTTTTTCTTCCTTCTCTTTATTCTCTTTTCCTTCCCCCTTTTTGGTTTCATCAAAGAGGTTGGAGATCTTGTTGTTCAGAGCAGTTAATTGCCGTGAGATCTCCTCTCTGAAGTTCCTCGACAACAAGAGGAATGTCGAGCAGTGGCGAAAGGTGCGAGGAGGAAAAAAAGCGTCTGAGAGCAATTTTGATTTCCTATCTTACTCGTTCTGTAGAAGCTAAAAAATGTTTTCAGCCCATATCCATGTGGTTGTTAGTTTTGTCCAAGGATGCCCAGACACTTTCCAAAAGTACATGTGTTTGATTGAGCATCTCTCATGCGAACTGTGAGTTTGTCGATCGAGTTTGAGCTTCTCGGCAAGAGGATTTACTAGTTGCATTACTTCACAAGGATGGCATTGTGCATCCTAACCGTGTGACTTCGTTCCTTGTCAACTAGTTTTTGCTTGCTCATCTTCAAATCGCATCATCGATCTCTTTGTGAGCCGCGAATTTATCTTCAAATGCGACCTTGATCCCATCCTCCGAATCTTCTCAAAGATAATGATCTAGGGTATCGAGCTCATTGTAGCGATGCCGTCGGATGTTGAAGCCTTGCCAAGTCGGGTCTCATCTGCGGACCCATTCTTGGTTCATCGGCTGCCTCCCTCATGAACTCGTAGGAGGTTGAATGGTTTCCTCCTCATTATCGGCAATCCTTTAACCTTTCATGAATTAACCATCCGATATCATCGCCGATGCCAATTCAACAAAGACTTTCAATCCCAAAGATTGTTCAAGCACTTCAACTCCAAGTCGACAAAGAAATCTGATCCCAGAGTTGTCATGAGAATCAGAAATTCTTCAATGCTTTTTAGTATGATATCCCTCCAGAACACTATTTCTTCTATCTGTTGCTGGATGCCAGGATGTTGATCCAATTCAGGGCATAGATCCAGCAGATACTCCTTGATTTGTTGCTTCATTATCCTTATGATGGTGCTTTCTGGAGCAGGTGAAGCAAGCATGGTTCTGGTATTGAAGGGATTATGAGAGACGGACACTCGCTTGTCAGAAATCTCTCAGGCTCCTATGACTTGATTGGAGATTAGGATATTTGTGGGGATATGTGTGGTTCGTTTTTAGCATTTTGAGGGTGTTCAGTTTCCTGAACGGGTTGATTGATTGGTGGTGTGGGAGATCTTGGTGAACTTATAGGCGAGGGTGAGGGTGAGAAGGTTTTGTGGGGAGGTGATGATGATTTTTGAGGAGAGGGTGATGGTGATTTGGAAGTTGGCATTGGCGATCTTGCTCTCTGGAAGATCTTGGTGAGAGGCAGAGAATCAGATGGTGATTCTTCCTCAGATTGCTCCACTTCTGTCCCTCTGACAGATTTCTCTCCTTCTGCTGCGATCATCTGCTCTTCCCTTACTTCTCTGATAGTTGGCTCAGAGCGGACTGCAATCTCTTCTTCTGATCTTACTTGCATCAGATCCTTCGTTCTGCTGACTTGCTGGGCAGAACTTGGAGCAGTCTTCAGAGGATGGTTTCTTGGCCAGATCCTTCCTCTTCATCATCTTCTCTGGAATGGCCTTTTCCTACACTTCAGAAGATGCAGTTGCCTTATATTTTTCTTTCTTTTATCCCTTGGGTTTGGGCACATAAGGAGTCGGATCCTCATCAGATTGTCCAGGTAGGGACTCATCTTTGCCCAATATGGCCTTGTGCTTTGCTTGGTATATCTTCGCTCCATTCTCGTTCCATTTATAATTCTGTGGCAGCTTATCTAACAGAATGATAGAGATTTTGTGTATGAATGAGCACTTGGAAGATAAGCACACTTCATTGCTCTGGATCAGTACGAACTTCCCTGAGTCTTTTCTCAGTCTTGCTTTAACCATACCCAACCAATCGATATCTGAAGCCTTCTTGATTATTGCAGCCATGACACTTATCTTGTACGAAGTGACTACATCAAGACTGTAGGTTGAGCACATGATCACCTTCTGAACAATTTCAAGAAGAAGGCGATATTTCCTCTTCAGATAGGAGGCTTTGACGTTCGTCGTGTTCTTCTTATTTGCAGGTCTCAACAACTCGGCTTCAAGAAATCCCTTTTCTCCTACATCAGTCATGTAGGTCTCTGGATTGATGCTTCCTCGAGTTAGGCCGAATATCCTCTGAAGATCGTCATTCGACACTCGCACTTCCAGTCCTCCAACGGAAGAAATCAGGTCAGCATCAATGTCTTCATCCCTCTACAGATTGTATAGAAACTCCAGGGCTTCATGTGCGTGGACGATGTTCTGATGTGTAGAGCAAGAGCGTTCAAGTCCACACGCTCGCAAGCACTCCAGAATTTCCAGCGATTCAGGGTCTGAGGTGATGGTGAAGACTACGTACTTTTCATCAATGATGTCTTTCTTCATCGATGAAAAATTGCAGAACTTTTTCCCTTGGCCTAGTCATGGAATAAGATATGCCATTTCTGTACGATATGCAAATTGATGTTTAGTTTGAGTAAGATATTTCAAAAATTCAGTCAAACTAGTAATTTTAGCATCAATTTAGCAAATAAGCGTTTAGATCTAATAAAAATTACAGAAATATATCGTCACGAGAGAAATATATCGGTACCAGAGAGAAATTGAGATCAGCAATTTATTAAACAAGAAATTACCAAAAATTGATTCGCAAGATTTAGAAATCGGAAGAGTAGAATCAATTGATCTCGATAGTAATTCTCTGAAGATTTTTGAAAAAGTGATCTTTTAAGAATTTTGAGAAGACGAAGTAGTGGAAAGAAGTTTTCTGAAAAGATTTGGATTTTATAGAATATGAGGGAAAACCTTTTTGCACAACTTTCCAAAGTACTCAAGTATCCGTGTTTTGAAATCAGTGGCTGAGATTAGTCGTCCAAAAGGTATTTTGATCGCACAGTTGAGAAAAGTAGTCTTCTCGTATTTTGGACTCGAAAATTCGCAATAAAATGCATTAAAAACACATTTCCAAGTCCGCATTAAAAGTTTTGCAGAGCATGTAAGGTATTCAGAAAGGATAAATAAGAGAACGTATCCGACTGATTGATATTGTAATCAACCAGTTACCACTTGTGATCTGATCTGGTACTTGTTGACTTTACTGATGGTAGCCTTAGGCATTTCCCAACAATATCTCACTCATCTGATCAGATTCTTGCTTGAAACACTTCGTTACTTATATGATCCACTTATCTGATACACTTTTCCGATGCACTTATCTGATACACTTCATCCTTCAGTCTTCTTCTAATCAGCCCGTATTTACTGAAGTCAACTCCCGCCAAAACTTTTACTTCGGGGAGTCCAAAAGTCGCCTCGATTCCCAAATCGGCGCGATTTGACATTCCGTAATAATGGCATAGATACGCTGTGATAAATCACACCGTTAACTAATCCAACCATTAGCCGCGTGTTCCTTATGCGTTGACGATGCAAATTTCTCTTAAGGTCTTCTGAGAAAATAAATTTGCATTTATACCCCTAATTTCCTTCTATAAATTAGCCTGGGGTGTTTAGGCAAACAACACAACATAAACCATTCATCTTCTTTATCATATACTTCATGCTTTTCCGATGAGTTCCTTATTACCGGTGAAACTTCCGGTGGGAACCTTTAACCCCTTTCCAATGAATTCAGCTTCTCAAATCAACCCTGTGTGTTCCTTCACACTGCTTTCGTCGTCATGTAAGAGTTCACATACGATCAATGCTAAGCTTCTTTACCACCATGGAGGCGGATCTGCTAAGGCAAATGAGAAGGCACTTCTCCTAATCGTATGAACCTTGTGCGCCTATCGAGATGACGAAATTAGCATCAACAGACTTAGTCTGAAACAAAATATGAGTTTGATATACAATCTTGTGTATCAAACTCAATATTTGCATGAGACGCTCATGGCCTTATGATCTTTGTGACCAAACCTGTGGCACTGTGTCCCATTTAACAGCTGGAAAGCCCATTGATTTTAGGTCTAAGGGCTCCTAGCTTAAAGATCCTTCAAGGCTCGCTCTCGCTCCTCACTCCGAAGCTCTAAGAGTGGCTTTCAGGATTCTAGAAGCTTCTCTGCTCCCCCTGGGTCGGAGAGTCTAAGAGCATCAGCTCTTAAAATCTCTCTCTCTACTTCCCTGCCTAGGGTTGTCTTAGGGCTTATGGTTTATGTAGAGACCTCAGGGTCTTCTTGTACTTGTAATACCACTTGAAGATAGCTTGTAGCATTTGTAGCTTGTGATATCACTTGTAACTTGTAAATCTGACCTCTGGGTCCTTATCAATGAAAAATTCTGTTATTTCATTGTTGTGTTGCTTCTTCTGACTTATGCGATCTGTAGCTTTACTCTTGACTTGCTTGTTGACTGTAGCTTTAATCGACTTATAAAGTGATACTCCAATCTGATCAGTTCCCCCTTAATCTGATATGTCTTGAACTGATCTGCTCCTTGTCTAAACTTCAGATCTACTACTTATCTGACTTTCTGATCTGCTCCTTATCTAAACTTCAGATCGGCTACTTATCTGACTTTTCGATCGCTTCCTTATCCAACTTCGGATCGGCTCCTCGTCGGTCGTCTCGATCGGTTGAGATTCCTAACTCAACCGATTCCACTTAACTTGGTTAGTCTTTTAACCAACCGGGTTCTCGAGATCATCCTTCAACCATATCTGGTGCATTTTCTCCAAGATCCAGAAGCCCTAGCTCGTTGCATAACTCTCTGAATCTGATCTCAGCTAGCGGCTTAGTTAATATATTAGCTTTCTGCTTGTCAGTATGGATCTTTTCCATCCTGATATTCTTCTTTTCAACGTGATCTCTGATAAAATGGTGTCTGACATCCACATGCTTGCATCTTGTATGTAGAACAGGATTCTGGGTGATTGCAATAGTACTATTACTGTCACAGAATATAGGTACGTTCTTAGCTACGATGTTGTAATCCCTCACCGCCGACTTAGCCGTGAGCGATTGGGAACAACAATTTCACAGAGCCATATATTACGCTTGATGTAGATGTCGAACGGATGTCTGCTTCTTCGAAAACCGAGAGATCAGTTTATTTCCCAGAAACTAACATGATCCTGAGGTTGACTTCCTGTTGATTCTGCAGCCTCCGTAATCTGAATCAAAATACCCACTAAGCTCTAGATTATCATCTGATGAGTAAAATAAACCAAGGTTTACAGTCCCCTTCAGATACTTGAGAATCCGCTTAGCTGCTTCTAGGTGGCTTTGCATTTGATTTGCTTGAAATCTGGCACATACACCTACTGCAAAAGTAATAATCCGGTCCGATGGCGGTCGGTATAGTAGTGATCCAATCAGAGCTCTATATTCTTTCTGAATAACTTTCTGACCATCTTCATCTGGATCCATCTTGAACCCGGTCATCATTTGAATTCTGGCTTCCTTACAATGTTGAACTCCAAACTTTGCCAGGAGATTCCTTGTGTATTACTTGCGATGAATATCCCATACAGACTCTGCTTGACTTGTAAACCCAGAAAGTAATTCATCTGACCCATCATGGACGTCTCGAACTTCCCTTGCATCAATTTGCTGAATTTCTCACATAGCTTCTTGTTGGGAGATCTGAAGATGATGTCGTCCACGTAAATCTGAACCATCAGAATATCTTCTCCATCTTCTATTCTGAATAAGGTTTTGTCCACTATTCCTTTAGTGAACCCGCTGTCTATCAAGAACTGAGAGAGTGTATCATACCAAGCTCTAGGAGCTTGTTTCAGGCCGTAAAGAGCTTTCCTTAAAAGGTACACTTGGTTGCCTTTTTCAAAGCCTAGAGGTTGTTCGACATAAACTTCCTCTGCTAGTACCCCATTTAAGAATGCACTCTTTACCTCCATCTGATACACAGTGAACCCTCTGTAAGAGATATGCGAAAATGACCGAATGGCTTCTAAAGGAAGCGATCGGTGCAAAGGTCTCATCATAATCAATTCCTTCTGATTCTGAATACCCTTTAGCAAGAAATCTTGCCTTATTCCTAGTTATGACATTATTCTCATCTCTCTTGTTCTTGAATACCCACTTCGTGCCAATCACGTCTTGATGAGTTGGTGCGTCCACCGTTTTCAAACTTGATTTCTCTCAAACTGCTCCAGTTCCTCTTCCATGGCTAGAATCCGACTTGCGTCTTGTGAGCTTCCTCTCTTGTAGTTGGTTCCTTCAAAGACGATAACAACAAAGATACATGGCACTTTCACCAATCGATGTCTAGTTTTGACTCTATCGGATGGGTCTCCGATAATCGATCATTGGATGACCGTAATTCAGTCCTTCATACGTTACGATGTGCGCTCTGTTTGGAGAACATCATCCATATCTGATAGTAGTTCATTAATAGTGATTGGGAGTGGTGCAGAATTATGATCCACTTGATAAGAATATGTCTCAGTTGATGTTGGACTCATCACGTGTTGATGTCTGTTCGTAGGAACTTCAGGAGTTCCCCCGAACGGATGGTTCGATTGATACTTTATCTCGGTTTAATGCTTCTTCAATTTAGCGGTTATGCGTACCTTCGGGTCTGATTGACCTGTTGAATCAGCAAGATCAAGTTATGGGATGTACACTTTTACGTGTTCAGTTTCTTTCTCCTTGATGCTTAGGTGATCCATTTTACGTAATGTCGTGTAGCGGTTGATCCGCACGGCTTGTTACGAGGCGCCTTTCTCTTGTTCAGAAGATGTCTTATCAAAGAGCACATGTGGTGTTTCTTCCACAACTAGGGTTCGTTTGTTGTAAACTCTGAAAGCCTTGCTGGACGAGGAATATCCTAAGAATTTACCCTCATCTGACTTGGCCTCAAAAGTCTTCAACTGACTTTTCCCATTGTTGTGTATGAAACACTTGCACCCAAAAACATGGAAGTATGAAAAACGAGGTTTTCTGCCCTTCCATAGTTCATAAGGTGTTTTGAAGTGAGTCTTAGTCGAGAACATCTGCTCGAGTATGGCATGCAAAGGTGTTGATTATACGCGCCTTTAAACGGCTTGGTGTGGCATGTTCAAATAACATAGTGCGAAAGGCGGCTTCCTTGAGAGTTATGTTTCTCCGCTTCGCTACTCCATTTTGTTGTGGCGTTCTTGCGGTGACGTTTACATGTCAGATATGTAACTCAACTTCGGTGCAAAATCAAGAATAAAGGAATTCAGAACTCTGTACCTTTATCCGATCGATTTTTACTATCTTTGACACCCTTCTCGTTTTGTAGCTTCTTGAGCAGCTTTCGGGTATCTTTGTCATTGTCTCGTTCTTCTTGTATAAGAATACAACCCAAGTAAACTTGGAATAATCATCCACGATTACTAGAGTATATTTGTGTCCAATGAGACTGACTAGTGTAACTGGTCCGAATAGGTCCATATGGAGCGATTCTTAAAGATTTCTTTGGATGTCGGTCCAGGTATTCCCTTGAATGAGGCTTTAACTTGTTTTCCCTTCTGACATGCGGCACATGTCTGATCTTTGGAGTATATCTCATTCGGAAGTCCCTCAACCAAAGACATCCTAACTATCTTGTTAAGAGTCTTGAAGTTCAGATGACTCAATCTTTTGTGCCAGAGACAACTGCTACTTTTGGAACTCTTAACAATTAAGCATGTATCCCTCGGAATACTGTTCCAATCTGCTGTGTAGATCGTGCCTTTCCTTGAACCAGTAAGCAAGGTTTGTTGAGTGACTCGATTCCTAATCGTACACTTGTCGCTCGAGAACTCAACGCTGAATCCGTTATCGCAGAATTGTGATACTGATAGAAGATTGTGCTTTAATCCTTCGACATACGAGACTCCAGTTACTTGTACATCATCATTCTCTAAGGTTCTGAATCCTTTGGTAAAACCAAAGTTATCATCACCGAAGAGTACACGTGGGCCTTCTTGTTCTTTGTAAGAGCTAAAGAGATGTTTGCTTCCAGTCATGTGCCTTGAGCATCCACTATCGATGTACCAGATAGTTGCTTGTTCACCTCCTTTGTTGGCCAGTCCCACGCGAACCTGCAATCAAATCAGGCTTTAGGTACCCCTTTGGAATCGGGTCCTGGGGGGCTAGTGGTGGATTTAGGGATCCACACAAACAGAGCACTTCTATGGTAATCAGATAGATTAGAAGATCTGATTTGTCTCCCATACAAATCAACATAATCATACGTCTCTTTATATGTTTTCTGATTAGTATGATTATTAGTGTGAGCCTTGGGTGACTTAGAAGACTTGGGTTTTTTCTTTATATTTTGTCTTCTTTTAATCCAGTGTGGCTCAGGTGCAGTAGCCCTAGATATCTGGTTATAAGGGTAGGTACGACTGCTACCATCAAAAGATTCATATCTCTATGGCATAGATGGTCTTTGCAGTTTACCTATGGCTTGCTTATTAGGCAGCTGACCTTGATTGGGTCTCAGATTAGATTTCCTTCTTACAGGTTGTCTCTTCTGATACCTAATCTGCTGATCAGGTTGAGGTTTCTTCAGAAGAACTAGGTTCTTCTGTTGATTCCTCGGCTGATGCTTAATCAGTTGGGGTCCATTTATGTTCCCTTTCTGATTAGGCACTTGCCTTACTTGCTCAGCAGGTCTTTTTCCCATATCAGATACATGTTTAGATTTTTGTGTATCTTTGTCAGAGACTCGTTTGATTACACCCTTCTGAAGTGAATCAAACGGGATGTAGAAGGGTTCTCATACCCAATTTCCTTCTTGTTAGTCGGCGTTCGAAAATAGGTGTTCATATCTTGAACGGTTTTTGATGACTTCGTGAAAACCTCTAGTTTCTTGCGCAAACTATCCTCAGTAGATTTTAGACTCTCATGTAGTCGGAATAGCTCATCAAATTTAGCTTGAAGGATTTTGAAATCATTAGCTTGCTGTTTGTTGATTGCTAGCTGATCTTTGATCTGCTTCTCCTGATCAGAAGATTTAACTTCCAGAATGTTAAGTTCCTCAGTTACCTTCTGAGCAGTTTCAGCGGATTTCAGTTCAGAAGCTTTACTGACAGCGTTCTCTTTAACAAGCTTATTATTTCTGATCCTTAGCTTGTCATTTTCAGCTTCCACTATTGTATAAGTGTCTACTGCATCAGAGAGTTTATCAAGCAATTGCTCAGAGTAGAGCTGCAAGTCAATCTCTCCAGCTGGTGTGCTAATGATAGCAGGTGTGGAAATTGAAAAAGCAGAAGGTTTGAAGGTTACCTCAGATTGGTCTCCCTCCCTGGCCATCAGGCAGATTTCATCGTTATCTAAAGAGAATATCAGATCTTCATGTTCGTGGAAGTCAACAGCACTGCTTATCAGACAGAAGTCTTCTACAGATGAGTAGCCAGAATCCTCGGAAGGCAGATAGGAATCATCAATTCCAAATGTGTCAGCGACCATAGCTTTTCTATCTCTGAGGCGTTGCTCTCTTCTGTTCTGTTTCTCTTCCCTTTCTCTGGGAGTCAGGTTAGGGCAGTCGGTGTTGTAGTGACCTGGTTTCTCGCAGTTGAAGCATGATCCTCGATCTACGGAACTTCCTCTACCAGGTGAGTCACTCCGTCTGTAGGATCTGTCAGGTGACTTCCCTTTCTGATGGTAATCTAAACTCCTTCTGTCAGATTTGTTCTCTCTTCTCTCATCTGACAGATCATCTCTTTTCTTTTCTTCTCTGTGATCTCTTCGATCAACAGATCTAGTTCTTTCTAGTGATCTGTCAGTTGGCCTCCTGTTTCTTTTGTTGTCTTGATAGTCTCTGTAGAATCTCTGATACTTACCAAGTTGAGTATTTGATCTTTCAAGTTTCCTGGTAAGCAGAGCGATCTGTTCTGCTTGACTCATTATGTTTCCAACAGGTTCAGTGGCCTTTGATCTGCTGGTTGCTTTAAACGCAACTGATTTAGACGTTGAGGCTTCAGCAGGTGTCTCATCTTCATCTGCTTGTCCTCTTTCGATTAAATTGAACTCGTGGGCTTTAAGGCTTAGGAACAAGCTATTCGGCTTCATCTTTGAAATGTCTTGGCAATCCTTGATTACCGTGACTTTCATGTCCCATTTCTTGGTGAGAGATCTTAGGATCTTGTAGTTGATATCTTTGTCTGACATCTCTCTTCCAAGTTCTCGTAGTTTATTTACTGACATGGTGATCCTCCCATCGAGCTCGTTGATGGTCTCATTGGGCAACATCTTTAGCTTTTCGAACTTCACCAGTTCAGCTTGTAGTCGGCTGTCTTTGATCTGATCATTACCTTCGCACATCTCAGCAAGAGTATCCCACATTTGTTTCGCAATTTTGAGATACTTTATCTTCTCCTTTGTGACTTTATCCATCGTCTTCATGATTATATGCCCCGATTTATTGTATCTAGAGTATCTGACTTTCTTTCTTCCGCATCCATCGTATTGGGTTTTTTTCATACAAGACTTCCCGGTGTAAAGTCTGGATCTCCTCCAACTGCTGGGTTGTCGTGATATATGATGATGGGTCCTCGTTCAATGACTTTCATCATTCTGCCGCTTATCGATCCTAGATGGTTGCACATATATATAGTCCAATCTGCATACTCATCAATTGAAAACTTAGGAAAATCATGATACATGCCAGAGGTATTATCCATGGTGAGTGATTTTGAAAACGAATGAGTTTTAAAAAAATGGTTTTTCAAGATCTGTTCAAATGACCACAAAGATTCTTCCTCAAGAATCGATGATACTCAAAGCCAGTGGTATGTAGAACCACTGCTCTGATACCACTTGTAGGTCCCGAATGGGTTTTGTGAGGGTGGAAGTCTAGAGGGGAGGGGTGAATAGACTTCCAAAAACTTTTTCGTCTTGGATCGGGTGTGATTTGCAGATTACCCGATCGAGTCTTTGAGTGTATCAAGAGGAATCGATGTTCAATCTTCTTGAGTGCCCGAGGGCATATCGGTTTGATATCTGTCGATCTAACGAGAGTCGCGAAGCTTGTTTTAACCCGTGTGAAAAACCGGTTTTATCAATTGATTCTTAAGTCGGGATTTTAAACCAAATGACTAAGGTGTCAACCTCGATCGATCGGGCTTGCTTGGTGCGGTCGAGCTTAACTTAGAATATGTATGCGCTTTAAACTTCGGTTATTGAATAGTGTAAAGCAATAAGAAAGTAAGTAAATGCACACAAGACTTTTTATGGTGGTTCAGACGAAACCCGTCTTACGTCCACTCTTCCCTTAACACAGGGGAACCTTAACCGAACTTAACCAAGCTTAACCGAGCTTAACCTGTGGGACTTATATCCGTCGCGGGATGGCCGAGATGTTTATTGAGTTCACACTCTACAGATGTTTATCGAGTTCACACTCAACCGAACTAGAAATCAGAAAACTAGAATCCCTAGTCTGAAATCTTCCGGGAACAAACTTAACCTAACTTGCGTTTGGGTAAAGAATGTTTGAGGGTTCCAACTGGAAATCTATCCTGGTGTTTTAGGTAGCCAAAATGTTAGTGGATAGGATTTCTTGCTAAGAACAATGGGATGAACACTCTAAGAATAATCTTCAAATATGGTGTTCTTCGAGTGGAAATTCTGAAGGCTTTTTGCTTCTTGAGAATCTGCGTTAATGATGTTGTTCCGCTTCGGTCAATTGTTCATGTGATAGTTGTTGGTCTCACTTTCTTCCTTTCGAGCAATCCCATTTTATAGACCTCGAAATCGAAGAGCCGTTGGAGAGCAATTTGAATTTCGGGCTATATTAGGTAGGTTGTAGGATATGATTGTGACGTGTTCCGATTATCGGTGTGGCCGTAGGCATGATTAGCGTCATTTTTGTCCACAGCATCGTATCCCGCATTGTCAGTTCTTTTTCTGCACGTGTCACTTTCTCCTTGGCTTCGCGAGGCGGCATTTCAGTAATTTGTCCGTTAGATGATTGATATTCCTTTTGTAGAAGATTTGTCTTGTCTGGTGTATATTTTTGATTGTCACAAGGTGTGAGCTGACTTGATCAGGTAACTAATCAGTCTACCTTGTTGAGTCTTCTGATGCATATTGTCTTAGCTTAATACGCAGACTCGGCTGAATGTAGGTCTTCAGGTCTTTTGATCTTCAGGTGTCTCTGAGCCTCAGTGTATTCAGTCATACTGAGTCTTCAGGTTTGTTACTGAGTCTTCAGGTTTATCTGAGTCTTCAGGTTCATCTGAGTCTTCAGTGTCTATCTGAGTCTTCAGGTTCATCTGAGTCTTCAGTGTCTATCTAAGTCTTCAGGTTCATCTGAGTCTTCAGGTTCATCTGAGTCTTCAGGTTCATCTGAGTATTTAGTATCTTCTGTCTTCACCTGATCTTCTGACTTCTTGTCTTCTGATTTGTTCTTAGTCTTCTGATCTGTTCTTAGTCTTCTGATCATCTGACCTTATCTGGGTCATCTGATACTTCGACCTGACCTATACATATTGAGTTCCCCCTCAATATGTGACCTATCTTTTACATCAGTTATCTGTACATTTCAGCTGGTCATCTTAATCTGATTCTAAGTCATCAGTCAGCTAACAGGTCTGACTGGTCCTATTACAACCTGTTTTGGAACTTCCATCAAAACTAAAATACAGATTTCCAAACATTGATAAACTGATTCTCACCTTCTCAAATGCAATTGAAGCTGCGAAGTCTGAACTAATGAATAAAATTCAAGAACAGCCAGTTCAATCTGCAGGACTTTCTGTGCAAGACCTCAATCAAGCTATCGCAGTTATCTTTGGCTCTCTGACTTCCCATGTCAACGCTCTTTTTGATAAAACCAAAAAGGGGGAAGGACAGAGTGAGAAACCAGCCAATATCATCACTACACTAGAAGATCTGATTCAGACCGTTGAATCATATGGGCAAAGACTTGACCACTTAGACCTGTTTCCTGATGAAGTAACTGCCAAGATGGAAAAGTCCAGATAAAGACAAGCTGCTGGAAAAACTGGACCTTCTGGATCATCGAAGACTGCACCTCTTCCACCACCAGCTCAGACTTAATCCAAAAGGGTAACTAGGAGTGCTACAACACAGATTGAAGTTGATAAATAAATTGCAGTAAGACTGACTAAGGAGAAACTAGATGAAGAAGCTCATCTGAGTGAGGCAGAAAGGCGATCAGCCAAGCTAGCTGATGCTAAGGGTCTGAAGAAAAGATATGCCGCCAAGGAGAAGAAGGGTGAAGTTGGGAAAAAGATTGTTGAGCCCCTGATTCCAGCCAAGGTTGAAGACATCATTCCCAAAAATGATGAATATGAAGAAAGGATGAGGGAATGGTTAAAGATCAGAGCTGAATGGCTCTTGGATGCGTTTGTTCTGAACATTGTGCCAGCTGAAGAATCACCAGATGAAGAATTTCTGAATTGGATGGAGAACAAGCATCCAAAATTTCTGAAAGAACTGGAATATGATGCCAAGCAGATCAACGCGAAGATCACACATCCACCATATGATGTGTTGGACTACAAAAAGAAGAAGGATGGCTCTTTTGATAGATTGGCATTTCAGATATTTTACTTTGATTTGATATGGAAAGCACGCATAACTGATCCGCAGTAGGTAAATGATGTCAAGTAGAAATTATATCGTATCTTCGATGTTCCACAGAATCTGCGAGAGATTCCGGAGGGTTAAATACCCAAAGTTTGATGATCAGAAGACAGTTTTATTAGGATCAGTTGTACTTCATGCTGAACCTTTTCAAATGTACTCTGTAATGACAACCTGATGAATGAAAAGTTTATTTTACTAATTCTAAGACAAACTCTCATTGTCTTCTGATTATCTATTCTTTACTGCTTTATAATTTATCAACTGATGTTGGTTTCTCAAATGTTTTGGTTTCATCAAAAAGGGGGAAATTGTTGGGAAATTTATAGTTTTGATGAAAGTTCCAAAACACTTGTAATAGGACCAGTCAGACCTGTTAGCTGACTGATGATCTAGTAATCAGGTTAAGGTGACCAGTTTATAATGACTGTATTGATGTAATAGTACAGGTCACATATTGAGGGAGAACTAAATATGTATCAGGCAAGATTGAAGATCAGAAATACCTGATGAATTGATATTGATCAGGTGAAGACATGAAGATCAAAAATTCGACATCCAGAAAGCTAGAAATTGATTCAATTTTTTTTTTCTACCAGATCAGAATTAATCTGAAGAAGAAAATGAATATCATGTAAGAAGTTTAAAGACATGATGACCTGCTAAATAGATAACATCAGATGAGTCAGTAAGTTGAGCTAAGACAACTTTCATCAGAAGACTCAACAAGGTAGACATATCAGTTTCGACTGATCAGGTCAGCTCAATCAGGTGACAGCTGAAGGTTCACTAAGTCGTACGAGTTCATCAGACAAGAAGAATGTCAACCTAAGTTGGTAAAGCAAACACTGAATAAGTGTACTTGTCAACAAATGAGAGGAAGACACGTATGTACGGAGCTGATAGTGCGGGATTCGGCGGATCACAGTCAAACGGCTAGAAAGGACAAAGAAGCACGCATATAGCCAAGCCGCCCCTGAGCACGTCAAATCACACCTGAAACCTACCAAAAATAGCCTGAAATTCAAATTGCTCTCCAACGACTCTTTAATTTCAAGGTCTATATATATGGGATCAAACCTTCATAGTAAGGTTACGGAAATTATTATCAAGCTCAAGCTACTCGCAATTTCCGCAAGAACACCAAAATCAAGAATATTCTCTAAGTGTTCATCCCATAGTTCTTAGCACAGAAATCTTATCTTTTAGCTTTAGGCTACCCAAATACTAGGATAGATTTCCAGTTGGAACAACTCAAATCTTATACCCAAACCAAAGTGTTAGGTTAAGTTTTACTTAGCAAGATTTCAGACTAGGGTTTCTAGCTCTGATTACTGGGATTGGTTGAGTGAGAACTCTTGATACATCTGTTGTACTGTGTTGGACTAACACATTAATATAAGTCCAGTTGGTTAGTTGGTGCCCCTGCTGATAGGGAAGAGTGGACGTAGGACAAGTTGTCTGAACCACTATAAAAATCTTGTGTTCCTTAATCTGCTTTACCTGTTTTACACTAATCTGCACACATCTGTTTAACCATTGCATGCATATTCTAAGTCTGGATCAGATCTGCACCAAGCAACTGATCTGATCAGTTTGGCACTTTGTCATCTGATCAGATACAGATATCTTAGAACCTGATTTAGTAAACTGGTTTTTCACACGGGTTAAACTTTTCTTCCGCATATCAGTTGAGCTGATAGACACCGAACTGATCTGCTCTCAAGTGATCAGTAAGTTGGATATCAGTCCAAACTAATTCACTCGCACTCTGATCAGGCAAACTTGCTATACACACCTGATCCCACGAAAAAGTTCAGAAGTCTATTCACCCCTCCCCTCTAGACTTCTGTCTCACTAAAACCCATTCGGGACCTAAAATAAATATATATAACATTCAATCATATTTAATGCAACAGTGATAAATAATTTATTTCAGTTAATAAATAAAAAATTCAGATTGGTTATATAAAGTAAAAGCATACTTTCTAGTATAACCCCAACAATCTCCCACTTATACTCAAAGTCTGCTTTTAAGTATACTACAACACGTCTTGTGTTCTACGTGACATCTAATGTCACCTACACGAACCTAATAACATTTCTCCCACTTATACTCAAAGCAGATTGGCGACGCACTTGATAACCATTCCTGCCACACGTCTCTCGAATGTATTCTGAGAGGCAGACACTTTATGAAAGGATTAACTAGGTTATTCTCAGATGCGGTCTTTGTCACCTCTTCATCTCCTCTCTTAATGATTTCTCATCTAAGATTTATTTTCTTCAATGTGTTTGTTTGACTCGTGGACTCTTGGTTCCCTTGAATTTGTAACTACCCCTAGCATTTATTGCTAGACAAATTCAAAACTCCATCCAAGTCCACTAAGAAGATCTAGAGCGAAACTGGTTCCTTCACTACTTCATAAGCAGCTACTTACCCGACTTCAATGGTCGAGTCAGTAATGCATTTCTGCTTCACACTCGTCTATTTCATGGCTACACATCCCAAATGAAAACACATTAACTGAGGCAGATAGTTTCTAAAATCTAAGTCTGATTGGAAATCCGAGTCCGTGTAACCGATGAGGATTAGACTGTCCGATTGATAAACCAACATTCTATCCCGAGTTCTTTTTAGATACTTCAGAATGTTTTTAACTGTAGTCCAATGCTCTCTCCATGGGTTACTCTGATATCTCGCTACCATGCCAACGACAAAGCAGATATTCGATCTCGTGCACAACATTGCATACATGTGGCTTCCGACAGTCGAAGTATAAGGAATGTCCTTCATGTCATCTATCTCCTTTTGTCTCTTAGGACACATTTCCTTGGATAGATGGATTCCATACCTGAAAGGTACAAAACCTTTCTTGGAATCCTGCTTGCTGAATCACTTCAAGATAGTATCTATGTATGAAGCTTGTGACAAGTCGATCATCATTTTTCTGTGATCTCGAGTTATCTTGATCCCTAGGACGTGACCAGCTTCTCCTATGTCCTTTATATCAAACTGTTTTGATAGCCATACCCTTACATCTGACAATACCTTTACATCGTTCCCGATGAGCAGAATATCATCTACATATAGTACTAAGGATACCAAGGCAGTTCCGACACGCTTCTTGTAGACAAAACTCTCAAAATCATTTTGATCAAAACCATAAGATTTTATAACCTGATCAAAATATTGATTCCAAGCACGGGATGCTTGCTTCAGTCCATAGATGAACTTCTTGAGCTTGCAAACCAGATGCTCTTGGCCTTTTTCAATAAAGCCTTCGGGTTGTTGCATATAGATTTCTTCTTCAAGACTTCCGTTAAGGAAAGTTGTCTTGACATCCATTTGCCAGATCTCAAAATCTAGATGCACAGCTATCGACAAGAGAATACTGATGGACTTGAGCATGGCTATGGGCGAAAAGGTTTCCTCATAATCGATCCCTTCTTTCTGAGTGTACCCTTTCACCACAAGTCTAGCTTTGAAGGTCTCTACATTCCCGTCCGGTCCTCTTTTTCTCTTGTATACCCACTTGCATCCAATGGGTTTTACCCCATTACGTGGTTCGACTAGCTCCCACACTTTATTGTGATCCATTGAACCCATTTAGGCTTTCATTGCAGTTTGCCAAGATTCTGCATCCTTGTCTTGGATCGCCTTGTTATAGGACCAGGGGTCTGATTCATTTTCATCGCGGACCAAGTCCGAGGAATCTCCTATCCCCATGAATCTCTCGGGCTGTCTGACAACCCTCCCACTACGACAAGGTTTCAGTTGTGTAAGAATTTTCGCTTGGTATGTCAACTTGTACAGTTGGCATAGGGGTTGGCCCTCTTAGCCCATCTAAGGTAATCTCACTTCTGGGCTATCGCTCATATAGTCTTTTTCCAAAAATCTAAAGTGCGTCCTAATAACGACCTTTTGATCTTCAGGACCATAGAACATGCACCCTTTCGTTCCCTTAGGATACCCTATAAACAACCTTTATTCCAAACGTGGATCCAACTTATTGGCTTCCTTGTCCAACACATAAACCAGACAATCCCAAATTCTCATGTGTCTTGGACTGGGCTTGAGCCCGGTCCATAGTTCCTTTGGGGTTTTTGGAACCAATTTGGATGGCACCAAGTTTAGAATGTAAGCCTTTATTTCCAAGGCGTGACCCCAAAACGATTTGGGTAGATCCGCATAACTCATCATTGATCTGACCATTTCTAAAAGAGTTTTGTTTCTTCGTTCCGCAACCCCATTTTTTTGAGGGGTTTCGGGTGCAATAAACTGGGATACAATCCATTCGTCTGACAAGTAGTTCAAAATTCATTGTTGATGTATTCACCTCCACGATCAAATCGTGGAAACTTGATACTCTTTTCACTATGATTCTCTGCTTGAGCCTTAAATTCTTTGAATTTATCAAAGGGTCTCAGATTTATGCTTCATAAGGAAAATGTACCCAAATCTTGAATAATCATCGATAATGAAATACTCATAGCCTCCTCTTGCTTTGATTGACATTTGGACCACATATGTCAGTGTGAACGATCTCTAACACTTCTTTGTCTCTATTCCCCTTGGCTCCAAATGCCCTCTTGGTCATTTTACCCTCCAAACATGATTTGCGGGTTGGAAATGGTTCAATCCGGAGAAACTTCAATGAACCATCTTGAACCAGCCTTTGGATCCTATTTGGAATGATATGACCTAATCTTAGATGCCAAAGAAGTGTCTCGTTCACATCAGATGAACGCCTTCTTTTAGCGCTTGAAATAGTCGATATGTTATAGGATGCATTTTGCGAGTGGTGTGCATAGTTAATTGTATAGAGATTTTTCAACAACGTTCCATGGCAGATAAACTCATTATTTAGAGTAATGGTAACAACTTTATTAAAAGTAACCGAATATCCATCATAAAAGAGTTTAGAAACTGAAATTAAATTCTTTCTAAAACTGGGAACGTAAAGAACATCTCTTAAAATTAAAACTCTATCTTCAAAAGATAGTTACACTTGTCCCATTATTTTAACCACTACTCATGTAGCACTGCAATAAACGCTACTCACCTAGCATTGTAGTAATGGCTACTTACGTGGAATTGCAATACATACTACTCACGTAGCATTCCAATAATCGTTACTTATGTAACATTGCCCATGGTTATGATGGTCTCACTCCCACTAAATTCCTGGATTATCTAGAATCTATGAAACATTGAAACAAGCATGATTAGTGGTTCCCGTATTTACTACCCACGAATGGGAGCATACGCCACTAAACAAGTTTCAGCAACTAGTGTTTGAGAATTACCTTTCTTCCCGACCTTTTCAGGCTTGGGACAATCTGACCTCCGATGTCTTCTCAGACCGCAATTAAGGATTTTTGTTTGTCGGTCTTCTTCTTGACACCTCTTAATGCCATTTTCTACGAGAACATATTCTGTATGGCTATCTTGCTTCACTATTCTGGTGAGTGAAGATTTTGTTAAGATCTATCATAATAGCTGTAATGGTTTCCAAGTTCTGGTTTCAGTGTTGCCACACATCTGACGTTGAAGTCAAGATGATACACTTACCCATTTTATTGGATCTCAACCATTGCTTATGATATCACTTATTTTCCACACAATCGTAGTCTCAGCGAGTCCAGGTTTGTCAAGGACGGACTTATGCGATTGCAAGGTCAAGACAATAAATAATTTCCAATCGACATAGTTTCTTATACAATTCTATTGACTTAAAGTATATTAACAGTGGAATAAAAGATTGTGACATGTTGTACTGAAAATAAACATACATCTTGTGTTAATATCCGGATCGGATTAACACAAAAAAAAATCACATAACTCGATCACATGAATCATATTAAAATCTCAAAAAAATATGAACATACATCGGTCAACATCTTAAAACAATTTAAATAAGCCACGTGGGTGGGTCATTACTTAAAACACATTTAAGCAGGTTATAAATAAGAACAGTTACAAATCTTTAATTCAAAATTAATAGTTGGCTCTCACTTGACCAATATAAAATTGGCAGGGACTTCGGGGAAGTATATGCATATATATTGTATACCTAAGTAATAACCATGATTAAATACAAAATTATTATTTCGTTTTGAACGAGCCTCTTGTGAGGGTCATCGTCCCCACTAATAATTAATAATTCACAATCATCCTTTATAATTCATTCATGTGAAGACTATCTTTTGGTAGTCCCTTGGGGGAATTTCTCCAAAAGAATTCACAAATAAATAAATCATGGAGGTCAAAATTAATTCAATTTTATTATCCGGAATAAAATTGTCAGTTAATTATTTAAGCATACTTAGTAATTTTTCAACTTGAGATTTTGCATTGCACAATTCTCATGCAAACATATTTAAAAAAATTAAATAAAGCATAAGAAAATAAACAACGAACATCAAAACCAAAATTAAACGCATATTGGGCACATATATTCAATTGTCACGGTTTAATTTCTTCTTTGTCTTGAACTTGAGAAATTGCCCGTCTTCAAATTTCTCCCACTCGAACGTCTTGAAAAAAATCTGTCACGTCTCGTGCATCGACCAGCTCGCGGGTCGGGGTGAGCGCCTTGCACCCAACCCGGTTGTGTCGATCGGCGCCCGTGTGCGCGCCTAGTGTCCAGCCCGTGTCTCCCGGCTAAGCTCGACAGCTCTCGGCAGCTTCGGAAGGTGCCGCACGCGCCAGTGCGTGCGCCCGCGCACTCGCCAGTCCTGGCCGCTTGCGCCCGCATCCGTGGGTATCCGCGCGTGCCCCAGCGCGTACCCACACAGGCCCGTGCACGCTCGGCCACCCAGCCTTGCCCCACGCCCGTGGGTGCCTGCCAGCGTCCGCATCGCACACCTCCCCCCTGGCACGTTTTGTGCGATGCATGCTGCCTGCACCCAATTCCGTATCCGTCTTTAATTCCTCGCTTCCGTCTTCGATCCGATTACAATTTATTTAACAAAAAAATAAATAAACATATGATCTAGACTAGTCTATTACATTGATAAAATAAAAAAAATATTCTACTCGTGGGTTTTCTCACGAGGAAAGAAACGAATTCGAACGAGTCGAATTTAAAACCAAACAATTATACGCATGAAATAAATAAACATTAAATTACCATGACAATTGGGTACCTGCAAAAAAGATCTAGCAATTATACTATCCAATTTCAAAATTTAATGAACAACAATTTAAATTACAATCTAAATCACAGAGCTCGAAATAGAGGCTCTGATACCAGTTGTTCGGAAATATGGTGCCCGGATCTATTCGAGGTGAAATTTAAATTAGTTTAATTATTAATAGCATGAATTAATCCTATATTAATTCAAATAATCAATTAAATCATAACAACATATCATGCATATAAAAAGCCATGTAAATCCTACACATGCGGATTTCTAAGAGTTACGTAAAGCATACCTTTTGGCAGATTCAACGGAGGAAAAACGATCACACAAACCCAACTCCCTTCTCCAGTATTCCCACGTCCTTAGTTGATATCCCGGTGGAGGAATCTCCTTTAAATAATTAACAAAAGGAAAATAGAAAAATTATTGCACCACCTTTATGGATTTCTAATTTTTCCAACAAATGGAATTATGTTGGGGATGAAAACTTCATCCCCTATATATAGAGGCTATGGGTGGGCGAAAATTTTGTCCAATATTAGGGTAAGGAAATTTCTTTGTATCTTCCCACGATAAAATCTTGAATATATCTCATATATTATATTTCCATAATATTCACAAAATATCTGTCTTCCCCAATCTATATAATTTTTGAAATCTCACTAAATAAAGGAAGAAATAAGATCTTTGACTTTTCTTGAATTTATGGGAAAAACTTGTGCTCCAAGAATACTTATTCCATAAAATCTTTCCAAGAAAATCTTCTCTCTCCTCCTTATTATTTTTGAAAAATAGGAAATAATTAGGCAACAATATTTCTTTTATTTTAAACAATTTTTTTAGTTATTGGAATTTATCTTTGGGCTACTAAAGGGGCCTTTAAGAGAATTAGGATTAGACCTTCCAATGGACCTTGAATTATCAATATGGAGCCACAATATTATTCAAGCCCATAAATATTAATTAGTCCCACTAAATAATTAATATTGCACTATCCATCTTAACCCATATTACTGTAATATGGCTCCCGGTTATTATTTCCCGTGTTTAAGATTACCCAGTCCATTAATTAATTTAAGCCACTGAAAGGCTTCATATTAATTAATATTTTTTCCTTAGATTAAGAACGACTCAACATTATTATTCATACCGAAAACTAATTCCACTTGCAAGACTTAGTATGATAAAACTTCTGAGCCTCCCAAGGGGACAAATCACGCAAGACGTACTTGCACACAATTCTCCGTATTAAATCTTAGCAATCGTTATGTACCTAATAATATTGTTCAAGATATAAAGTATTGAATCTCATTGATTCTCTACCCAACATAAGTCAAAGCAATAATTATTAATTTCAGACGATCCTATTTAAGGAACGGAGATTAAGAAATAATGAACCACTGAGGTCTAATTCTTCTATATTCAGTACTGAAGAATTTATCCTCTCGTAGGTCCTATTCAGCGCATCATTATGCACTAGTGTAATCTTTTGGTCAAGACAAGCCTATCTGAGCCTTACACTTCAACCTTTCACAATGGATTGTTCATTTCCATCTAGGTTGTGAAATTGTACTTAGTTACAAGGAACTGTTAATTTGATCTTCTGTTATCTGGTATTAGCAAATTAACTACAATGTATCACGTACTATTTATTGAACAGATATGCAGTAAATATATATAACATTCAATCATATTTAATGCAATAGTGATAAATAATTTATTTCAGTAAATAAATAAGAAATTTAGTTTGGTTATACAAAGTAAAAACATACTTTCTAGTATAACCCCAACACTTGTTCCAAGTCCCCTTTATTGGTCGCTGATCGCGACCTGTCGTCCTTACTACTTCCGAGTAAGTCGTACTCTTGCATGGTAGAGCGGTGTCTATCTGGTCTTTTGATCATCTGACCTTGAGGACATCTGATCCTTAGACTTCTGGTTTCTGGGGTCTTGCTCCTAAGCCGCTTCATCTGGTTGTCGGCCGGCGACTTGACAGCTTAACGACTTGTCCGTACTTCGGGTTCATCCATGTCACAACATCACAAAAATGAATTGTGGTTGTTTTAATAAAACTTGCCAGCAATTATGATATTTTAATAGGTATCTCATCTAATCCCTCAATCCAAACACATATATAATTTCTTAGCATAGATGCAAACTAAACATATATCTTGATTCAAACAATCTAGTCCATCCTGCCAAATTCTATCCCAACTAATCAATCCAGTCATGTGAAGCAAACGGGCCTTTAAAGTAAATGCTGACTAAATATTGTGATTCAAATTGTATATTCATGTATGCTCACTTTACAGTCTTCCATTTATTTATTGTTCATTAAAATAGATGTGATTTGTACTTTTGGCTCTCTAATGTTACTGTGAAGTAAGTTTTATGTTCAATTTGATTGATTGCCAACTTTTACAGACTCAACGTGAGGGCATCCCTAATTGTGTAACCTAATTTAAGTACAAAATTTTGCCATGTCATTGATGACAATTCTAAACATTCAAGTAAACATTGAAGGATTTCATTGACGAAGAAGAATGAAAACTGTATATTGAAAGAGAAAAGAATCTGTTACAAGATAAGAAGATGATACAAAATGATAAAATGAAAAGTACCCTAGCTAACTTGTTCTATATATAATACCCTTACAATAGTAGTTGATGTACTGTAAGGTATTATTTGGTATTCTAACTAACACTTCAACAAACTAACTTACTAATAACCACTTTAATTGACTAGTCAAACTAACCAACTAATCTTTATTTACATCTTTATATCCCCCCTCAAAATAGGAGTCGATATTATGAAGTCTCATTTTGGACTTTAATGTGTTGTCGAGATAAGGAGCCAAATGTTTTGTGAGAGCATCTGCCAGGTTGTCTACTGTTGGAATTTGGACAAGTTTGATGATCCCTTGTTATATCTGTTGGGAGATGAATTTAATATAAGGAAAGATTTTGATTAGATCTCAAAACCCCTCAGTATGACATGTTCGGAATAATCTAAGGTAGATTAGAATACAGGTTTCAGTATAGTTAGTTCAGGTAATATCTGCAAAATGTATAGTCAGCAGATATCCCTGAGTGTATAGGTTAGACACACCGAGGGAGAACTCAGTGAGATGGCCAAAATACATGAGGACTCAGAAGGCTTCAGATGAACCTAAATCCAGATCGTCCTGAGGATTCAGATCAACCTGAAGAACTGAAGACCTAAAGACCTAAAGACCTGACCTGAAGATTATCTGCCTGAGGACAAATAGACTGAAGAAGTCTTGCACATTTATAAAGAATAAACGTTGTCCAAATATTTGATTACAGACAAAAGAAATTATAACTAAGTGTTGTTTAAGGTTGTCTCATTCAGAGAAATTGACATAAAAGAGCCGTTTTGTTTATCTCTATTCACTGAAGTCAAGAACCAATCAGAGAGAGACAACACTGTACTACACTGACACAGAAAGCGACATGGCACTGAGATGTCAGATGTACTGAGTTCCTGTCGTGTTTGCTGAAACCATGACTTTGCTAACTTAACTAATAAAATAAATGGAACTGGGCTGCGAATGTTTTTACATTTTGGGCTGAAACTAGTTAATGGGCCGCATAGTGGGAACGACCCACTTAAATAATTAAACTGATCTGGTCCCTTAAATTCTCTTGAGCAATCGAACGGTGGAGGGTGAAAAGTACACTGTCACTAACGGTTTCGGGAAGGCGAGAGTATATTATGGAGAATTCTTCCATGGCAGACGCCATCGAGTTGTGAGGTATCCCTCTTATACCTTCGTCTTCAAGTTACGTATATTAATCCCATATTAAACTGTTCCATTGATTCCGCAGAAATGAAGAATTCACTCCCTGTTTTTGCAATCCCTTCCTGAGAGAAAGCGATCGTGAGTATTAGTTGTCTTCTTCGATTAAACACTTAAACTATTATCCGCTACTCATTAAATATACCTATCATACCCAGGTGATCGACGATGGCGACTACTAATTACTCTGCCGGGCGACTTCTCATGCTGAGTTATTGGTTGATTATGTTGATTTGAGATCCTACATGTTAGCTTAATTATTATTAGTTGTAGCTTTAATATTCTTGTTGGCTGGATTTGGATATCGTGCGATTGTGTGATTGTTGGTGTATACTGTAAAATAAACTTTTAGTGAGCTTTTGTGGATGTATATTCAATTTCCTTATTATCTGAAATAAATGTTTTTTTTCACATTATTGCATTCTTATAAATTGCTTATGTTTCTGCTTATCTTATATTGTAGACTATGTGGTGGGTTTGTAGTCACACAGAAGATCACATTGTCAAGTTCCTTATAAGATATAAACAGTATTCACAACTGAGATAGTTCTGGACATAACTATTGGTTTAAGTTGTAGTATAAACTTGTTGGTGGCTTGTCTTGGCCATTAGTTTATACTAGTGCACTATGTCGTATTGAATGGGTCACAGATAAGACATGTTCTTCTATTCTGACTGTTATGAAGAACTAGAGGTCTTGGTGACTTTTGTAATTCTCAACCCTAAGTGTGGTATTTAGATATGTGGAGTGCTTGCTCACTGCTTTGATTTACTATAGGTGAGAATTTTGGTAGATCTCTCACACTTTGTATTTTGGGTAGTGACATCGCTTGCATGATATTTATTTATTGTCATTGGGGCACCGTGTCCTGGACATCCAGGATGATGACGTCCCCTTTTGCCCTTTTGCTAGTCCTACCATACTAGTAAAGAAAAAGGATCAAACATGGAGGTTTTGTGTGGATTATAGGAAGCTTAATGATCAAACTATTAAGAATAAATATCCCATTCATGTTATTGAGGATCTATTATCTGAGTTACATGGTGCTAAGATTTTCTCTAAGATTGATTTCAGACAGGGGTATTTCCAAATATTGCTGAAGGATAGTGATAGGCATAAATTAGCCTTTATCACACATTGTGGGTTATATGAGTTTAAGGTCATACCATTTGGTCTGACAAATGCACCAGCAACCTTTCAGAATATGATGAATGGGGTGTTTTCTGAGCTGATCAGGAAATATGTGCTAGTATTTTTTGATGACATTCTAATATACAACCCCACTGTTAAAACTCATGCTGAGACTTTGAAAGAAGTGCTGAGTTTGCTAAAAACTCACCAATTATTTGCAAAAAGAAGTAAGTGTGCCTTTGGAGTTAGGCAAGTAGAGTATTTGGGACACATAATCTCAGGAGAAGGCGTACAAACTGATCCCAATAAGGTGAAGAGTATGGTGGAATGGCCTATTCCAAAGAATCTTAAAGCTTTGAGGGATTCCTGGGTCTTACAGGGTACTATAGGAGGTTCATCAAAGGCTATGGAGTCATCACCAGACCCTTGACACAACTTTTGAAGAAGGATAGCTTCAAGTGGGACACTGAGGCAGAAAAAGCATTCAAAAGATTGAAACAACTAATGACAGAAGCACCAGTGCTTGTCATGCCAGATTTCAGTCAACCTTTTGTCTTGGAAACAGATGCATGTGGAAATGGGATTGGTGCAGTACTCATGCAGAAGGGGCAACCTATTGCCTACTTCAGTCAACGCTTGTGTCCCAGGAATCAAGCATTGTCCACATATGAAAAGGAACTACTAGCAATTATGACAGCAGTGACTAAGTGGAGTCATTACTTGAATGGAAGTAAGTTCATTATTAGAACAGATCATGCAAGTCTCAAGCATCTTAAGGAGCAAAGGTTAAGCAGCATATTACAACATAAATGGTTGATTAAGCTCATGGGACATAATTATACCATTGAGTACAAAAATGGAGTAGAGAATAAAGCAGCAGATGCTCTGTCCAGGCAATTTGAACAAGAAGAAACTACTCTCATGGAAACTCAACATAGTACAGTAAAGGTGGAGTCTCATTGGATTGAAGAAATCAAGGCAAGTTATGATGGGGATGCCAAAATTCAGCAACTAATTGCTCAAATTATTCTCAAACCAAGTATGGATCCTGACTATACACTAATTGATGGGGTTCTTAAATATAGGCAGAGGATTATGGTGGGAAGCATGAAAGGCATCAAAGAGAGAATCATGGAAGTGATACATACTTCATCTATAGGGGGTCACTCTGGGATACAAGCAAGTTACCAGAAGGCCAAGAGTATATTCTATTGGACTGGTATGAAGAAGGATTTTGGAGACTTTGTACTTGCTTGTGATGTGTGCAAACAATGTAAATCGGAGAGTGTAGCCTATCCAGGGCTTCTACAACCCTTGGACGTTCCTGAAAGGCCATGGAGTCAAATTACCATGGACTTCATTGAGGCATTGCCAAATGTAGAAGGCAAGAGTGTAATATGGGTGATAGTGGACAGGATGACTAAATTCAGTCATTTCATTGCCCTCAAACACCCATATACAGCAGAAGGATTAGCTGAAATCTTCCTGAATCAGATTTACAAATTGCATGGGTTCCCAGAAACAATAATAAGTGACAGAGATGTGGTTTTTCAAAGTGCATTTTGGAAATCCCTCTTCAAATTGGCTGGAGTTCAATTGAATATGAGTACAGCTCATCATCCACAGACGGATGGGCAAAGTGAGAGAGTCAATAAGTGCCTAGAAACTTATTTGAGGTGTATGTCTTACCTAAGGCCTAATAAATGGGTTAAATGGTTAGCTCTAGCAGAATGGTGGCACAACACCAACTACCACCAATCCATAAAAATGACTCCTTTCGAAGCTCTCTACGGCTACAAACCCGCACAACTGGGGTTGGGACCTTATTTAGAAGGGAACTCGGGGGAAGCTGGAGATTTACTCATGGAAAGGCAAAGGATGATACAGATATTAAAGGAAAATTTACAGTCCGCGATGAATCGAATGAAGCTCTATGCGGACAAACATAGAACGGAAAGGACATTTGAAGTGGGGGATTCAGTTTTTGTTAGAATGCAGCCATTCCGGAATGCTCCAGATCAACTCAGAAAGCAAACGAAATTATTAGTGAAATACTTTGGCCCTTACCAAATTACAGAGAAAATAGGTGAAGTGGCTTACAGGTTGAAATTCCCTATCGGGTGCCGACTACACCCGGTATTTCACGTTTCCCAATTAAAGAAGCAAATAAAAAACAAATACACACCTCAAGCACAATTACCAGAAATAAACGAAGAGGGAATAACCATCGTCATACCTCTGGCAATATTGAGCTGTTGAATAGTGAATAAACGTAATAGAACGGTTAGCTAGGTTCTGGTCCAGTGGAGTAATTGTTCGCCGGAAACGACTACTTGGGAGGAGGCTGACGTGGTAAAAATCCATTTTCCGGATTTTGAGACTTGAGGACAAGTCAAATGTGGGAGGGGGCATTGTCGTGTTTGCTAAAACCACGACTTTGCCAACTTAACTAATAAAATAAATGGAACTGGGCTGCGAATGTTTTTACATTTTGGGCTGAAACTAGTTAATGGGCCAAATAATGGGAACGACCCACTTAAATAATTGTACTGATCTGGTCCCTTAAATTCTCTTGAGAAATTGAACGGTGGAGGGTGAAAAGTACACTGTCACTAATGGTTTTGGGAAGGCGAGAGTTTATTATGGAGAATTCTTCCATGGCAGAAGTCGTCGAGTTGTGAGGTATCCCTCTTATACCTTCGTCTTCAAGTTACATATATTAATCTTGTATTAAACTGTTCCATTGATTCCGCAGAAATGAAGAATTCACTCCCTGTTTTTGCAATCCCTTCCTGAGTGTATTCCTGAGAGAAAGCGATCGTGAGTATTAGTTGTCTTCTTCGATTAAACACTTAAACCATTATCCGCTACTCATTAAATATACCTATCATACCCAGGTGATCGACGATGGCAACTACTAATTACTCTGTCGGGCGATTTCTCATGCTGAGTTATTGGTTGATTATGTTGATTTGAGATCCTACGTGTTAGCTTAATTATTATTAGCTGTAGCTTTCATATTCTTGTTGGCTGGATTTGGATATCGTGCGATTGTGTGATAGTTGAGAATTAGCTTGTAATTCTCTATTTTTCTTGTTGAATTAAGAATATTGGGCTCAGGTCTTTACAGTTCCAGACTGCAAAAACTTAGTGATTGGCTGCATTGGCTATATATTAACCAAACCATGCAAGAGCGTGTTCAAACCCTAAAATAGTCATTTATCTTTAACCAAATAAGGAAACCCTGATGCTATCTCCTCCAACGGATAGTTTTTCAAGAGTGACCTTGGTGAGTTTCCTTTAAATACTAGTGACCTTCACCATTGCAAGGTTACGAGAAATCAAGCAACTCCAGAGCTCATTTGTATTCTTGCATTTGTTGAAGCACTCGAAAACCCTAAGATTTCTCAAGTGTTTCACTTTGAAGAGAGCTCATTTACTAAGCCTAGATTCAAGCAGATATCCAAAGCTTAGTTAGAGATATCCTAGTCTTTTTTCCTTGTGTTCTAAATTGTAAAAGGATATCTCATCTTAGTTGGAAACAAACCAAACTCAAACCCTATTGTTTAGGTAGTTTGTGTGAGTGTTTGTTGGAAAGTAAGAGTTGTAAAGAGTTAGAAAGCTGCAGTTGAGTTCAGCCTGAGAAGTTAGTAAGCTGCTTGTTTCAGTCTGAAAGCTTGTGTGTGTTTGAGTTAGTAAGCTGCAGTGTAGTTCAGCCTGAAAACTCATAGAAGAAAGTTAGTAAGCTGCTGAGTTAGTCTACAAGCATGATATTCAGTCACAATATAACCTGGGGGTGTCATGTATACTTCCTCAGATAAATGACCATGCAAGAATGCATTATTCACATCATATTTATGAATGCACCAATTTCTAGAAACAACAATTGCAAGTAAAATTCTCACAGTAGTTATCTTTGTCATAGGAGAGAATGTATTAAAGTAATTAATCCCTTCCTCCTGTGTATAACCTTTGGCAACAAGACTTGCTTTATATATTTCAATACTTCCATCAGGTTTATACATTACCTTATAGACCCATTTACAACTAATGCAATGCTTGTTTTTAGGAAGAGGAACAACAGACCATGTATTTGTTCTTTTCCATGTATCTAATTCACTTTTCATTGCAGCAAACCAGTTCTCATTAGTACATGCTTGCTTATAAATTTTAGGTTCAAATATTTGTGAAATTGGTGCAGTGAAAGCTTTATGAGAATGGGACATATTGTTTGCAGAATGAAATCACAAATAGGATAAGGAGTGCTAAAGGAAAGAGTGTGATTAGCAGCACTGGTATCACTAGTATGTGTCAAAGTGTTGGGGAATAGGGTGCCCGGATCTATTCGAGTTGCAATTAAATATATCTTTAAATTATTTTAATTATTACTAGCATGAATTAATCCTATATTAATTCAAATAACAATTAAAAACCAACAACATCATGCGTACAATTAATTTCACGTAAATCCTACACATGCAGAATCTAGGAGTTACGCAAAACATACCTCTTGGAGTGACAACCGTTGAATAGATGGATCAACCCAAACACCTTCTCAAATATGTCCCACGTCCTTGCTTGTAATCCGATGGAAGGATTCTCACGAACAATTTTAACAAAGAAAAAATAAAAAAATATATTGCACTATTTATAGAGTAGAGAGGGGGTGAAAATTTTGTGCCCTAATAGGTTTATGGGAAATTTCTTTGCATCTTCCCAAGATACAACCTTGAATATATCTCATATATTCTATTTCCATAATAATCACAAAACATCTCTTCCTTCCTTATCTATAAAATTTTCGAAAAAATCAATGCACAAGAAACAAGATTTTATTTCTTGAATTTATGGGATAATCTTGTATTCCAAGAATACTTATCTCTTTCCATAAAATTTTTTCAAGAAAATCAAGAAAATATTTTCCTCTTCTTGTCCTATAATTTCCGAAAAATATAGAAAAATAAGGCAATAATATTTTCTTCTCCTTTTCATTAATTGGACTTATATTGGGCTATTTGAGGGGCCTTTAGGAGAATTAAGATTGGACCTCGAATGGGCTCTGAATTTCTAATATTGAGCCATATTATTCAGTCCATTAATATTAATTTATTCCACTATAAAATTAATATTGCACTATCCATCTTAATCCATATTACGATAATATGGCTCCCGGTTATTATTTCTTGTGTTTAAGATTATTTAGTCTATTAATTAATTTAGCCACTGAAAAGCTTTATATTAATTAATATATTTTTTCCTTGGAATAAAGACAGCTCAATATTATTATCCACACCGGAAACTAATTCCACTTGCAATATTTGGTATGATAAAACTTCTGAGCCCAAGGGGACAAATCATACAAGACTTTCCTTGTACACGTTGCTCTGTATTAAATCTTAGCAATTGTCATGTAATTAATAATATTGCCCAAAATGTAAAGTATAGAATCGCTATCTGACTCTAAATCCAAACCCATATCAAAGCAATAAATACTAATTATACACAATCCTATTTAAGTGACAGAGGTTAAGAAATCAATAACAACTGAGGTCTAATTCTTCATCCCATAAGTCAGTACGAAAGAATTTATCCTCTCTGTAGGTCCTCTTCAGCACACCACAATGTGCTAGTGCAATCTCTTAGTCAAGACAAGACAAGTCAAGACAAAGCAAATATTTGGTCTCGTGCACAACATTGCATACATGAGGTTTCCAACCGCCGACGCATATGGAATTCCCCTCATGTCATCCATCTCGTTTTGTGTCTTAGGACACATTTCTTTTGGCAGATGGATTCCATGTCTGAAGGGTAAGAAACCCTTCTTGGAATTCTGCATGCTGAATCGCTTCAAAATAGTATATATGTATGAAGCTTGGGATAAGCCAATGTTGGTCCCGGTGAAAAACCCATGAAATGCGGAAAATCATGTAATGCATGTAAAATTGGGGTGAGGAAACAGTGATACTAATTTTTCTTTTTAAACCAATGTGTTTTGCTTATAATCAAATGCATATGGCAAGTAAGAACATAAAGCAGTAAAGAACCCACGATTTTACAGTGGTTCGGACAACTCGTCCTACATCCACTCTTCCCTTCATGGGGCACCAACTTAACCAACAGATGTTTACCGAGTTCTCACTCAAACGAGACTTATCTCCCTCACGAGATTGCTTACCCTCCCTTTCGGGATTGCTTAGATGTTTACCGAGTTCTCACTCAAACGGGACTTATCTCCCTCACGGGATTGCCTACCCTCCCTTTCGGGATTGCTTAGATGTTTACCGAGTTCACACTCACCTACAAACTTAACCTATCAAACTGATTTGGGTAAGGTTTGTTTGGTTTCCAACTAGGTTGAAATTTTCCCTTACATTTGTTTAGCCTCAATGCTAAGGATGGGAAAATCTCTCTAAGCTTAGGATATTACATTTATGCTTAGATCTAGGGGAGCACACTCTTTGAATATATGCGTGTATTTCTTGTTCAGTGTTCTATGGTGGAAATGCTAGATGATTTGGCTTGATGGATGTTTCACGCATTTTTCCACACTTAATTTGATGGAAGAACTTGTATTTATAGTGTGGATTTGAATGTTACCGTTGGATGAAGTCACATTCAAATCCATACTATTCTGTAGCTTCTGGAGCTTTTTCAGGCTGGTTGTCTTCCTCTCATTGGTCCACGTCTGCTGAATCTAACTGCTATATTCTTCAGGATCTTCTGAGTCTTCAAGATTATCTGATCCTCAGTTTCTTCGAACTCAGGCTTCTTTGGACTCAGGATTCTTGATTCAGCAGACTTCTCTTCAGCGGACCTTGTCTGATCAGGCATACTGACACTCAGACTAACTGAGTTCAGCTCTTCTGACTTCAGACAATCTGACCCTCAGGTCACTTGCACTCAGGTTATCTGATCAGTATTCTGGTTCACAGTGAACATGTCTTCAGATGACTTATCTTTAGGTGACATCAGATCAGTACGCCTGTGTTTACTGTTCAGATCTTCTGACTCTTGACTTCTGATTTGGTCGCCTGATCTGGTATGCAGATTTCTGGTTTTCTGATATCTGATTTCTTCTCGCCTGATCTGATCAGCTCACCTGATCAGATCAGTATAGCATCAGGTCAGCATCTTAGTTTATCTGCATCAGATTAGTATACCAGGTTAGCATATCAGGTTAGTTGCATCAGGTTATCTTATCTGATCTTGATCACGTCTGATCTCGATCAGTCTCATCTGCTCCTCTTCTGATCTGCAACCTCCTCTTCTGATCTGGTCACTTCTGATCAGGTAACTTCTGATTCTTCTGATCAGCTGGCTTAGCTTATCTTTTCTTCTGATTTTCCTCAGCTCATCAGTTAACTCCGGAACTCATCTTACTCATCTGATTTCGATCAGTCTCGTCTGCAGCCTCGTCTAATCTCGATCATCTTCGTCTGATTTCGTGAGTTCCCCCTCAACTTGTTCTCTCGTTCCCCCTCAACTTGTTATTTGTAGATTATCTTCAAAAACACAAGTTGATAATGTTTTTGCATAATTCATCAAAACTAAAATATCCCAACAGCCAATCATCCTTTTCCTGCGATCTCGAGTGATCTTGATCCTTAGGATATGACCGGCTTCTCCTAAGTCCTTAATATCAAACTAATTTGAAAGCCACACCCTCACGTCTGACACCTTTACATCATTTTCGATTAGCAGAATATTGTCTACATATAGCACTAAGAATACCAATGTAGTTCCGTCACACTTTCTGTATACACAACTCTCGAACTCATTTTGATCGAAATCGTAGGATTTTATTACTTGATCAAAATATTGGTTCTAAGCTCGGGATACTTACTTAAGTCCATAGATGGACTTCTTAAGCTTGCAAACTAGATGCTCTTTGCCTTTCGCAATGAAGCCTTCGGGTTGGCGCATATAGATTTCCTCATCAAGACTTCCGTTTAGGAAAGCTGTCTTGACATCCATTTGCCAGATCTCAAAATCTAGATGTGCAGTTATCAACAAGAGAATGCGGATGGACTTCAGCATGGCTACAGGCGAAAAGGTTTCCTCATAATTGATCCCCTCTTTTTGAGTGTATCCTTTTGCTACAAGTCCAGCCTTAAAGGTCTCAACCTTTCCGTTCGGTCCCCTTTTTCTCTTGTAAACCCACTTGCATCTAATGGATTTTACCCCATTGAGTGGTTCGATGAGCTCCCACACTTGATTATGATCCATAGAACCCATCTCGGCTTTCATTGCAGTTTGCCAAGAATCTGCATCCTTGTCTTGGATCACCTCGTTGTAAGACCATGGGTCCAATTCTTCTCCTAAGATCAAGTCCGAAGACTCTCCTATACCTAAGAATCTCTCAGGTTGTCTAACAACCTCCCCACTAAACGAGGTTTTGTTCGTGTAGGTGTGACTTTTGGTATATCAACTTGTGTAGTTGGTGTTGGAGTTTGCCCTCATAATTCGTCTAAGGTAATCTCACTGTTGGGCTTCCAATTGTTCATATAGTCATCTTCCAAAAGTCTAAAGTGTGTACTTATTACAACTCTTTGATCGTTGGCACCATAGAACATATACCCTTTCGTTCCCTCGGGATACCCTATGACCAGCCTTAATTCCGAATGTGGGTCCAAATTACCGGCTTTCTTATCCAATACGTAAGTCGGACAACCCCAAATTCTCATGTGTCTTAGACTGGGCTTGCACCCGGTCTACTGTTCCTTTGAGGTTTTAGGAACCGATTTGGATGGTACCATGTTTAGAATGTAAGTCGTTGTTTTCAAAGCGTGTCGCCAAAATGACTTGGGAAGATCCTTAGAACTCATCATGAATCTTACCATTTCTAAAAGAATTTTGTTTCTTCATTCTGGTACCCCATTTTGTTGAGGGGTTTCGGGAGCAATTAATTGGGATACAATCCCTTTGTCTGATAAGTAGTTCAGGAAATCATCGCTGAGGTATTCCCCTCCACGATCAGATCATAGAAACTTGATACTCTTTTCCCTATGTTTTTCTGCTTCAGCCGTAAACGCTTTGAAGTTATCAAAGGTTTCGGACTTATGCTTCATGAGGAAAATGTATCCATATCTTGAGTAATCATCGATAAACATAACGAAATACTCATAACCTCCCCTTGCTTTGATTGACATAGGACCATATACATCAGTATGAACGATCTCTAACACTTCAGTGTCTCTATTCCCCTTGGCTCCAAATGCCCTCTTAGTCATCTTTGTTGGAATTTAGAGGCACGTAAACACGTAATACATGCGCAGCGGAAATTAAAGTTCACCAACAACGAACAGTTAATTGCATAATTAAATACGAGTAAACGTAAATAGAATTCTTACAGCAATTCGTACACGGATTCCTCAACTATGGTATCCACGTAACAGTCGTTTACTAACTTGCATAGATCTGCCAGCTTTGAATCCCCGAGATGAATTTGCTAGGAAAATTCTAACTTAGAGATTTTATGGAGAAAATATGAACTCCCGTATTATGAATTCCCAAGAGCTCATTTATATAGGAGAGACCCAGCTTAAATCTTAAGCTAACCTTTATTAGGAAAAATCCCTAATAAAATAAATCTTTTAGATTTATTTCCCACATATAAATCTCTACGGATTTAAATTCCATATATGACAAATCTTTACGATTTATTTTAATATATATTAAATCCTATAATAATATTCCAAATATTATTATTGGGAATTCTTATTTAATTAAATCCAATTTAATTAAACATTAATAATAATTAATTCCAAATTAATCTATTATTAATTACTTCTCCATAAATTAAATATTAAATCTAATGTAACATTTAATCAACCAACTATAATTAGTAAACAACCATTACTTGTTGTGTGACCCATAGGCCCTCATATATCGAGCGATTAGTCAAACTAATGGTCTTAATTGAACCCTAGACAATAAATCAGACATTTTCAATATATGAGGTACGTTGCGAGGAAATGTGCAACTACCTGTAACTGAAACATGGGCTATTACGATTTCCTCATTTCATTCACGAATACTCGATTAATCCTTGAACATGATGAAATGTCTATTCAAATAACTTAATCAATTTATCTCAAATCACTAATTGATCATGTATGTCACACTTAGCCACAAAGTCTAAGTTAACGTGCATCGGCCGATGACTTTGATCCAATTATGATGAGAAGATGAGTATTCTCTCTAAATCCACTTTGAGGAATGAATCCTATTCTTGGCTCAACTACCACGCAAATGTACTTCGTGATGAACCCAATCCAAGCCATATTTACCCATGGTTAGGGTGCAAGCGTCGGTCATGGTCAAAGTTCATCATCCCACACATGTCGTGAGTATTGACCTCAAGTCAAAGGAGTATCGCATCGCTCCCACTAACCGAGACACCCGTAGACACATATAGTGGAAATACATCAAACGGTTTCTCGGATGGGTATATCAATACCCTCTAAGGTATTTGTGCATCCATCATGAGATACTTAATATCTCGTAGTAAGTGAGATCTTACTACACTCTCCAGGAGTATGATGCAGATCGCACACCAATCTCCATTGTATCATCAATATCCCATTCTTGATGATCCTTGTTTGGGGTTGTTTGAGAATCATGCTTAAGTCGTCTGAGTTCTCACAACGTCAATGACAGCAATGACTCATGGGAACACTTGTATGAATAAATGCAAACAATCAAACATAATATTCAAACAAGTGTATTGCCATACATTAATATCAAGTGAACTATAATATTAAATCAAACTGAATATCATCGAGTATTATGTCCTTACAATAGATTATCTCTAGGACACTAACACTAACAATCTCCCACTTGTACTAGAGTCAATCACCTACATGTGTAACCCCTAGACCGTCAAATGTCTAGTGTGTACATAAACACTCAGTGTTTTGGTGAAATGATCTTCCAAATTAAAATATGTGGGAATACATTTTAATTTCATTTTTCCTATCCTTATGATCTATCGGATCAAATGATAAGCCTGGTACTGCTTGTCGATCTCGATTCCTTTGCTTGCGCAATCGCACCAACGTTGTCTCAATACAAGTTTATTAGACAACTGGCACTCAGAACTACCCCTAGTTCTCTTAAGGACTATAAAATCCAGACAGCCTCCTTGAGGCTTCTGATACAACAATGTACTTAGCTTCGGTTGTTGAATCTGTGGTTGTCTCTTGCTTGGAACTATTCCAATTGACCGTCTCATCATTGAGAGTGAAACGTAACCTGACTGTGATTTGTAATCATCACAGTCAGATTGAAACTTGCGTCAACATAACCAGTCACTACTAGTTCTGACTTTCCACCATAGACAAGGAGACATTCTTTAGTTCGTCTGAGATACTTCAGAATGGTTTTGACAGCAATCCAGTGAGACTCACCTGGATTCTGTTGGTATCTACCAGTGATGTTGATACCGTAGTCCACGTTTGGCCTAGTGCAAGTCATGGCGTACATGATTGATCCAATTGCAGATGCATATGAGACATCTTTCATGTGCTTGATATCAACTTCACTAGAAGGACAATCCTTCTTTGACAGTTTTATCCCATGACTTGCCGGTGGAGACCCTCTCTTAGAGTTCTCTATCGCAAGACGCTTCAACACCTTGTCTATATAGGTGGACTATGACAGCCTCAACATCCTCTTGGATCTATCCCTGTGGATCTTGATACCTAAGATTTAGCAGGCTTCACCAAGACCCTTCATCATGAAGGTCTTTAACAACAAATCTTTAACAGACTGCATTAACGGGATATTGTTTCCCAAAATCACTATGTCATCGACATACACGATTATGAAAACAATATTCTTCCCGCAACGTTTACAATAAATGCAAGGATCTTCCGAATTTCTGATGAAGTCAAAAAAACTTGATAGCTTCATCAAATCGGATATTCCAACTCCTAGAAGCTTGCTTCAATCCATAAATGGATATATTTAGCTTGCATACTAGATGTGAATTTGGCTTAGATGTAAAACCTTTCGGTTGAGTCATAAACACTTCCTTATCAATGTTTCCATTGAGGAAAGCTGTTTTGACATCCATCTGTCAAATCTCATAATCATAGGGTGCTGCTATCGCAAGTAAAATTCGAATGGACTTGATCTTTGCAAATGATGAGAAGGTCTTATCATAGTCAATGCCTTCGCGTTGACTATAACCCTTCGCCACCAACCTAACTTTGTAGGTTTGTACTTTGACATTTGCATCGGTCTCTCACTTGAGGATCCATTTGCAACATATGGGTCTAACCCCTTTAGGCAACTCAACCAAGTCCTAGACTTGATTGATGTACATCGAGTCCATCTCGGATTTCATGGCTTCATGCCACTTCCCTGAACCAATATCTAATATTGCTTCAGAATAAGTATTAGGATCGTCCTTATCCGGTATGTCCACATTATCGAGTTCCTCCAAGAGGTAACCGTATCTAATGGGAAATTATGATTCCTAATTGACTTACGGAGCTGTGGTTGTGCAGGCTGTGCATTCTGATCGTGAAAATTTTGTGGTGCATCAATTTCATCAATGTCCAGAGAGTCCACAAGAGCTACACTTTCAGATGCCTCTTGGGCGGGAGTTAGAACTATATTGTTCTCATTCAGCCCACTTGGAAGTTCTTGCATAGGCAAGCCAACTCCAATTATGCTCCCACTGGCTGAAAGACGATCACCTAGTGAAAGACTCCCACCATGAAAGTTGTTGAATGCTCCCACTGATTTCTTGTCATGTTGCTTTGACAAGATATCAGTCTCTTTGTTAATTTGTGGTTCTTGAATTTCTTCAAGTTCTATCGGCTTACGACCTTATTCCTTAAAGACATAGTCTTTTTCGAGGAACTTGGTCTGCCTAGAAACAATCACTGATTATTTCTCAGGTAGATAGAAGTAATATCCTTTAGTTTCCTTATGATATCCCACAAAGTAACCCTTTTCACCTTTGGATTCAAACTTGTTGGTAAGCATCGTTTTCACAATCACGGGGCAACCCCATGTTTGATATGTGTAAAAGTTGGCTTCTTACCACACCATAGTTCATATGGTGTATGCTCAATCGATTTAGATGGAATCCTATTCAGAATGTAAATTGAGGTTTGTAACGCGTATCCCATAAGAATATCGGAAGAGAGGAAAAGCTCATCATGGACCTTACCATGTCTGACAGGGTTCGGTTTCTTCTCTCAGACACACCATTCATTTGAGGTGTTCCGGGAGGAGTCCATTGTGACTGGATTCCATGTAACTTCAAGTAATCAATGAATTCATGGCTAAGGTATTCACCTCCTCGATCTGATCGAAGAGTCTTGATATTCTTACCAAGTTACTTCTCTACTTCAACTTTAAACTCTTTGAATTTCTCAAAAGATTCGAATTTGTGTGTCATAAGATACACGTATCAGTGTCTTGAGAAATCATCAGTAAAAGTGATGAAGTATCCGAAGTGACCCTAGCTAGAGTGGACAATGGTCCACAAACATCGTTGTAGATCAACTCTAGAACTTCTTTGGCAAGCACCCCTTTCCCAGAAAAGGGTTTGTTGATCATCTAGCCCATGAGATAAGATTCACAATCTCTGTAAGACTCACAGTCGAATGGGGTTAAGTAGTCTAACTTTCTTAACCTTGCAATTCTTTTCTAGTTTACATGATCAAGTCTACAATGCCACAAGTAAGTCGGGTTTTCATGATTACTAAGTTTGAGTCTTTTATTTTGTATATTAAGAACATTATATCCACAGTGCAACAAGTATAAACCATTCACCATAGGGGCATTCCTATAAACCATACCATTCAACGTGAGATAACAATTATTATCACTAAAATGGAAGGAATAACCCTCAATGTCTAACATAGGAATGAAAATAATGTTGCGAGTAATAGGAAGAACTAGATGACAATCATTAAGTTCTAATCTAAAACCAAAGGGTAAGTCTAACACATAAGTCCCCACACGTTCAGGAGCAACTATTGCTCCGTTCCCACGTGTAAGATGACTTCACCCGCCCTAATTGTCCTATGACATATGAGCCCTTTCACATTAGTGCAAATGTGAGAGCCATATACGGTATCCAATACCAAGCATTTAGCGTTATTAGTGAATATGTCTATCTTAATAACAAACATACATGTTCTAGTGCCAGAAGCACCCAATGCCTTCCTTTTAGCAACCAGAACCTTATAGTCCTTCTTCCAGTGCCCTCTTATACTTATAGTAGAGGCACACATCCGCTCCTTCTTTTGAACACCATCTTAGTGATAATGAACTCAAAAGTCTTGAGCACGTTGTGAAGTTCAGGCATGGTCGCATCCGTCTTGTTCATATTGTAGTTCACAATGAAGCTAAAATATGAATCCGAGAGCGACTAGAGGATAGCACAAATGAAAACGTTGGTCTCTTAGCTCAAAGCCTAAATTACCAAGTTTATCAATTAGGCCTATCATCTTAAGCACATGAGGTGAAATCTTCTCTCCTTTAGCTAACCGACATCTGAACAGATCTCTTATCACTTCATAAATCTCAGAATGAGATTCAGAATCAAAGAGATCCTTCAGATGCTTGAACATTTAGAAAAGACCCATTTTCTCATGTTGCCTTAAGCGATTCAGGAGTCATGCCGAGCAACATCACACACTGCGTCTGGGAAGCATCCTTTTGATGCTTCTTTTGAGCAGCTACGTCAAATGTGGCTGCCTCAGAGTAACAGCTGCAAGGGTAACCAGGGATAGACGTGTCCAACACGTACTCAATATTTTCTTGCCTTAGCACCAAACACATGTTTCGGTGCCAGTCCAGAAAATTTGGCCTAGCCAATTTTGTTTGTTTTCAAAACACATCTCAATAACAGTTATACACTTCAACTAACCAAGAGAAATAAAATAAAACGAGAATTAAAACACATAATTCCTATGATCAATATTCAGCAATCAAAATAAATGTGGCCTTTCTTTAGTGTTTATTTTGTCTCCATTATTTTCACATACTCAACGACCTCATCGGAAGAGTACAAATTTATATCAAATATAAATTGTAATGGACTAGGATCCACATTTCTACTATCATGATCCCTGCTTTGGCTGAATATCACAATAGCATAACTGGTAGGTCTCCAAACAAATTGCAAAACTGCAACTCCTAGTTGATTGAACCTAGTTCAATCGGATGTCCCCTAACTTTCGTTTCCCTGCTTTGGCTGGTGAAACAAAGTTAAGTTGGTTTATAACCATCAAGCGGCGACACTATGTGTCCCTATAAAAGTCCCATTGAATGTAGATCCGAGCAAAAGACTTTGGTCTTAAATGCCCATTGGAACGTAATCTCTGGTTTACTTTTAATTTCAATGGAAGACATCGTTTCAATTTAATGAAAAATCATATTTTAGTGAGGAACGTTTTAAAGGCGGGGTATTAATTGCTTAATCGAGATCCAACATGTTAATCTACATCACATTTAAGCAATTATTGGGCGCCGCATACCCAAACATGATTTACACGGACTAACATTTATATGGACGCTGTCTACCCAAATAATTAATACGGTCCGACAATTATTGGGTGCCGCCTACCCAAACAATTATAATGCGGACTATAAATGAGTTAACAGAATATAAGACACGTTAACCAAGTGGAAATTAATAACTCGTTTAATTCTTTAAACCATAATTTTAAAATCCAATTTTAAAATAAATTTAATAATTAAATTCATTATTAATATTAACTTTTATTTAATCCAATTAATTATTTGGTCCAACCATTATCTAATTTTAAATTAATCCATATTAATTTCCAAAATCAGATTTTAATATTATTTGTTAAGGGCTCATGTGCAAATTTTTAAAATTGCACGGAAGGGCCTGTCCAAAATCCAATTTCAGAACAGTCCTTCCACTCATCATCGCCCGGTTTCCAAAACCGTTTCCAATCGGGACAACCAACATTAATCAAACGTCCAATAATTCATCACATTTCATTAGAATTATTCCAAACAATTCACAAAATTGTTCCAACTATTACGGTTCAATTAATCACAGTTTCAATATTTCCAAATATCCCAATCGAATTTAATAGGCAATGAATCAGACGGCAAGAACCCAGAAAACGAAACAACTCAAAGTCGACTTGTGCGACAAGCGCGCGTGAGTTGCCGTCGCCGCTAGGCGCGTGCGGACGACTCTTCGCCGCAAATGGCACAGAGGGACGCACGCGGAGCCGCGACCCCTTCGAACTGGGTCAGAGCAGAGGCAGCCAAGCAAGAGAACGATCGATTCGGTGGTGCACCGCCTTGAATCGAGTCGAAACAGGGAAGAGCCACCACGAATCGAAGTAAATCGAGGAGCATCGCCCTGAGATGATACGAAACGGTGGCGCTCCGCCGTGAATCGAGTCAAATTAGAGAACATCACCACGAGGCGTGAGTGACCGCGACCAAGACGAGACGAAACAGGGGAGAGCCACAGCGAGTCATGACGAAGGCGAGCGCGCAGCCGCGGATCCAATCCGCCGACACGGCGGTGTGGGCTTGCGCGACCAATGCGAGTTGCGGCACAAGGCCGCCTATTCGAGCGTCGTCGCGGGTCGCCCGCAGAGCTGGGATGTGCACATCAGGGAGGCCGAGAGGCGATGGATTTTACCCAGAAAACCCTAAGCCGCTTTGGTGAAGAAGACGAACCCACAAATAAAAGGGGTGTGTTTATCTAATAAACATGCCCCAACAATTAGCAATGTTATTTGGTGCGGTCAAAACAAGAATGACTGTACCACCAATTTATAAAAAAAAAATTATAAATTAAACAATTATGCAACTATACAAGAGTCTGATCTTTATGATAAAAGATCGTTGGAATTTAGAAAAGACGTAAACATGTCGTACACGCTAGAATGGAAATTAAAGTTTCACCAACAAATCTAACATTTAATTGTATAATTAAATACTGAGTAAACGTAAAACAAAATTCTTCACAGAATTGCACACGGATTCCTCAACTATGGATCCACGCATGTAATGCTTCTTAACTTGCACAGATCTGCCAAATGTTGAATCCCCGAGATGAATTTGCTTTAGAAAATTCTAACTTAGAGATTTTATAGAAAAATATGAACTCCCATATTATGAATTAAACTCGTGTATATATATGGCAGACTAGAAATTAAATCTTAAAATTAACATTTATTAGGAAAAAATCCCTAATAAAATAAATCTCTTAGATTTATTGTTCATATATAAATCTCTACTTGATTTAAATTCCATATATGACAAATGCATTTATTTATTTCCATATATATTAAATCCTAATATTCCAAATATTATTATTGGGAATTCTTATTTATTAAATCCAATTTAATTAAACATTAACAATAATTAATTCCAAATTAATCTATTATTAATTACTTCTCCATAAATTAAATATTAAATCTAATTTAACATTTAATCAACAAACTATAATTAGTAAACAACCATTACTTGTTGTGTGACCCAGCCCTCATATATCGGCGATTAGTCGAACTAATTAATGCTTAATTGAACCCTGACAATAAATCGACATTCTCAATATATGATAGACGTTGCGAAAAATGTGCAACTACACAGAATCGAAATATGGGCTATTACGATTTCCTCCTTTCATTCACGAATACTCGATTAAGCCTTGAACATGATGAAGTGTCTATTCAAATAGCTTAATCAATTTATCTCAAATCACTAATTGATCATGTATGTCACACTTAGCCACAAAGTCTAAGTTGTCGTGCATCGGCTGATGACTTTGATCCAATTATGATGAGAAGATGAGTATTCTCTCTAAATCCACTTTGAGGAATGAATCCTATTCTTGCTCAACTACCACGCGCATTATCTGTGCCGTGATGAACCCAATCCAAGCATATCTACCCATGGTTAGGGTCTGCAGCGTCGGTCATGGTCAAAGTTCATCATCCCACACATGTCGTGCGTATTGACCTCAAGTCAAAGGAGTATCGCATCGCTCCCACTAACCGAGATACTCGTAGATACATATAGTGGAAATAAATCAAACGGTTTCTCGGGTGGGTATACCAATACCCTCTAAGGTATTTGTGCATCCATCATGAGATACATAGTATCTCATAGTAAGTGATATCTTACTACACTCTCCAAGAAGATGATGATCATCGCACACCAATCTCCATTGTATCATCAATATCCCATTCTTGATGATCCTTGATCGGGGCTGTTTGAGAATCATGCTTAAGTCATTTGAGTTCTCACAACCTCAATGACAACAATGACTCATGGGAACACTTGTATGAATAAATGCAAACAATCAAACATAATATTGAAACAAGTGTATTGCCATACATTAATATCAAGTGAACTATAATATTAAATCAAACTGAATATCATCGAATATTATGTCCTTACAATAGATTGTCTCTAGGACACTAACACCAACAATCTTACCCTCTAAACAAGATTCGCAAGTTGGAAACAGTTCAACCCTGAGAGATTCCAATGATCCGTCTTGTACCAACCTTTCAATCATTTTTAGATTAAAATGACCTAATCTTAGATGCCATAGAAGTGTCTCGTTCATGTCTGAAGAATGCTTTCTTTTATGCAAAACAGTCGATGTGTTATAGGATGCATTTTGTGAGTGGTGTGAATAGTTAATAGTGTAGAGATTGTTTGACAACGTTCCATGACAGATAAACAGATCACTTTGAAAAAAAGTAACGTGTTTAGAAAAAGAAACTGAATATCCATCCATAAAAAGTTTAAAACCGAAATAAGATTCTTTCTAAAACTAGGAACATAAAGAACATCTCTCAAAACTAAAACTCTATCTTCAAAAGATAGCTTCACTTCTCCCACTGCTTCAGCTGCCACTCTCGTAGCATCACCCAATGTGATGAGGATCTCACTCCCACTAAGTTGTCTGGTTAGCTAGAACCCCTGTAAAGTGAAACAAACATGATCAGTGGCTCATGTATCCACTACCCACGAATGGGAAGCATACGCCGCTAAACAAGTTTCAACAACTAGTGCATGAGAATTACCTTTCTTTTCATCCCTCTTGGGCTTGGAATGGGTTGTCCTCTAATGTCCTTTCTCACAGCACTTGAAACACTTCCCCTTAGCAATCTTCTTGACACCATCCCCTTGGTTCACCTTTGCTTTGCCCTTGGCAGTGCTTGAGTTGACTTGGTTTTGGCCTTTTGCCTTCTTCTTCTTCTTACTGTTGGGATAACACATGCCAGGATCTATCGGGATGACCTCATAAACACAAATTTAAATTAACAATTATTACTAGCATGAATTTACCTAAGTGAATTCAAATAATAATCAATCCAACAACAACATGCAAATAATATTTCACGTAAAAGATCCCAGCATGCTGAATTTCTAGGAGTTTACGTAAACTTACCCATTGGAGAGACGATCTGAGACAGACAAGATCAAGTATCTGGATACCCACCAAAAGTCCTTCTCAAGTATTCCCAAGTCCTCGTCCAATAACCCCGGTGGAAGGTTCTCCAATGAACGATTTATAAAACAAAGGAAAATAAAAATATTGTTGCACCACCTTTGTGAATTTCTAATATTTCCAACGCATGGAACTGTAGGGGATGGAAAAATTCATCCCCTTATTTATATAGAGGGGGGGGGGGAACGAAATTTTGGACTCAAAATAAGGTTAGGAAAGTTCTTTTCTTGATCTCCAAGAAATCTTGAATATATCTCATATATTCTTCTTTCCATGTGTATTTTTTCCACAAAAAATCTCACACCCTTATTTAGCCAAATTTTCGAAAATAATAGGGGATCTTTCAAGAATGAATCTTTCTTGAATTTATGAGATATTCTTGTATTCCTAGAATACATATCTTTTTTCATAAAAATATTTCCAAGAAAATCAAGAAAATCCTTCTTCCTATTATTTCTCTATATATTTCAAAAATTACCATTAAAGAAACCAAGTGGGAGATTTCTTGAATTTATGGGATAATCTTGTATTCTAAGAATACTTATCTCCTTTCCATAAAATCTTTTCAAGAAAATTATTCTCCCTCTTTTTCTTTAATATTTTCGAAAAAATAAGGAGGAAATAATGCAATAATAATTTATTTTATTTTAAGCACATTTTATTTATTGAACTTTAATTGGGCTACTTGAGGGGCCTTTAGGAGAATTAAGATGGACCTTCCAATGGGCTTCTGAATTCCAATATTGAGCCACAATATAATTCAGCCCATTAATATTAATTATTGCCACTATATAATTAATATTGCACTATCCAACTTAACACATATTACAGTAATATGGCTCCCGGTTATTATTTCCCGAGTTTAAGATTATTTAGTCCATTAATTAATTGCCCAAGATATAGGGTATCGAAATCGCAATGATTCTCTTCCCTTTTATAAGTCAAAGCAATAACTACTAATCACACACAGTCCTTATTAAGTGACAGAGATTAAGAAATCAACAACCACTGAGGTCTAACTCTTCATCCCTTAAGTCAGTGTGAATTAGTTTATCCTCTCTACAGGTCCGCTTCAGCGCATCGAATGCACTAGTGTAATTTCTTGGTCAAGACAAGCCAATCTGAGCCTTACACATCAACTTCTACCAATAGATTGTTCGGATCTATCTAAGTTGTGAAACACGCACTCGTTTACAAGGCACTGTTAACGTGATCTTCTGTGATCTGGTATCACCAAGTTTACTACAATGTAACGCGTGCTATGAACGGTTTGCGATAAATATATATAACATTCAATCATATTTAAAGCAACAGTGATAAAAAATTTATTTCAGTAAATAAGTGTTTAATACATAGGTTATACAAAGTAAAAACATACTTTCACGTATAACCCCAACACTTACCACCATTTGGCCTAGAAGAAGTAGAAGGGCCGATTGCCACCAAGGCTTGGTGCTGGTGCTCCATTATCTTCTCAGTCGAATCTAGAGCTTGCATTAGATCATGCAAAGTGTACTCCTGATCGCTCATCAGGTAGTCCAGATAAAATTTATCAAAGCTCGATTTTAGTTTCGAGATCACACTCAGCGCCTAGAACCTCAAGCTTGTTAAGGTGAGCCATCATCTGGAGAACGTGATCCCTCACGGGAGTTCCCTCCACCATTTCTTGCGACAACATATCTTGCATAGTGACATGCCTAGCTGTACGGTTCTGATGTTGAAACATCGCTTTAAGACTTAGCATAATTTTCGCAGCAGTTCCAATGTTCTGGTATTGGTGTTGTAACACATCCGACGTTGAGGCCAGGATGGTGCACTTAGCCATTTCATTGGAATGCTCCCAATCATTATACTGTTTAATCCACTTGTGTTGTTGTTCATTTAGGACAATAGATAATTTTCGATTCCAATCGACAAAGTTTTCACCAGTCAATTGATCATCTTTCAGTATATTAAACAGTGGATTAAAAGGTTGCGACATGCTGAACTGAAAATAAACATACATTTTGTGTTAATATCCGGATTAAGCACAAAATTTATCACATAATTCGATCACATGTAACATATCAAAATCTCAAAAGAATATGAACATGCATCATCCAACATCTTAAAATAGTTTAAATAGGTCACGTGGGGTGATCTATCTATTTAAACACATTTAAGCAGGTTACAAACAAAGACAGTTACAAACCTTTAATTCAAAATTAATAGTTGGCTCCCACTTGACCATATAAAATTAACAGGGACTTCTGAGAAGTATATGCATATCAATTTTATACTTAAGTAATAACCATGATTAAATACAAAATTATTACTTCGTTTTGAACAAGCCTCGTGGGGAGGGTCATTGTCGCCACTAATAATAATTCATAATCATCCGTTAGGAATTTATTCATGTGATAACTATCTTTTGACCGTTCCGTGGGGGGAAATTTCTCCAAAAGATTTCACAAATAAATAAATCATGGAGGTCAAAATTAATTTGATTTTTCAAAAAACTAAATAAATTATTTAAAACATACTTCATAATTTTTGAGGTTGAGATTTTCACATATAATTTCTCATGCAAACACAAATTAAACAGAAGAATATGAAAAAGCACATATCAAGACAAAACAAAAATTAAACAAATTGGGCACCAATTATTCAATTGTCATGGTTTAATTTTCTCGTCTTGGTGTTGAAGAAATACCGTCTTGAATTTCTCCCACTCGTTCGTCTCGTTTTGCCACGCCATGCTACGCCCGTCGTTCGGCTACGTCGAACAGCACGCATCCCAGCCGGCCATCTCGACCAGGAGCTCGAGCCCATGCGCGTCGCCCTGCGGGACTCGGTAGTGTCGCGTGCCTCGTGCGTGCACGCCCAGCGTCGTGTGCTTCTGCCCGCCTTCACGCGTCCCTGCGCATGCCGTGCGCGTGCTTGCCCAGCTGATCCCACCTGGTGCTCAGCCCACGGCCGCACCCCGTGCCTGTGCGTGCCTGCCAGCATCCGCATTGCGCTCGTTCCTCCCTTGGCATGTTTCGCGCGACGCACGGTTCTGGATCCGTCTTCAATTCCTCATCTTCGTCTTCGATTCAGTTACAATTTAATTAACGTAAAATAAAAAAAACCTTAAATCAAGACTAGTCTATTACATTGAACAAATAAAAAAAGCCTAATCCACTCGTAGATTTTCTCACGATAAAAACAAATCTAAACGAGTCAAATTAAAAACAATTCATACGCATGAACATAAGTAAACATTAAATACCATGACAATTGGATACTTGCAAAAAAGATCTAGCAATTCTACTCTCCAATTTCAAATTTAATGGTCAACAATTTAAATCACAGAGCTCGAAACCGAAGCTCTGATACCAGTTGTTGGGGAATAAGTGCCCGGATCTATTCGAGTTGCAATTAAATACATATTTAAATTATTTCAATTATTACTAGCATGAATTAATCTTATATTAATTCAAATATCAATTAAAAGCCAACAACATCATGCGTACAATTAATTTCACGTAAGTCCTACACATGTGGAATCTAGGAGTTACGCGAAACATATCTCTTGGAGTGACAACCGTTGAGTAGATGGATCAACCCAAACACCTTCTCAAATATGTCCCACATCCTTGCTCGTAATTCGGTGGAAGGATTCTCACGAACAATTTTAACAAAGGAGAAAATAAAAATATATATTGCACCACCTTTGTGGATTTCTAATTTTTCCAAGACTGGAATTGTGTTGGGGATGAAGAAATCATCCCCTATTTATAGAGTAGGGAGGGGGTGAAAATTTTGTGCCCTAATAGGGTTATGGGTGAAAGCGTGCGACACGGGGTTGTGTTTAGTAAAATCAGAGTAATGTTACACTGAATGTTGTAACACTCAAAGTAACAATTAAAAGACAAAAACTACGGAAGACTCGGAAACACAACACACAAAATTAATAAGACTTTGCACAATCTATATCAATATAGATTGGGATGTCTTATGGCCGAAATCACTATTTATCAAAATAATGAATACAAAGAAAATCACAAATTGAATCCTCTTGAAACAAGATCAAGCATATGATCTAAAGGCTAGGTGTATCTCTACACTACCAAAAGTGACTTGTTCTATGTGTATGAAACTATCTAACACCGAGACTAACATTCCACACAAAATAAATCTAGCACCAACTCGAGGTATTGTAAACCCTACAATTACTCTTTATGGTAAAATAACTCCACAACAACGACCCTATCACTCTGGATGCACTCACGCACTCTACATTTGATGCTTGGTTGTTGCTTTGACTAAACAACACACGATTAATGGCAATGTTCGGCACTTGATGTGAACATCAAGGTCTTCTATTTATAGACTTCGTGTAGCTTTACTAGAGTCTCCTTGAAGGATCTGGAAACTCTTCCATCCACTCTCCCATGATCTTTGTAACTGCCCCAGTTAGTGGGTTCTTCAATCTTCTGAAAATAGCCGCATGATCTAGTCTCTTCTACTCGATTCTTGAAGCTTGTGGAACCTTCTGAAATCTTGCAGAACAACCTAGATCGTCAACCTGCAGTCAACAACATCAAAGACAACATTGAACATAGAAATATTATTGGTTAAAAAGAAAGGACGAATACTGATGTTGTAAACAATGTTGTAACATCGGTTGTAACGTCAACAATCTCCCCCATTCGATCTTTCTGCTACAACACACCTGAAATACCAAATACATAAGGTATTGTGCATGATAGAGCTCATAATCATATCAGCTGCACTACTGAGTATCAAACAATTTTGTAGCTATCAAGAATCGAATAAACATCATCAAACAATTTCATTTGTTTGAGAAACTTCAATTTGTAGAAAAACTTGTCTGAGCATAACGTAAAACATATCAGAGCATATGTATATTACATTGATACTCATCAGAGCAAGATGTAAGAACATCTCAGAGTAAGGGAAGATGATACAAGTACAATATGTATCAATCCTTAAGCCTGCAGACAAAGTAGAACATATATTACTTGAACATATTTCCACCAATCATCAAGGAAATATAGTAGAGCTGTCAGGAAGAAAGTTAACAGATCATACTGAACAATCTACACAAATTACTCTTTTTCCAAAACACAAGGTAAGATTATCAAAGCAATGAAAACAAGGATATCAGAGCAAAGATACAGAAACATCTTAACCTAAAACAAAATATGACTATCAAAATATATTAATCTACAATACTCAAAATGGACAGAATATCAGAGCATCAACACTAATATTCACCAACAAGCAAAACCTACCAACTATTGTTCAATAAATACATAACCAAATGAACAGAGTCTAGTAAATAACTTGTAAAAACAGAAATAAGATCATGTGAATAAAGAAGAACAAACAAAGAGAGTTGGAGGTGATCAAACTGAAATAATCAGCTGCAACATCACCAAGTCCTGCACATGCTCCCCCTCAACTTGTTCTTAACTCCCCCTATCTTCATGATCCCAAATCAAACTCCCCCATTCAACCATCATGGGAGATCACCATAGAGTTCATCTATGATATCATCAATGTCAGCTTCATCATTATCATCACCTTGTTCAGCAGCTTGTTCAACCGGAGGATCTAGCTCATCTTCTTCATGCACAACACCTGGAACAACCTCAGAAGCTTCTTCAGCAACAGGAACATCAGTAGCAACTTCAGGAGCATCAGGTGCTACTCCACCTGGTGGAGCAGAAAGCAACCTCTCCCAGAAGCTTTTCATGACATTCAGCTCAGCAATCTGATCCTGCAAATTCTCAATTTGCTGAAGTATGAAATCCCTGTGAATAGTAACAGACTGAACTGGAGAATTTCTCAAATCAGTGTCACCATTATTGTTGCCAGCATTTGGTGCAACATCCGGATTTTGAACAGCAGGTTCAACAACCTCAGGCTCAGCTTTTTCTCCCTCTGCATTAGGCCTCATGTATGGTAAGTCTCTAATCTTGTTTCCTCTCAACAGAACTTTGAAGATTTCTAAATCAGGAATCATCCCACCAAGACTTTCAACAGGTTCCCTAGCAATGTCCAACCTGTCCAGCAGAGCAAAGATCATACATGGATATGGTATAACACTTTTCTTACCACCTGCACACTTCATAGCATGATCAAAAATTGTTCTTCCCAGATTGAAATTTGTTGGGATATTTTAGTTTTGATTAATTATGCCAAAACATTATCAACTTGTGTTATTTAAGTTAATCTACAGATAACAAGTTGAGGGGGAACGAGAGAACAAGTTAAGAAGAAGAAATCGAAAATCAAAGTAGAAGAAATCAAATTAGTTCGTGAAATCGCCAGATGAGCAAAGTGAAATCGATTCGGATGAACAAAGAAATCGGTTAAATGAAATCGGTTCGGATGAACAAAGAAAATCGATTCGGATGAACAAAGAAATCGATTCGGATGAACGGTGATTTCAAAGATCGATGAACAAAGATTTCGAAGACACCGTAAATCTGCAGACTGCATTTCTCTGAGATCGATTTCGATGGACCGGATCGAAGTGACCGAATCGAAAGAGATGAACGATGTCGACGAAATGATCGGATCCGTTAGACACACAAAAAGCAATTTGGACAATAAGAAGATAACAACACATATATGAATGTGACATAAAAGCAAAGAAACAACGGTCTGCAATAGGACAAAGAAAAGCTGAATACTATTAGTATGGATTTGAATATTACTCTCCAACGGTAATATTCAAATCCACACTATAAATACATTGCACTATCTTCAAAAGAAGATGATGGAGTTTGTCAAAAAGTGAAGATTAAAGCCAAATATTCAAGCATCTCCATTCAAGAACACGAGCATTACATATCCAAATTTACCCAAGAGTGTTCTTCAATAGATCTAAGCACAAATGTAATATCCTAAGCTTAGAGAGATTTTCCCATCCTTAGCATTGAGGCTAAACAAATGTAAGGAAAAAAATCTCAACCTAGTTGAAACCAAACAAACCTTACCCAAATCAGTTTGATAGGATAAGTTTGTAGGTGAGTGTGAACTCGGTAAACATCTAGCAATCCCGAAAGGGAGGGTAGGCAATCTCGTGAGAGAGATAAGTCCCGTTTGAGTGTGAACTCGGTAAACATCAAGCAATCCCGAAAGGGAGGGTAGGCGATCCCGTGAGAGTGATAAGTCCCGTTTGAGTGAGAACTCGGTAAACATCTGTTGGTTAAGTTGGTGCCCCATGAAGGGAAGAGTGGATGTAGGACGAGTTGTCCGAACCACTATAAAATCGTGTGTTCTTATTTGCTTTCATATTAACTGTCATACATACTTTAGCAAATCTGCATATCACATTCGAAAAAAAAATAAAATTTAAGTCACCTCCCATTGAAATTTTACGAGTTTTAAATCGGGTTTTTCGGGACCAACAAAATTGTTCATGACCACTATCCTATACATCAAGATAGCTTGAGCTTCAGTGATCTTGGTAGTGTTGGTAGTTGGCAACCAGTTGTACACAACAAATTTGTGAACAACTGAAAGCAGGCTTGTCAACTTGGATGACAACACCTTTGTTGTCCATCTTCTAACCATTCCACCAGTAATAGCAGTCGCAATTTCATTCAAATGAGGGACATCTTCTTCATCTACATCAGGTGTTCTCAAGAAAGCATTTATCACACTAGGATTGAAGCCTACATTATGACCTCTAAACCTCACATTCCCATATCTCCTAGAGTTCCTTCTACTAGTTCCTTTCTTCAAATTGCAATAGAATTCATATACCCAAATGTCAAAGAAAGGTGAAGCAAACTGTACAGCATGCAAAAGATGTTAGTGTTAGTGTCCTAGAGACAATCTATTGTAAGGACATAATACTCGATGATATTCAGTTTGATTTAATATTATAGTTCATTTAATATTAATGTATGGCAATACATTTGTTTGAATATCATGTTTGATTGTTTGCATTTATTCATGCAAGTGTTCCCATGAGTCATTGTTGTCATTGAGGTTGTGAGAACTCAGATTACTTAAGCATGATTCTCAAATAGCCCCGATCAAGGATCATCAAGAATGGGATATTGATGATGCAATGGAGATTGGTGTGCGATCTGCATCATACTCTTAGAGAGTGTAGTAAGATCTCACTTACTACGAGATATTAGGTATCTCATGATGGATGCACAAATACCTTAGAGGGTATTGGTATACTCATCCGAGAAACCGTTTGATGTATTTCCACTATATGTGTCTACGGGTGTCTCGGTTAGTGGGAGCGATGCGATACTCCTTTGACTTGAGGTCAATAAGCACGACATGTGTGGGATGATGAACTTTGACCATGACCGACGCTTGCACCCTAACCATGGGTAGATATGGCTTGGATTGGGTTTATCACGAAGTACATGTGCGTGGTAGTTGAGCCAAGAATATGATTCATTCCTCAATGTGGATTTAGAGAGAATACTCGTCTTCTCATCATAATTGGATCTAAGTCATCGGCTGATGCACGTCAACTTAGACTTTGTGGCTAAGTGTGACATACATGATCAATTAGTGATTGGAGATAATATGATTAAGTTATTTGAATAGACACTTCATCATGTTCAAGACTTAATCAAGTATTCACGAATGAAAGGAGAAAATCGTAATAGCCCATGTTTCAGTTACAGGTAGTTGCAAGTTTCTCGAAACGTACCTCATACATTGAGAATGTCTGATTTATTATTTAGGGTTCAATTAAGACCGTTGGTTTGACTAATCGCTCGATATATGAGGGCCTATGGGTCACACAACAAGTAGTTCCCTTTTACGGATTATAGTTGGTTGATTAAATGTTAAATTGGATTTAATATTTAATTTATGGAGAATTAATTAATAATAGATTAATTTAGAATTAATTATTATTAATGTTTAATTAAATTGGATTTAATTAAATAGGATTCCCAATAACAATATATGGAATATTATTGTAGGATTTAATATATATGGAATCAAATCCGTAGAGATTTGATATACATGGGAATTAAATCCGTACAGATTTTATATATGGAAAATAAATTTGAGAGATTTATTTTATAAGATTAGGGATTTTATTTCCTAATCAGGTTAGCTTAAGATTTAAGCTGGGCCTTCACTATATATATGAGCTCTTGGGAATTCACAAATAACGTTAATTCATATTTCTCCATAAAATCTAGAATAGGAATTTTCCTAGCAAATTTCGTCTCAGATTCAACGCTAGCAAATCTGTGCAAGTCCGTGAACGGGGATTACGTGGATACCATAGTAGAGAAATATGCGTACGAATTACTGTAAGATTTCTCTTTATGTTTATACGTATTCAATTATGCAATTACGTGTTCGTTGTTGGTGAACTGTTTATTTCCGCTGCGCATGTATTACGTGTTTACGTGCCTCTAAATTCCAACAAAAGATTCCTTTCTTCAAAGAATTGAATCAGATTTTTCCTATCAAATTCATAAACTTTTATCCTCCTCTCAGACAATAAAAGTCTCCTTCCCATAATAGCAAACTTAGGACTAGCAGTACCATGATATTCATCATCACTTTCATCATCATCAGGTTCAGAAGATGTGTTACCTGAACTACTTGAGTCTGATTCATCAAGATCATCAGAGTCATCTGGTTCACCTCATGGTGTTGCAACACCTTGTTTAACATCTTCATCAACATCAGAGTTAGCAACAGGTTCATGCCACCTCTTCGCTTTCAACTCGGTTCTAGCATTTGTAGCAGCTTCAGGATCATTTCTGAATTTAGTTCTTCTTTCATTCCTTGCTAACAACTCAGGAATGGGAATGAATTCATCAGAACTTTCTGCATCAACATGGGCATTAGCAGTCCCATCATCATCATCATTAGCATCAGCCACAGGCTCAAATGCTTCACTTGGTTCAGTTTCTTCAACAATTGATTTCTCACTTTCCTCATCAACACTCTTCTCAACAGAGTGCTCAACTTCCTCAGCAGATTTCTCACTTTCCTCGGTCTCTTTCAAACCCTTTTCTGATTCAGATGAATCAGACACAGCAATTGGCCTTGAGGCTTGACCCAAATTAGAAATTTTACCCCTCTTTGTCTCAGAGTAGTCAACCCTGGGCTTGTAGCGATTCGACCTTCTCCTTTTGGTTTCACAGGGTTTCTATTCCTCTTCGGCTTCTTGGAGGAAGGACTAGCAGTAGCAATGTTAGCCTTAGCCTTCTCAACGGGCTCCCCCATAGAAGTATCTTCCATCTCAACATCAGCTTGAGCATCGGGTTGCGCGGGCTCAACATTTTCAGCAGTATGTTTTGAATTTTCGGCCCCAACAGTGAAATCATCTGGGAAAACACCACGAGGAGGGTTCGAGGATGAGACATTTGAGAATGGTAGAATCTTCAACAAAAGTTTTCCAAACATGATCATCGTGGGAGTTTCAGAGCGTTGAAGCGAAATGATCGCCTCGCTCACATTCAGTTGATGTTTGGTTTCAAGGAATGCAACCGAAATAGGTTCTTGGTTTAGAGTTTCTTGGAGTGTTGGGTTGGATGATTCACTAGTAGGTGTGGCATTGGGTGAATCGATCGAAGTCGCCGTTGATGCAAGAAGATCAAGCGGGTTCGCGATTTCAGAGTTTGGTGAGGAAGGGTTTGAAGGCGTGTTTGGTGAAGTGTTTTGATTTCCAGCCATTTTGCTATAAATATCAAAAAGAGTTTGTGACAAATAGAATTAAAAATTCAATTCCAACTAATACTTTATGATAAAACCAGTAATAACTTCTTCAAACTTCAGTACGCAAAACTCAAAACAGGTTTTTCAGTATACAAAACAAACACCCATTCGAACCTTAAATAGAATCCGAAATCAGCATGTTATAAGTCATGATCCCACAAAGTGAATGTTCTAGAAATGGAGATCATGGGGTGCAATGTGATGAAACCATCACTCCCATTACTTCCAATACCCGAAACGCACGTTTTCTGCCTATTTTTACAAAATAAAATGTCTGAAGAAAAATAAAAACAATGTACAATACCTGAAATTAAATAAAGTGTGGCTAATTTTTGTATTAAATAATCAATTTAATCAAATAGTCACAATTAAATAATTATCCAAGTAAACATCAGTCAAATCAAGTCAAAGTTGCAATCAAGAACGGCACACACACACTTCAACATTTATTTTGCCTGATTTACTCAGCCAATGTTGCACTTTTCATCTTTTCTTTTCTTTTCATACACTTAAATCATATTGATCCACCTTTTGAAAAGAGAACATCGTAGTAGCGAAATCCGTGCCCCATAGTTACTCAGTGGATTATGAGCAAACTGATGTTATATCAATCACCTTTTGAAAAGAAAACATCGTAGTAGCGAACTCCGTGCTCCATAGTTACTCAGTGAGAGATTACATCCAATGTGTGTATCTTTTCTTTTGTGCATTAAGAAGTGTGTGTCCAGATAGAAACATAATGACTTGACTCAATAAGAATTTTACCCAAGATATCATTTAATCAGTGAGAATCGATCAAATCAACGAAGTGCTACAAAAATCAATCCTGATGTTGCTTCAACTGTTGACACATTTGTTGCAACATCCACCCTACAGAACTAAGATAGTACACAAACCAAGAGATTTCCTCAGAAAGGAAAACCTCTCATCATCCTGGGCTTTAGTAAAAATATCAGCAAGTTGATTATCAGTGGGAACGTACTCTAACTTCACAATTTCCTTTTCTACAAGGTCTCTTATGAAATGATGTCTTATACTTATGTCCTTGGTAAGAGAATGTTGTACTGGGTTTTTAGAGATGTTAATAGCATTAGTATTATCACAAAACACAGTCAGAATATCATTCTCAAGTCCATAGTCATCAAACATCTTTTTCAACCACAAAAGTTGTGTACAACAACTACCAGCAGCAATGTATTCAGATTCTGATGTAGATTGTGAAACACAATTTTGTTTTTACTATGCCAGGAAATCAAATTGTTACCCATGTAAAAGCAACCACCACTTGTGTGTTGGGAGATGAATTTAATAAAAGATATATGATTTTGATTAAGATCCCAAAACCTCTGAGTATGACATGTTCAGATTGATCTTGATAGTTGAGTCAGGATTCAGTTTTAGAGTATTCAGGATGTTATCTGCAAAATGTATAGTCAATGATATAGATCGAGATAGGTTCAAGACTCAAGAACTCAAGATAAGCTTCAAGAAACCAAGTTTCAAGACTCAAGAAGAAATCGAAGATTCAAGACTGAGAGAAATCGAGATATCAAGACTCAAGATGAAACCGAGTAATCAAGACTCAAAGATGAAGACTCGAGATATCGGTCGATATGTGTAAAAAACTCGAAGACTCGTAAGACGCCAAGACTCGTAAGACCTCAAGACTCAAGACTCAAGACCCGTAAGACTCAAGATCGAGAACTAAAGATCAAGAATATCAAGGCGCACATGTAATCAAGACTCAATGTCTTCAATGCTCGAGATAAACCTGAATGTTCCGAGGCACTGAATATATCTATCTGAAGGATGTAATACTGAGAAGATCGCGATTCCTTAGATAATAGATATTTGCCAAGACATTCAAAATGCAGACAAAAGGAACTAAGTCAGAAGTGTTGTTAAGGTTACATCAAACTCAGAGTTTGTAACCAAAAGAGCCGTTGAAGGTGTCTACCTTTAACTGGAGACAAAGTCAAAAAGAGGAAGACAACATCAACCATCTTCGACAATCGATAAAGGACAAAGTCATTGAAAAAATGATGTCGATGTACAAAAAGTTCCAGACTGCAAAAAGTGAAGACCGGCTACATGAAAGGCTATTGCCTAAAAACGTGTTAGGGAGTTTCAAACCCTAAATATAGCCGTTCCTCACACACCATAAGAGGAAACTCACGAAGCTATCTCTCCAACGGATAGTTTTCAAGAGTAACCTTGGTGTATGCCTATAAATACTGGTGACCCTCTACATTGTAAGGTTACGGGAAATTTATACGCAACTCAAGAGCTCAAACTTATTATTGCAAGTTGAAGCACTCGAAAAACTTAGAATTTCCCAAGTGCTTTTATATTGAAGAAAGCTCACTAAAACTAAGCCTAGCTTGATAAGACATATCCGAAGCTTAGTCGAGATATCTTAACCCTTTGCATTGTACTTCATTGTAAAGGATATCTCATCCTAGTTGGAAACCAACCGAGAAACCCCAAACCCTTGAGAAGGTAGTTGGAGTGTGTTTGTTGGTGAGAAGAGTTGTAAAGAGTTAGTAAACTACGCGGAGTAGTCAGAAAACTCTAGAGGAGAAGTTAGTAAGCTACAGAGGTAGTCTGAAAGCTTGTTTGTGTTTGAGTAAGTAAACTACGGAGGTAGTCAGAAAACTCAAGGTCGGGTTGAGTAAGTAAACTACGTGGAGTAGTCAGAAAACTCAGGGCCGAGTTGAGTAAGTAAACTACGCGAGGTAGTCAGAAAGCTCAGAAGTGATTAGTGAATTTCTCTGAGGATCAGAGAGAGTGGGCGAGGAGCTTGAGTCTCGAACCACTATAATTCTTTGTGTTGTTTATTGCTTTCTTTATACATTTAATCGTTGCATTAACTTTTGAATTTGAAAGCATACTTTTCACTGATATTCAGTTGGAATCAATCCACTGAAGTTGCAAAACTGATTCACAGCCTAATCACTATTCCATTCAGGAAGGTTTTTAAATAAAGCTTAAAAGCAGTATAAACTAAGGGCCAACCATTCCGCTTTGTCCGAGTAGCTAGAACAGATAGTTACCAAACCCGAACTTACTCTTCCGAGGGTTTAGTAAGTTAGTTATCGATCCAAGCAACTCGGGATCTCCCCTTTCGGGACTCGGTTGGGATTATCCGAGGTATCTGAAAGCATTTCGGGATCACTTCTCTCGATGAACTTTGACTTCGAGGCGATCGTGCTTCTCAGAACCTAATCTTCAGGATTATCTGACCCAAGCTGACCTCAGTAAGAAAAAGTTTTAAAAACACTGAACACGTGTATTCCCCCCCATACACGTGTAAGACTTGTTTGCACCGGGACCAACATTGTGCTTTTCCTATCATCAATGTCTCCAGCCCAATCAGCATCACTATACCCAGTCAATACACTGCTTGTGTCCTTTGTATACCATATACCAAGATCTGTTGTTCCAGCAACATATCTGATAATCCTCTTCACAACATTCATGTGAGATTCCTTTGGATTAACTTCGTGTCTAGCACAAAAACAAACACTGTACATAATGTCAGGTCTACTAGAGGTAAGATAAAGAAGACTACCTATCATGGATCTGTACAGTGTGTGATCAACATCTTGACAAGCACTGTCTTTGTTCAACTTCTGAGTTGATCCCATAGGTATTTTCACATGCTTCGAGTTCTCAAGACCAAATCTCTTAACCAGGTTCTTTGCATATTTGCTTTGGCAAATGAAGATTCCATCATCTTTTTGCTTGATCTGCAGACCTAAAAAGTAATTCATGTCTCCAACCATGCTCATCTCAAATGTAGATGACATTGCCTCAAAAAATTCATTTAGCATCTTGTCTGATGTTGCTCCAAATAGTATGTCATCAATATATATTTATGCAATCATCAATCCTCAATCAACATGTTTAATGAATAAAGTCATGTCTGTTTCTCCTCTAACAAAACCAAACTGCAAAAGAAAGTCATTCAATCTGCTATACCAAGCTCTAGGAGCTTGTTTCAAGCCATACAAAGCTTTCTTAAGCTTATAAACATGATCAGGATAGTGAGGATCTTCAAATCCTAAGGTTTGTTCAACTAAGCTTCTTCATTCAAGATACCATTCAAAAATAAATCCTTTACATCCATTTGATGCAATTTGATATTGATAAAACATGCAATAGCCAATAACAATCTAATAGATTCAATCCTAGCTACTGGTGCAAATGTTTCATCAAAATCAATACCCTCAACTTGAGTGTATCCTTGGGTAACCAATCTAGCCTTATTCCTTACTATGTTTGCAGACTCATCAGTTTTGTTCTTAAAAATCCACTTGGTTCCAATGACATTAGTGTTATCAGGTCTTGGAACTAGTGTCCAAACATCATTCCTTTCAAACTGATCAAGTTCTTCATGCATAGCATTTATCCAATTTTCATCACTTAAGGTTTCTTTGATATTTTTAGGCTCAATTACAGAATGATAATATTCAGAATTAACCATGTTGCATATAGAAGACATACAAATAGATCTCACCACATCTTTTGAGCTTACCCTTCTTCTGGTTTGTACTCCAACAGAAGAATCACCAATGATTTGGTTTGAAGGATGGCTTTTCATGATTCTGGAAGCAGGTACTTTATCATGAGTGTATTGAGTATTGCTTTCTGAACTTTCTATTTTTGGATTTTCAGAGAATGTTGTCCCAGATGTCGTGGCATTAGGTGTAACATCCTTCGAATTTCCAGTTCCAGCAAAAATCTCAATATGCTCAGACACATCTTCTTCAATACTTTTTCCTGCTATGTTAGTTGTATCATCAAAAACAACTTCATAGATTTTTGAACAGTGTTTAAACTAAGATTGAAAATTCTATAGGCTTTACTATTTTTAGAATAGCCTAAGAAAAAACCTTTGTCACTTTTAGAGTCAAACTTTCAAAGTTGGTCTCTATCATTCAGAATGTAACACTAACAAACAAACACATGAAAGTATTTCAGATTTTGTTTCTTATTGTTCAGAATCTCATAAGCAGTTTTTTAACTTTTTGGCCTCATAAAAACTCTGTTAATAATATAGCATGCAGTGTTTAATGCTTCAACCCAAAACCTTTTTGAAAGATGTTTAGCTTGCAACATTACCCTAGCCATTTCTTGAAGAGTTCTATTCTTCCTTTCAGCTATTCCATTTTGTTGTGGAGTTTTAGGAGAAGAAAACTCATGAATTATACCCTTCTTTTCACAGAAATTAGAAAATAAGCTATTTTATAATTCCCTACCATGATCTGACCTAATCTTAGTCACTTTCAAGTTGTGTACAGTTTTGAACTTTTTATACAAGACTTTAAAAGTAGCAAAAGTTTCAGATTTTTCTTTCAAAAACTCAATCCAGGTATATTTAGAGAAATCATCTACCATAACCAATTGATGGTCCCGGTGGAAAACCCATTTTGCGCGTGCGGAAGCAAAACATTTTAGTGTGATGCATATAAAACAGGGGTGAGGGCAGAGTGTTTCCAATTTTTTGCGTTTTTAAGCTCATGTGTTGTGTTTTGCTTATAATCGAATGCATATGACAATATAAGAACATAAAGCAGTAAACAACACAACAATGTATAGTGGTTCGGGAGACTCAAGCTCCTACATCCACTCTCTCAGTTCCTAGGGAAATTCCTTCCAACTGGACTTATCACCCTCTCGGGTTCGCCTCTAGATATTTAACGAGCTCTCACTCAAACGGGACTTATCACCCTCCACGGGATTGCCTACAGATGTTTACCGAGTTCACACTCCAACGGGACTTATCACCCTCACTCGGGATTGCCTACCCTCCCTTCCGGGATTGCTAGATGTTTACCGAGTTCACACTCACCTACAAACTTAACCGACTGATTTGGGTAAGGTTTGCTTGGTTTCCAACTAGGTTGAGATTTTCCCTTACATTTGTTTAGCCTCAATGCTAAGGTTGGGAAAATCTCTCTAAGCTTAGGATACATCGTGGGTTGCTTAGATTGGGTTCTAGAACACTCTCTAATATATGCGTGTATATCTAAAGACTTGTGTTCTAGGGTGGGAATGCTTTGGGTATAACTCTCTTTGGCTCTGTAGCATCTCGTGCTATAATCTCCACGCATCCACACATTAGAATGATGAAAGACCTTGTATTTATAGTGTGGATTTGAATGTTACCGTTGGATGGAGTCACATTCAAATCCATACTATTCTGTAGCTTCTTGCAGCTTTTCCAGGCTGGTTGTCTTCCTCTCATTGGTCCACGTCAGCTGATTCTAACCGCTATATTCCTCAGATTCCTCGCCTTGGAATCTTCAGGATTCTCTGAGTCTCAGTGTCTTCAGTTCCATCTGAGCCTTCAGGTCTATCTGAGCCTTCAGCTGACTTCTCTTCAGCGGACCTTGTCTGATCAGGCATACTGACACTCAGGCTGACTGAGTTCAGTTCTTCTGTCTTCAGACAATCTGACCCTCAGGTAACTAGCACTCAAGCTAACTGATCATCAGCAGCGTTCTGATTCTCAGTGAATATGACTTCAGATGACTTCTCTTCTGATGACTTCTTTCCTAATCTGGTATGCAGATTTCTGGTTTTCTGATATCTGATTTCTTCTCGTCTAATCTGATCAGCTCACATGATCAGATCAGTATAGCATCAGGTCAGCATATCAGTTTATCTGTATCAGTTTAGTACATCAGGCTAGCATATTAGGTTAGTATATCAGTTTAGAACATCTGATCTCAATCACGTCTGATCTTGATCATCTGCTCATCTTCATATCTGATCTCGATCACGTTTGATCTCGATCAGTCTCATCTGCTCATCTTCTGATCTGCAACCTTCTCTTCTGATCTTCTGGTCAGTTTCTTTCTGATCAGCTTGTCCGCTCTTCTGATCACCAGATCAGCTCGTCTGTTCTTCTGATCATCTGATCAGGTCTGTTCTGGTCATCTGATCATCTGATCTTCTGATCAGCTGGCTTAGCTTATCTTCTCTTCTGATTTTGCACAGCTCATCAGTTAACTCCGGAACTCATCTTACTCATCTGATCTCGATCATCTACGTCTGATTTCGTGAGTTCCCCCTCAACTTGTTCTCTCGTTCCCCCTCAACTTCTTATCTGTAGATTAGCTTCAAAAACACAAGTTGATAATGTTTTGGCATAATTCATCAAAACTAAAATATCCCAACACCAATGAATACCTTTTACCTTCAAGACTTTCTGTTTCCATAGGACCCATAAGATCCATATGTAGCAGCTCAAAACACCTTGTTGTCGAACAATGTGACAACATTTTTTGTTACACTCTGACCTGTTTACCTTTCTGGCAAGAACCACAAATCATGGTTTCTCCTATATTCAGCTTTGTCAAACCTCTTACAGCACCTATCTTCACAAGTTTCTGGATATTCTTGTAGTTGACATGTCCAAGTTTTTGATGCCATAAAACTTCTTCAGCATTTTTGGCAAGATTGCAAACATTGTTAGTTCCAATAAGATAACAATTATCAATTGATCTATTACCAGTCATAAGACACTCATTTTCATTATTCATAACATAACAAGAATTCTTATCAAACGTGACATGCAAATTGTCATCACATAGTTGGCTTATATTAATCAAATTAGCAAGCAAACCTTCAACATGTAAGATATTTGACAACTTAGGAAATCCTTCAACATTGAGAGTACATTTCCCAACAATCTTTCCTTTTGAACCACCACCATTAGTGACATTTCCTCCATCAATTTTTTTATAATTAGACAAGAAATTCACTTGACCAGTCATGTGCCTAGAATAACCACTATCAAAATACCATAAACCAGACACACATGCTTTCAGAGATGTATACACAACATTACAAGTCACATCTTGTTTACTAACACATTCAATTTTAGCACGTTGTGACTCAGAAACTTCAGTAGGTAACACCTTCATATCCTCTCTCATTTTTTCACAGTATGGACTAATATGACCATGACCAGAACATTCTTTTTCTTCTTTTTAATGTGAACTTTTGTTTCCACTGGAGTTTCAACATTTGTCTTTTCTCCAGCTTTAACAAATTTCACAGGTTTAAAGATTTTAGAAGTAGTTTCAAAACCAAGACCAGTAGTGTCAGGTTTACAACCATCAAAGCATATTTCAACATTTATGTTCCTTTGGCATATTTCTTGAAACACAAAGATGAACTTTTCAATACTTTCTTTAGTTTAGAAATTTCCAAATCCTTTCTTGTTAAGATAGCTTCAAGTTTGGTTAGTGAGTCTCTCAAGTCATCATTTTCCTTAGTCATGGACTTTAGAATCTGATTTTGAGATTCCCATTTATCAAACAAATCTTTACAACCTGATCCACATGACTCACTATTCACAGCAGATGTTCCTTTATCATTAATTAAACCATTAAAATAGTTAACAGTTTTATCAGAACAATCTTCATCTAATGTTACTCCAGATGTGGTAACATCTATTTCAACATCAGAATCGGAATAGTCCAGATCATCATCTAAGGAATCATCATAGTCTATTCTAGCATAGAATGAACGTTCTTCATTTTGTTCTTCATGCTCTTCATCAGATTCATCAATTAAAGTAGCATTGAAGTTCAATTTCAGTTTAAGCAGGGTATTAATACATTCATTCGCATATTGACCATACCCATGACATGCATTACATTGAACAGACTTTCTAAACTCAGGGTCAAATTTTTCATACCTGCCTTTGATTCCATTACCAATTTGCCTTGGTTGGAACGCATTACCTTTATTTTCAAAGGTTTGTGGAGAGTTGTTAATCTGAATCTTTGGTTGAATGTTGCCTTTGAACTTGCTATTCCTCCTTTTAATAAGGGCTTTGAATTGCCTTGTCATAAAACAATGTACTCCTTGGGGTTGGAACATATGTCAGCAACATCATCCTCTGAATCAGCTTCAGTCACAATAGGCACTTGCTCAGCATTTGAAGATGTTTCACCTTTGAGCACCACCAGTTTCTTTGCATCAGCTTTGTCATCCTTCTCAGTTGTATTCATCTCATACACACGTAGGATGCTGATTAGTTCATTTTGACTTAGTGTATCTGTATCCCTTGCCTCTTCAATTGCAATTTTTTTTGCATAGAAGCGCTTAGGTACAGTACGTAAAATCTTATAAACGAACCTCACATTAGAGATGGGATCTCCAAGAGATTGAGCTTCATTTGTAATTTCAGTGACCCATTCATTGTAAGAAGAAATTGTTTCATCCTCCTTCATCTTCAAGTTCTCAAACTTTTTCCCAAGCATTCGAAGTCTGGACCTTCGAACACTATCTGAACTTTTATTGGGCTCTTGCAATCTATCTCAAGCTTCTTTTGCAGAAACACGTGTTGATATGATTTTGAACATAGTCATATACTGATGTGAATATTACATTCAAGGCTTTATAGTTGTAGCTAGCCGTTGTACTTTCATCATTAGTCCAATCCAGTTCGCGTTTGACTGTAACTTCTCCTTCTTCATCTACAACATTCTTAGGAGGTGTCCATCCTGAAAGTATACTTCTCCAGGCACATTCATCAATTGAATTGATGTACATCCTCATCTTTGGTTTCCAATACACATAGTTTGTACCATCAAGGATTGGTGGTCTCAAATTTGTGGAGTAAGTGGATATTCCATCGCCATAACAAAAACAACACACTTGACACATGATCTAACTTAGTAAAATCAATTTTTGGCTCTCGTGCCAACTGAAAGTGTGCGACACGGGGTTGTGTTTAGTAAAATAAGAGTAATGTTACACTAAACAGCACACGATTAATGGCAATATTCGGCACTTGATGTGAACATCAAGGTCTTCTATTTATAGACTTTGTGTAGCTTTACTAGAGCCTCCTTGAAGGATCTAGAAACTCTTTCATCCACTCCCCCATGATCTTCGTAACTTCCCCAGTTAGTGGGTTCTTCAATCTTCTGAAAACAGTCGCATGATCTAGTATCTTCTACTCGATTCTTGAAGCTTGTGGAACCTTCTGGAATCTTGCAGAACAACCTAGATCTTCAACCTGCAGTCAACAACATCAAAGACAAAAATTGAACATCGAAATGTTAGTGGTTAAGAAGAAAGGACGAATACTGATGTTGTAACCAGTGTTGTAACATCGGTTGTAACATCAACAATGTGAAATTTCTTTGTATCTTCCCAAGATACAATCTTGAATATATCTCATATATTCTATTTCTATAATAATCACAAAAGATTTCTTCCTTCCTTATGTATAAAATTTTCAAAAAAATCAATGCACAAAAAACAAGATTTTATTTCTTAAATTTATGGGATAATCTTGTATTCCAAGAATACTTATCTCTTTCCATAAAATCTGTTGGGAGATGAATTTAAATAAAGATTTTGATTAGATCCCAAAACCCCTGAGTATGACATGTTCAGGATATCTTGGTAGTATAGGATCAGGATCAGGTTCAATAGAAATTAGGACTCAGGATTATCTGCATCATGTATAGTCAACAGATATAGATTAGAGAGAAATATGTTTCTCATCATAGTAAAAGACTCTGAAGAATCCTGAAGACTCAGAAGACTCTAAAGACTCAGAAGAATCCTGAAGATCGAAGAATCCTGAAGACTGAAGATCCTGAAGACTGTTTGTGTACTGAACAAAAAGGACCCTGAACCACTATCTTAAATGAAAAAGTGATTATGTTCATTCCTAGTACAAACAAACATAATGTTAGAGATTTGTGCACATTAAGGAACATATCAGCTCAGAAAGGTCAACCTAAATAAAGCCGTTTGTTTGTCTCTACTAAAAGGAAGACTTCGACCAATGAGGAGGCAACAACAACATACTTTACTGACACTGAAAGTGACATCTCACTGAAGAAATGCCAGGTCTGATTTCTTCCAGTTCACAGAAGTTGATGATTGGCTACATGGCTGCATATTTCCTAAAACATGCAAAGGTGTGTTCAAACCTAAAAATAGTCGTTCATCAATAAGCAAAAGAGGAAACCCTTGATACTATCTCTTCCAACGGATAGTTTTTCAAGAGTGACCTTGGAGAAGTTGCCTATAAATACCAGTGACCTTCACCATTGAGAGGTTACGAGAAATCAAAGCAACTCCAGAGCTCATTCGTATTCTTGCAAATTGAAGCACTCGAAAAACCTAAGATTTCCCAAGTGTCTCACATTGAAGAGAGCTCATTCACTAAGCCTAAGATTTGATACATATCCAAAGCTTAGTAGAGATATCCTAGCCTTTGCATTTGTACTTATTGTCAAAGGATATCTCACCCTAGTTGGAAACCAACCCAACCCAAACCCTTTTATTAGGTAGTTTGAGTGTGTGTGTGATTGTTGGTGAGAAATTGTTGTAAAGAGTAAGTAAGCTGCAGTTGAGTCATCCAGAAAGCTCTAGAGAAGAAGTGAGTAAGCTGTTTTAGACAGTCAGAAAGCTTGTGTGTGTTGAGTTAGTAAGCTGCAGTAGTCAGCCAGAAAACTCAAGGTAGAAAAGTTAATAAGCTGCTGTGTTCAGCCTGAAAACTTTAGGTGATAGTGTGTTAAGAAATTTCTCTGAAGACCAGAGAGAGTGGATGTAGGAGCTTTGTCTCTGAACCACTATAATTTGCTGTGTTGTTTGCTTTCTATTTTGTATTTTATCTGTTGCATATTTTCACTGAAAGCATATTGTTTTCTTAATATCCAGTTGCAGAAAATCCACTGAACTTGCATCAAACTTGATCACAACCTTAACCACTGTTTTACTAAGGAAGAGATTTGCAGCAAGATAAAACAAGCATAAACATAGGGCCAACCCATTCCGCACTCTTGATTAGCTAGAACAGATAGTTACCAAACTAAATTAACTCTATCTGAGTATTCAGTAAGATAATTATCTGATCCAAGCTTCTCAGGATCTCTGATAAAACTCAGGATCAGTTGGGCTAATCTGAAGCTTCTGAAAGCTGCTTAGGATCACTGTGTCAGTAGACTTTGACTCAGGGCAATTTGTGCTTCTCAGGGCAAAATTATCAAGACATCCTGACCCTTCTGATCTCATACACGTGTAAGACTCGTTGCACCGGGACCAATAAAATCTTTTCAAGAAAATCAATAAAATCTTTTCCTCTTCTTGTCCTATAATTTTCAAAAAATATAGAAAAATAAGGCAATAATATTTTCTTCTCATTTTCCTTAATTGGACTTATATTGGGCTATTTGAGGGGCCTTAAGGAGAATTAAGATTGGACCTCCAATGGGCTCTGAATTTCTAATATTGAGCCACAATATTATTCAGCCCATTAATATTAATTTATTCCACTATAAAATTAATATTGCACTATCCATCTTAATACATATTACGATAATATGGCTCCCGGTTATTATTTCCCGTGTTTAAGATTATTTAGTCCATTAATTAATTAAGCCACTTAAAAGCTTTATATTAATTAATATTTTTTTCCTTGGAGTAAAGACAGCTCAACATTATTATCCATACCGGAAACTAATTCCACTTGCAAGATTTGGTATGATAAAACTTCTGAGCCCACCAAGGGGACATATCATACAAGACTTTCCTTGTACACATTGCTCTGTATTAAATCTTAACAATTGTCATTTAATTAATAATATGCCAAAAAACAAAGTATAGAATTGCTACCTGACTCTAAACCCAACGCAGATCAAAGCAATAAATACTAATTATACACAATCCTATTTAAGTGACAGAGGTTAAGAAGTCAATAACAATTGAGGTCTAATTCTTCATACCATAAGTCAGTACGGAAGAATTTATCCTCTCTGTAGGTCCTCTTCAGCACACCATAATGTGCTAGTGCAATCTCTTGGTCAAGACAAGCCAATCTGAGCTTTTCACTTCAACCTCTACCAATGGAGTGGTCAATTCCATCTAGGTTGTGAAGTTGTACTTTTATTACAAGGAACTGTTAATGTGATCTTCTGTGATCGGGTATCACCACATTAACTACAATGTAATATGTATTAATATTGAACGGTTTGTAGTAAATAAATAACATCCATTCATATTTAAAGCAACAGTGATAAAATTATTTATATTCAGTAAATAAGAGTACATTAGTCTGTTATTACGTAAAAGCGTACTTTCACGTATAACCCCAACACAAAGAATCAGGTAGTGATGTCTTATAAACATCAAGATAAGCAGGTGTATGTTTATTTCTAGTGGATCTTCTAAGTTCATGATCAGGATTTTGCAGATTCTGATCATGATCTAAATGTAAAGATGTTAGGCCCGGTGGAAAAACCCATTTTGCGTTTGCGGAAGCAAAACATGACGAATAATCATGAAATACATATAAAAACAGGGGTGAAGGAATGGTGATTCCAGATTTTTCTCTTTTCAAGCCCATGTGTTGTATTTTGCTTATAATCGAATGCATATGACAAGATAAGAATGTAAAGCAGTAAACAACACAACAATGTATAGTAGTTCGGAGACTCAAGCTCCTACATCCACTCTCCCTGTTCCTAGGGAAATTCCTTCAAACAATTCCTAAGGTTTTCTGACTACCTCTGTAGTTTACTAACCTTCTACTTTGAGCTTTCTGACTACCTCTGTAGTTTACTAACACAAACGGGACTTATCACCCTCTCGGGCTCGCCTCTAGATGTTTAACGAGTTCACACTCCAATCGGGACTTATCACCCTCTCTCGGGATTGCCTAACAACTACCTCACTTCACCACTAGTCATCTCTTACGAGAATGGGGTTTGGGTTTGGTGTTGTCTCCAACTATGGTGAGATTTTCCCTTACATTTATTTAGCCTCAATGCTAAGGTTGGGAAAATCTCTCTAAGCTTAAGATACATCGTGGGTTGCTTAGATTGGGTTCTAGAAAGCTCTTTGAATATATTTGTATATCTACAGACTTGTGTTCTAGGGTGGGAATGCTTGACTATAACGCTCTTGGCTCTGTAGCATCTTGTGCATAATTTCCACACTTAATTTGATGGAAGATCTTGTATTTATATTGTGGATTTGAATGTTACCGTTGGAGAGAATCACATTCAAATCCATACTATTCTTTGTAAGTTCTGTAGCTTTTTCAGGCTGGTTGTCTTCCTCTCATTGGTCCACGTCAGCTGGATTCCAACGACTATATTCCTCAGCTTCAGTGCCTCGGAACATTCAGGATATACTGAGCATTCAGTATATTACTGAGTCTTCAGTAATTACTGTGTCTTCAGGATTCTCTGAGCTTTCAAGTTTCTCTGAGCCTTCAGGTTCTCAGTCTCATACTGAGTCTTCAGATTCTCAGTCTCATACTGAGTCTTCAGAAACTTTAGTTTCATACTGAAACTTCAGTTTCTTCAGAAACTTACTGAGTCTTCAGAATCTAACATGTTCTATATCTGCCGACTATACACGGTGCAGATAACATCCTGAACACTCTAAAACTGAATCCTGACTCATCTATCAAGATTATCCTGAACATGTCATACTCAGGGGTTTTGGGATCTAATCAAAATCCTCTTTATTAAATTCATTTCCCAACAAAAGAAGAATCCAATGGAACCAAAATACTACTTGTATGAGAGTCAATTTCATCAATAAGATCATTGTGAGAAACATCCAAATCAGGGGTAGTGGAATTGTCATAAAAAAGGCAAGTATCCGTACTATTAGAAACATTACCACCAGCAGAATCAATATTATCAGAATTTATAGAACCATTATTAGTAACATTTTCATAGGGTGAGTTATGATCAATATGAGCATGATCATGGGTGGAAAATGATGTAAATCAACAATAATATCATTTGTATCAGTAGTAGAAGGTGTAATGGCAGAATCTGAAATAGATTTTGAAGGATTTTCTGAAAAAGGATAAACATGTTCATGAAAAACAACATTTCTTGAAACAAATCTTTTCCATGTGGCTAAATCAAGACGTCTATAGCCCTTCATGCTAAAAGGATAACAAAGAAAACAACATTTTTGTTGTAACCGGTACACGCCAGGTCAATGATTATTAGCCACGTGCCCGACCTCCGAACCCGTGGACTAATACAGAAGCATAACCTACACATCTATCCTACAGGTGCTCGCTAAGTAAGTAAGCTCCCTACCCGGCTATCCGAACTTACCACGTGCTCGCCACGCCCGGGCCACGCCAAAGGCGAGCACACCCCCATCACCACGTCCGTCCAAGGACGAAACACGTGCTCACCATAGTAAGCGAGCACGATGAAGGAACCACAGCCTGGACAAAGAGACAAACAGGAGGTAAACACAATATCAATACGACTTTATCCGAATTGAACTTGCTCCAATCATTGGAAGAGCCCCTGGACGAGCACAGATCTAGCTCTCAACCTCTCCATCATAAGTGAATTCTTTGCCTCTAAATTCACTTTCATCAGTAAATAAACTCTACCCTCCTCCCCAGGCGAGCACAAACTAGTCACGAACGGATCATGAGGTTTTGATGAACTAGATTTGGAAGCCCACTTGTTCTAGTCATCTTTCTTTCCCTAATCTCCTCCAGAATCTACACTTCCCCCCTCCCCCCCCACCAAGGCTGAATTACTTTTGGCTACCTTCTTGTCCAAAGGCTACCCAAGAGGGTGAGCACGGGATTAGTTACCGGCCACTCCATCCCGGGCGAGCACAAGACATGTAACACATGACCAGATAGGTCGGGATCATTGTCGCTCTTCCAATGCAAGCATCGGACATCTCAAAACCTATAACACATCATCAAATACAAGGACAAGTCACCTGCTAAGCAAATACCACCTGGATGACAAGTCGAAGCCTTCACGAACAAGTAAAGACAGATGTCAGTACCACATGTATTCTTGTATGACAAGAAAAAGCCAGCTCGTGCTTGCCAAAGCAGTCATGCTTGCCAAATAGTATATATAAACCCTCTAAGGTCAATAAAGGGTTCAGAAACTTCCCACTCAGCACCCTGTTACTTGCTCTCTTATCCTCCAACAATCCGTGCTTGACACGTATACCTCGTGCTCGTCACATTATATATTTTATTTGTTAAGTTGTAATAAACAAAGCCACATCAAAATATCCACGTAGGACAACTAACAACAATTTTATAGCTCTAAGATCAAACTTGGATCTGTGAGCAGTATGAGTGCTTGCAAAGCATAAACAACCAAAATTTCTAAGATAAGAGTAATCTGGTAGCTTATTGTGTAAAAGTTAAAAAGGAGTCTTGTTGTTTAAAACAGAAGATGGAAGTCTATTAATCAAGTGGGTTGTTGTTTGAACACAGAAATTCCAGTATTTCAAAGGAAGATTGGATTGAAAGAGTAAAGACTTAGCAACTTGAAGCAAGTGTTGGTGTTTTCTTTCAACCAAGCCATTTTGTTGAGGGGTCTCAACACAAGAGGTTTGATGAAGAATCCCCAAAGTATGAAAGAAATCAGAAAGAATAAACGCAGTACCATTGTAACTTCTCAAAGTTTTTATCTTAGCATGAAACTGAGTTTGACTCATATTTGAATTTTTTTTCAGAGCATGCTTGACTTCAATCTTTGCCTTTAACAAGTATAACCAAGTCACTCTATTGTAATCATCAACTATGGTAAGAAAATATCTATGTTTAGAAACATATTCAATTGAAAAAGGCTCCCATACATCACAATGTATCAATTCAAACAAAGAACTAGAAACAGAAGTACTCAAAGGGAAAGGCAACCACTTTTGCTTAGCCAAAGGGCAAATGTCACACACTTTATTAGACACGGAAGTAACATTTACATTCAATTGCTTTATCCTAAACAACTTCTTAGAGGATGCATGCCCTAGTCTATTATGCCAAAGAGCAAAATCAACAATATGAGAAGCAGAGTTAGCACACTTTACTGGTTTAGCAATCTTCAAAGAGTATAAGCCTCCACTTTGTTTAGCAGAACCAATCACCTTCAAGGTGTTGTTGTCCTGCAAAACACAATGTGAGGAAAGAAAACTCACAGTGAAGTTAGTGTTAGTGTTAGTGTCCTAGAGACAATCCATTGCAAGGACATAATACTCAAATAATATTCAGTGTTGGTTTAATATTAGTATTTATTTAGTATTAAACGTATGGCATTACACTTAATAGAATATTATGTTTGATTGTTTGCATTTGTTCTTATATGTGTTCCCTTGAATCACTGTTGTCGTTGAGTATGTGAGAACTCAGATGACTTAAGCATGATTCTCAAATGGCCCCAATCAAGGATCATCATGAATGGGATATTGATGATGCAATGGAGATTGGTGTGCGATCTGTATCATACTCTTAAAGAGTGTAGTAAGATCTCACTTACTACGAGATACTAGGTATCTCATGATGGATGCACAAATACCTTAGAGGGTATTGGTATACCCATCCGAGAAACCATTTGATGTAGTTCCATTATATGTGTCTACGGGTGTCTCGGTTAGCGGGAGCGATGCGATACTCCTTTGACTTGAGGTCAATACGCACGACATGTGTGGAGTGATGAACTTTGATCATGACCAACGCTTGCATCCTTCCATGGGTAGATACGGCTTGGATTGGGTTCATCACGAAGTGCATGTGCGTGGTAGTTGAGCCAAGAAAAGGATTCATTCCTCAAAGTGGATTTAGAGAGAATACTCATCTTCTCATCGTAATTGGATCAAAGTCATTAGTCAATGCACGCCAACTTGGACATTGTGGCCAAGTGTGACACAAGTGATCAACTAGTGATTTGAGATAATATGATTAAGTTATTTGAATAGACACTTCATCATGTTCAAGACTGATCGAGTATTCGTGAATGAAAGGAGGAAATCGTAATTGCCCATGTTACATTTACAGGTAGTTGCACATTTCTCGCAACGTACCTCATATATTGAGAATGTCTGATATATTGTCTAGGGTTCAATTAAGACCGTTAGTTTGACTAATCGCTCGATATATGAGGGCTTATGGGTCACACAACAAGTGACTCCCGTGTACGGATTATAGTTGGTTGATTAAGTATTAAATTGGATTTAATATTTAATTTATGGAGAATTAATAATATGTTAATTTAGAATTAATTATTATTACTATTTAATTAAATTAGATTTAATTAAATAGGAATCCCAAAATAAAATTATGGAATATTATTGTAGGAAAATATCCGTAGGAAAAAACATATCTTTGAGATTTGTTTTGCAAGATTGGGAATTATCTTCCTAATAAAGTTGTCTTAGGATTTAAGCCAGTCTCTCCCTATATATATGACTTCACGTGATTCATTATTGACAACAACAAGAAAACCTAGTTTCTCCATAAAATCTAGAATAGGAATTTTCCTAGCAAATTCTGTCTCAGATTCAACGCTGGCAAATCTGTGCAAATCTGTCCACGGGGATTATGTGGATACCGTAGTTGAGAAATCTACTATCGAATTACTGTAAGATTTCTCGTTATGATTATTCTTTCTTGTTTATGCAATTAATTGTACGTTGTTGGTGAACTATTTAATTCTGCTGCGCATGTATTACGTGTTTACGTGCCTATATATTCCAACAGTGGTATCAGAGCTTCAGGCTCTTTGTTTTAATTGCATAATTAAAATAGGTTTTGTTTTAACTGGACCGCACCCCTTATTTGTTTGTTTGGGTCATCTTCTTCACGCTAAAATCCCCAAATTGATTTTAGGGTTTTCTCTAGGAGAAACCCACTGCCGCTAGCCCTTGTCACATGGCCGTGATGCTACGCCACGCCGCTCGAGGTCGGCGTTAGGCAGCATGGCCTCGTGACGCGTGCGGGAGCTCGCGATTTGGCTCGTGCGATTTTGCCGTCGTCGATTTGTCGCTCCGCCTCTATCTTTCGTCTCTTTTCTCGCCGGTGCGCCCCTAGACGTGAGTCAAGGCGGCGTGCCACGGATCGATACGAATCAGTGGCGGTGCACCACCGATTTGATTGTCTTTCTTGCGGTTTTGGTTTGGAACCACTTAAGAGAGGTCGCGGGCTCATCACAACCCCCTTGATTCTGATGGTGGCGAAGTCGCCCAGCAATTAAGCATCGGCGACTTCGTGTCTAGTCCTGATTTGTGCAATGCATTTTTCCCTGTTGTGGGTTCTAGTTTCCGATTCACTTTTTGGTTTTGGTTTCCGGTTTCTGGTTTCTGGGTATTTACTTATTTGCGTCTCATGGTATTGACGCCTGTACTGATTTCGTGCATTTTCGGTTTCAATTGCTTCTGAAATTCGATGTATCAAGGATTCGTTGTTTTTTGGGCTTTGCAAGTTACTGGTTTCGTTCGATTAGGTTTTGTTCGTGCACTGCTTTCGTTCTTCAATTGCATTGAATGTTGAATCCTAACAATATTGACTGTTTAAATGATTAATTAGATTATTCTTGATGAACCAAGGTTGAAATTATTGGTATCGGTTGTCCCGATTGACGGATGGTTTTCGAGTAGTGATGAGGGAGGGACCGTCTTGCAAATTGGATTTGTAACGGACCCTTCCGTGCAGAGTTTTAGAAATTACACTTGAGCCCTTGCAAATAAATAATTAAAATTTGTTTTAGAATTAATAAGATTAATTTTTAAAACCAGAAATAAAATTAGCTTTTATTTTATAATTAATTGGATTAATTATTAATTTTAATAATCGTGAATTGAATTTAAAATTGGATTTTAAAGTTCTGTTTATAAAAGGATTATTAAAATCCCACTTGTTAACCTATTTTAAATTACGTTAACGCATTTATAGTCCGCATTATAAATTGTTTGGGTAGGCGGCGCCCAATAATTGTCGGACCGTATTAATTGTTTGGGTAGACGGCGCCCATATAAGTGTTAGTCCGTATAATATCATGTTTGGGTAGGAGGCGTCCAATAGATGCTCAAATGTGATGTAGATTAACATGTTGGATCTCGATTAAGCAATTAATACCCCGCCTTTAAAAACGTTCCTCAATAAAATATGGTTTTCTCATTGATTTGATAAGATGTCTTCCATCAAAATTAAAAGTAAACCAGAGATTTCGTTCTAATGAGTACTTAAAGACCCTCGTCTTTTGCTCGGATCTACATCTAACGGAACATTTATAGGGACATGTAATGTCGCCGCTTGATGGTTGTAAACCAACTTAACTTTGTTTCGCTAGCCCTCGCGGGGAACAAAGGGTAAGGGACATCAGTCGAACTTGGTTCGAGCAGCTAGGAATTGCAACTTAGCAATTGGTTTGGAGACCTTCCAGTTATTCTATTGTAATGATCAGCCCTGGCTGGGATTATGATAGTAGTAATGTGGATCCTAGTCCATTATGATTTATAGTTGATATAAATTCGTACTTTTCCGATGAGGTCGTTAAGTATGTGAAAATAATGGAAACGAAATAAATTTAAAGGCCATATTTATTTTGATTGTTGAATATTGATCATAAGAATTATGTGTTTTAATTCCTGTTTTATTTTATTTCTCTAGGGTTGTTGAAATGAATAACTTATCATTGAGAAGCATTTTGGAAACGAACAAATTGGCTAGGCCAAACTTTCTCGACTGGCACCGAAATGATCGTTTGGTGTTCAGGCAAGAAAAGATTGAGTACGTGTTGGACACGCCAATCCCTGCTACCCCGGAGGCTGGTACTGAACAAGCCAAGGTGTTTGATACCGAAGCTTAGAAGAAGCATCAAGAGGATGCTTCCCAGGCTCAATGTGTTATGCTACTCGGGATGACTCTTGAGTTGCAAAGGCAGCATGAGAGGATGCTCCCCTTCGAGATGATAAGGCATCTGAAGGATCTCTTTGATTCTGAATCTCGTTCTGAGATTTATGAAGTGATGAGAGATCTGTTTAGATGCCGAATGTCTGAGGGAGTGAAGGTTTCTCCTCATGTGTTGAAGATGATTGGGCTGATCGCAAAACTGAAGGATCACGCCGGTGAAGGCGATCTGTCACCTAGAATCGTTATTTGATACCAAAGATACGCATATTAAAATTAAAACCTAAACATGCGTCTAAAGCAAGGTTTAGATTCGTTACCCTTGAAGATCGAGGTGTTGATTCCACTACAGATCTTCTAGTCTGTTTCCTAGCCTCATCTGAATGCCGAGTGGACAACAATCTATCGAACGTGGAGAGGGTGCCTCCTGTTTTATTTCTGTAAAAACCTAATGCCCGGCTGCTGCATTTTCATATTTTGTGAGCTTAGGGTTTTAGACAAAACCAGGCTTCTTTATTTATACTCCTCAAGGTTTTGTGGGCCAGACTAGGGATCCATTAGAAGGTATCGGGTTTGAGCTTCTCACGGACCCAAATACTCTTATGTTCGGCCCAGAACATTATTTGGCCCGAGAACATTAATTCATCCCACTAGAGAATTAATGTTGAACTCCCGTCCTATTCCGAATCAAATCAGGGCTTCTATTAGACTTTTTAATTCCCCATGTTAAAGATATCACACGTCCATTAATTATTAAAGCTTCTGATTGCTTTAATTAATTAATATCTATTATTCCTTGAGTAGTACCACTCAACCTTGTTGTCTTATGGATTAAATCCACCTGCAGGGTTTAATACGACAATCCTTTATGAGTTTTCTCAAGGGGACGTCATCATCCTTGATGTCCATGCACGGTGACCCAATGACAATAAATAGATATCATGCAAGCGATGTCACTACCCAAAATATGAAATATGAGAGATCTACCACGATTCTCACCTATAGTAAATCAAAGTAGTGAACAAGCACCCCACATATCTAAATACCGCACTTAAGGTTGAGAATTATAAAAGTCACCAAGACCTCTAGTTCTTCATAACAGTCAGAATAGAAGAACATGTCTTATCTGTGACCCATTCAATACAACATAGCGCACTAGTATAAACTAATGGCCAAGACAAGCCACCAACAAGTTTATACTACAACTTAAACTAATAGTTATGTCCAGAACTATCTCAGTTGTGAATACTGTTTATATCTTATAAGGAACTTGACGATGTGATCTTCTGTGTGACTACAAACCCACCACATTGTCTACAATATAAGATAAGCAGACACATAAGCAATGCAATAATTTGAAAAACCATTTATTTCAGATAATAAGGAAATTGAATATACATCCACAAAAGCTCACTAAAAGTTTGCTTTACAGTATACACCAACAGAAACTTGGTCGTCTGGGCATTGAGCTCAACACCAATGTTGATGTTTATGCCATTCTTCAGTCACTTCCCGATTCATATTCGAGTTTCGTGGTAAACATTAATATGAATAAGACGGAATCAACTATGCCCGAGCTGCATAACACGCTAAAGACTTTTGAGTCTTCCACTGCTAAGTAAAAGCCCGTGCTCATGGTGAGTGCCTCCACTTCTTCTGCTCCAAAAGGAAAGAAGAAGCGAAGGGACAAGTCAAAGAAAGGGTCCAAGTTGAGCTTCCTTAAGCCCAAAGGTGGAGTTCAAAAGAAGAAGAGGGTGGACAATGATGTATGCTTCCACTGCAAGCAGAAGGGGCATTAGAAGAAGGACTGTAAGGTTCTAGCAGCTGAAAAGAAGACACAAGGTGTCTCAGCCTCTGGAACAGGTATGTTTGTTATTGAGATAAATATGTCCACAAATGATACTAACTGCTGGGTATTAGATACCAGTTGTGGCTCACACATTTGTACAAATGTGCAGGGTCTCAAGGATAGCAGGGCAGTTAGGCCGGGTGAAGTCTCGCTACACGTTGGGAATGGAGCAAGAGTTGCTGCTGAATGTGTTGGCGATTATGTTTTAGATTTACCCTCTGGTTTTATACTTGAACTGAATAATTGTTATTTTGTTCCTTCTATTACCCGCAACATTATTTCTATTCCGATGTTGGATATTGAAGGTTTTTCCGTCCATTTTTCAAACAATAATTGTTATTTTTCACTTAATGGTCGTGTGTATGGAAATGCTCCTCTATCTAATGGTTTATATTTGTTGCATTGTGGATATAACATTCTTAATATACAAAATAAAAGACTCAAACTTAGTAATCATGAAAACCCGACTTACTTGTGGCATTGTAGACTTGGTCATGCAAAAGAGAAAAGAATTGCAAGGTTAAGAGAGTTAAACTACTTAACCCCATTCGACTTTGAGTCTTATGGAAGTTGTGAATCTTGTCTCAAGGGCAAAATGACCAATAAACCCTTTTCTGGGAAAGGAGTTCGTGCCAAAGAAGTTCTAGAGTGGATCCACAGTGATGTCTGTGGACCATTGCCCACTCTAGCTAGGGGTCAATTAGGATACTTCATCACTTTTACTGACGATTTCTCTAGATTCGGGTATGTGTATCTGATGAGACACAAATCCGAATCTTTTGAGAAATTCAAGGAGTATAAAGCTGAAGTAGAGAAGCATCTTGGTAAGAGTATTAAGACCCTTCGATCTGATCGAGGAGGAGAATATCTTAGCCATGAATTCACTAATTATCTGAAGTTGCACGGAATCCAATCACAATGGACTCCTCCCGTAACACCCAAAATGAATGGAGTGTCCGAGAGGAGAAATCGAACCTTGTTAGACATGGTAAGGTCCATGATGAGTTTTTTCTCTCTTCCAACATTCTTATGGGGATACGCGCTCCAAACCTCAATCTACATTCTGAATATGATTCTATCCAAATCAGTTGAGCATACGCCGTACGAGCTATGGCATGGCAAGAAGCCAACTTCTCTCACATGAAAACGTGGGGTTGCCCCGCGTTTGTGAAGACAATGCTCACTGATAATTTGGAATCAAAAGGTGAAAAAGGTTACTTTGTGGGATATCCTAAGGGCCCGTTTGCTTGCATTCTCCTTATTGGGCCTTACTAAAAGCCTTTCATTGAATGGATCAGATTGTCTATATTTCCATTTATTAAGGGTGTTTGGTTCACACAATTTCAGTCCATATAAACACTATTATTTCAGTAATTTTTGTTTGGTTCGGTCATACTGGAACAAATTATAACATTGAGATTACCAAATTATCCTCACCCAAAATTAAATCCTAGAAGTCTCTAACCTTCATTTCTGCAGAAGAAATCGAAAATGCTGAACCCCAAATTAGCTCTCTTTCTTTTTGAGATGGTGACATATACCGTTTAATGGATGGTTTAAGATTTCTTCCCCAAACGAAATCAACTCTCGTCATAGTCTTGCAGCCAAGGTTCAAACGGAATTATTGTATATTGTTGGATATATTACTTTATCTTCCTTATTACTCGACGCTCCTCCACGATCTACAAGTCGATGCAATGGCCGTCGTCTGCTTACCGATGAAAGGTAAGCATATGCGACTTCGTGATTTGGAATTTTGGGTTGTGAGTTTTAATTCTGGAGTGCTTGTATTTCTTGGCACCAATATGCCTTTTTCGATTAAAACTGGAATAAAATTATTTCGGTTGAACATTGCTGAATTGGGCGTTATTGTTTTTTTTTTTTTTTGTGAAATTTTCCAGATTGGTGCAAGAGCATTTTCAGTTAGTTGGGAAAAAAAGGGGTTACAAGGTTGGAATTGTGGTGAAGAAGTTGATGAAACTAGGGTTTTTTTTTTTTTCAAATTTCGTAACAAAGAACTCCCCAGGAGTGGCGCGTTTTGCAGAATAATGAAACTAGGTTTTTTTTTTGGTGTTAGGATGGTTATATAAATCTAAGGGATATTTATGTCATTTTGCAATTAATTTGGGCTGCCCTTAATCTCCTTTATTAGTTATCGGACCACTCAGGCCGGATTCCGCATCTTGGAGCCCGCAAATCTGAACGCGGGCTGACTTATAATCGCAGGCCGCCTTATTTGCAACCAAACAACTTAATACACCTTATAAGCCTATTTATAGGTTGTTATAAGCCCAAGCAAACGGACCCTAAGGAGACTAGAGGATATTATTTCTATCTCACTGATAAACAAAAAAGTGATTGTTTCTAGGCACGCCAAATTCCTTGAAGAAGACTACATCTTGAGGGAACAAGGCCATAAGACGATAGAACTTGAAGAAATTCAAGAACCACAAATTAACAAGGAGACTGATATCTTGTCAAAGCAATATGACAAAGAATCAGTGGGAGCATTCAGCAGCTCACACGGTGGAAGTTTATCACTAGTGATCCTCTTTCAACCAGTGGGAGCGTAATTGGAGTTGTATTGCCCGAACAACAAACTCCAAGTAGGCTGAATGAGAACAGCATAGTTCAAACTCCTGCTCAAGAGGTATCCGGAAGTGCTCAAGGAGCATCCGGAAGTGTCGCTCTTGAGGCCTCCCCTGCCGACGATGAAATCACTGTACCACAAAATTTTCACGATCATAATGTGCAGCCTGAACAACCACAAATCCGTAAGTCCGCTAGAGTTCGTAATCCAATCACCAAATATTATGGTTTCCCCGTGGAGGAACATGATGACGTGGAGATCCCGAATAAAGACGAACCTAAAACTTACACTGAGGCAACATTAGATGTTGACTCAAAGAAGTGGCATGAAGCCATGAAATCCGAGATGGACTCGATGTACACCAATCACGTATAGGACTTAGTTGAGTTGCCAAAAGGGGTCAAACCCATAGGTTGCAAATGGATCTACAAGCGTAAGACCGATGCATATGGCAAGGTACAAACCTACAAGGCTAGGTTGGTGGCGAAAGGTTATAGACAATGCGAAGGCATTGACTATGACGAGACTTTCTCACTAGTTGATAAAATCAAGTCCATTCGAATTTTACTTGCGGTAGCAGCACACCACGATTACGAAATTTGGTAAATGGATGTCAAGACAACTTTCCTCAATGGCAACATTGATAAGGAAGTGTTTATGACTCAACCGGAAGGTTTTATATCAAAGCCAAAATTCAATCTTATGTGCAAGCTTAAGCGATCCATTTATGGATTAAAGCAAGCTTCTAGGAGTTGAAATATCCGATTTTATGAGGCTGTCAAATCATTTGACTTCGTCAGAAATTCGGAAGATCCGTGCGTCTATCAGAAACGCAGTGGGAAGAATATTGTCTTTATAGTTGTGTATGTCAATGACATACTCATTATGGGAAACAATATCCCACTAATGCAGTCCGTGAAAGAATGGTTCTTAAAGACCTTCATGATGAAGGATCTTGGTGAAGCCTGCTACATCTTAGGGATCAAGATCCATAGGGATAGATCCAAGAAGATATTGGGGTTGTCACAGTCCACCTATGTAGACAAGGTGTTGAAGCGATTTGCGATGGAGAACTCTAAGAGAGGTTCTCTGCCAGCATGTCATGGGATAAAGCTGTCTAAGAAGTCTACAGACATTGATATCCAGCGCATGAAGGATATACCATATGCATCTGCAATTGGATCTATCTTGTACGTCATGACTTGTACTAGGCCAGATGTGGCCTTCGCTGTCAGCACCACTGGTAGATACTAGCAGAATCCGGGTGAATCTCACTGGATTACTGTCAAGAATATTCTTAAGTACCTTAGATGTACCAAAGACTGTTTCTTGGTCTACGGAGGACAGTCAGAGCTGGTTGCCACTGGCTATGCTGACGCAAGTTTCCAATCTGACTGTGATGATTACAAATCTCAGTCAGGCTATGTGTTCACTCTTAATGGTGGGGCAGTTAGTTGGAATAGTTCCAAACAAGAGACTACCGCGGATTCAACAACCGAAGCTGAGTACATTGCTGTGGCGGAAGCTGCCAAAGAAGTTTTCTGGATAAAATAGTTCTTACGTGAACAAGGGGTAGTTCCAAGTGCCAGCAGTCCAATAAAGTTATATTGTGACAATACTGGTGCGGTTGAGCAAGCTAAGGAACCGAGATCCAATAACAGAAATAAGCATGTAACGAGGTGTTATCACTTGATAAGAGAGATAATCGCTAGAGGAGAGATATAGTTAGAGTGTGTCCCCACGGAGGATAATCTGGCTGATCCTTTCACCAAAGTTTTGAGTGTTCATGTACACACTAGACATTTTAATGATCTAGGAGTTAGACATGTAGGTGATTGGCTCTAGTTCAAGTGGGAGATTGTTAGTGTTAGTGTCCTAGAGACAATCCATTGTAAGGACATAATACTCAGATAATATTCAGTGTTGGTTTAATATTATTATTTATTTAATATTAAAATGTATGACATTACACTTATTAGAATATTATGTTTGATTGTTTGCATTTTTTCTTATCGGTGTTCCCTTGAATCACTGCTATCGTTGAGTATGTGAGAAATCAGATGGCTTAAGCATGATTCTCAAATGGCCCCAATCAAGGATCATCAAGAATGAGATATTGATGATGCAATGGAGATTGGTGTGCGATATGCATCATACTCTTAGAGAGTGTAGTAAGATCTCACTTACTACGAGATACTAGGTATCTCATGATGGATGCACAAATACCTTAGAGGGTATTGGTATACCCATCCGAGAAACAGTTTGATGTAGTTCCACTATATGTGTCTATGGGTGTCTCGGTTAGTGGGAGCGATGCGATACTCCTTTGACTTGAGGTAAATACGCACGACATGTGTGGAGTGATGAACTTTGACCATGACCTACGATTGCACCCTTCCATGGGTAGATACGGCTTGGATTGGGTTCATAACGAAGTGCATGTGCGTGGTAGTTGAGCCAAGAAAAAGATTCATTCCTCAAAGTGGAATTAGAGAGAATACTCATCTTCTCATCATAATTTGATCAAAGTCATTGGCCAATGCACGTCAACTTGGACTTTGTGGCCAAGTGTGACACAAGTGATCAATTAGTGATTGGAGATAATATGATTAAGTTATTTGAATAGACACTTCATCATGTTCAAGACTGATCGAGTATTCGTGAATGAAAGGAGGAAATCGTAATAGCCCATGTTACAGTTACAAGTAGTTGCACGTTTCTCGCAACGTACCTCATGTATTGAGAATGTCTGATTTATTGTCTAGGGTTCAATTAAGACTGTTAGTTTGACTAATCGCTCGATATATGAGGGCCTATGGGTCACACAACAAGTAACTCCCGTGTACGGATTATAGTTGGTTGATTAAGTATTAAATTAGATTTAATATTTAATTTATGGAGAATTTATAATATGTTAATTTATAATGTAACCAGGAATTCACGTCTAGGGCAACACACAAGTAATAGATCGAATCAAACAAATAATGAACTGCAATTGTAAATAACACTCGAATTTGGTTACCCAGTTCGTCTTTTGAATAAGCCTACGTCTGGGGGCACCCAAGCAAAGAATGTTTTATTATCTTTTTTCTGCCAAGAATTCTAAGATTTCTCCCTTTACAATGAATAGTACATGTTGTATTTATAGACAAGAATTTAGGTTACAGATCTTCATGGGCTTCCTTCGCGGGCTTTCTGAGGCTCCAGCCGCCGGTGCTAGGGTTTCCTTAGTCAATCCGCGATTTCCACGCCCGGATGCACTTGCCTTGCTTATGCCCCACGATATCCGCGCCATTAACTGCCCATATCTTTCCCATGTTTATCTCTTCATAGACTTCAAGTTGAAGTCGCTTCCGACCTGCAGACTTCTCAAAGTCGCCCAACGACTTTCATACAATTCCAAGTCGCTCTGCGGCTTCCTTAGCTCAAGTGAAGTCGCCCCAACTGATGGAAACATAATGGAGAGTCGCCTCGCCAGGTCGGATTATTTCATGCCACAACAATTGCCCCTCAAGTCGAGGTCGCCTGCTCGCATCGGGGTCTTGACTTGACCTGTTATTTTATCGACCTGTGGCAAGTCGACCTTGGGAATTATTTCCAAAGTGGATGATCCTCCTCGGGGAGGTGAATCATTGCCTCGGTTCCTTGAATCGGCGTGAGACCTGACGGATCCATCATGATGGCATAGCGACGTTCACGGTGTCGACTACGCGCGACTTGCACGACTTTGCTTCCTTCGGGGGGGTCTTAATTATACTCATATTACATTTTGACCCCCCTTTTTTTCTATAAAAAGGGCGAGGGTTTTAGGCATAAACCATTTCCCCTCAACCTTTGCGCAGCTGAACCATCCCCGAATCCAAGCTTCAGAGTTTCCGGCGAACTTCTGAATTTCCGATCGAAGCTGAACTAGGTAATACATTCACCCTCTCTCAAATCTTCTTATGGCTTCCAATCCACCATCTACCCCCGCGCCACCCCACTTCCTGGTTTCGTCGTCTTCGAACGACGCTGACGTGGTTATAGCCCACCTCTGTCATCGCCAAGGCCCTGGCTCCGCTGCCCCCCATTGTGGGGGTATCCCCGTCTGTTGGTGCCTCAGGCGCTAATCGGGATGATGGAGGTAACGATGACGAAGCAATTACTGGTGGAGTTGGAGGAAATCACTCATCTTCCCGCAATGAATCTCAGCCCTTTTTGCGCTGCTGCGTCGGAGAGGATTGTGGAAGCGGGTTCCTCTAACCCGCCCAAAATTATGGAGCCTTTGAGCGGGTCTTCGATTATAATTCCTACCAACTCCGAGCTCCATACAAGTGACCTGAATCGGTGGCTAAGGGACCGGAAGTGGTCGAGCTTGGAGGAGCAGCATCAGAGGTCGCCGCGTGCCTCATCTGGCCAAGTACCGATTTCTTGCGAGCAGACATCACAGAGGTAGGTGGTTGATGTCGATAAATTGGGATAGTAGGAACTGCACGCAGGGAAATCCAATCATACAAGTCTCGTGTAAAACTTCTAAGTAGTGACAATTACAAATTACTTACAAGGAATCTTGAGATGATGTGGATATGTGTACAAGCCGGCCTTGAGACGGTCGAGCTCGGAGTTCAAGGCGTTGACATCCCGGTAGCTCAGAGGGGTATCGCGAACTAGGTTGAAGGCCTCCAAGAAGTCCCAATACAGACCGGATTTCTGAGGAGTGAACACTGCAAAAGAAAAGAAGAATTAGATCAGTACGACCTTGGAACCAAAAGCATAAGATTTACTATGTTCGACTCGATTTGCATATTCGGTCGGGACGTGTATAGGTAGAGTGCATGTAGGATCCACGGACTCCAATGCCCCCCCGACGAACCACCACTTGCTATGCTTGCCCTCGACCTTGTTGGGGATCCCACTCACGAGCTCCTGGCCCTTCCAAAGTCACACGGCATTGTAACCACCGGCTTGGGCAATGGGCGTCGTCACATAAGACAATTCACCGGGATTCAGCAACCGGTATAGCCCGGCATGTCCCAACACCGTCATGGTGGAGTAAGTTTTTTTTTTAACTGACGACTTGATAATTTTCGCAGTCCTGAGTTCACGCCGAATAAATTTTCCCCGGAGGTGTTGAGCTTCCTGAGGTCGCCCCAACTTGTTCCGGCCGGGGTTCCTGAGAATTAGCCCGGATATCTTTCTCGAGGCCTATAGAATCTGCCTCGGGAGTGGACGCGAACTGACCATGCCAATACCCGCCGTCAGAAAGTGACGGGTAATCTGTATTCGGCCCTTGTCTACTCCCAGAAGGCGGCCTTCTTCTTGGAGAAATCCAATGCCCAACTGGAGACGGAGCTCGAGAACTTGAGAAAGGCGTGGGCCATGGTTGCCGACCAGGCCAAGTCGATCCTTTCCGCGGCCGAGACCCAGAAGGAGATGGAGAAGTCCAACTCCGAGCACCTTTAGAGAATCTCGACTCTTGAAGGTTGCGTGGAGGAGGTTGAGGGCGAGCTCGTGGCTGAGATGGCGAGCGTGGCTCGGGTCGAGGGTAAGCTGGTCGAGGTGGAGAAGGAGCTGGCTGAGGCGAAGGGGGACATGGTCGCCAAGGAGGTGCATTTCCAGGCAGTCGAGGAGCTGAATGCCAATTTTGCCTACGTGATGGCATTCGCAGGTGCCATCCGGATCTGCCATAAGGCGAACCCCACTGGCGACCTCAAAGGGCTTGTCGCTGAGCTATCTGACTATGTTCGCGACAACTCTCCATCCCCCGGCGTCATCTTGGAAATCAAGGACCTAGAAGACATGGGTATCGGCCTCTCCTTTTTTGCCAACCCGAGTGCACCCCACTCCCGATCTTGAGGAGGCATCGCCGGGTTTGCTGATCCAACTCTCGAGGCCCCTTTTGGAACAATCTGTCCTCCATTGGAAGTCGCGGGAAGGGAGGCCTCTGAGGGACCGAACGCCAGCTCGGCCGGGCCTTGATGAAAAAATTGATGTAATTTTTATTCTCTTTTTGTACCGGCCTTCGGGCCTTTGTTTACTCTTTTTGTACCGGCCTTCGGGCCTTTGTTTATCAATGGAAATTTTCTCTCTTTCCTCCCCATATTATGTCGACTTGATTTCCTTATGCGACCTTGAATTTGCTTTAATCCTCGTCATCTTATTGTTTATGCGACTTGATATCGGATATTACTTTAGTAATCTTACAAAGTCGGGGGTAATCACACCTCATTGGGTTGTGATTTCGCCTCCAATATGTCAAAAGTTTCCCCTTGGGTGATTCCTATATTTTTATATGTATTCCCCTCGGCTTTTACACAGGAATTTTGAAGAGAAAAAACTATTCTTATTTGATCGGTACAATTTTTATACATAGATGCGAACCTACTAATAATATCTCCGTAAGTGAGTCGCATTCCATGGATACTGTGCATTGGTACCTTTTGGTCTTTCGAGCTTGTATGCTCCATTCGGCAGAACCTTTGAGACTTTGAACGGCCCCTCCCAGTTCGGACCGAGGGCACCCTTTGATTTCCCAAATATCTTTTTCAACACCAGGTCTCCTTCCTTGAACTGTCGAAGCCGTACTTTAGAATTGTAGTATATCTCCGACCTTTGTTTGTATCTTAGCATTTCTCATGTTGGCCTCTAAGTGTTTCTCTTTGAGTAGGTCTAGGTTTCTGGCCAGGGCCTCGTCATTGTGGTCGAAAGCAATCTGGCTTGTGCGGAGATTTTGGAAAATCGACTTCTGCGGGTACGACTGCCTCAGTTCCGAAAGCCAACGAGTAAGGAGTTTCTCCTGTTGAATTTCTGCAGGTCGTCCTATATGCCCATAGCATATCCGGGAGCTCGCTCGCCCATTTTCCTTTTCCTCCCTCAATCTTGGCCTTGAGTGTGTGCTTGATGATTTTGTTCACGACTTCGACCTGACTGTTCGATTGGGGATGGTACGGAGTTGAGAAGAGCTTCGTGATCTTCCACTTTCTGAAAAAAGCGTCTATTTTGAGGTCGTCAAACTGTTTTCCATTGTCAGATATGATCGCCTGCGGCAATCCGAATCTGCAGATGATGTTCCGCCATATGAATTTGATGACGTGATCTTGATCTATAGTTTCCAATGCCTCAGCCTCGGCCCATTTCGTGAAGTAATCTACCGCTACCAGGGCGTATTTGACCGAGCCTGGAGCTGTTGGGAGCGGCCCAATGATGTCTATCCCCCACTTTGCGAATGGCAAAGGACTGAGGATGCTTGTAAGTTCCTCTGAGGCGGCTTTGATGGAAGGGGCATAGATTTGGCATCTATGGCACTTGCGGGCGAAGATGATAGCATCGGCCCTTAGAGTTGGCCAAAAATATCCTTGCCTTGCGGTCTTGTGGGCCAACGATTCTCCCCCGGTGTGGTTTCCGCATACCCCTTCGTGTATTTCGCGTAGGACAACTTGCCCTTGTTCTGGTGTTATACATCGAAGTAGGGGTGTGCTGAAGCCACGTTTGTATAATTCATCATTGAGCATCGTGTATCGCGCGGCTCGCAGTTGTAGTTGTTAGGCTTGAACCCGATCAGTTGGCAGGATGCCGCTAGTCAAGTATTCAACGATAGGTGTCATCCAGTTTGACGTCGGGGTTTCTAAGGTCGTGACTCTCATGTGTGTGGTGGATGGGTGGGAAAGTGTCGTGATGGTGACATCCTTCATTTCAGGTGATCCTTCGGAAGTCGCTAGCCATGTTAAGGCGTCAGCTCGCGAGTTCTGCTCTCTCGGGATTAGTTTGACATGTACCTGTTTGAATTTTTGACATAATATTTTTACGATCTCTTGGTAAGCTGACATCCTGTCATCCCATGCCTCGTATTCCCCCGAAACTTGGCAAGCTACAAGCTGTGAGTCCGTATGAACTTGCAGTCGTTTGACGCCCATGGTCGTCGACATCTCTAGGCCGCTGATGAGTGCCTCATATTCGGCCTCATTATTTATCGCGGGGAAGTCGAAGGTAATGGCGTTTTGGAAAGAAATGCCCTCTGGACTAATCAGAACCAAGCTGGCCCCCAACTTATAGGAGGTCGCTGACCCGTTCACAAATAACTCCCACGGCGGGCTGTTTGGGCACCCGACCTCTGAAGGGAAGGTGAGCTCGATGATGAAATCGGCTAATGCCTGAGCTTTGATGGCAGGCAGGGGTGCGTATGTCACTCATACTACCCGACCTCGATAGCCCACTTGAGGCATCGACCTGTCATATCAGGTCGGTGAAGCACATTCCTTAGAGGCAAGGAGGTGAAAACTTCGACTTGATGGTCGAAAAAGTATGGCCTCAACTTCCCTACGCTCATGACTAGTGCATACGCCAGCTTTTCTAGTGATGGATAATGTTGCTCGGTCTCGTTCAACGTCTGATTGACAAAGTAGATGGGGAAATGATTCTAGCTCTCTGCCCGGACGAGTACTGCACTTAGAGCGGCTTCTGAAGCCGCGAGATATAGGAAAAGTTTCTCTCCCGGGATGGGTTTGGATAAAATGCTCACGTGTGCCAGGTAAGCTTTTATCTTCTCGAGAGCTTTCTAGCTTTCGGGTGTTCATTCGAACTTTGATTTTTTTCGGATCATGTCGAACATTGGTTTGCATTTGTCCCCCATTCGGGAGATGAACCTGTTCAAGGTGGCAAGGCACCCCGTGAGCTTTTGTACCTCTTTAACATTTCGAGGTGCCCCCATATCCAATATGGCCTTAACCTTCGCTGGATTCGCCTCTATTCCTTGCTTGCTGACCAAATGCCCCAAGAACTTCCCCGATTCCACTCCAAAATTGCACTTTTTGGGGTTGAGTCTTATGTTGAATTTCCTTAGGATGTCGAAAGTTTATGCGAGGTGTGCGAGGTGGTCTTCCCTTTTTAGGCTTTTGATGACTATATCGTCGATGTAGACCTCTACCGACTTACAGATTTGATCGGCAAATATGTGGTTGACCAACCTTTGGTATGTTGCCCCTGCATTTTTTAGACCAAAGGGCATTCTCTTCCAACAATTGAGGTTCTTCTCCGTCAGGAATGAGGTATGTTTTTGATCAGGTTCGTACATGGTTATCTGATGATAGCCTGCAAAGGCGTCCATAAATGACATCATCTCATGCCCAGCCGTGTTGTCTATCAGGTGGTCGATGTGAGGCATGGGAAAGAAATCTTTTGGGCAAGCCTCATTGAGGTTGGTAAAATCAATGCAAAGTCACCAGGTTCCGTTTGATTTTTCACCAACACCGCATTGGCCACCCATTGTGGCTGGTCGACCTACATAATCAGGTCGTTGTCCAGCAACTTCTTCACTTCTTTGGCCAGTGCTGCATTTTTTTTTTGCCGAATTTCCGCCTCTTTTGGGTTATCGGCCTTCGAGCTGGGTCGATGTGCAATCGATGGCATGCGACTTCCGGATCGATCCCTACCATGTATTTGTGTGACCATGCGAATACGTCCAAGTTCTTTTTGAGAAAGTCGATGACTTCCCCCTTCAGGTCGTCCGCTATCTTGGAGCCTATGATGACTTCTAGATCTGGATGAGTTGGATCTACTTTTACTTTCTCGAGTTCTTCCCCCGAGGTGGCCCTCGAGCCATCTTGACGGGGGTCGTCGATCTCGGCTTCGATTAGAAACTCTTCAGGTTCCGGACCCATTCTTGGGTCGAGGTCGTTGTGACTTCTTTTCTTACTCGCTCTTTTTCATTCAATTCTTCACATTATTTTTCACTATCCATTACAAGTATTTAATTGCTAGATGGTGATTCAGAATTGAAAAGAGACAAAGAATAAATCAAACAAGCTCTTGCATTAACTTGGTCACCTTTAACGGTGCCAACCAGCCCACTCTTGGTGGGAAACTTTACATCGAAATAAAAAGTGGAGGACGCAACCTCAAATTCATGCTCAAACGGCCTCCCAAGAAAGCCGTTATAGGAACTTGGGAGGTCAACAACTAGAAAATCTAACAACCTAGTTGCCCTAACTTCACTGTTCAAAGTAGAGACTAGCTCGACAGCCAGTCGAATCATTTCTGATGGCTTCACTGTTACATCACCGAAGCCTTTCACGACGTGGTCGCAGGGGGTGATGTAAGCATCGTAGTCTCCGAGTTGATTCAGGGTTTTCTTGAAGAGGATATTGCAGAAGGCACCCCCGTCCACCAGCAGTCGGCACACCATAGTTCCCATGATGTTTGCTTTGATCACAAGGGGATCGACATTCGGGTAGACTATTCCAGCTTTATCCTTCTCGCCAAATTCGATCATGCTGGTTTCTTCCCTTATCTCGGCCTTCATTCGCAGTTTGGAGGAGGAAGTCGAAGAGAGTCCTCCAACTGTCCCCAGTGGGGAGAGGGTATGTATGACGCGACCTCCTGCATTTTTGGGCATGGGCGGGATAGGTCACTCCCCCTGCCCTATTCCCTGGTCGGTGTTTCTGGGGGCGAGATCCCCCTATCGGGGATGATTTGCCTGTTGGCGACCTCTTTGAGCACGATCATGGTCCTTCTGAGGTCGCTTGACAAATTCATCCAGCAAACCATGTTCGTACAACCTCCAGAGTTGGGGGAGTAGGTCCTTGCATTCGCTTGTGTAGTGGCCTACCTGCTCGTGAAAATGACAGAATTTGTTGGGATTTAGCTTGCCTTTGTTCTTGATGGGGCGAGGCGGGAGGAGTAATTCCCGCTCTCTGATCTGATTGTAAACATGTTCGGGAGTCATGCCCAATGCTCTCATCAGCTTGACTGGGATGTTCTCTTCGAAGGGTTTGAAGTTGTTGGGTGCCTTGTACTACCCCCCGGCTTTGTTGGAGCTTTTCTTATAATCTGCAGCTTCCTTATTATCGGAGAGTCGAGATTCTAGTAGCTCCAAAGTTTGGATCAAGTCGCTAGCTCGCCTCCGGAAGTCGGCATAGCTAGTCGGATATTCGGCGGTCATACGCCGCCAAAGCTTAGTTCCCTTCCTGAGGCCGGAGACTGCCCCCAGCAGTTTTGCCTCATCCCCTATGGGATCTCCTTCGAGAATGAGTTTGTCGATCCTCTCAATGTAAGATCGATCGGACTCTGTATCACCCTACTGAGTATTCATTAGACGCTGCCTGGTCGCAGGTCGGGGTGCCAAAGGCGTGAAGTGGGTCAAGAACAGCCTGGCGAGCTGTTCAAAAATGTCCACCGAGAATTGTGGTAGCGAGGTAAACCACTGATGAGCTTGGTCGCTCAGAGTCAAAGAAAAGAGTCGACACTTAGTTGCATCGGATGCGCCCATGGAGGCCATGTAGGAATTGTACTTCGCCATGTAGACTCTTGGGTCTGTGTTTCCACTACAGCGATCTAAAGTCGCTATGTTGATCTTTCTCTGGGTAGGCCCCAGAGTGACCATGGCCCCGAGCGGAGAGTCCGAGATGGTGAGGATATTATCTGTTCCCGCCGGCCTGTTTTGGTTCTCTACTCGTTCGAGAAGACGCTGGACCGTCCGGGTCAATGCCGCGACCTAAGCGTCGCGATGATCCCCGGCCGGAGGATCGCCGTGGTGGATAGCTGAACCCCTCGGCAATTCGTCGTGGTGCATGTTCAGAGCCAGTGCGAGGTCGCGCTCCACCCGATCAATGTGTCGAGGCTGAGACTGGGCCTCATCCTCAACGACCATCGGGACCTTTTGAACGCCTAGATCCCCAAGCCGGTTGAACACATTTTCCGACCCCTCCGGTCTCTCCAAGAGTCGATGATTCCGTACGATAGCGTGCTTCACCGGATCGTAAGCCAGTTAGCCCATTGAACGTCCCTTTCTGGCCAGGTCGCCCTTATTCTTTGAAGATCCGGCGTCCTGGGTGACCTTTTTGATCGGGGGTTGTTCTTCTTCGTCATCGAAGGCGAGGCACTTCTTGTTGAGGATGGCCATTACGGCCTTCGCGTCCTCTGGTGTTTGGACCATATTCCACCAGTCAGGAGTGATCAGCGGAGCCACCGGGCGAGTGCGCTGTGAGCTTAGAGAGGCTTCGTCCCCATCACGGGCGTCCATTTCACATCCGGTAGGGTTACCTTGGTTGATTGCCATTGTTTGATCGAAAAAAATGGGTTTTCCCCGGAATTGATGTAATTCTTCAGGAAAATGTTCCCACAGATGGCGCCAAATATTGTAACCTAGATTTCACGTCTAGGGCAATACACAAGTAATAGATCGGATCAAACAAATAACAAACTGCAATTGTAAATAACACTCGAATTTGGTTACCCAGTTCGTCTTTTGAATATGACTACGTCTTGGGGAGCCCAAGCCAGGAATGTTTTATTATCTTTTTTCTGCCTAGAATTCTAAGATTTCTCCTTTACAATGAATAGTACATGTTGTATTTATAGACAAGAATTTAGGTTACAGATCTTCATGGGCTTTCTTCGCGAGCTTGTTGAGGCTCCAGCCGCCGGTGCTAGGGTTTCCTTAGTCAATCCGCGATTTCCGCAACCAGATACACTTGTCTTGCTTATGCCCCACGATATTCGCGCCATTAACTGCCCATATTTTTCCCATGTTTATCTCTTCATGGACTTCGGGTTGAAGTCGCTTCCGACTTGCAGACTTCTCAAAGTCGCCCAGCGACTTTCATACAATTCCAAGTCGCTCTGCGGCTTCCTTAGCTCAAGTGATGTCGCCCCAACTGATGGAAACATAATGGAGAGTCACCTCGCCAGGTAGGATTATTTCATGCCACAACAATGTTGAATTAATTATTATTACTATTTAATTAAATTAAATTTAATTAAATAGGAATCCCAAAATAATATTATGGAATATTATTGTAGGAAAATATCCGTAGGAATAAACATATCTTTGAGATTTGTTTTGCAAGATTAGAAATTATCTTCCTAATAAAGTTGGCTTAGGATTTAAGTCAGTGTCTCCCTATATATATGACTTCCTGGGATTCATTATTGACAACAACAAGAAAACCTAGTTTCTCCATAAAATCTAGAATATGAATTTTCCTAGCAAATTCTGTCTCAGATTCAACGCTGACAAATCTGTGCAAATCTGTCCACGGGGATTACGTGGATACCGTAGTTGAGAAAACTGCTATCGAATTACTGTAAGATTTCTCGTTATGATTATTCGTTCTTGTTTATGCAATTAATTGTTCGTTGTTGATGAACTATTTAATTGCGCTGCGCATGTATTACGTGTTTAATTGCCTATATATTCTAACAGTTAGAGTATCTAGTCAAGTGTGAAATAGATAGCAAATTGAAAGAGAACTCAGGAACATACAAAACATTGTATAGTGTGAGAGATTCATTTAAAATAATATTTCCCATAAAGGTTGCAATAGTCATATCATTATTAGGCAGTTTAATCTTAATATCAGAAGGCTTAGGTTTAGAAGTAAAATGTCTAAATTATGAACCATGTGATCAGTGGCTCCAGTGTCAAGAATCCATGAGTATTTATCAGTTGACATGAAGTTGAAGCAAGAATGAATACCTATGCTACATGTAGGAACTTGAACTGCAACATCATTCACTTGATTGGCCTCAACAAATGCACCAGCCGCAGAATGTTGATTCTTTGGACACTTTTGCATCTTAGAATAGGTCATGAACTGCTCAAACATGTCTTGATTGAATAAAGGATTGAATGATATAGGTCCCTCCGTAGATGACACACTGTTTACATTGGTGCCTTGACTCTCAGCCTTTCTAGGACCCCTAGGACCTTTCTAACCAGGTGGATATCCAATGATCTGGAAACACCTATCTACAGTATGTCCAGGCCCATCACAATTACTGCACTTAACCAAATTTTTCTTGTCCTTATAGAACTTACTATTTCTAGCCAGCATAGCAATAGAATCAGACTGCTGACCAATTCCAGAATAAGATTTCAATGCTCTTTGAGACTCTTCTTGAAGCAACATAGAAAAGACCTTGGACAATGTTAAAGTAGAAGACTACAATAGAATCTGAGACCTTATAGCAGATAAGACTCATCTAGGCCTACCAAGAACTTGACTATAGCATCTCTTTCTTGAGTTCTAGCAAGTTTCTTAGGCAAATTACAAGTACACCCAGCCATTGCACCACAAGAACACTGTAAGGCTGGCCTAAATCCTAACCACTCATCCCACAAAGACTTAAACAGATTATAGTAAGACACTAAAGATTGAGAACCTTTAGAAATAACACTCAAAGACTTCTCCAGCTCATACACCCGAGTATCATCAGAAGGAGAATACCAGATATGAAGCTCGTCCCAAACATCTTTAGAGCAGGTGAAATAATCTAGAGTCTTCTTATTCTCTAGCTTTATCAAATTGAGAACCCACATCAACCCAAGGTTGTTTGCACAGACCCACGCCGCAAACACCGCACGGTCATCTTCCTCAGCTGGAATGGGTAACGAACCATCAATGAGTGAGGCCTTATTCTTCACGCTCAACGCCCGTTTGACAGCATGGCTCCACGAGATGAAATTTGTGCTATCCAAGGGCTCCATAATGATGGAAATTGCAGGGTTGTTGTTCGGATGTAGCGCTAATGGGGATAAGGGATTTTCCACAGGATTCAGAGATGCACCATTAAAAGTCGCCATAACTTCGAAATATTCAGAAATCGAAGAGAAATTCAAAGAAATAAGTGATTTCGTGATAGACACGTAGAAATTGAGTATAAAACACCAAAGAAATTGATTGAAAATTGATCGAATACAGCGGAATTCAAGAAATGGATTGAAATTCTTAACAAGAGGAATTGATTCACGATTCAGAAAACTGATACCATCTAAACATTCAAGTAAACACTGAAGGATTTCATTGAAGAAGAAGAATGAAAACTGTATATTGAAAGAGGAAAGAATATGTTACAAGATAAGAATATGATACAAAACGATAGAATGAAAAGTACCCTAAAATTGTTCTATATATAATACCCTTACAGTATTAGTTGATGTACCGTAAGGTATTACTTGGTATTCTAACTGACACTTCAACAAACTAACTTACTAATAACCACTCTAATTGACTAGTCAAACTAACTAACTAATCTTTATTTACATCTTTATAACGATGTTGTAAGAAATAACGAGTCATTTATCATTATATTTATGATGTCCAATATTTTATGTTTTTTTTTTACAGGCTGATGAGTTCCAAAATCTGATGGAACAAGCTAATGAAATTGGGTGAGTCAATCCTTAATTATAATTTTTGGACTCACGATGGTCAAAATTTTATGCCCAGTAGATTAAAGTTATAGGTATCAATTAGTAATTAATGCAAAACTCATAACTCATATTTGGTTTGCCTAGGAGGTTCAAACAATGAAGTTTGTAAAATTTTATCTTGTCGTATCACAATTAATTTGGTATTTAGTGCAGATATTATTTTCAAGTTTAGTTGATAGGAAACACAATACATCGTGGGTGATATTAGATACATGTATAGAAAATGTATAATTGTATTTCACAAATTATACAATGATGTACACGTGAAATATATACATAATACATTGTGATGGGCCTATGTTAATGTACACAGTTGATTAAACCAAAATACAATCAGGTTAAATTAAAGGGATTGATATTTATCCTAATTTAGAAGATTAGTGAAAATCTTTCCTAATAAGCCTCCTCAAAATTGATATTCCGTAATCAACAACTATTTTGGAATGCAACTGTTGAAATTGAGCTCGACCAAGGAGTTTGGTGAGCACATCCACCAGCTGATCAAGTGTGTTATCATATGAAACTGAAAGAACACCCTTGGAAGTTATGTCTCGAACAAAGTGCAGGCCAACGGCAATGTGTTTCATCCTGGGGTGCAGGACCTAATCAAGGGCAAGGCGTATGGCTCAGTGGCAGATGGAATGTGGTACATGGGGTTATAGTTGTAACCCCAAATTGAAAAAAAACTCATTACTATATAATATATATATATATATATATATACCCAAATTTTCAACAACGGCTGCAGTAAATGATTTTGAACCCATTAATTATTCAACCCATTCTCTAGTATTATAAAAAAAAGCCCAAACTATATTGTTAAAAAAAGGTCAAATTCAACTTTAAAAAAATAAAGAAAGCCCAATTTTTAGTTATTGATAACATTCTTCAATTCTAACCCATAGGCTTTAAAAAAAAAAAGTCCATTTCAAATTTAAAGTTCAGCAATTTAGTTTTTAAATTACAAAATAAAACTAGATTAGGTACACTATTAGTCACCTCAAAATACTGCACACACTCTTTCTGAAGACGATTACTCAAGAGTCGAGACATGTAATACTCTCACTCTCGACCTCTGTAATCAAATTTAATATTTGAATTGTGTTTCCAAACAATTTATTTCATTGACAGGTAATACGTTTTCAATTTAATATGTGAGTATAAGCCTTCAAGGTGTTGTTGTATGTCATAGTCGAGTTCTGGTTTGAAAATACTGATAACGGCCATCTCCTGTTCTCTCATTTTTCATTTAATTTAATTCCCTAAATAGAGCAGCATTTTATTTATAAAAAATGATGTGGCTTGAAATACGTTTTTTGGTATCGAGAGTGTCTTCGCATCAAGACGGCGCGTCGACTCAACCATGCACACACCTTTCATTCTCAATAATAACTTGTTGCAGAGAATCAATCGGGCCATGTTGGTGTAGTGCGAGGTAATTCCTCCTGCACCATTTCCATTTCCTCGCTTCCATTCATACCGATTCCGTTAATTAATTCTTTCGTTACCATCGGAATATTTTCAGGTCTTGACGGTTCACCGGAGCTTTTCCATTTACTTAGGTTTCTTTTATATTGGGAGTTGAATTTTTATCTTATACAGTGGATTTCAGAGCATTTTGTAAGCAATATATTCTTGTGAGTTTATTAATACAAATATCTCCTGTTTGGTTGAGTTGGGCCATCATAATTGGTATCAACCAGGTACGATCATGGCCGAAAACACACGCATGAAAGCCTTATTTGAGACTCAACAAAAGTTCGAAGGGAATCTGGCCCAGATGACAACACGCATCGATGGTTTCGAAAAAACTTTGTGGTCTCTCACAACGAAACTTTCTGGCGTGGATGCTAATGTCACCTCCCTCACTGAGAAATTCGACGCGTTTTTGAAACTTCACATGGAAGAGAGCAAAGGGAAGGATCGTGCTTTTCAAGGGGACTCTTCCTCCTCACAGACGTTTGCTCGTCCAGAAGTGTACCCACCTCCGAACCAACGCTTGAATCAACACCAGTTTCATCAACAAAATCTCCACGATCAAAACCCATGTCCTGCTCGCTTGGAATTTCCCGAATTCAGTGGCGATAATCCCTGCCTCTGGCTCCGCGGAGCTAACAGGTATTTCACTTTTCATCCTACGGATGAGTTATCCAAAGTCAAGTTTGCATCGTATTATATGATGGGCCAAGCTAATTTATGGTTTATGGAATATATCGAGGGCCGTCAGCATATGCCATGGGAGCATTTTACTCTTAAATTGTTCGATCATTTTTTGGTTCCCGGTCATGATGATATTGTTATCGAGTTCACTCAGTTGTCACAAACCTCTGATGTTTCTTCTTACATTGAACAATTTGAGGAACTTAAATCCTTGGTTAAAGCTAAACATCTCTACCTTGCAGAGGAGTTTCTTACTTCTTGTTTTTTAAAGAGGCTGAAGGAAGAAACCCGTTCTCCTGTTACACTTTTTAAGCCGGTTGATCTCACCCAAGCTATGAATCAGGCCAAAATGTTGGAAAACACCCTCAATATATGGGGAAAATGCTCTAAATTTCCTTCTAAGCCTACTTTTTCAACCCAGAAACAGATTACCCCATTTTCAACCTCCACTCAAGCCACGATAACCACTCCATCTCTTAATTCTTCTTAACAACAATAGATGACCCCTTTTCGAAGGCTTTCAAAATGGAGAAGGGCTTGTGTTTTACTTGTGATGAAAAGTATTCTACTTCTCATGTTTGCAAAAATAAAAATCTAAATATTCTCATGGCTGAGGATGACTGTGAGGGTGAGTCTCACGAGATGGATTCCTTCTCTTGTGAAGCTGAAGGGGGGGGGATATCAGTTTACATGCTCTAAATGGTGAGAGAACTAGAAACTCAATGAAGCTCAAAGGTAAATATAAGGGCAGGGATATTTCGATCTTGGTGGACAGTGGTAGTACTCGTAGCTACCTTAATACTTTCACAGCTAATGAGTTACATTGCACCGTTGAAGATACTGCTCCTTGGGTTATCACAGTAGCTAATGGTGAAAAGACGGTTAGCAAGGAGAAATGTCCAAAATTTGTCTGGAGTATGCACGGCCATTCTTTTGAGGCTGAACTCAGGATTACTCCATTTGGGGGTTGTGATGTCATTTTGGGGCATGACTGGATGTGGAGTTATGATCCAGTGACCTTTCACTTAAAGAAGAATTGTCTTGATGTTACTAAAGATGGCAGAAAATTGCAAATTAAAGGGGTGGACGATGGAGCTTCTCTTCGAGTTATGAGTGCTAAGGGATTTTCTAACTTTATGAGGAAGACAACACAAGGTATTGTGGCCCATTTATTTTTGCTGGATGCTGATAAGCCTACCCCGGAGGTTCATCCTCTCATTCAACTTATGTTGAATGAGTTTTCTGACATTTTCCAAGAACCTAAGGACCTCCCACCTCACAGAGCAGTGGAACACAACATTCAGCTCATGCCTGGTACCACTCTTGTTCAGCAAAAACCGTATCATTATTCTCATGTTTTTGAAGAATGAAATTGAGAAATTGGTTCAGGATATGTTACAACAAAAACTAATTGAGTCGAGCTCTAGTCCATTTGCAGCCCCAACTTTATTAGTTAAAAAGAAAGATTCCACGTGGCGACTTTGTGTTGACTATAGAAAGCTTAATGAGGTCACAATCAAAGATAAGTTCCCTATGCCTATTATCGAAGAGCTTCTCACGGAACTTCATGGGGCATGTGTTTTTTCAAAAATTGATCTAAGACAGGGTTACTTCCAAGTCCGACTCAGGAAGGGGGATAAACATATGTTAGCTTTTGTCACTCACCATGGCCAGTTTGAATTTAAGGTCATGCCCTTTGGCTTGACTAATGCTCCAGCAACTTTCCAAAAGCTCATGTACATGATTTTTGCTTAGTCTTTAAGGAAAATTGTCCTTGTTTTTTTTGATGATATTTTGGTATACAACCCTTCTTTGGAGAGTCATGTTCACCATCTGTGAAGTGTCCTTATTTTGAGGACACACACACTTTTTGCCAAACTTTCGAAGTGTAGTTTTGCAATGGATCACATTGATTATCTATGCTATATTATTTCTGGTGATGGGGTTTCTACAGATCCTGCTAAAATACAAGCTATGGTTGATTGGCCCACACCTAAATCTATCAAGAGTTTGAGGGGATTCTTGGGATTAATAGGGTACTACAGGCGATTTATCCAACACTATGGCACCATTGCCAAACCCCTAACTCAGTTACTAAAAAAGAATGCATTTCAGTGGTCGGATTGCAGTCAAATCGGCATTTATTCAACTTAAGGACATGATGACTAAAGCTCTTGTTCTAGCTCTCCCAAATTTCAATGAATCTTTTATCATTGAAACAGATGCTTGTCAAACTAGAATTGGGGCAGTTTTAATGCAAAATAAGCAACTGATTGCTTACTTTAGTCAATCATTGTGTCCCCTGAAACCAGGCTTTGTCTACTTATGAGAAGGAACTGTTAGCCATTATGACATCGGTTGGAAAGTGGAGCTCTTACTTATCTGGGGGTCACTTCATCATAAGGACTGATCATTGTAGCCTCAAGTTCTTGAAAGATCGGAAAATTACGAATGCTCTCCAACATAAATGGTTGTACAAGCTTATGAGTTATAATTTCACTATTGAGTACAAGTAAGGAAATGATAATTGTGTTGCGGATGCATTGTCATGAAAATTTGATGAGGGGTTTCAAGAGCCTTCCATTTCGGTGATGGTCACTACTCACATCAAACCTCAATGGATGGAAGACATTCTCTCAAGTTATGAACAGGATTTGGAGGTACAAGATTTTATTACTCAGGCTTTGTTACACCCTACCCTACACAATCCTTTCCAATATGTTGATGGCTTACTTAAGTACAATGGAAAAATTGTGATTAGAAAATCTAATAATATTAGGGTCAGAATTTTGGAGAGCATTCACTCTTTAGCCATTGGTGGCCACTCAGGCATACATAGTTGTTATCATAGAGCTAAATCTCTATTCTATTAGAGAGGACTTAAGAAGGACATCACATATTTTATTTCTCAATGTGATGTGTGTATGAAATGTAAGGATGAATCTGTTGCCTACCCTGGGTTATTACAGCCGTTGGAAGTCCCTCTTCTTCCATGGACTCAAATCTCCATTGATTTCATCGAGGGCCTACCTAACTCTGTTGGCTTCACTGTCATTTGGGTGATTGTGGATTGATTGACCAAATTCACTCACTTTTTACCTCTCAAACATCCTAACTCAGCAGAAAGTTTGGCCTCTTTATTTATGGATCATATTCACAAAATACACGGCATGCCAGAGAGTATCGTAAGTGATCAGGATGTTGTTTTTCAAAGCTCCTTTTGGAAGGAGGTTTTCAAGCTTCATGGTACAAAGTTGAACATGAGCACTAAAGTGATGGGCAAACTGAGAGAATCAATAGGTGTTTGGAAACCTATCTACGCTGTATGACCCACCACAAGCCTAAGTTGTGGGCCAAATGGCTTCCACTAGCTCAATGGTGGTATAACACTTGTTACCATCAATCTCTCAAAACATCTCCCTTTTATGCTCTATTTGGTTATGATCCTCCTCAACTCTCTTTGGGGCCCTATCTCCAAACTACCAACTCTACTGCTCAAGCTTTGGTACAAGATAGACAGCAGATGATTCAAGTTCTAAGGGATAATTTATTACAGGCTCAAAACCGAATGAAGCAATATGCGGACAAACATAGATCTGAGCGATAGTTTCAAGTGGGTGATTGGGTTTTTCTACGGATTCAGCCATTCAAACATGGACCTAATCAGTTGGGTCACCACACCAAGCTCTCTGTTAAATACTATGGTCCATATGAATTTGTGGAAAGAATAGGTCCGGTGGCTTACCAACTTTGTCTTCCTAGGGGTTCAAAGATGCACAACGTATTTCATGTGTCTCAGTTGAAGAAGAAGAAGATTAAGGGCAAATACAATGCACATACACAGTTACCACATATAGGAGATGATGGATGCCTTAAAGTCCATCCGATCGCTATTCTTGACCGTCGAATGATTAAGATTTGAGACTTACCAGTAACAGAGGTGTTGGTCCATTGGAGTAACTTGTCGCCGGAGGAAGCCACCTGGGAACGCTATGACATCTTGGCTCAGCAATTTCCCGACTTTTCCGCGGTCTTGGGGACAAGTCCGATTTGAGAAGGGGGCATTGTCATAGCCGAGTTCTGGTTTGAAAATACTGATAACGGCTATCTCCTATTCTCTCATTTTTCATTTATTTTAATTCCCTAAATAGAGCAGCGTTTTATTTATAAAAAATGATGTGGCTTGAAATACTTTTTTTGGTATCGAGAGTGTCTTCACATCAAGACGGCACGTCGACTCAACCACGCGCACACCTTTCATTCTCAATAATAACTTGTTGCATAGAATCAATCGGGCCATGTTGGTGTAGTGCGAGGTAATTCCTCCTGCACCATTTCCATTTCCTATCTTCCATTTGTACCGATTTCGTTAATTAATTCTTTCGTTATCATCAGAATATTTTTAGGTCTTGACGGTTCGCCGGAGCTTTTCCATTTACTATGTTTTTCCTTTCATTTAGGTTTCTTTTATATTGGGAGTTGAATTTTTATCTTATACAGTGGATTTCAGAGCATTTTGTAAGCAATATATTCTTGTGAGTTTATTAATACAAATATCTCCTGTTTAGTTGAGTTGGGCCAACACATTGTACTACACGCAAAACATAATATGAGGAAAGGAAACTCACAATGCAGTTAGGTCTCCATGAAATTACTACAAGTCAGTACACTCTAGATGATGATACATAACATCGATGCTGGTTGACTAGATGATGAGTTTTGGACTCATTTAGAAACTAGATAGTCTAGTTTCACTACTGCACATTTAAGCTTGCACAGCTGCACTTGGATAACCCTTTTTCAAATAGCTCTCCAAAGTATAGCTTGGAGAGCGGTTTTAATTAAAAAAAAACAAATAGACAGCGGTTCAAAACCGCTGTCCAGGAACAAAACTTGGAAAGCGGTTTCAAACCGCTATTCAAAACCACTTAGACAGCGGTTTCAAATAGCTGTCCAAGAAAACCGCTGAAAACACCTTTGACAGCGGTTGAAAATCGTTGTCCAATAGCTCCTGAACTTATTACACCCCAAATCGCGATCCAGAAGCAACATTTCTCCCCCAAATCGCCCTCCTCCTCCCTCTCCCCCAAATCTAACCATTAATCTCCTCCCTCCCCCCCAAATCGAATCCGCCATCGCCATCCTCTTCCCTCTACCGCCGCCGCCGTCGCCCTCCTCCTCCAAGCCGCCTTAGCACGTAGCCGTCATCTCCTTTCCGCCATCCTCCCCTACCACCGCCGCCGTCGCCACCTTCCTCCGCCTCCACAGGTAATTTTTCTTTTATATATATATATATATGTATGTATATATATGTTAGTGTTAGAGATGAACAATATATTGATGCTTGGTTTATATATTGTTAATTTGTTTATATATATATATATATTGTGTGTGACTTGGTTTAATTGTTGTTAATGGCTTGGATATTGTTGTTAGTGTTAGAGATGAACAATTTGTAATGTATGAATATATATTGTGTAGTTTGGCTTGATTTTTTATGCTAATTTAGAGATGAACAATTGATGCACTCAAGGTGTTTGATAATATGCTTGTGTGAGGATTTAAGCATAAATTAGGATTAATACATTAGGATATATTTGAGTTATTAATTTAATGATTTGGTGAATGGATAGTGTGTTGCTTTAGATGATTGATGGTACATTAGGATACATTGTCTTGAGAAACAACAAAACCTTAGGTACATGCAATATACAAACCTTAGGTACTCCCACATTCTATATGCAAGTTTTTGTAAGACTCATTTTGTGAATGAGTCAAAAATTGGAAGGATTTCAAAATTAGAAAATTAAAATGAATGTACATTAAGTATGGTTAGGTATGCATTTGTTTTGTTACGAAATAGCTTTCAATAAAAAAATGATTGTTTTATACATTAGGATTGGAATACTTTTAGGTTTAATACATTAGGATACATTGTCTTGAGAAATACTTCATATTGTCTTTCCTATAGGCATCTCTAGTTCTATATGGATCGAAAGTGGGTTCGAGCAGATCGATTATCAGAGGAGCATAGGAATGGGGTGGAGGAATTTTGTAATCATGCAATTAGACACTGCACCAATCATCGGTACATTCCATGTTCGTGTTGGAAATGTATGAATGGAAAAACCCTTAGTGGTCAAGAAAGCTTGTTCGACCACTTGATGATTCACGGTATCTATAAAACATATACCGTTTGGACATCTCATGGTGAGAGAAGAGATAGATGTAGCTCAAGCAACCTAGGAACTGACTTCTAGGTTTGAAGATACAGTGGATGTGGATAGTTTCGGATATGTACCGACTGTTGATACATCGAGTAGGGATGACGATGATCTGCAAGATCACCCTTATATGTCAGAGAAGTTAAGGGATTCTACTGGATTACCCCTTTGGCCTGGGTGTAAGAAGGCAACAAAATTGTCAGCTGTGTTGATATTGTTCAACCTAAAAGCAGCTAACCAGTTGTCTGATGTGTGCTTCACAAGTATGTTGGAAGCAATTAGTGGTCTATTGCCTGATGGAAATGTTTTGCCTAAAAAAGCATATGATGTTAAACAAATGCTCAAGTCCATCGGGTTAACACATCAGAAAATTCATGTTTGTCCGGGTGATTGTATCTTATTTCGGAAGGAGTATGCAGACCTCGATGAATGTCCCAAGTGTGGGGAGAAGTGATATAAAAAAAAAACCTCCCGCAAAGGTGATGTTGTACTTTCCAATAATACCAAGATTCAGGAGAATGTATAGTAGCGTTGTGGATGCTAGAAATTTAACTTGGCATCATGATGATAGGAACAAAGATGGAATTCTAAGACACCCTGCTGATTCACCCCAATGGAAGACATTCGATGTCAGGTATCCAAAATTTGGCAACGAGCCACGACACTTGCATCTTGCACTCTCAACTGACGGAATGAATCCGTTCGGTATCCAAAGTACCAACCACAGTATATGGCCAGTGATTCTGTTAGTTTATAACCTTTCACCTGAGTTGTGCATGAAGCGGACTTACATGATGTTGTCTATGTTGATATCAGGACCCAAACAATCTGGTAATGACATAGATATATATTTGGCTCCTTTGATAGAGGACTTGAAGCTCCTCTGGGATGAGGGTGTCGATGTGTATGATGCTTGTAGAAAGGAGAATTTCAAGTTGAAAGCCATGCTGTTTGGAACTATCAATGACTTTCCCGCTTATGGGAATCTATCTGGATATAGTGTGAAGGGGGCCGATGCATGTCCTTGTTGGACCAAGAAGACACATCACATTCGCTTGAGTCATTGTAGGAAGACCGTTTAGATGGGACATAGGAGGTGGTTGGACCCAACGCATAAGTACAGAACAATGGCCGATGCATTCGATGGCACAATCGAGACAGATGAAGCACCACGTTTATTGTCAGGTTCGGATGTATTGAATGAGATGAAGAATATCAACACACAGTATGGAAAGAGCTTCGCAAAGAGTGTCCCCACTAGCGGTTGGAAGAAGGGATCAATTTTCTTTCAATTGCCCTATTGGAAAGAGGTGTATGTTAGACACTTCATTAATCTAATGCACGTTGAGAAGAACGTTTGTGCCAGCTTGCTCAATACTCTGCTAGCTGATAAGAAGTCCAAGGATGGTTACAATGCAAGAATGGATATGATTGATATGGGAATAAGAGCAGAACTAAAACATGTGCCTAGAGAAAGGGTAAACCGTTCTTACCTCCTGCTGCACACACATTGTCCAACAATGAGAGAAAAGAGTTACTTCAGACACTAAAGGATGTTGAAGTACCAGAGGGTTATTCGTCCAACATACAGAGACTTGTATCAGATGATGGCGTGAGACTGATGAATCTGAAATCGCATGACTATCATGTCATCATGGAGACTTTCTTGCCCATTGCAATACGTTCTATCTTGCTTGAAAATGTGCGCATAACCATAACAAAGTTATGTTGGTTCTTCAAGGCAACGAGTAGCAAGGTCATAGATCCTAGAAAATTGCTTGGTTTTCAGAGACAAATTGTGGGGACGCTTTGTGAGCTTGAGATATATTTCCCTCCATCATTTTTTGATATAATGCCTAACCATTCATTTGGTACACGAGACAAGGATGTGTGGTCCTGCTCGTATGGATGTATGGTGTAGAGCGATATATGAAAGTGCTCAAAGGATATGTAATGAATATGTCCAGGCCGGAGGGATGCATTGCAAAACGCTATTTAGTAGAAGAAGCAGTCTAGTACAGGATCATGTCTTATTTGCCCTATCCCGGAGATGATGGAGATGATGGAGATTATCATGATGATTATCCTGGAGATGATGATGCATATGATCGACATCATACAGACGACTTGAGAGAGGGTGACACTGATGCTCCCACCACTAGCAGCTCTGGGGAGAAGCACACGAGGGGTATAGTCACGATGACTTCTTTGAAGAGAGCTCGTAGCAAGTGGAAACCAGTTCAGGTAATTTTATTACAATTGAACAACTGAAATTGTAATTATATTGATTGATCGTTGAACCTAATTAATTACTATGTTATTCCAGTTATCATTCAATGAATATGGGCAGCCGATAGGGAAAGAGAGTGAGAAATTGTCCTTCTACCTTGGGGCTGCAGTTAGGAGAGTTATCCATGTTATGGTTGTACCTCCCAGACAAAACACACTACCTGAGGTAGATTTTCTGGAATCTATGTCCAATTGGTAATCCGAGTCTGTGTATCCAATGGGGATAAGACTGTCTGACTGATAAACCAGCATTCTATATTGAGTTATTTTCAGATACTTCAGAATGTTTTTAACAGCAGTCCAATGCTCTTTTCTCGGATTACTTTGATATCTTGCTACCATTCCTAATGCAAAGCAAATATTCGGTCTCGTGCACAATATTACATACATGAGGTTTCCAACTGCCGACGCATATGGAATTCCCCTCATGTCATCTATCTCGTTTTGTGTCTTAGGAAACATTTCTTTTGATAGATGGATTCCATGTCTGAAGGGTAAGAAACCCTTCTTGGAATTCTGCATGCTGAATCGCTTCAAAATAGTATCTATGTATGAAGCTTAGGATAAGCCAATGTTGGTCACGGTGAAAAACCCATGAAATGCGGAAAAATCATGTAATGCATGTAAAACAGGGGTGAGGAAACAGTGATACTAATTTTTTTTTTTAAACCAATGTGTTTTGCTTATAATCAAATGCATATGGCAAGTAAGAATATAAAGTAGTAAAGAACACATGATTTTATAGTGGTTCGGATAACTCGTCCTACATCCACTCTTCCCTTCATGGGGCACCAACTTAACCAACAGATGTTTACCGAGTTCTCACTCAAATGGGACTTATCTCCCTCACGGGATTGCCTACCCTCCCTTTCGGGATCGCTTAGATGTTTACCGAGTTCTCACTCAAACGGGACTTATCTCCCTCACGGGATTGCCAACCCTCCCTTTCGGGATTTCTTAGATGTTTACCGAGTTCTCAATCATACGGAACTTATCTCCCTCACGGGATTGCCTACCCTCCCTTTCGGGATTGCTTAGATGTTTATCGAGTTCACACTCACCTACAAACTTAACCTATCAAACTGATTTGGGTAAGGTTTGTTTGGTTTCTAACTAGGTTGAGATTTTCCCTTACATTTGTTTAGCCTCAATGCTAAGGATGGAAAAATCTTTCTAAGCTTAGGATATTACATTTGTGCTTAGATGAACACTCTTTGAATATATGTGTGTATTTCTTGTTCAGTGTTCTATGGTGGAAATGCTAGATGATTTAGCTTGATGGATGTTTCACGCATTTTTCCACACTTAATTTGATGGAAGAACTTGTATTTATAGTGTGGATTTGAATGTTACCGTTGGATGGAGTCACATTCAAATCCATACTATTCTGTAGCTTCTGCAGCTTTTTCAAGCTGGTTGTCTTCCTCTCATTGGTCCACGTCAGCTGAATCTAACGGCTATATTCTTCAGGATCTTCTGAGTCTTCAGGATTATCTGATCCTCAGTTTCTTCGAACTCAGGCTTCTTTGGACACAGGATTCTTGATTCAGCAGACTTATCTTCAACGGACCTTGTCTGATCAGGCATACTGACACTCAAACTAACTGAGTTCAGCTCTTCTGACTTCAGACAATCTGACCCTCAGGTCACTTGCACTCGAGTTATCGATCAAGATTCAGTTCCACGATGAACATGTCTTCAGATGACTTATCTTTAGGTGACATCATATCAGTACGCCTGTGTTTACTATTCAGATCTTCTGACTCTTGACTTCTGATTTGGTCGCTTTGATGCGGTATCTGATTTCTAGTTTTTGATATCGATTTCTTCTCTTTGATTTGATCGATCGGCTCACCTAATCGGTCGATATAGCATCGGTCGAGATCTCGGTTTATCTGCGTCATCGTTAGTACATCGAGTTAGTTATCATCGGGTTAGTTGCATCAGGTTATCTTATCTGATCTTGATCACGTCTGATCTCGATCAGTCTCATCTGCTCCTCTTCTGATCTGCAACCTCCTCTTCTGATCTGGTCATCTGATCTTCTGATCTGGTCACTTCTGATCAGGTAACTTCTGATTCTTCTGACCAGCTGGCTTAGCTTATCTTTTCTTCTGATTTTGCTCAGCTCATCAGTTAACTCCGGAACTCATCTTACTCATCTGATCTCGATCAGTCTCATCTGTAGCCTTGTCTGATCTCGATCATCTTTGTTTGATTTCATGAGTTCCCCCTCAACTTGTTCTCTCGTTCCCCCTCAACTTGTTATCTGTAGATTAACTTCAAAAACACAAGTTGATAATGTTTTGGCATAATTCATCAAAACTAAAATATCCCAACAGCCAATCATCCTTTTCCTGCGATCTCGAGTGATCTTGATCCTTAGGATATGACCGGCTTCTTATAAGTCCTTAATATCAAACTAATTTGAAAGCCACACCCTCACGTCTGACACCTTTACATCGTTTCCGATTAGCCAGAATGTTGTCTACGTATAGCACTAAGAATACCAATACAGTTCCGTCACACTTTCTGTATACACAACTCTCGAACTCATTTTGATCGAAACCGTAGGATTTTATTACTTGATCAAAATATTGGTTCTAATCTCGGGATACTTACTTAAGTCCATAGATGGACTTCTTAAGCATGCAAACTAGATGCTCTTTGCCTTTCGCAATGAAGCCTTCGGGTTGGCGCATATATATTTTCTCTTCAAGACTTCCGTTTAGGAAAGCTGTCTTAACATCCATTTGCCAGATCTCGAAATCTAGATGTGCAGCTATCGACAAGAGAATGCGGATGGACTTCAGCATGGCTACAGGCGAAAAGATTTCCTCATAATCGATCCCCTCTTTTTGAGTGTATCCTTTTGCCACAAGTCCAGCCTTGAAGGTCTCAACCTTTCCTTTCGGTCCCCTTTTTCTCTTGTAAACCCACTTGCATCTAATGGATTTTACCCCATTGAGTGGTTTGATGAGCTCCCACACTTGATTATGATCCATAGAACCCATCTCGGCTTCCATTGCAGTTTGCCAAGAATCTGCATCCATGTCTTGGATTGCCTCGTTGTAAGACCATTGGTCCAATTCATCTCCTAAGATCAAGTCCGAAGACTCTCCTATACCTAAGAATCTCTCGGGTTTTCTAACAACCCTCCCACTAAATGAGGTTTTGTTTGTGTAGGTGTGACGTTTGGTATATCAACTTGTGCAGTTGGTGTTGGAGTTTGCCCTCTTAATTCGTTTAAGGTAATCTCACTGTTGGGCTTCCAATTGTTCATATAGTCATCTTCCAAAAATCTAAAGTGTGTACTTATTTTAATTCTTTGATCGTTGTTACCATAGAACATATACCCTTTCGTTCCCTCGGGATACCCTATGACCAGCCTTAATTCCGAACGTGGGTCCAACTTACCGCTTTCTTATCCAACACGTAAGTCGGACAACCCCAAATTCTCATGTGTCTTAGACTGGGCTTGCACCTGGTCTACAGTTCCTTTGAGGTTTTAGGAACCGATTTGGATGGTACCATGTTTAGAATGTAAGTCGTTATTTTCAAAGCGTGTCGCCAAAATGACTTGGGAAGATCCTTAGAACTCATCATGAATCTTACCATTTCTAAAAGAATTATGTTTCTTCATTCTGGTACCCCGTTTTGTTGAGGGGTTTCGGGAGTAATTAATTGGGATACAATCCCTTTGTCTGATAAGTAGTTCAGAAAATCATCGCTGAGGTATTCCCCTCCACGATCAGATCATAGAAACTTGATACTCTTTTCCCTATATTTTTCTGCTTCAACCATAAATGCTTTGAACTTATCAAAGGTTTCGGACTTATGCTTCATGAGGAAAATGTATCCATATCTTGAGTAATCATCGATAAACGTAACGAAATACTCATAACCTCCCCTTGCTTTGATTGACATAGGACCATATACATCAGTATGAACGATCTCTAACACTTCAGTGTCTCTATTCCCCTTGGCTCCAAATGCCATCTTAGTCATCTTTGTTGGAATTTAGAGGCACGTAAACATGTAATACATGCGCAGCATAAATTAAAGTTCACCAACAACGAACAGTTAATTGCATAATTAAATATGAGTAAACGTAAGCAGAAATTCTTACAGCAATTCGTATACGGATTCCTCAACTATGGTATCCACGTAACAGTCGTTTACTAACTTGCACAGATCTGCCAGCTTTGAATCCCCGAGATGAATTTGCTAGGAAAATTCTAACTTAGAGATTTTATGGAGAAAATATGAACTCACGTATTATGAATTCCCAAGTGCTCATATATATAGGAGAGACCCAGCTTAAATCTTAAGCTAACCTTTATTAGGAAAAATCCCTAATAAAATAAATCTCTAAGATTTATTTCCCACATATAAATCTCTACGGATTTAAATTCCATATATGACAAATCTTTACGATTTATTTCCATATATATTAAATTCTATAATAATATTGTAAATATTATTATTGGGAATTCTTATTTAATTAAATCCAATTTAATTAAACATTAATAATAATTAATTCCAAATTAATCTATTATTAATTACTTCTCCATAAATTAAATATTAAATCTAATTTAACATTTAATCAACCAACTATAATTAGTAAACAACCATTACTTGTTGTGTGACCCATAGGCCCTCATATATCGAGACATTAGTCAAACTAATGGTCTTAATTGAACCCTAGACAATAAATCAGACATTCTCAATATATGAGGTACGTTGCGAGGAAATGTGCAACTACACTGAATCAAAACATGGGCTATTACGATTTCCTCATTTCATTCACGAATACTCAATTAAGCCTTGAACATGATGAAGTGTCTATTCAAATAACTTAATCAATTTATCTCAAATCACTAATTGATCATGTATGTCACACTTAGCCACAAAGTCTAAGTTAACGTGCATCGGCCGATTACTTTGATCCAATTATGATGAGAAGATGAGTATTCTCTCTAAATCCACTTTGAGGAATGAATCATATTCTTGGCTCAACTACCACGCACGTGTACTTCGTGATGAACCCAATCCAAGACATATCTACCCATGGTTAGGGTGCAAGCGTCGGTCATGGTCAAAGTTCATCATCCCACACATGTCGTGCGTATTGACCTCAAGTCAAAAGTGTATCGCATCGCTCCCACTAACCGAGACACCCGTAGACACATATAGTGGAAATACATCAAACGGTTTCTCGGATGGGTATACCAATACCCTCTAAGGTATTTGTGCATCCATCATGAGATACCTAGTATCTCATAGTAAGTGAGATCTTACTACACTCTCCAAGAGTATGATGCAGATCGCACACCAATCTCCATTGTATCATCAATATCCCATTCTTGATGATCCTTGATCGGGGCTGTTTGAGAATCATGCTTAAGTCATCTGAGTTCTCACAACCTCAATGACAGTAATGACTCATGGGAACACTTGTATGAATAAATGCAAACAATCAAACATAATATTCAAACAAGTGTATTGTCATACATTAATATCAAGTGAACTATAATATTAAATCAAACTGAATATCATCGAATATTATGTCCTTACAATAGATTGTCTCTAGGACACTAACACTAACAATCTTACCCTCTAAACAAGATTCGCAAGTTGGAAACAGTTCAACCCTGAGAGATTCCAATGATCCGTCTTGTACCAACCTTTCAATCCTTTTTAGATTAAAATAACCTAATCTTAGATGCCATAGAAGTGTCTCGTTCATGTCTGAAGAATGCTTTATTTTATGCAAAATAGTCGATGTGTTATAGGATGCATTTTGTGAGTGGTGTGAATAGTTAATAGTGTAGAGATTGTTTGACAACGTTCCATGACAGATAAACAGATCACTTTGAAAAAAAGTAACGTGTTTAGAAAAAGAAATTGAATATCCATCCATAAAAAGTTTAGAACCGAAATAAGATTCTTTCTAAAACTAGGAACATAAAGAACATCTCTCAAAACTAAAACTCTATCTTCAAAAGATAGCTTCACTTCTCCCACTGCTTCAGCTGCCACTCTCATAGCATCACCCAATGTGATGAGGATCTCACTCCCACTAAGTTGTCTGGTTAGTTAGAACCCTTGTAAAGTGAAACAAACATGATCAGTGGCTCCTGTATCCACTACCCACGAATGGGAAGCATACGCCGCTAAATAAGTTTCAACAACTAGTGCATGAGAATTACCTTTCTTTTCATCCCTTTTGGGCTTGGAATAGGTTGTCCTCCAATGTCCTTTCTCACCGCACTTGAAACACTTCCCCTTAGCAATCTTCTTGACACCATCCCCTTGGTTCACCTTTGCTTTGCCCTTGGCAGTGCTTGAGTTGACTTGGTTTTGGCCTTTTACCTTCTTCTTCTTCTTACTGTTGGGATAACACATGCCAGGATCTATCGGGATGACCTCATAAACACAAATTTAAATTAACAATTATTACTAGCATGAATTTACCTAAGTGAATTCAAATAATAATCAATCCAACAACAACATGCAAATAATATTTCACGTAAAAGATCCCAGAATGCGGAATTTCTAGGAGTTTACGTAAACGTACCCATTGGAGAGACGATCTGAGACAGATAGGATCAAGTATCTGGATACCCACCAAAAGTCCTTCTCAAGTATTCCCAAGTCCTCGTCCAATAACCCCGGTGGAAGGTTCTCCAATGAACGATTTATAAAACAAAGGAAAATAAAAATATTTTTGCACCACCTTTGTGGATTTCTAATATTTCCAACGCATGGAACTGTAGGGGATGAAAAAATTCATCCCCTTATTTATATAGAGGGGGGGAACGAAATTTTGGACTCAAAATAAGGTTAGGAAAGATCTTTTCTTGATCTCCAATAAATCTTGAATATATCTCATATATTCTTCTTTTCATGTGTATTTTTTCCACAAAAAATCTCACACCCTTATTTAGCCAAATTTTCGAAAATAATAGGGGATCTTTCAAGATTGAATCTTTCTTGAATTTATGAGATATTCTTGTATTCCTAGAATTTATATCTTTTTCCATAAAAATCTTTCCAAGAAAATCAAGAAAATCCTTCTTCCTATTATTTCTCTATATATTTCAAAAATTACCATTAAAGAAACCAAGTGGGAGATTTCTTGAATTTATGGGATAATCTTGTATTCCAAGAATACTTATCTCCTTTCCACAAAATCTTTTCAAGAAAATTCTTCTCCCTTTTTTTCTTTAATATTTTCGAAAAAATAAGGAGGAAATAATGCAATATTAATTTATTTTATTTTAAGCACCTTTTATTTATTGGACTTTAATTGTGCTACTTGAGGGGCCTTTAAGAGAATTAAGATGGACCTTCCAATGGGCTTCTGAATTCCAATATTGAGCCACAATATAATTCAGCCCATTAATATTAATTATTGCCACTATATAATTAATATTGCACTATCCAACTTAACACATATTACGGTAATATGGCTCCCGGTTATTATTTCCCGTGTTTAAGATTATTTAGTTCATTAATTAATTAAGCCACTGAAAAGTTTTATATTAATTAATATATTTATCCTTGGAATAAGGACATCCCAGCTTTATTTATCCTTTGGTATGATCAAGGTTCCGGGCCCACCAAGGGGACCAATCAAGCAAGACATTGCAAGCACACGATTCTCTGTATTAATTTAGCAACCGTCCTGCAATTAATATTATTGCCCAAGATATAGGGTATCGAAATCCCAATGATTCTCTTCCCATTTATAAGTCAAAGCAATAACTACTAATCACACACAGTCCTTATTAAGTGACAGAGATTAAGAAATCAACAACCACTGAGGTCTAACTCTTCATCCCTTAAGTTAGTGTGAATGAGTTTATCCTCTCTGCAAGTCTGCTTCAGCGCATCGAATGCACTAGTGTAATCTCTTGGTCAAGACAAGTCAATCTGAGCCTTACACATCAACTTTTACCAATAGATTGTTCGGATCTATCTAAGTTGTGAAACACGCACTCGTTTACAAGGCACTGTTAACGTGATCTTCTGTGATCTGGTATCACCACGTTTACTACAATGTAACGCGTGCTATGAACGGTTTGAGATAAATATATATAACATTCAATCATATTTAAAGCAACAGTGATAAAAAAATTATTTCAGTAAATAAGTGTTTAATACATAGGTTATACAAAGTAAAAACATACTTTCACGTATAACCCCAACACTTACCACCATTTGTCCTAGAAGAAGTAGAAGGGTCGATTGCCACCAAGGCTTGGTGCTGGTGCTCCATTTTCTTCTCAGCCGAATCTAGAGCTTGCATTAGATCATGCAAAGTGTACTCCTGATCGCTCATCAGGTAGTCCAGATAAAATTTATCAAAGCTCGATTTTAGTTTCGAGATCACACTCAGCGCCTAGAACCTCAAGCTTGTTAAGGAGAGCCATCATCTGGAGAACGTGATCCCTCACGGGCGTTTCCTCCACCATTTCTTGCGATAACATCTCTCGCATGGTGACATGCCTAGCTGTACGGTTCTGATGTTGAAACATTGCTTTGAGACTTCGCATAATTTTCGCAGCAGTTCCAATGTTCTGGTATTGGTGTTGTAACACATCCGACATTGAGGCCAGGATGGTGCACTTAGCCATTTCATTGGAATGCTCCCAATCATTATACTGTTTAATCCACTTGTGTTGTTGTTCATTTAGGACAATAGATAATTTTTGATTCCAATCGACAAAGCTTTCACCAGTCAATTGATGATCTTTTAGTATATTAAACATTGGATTAAAAGGTTGCGACATGCTGAACATAAAATAAACATACATTTTGTGTTAATATCCGGATTAAGCACAAAATTTATCACATAATTCGATCACATGTAACATATCAAAATCTCAAAAGAATATGAACATGCATCATCCAACATCTTAAAATAGTTTAAATAGGTCACGTGGGGTGATCTATCTATTTAAACACATTTAAGCAGTTTACAAACAAAGACAGTTACAAACCTTTAATTCAAAATTAATAGTTGGCTCACACTTGACAATATAAAATTGACAGGGACTTCGGAGAAGTATATGCATATCAAGTTTATACCTAAGTAATAACCATGATTAAATACAAAATTATTACTTCGTTTTGAACAAGCCTCGTGGGGAGGGTCATTGTCGCCACTAATAATAATTCACAATCATCCGTTAGGAATTTATTCATGTGATAGCTATCTTTTGACCGTTCCGTGGGGGAAATTTCTCCAAAAGATTTCACAAATAAATAAGTCATGGAGGTCAAAATTAATTTGATTTTTCAAAAAACTAAATAAATTATTTAAAACATACTTCGTAATTTTTGAGGTTGAGATTTTCACATATAATTTCTCATGCAAACACAAATTAAACAGAAGAATATGAAAAAGCACATATCAAAACAAAACAAAAATTAAACAAATTGGGCACCAATTATTAAATTGTCATGGTTTAATTTTCTCGTCTTGATGTTGAAGAAATACCATCTTGAATTTTTCCACTTGTTCGTCTCGTTTCGCCACGCCGTGCTACGCCCGTCGTTTGGCTACGTCAAACAACACGCATCCCAGCCGGCCATCTCGACCAGGAGCCCGAGCCCATGTGCGTCACCCTGCGGGACTTGGCAGTGTCGCGTGCCTCATGCGCGCACGCCCAGTGTCGTTTGCTTCTGCCCGCCTTCACGTGTCCCTGTGCGTACCGTGCGCGCGCCTGCCCAGGTGATCCCACCTGGTGCTCAGCCCACGGCCGCGCCCCGTGCCCGTGCGCGCTTGCCAGCATCCGCATCGCGCTCGTGCCTCCCTTGGCACGTTTCGCGCGACGCACGCTGCCTGCGCACGGTTCTGGATCTGTCTTCAATACCTCATCTTCGTCTTCGATTCAGTTACAATTTGTTTAACGTAAAATAAAAAAACCTTAAATCAAGACTAGTCTATTACATTGAACAAATCAAAAAAGCCTAATCCACTCGTAGATTTTCTCACGATAAAAACAAATCTAAACGAGTCGAATTAAAAACAATTCATACTCATGAACATAAGTAAACATTAAATACCATGACAATTGGATACTTGCAAAAAAAGATCTAGCAATTCTACTCTCCAATTTCAAATTTAATGGTCAACAATTTAAATCACAGAGCTCGAAACCGAGGCTCTGATACCAGTTGTTGGGGAATAAGTGCCCGGATCTATTCGAGTTGCAATTAAATACATATTTAAATTATTTTAATTATTTCAATTATTACAAGCATGAATTAATCCTATATTAATTCAAATAACAATTAAAAGCCAACAACATCATGCGTACAATTAATTTCACGTAAATCCTACACATGTGTAATCTAGGAGTTACGCGAAACATATCTCTTGGAGTGACAACCGTTGAGTAGATGGATCAACCCAAACACCTTCTCAAATATGTCCCACATCCTTGCTCGTAATCCGGTGGAAGGATTCTCACGAACAATTTTAACAAAGGATAAAATAAAAAATATATTGCACCACCTTTGTGGATTTCAAATTTTTCCAAGACTGGAATTGTGTTGGGGATGAAGAAATCATCCCCTATTTATAGAGTAGGGAGGGGGTGAAAATTTTGTGCCCTAATAGGGTTATGGGTGAAAGCGTGCGACAAGGGGTTGTGTTTAGTAAAATCAGAGTAATGTTACACTGAATGTTGTAACACTCAAAGTAACAATTAAAAGACAAAAACAACGGAAGACTCAAAAACACAACACACGAAATTAATAAGACTTTGCACAATCTATATCAATATAGATTGGGATTCCTTATGGCCGAAATCACTATTTATCAAAATAATGAATACAAAGAGAATAACAAATTGAATCCTCTTGAAACAAGATCAAGCATATGATCTAAAGGCTAGGTGTATCTCTACACTACCAAAGGTGACCGGTTCTATGTGTATGAAACTATCTAACACCGAGACTAACATTCCACACAAAATAAATCTAGCACCAACTCGAGGTATTGTAAACCCTACAATTACTCTTTATGGTAAAATAACTCCACAACAACGACCCTATCACTCTGGATGCACTCACGCACTCTACATTTGATGCTTGGTTGTTGCTTTGACTAAATAACACACGATTAATGGCAATGTTCGACACTTGATGTGAACATCAAGGTCTTCTATTTATAGACTTTGTGTAGCTTTACTAGAGTCTCCTTGAAGGATCTGGAAACTCTTCCATCCACTCTCCCATGATATTTGTAACTGCCCCAGTTAGTGGGTTCTTCAATCTTCTGTAAATAGCCGCATGATCTAATCTCTTCTACTCGATTCTTGAAGCTTGTGGAACCTTCTGGAATCTTACAGAACAACCTAGATCGTCAACCTGCAGTCAACAACATCAAAGACAACATTGAACATAGAAATATTATTGGTTAAGAAGAAAGGACGAATACTGATGTTGTAAACAATGTTGGAACATCGATTGTAACATCAACAATCTCCCCCATTCAATCTTTTTGCTACAACTCACCTGAAATACCAAATACATAAGGTATTGTGCATGATAGAGCTCAAAATCATATCAGTTGCACTACTGAGTATCAAACAATTTTGTAGTTATCAAGAATCGAATAAACATCATCAAACAATTTCATTTGTTTGAGAAACTTCAATTTGTAGAAAAACTTGTCAGAGCATAATGTAAAACATATCAGAGCATATGTATATTACATTGAAACTCATCAGAGCAAGATGTAAGAACATCTCAGAGTAAGGGAAGATGATACAAGTACAATATGTATCAATCCTTAAGCCTGCAGACAAAGTAGAACATATATTACTTGAACATATTTCCACCAATCATCAAGGAAATATAGTAGAGCTGTCAGGAAGAAAGTTAACAAATCATACTGAACAATCTACACAAATTACTCTTTTTCCAAAACACAAGGTAAGATTATCAAAGCAATGAAAACAAGGATATCAGAGCAAAGATACAGAAACATCTTAACCTAAAACAAAATATGACTATCAAAACATATTAATCTACAATACTCAAAATGGACAGAATATCAGAGCATCAACACTAATATTCACCAACAAGCAAAACCTACCAACTATTGTTCAATAAATACATAACCAAATGAACAGAGTCTAGTAAATAACTTGAAAAAACAGAAATAAGATCATGTGAATAAAGAAGAACAAACAAAGAGAGTTGGAGGTAATCAAACTGAAATAATCAGCTGCAACATCATCAAGCCCTGCACATGCTCTCCCTCAACTTGTTCTTAACTCCCCCTATCTTCATGATCCCAAATCAAACTCCCCCATTCAACCATCATGGGAGATCACCATAGAGTTCATCTACGATATCATCAATGTCAGCTTCATCATTATCATCACCTTGTTCAGCAGCTTGTTCAACCGGAGGATCTGGCTTATCTTCTTCATGCACAACACCTGGAACAACCTCAGGAGCTTCTTCAGCAACAGGAACATCAGTAGCAACTTCTGGAGCATCAGATGCTACTCCACCTGGTGGAGCAGAAAGCAACCTCTCCTAGAAGCTTTTCATGACATTCAGCTCAGCAATCTGATCCTGCAAATTCTCAATTTGCTGAAGTATGAAATCCCTGTGAATAGTAACAGACTGAACTGGAGAATTTCTCAAATCAGTGTCACCATTATTGTTGCAAGAATTTGGTGCAGCATCTGGATTTTGAACAGCAGGTTCAACAACCTCAGGCTCAGCTTCATCTCCCTCTGCATTAGGCCTCATGTATGGTAAGTCTCTAATCTTGTTTCCTCTCAACAGAACTTTGGAGATTTCTAAATCAGGAATCATCCCACCAAGACTTTCAACAGGTTCCCTAGCAATGTCCAACCTGTCCAGCAGAGCAAAGATCATACATGGATATGGTAAAGCACTTTTCTTACCACCTGCACACTTCATAGCATGATCAAAAATTGTTCTTCCCAGATTAAAATTGTTCATGACCACTATCCTATACATCAGGATAGCTTGAGCTTCAGTGATCTTGGTAGTGTTGGTATTTGGCAACAAGTTGTACACAACAAATTTGTGAACAACTGAAAATAGGCTTGTCAACTTGGATGACAACACCTTTGTTGTCCATCTTCTAACCATTCCACCAGTAATAGCATTCGCAATTTCATTCAAATGAGGGACATCTTCTTCATCTACATCAGGTGTTCTCAAGAAAGCATTTATCACACTAGGATTGAAGCCTACATTATGACCTCTAAACCTCACATTCCCATATCTTCTAGAGTTCCTTCTACCAGTTCCTTTCTTTAAATTGCAATAGAATTCATATACCCAAATGTCAAAGAAAGGTGAAGCAAACTGTACAACATGCAAAAGATGTTAGTGTTAGTGTCCTAGAGATAATCTATTGTAAGGACATAATACTCGATGATATTCAGTTTGATTTAATATTATAATTCATTTAATATTAATGTATGGCAATACACTTGTTTGAATATTATGTTTGATTGTTTGCATTTATTCATGCAAGTGTTCCCATGAGTCATTGTTGTCATTGAGGTTGTGAGAACTCAGATTACTTAAGCATGATTCTCAAATAGCCCCGATAAAGGTTCATCAAGAATGGGATACTGATGATGCAATGGAGATTGGTGTGCGATCAGCATCATACTCTTAGAGAGTGTAGTAAGATCTCACTTACTACGAGATATTAGGTATCTCATGATGGATGCACAAATACCTTAGAGGGTATTGGTATACCCATCCGATAAACCATTTGATGTATTTCCACAATATGTGTCTACGGGTGTCTCGGTTAGTGGGAGCGATGCGATACTCCTTTGACTTGAGGTCAATACGCACGACATGTGTGGGATGATGAACTTTGACCATGACCGACGCTTGCACCCTAATCACGGGTAGATATGGCTTGGATTGGGTTTATCACGAAGTTCATGTGCGTGGTAGTTGAGCCAAGAACATGATTCATTCCTCAATGTGGATTTAGAGAGAATACTCGTCTTCTCATCATAATTGGATCTAAGTCATCGGCTGATGCACGTCAACTTAGACTTTGTGGCTAAGTGTGACATACATGATCAATTAGTGATTGGAGATAATATGATTAAGTTATTTGAATAGACAATTCATCATGTTCAAGACTTAATCAAGTATTCGCGAATGAAATGAGAAAATCGTAATAGCCCATGTTTCAGTTACATGTAGTTGCATGTTTCTCGCAACGTACCTCATATATTGAGAATGTCTGATTTATTGTTTAGGGTTCAATTAAGACCGTTAGTTTGACTAATCACTCGATATATGAGGGCCTATGGGTCACACAACAAGTAGTTCCCTTTTACGGATTATAGTTGGTTGATTAAATGTTAAATTGGATTTAATATTTAATTTATGGAGAATTAATTAATAATAGATTAATTTAGAATTAATTATTATTAATGTTTAATTAAATTAGATTTAATTAAATAGGATTCCCAATAACAATATATGAAATATTATTATAGGATTTAATATATATGGAATCAAATCCGTAGAGATTTGATATACATGGGAATTAAATCCGTACAGATTTTATATATGGAAAATAAATTTGAGAGATTTATTTTATAAGATTGGGGATTTTATTTCCTAATCAGGTTAGCTTAAGATTTAAGCTGGGTCTTCCCTATATATATGAGCTCTTGAGAATTCACAAATAACGTTAATTCATTCTCCATAAAATCTAGAATAGGAATTTTTCTTGCAAATTTCATCTCAGATTCAATGCTGGCAAATCTGTGCAAGTCCGTGAACGGGGATTACGTGGATACCATAGTAGAGAAATATGCGTACGAATTACTGTAAGATTTTTCTTTATGTTTATACGTATTCAATTATGCAATTACGTGTTCGTTGTTGGTGAACTGTTTATTTCCGCTGCGCATGTATTACGTGTTTAGGCGCCTCTAAATTCCAATAAAAGATTCCTTTCTTCAAAGAATTGAATCAGATTTTTCCTATCAAATTCATAAACTTGTATCCTCCTCTCAGACAATAAAGGTCTCCTTCTCATAATAGCAAACTTAGGACTAGCAGTATCATGATATTCATCATCACTTTCATCATCATCAGGGTCAGAAGATGTGTTACCTGAACTACTTGAGTCTGATTCATCAGGATCATCAGAGTCATCTGGTTCACCTCATGGTGTTGCAGCACCTTGCTTAACATCTTCATCAACATCAGAGTTAGCAACAGGTTCATGCCTCCTCTTCACTTTCAACTCGGTTCTAGCATTTGTAGCAGCTTCAGGATCATTTCTGAATTTAGTTCTTCTTTCATTCCTTGCTAACAACTCAGCAATGGGAATGAATTCATCAGAACTTTCTGCATCAACATGGGCATTAGCAGTCCCATCATCATCATCATTAGCATCAGCCACAGGCTCAGATGCTTCACTTGGTTCAGTTTCTTCAGCAATTGATTTCTCACTTTCCTCATCAACACTCTTCTCAACAGAGTGCTCAACTTCCTCAGCAGATTTCTCACTTTCCTCAGTCTCTTTCAAACTCTTTTCTGATTCATATGAATCAGACACAACAATTGGCCTTGAGGCTTGACCCAAATTAGAAATTTTACCCCTCTTTGTCTCAGAGTAGTCAACCCTGGGCTTGTAGCGATTCGACCTTCTCCTTTTGGTTTCACAGGGCTTCTCTTCCTCTTCGGCTTCTTGGAGGAAGGACTAGCAGTAGCAATGTCAGCCTTAGCCTTCTCAACGGGCTCCCCCATAGAAGTATCTTCCATCTCAACATCAGCTTGAGCATCGGATTGCGCGGGCTCAACATTTTCAGCAGTATGTTTTGAATTTTCGGCCCCAACAGTGAAATCATCTGGGAAAACACCACGAGGAGGGTTCGAGGATGAGACATTCAAGAATGGTATAATCTTCAACGAGAATTTTCCAAACATGATCATCGCGGGAGTTTCAGAGCGTTGAAGCAAAATGATCGCCTCACTCACATTCAGTTGATGTTCGGTTTCAATGAATGCAGCCGAAATAGGTTCTGGGTTTAGAGTTTCTTGGAGTGTTGGGTTGGATTATTCAGCAGTAGGTGTGGCATTGGGTGAATCGATTGAAGTTGCCATTGATGCAAGAAGATCAAACGGGTTCTCGATTTCAGGGTTTGGTGAGGAAGGGTTTGAAGGCATGTTTGGTGAAGTGTTTTGATTTCCAGCCATTTTGCTATAAATATCAAAAAGAGTTTGTGACAAATAGAATTAAAAATTCAATTCCAACTAATACTTTATGACAAAACCAGTAATAACTTCTTCAAACTTCAGTACGCAAAACTCAAAATAGGTTTTTCAGTATACAAAACAAACACCCATTCGAACCTTAAATAGAATCCAAAATCAGCATGTTATAAGTCATGATCCCACAAAGTGAATGTTCTATAAATGGAGATCATGGGGTGCAATGTGATGAAACCATCACTCCCATTACTTCCAATACCCGAAACACACGTTTTCTGCCTATTTTTACAAAATAAAATGTCTGAAGAAAAATAAAAACAATGTACAATACCTGAAATTAAATAAAGTGTGGCTAATTTTTGTATTAAATAATCAATTTAATCAAATAGTAACAATTAAATAATTATCCAAGTAAACATCAGTCAAATCAAGTCAAAGTTGCAATCAAGAACGGCACACACACACTTCAACATTTATTTTGCCTGATTTACTCAGCCAATGTTGCACTTTTCATCTTTTCTTTTCTTTTCTTTTCATACACTTAAATCATATTGATCCACCTTTTGAAAAGAGAACATCGTAGTAGCGAAATCCGTGCCCCATAGTTACTCAGTGGATTATGAGCAAACTGATGTTATATCAATCACCTTTTGAAAAGAAGACATCGTAGTAGCGAACTCCGTGCTCCATAGTTACTCAGTGAGAGATTACATCCAATGTGTGTATCTTTTCTTTTCTTTTGTGCATTAAGAAGTGTGTGTCCAGATAGAAACATAATGACTTGACTCAATAAGAATTTTACCCAAGATATCATTTAATCCGTGAGAATCGATCAAATCAACGAAGTGCTACAAAAATCAATCCTGATGTTGCTTCAACTGTTGACACATTTGTTGCAACATCCACCCTACAGAACTAAGATAGTACACAAACCAAGAGATTTCCTCAGAAAGGAAAACCTCTCATCATCCTGGGCTTTAGTAAAAATATCAGCAAGTTGATTATCAGTGGGAACGTACTCTAACTTCACAATTTCCTTTTCTACAAGGTCTCTTATGAAATGATGTCTTATACTTATGTCCTTGGTAAGAGAATGTTGTACTGGGTTTTTAGAGATGTTAATATCATTAGTATTATCACAAAACACAGTCAGAATATCATTCTCAAGTCCATAGTCATCAAACATCTTTTTCAACCACAAAAGTTGTGTACAACAAATACCAGCAGCAATGTATTCAGATTCTGCTATAGATTGTGAAACACAATTTTGTTTTTACTATGCCAGAAATCAAATTGTTACCCATGTAAAAGCAACCACCACTTGTGCTTTTCCTATCATCAATGTCTCCAGCCCAATCAGCATCACTATACCCAGTCAATACACTGCTTGTGTCCTTTGTATATCATATAGCAAGATCTGTTGTTCCAGCAACATATCTGATAATCCTCTTCACAACATTCATGTGAGATTCCTTTGGATTAGCTTCGTATCTAGCACAAACACAAACACTATACATAATGTCAGGTCTACTAGAGGTAAGATAAAGAAGACTACCTATCATGGATCTGTACAGTGTGTGATCAACATCTTGACCAACACTGTCTTTGTTCAACTTCTGAGTTGATCCCATAGGAGTTTTCACATGCTTCGAGTTCTCAAGACCAAATCTCTTAACCAGGTTCTTTGCATATTTGCTTTGGCAAATGAAGATTCCATCATCTTTTTGCTTGATCTGCAGACCTAAAAAGTAATTCAAGTCTCCAACCATGCTCATCTCAAATGTAGATGACATTGCCTCAAAAAATTCATTCAGCATCTTGTCTGATGTTGCTCCAAATAGTATGTCATCAATATATATTTATGCAATCATCAATCCTCAATCAACATGTTTAATGAATAAAGTCATGTCTGTTTCTCCTCTAATAAAACCAAACTGCAAAAAGAAAGTCATTCAATTTGCTATACCAAGCTCTAGGAGCTTGTTTCAAGCCATACAAAGCTTTCTTAAGCTTATAAACATGATCATGATAGTGAGGATCTTCAAATCTTAAGGTTTGTTCAACTAAGCTTCTTCATTCAAGATACCATTCAAAAATAAAGCCTTTACATCCATTTGATGCAATTTGATATTGATAAAACATGCAATAGCCAATAACAATCTAATAGATTCAATCCTAGCTACTGGTGCAAATGTTTCATCAAAATCAATACCCTCAACTTGAGTGTATCCTTGGGTAACCAATCTAGCCTTATTTCTTACTATGTTTGCAGACTCATCAGTTTTGTTCTTAAAATTCCACTTGGTTCCAATGACATTAGTGTTATCAGGTCTTGGAACTAGTGTCCAAACATCATTCCTTTCAAACTGATCAAGTTCTTCATGCATAACATTTATCCAATTTTCATCACTTAAGGCTTCTTTGATATTTTTAGGCTCAATTACAGAATGATAATATTCAGAATTAACCATGTTGCATATAGAAGACATACAAACAGATCTCACCACATCTTTTGAGCTTACCCTTCTTATGGTTTGTACTCCAACAGAAGAATCACCAATGATTTGGTTTGAAGGATGGCTTTTCATGATTCTGGAAGCAGGTACTTTGTCATGAGTGTATTGAGTATTGCTTTCTGAACTTTCTATTTTTGGATTTTTAGAGAATGTTGTCCCAGATGTCGTGGCATTAGGTGTAACATCCTTCGAATTTCTAGAATTTTCAGTTCCAGCAGAAATCTCAATATGCTCAGACACATCTTCTTCAATACTTTTTCCTGCTATGTTAGTTGTATCATCAAAAACAACATTCATAGATTCTTGAACAGTGTTTAAACTAAGGTTGAAAATTCTATAGGCTTTACTATTTCTAGAATAGCCTAAGAAAAAACATTTGTCACTTTTAGAGTCAAACTTTCGAAGTTGGTCTCTATCATTTAGAATGTAACACACACAACCAAACACATGAAAGTATTTCAGATTTTGTTTCTTATTGTTCAGAATCTCATAAGCAGTTTTTTAACTTTGTGGCCTCATAAAAACTCTGTTAATAATATGGCATGCAGTGTTTAATGCTTCAGCCCAAAACCTTTTTGAAAGATGTTTAGCTTGCAACATTACCCTAGCCATTTCTTGAAGAGTTTTATTCTTCCTTTCAGCTATTCCATTTTGTTGTGGAGTTTTAGGAGAAGAAAACTCATGAATTATACCCTTATTTTCACAGAAATTAGAAAATAAGCTATTTTCAAATTCCCTACCATGATTTGACCTAATCTTAGTCACTTTCAAGTTGTGTACAGTTTTGAACTTTTTATACAAGACTTTAAAAGTAGCAAAAGTTTCAGATTTTTCTTTCAAAAAACTCAATCCAGGTATATCTAGAGAAATCATCTACCATAACCAATGAATACCTTTTACCTCCAAGACTTCCTCTGTTTCCATAGGACCCATAAGATCCATATGTAGCAGCTCAAAACACCTTGTTGTCGAACAATGTGACAACATTTTGTGTGACACTCTAACCTGTTTACCTTTCTGGCAAGAACCACAAATCATGGTTTCTCCTATATTCAGCTTTGGCAAACCTCTTACAGCACCTATCTTCACAAGTTTCTGGATATTCTTGTAGTTGACATGTCCAAGTTTTTGATGCCATAAAACTTCTTCAGCATTTTTGGCAAGATTGCAAACATTGTTAGTTCCAATAAGATAACAATTATCAATTGATCTATTACCAGTCATAAGACACTCATTTTCATTATTCATAACATAACAAGAATTCTTATCAAACTTGACATGCAAATTGTCATCACATAGTTGTCTTATATTAATCAAATTAGCAAGCAAACCTTCAACATGTAAGATATTTGACAACTTAGGAAATCCTTCAACATTGAGAGTACATTTCCCAACAACCTTTCCTTTTAAACCACCACCATAAGTGACATTTCCTCCATCGAATTTTTCATAATTAGACAAGAAATTCACTTGACCAGTCATGTGCCTAGAATAACCACTATCAAAATACCATAAACCAGGCACACATGCTTTCAGAGATGTATACACAACATTACAAGTCACATCTTGTTTACTAACACATTCAATTTTAGCACATTGTGACTCAGAAACTTCAGTATGTAACACCTTCATATCCTCTCTCAATTTTTCACAGTATGGACGAATATGACCATGACCAGAACATTATTTTTCTTCTTTTTAATGTGAACTTTTGTTTCCACTGGAGTTTCAACATTTGTCTTTTCTTCAGCTTTAACAAATTTCACAGGTTTAAAGCTTTTAGAAGTAGTTTCAAAACCAAGACCAGTAGTGTCAGATTTACAACCATCAAAGTATATTTCAACATTTATGTTCCTTTGGCATATTTCTTGAAACACAAAGATGAACTTTTCAATACTTTCTTTAGTTTAGAAATTTCCAAATCCTTTCTTGGTAAGATAGCTTCAAGTTTGGTTTGTGAGTCTCTCAAGTCATCATTTTCCTTAGTCATGGACTTTAGAATCTGATTTTGAGATTCCCATTTATCAAACAAATCTTTACAACCTGATCCACATGACTCACTATTCACAGCAGATGTTCCTTTATCATTAATTAAACCATTAAAATAGTTAACAGTTTTATCAGAACAATCTTCATCTAATGTTACTCCAGATGTGGTAACATCTGTTTCAACATCAGAATCGGAATAGTCCAGATCATCATCTAAGGAATCATCATAGTCTATTCTAGCATAGAATGAACGTTCTTCATTTTGTTCTTCATGCTCTTCATCAGATTCATCAATTAAAGTAGCATTGAAGTTCAATTTCAGTTTAAGCAAGGTATTAATACATTCATTCGCATAATGACCATACCCATGACATGCATTACATTGAACAGACTTTCTAAACTCAGGGTCAAATTTTTCATACCTGCATTTGATTCCATTACCAATTTGCCTTGGTTGGAATGCATTACCTTTATTTTCAAAGGTTTGTGGAGAGTTGTTAATCTAAATCTTTGGTTGAATGTTGCCTTTGAACTTGCTATTCCTCCTTTTAATAAGGGCTTTGAATTGCCTTGTCATAAAACAATGTACTCCTTGGGGTTGAAACATATGTCAGCAACATCATCCTCTGAATCAGCTTCAGTCACAATAGGCACTTGCTCAGCATTTGAAGATGTTTCACCTTTGAGCACCACCAGTTTCTTTGCACCAGCTTTGTCATCCTTCTCAGTTGTATTCATCTCATACACACGTAGGATGCTGATTAGTTCATTTTGACTTAGTGTATCTGTATCCCTTGCCTCTTCAATTTGCAAAATTTTTTTGCATCGAAGCGCTTAGGTACAGTACTCAAAATCTTATGAACCAACCTCACATTGGAGATGGGATCTCCAAGAGATTGAGCTTCATTTGCAATTTCAGTGACCCATTCATTGTAAGAAGAAATTGTTTCATCCTCCTTCATCTTCAAGTTCTCGAACTTTGTCCCAAGCATTCGAAGTCTGGACCTTCGAACACTATCTGAACTTTTATTGGGCTCTTGCAATCTATCCCAAGCTTCTTTTGCAGAAACACATGTTGATATGATTTTGAACATAGTCATATCAACTGATGTGAATATTACATTCAAGGCTTTAGAATTGTAGCTAGTCGTTGTACTTTCATCATTAGTCCAATCCAGTTCGCGTTTGACTGTAACTTCTCCTTCTTCATCTACAACATTCTTAGGAGGTGTCCATCCTGAAAGTATACTTCTCCAGGCACGTTCATCAATTGACTTGATGTACATCCTCATCTTTGGTTTCCAATACACATAGTTTGTACCATCAAGGATTGGTGGTCTCAAATTTGTGGAGTAAGTGGATATTCCATCGCCATAATAAAAACAACACACTTGACACATGATCTAACTTAGTAAAATCAAGTGTTGGCTCTGGTGCCAACTGAAAGTGTGCGACACGGGATTGTGTTTAGTAAAATCAGAGTAATGTTACACTGAATGTTGTAAAAATCAAAGTACCAATTAAAAGACAGAACCATCGGAAGACTCAGAAACACAACAAACGAAATTAATAAGACTTTGCACAATCTATATCAATATAGATTGTGATGCCTTATGGCTGAAATCACTATTTATCAAAATAATGAATACAAAGATAATCACAAATCGAATCCTCTTGAAACAAGATCAATCATATGATCTAAAGGCTAGGTGTATCTCTACACTACCAAAGGTGATCTGTTCTAATTGTATGAAACTATCTAACACCGAGACTAACATTCCACACAAAATAAATCTAGCACCAACTCGAGGTATTGTAAACCCTACAATTACTCTTTATGGTAAAATAACTCCACAACAACGACCCTATCACTCTGAATGCACTCACGCACTCTGCAGTTGATGCTTGGTTGTTGCTTCGACTAAACAGCACACGATTAATGGCAATGTTCGGCACTTGATGTGAACATCAAGGTCTTCTATTTATAGACTTCGTGTAGCTTTACTAAAGCCTCCTTGAAGGATCTAGAAACTCTTCCATCCACTCCCCCATGATCTTCGTAACTTCCCCAGTTAGTGGGTTCTTCAATCTTCTGAAAACAGCCGCATGATCTAGTAATCTTGCAGAACAACCTAGATCTTCAACCTGCAGTCAACAACATCAAAGACAACATTGAACATCGAAATGTTAGTGGTTAAGAAGAAAGGACGAATACTGATGTTGTAACCAGTGTTGTAACATCGGTTGTAACATCAACAATGGGAAATTTCTTTGTATCTTCCCAAGATACAATCTTGAATATATCTCTTATATTCTATTTCTATAATAATCACAAAATATTTCTTCCTTCCTTATCTATAAAATTTTCGAAAAAATCAATGCACAAGAAACAAGATTTTATTTCTTGAATTTATGGGATAATCTTGTATTCCAAGAATACTTATCTCTTTCCATAAAATCTGTTGGGAGATGAATTTAAATAAAGATTTTGATTAGATCCCAAAACCCCTGAGTATGACATGTTCCAGATATCTTGGTAGTATAGGATCAGGTTTCAATAGAAATTAGGACTCAGGATTATCTGCATCATGTATAGTCAGCAGATATAGATTAGGGAGAAATATGTTTCTCATCATAGTAAAAGACTCTGAAGAATCCTGAAGACTCAGAAGACTCTAAAGACTCAGAAGAATCCTAAAGATCGAAGAATCCTGAAGACTGAAGATCCTGAAGACTGTTTGTGTACTGAACAAAAAGGACCCTGAACCACTATCTTAAATGAAAAAGTGATTATGTTCATTCCTAGTACAAACAAACAGAATGTTAGACGTTTGTGGACATTAAGGAACATATTAGCTTAGAAAGGTCAACCTAAATAAAGTCGTTTGTTTGTCTCTGCTAAAAGGAAGACTTCGACCAATGAGGAGGCAACAACAACGTACTTTACTGACATTGAAAGCGACATCTCACTGAAAAAATGTCAGGTCTGATATCTTCCAGTTCACAGAAGTTGATGATTGGCTACATGGCTGCATATTTCCTAAAACATGCAAGGGTGTGTTCAAACCTAAAAATAGTAGTTCATCAATAAGCAAAAGAGGAAACCCTTGATACTATCTCTTCCAACAAATAGTTTTTCAAGAGTGACCTTGGAGAAGTTGCCTATAAATACCAGTGACCTTCACCATTGAGAGGTTATGAGAAATCAAAGCAACTCCAGAGCTCATTCGTATTCTTGCAAATTGAAGCACTCGAAAAACCTAAGATTTCCCAAGTGTTTCACATTGAAGAGAGCTCATTCACTAAGCCTAAGATTTGATACATATCCAAAGCTTAGTAGAGATATCCTAGCCTTTGCATTTGTACTTATTGTCAAAGGATATCTCACCCTAGTTGGAAACCAACCCAACCCAAACCCTTTTATTAGGTAGTTTGAGTGTGTGTGTGATTGTTGGTGAGAAATTGTTGTAAAGAGTAAGTAAGCTGCAGTTGAGTCATCCAGAAAGCTCTAGAGAAGAAGTGAGTAAGCTGTTTTAGACAGTCAGAAAGCTTGTGTGTGTTGAGTTAGTAAGCTGCAGTAGTCAGCTAGAAAACTCAAGGTAGAAAAGTTAATAAGCTGCTGTGTTCAGCCTGAAAACTTTAGGTGATAGTGTGTTAAGGAATTTCTCTGAAGACCAGAGACAGTGGACGTAGGAGCTTTGTCTCTGAACCACTATAATTTGCTGTGTTGTTTGCTTTCTATTTTGCATTTTATCTGTTGCATATTTTCACTGAAAGCATACTGTTTTCTTAATATTCAGTTGGAGAAAATCCACTGAACTTGCATCAAACTTGATCACAGCCTTAACCACTGTTTTACTAAGGAAGAGATTTTCAGCAAGATAAAACGAGCATAAACTTAGGGCCAACCCATTCCGCACTCTTGATTAGCTAGGACAGATAGTTACCAAACTGAATCAACTCTATCTGAGTATTCAGTAATATAATTATCTAATCCAAGCTTCTCAGGATCTCTGATAAAACTCAGGATCAGTTGGGCTAATCTGAAGCTTCTGAAAGCTGCTCAGGATCACTGTGTCAGTAGACTTTGACTCAGGGCAATTTGTGCTTCTCAGGGCAAAATTATCAGGACATCCTGACCCTTCTAATCTCAGTAAAGAAAAAGTTTTTAAAAAATAACTGAACACGTGTATTCCCCTCCCCATACACGTGTAATACTCGTTGCACCGGGACCAACAAAATCTTTTCAAGAAAATCAATAAAATCTTTTCCTCTTCTTGTCCTATAATTTTCAAAAAATATAGAAAAATAAGGCAATAATATTTTCTTCTCATTTTCCTTAATTGGACTTATATTGGGCTATTTGAGGGGCCTTTAGGAGAATTAAGATTGGACCTCCAATGGGCTCTGAATTTCTAATATTGAGCCACAATATTATTCAGCCCATTAATATTAATTTATTCCACTATAAAATTAATATTGCACTATCCATCTTAATCCATATTACGATAATATGGCTCCCGGTTATTGTTTCCCGTGTTTAAGATTATTTAGTCCATTAATTAATTAAGCCACTGAAAAGCTTTATATTAATTAATATTTTTTTCCTTGGAGTAAAGACAGCTCAACATTATTATCCATACCGGAAACTAATTCCACTTGCAAGATTTGGTATGATAAAACTTCTGAGCCCACCAAGGGGACAAATCATACAAGACTTTCCTTGTACACATTGCTCTGTATTAAATCTTAACAATTGTCATTTAATTAATAATATTGCCCAAAAACAAAGTATAGAATTGCTATCTGACTCTAAACCCAACGCAAATCAAAGCAATAAATACTAATTATACACAATCCTATTTAAGTGACAGAGGTTAAGAAATCAATAACAACTGAGGTCTAATTCTTCATCCCATAAGTCAGTACGGAAGAATTTATCCTCTCTGTAGGTCCTCTTCAGCACACCACAATGTGCTAGTGCAATCTCTTGGTCAAGACAAGTCAATCTGAGTTTTTCACTTCAACCTCTACCAATGGAGTGGTCAATTTCATCTAGGTTGTGAAGTTGTACTTTTATTACAAGGAATTGTTAAAGTGATCTTCTGTGATCGGGTATCACCACATTAACAACAATGTAATATGTATTAATATTGAACGGTTTGCAGTAAATAAATAACATTCATTCATATTTAAAGCAATAGTGATAAAATAATTTATATTCAGTAAATAAGAGTACATTAGTCCGTTATTACGTAAAAGCGTACTTTCACGTATAACTCCAACACAAAGAATCAGGTAGTGATGTCTTATAAACATCAAGATAAGCAGGTGTATGTTTATTTCTAGTGGATCTTCTAAGTTCATGATTAGGATTTTGCAGATTCTGATCATGATCTAAATGTAAAGAAGAATCCAATGGAACCAAAATACTACTTATATGAGAGTCAATTTCATCAATAAGATCATTGTGAGAAACATCCAAATCAGGGGTAGTGGAATTGTCATAAAAATGACAAGTATTTGTACTATTAGAAACATTACCACCAGCAGAATCAATATTATCAGAATTTATAGAACCATTATTAGTAACATTTGCATAGGGTGAGTTATGATCAATATGAGCATGATCATGGGTGGAAAATGATGCAAATCAACAATAATATCATCTGTATCAGTAGTAGAAGGTGTAATGGCAGAATCTAAAATAGATTTTGAAGGATTTTCTGAAAAAGGATAAACATGTTCATGAAGGCTAAATCAAGACGTCTATAGCCCTTCATGCTAAAAGGATAACAAAGAAAACAACATTTTTGTTGTAATCGGTACGCGGCAGGTCAAAGATTATTAGCCACGTGCCCGACCTCCGAACATGTGGACCAATACACAAGCATAACCTACACATCTATCCTACAGGTGCTAGCCAAGTAAGTAAGCTCCCTACCCGGCTATCCGGACTTACCACGTGCTCGCCACGCCAGGCCACACCAAAGGCGAGCACACCCCCATCACCACGTCCGTCCAAGGACGAAACACGTGCTCACCATAGTAGGCGAGCACGATGAAAGAACCACAGCCTGGATGAAGAGACGAACAGGAGGTAAACACAGTATCAATACGACTTTATCCGAATTGAACTAGTTCCAATCATTGGAAGAGCCGTTGGACGAGCACAGAACTAGCTTAGCCTCTCCATCATAAGTGAATTCTTTGCCTCTAAATTCACTTTCATCAGTAAACAAACTCTACTCTCCTCCCCAGGCGAGCACAAACTAGTCACGAATGGATCATGAGGTTTTGATGACCTAGATTTGGAAGCCCACTTGTTCTAGTCATCTTTCTTTCCCTAATCTCCTCCAGAATCTACACTTCCCCCCCCCCCCCCCCCCACCCCCACCAAGGCTGAATTACTTTTGGCTACCTTCTTGTCCAGAGGCTACCCAGGAGGGTGAGCACGGGATTAGTTACCAGCCACTCCATCCCGGGCGAGCACAAGACATGTAACACAGGACCAGATGGGTTGGGATCATTGTCGCTCTTCCAACGTGATCATCGGACCTCTCAAAACCTAGAACACATCATCAAATACAAGGACAAGTCACCTGCTAAGCAAATACCACCTGGATGACAAGTCGAAGCCTTCACGAACAAGCAAAGACAGATGTCAGTACTACATGTATTCTTGTAAGACAAGAAAAAGCCAGCTCGTCCTTGCCAAGGCAGCCATGCTTGCCAAATAGTATATATAGACCCTTTGAGGTCAATAAAAGGGTTCAGAAACTTCCCACTCAGCACCCTGTTACTTGCTCTCTTATCCTCCAACAATCCGTGCTTGACACGTATACCTCGTGCTCGTCACATTATATATTTTATTTGTTAAGTTGTAATAAACAAAGCCACATCAAAATATCCACGTAGGACAACTAACAACAATTTTATAGCTCTAGGATCAAACTTGGATCTGTGAGCAGTATGAGTGCTTGCAAAGCATAAACAACCAAAATTTCTAAGATAAGAGTAATCTGGCAGCTTATTGTGTAAAAGTTCAAAAGGAGTCTTGTTGTTTAAAACAAAAGAAGGAAGTCTATTAATCAAGTGGGTTGTTGTTTGAACACAGAAATTCCAATATTTCAAAGGAAGATTGGATTGAAATAGTAAAGACCTAGCAACTTGAAGCAAGTGTTGGTGTTTTGTTTCAACCAAGCCATTTTGTTGAGGGGTCTCAACACAAGAGGTTTGATGAAGAATCCCCAAAGTATGATAGAAATCAGAAAGAATAAACTCAGTACCATTGTAACTTCTCAAAGTTTTTATAGCATGAAACTGAGTTTGACTCATATTTGAATTTTTTTCCAGAGCATGCTTGACTTCAATCTTTGCCTTTAACAAGTATAACCAAGTCACTCTATTGTAATCATCAACTATGGTAATAAAATATCTATGTTTAGAAACATATCCAATTGAAAAAGGCTCCCATACATCACAATGTATCAATTCAAACAAAGAACTAGAAACAGAAGTACTCAAAAGGAAAGGCAACCTCTTTTGCTTAGCCAAAGGGCAAATGTCACACACTTTATTAGACACGGAAGTAGCATTTACATTCAATTGCTTTATCTTAAACAACTTCTTATAGGATGCATGCCCTAGTGTATTATGCCAAAGAGCAAAATCAACAATATGAGAAGCAGAGTTAGCACACTTTACTGGTTTAGCAATCTTCAAAGAGTATAAGCCTCCACTTTGTTTAGCAGAACCAATCACCTTCAAGGTGTTGTTGTCCTGCAAAAAACACAATGTGAGGAAAGAAAACTCACAGTGCAGTTAGTGTTAGTGTTAGTGTCCTAGAGACAATCCATTGCAAGGACATAATACTCAGATAATATTCAGTGTTGGTTTAATATTATTGTTTATTTAATATTAAACGTATGGCATTACACTTATTAGAATATTATGTTTGATTGTTTGCATTTGTTCTTATATGTGTTCCCTTGAATCACTGTTGTCGTTGAGTATGTGAGAACTCAGATGACTTAAGCATGATTCTCAAATGGGCCCAATCAAGGATCATCAGGAATGGGATATTGATGATGCAATGGAGATTGGTGTGCGATCTGTATCATACTCTTAAAGAGTGTAGTAAGATCTCACTTACTACGAGATACTAGGTATCTCATGATGGATGTACAAATACCTTAGAGGGTATTGGTATACCCATCCGAGAAACCGTTTGATGTAGTTCCATTATATGTGTCTACGGGTGTCTCGGTTAGCGGGAGCAATGCGATACTCCTCTAACTTGAGGTAAATACGCACGACATGTGTGGAGTGATGAACTTTGACCATGACCAACGCTTGCATCCTTCCATGGGTAGATACGGCTTGGATTGGGTTCATCACGAAGTGCATGTGCGTGGTAGTTGAGCCAAGAAAATGATTCATTCCTCAAAGTGGATTTAGAGAGAATACTCATCTTCTCATCATAATTGGATCAAAGTCATTAGTCAATGCACGTCAACTTGGACATTGTGGCCAAGTGTGACACAACTGATGAACTAGTGATTTGAGATAATATGATTAAGTTATTTGAATAGACACTTCATCATGTTCAAGACTGATAGAGTATTCGTGAATGAAATGAGGAAATCGTAATTGCCCATGTTACAGTTACAGGTAGTTGCACGTTTCTCGCAACGTACCTCATATATTGAGAATGTCTGATTTATTGTCTAGGGTTCAATTAAGACCGTTAGTTTGACTAATCGCTCGATATATGAGGGCCTATGGGTCACACAACAAGTAACTCTCGTGTACGGATTATAGTTGGTTGATTAAGTATTAAATTGGATTTGATATTTAATTTATGGAGAATTAATAATATGTTAATTTAGAATTAATTATTATTACTATTTAATTAAATTAGATTTAATTAAATAGGAATCCCAAAATAAAATTATGGAATATTATTGTAGGAAAATATCCGTAGGGAAAAACATATCTTTGAGATTTGTTTTGCAAGATTAGGAATTATCTTCCTAATAAAGTTGGCTTAGGATTTAAGTCAGTCTCTCCCTATATATATGACTTCCCGGGATTCATTATTGACAACAACAAGAAAACCTAGTTTCTCCATAAAATCTAGAATAGGAATTTTCCTAGCAAATTCCGTCTCAGATTCAACGCTGACAAATCGGTGCAAATCTGTCCACGGGGATTATGTGGATACCGTAGTTGAGAAATCTACTATCGAATTACTATAAGATTTCTCGTTATGATTATTCGTTCTTGTTTATGCAATTAATTATTCGTTGTTGGTGAACTATTTAATTCCGCTGCGCATGTATTACGTGTTTACGTGCCTATATATTCCAACATTGGTATCAGAGCTTCAGGCTCTTTGTTTTAATTGCATAATTAAAATAAGTTTTGTTTTAAGTGGACCGCACCCCTTATTTGTTTGCTTGGGTCATCTTCTTCACGCTAAAATCCCCAAATTGATTTTAGGGTTTTCTCTAGGAGAAACCCACTGCCGCTCGCCCTCGTTCACACGGCCGTGATTCTACGCCGCATCGCTCGAGGCCGGCGTTAGGCAGCATGGCCTCGTTATGCATGCGGGAGCTCGCGATTTGGCTCGTGCAATTTTGTCGTCATCGATTTATCGCTCCGCCTCTATCTTTCGTCTCTTTTCTCGGCGGTGTGCCCCTAGACGTGAATTAAGGCGGCGTGCCACCGGAATCGATACGAATCAGTGGCGGAGCACCACCGATTCGATTGTCTTTCTTGCGGTTTTAGTTTGGAACCACTTCGCTGGGGTCGCGGCTCTGCGCGCAACCCCTTGATTTACGGCGGCGAGTCGTCCACGCACGTTAAGTAGTGACGGCGACTCGCGTCTAGTCCCGATTCGTGCAATGCGTTTTTCCCTATTCTGGGTTCTAGTTTCCGATTCGCTTTTTGGTTTTGGTTTCCGTTTTCTGGTTTCTGGGTATTTGCTTATTTACTTCTCATGGTATTGACGCCTGTACTGATTTCGTGCATTTTTGGTTTCAATTGCTTCTGAAATTCGACGTATCAAGGATTTGTTATTTTTTGGGCTTTGCACGTTACTGGTTTTGTTCGATTAGGTTTTGTTCGTGCACTGCTTTCGTTCTTCAATTGGATTGAATGTTGAATCCTAACAATATTGACTGTTCAAATGATTAATTAGATTATTCTTAATGAACCAAGGTTGAAATTGTTGGTATCGGTTGTCCCGATTGACGGATGGTTTTCGAGTAGTGATGAGGGAGGGACCGTCTTGCAAATTGGATTTGTAACGGACCCTTACATGCATAGTTTTAGAAATTGCACTTGAGCCCTTGCAAATAAATAATTAAAAAAAAATAGAATTAATAAGATTAATTTTTAAAACCTGAAATAAAATTGACTTTTATTTTATAATTAATTGGATTAATTATTAATTTTAATAATCGTGAATTGAATTTAAAATTGGATTTTAAAGTTCTGTTTATAAAAGGATTATTAAAATCCCACTTGTTAACCTGTTTTAAATTACGTTAACGCATTTATAGTCCGCTTTATAAATTATTTGGGTAGGCGGCGCCCAATAATTGTCGGACCATATTAATTATTTGGGTAGACGGCGCCCATATAAGTGTTAGTCCGTATAATATCATGTTTGGGTAGGCGGCGCCAAATAGATGCTCAAATGTGATGTAGATTAACATGTTGGATCTCGATTAAGCAATTAATACCCCGCCTTTAAAAACATTCCTCAATAAAATATGGTTTTCTCATTGATTTGATAAGATGTCTTCCATCAAAATTAAAAGTAAACCGGAGATTTCGTTCCAATGTGTTGGGAAATAAATTTAATAAAGAAGATTTTGATTAGATCCCAAAACCCCTGAGTATGACATGTTCAGGATAATCTTGATAGTTGAGTCAGGATTCAGTTTTAGAGTGTTCAGGATGTTATCTGCACAATGTATAGTCGTGAGATATAGATCGATAGATTCTCAAGACTCAAGAAGCTTCAAGAAATCAAATTTCAAATATGAAATCAAGTATTCAAGACTCAAGATGAAATCGAGAATATGAAGACTCAAGATGAGATCGAGAATCAAGACTCGAGATGAGATCGAGAATCAAGACTCGAGATGAAGACTCGAAGATATCAATCAAGATATATCTCAAGACTCGAAGACATCAAGACTCGTAAGATCAAGATATCAAGATCAAGACAAAGGATACTGAAGGCACAGTAATTACTAAAGACTTAGTAATGTACTGAATGCTCAATATATCCTAAATGTTCTGAAGCGAAGAAACTGAGGAATATAGCCGTTGGAATCCAAATTGACGTGGACCAATGAGAGGAAGACAACCAAACTGAAAAAGTCAAGAACTTACTAAAGAATAGTATGGATTTGAATGTGATTCTCTCCAACGATAACATTCAAATCCACACTATAAATACCAGATCTTCCATCAAATTAAGTGTGGAAGTGCGAAGAAGATAGCAACGATGCTACAGAGCTAAGAGAACATATACGCAAGCTTTCCCACCATAGAACACAAGTCTGTAGATATACACATATATTCAAAGAGTGTTCTAGAACCCAATCTAAGCAACTCACGATCTATCCTACGCTTAGAGAGATTTTCCCAACCTTAGCATTGAGGCTAAACAAATGTAAGGGAAAATCTCACCATAGTTGGAGACAACACCAAACCCAAACCCCATTCTCGTAAGAGATAACTAGTGGTGAAGTGAGGTAGTTGTTAGGCAATCCCGAGAGAGGGTGATAAGTCCAGTTGGAGTGAGAGCTCGTTAATTATTTAGAGGCGAGCCCGAGAGAGTGATAAGTCCAGAGGCGAGCCCGAGAGGGTGATAAGTCCAGTTTGAGTTAGTAAACTACAGAGGTAGTTAGAAAGCTCAAAGTAGAAAGGTTAGTAAACTACAGAGGTAGTCAGAAAACCTTAGGAAGTGTTTTAAGGAATTTCCCTAGGAACTGGGAGAGTGGATGTAGGAGCTTGAGTCTCCGAACCACTATACATTGTTGTGTTTTTTACTGCTTTATGTTGTTATCTTGTCATATGCATTCAATCATAAGCAAAACACAACACATGAGCTTAAAACAGAAAAATCGGGAATCACCATTCCTTCACCCCTGTTTTTATATGCATCGCTTGTCATGTTTGCTTCCGCACGCGCAAAATGGGTTTTTCCACCGGGGCCTAACAAGTGGTATCAGAGCAGGTGCTCAAAAGATTACTTTTTCAATGTGATCGCCTGAGCAGATCTTATTTTAAAAACCCGTCTCTGATCTGATACCTAACAAGTGGTATCAAAGCAGGAGTTCAAAAGGTTCACTAATTTCAGAGTGACCACCTGAACTGATCTTTTTAAAAGAAAACCTGTTTCTTTAAAAATGCATATATTTTAATGTTTTGGCGTCCTTGTTGGGATATTTGAGTTTTGATAAACTATGCCAAAACATTATCAACTTGTGTTATTCAAGCTAATTTACAGATAACAAGTTGAGGGGGAGCGAAAGAACAAATTGAGGGGAACTCACGGAATCAGAAGTAGATGATCGAGATTAGACGAGGCTGCAGACAAGACTGATCGAGATCAGATGAGTTAGATGAGTTCCGGAGTCAACTGATGAGCTGTGCAAAATTCAGAAGTAAAGAAAAGCTAAAGCTAGCAAATCAGAAGAGAAGGTTGCAAATCAGAAGATGAGCAAAAGAGACTGATCGAGATCAGACGTGATCGAGATCAGATATGATGATGAGCAGATGGAACTGATCAAGATCAATCGTGATCGAGATCAGATATGATAACCTGATATGCTAACCTGATATGGTGTACTTACCAGATGCTATCCTGATATGTTGATCTGAAGATGTGTTGATCTGATCAGTCGAGCTAATCAGATCAAGCAAAGAAGAAATCAGATAGCCTGAGTAAAAGTAATCTGAGACTCAGTAAGATCTGAGACTCAGTAAGTAAAAACTGATCTGAGATTCAGTAAAGAAAACTGATCTGAGACTCAGTGAGAAAAAGAGACCTGAGGGTCAGGATGTCTGAAGTCAGAAGAAACTGAACTCTGTTAGCCTGAGTGTCAGTATGCCTGATCAGACAAGGTCCGCTGAATCAAGAAACCTGAGACTCAGTATGTCACTGAAGACACTAAGAGCTCAGATACACCTGAGGCCAGGAGCCGAGCTGAAGATCAAAGAAGACTGAAGACCAAGACTGAAGACTTGTAATTCTTTATGTTTTTGTCTTTACTTTTGATAAGTTCATTGTAATCTGTAACTGATATCATACAATCAATGAAACATTATCTTTATGCTCAAAGATAATATCTCATTATCTTTTTACATGTCTTTACTTTTGATATGCCTGAATGTTGTTTGGTAATGAAATTGTTGGGAGATTCATTGTTGAAGTAATTGTTGAGAGATATACCAATCTTGTAATAGGTAAAACTGAAACCTGAGTATAGGTTAAGTGTTTTTGTAATAAGATGGTTTTGGCATCATCAAAAAGGGGGAAATTTTTGGGAAATAAATTTAATAAAGAAGATTTTGATTAGATCCCAAAACCCCTGAGTATGACATGTTCAGGATAATCTTGATAGTTGAGTCAGGATTCAGTTTTAGAGTGTTCAGGATGTTATCTGCACAATGTATAGTCAGCAGATATAGATCAGGATAGATTCTGAAGATTCTGAAGACTCAGTAAGCTTCTGAAGAAACTGAAGTTTCAGTATGAAACTGAAGTATCTGAAGACTCAGTATGAGACTGAGAATCTGAAGACTCAGTATGAGACTGAGAATCTGAAGACTCAGTATGAAGACTCAGTATATCAATCAGTATATCTCTGAAGACTCAGAAGACACTGAAGACTCAGAAGACTGAAGATACTGAAGACTGAAGACAAAGGATACTGAAGGCACAGTAATTACTAAAGACTTAGTAATGTACTGAATGCTCAATATATCCTAAATGTTCTGAAGCGAAGAAACTGAGGAATATAGCCGTTGGAATCCAGCTGACGTGGACCAATGAGAGGAAGACAACCAGCCTGAAAAAGTTGCAGAACTTACAAAGAATAGTATGGATTTTTATGTGATTCTCTCCAACGGTAACATTCAAATCCACACTATAAATACCAGATCTTCCATCAAATTAAGTGTGGAAGTGCGAAGAAGATAACAACGATGCTACAGAGCTAAGAGAACATATACGCAAGCTTTCCCACCATAGAACACAAGTCTGTAGATATACACATATATTCAAAGAATATTCTAGAACCCAATCTAAGCAACCCACGATGTATCCTACGTTTAGAGAGATTTTCCCAACCTTAGCATTGAGGCTAAACAAATGTAAGGGAAAATCTCACCATAGTTGGAGACAACACCAAACCCAAACCCCATTCTCGTAAGAGATAACTAGTGGTGAAGTGAGGTAGTTGTTAGGCAATCCCGAGAGAGGGTGATAAGTCCAGTTGGAGTGAGAGCTCGTTAATTATTTAGAGGCGAGCCTGAGAGAGTGATAAGTCCAGAGGCGAGCCCGAGAGGGTGATAAGTCCAGTTTGAGTTAGTAAACTACAGAGGTAGTTAGAAAGCTCAAAGTAGAAAGGTTAGTAAACTACAGAGGTAGTCAGAAAACCTTAGGAAGTGTTTGAAGGAATTTCCCTAGGAACAGGGAGAGTGGATGTAGGAACTTGAGTCTCCGAACCACTATATATTGTTGTGTTGTTTACTGCTTTATGTTATTATCTTGTCATATGCATTCAATCATAAGCAAAACACAACACATGAGCTTAAAAGAGAAAAATTTGGAATCATCATTCCTTCACCCCTGTTTTTATATGCATCGCTTGTCATGTTTCCTTCCGCACGAGCAAAATGGGTTTTTCCACCTGGGCCTAACACAATGAGTACTTAAAGACCCTCCTCTTTTGCTCGGATCTACATCTAACGGGACATTTGTAGGGACATGTAATGTCGCCGCTTGATGGTTGTAAACCAACTTAACTTTGTTTCGCTAGCCCTCGCGGGGAACAAAGGGTAAGGGACATCAGTCGAACTAGGTTCGACAAGCTAGGAATTGCAACTTATCAATTGGTTTGGAGACCTTCCAGTTATGTTATTTTAATGATCAGCCCTAGCTGGGATTATGATAGTAGTAATGTGGATCCTAGTCCATTATGATTAATAGTTGATATAAATTCGTACTTTTCCGATGAGGTCGTTAAGTATGTGAAAATAATGGAAACGAAATAAATTTAAAGGCCATATTTATTTTGATTGTTGAATATTGATCATAGGAATTATGTGTTTTAATTCCTATTTTATTTTATTTCTCTAGGGTTGTTGAAATGAATAACTTATCATTGAGAAGCGTTTTGGAAACGAACAAATTGGTTGGGCCAAACTTTCTCAACTGGCACCGAAATGATTGTTTGGTGCTCAGGCAAGAAAATATTGAGTACGTGTTGGACACGCCAATCCCTACTACCCCGGAGGCTGGTACTGAACAAGCCAAGGTGTTTGATACCGAAGCTCAAAAGAAGCATCAAGAGGATGTTTCCCAGGCTCAATGTGTTATGCTACTCGGGATGACTCCTGAGTTGCAAAGGCAGCATGAGAGGATGCTCCCCTTCGAGATGATAAGGCATCTGAAGGATCTCTTTGATTCTGAATCTCGTTCCGAGATTTATGAAGTGATGAGAGATCTGTTTAGATGCCGAATGTCTGAGGGAGTGAAGGTTTCTCCTCATGTGTTGAAGATGATTGGGTTGATCGCAAAATTGAAGGATCACGCCGGTGAAGGCGATCCGTCACCCAGAATCGTTATTGGATACCAAAGATACACATATTAAAATTAAAACCTTAACATGCGTCTAAAGCAAGGTTTAGATTCGTTAACCTTGAAGATCGAGGTGTTGATTCCACTACAGATCTTCTAGTCTATTTCCTAGCCTCATCCGAATGCCGAGTGGACAACAATCTATCGAACGTGGAGAGGGTGCCTCCTGTTTCGTTTCTGTAAAACCCTAATGCCCGGCTGCTGCATTTTCAGATTTTGTGTGCTTAGGGTTTTAGACGAAACCAGGCTTCTTTATTAATACTCCTCAAGGTTTTGTGGGCCAGACTAGGGATCCATTAGAAGGTATCGGATTTGGGCTTTTCACGGATCCAAATACTCTTATGTTCGTCCCAGAACATTATTTGGCCCGAGAACATTAATTCATCCCACTAGAGAATTAATGTTGAACTCCCGTCCTATTCCGAATCGAATCAGGGCTTCTATTAGACTTTATAATTCCCCATGTTAAAGATATCACACATCCATTAATTATTAAAGCTTCTGACTGCTTTAATTAATTAATATCTATTATTCCTTGAGTAGTACCACTCAACCTTGTTGTCGTATGGATTAAATCCACCTGCAGGGTTTAATACGACAATCCTTTATGAGTTTTCTCAAGGGGACGTCATCATCCTTGATGTCCATGACACGGTGCCCCAATGACAATAAATAGATATCATGCGAGTGATGTCACTACCCAAAATACGAAGTATGAGAGATCTACCACTACTCTCACCTATAGTAAGTCAAAGTAGTGAACAAGCACCCCACATATCTAAATACCGCACTTAAGGTTGAGAATTATAAAAGTCACCAAGACCTCTAGTTCTTCATAACAGTCAGAATAGAAGAACATGTCTTATCTATGACCCATTTAATACAACATAGCGCATTAGTATAAACTAATGGCCAAGACAAGCCACCAACAAGTTTATACTACAACTTAAACCAATAGTTATGTCCAGAACTATCTCAGTTGTGAATACGGTTTATATCTTATAAGGAATTTGACGATGTGATCTTCTGTGTGACTACAAACCCACCACATTGTCTACAATATAAGATAAGCAGACACATAAGCAATGCAATAATGTGAAAAACCATTTATTTCAGATAATAAGGAAATTGAATATACATCCATAAAAGCTCACTAAAAGTTTGCTTTACAGTATACACCAACAGAAACTTGGTCGTCTGGGCATTGAGCTCAACACTAATGTTGATGTTTATTCCATTCTTCAGTCACTTCCCGATTCATATTCGAGTTTCGTGGTAAACTTTAATATGAATAAGACGGAATCGACTATGCCCGAGCTGCATAACACGCTAAAGACTTTTGAGTCTTCCACTGCTGTGAGTGCCTCCACTTCTTATGCTCCAAAAGGAAAGAAGAAGCGAAGGGGCAAGTCAAAGAAAGGCTCCAAACTGAGCTTCCTTAAGCCCAAAGAGGGTGGACAATGATGTATTCCACCACTGCAAGCAGAAGGGGCATTAGAAGAAGGATTGTAAGGTTCTAGCAGCTGAAAAGAAGACACAAGGTGTCTCAGCCTCTGGAACAGGTATGTTTGTTGTTGAGATAAACATGTCCACAAATGATACTAACTGCTGGGTATTAGATACCGGTTGTGGCTCACACATTTGTACAAATGTTCAGGGTCTCAAGGATAGCAGGGCAGTTAGGCCGGGTGAAGTCTCGCTACACGTTGGGAATGGAGCAAGAGTTGCTGTTGAACGTGTTGGCGTTTATGTTTTAGATTTACCCTCTGGTTTTATACTTGAACTGAATAATTGTTATTTTGTTCCTTCTATTACCCACAACATTATTTCTATTCCGATGTTGGATATTGAAGGTTTTTCCTTCCATTTTGCAAACAATAATTGTTATTTTTCACTTAATGGTCGTGTGTATGGAAATGCTCCTCTATCTAATGGTTTATATTTGTTGCATTGTGGATATAACATTCTTAATATACAAAATAAAAGACTCAAACTTAGTAATCATGAAAACCCGACTTACTTGTGGCATTGTAGACTTGGTCATGCAAATGAGAAAAGAATTGCAAGGTTAAGAGAGTTAAACTACTTAACCCCATTCGACTTTGAGTCTTATGGAAGTTGTGAATCTTGTCTCAAGGGCAAAATGACCAATAAACTCTTTTCTGGGAAAGGAGTTCGTGCCAAAGAAGTTCTAGAGTGGATCCACAGTGATGTCTGTGGACCATTGCCCACTCTAGCTAGGGGTCAATTAGGATACTTCATCACTTTTACTGACGATTTCTCTAGATTCGGGTATGTGTATCTGATGAGACACAAATCCGAATCTTTTGAGAAATTCAAGGAGTATAAAGCTGAAGTAGAGAAGCATCTTGGTAAGAGTATTAAGACCCTTTGATCTGATCGAGGAGGAGAATATCTTAGCCATGAATTCACTAATTATCTGAAGTTGCACGGAATCCAATCACAATGGACTCCTCCCATAACACCCCAAATGAATGGAGTGTCTGAGAGGAGAAACCGAACCTTGTTACACATGGTAAGGTCCATGATGAGTTTTTTCTCTCTTCCAACATTCTTATGGGGATACGCGCTCCAAACCTCAATCTACATTCTAAATATGATTCCATCCAAATCAGTTGAGCATACGTCATACGAGCTATGGCATGGCAAGAAGCCAAACTTCTCTCACATGAGAACGTGGGGTTGCCCCGCGTTTGTGAAGAAAATGCTCACTGATAAGTTGGAATCAAAACGTGAAAAAAGTTACTTTGTGGGATATCCTAAGGGCCTGTTTGCTTGCATTCTCCTTATTGGGCCTTACTAAAAGCCTTTCATTAAATGGATCAGATTGTCTATATTTCCATCTATTAAGGGTGTTTGGTTCACACAATTTCAGTCCATATAAACACTATTATTTCAGTAATTTTTGTTTGGTTCGGTCATACTGGAACAGATTATAACATTGAGATTACCAAATTATCCTCACCCAAAATTAAATCCCAGAAGTCTCTAACCTTTGTTTCTGCAAAAGAAATCGAAAATGTTGAACCCCAAATTAGCTCTCTTTCTTTTCGAGATGGTGACATATACCATTTAATCGATGGTTTAAGATTTCTTCCCCAAACGAAATCAACTCTCATCATAGTCTAGCAGCCAAGGTTCGAACGGAATTGTTGTATATTGTCGGATATATTACTTTATCTTCCTTATTGCTCGACGCTCTTCCACGAGCTAAAGTCGATGCGACGGCCATCGTCTGCTTACCGAACGGGTTTTGTGAGGGCAGAAGTCTAGAGGGGAGGGGTGAATAGACTTCTGAAAACTTTTTGTGCAGATCAGGTGTGAAAGCAGTTAGCCTGATCAGAGTGCAAGTGAATCAGTTTGGACTGATATCCAACTTACTAATCGACTAAAGGCAGATCAGTTCGGTATCTATCAGTTTAACTGATTGTGCGGAAGCTAATTTTTACCCGTGTGAAAAACCAGTTTTAATAAATCAGATTCCAAAGTCAGTCTTTCAACCAGTTGACTAAAGTGTCAAACTGATCAGATCAGAAACTTGGTGCTAGCTGATCTTAACTTAGAATATGTATGCAGCTTTAATTAAGTTGTGTGCGATTGTGTAAAACAGTTAATCAAAGCAGGTAAATGCACACAAGATTTATAGTGGTTCGGAGAACCAGTCCTACGTCCACTCTTCCCTATCACAAGGGGCACCAACTAAACCAACTGGACTTAGATTATTATGTTAGTCCAACACAGTACACCAACAGATATTTAAAGAGTTCTCACTCAACCGATCCCAGAAATCAGAAGTAGAACCCTAGTCTGAAATCTTGCTAAACAACTTAACCTAACTTTGGGTTTTGGGTAAGATTGTTTTTGTTCCAACTTTGAAATCTTTCCTAGTTTTTAAGTAGCCTATCAGCTAGATGAAAAGATTTTTTTGCTAAGAACTATGGGATGAACACTTAGAAAATAATCTTCAAGTTTGTGTTCTTCGTGCGGAAATTTGATTATAGCTTGAGCTTCTTGATAGTTTCCGTGTCTTCACTCTGAAAAGTAATCCCATATTTATAGACCTCGAAATCAAAGAGCCGTTGGAGAGCAATTTGAATTTCCGGCTATATTTGGTAGACTTGCAGGATTGATGTGACGTGCTTCAAACGGCATGGCGAAAAGTGAATAGTATCTTTTATAGCCGCTTTGAGAAAGCGGCACCAAATCCCGTAATTGTTTCTCTTGCTCCGATCATACGTGTCTTGTTCTTATTGGTTAACGAAGCACTTTTCGGTTGTTGTTCTACCAACTAAGGTTGACATTCTTCTTGTTCGGATCATCGACGTATGATTTGGTGAAACATCGATTTTCACTGGTGAAGTGACTTCGATCGATCCTGGCCCGAACCGATCTACACTGATAGAGTCTTCGGTGCCGGTTGTCTTAGCTTCAACTAGCGCACTCGATGATGTCGGTCTTTCCTCGTCCGATCTTCCGAAGTCATCCGATCTTCAAGTCTTCAATTTGAACTTCATGACTTGGTGATATATCCGACTTTATCGATCGATCGATCTTCGTCCTTCTCTTGCGCTTTCCGCCCATCTTGATATCACCGTTCTTTTGATCTTGAATCGACCTATACATATCGGTTGTTCTATACAATAATTATCAACTGGTAATCTTATAACTGTAATAAAAACATCGATCAAAATAATGTGTCCGATGGTCTGTATTACATGTGTTTTAGAACTTTCATCAAAACTCTAAATTTCCCAACAATTTCCCCTTTTGATGAAACCAAAACACTTGAGAAACCAAAACACGGTTGATAAATATAGAACAATAAAAGAGCATATAATCAGAAGACAATAAGATTTTGTCTTAGGATCAGAAAATAAACTTTTCTTTCATTAGATTTATCGATTACATATTACATCAGAAAAGTTTGAGTTTAAATTCAGCTGATCCTAAGTGGTCTTCTGATTCTTCAGTCTCTTGGCTTGTATCCTTCTGGCATTTCTCTTTGATCTTGAGGGATGTTGAAAATCTGGTATAGCTTCCATTTAACATCATTGATCTGCTGAGGATCAGTTATCCGAGCTTTGCTTAGGATGTCAAAATAGAACCTTTGAAATGCCAGTCTGTCAAATGAGCCATCTGCCTTCTTCGAGTAGTCCATCACGTCATACTCTTGGCGAGATATTTTTACATTGATTATTTTGGCCTCATTTTCCAGATACTTCAGAAAATCTGGGTATTTGTTCTCCAACAAGTTGAGGAATTCTGCATCTGGAGATTCTTCTTGTGGAACAAGATCTAGAACAAAAGCATCCAGAAGTCATTCACTTCTGATCTTATTCCATTCCTCAAACTTATCAGCATGTGCAGCAGTTTTCGGAATGATCTCATCAACTCTTGCTGGCAGCTGAGGTTCTGATCCAGATTTTCCGACTTTGCCTTTCTTTGCCCTCGATCTGTATTTCTTTTTCAGATCTTCTGCCTCTGCCAATTTTTCTGCCCTTCTTTCTTCTTCACTTATTCGGGCTTCTTCAGCAATCTGCTCTTTGGACAGTTTCTCAGCCAGTTTCTTATCGGCCTGTATCTGGCTAGCTGTGCTTCTTGTGACTTTCTTAGCCTGAGTGACTGGTACAAGTTGTGATGTCCCAGCACCCGCAGCTAACTTTCTTGCCTTTGACTTTTCCATCTTCTCAGAAATTTCGTTAGCAAAAAGATCCAGATGGTCTAGTCTCTGGCCATAGGACTCAACTGTCTGAATCAGGTCTTCTGTTGTTCTGATAGGGTCAGTTGGTTTCTCAATCTGTCCTTCCCCCTTTTTGTTTTGATCAAAAAGAGCAGTGAGGTGGGAAGTCAGAGATCCAAAGCTGACTGATATGGCCTTGTTAAGATCTTCAACAGATAAACCTTGAGCTTGAGCAGATAGACTTTGAATCTTCAAAATCAGCTCAGCCTTGACAGATTCCACGGCAGTAGAGAGGGTAAGAATTAGTTTGTCAAGTTTTTCTTCAGTCATTTCAAGCTTTTCAGTGACCATTAGAAGAGAAACTTGTTGTTGATCAACCTGGACTAGCTTGTCATCAACTGTCTTCTTAAATTCAGCAGTCAGGTTGGTCACAGTTTGAGAGAACTGATCTTTGATTGCCTCAATCTGGGAAATAGCCAATTCCCGTTGATCCGTTATTTCTTTGAGGCCAATCTGCCTCTGATCAGCTATTGTGTTGCTAAGTTGATTAGCCAACACTCCCTCAACTTCTTCTTTCAGGAGATCTTTAAAACACGATCTGATCTCCTGAAGTTGATCAGCGGTGATGTGAGTTGTAGGAATATTTTGCGTCACTTGATCATTTTCAGTTGTTTACGCCTCTAGTGGCTGGTCATGAACTGCAGCACCAGTTCCACTATCATCGGCAGCTCCCACATCCTTCATAGGATCATCCTTTTTAGGAGTTTCTTCAGCAGCCTTCAGTTCAACTTGTTTAATAATCCCCAGCTTTCTGTGGATCAGAGCTTTGATCGATTCAGCAGTTATCAGCTCAGCTGGTGATCCTACCTGAGCATATTTCTTCATGTTGAAATCAAAATCTGCGAATTCATCAGCACCTCCCATTTGTTCTATAATGATCATGAAATCTGAGAAGCTCTTCAAACGGAGATCTTTCCAGGTGAGGATCTCCATTACTTCCTCTCGAATAACAGGATGGGATACCAACTCTGGATACAGCTCATCAATATCTCGTTCAATTTGCATTTTGACCATTTTCCCGGTGATGGTCTTGGATGATCTGGACTTAGGAATTATCTGTTCAGATCGACCAGATTCCGGTTGATGAAATGTAGAGGGTTCTGGTGGTGCCTGAGTAGGTGGATGTTGACTGATTGGCTGAATCTGCAGAGGTTCTGTTGTAGAAGCAAGTACGTCCGGCTCTGCAGCAGGTGATCTTTCTGGTTCGCGAACTGATGAACTTTCAGGTTCACGGGCAGGTGAAGGAGAAGGAGAAATATGCTCAGCAGCTAGAAGTCTGAGTGGTGAATCAGCTCGAGAATGAGGTGAAGGAGATTGTTCATCTCTTGCTCTTCCCTCAGAATGTTCTGGCGAGCTCTCAACTTGAGAAGCATGCCTGCTGTCGATTTTTTAGCCGATTTACATGGCGCATCAGTTGCTCGCACTCCTTCTTCATCCCCGACTTCGTCTTCTAAAACGAGTCATGGTGGCTGTTTTGCCTTCTTGCCTCTTCTCCCGAGCTTTTACGGTTTTCTTCTTCTTTTTGGGGAGCATCCGTGCGACGTACGTGCCTCCTTGTTCTTTCCTTTCTTCACCTTTGGAGGGGTGGGCGCGTATCATCATCGGATGGCCCATATATAGCGAATGTGGTTGTGAGGAAGGCCTTGTAGGACTTCAAATCCGCTTCGATCCCATTCAAGATTTGGCATTTTATCCTTCGAAATGACCGCAACCTTGTTGAGATTGTTGATTCTCTTCTTCAGATAGACTTGCCTACGATCATTAACTCCAAATTTTTCATGTTCTTGGAGCAGAATGGCCTTCAGGAAGCCATGCCAATTGATATTTTTGGCTTCATCGATTATAAGCGACCATCTTTGTACATTTTTACGGATGTTAAAGCATCTCGGGCTGAACGAAAAATACCCATGATTGTTTTTTGATGTTTCAAACAACAATCGGTATTTCCTTTTCAACATAGGCTGACAAAACTCAAGGGTCCGGTGTTTATCAGCCTCTCAGAAGAGTTCATTTCTGATCAGCTCATCTTCATTCTCCCTGTAGTGCGCAGGAGAGATTCTTCCTTTGGGCAAGCTGAACAGACGAGTTATGTCAGCATTTGAAAGTCTGATCTCCTCTCCGTTAACTGAAGAAATCAGTTCATCTCCAGGATTGTCCGTATCCACCTTCAAATTCCTTAAGAATTCCAGTGCTTCATACTGCATTACTGGATTGCAGTGAGCAGCACAGTATTTTTCAAGACCTCCCTTCTTCAGAATTTGTTCAACCTCCATTGATTCCGGATCCCGCATAACACCAAACTTTACAAATTTGTCATCGACATTTTTTGTTGCCAGATCCGCATAGTTGCACATAATTTTTCCCATTCCGTGAGTGGCAATCTACAACAAGATAGACTCGATTAAAATTGTGCATAATCATAAAGATATCATGTATTGATTATCAGACCTATTCTCAGGCCTAGTAATCGATGAAAACATACGGATACCAAGAAATGATAAGGCATATCACAGAATAACATATATAGACATAATCTATGTGATCAATGGATTTTAGAAAAGAAATTCATCAAATAACCATAAATTACCAGATTCTGTTTTTCGGAAAATAAGTTTGAATCGCAAGAAAACACTTTGAATCGCAGAAAGGTAATTGTGAGTTTTCAGAGAATAAATCACGAGATTTTTGAGAAGAAGAATACTCTGGTAGGGTTTTGATGAAACTTATAAGATGGAGGAGGGAAAATCGAGATTAGAAGATCAACCGTTTGAAAAGGTTAAATGATCCAGATTGAGCAGTTTTGATCGTGTGGTCAGGAAATGCCCATACAATTGCCTTTTGGATTTAAAAACACATTTTGTGGCATTTAATACATATACCCCACGTCCGCATTAAATATTTTGCAGGATATACGTCACAAAAGTAGTGTGTACAGTAAAGGCAAATATTATCAGATAAATTCAGATAAGTAAGCGAAAACAAGGAAATGAAATCGTATCCGGTTGGTCGATATTGTAATCGATCAATACCACTCGTGATGTTGATTCCACTTGTTGATCTTAGTTTTCTGCCTAATCCTTATAATTTCCCAACCGTCCTTTTCAAACCGATCCGCTTCACTTTAAATACGATTTTTCCTTTTTGATCCTCCTCGATCGGTTAAAGTTCCCCTTCAACTTGTTATTTCGATTTCTTATTGATCGATATATCGATTTGTTGAGGTATCATACTCAACCGATCTTCCTCATCCGATCGATCTCTTATCTAATCGATTTTAGTTGACCTAATCTAATTCTACTCAGACCAAGCCAATTCTTGGGATAAGTGTTACCGCCAAAAACTTAGTTCTTGAAGAATTTAATAGTAGTCTCGATTCCCTAAGTCGGCACGATTTGACATTTGTAATAATAGTCCGATACTTCGTAATGTCAAATCGTAGTAAATTTATCCAATTATCGATCGCTTGTTTCCTACATCGTCGCTTCTTGTGGTGCAAATTTCTCTAAAGGCTTTGAGAAATCAAATTTGCATTTGCACCGCTGCTTGGCCTCTATAAATTGGACCAATGATTTACACAACATAACCCATTCACCATACTTATCTTCTTTGTAAATCATGTATTACGGTGAACCCTTATTTCCTGGTGAAACTTCCCAAGCAAAAACCTTTACCCTTTTTCAATGAATTCACTTCTCAAATCAACCCCAATGTGTCCCTTCTTATCGCTTTTCGCGTCATCAAAGATTACACATACAATTATTGCAAAGCTTCTCTACCACCGAGGCGGCGGATCTGCTATCGCAACTGAGAAGACACTTCTCCTAACCGTATGCACCTTGTGTGTCTATCGAGATGACGGAATTAGCATCAACAGACTCAGTCTGATACAAAACATGGGTTTGGTATACGGTCTTGATCAGACAATAGCTGATCTTCGTATATCAAACTCAATTTTTGCATGTGACACTTGTGGCCATATGATCTTTGGATCACTTTCTTGGCACTTGTGTCCCATTTAACAGCTGGAGAACCCATTGATTTTAGCTCTAAGGGCTCCTGGCTTAGAAATCCTTTCAACGCCGCTCTCGCTCCTAACTCCGAAGCTATGAGGGTGGCTTTAGGATTATTTCAAAGCCTTCACACACCTGTTAAGTGGGGGAAAATGGGAGCATCAGATTTTAAAATCTCTCTCTCTCCCCCCCCCTTCTAGGGTTAGGCTTAGGGTTTAGGGTTTTCGGTTTATGGCTTATGTACTGACCTCCGGGTCCTTTTGTACTTGTAACTTGTAATGTAAATCTGACCTTCGGGTCTTTATCAATGAAAATTTCTATTATTCCATTGTTGTGTAAATTTTCTGTTTTCTTATGCGATGTAAGCTTTAATCTTGTGAATCTTGCTTGTTGAATATCAACTTAATCGACTTACAAAGTATGAAATAACCAAACTGATTTAATCAGATAATCCTTTAATCTGATCAGTTCCTTTAATCTGATAATCCGTAAATCTGATCGCCTTCTCATATCAGTTCCTTGACTGATCTTCTGATCAGTTGAGATACCAAACTCAACTGATTCCTCTTAACTTTTGTTAGTCTCTTAACCAACCGGTTCGAGATCGATCCATCAAACATTTTAGGTGTTTTTTTCCAAGATCCGAAGCCCTAGCTCATTGCATAATTCTCTGAATCGATCTCAGCTAGTGGCTTGGTTAGAATATCAGCTTTCTGTATATCAGTATGAATCTTTTCCATTCTGATATTCTTCTTTTCAACATGATCTCTTATAAAATGGTGTCTGACATCCACATGCTTGCATCTTGTATGTAGAACAGGATTTTGAGTGATTGCAATAAGACTATTATCGTCACGAATATAGGTACATTCTTAGCTACAATGTTATAATCCCTCACCACCGACTAAGCCGAGGCGGTTAGGAGCAAACACTTTTTCTGCGCCCATATATATTCTCGCTTGATTAGTAGATGTCGAATCGATGTCCGCTTCTTTGAAAACCACGAGATCGGTTTACTTCCTAAAAATCGACATGTTCCCGAGGTTGACTTCTGTCAATTTTGCAACCTCCATAATCGTAATCGAATACCCACTAAGCTCTAGATTATCATCGATGGGTAAAATAAACCAAGGTTTCTTTGTCCCTTTCAGATACTTAAGAATCCGCTTACTTCTTCCGGTGACTTTGCATTGGATTTGCACGAAACCGCACATACACCTCTTGCAAAAAGTGATATCTCGTCTGTTTGGCGGTCGGTATAGTAAAGATCCAATGAGAGCCCTATATTCTTTTACGATTGGTTTTCGACCATCCTCATCTGGATCCATCTTGAATCCAATCAACATAGGAATTCGGCTTCCTTACGGTTTTGAACTCCAAACTTAGCCAATAAACTCTAGTGTACTTTGCTTGGTAGATGAATATCCCATACGTACTTTTCTTAACTTGTAGACCCGTAAAGTAACTCATCCGCCCCCATCATGGACATCTCAAACTTCCCTTGCATCGACTTCTTTCAATCTTTCACATAGACTCTTGTTGGGAGATCCGAAGATGATGTCGCCCACATAAATCGAACCATCGTAATATCTTCTCCATCTTCTATTCTCGAATAAGGTTCTATCCACTATTCCTTTAGTGAAACCACTTTGCCTATCAAGAACCGAGAGAGTGTATCATACCAAGCTCGAGGAGCTTGTTTTGAACCATAAAGAGCTTTTCTTAAATGGTACACTTAGTTGCCTTTTTCAAAGCCTGGAGGTTGTTCGACATAAACTTCCTCTGTTAGTACCCCGTTTAAGAATGCACTCTTTACATCCATCTAATACACAGTGAACCCCCTGTGGGAAGCATATGCTAAAAAAATGTCGAATGGCTTCTAGGCGGCGATCGTGCAAAGGTCTCATCATAATCAATTCCTTCGATTGTGAATACCCCTTAGCAACAAGTCTTGCCTTATTCCCCGGTTATGACATTTTTCTCATCTCTCTTGTTCTTGAATACCCACTTTGTGCCAATTACGTCTTGATGAGTTGGTCCGCCCACCAATTCCCAAACTTGATTTCTCTCGAACTCGCTTCCGGCTCCTTCGCATGGCTAGAATCCGACTTCCGCCTTGTAGAGCTTCCTCTACTGTTGTTGGTTCCTTCATAGACAGATAACAACAATACATGGCACTTTCACCAATCTGATGTCTAGTTTTAACTCTATCAGATGGGTCTTCCATGATCAGATCAGTTTGATGACTGGTTATCCAGGTCCTTCTGTTCTGATTTGCGTCGGTTTGGAGAACATCATCCATTTCAGATAATAGTTCATTACTAGAGATTGGGAGTGGTGCAGAGTTATGATCCACTTGATAAGAACATGTCTCAGCTGATGTTGGACTCATCATGTGTGGTCGATGTCCGCTCGTGGGAACTTCAGTGTTCCCCGAACCGATGGTTCGATTGATCTTGTCTCTCGGTATGCCGAACTTCTTCATCGACAGTTGTTCGTACCTTAGGATCTGATTGACCTGGTGAATCAACTAGATCTGGAATGTATACTATTACGAGTTCTGATCCTTTTTCCTTGATCATTAGTTGATCCATTTTCTGTGCATCAGGTACTGATTGATCTGGTACTTCTTGTTCTAAGGCAGATTTCTCTTGTTCAGAAGATGTTTCATCAAAGACTACATGGGGTGTTTCTTCCACAACTAGGGTTACTTTGTTATAAACCCCCGAAAAGCCTTGCTAGATGAGGAATATCCTAAGAATATACCCTCATCTGACTTGGCCTCAAAAGTCTTCAACTGACTCTTCCCATTGTTGTGTATGAAACACTTACACCCAAAAACATGGAAGTAAGAAACACGAGGTTTTCTGCCCTTCCACAGTTCATAGGGTATTTTGTAGTGAGCCTTAGTTAGAAGACATCTGTTCTGAGTGTGGCATGCAGTATTGATAGCTTCTGCCCAGAAACGGTTTGGTATTGCATGTTCAGCTAACATAGTGTGAGCGAACTTCTTTGAGTGTTCTTTCTCCGCTTCGCTACTCCATTCATTTGTGGCGTTCTTGCGGTGATGTCTCATGTTGTATACCAAACTTAGTGCAAAAAATCGATAATAAAGGAGTTCAAAAATTTCATACCTTTATCGTCGATTTTTACTACTGGCGACACCCTTTTCATTTTGTAATCTCTTGAGCAGCTCGGGTATCTTTTGTTGTTGTCTCATTCTTCTTATGTAAGAATACAACCCAGGTAAACTTGGAATAATCATCCACGATTACGGAGTATATTTAAGTCTGGAGAGATCGCTGGTGTAATCGGGTCCAAATAAGTCCATATGAAGCGGTAATGCAATACTACATTGGATGCGGTCCGTAGATTTTCTTGAATGAGGTTTTAACCTATTTTCCCTTCTGACATGCGACACATGTCTGATCCTTAGAGAATACCTCATTCGGAAGTCCTTCCACTAAAGACATCCTTGCTATCTTGTTAAGAGTTTTAAAGTTCAGATGACTCATTCTTTTGTGCCAGAGCCAACTGCTACTTTTGGAACTCTTAACAATCAGGCATGCATTTCTTGGGCAACTGTTCCAATCTGTTGTGTAGATCATCCCTTTCCTTGAACCAGTTAGCAAGATCTGTTGAGTGGCTCGATTTTTTATAGTGCATTGATCAGTCGAGAACTCAACACTGAATCCGTTGTCGCAGAATTATGAAACCGATAACAGGTTATGCTTTAAACCTTTGACATACGAGACTCCAGTAACATGTACATCATCATTCTCTAAGGTTCCGAATCCTCTAGTAAAACCAAAGTTATCATCACCGAAGAGTACACGCGGGCCTTTTTGTTCTATGTAAGAGCTAAGGAGATGTTTGCTTCCAGTCATGTGCCTTGAGCATCCACTATCGATGTACCAAATAGTTGCTTGTACACTTCCTTTGTTGTCCAGACCCATGCGAACCTGCAACCAAATCAGGCTTTAGGTACCCCTTTTGGTTTGGGTCCTCAGGGGTTAGGGTTGGTTTTAGGGATCCATACAAACAGGGCACTTCTATTGTAATCGGTTAGATCAGAAGGCTTGATTTGTCTCCCATACATATCAACATAATCATACGTCTCTTTATATGCTTTCTGATTAGTATGATTATTCGTGTGAGCCTTGGGTGACTTAGAAGACTTGGAATTTATCTTTCCTGTTTGTCTTCTTTTAATCCAGTGTGGCTCAGGTGCAGCAGCCCTAGGTTTCTTATTATAAGGGTAGGTACGACTGCTACCATCAAAAGATTCATATCTTTTTGGCATAGGTGGTTTTTGCAGTTTACCTATAGCTTGCTTATTAGGCAGCTGACCTTGATTGGGTCTCAGATTAGATTTCCCTTTGACAGGTTGTCTTTTCTGATACCTAATATGTTGATCAGGTTGAGGTCTCTTCAGAAGAACTGGGGTTCTTCTGTTGATTCCTTCTACCGATGATGCTTTACCGATTAGGGTCCATTTACGTTTCCTTTTACGATTAGGCACCGCCTTTACTTGCTCAATGTGTCTTTTTTCCTTTATCGGATACAAGTTTAGCTTTTAAGTGTATCTTTGTCAGAAACTCGTTTGATTACACCTTTTTGAAGTGAATCAAACGGGGCTTTTGAGGATGTGGAAGGGTTCTCATACCCAATTCCTTTCTTGTTAGTCGGTGTTCAAAAATAGGTGTTCATTTCTTGAACGGTTTTAGATGACTTCGTGAAAACCTCTATTTTCTTGCAAAACTATCCTCGAGAATATTTTAGACTCTCATGTAGTCGGAATAGTTCATCAAATTTAGCTTGAAGGATTTTGAAATCATCGAAACTTCTTTTTTGTTGATTGCTAGGCGATCTTTTATCTATCTTCTCCCGATCGAAAGATTTAACTTTCGAATGTTAAGTTCCTCGGTTACCTTCGAAAGATTTATTTCAAAGATTTCGATTCGGTAAAGAGTTCTTTATCGAGAGTGTTCTCTTTAACAAAGTGATTATTTACGATCCTTAGCTTGTCATTCTCGGCTTCCACTATAGTATAAGTGTCTCTTTGCATTAGAGATCATCAAGCAATTTCTCGAGTAGAGCTGCGGTCAATCTCTCCGGCAAAAAGCTAATAATAGCGGTGTGTGGAAGCGGACAAAAGAAAGGTTTGGAGGTTACCTCAATTTGGTCCTCCTTGGCCATCGGCGATTTCATCGTCATCCGAAGAGAATATCGATCTTCATTCTCATGGAAGTCAACAAAGACCTTATTAGGCAAAGTCTTCTCTGAGATGAGTACCCGAATCCTCGGAGAGGGCAAATAGGAATCATCAATTCTAGATGTGTCGTGACCGGGGGCTTTCTGTCTCTATAACGTTGCTCTCTTACATTGCGCTTCTCTTCTCTTTCTTTTGGCGTCAGTCTCCGGGCAATCTGCTTGTTTGTAGTGACTGGTTTCTCCACGGTTGAAACACGCTCCACGATCCACGGAACCTTTTCTTCCGGTGAGTCATTTAAATCATAGAATCTATCGGGTGACTTCCCTTTCGATAGTAATCTAAACTCTTTTGTCCGGATTGTTATCTCTTCTCTCATCCGCCGGTTATCTCTTTTCTTTTCTTCTCTATGATCTCTTCGATCATCGATCTGGTTCTTCTTCGGAGATCATCGGTTGATCTCATATCTCTTCCTCTGCTATGTTGATAATCCTTATAGAATCTGCGATACTTACCAAGTTGAATGTTTGATTTTTCAAGTTTCTGGTAGCGAGCGATCTGATTCGCCTACTGACTCATTATGTTTCCAACGGGTTCAGTGGCCTTCGATCTGCTGCTGGTTGCTTTAAATGCAACTGATTTAGATGTTGAGGCTTCAGCAGGCATCTCGTCTTCATCTGCTTGTCCTCTTTCTATTAAGTCGAACTCGTGAGCTTTAAGGCTTAGGAACAAGCTACTTGGCTTCATCTTTGAAATGTCTTGGCAATCCTTGATTACCGTGACTTTCATGTCCCATTTCTTGGTGAGAGATCTTAAGATCTTGTAGTTGATATCTTTGTCTGACATCTCTCTACCAAGTTCTCGTAACTTATTTACAGACATAGTGATCCTTCCATCGAGCTCGTTGATGGTCTCGTTGAGCAACATCTTTAATTTTTCGAACTTCACCAGTTCGGCTTGTAGTCGGTTGTCTTTGATCTGATCGTTTCCTTTGCATATCTCAGCAAGAGTATCCTACATTGCTTTCGTGGTTTTGAGATATTTTATCTTCTCCTTGGTGACTTTATCCATCGTCTTCATGATTATATGCCTGGCGATTGTATCTAGAGTATACAGCTTTCTTTCCTCTGCATCCATCAAGGCTGGGCTTTTTCGCACAAGACTTCCCGTGGCAAAGTCTGGATCTCCTCCAACTGCTGGGTTATCGTGATATATGATGATGGGTCCTCGTTCGATGACTTCCATCATTCTACCGCTTATCGATCCTAGATGGTTGCACATATATATGGCCCAATCTGCATACTCATCAATTGAGAACTTCGACAAATCATGATACATACCAGAGGTATTAATCATGCTGAGTGATTTTGGAAAAATGAATGAGTTTTAAAAATGGTTTTTCAAGATCTGTTCAAATGACCACAAAGATTCTTCCTCAAGAATCGATGATACTCAAAAGCCGATTAGTCCAGAGAACCACTACTCTCGATACCACTTGTAGGTCCCGAATCGGTTTTGTGAGGGCGTAAGTCTAGAGGAGGGTGAATAGACTTACCGAAAAGTTTTGTCTTGGTCATCGTGAAAGCGCTTAGCTTTGATCGAGTGCAAAATGAATCGGTTTGGATCGATATCCAACTTACTAATCGCTGAAGGTAGATCGATTCGATATCTATCGGTTTAACTGACAGCGGAAGCTAATTTTTTACCCGTGTGAAAAACCGGTTTTAATAAATCGATTCCAAAGTCGGTCTTTCAACCAGTTGACTAAAGTGTCAAACCGACGGATCGAAAACTTGGTTCTAGCTGATCTTAACTTAGAATATGTATGCAACTTTTAATTAAGTTGTGTGCGATTGTGTAAAAACAGCTTAATCAAAGCAGTAAAATGCACACAAGATTTATAGTGGTTCGGAGAACCAGGTCCTACGCCCACTCTTCCCTATCACAAGGGGCACAAACTAAACCAATCGGACTTAGATTATTGTGTTAGTCCAACACACTACACCAACAGATATATTTAAAGAGTTCTCACTCAACCGATCCTGAAAATCGAACTAGAAACCTAGTCCGAAATCTTGCTAAACAACTTAACCTAACATTGGGTTTTGGGTAAGATTGTTTTTGTTCCAACTTTGAAATCTTTCCTAGTTTTTAAGTAGCCTATCGCCTAGATGAAAAGATTTACGTGCTAAGAACTATGGGATGAACACTTAGAAAATAATCTTCAAGTTTGTGTTCTTCGATGAAATTTGATTATAGCTTGAGCTTCTTGATAGTTTCCGTGTCTTCACTCTCAAGAGTAATCCCATATTTATAGACCTCGAAATCAAAGAGCCATTGGAGAGCAATTTGAATTTCCGGCTATATTTGGTAGACTTGCAAGATTGATGTGACGTACTTCAGGAACGACATGGCCGAAAGCATGAATAGTATCTTTTATAGCCGTTTGAGAAAGCAGCACCAAATCCAATAATTGCCGGCTCCGATCATACGTGTCTTGTTCTTATTGGTTAACAGAAGCACTTTTCAGTGTTGTTCTACCAACTAAGGTTGACATTCTTCTTGTTCAGATCATCGGCGTATGATTTGGTGAAACATCGATTTTCACTGGTGGTGACTTTGATCGATCTGGCAAATCGATCGATCTACTGATAGAGTCTTCTGGTGCCAGTTGTCTTAGCTTCAACTAGCAGACTCGACTGATGTCGGTCTTCTGGTCTGATCTTCTGGAAGTCATCTGATCTTCAAGTTTTCTGAATTTGAACTTCATGACTTCAGCTGATATGTCTGACTTTATCAGATCGATCTGATCTTCTGTCCTTCTCTTGCCTTCTGGCCTGTCGGATATCAGTTGTTCTTTTGATCTTCAGATCTGACCTATACATATTGAGGTTCCCCCTCAATATGTGACCTATCTTCTACATCAGTTGTTCTATACAATAATTATCAACTGGTAATAAAAACATCAGTCAGCTAATAGGTTTGACTGGTCCTATTACATGTGTTTTAGAACTTTCATCAAAACTCTAAATTTCCCAACATAAGCATATGCGACTTCGTGATTTGGAATTTAGGGTTGTGAGTTTTAATTCTAGAGTGCTTGTATTTCTTGGCACCAATATGCCTTTTTCGATTAAAACTGGAATAAAATTGTTTCGGTTGAACATTGTTGAATTGGGCCTTATTGTTTTTTTTTTTTTTTGTGCAATTTTCCAGATTGGTGCAAGAGCATTTCAGTTAGTTGGGAAAAAAAGGGGTTACAAGGTTGGAATTGTGGTGAAGAAGTTGATGAAACTAGGGTTTTTTTTTTCAGCCCAGAACAAAGAACTCCCCAGGAGCGGCGCGTTTTGCAGAATAATGAAACTAGGTTTTTTTTGATGTTAGGACGGTTATATAAATCTAAGGGATATTTATGTCATTTTGCAATTAATTTTGGCTGCCCTTAATCGCCTTTATTAGTTATCGGATGACTCAGGCCGGATTCCGCATCTTGGAGCCCGCAAATCTGAACGCGGGCTGACTTATAATCACAGGCCGCCTTATTTGCAACCAAACAACTTAATACACCTTATAAGCCTATTAATAGGCTGTTATAAGCCCAAGCAAATGGACCCTAAGGAAACTAGAGTATATTATTTCTATCTCCCTGATAAACAAACAGTGATTGTTTCTAGGCACGCCAAATTCCTTGAAGAAGACTACATCTTCAGGGAACAAGGCCATAAGACGATAGAACTTGAAGAAATTCAAGAACCACAAATTAACAAGGAGACTGATATCTTGTCAAAGCAATATGACATAGAATCAGTGGGAGCATTCAGCAGCTCACACGGTGGAAGTTTATCACTAGTGGTCCTCTTTCAACCAGTGGGAGCGTAATTGGAGTTGTATTGCCCGAACAACGAACTCCAAGTAGGCTGAATGAGAACAGCATAATTCAAACTCCTGCTCAAGAGGCATCCGGAAGTGATCAAGGAGCATCCGAAAGTGTCGCTCTTGAGGCCTCCCCGGTCGACGATGAAATCGCTGTACCACAAAATTTTCACGATCAGAATGTGCAGCCTGAACAACCACAAATCCGTAAGTCCACTAGAGTTCGTAATCCGATCACCAAATATTATGGTTTTATCGCGGAGGAACATGATGACGTGGAGATCCCGGATAAAGACGAACCTAAAACTTACGCTGAGGCAACATTAGATGTTGACTCAAAGAAGTGGCATGAAGCCATGAAATTCGAGATGGACTCGATGTACACCAATCAAGTATGGGACTTGGTTGAGTTGCCAAAAGGGGTCAAACCCATAGGTTGCAAATGGATCTACAAGCGTAAGACTGATGCAAATGGCAAGGTACAAACCTACAAGGCTAGGTTGGTGGCGAAAGGTTATAGACAATACGAAGGCATTGACTATGACGAGACTTTCTCACTAGTTGATAAAATCAAGTCCATTCGAATTTTACTTGCGGTAGCAGCACACCACAATTACAAAATTTAGTAAATGGATGTCAAGACAGCTTTCCTCAATGGCAACATTGATAAGGAAGTGTTTATGACTCAACCGGAAGGTTTTATATCAAAGCCAAAATTCAATCTTATGTGCAAGCTTAAGCGATCCATTTATGGATTAAAGCAAGCTTCTAGAAGTTGAAATATCCGATTTGATGAGACTGTCAAATCATTTGACTTCGTCAGAAATTCGGAAGATCCGTGCGTCTATCAGAAATGCAGTGGGAAGAATATTGTCTTTATAGTTGTGTATGTCGATGACATACTCATTATGGGAAACAATATCCCACTAATGCAGTCCGTGAAAGAATGGTTGTTAAAGACCTTCAAGATGAAGGATCTTGGTGAAGTCTGCTACATCTTAGGGATCAAGATCCATAGGGATAGATCCAAGAAGATATTTGTGTTGTCACAGTCCACCTATGTAGACAAGGTGTTGAAGCGATTTGCGATGGAGAACTCTAAGAGAGGTTCTCTGCCAGCATGTCATGGGATAAAGCTGTATAAGAAGGATTGTCCTTCTACAGACATTGATATCCAGCGCATGAAGGATATACCATATGCATCTGCAATTGGATCCATCTTGTACGTCATGACTTGTACTAGGCCAGATGTGGCCTTCGCTGTCAACACCACTGGTAGATACTAGCAGAATCCGGGTGAATCTCACTGGATTGCTGTCAAGAACATTCTTAAGTACCTTAGATGTACCAAACACTGTTTCTTGGTCTACGGAGGACAGTCAGAGCTGGTTTCCACTGGCTATGCTGATGCAAGTTTCCAATCTGACTGTGATGATTACAAATCTCAGTCAGACTATGTGTTCACTCTTAATGGTGGGGCGGTTAGTTGGAATAGTTCCAAACAAGAGACTGTCGCGGATTCAACAACTGAAGTTGAGTACATTGCTGTGGCGGAAGCTGCCAAAGAAGTTGTCTGGATAAAATAGTTCTTAAGTGAACTAGGTGTAGTTCCAAGTGCCAGCAGTCCAATAAAGTTATATTGTGACAATACTGGTGCGGTTGCGCAAGCTAAGGAACTGAGATCCAATAACATAAACAAGCATGTACCGAGGTGTTATCACTTGATAAGAGAGATAATCGCTAGAGGAGAGATATAGTTAGAACGTGTCCCCACGAAGGATAATCTGGCTGATCCTTTCACCAAGGTTTTGAGTGTTTATGTACACACTAGACATTTAAATGGTCTAGGAGTTAGACATGTAGGTGATTGGCTCTAGTTCAAGTGGGAGATTGTTAGTGTTAGTGTCCTAGAGACAATCCATTGTAAGGACATAATACTCAGATAATATTCAGTGTTGGTTTAATATTATTGTTTATTTAATATTAAACGTATGACATTACACTTATTAGAATATTATGTTTGATTGTTTGCATTTGTTCTTATCGGTGTTCCCTTGAATCACTGCTATCGTTGAGTATGTGAGAAATTGGATGACTTAAGCATGATTCTCAAATGGCCCCAATCAAGGATCATCAAGAATGGGATATTGATGATGCAATGGAGATTGGTGTGCGATATGCATCATACTCTTAGAGAGTGTAGTAAGATCTCACTTACTACGAGATACTAGGTATCTCATGATGGATGCACAAATACCTTAGAGGGTATTGGTATACCCATCCGAGAAATAGTTTGATGTAGTTCCACTATATGTGTCTACGGGTGTCTCGGTTAGTGGGAGCGATGCGATACTCCTTTGACTTGAGGTAAATACGCACTACATGTGTGGAGTGATGAACTTTGACCATGACCTACACTTGCACCCTTCCATGGGTAGATACGACTTGGATTGGGTTCATCACGAAGTGCATGTGCGTGGTAGTTGAGCCAAGAAAAAGATTCATTCCTCAAAGTGGAATTAGAGAGAATACTCATCTTCTCATCATAATTGGATCAAAGTCATTGGCCAATGCACGTCAACTTGGACTTTGTGGCCAAGTGTGACACAAGTGATCAATTAGTGATTGGAGATAATATAATTAAGTTATTTGAATAGACACTTCATCATGTTCAAGACTGATCGAGTATTCGTGAATGAAAGGAGGAAATCGTAATAGCCCATGTTACAGTTACAAGTAGTTGCACGTTTCTCGCAACGTACCTCATATATTGAGAATGTCTGATTTATTGTCTAGGGCTCAATTAAGACCATTAGTTTGACTAATCGCTCGATATATGAGGGCATATGGGTCACACAACAAGTAACTCTCGTGTACGGATTATAGTTGGTTGATTAAGTATTAAATTGGATTTAATATTTAATTTATGGAGAATTTATAATATGTTAATTTATAATGTAACCTAGATTTCACGTCTAGGGCAACACACAAGTAATTGATCGGATCAAACAAATAACGAACTGTAATTGTAAATAACACTCGAATTTGGTTACCCAGTTCGTCTTTTGAATAAGACTACGTTTGGGCCAAGAATGTTTTATTATCTTTTTTCTGCCTAGAATTCTAAGATTTCTCCCTTTACAATGAATAGTACATGTTGTATTTATAGACAAGAATTTAGGTTACAGATCTTCATGGGCTTCCTTCGCGGGCTTGCTGAGGCTCCAGCCGCCGGTGCTAGGGTTTCCTTAGTCAATCCGCGATTTCCTAGCCCGGATACACTTGCCTTACTTATGCCCCGGATACAAGTGAAGTCGCCCCAACTGATGGAAACATAATGGAGAGTCGCCTCGCCAGGTCGGATTATTTCATGCCACAACAATTGCCCCTCAAGTTGAGGTCGCCTGCTCGCATCGGGGTCTTGACTTGACCTGTTATTTTATCGACCTGTGGCAAGTCGACCTTGGGAATTGTTTCCAAAGTGGATGATCCTCCTCGGTGAGGTGAATCGTTGCCTCGGTTTCTTGAATCAGCGTGAGACCTGACGGATCCGTCATGATTGCATAGCCGATAGGTGACGTCATGCACCGCGAGTCTCCCCAATCGACGTTCGCGGTGTCGACTACGCGCGACTTGCACGACTTTGCTTCCTTCGGGGTGGTCTTAATTATACTCATATTACATTTTGACCCCCCCCCTCTTCTTCTATAAAAAGGGCGAGGGTTTTAGGCATAAACCATTTCCCCTCAACATTTGCGCAGCTGAACCATCCCCAAATCCAAGCTTCAGAATTTCCGGCGAACTTCTGAATTTCCGATCGAAGCTGAACTAGGTAATACATTCACCCTCTCTCAAATCTTCTTATGGCTTCCAATTCACCATCTACCCCCGCGCCACCCCGCTTCTTGGTTTCGTCATCTTCGAACGACGATGACGTGGCTATAGCCCACCTCCATCATCGCCAAGGCCCTGGCTCCGCTGCCCCCAATGTGGGGGTATCCCCGTCTGTTGGTGCCTCAGCGCCTAATCGGGATGATGGAGGTAACGACGATGAGCAATTACTGGCGGAGTTTGAGGAAATCACTCATCTTCCCGCACTGAATCTCAGCCCTCTTCGCGCTGCTGCGTCGGAGAGGATGGTGGAAGCGGGTTCCTCTAACCCAGCCCGAAATTATGGAGCCTTTGAGCGGGTCTTTGATTATAATTCCTACCAACTCCGAGCTCCATACAAGCGACCTGAATCGGTGGCTGAGGGACCGGAAGGGGTCGAGCTTGGAGGAGCAGCATCAGAGGTCACTGCTTGCCTCATCTGGCCAAGTACCGATTTCTTGCGAGCAGACATCACAGAGGTAGGTGGTTGATGTCGGTAAATTGGGATAGTAGGAACTGCACGCAGGGAAATCCGATCATACAAGTCTCGTTTAAAACTTCTAAGTAGTGATAATTACAATTTACTTACAAGGAATCTTGAGATGATGTGGATATGTGTACAAGCCGGCCTTGAGATGGTCGAGCTCGGAGTTCAAGGCATTGACGTCCCGGTAGCTCAGAGGGGTATCGCGAACTAGGTTGAAGGCCTCCAAGAAGTCCCAATACAGATCGGATTTCTGAGGAGTGAACACTGCAAAAGAAAAGGAAAATTAGATCAGTACGACCTCGGAACCAAAAGCATAAGATTTACCATGTTCGACTCGATTTGCATATTTGGTTGGGACGTGTATAGGCAGAGTGCTTGTAGGATCCACTGAATCCACCGCCCCCCCGATGAACCACCACTTGCTATGCCAGCCCTCGACCTTGTTGGGGATCCCACTCACGAGCTCCTGGCCCTTCCGAAGTCACACGGCATTGTAGCCACCGGCTTGGGCAATGGGCGTCATCACATAAGACAATTCACCAGATTCAAAGAATCGGTATAGCCCTAATGTCCCAAAGACCGCCATGGTGGAGTAATTTTTTTTTTTTAACTGACGACTTGATGATTTTTGCAGTCCTGAGTTCACGCCGAATAAATTTTCCCCGGAGGTGTTGAGCTTCCTGAGGTCACCCCAACTTGTTCCGGCCGGGGTTCCTGAGAATTGGCCCGATATCTTTCTCAAGGCCTATAGAATCTGCCTCGGGGGTGGACGCGAACTGACCATGCCAATGCCCGTGTCACAAAGTGACGGGCAATCTGTATTCGGCCCTTGTCTACTCCCAGAAGGCGGCCTTCTTCTTGGAGAAATCTAATGCCTAACTAGAGACGGAGCTCGAGAACTTGAGGAAGGCATGGGCCAGGGTTGCCGACTAGGCCAAGTCGATCCTTTCTGCGGCCGAGACCCAGAAGGAGATGGATAAGTCCAACTCCGAGCACCTTTAGAGAATCTCGACTCTTAAAGGTTGCGTGGCGGAGGTTGAGGGTGAGCTCGTGGCTGAGAAGGCGAGCGTGGCTCGGGTCGAGGGTATGCTGGTCGAGGTGGAGAAGGAGCTGGATGAGGCGAAGGGGGACATGGTCGCCAAGGAGGCGTATTTCCAGGCAGTCGAGGAGCTGAATGCCAATTTTGCCTACGTGATGGCGTTCGCAGGTGCCATCCGGATCTGCCATAAGGCGAACCCAACCGGCGACCTCAATGGGATTGTCGCCTAGCTATCCAACTATGTTCGCGACAACCCTCAATCCCCCGGCGTCATCTTGGAAATCAATGACCTAGAAGACATTATGATTATTCGTTCTTGTTTATGCAATTAATTGTTCATTGTTGATGAACTATTTAATTGCGTTGCGCATGTATTACGTGTTTAATTGCCTATATATTCTAACAGTTAGAGTATCTAGTCAAGTGTGAAATAGATAGCAAATTGAAAGAGAACTCAGGAACATACAAAACATTGTATAGTGTGAGAGATTCATTTAAAATAATATTTCCCATAAAGGTTGCAATAGTCATATCATTATTAGGCAGTTTAATCTTAATATCAGAAGGCTTAGGTTTAGAAGTAAAATGTCTAAATTATGAACCATGTGATCAGTGGCTCCAGTGTCAAGAATCCATGAGTATTTATCAGTTGACATGAAGTTGAAGCAAGAATGAATACCTATGTTACATGTAGGAACTTGAACTGCAACATCATTCACTTGATTGGCCTCAACAAATGCACCAGCCGCAGAATGTTGATTCTTTGGACACTTTTGCATCTTAGAATAGGTCATGAACTGCTCAAACATGTCTTGATTGAATAAAGGATTGAATGATATAGGTCCCTCCGTAGATGACACACTGTTTACATTGGTGCCTTGACTCTCAGCCTTTCTAGGACCCCTAGGACCTTTCTAACCAGGTGGATATCCAATGATCTGGAAACACCTATCTACAGTATGTCCAGCCCATCACAATTACTACACTTAACCAAATTTTTTCTTGTCCTTATAGAACTTACTATTTCTAGCCAAAGATAGCAATAGAATCGCTCACGACCAATTCCAAATAAGATTTCAATGCTCTTTGAGACTCTTCTTGAAGCAACATAGAAAAGACCTTGGACAATGTTAAAGTAGAAGACTACAATAGAATCTGAGACCTTATAGCAGATAAGACTCATCTAGGCCTACCAAGAACTTGACTATAACATCTCTTTCTTGAGTTCTAGCAAGTTTCTTAGGCAAATTACAAGTACACCCAGACCATTGCACCACAAGAACACTGTAAGGCTAGCCTAAATCCTAACCACTCATCCCACAAAGACTTAAACAAATTATAGTAAGACACTAAAAGATTGAGAACCTTTAGAAATAACACTCAAAGACTTCTCCAGCTTCATACACCCGAGTATCATCAGAAGGAGAATACGATATGAAGCTCGTCCCCAAACATCTTTAAGCGCAGTGAAATAATCTAGAGTCTTCTTATTCTCTAGCTTTATCAAATTGAGAACCCACATCAACATAAGGTTGTTTGCACAGACCCACGCCGCAAACACCGCACGGTCATCTTCCTCAACTTGGAATGGGTAACGAACCATCAATGAGTGAGGCCTTATTCTTCACTCTCAACGCCCGTTTGACAAAGATGGCTCCACGAGATGAAATTTGTGCTATCCAAGGGCTCCATAATGATGGAAATTACAGGGTTGTCGTTCGGATGTAGCGCTAATGGGGATAAGGGATTTTCCACAGGATTCAGAGATGCACCATTAAAAGTCGCCATAACTTCGAAATATTCAGAAATCGAAGAGAAATTCAAAGAAATAAGTGATTTCGTGATAGACACGTAGAAATTGAGTATAAAACCCCAAAGAAATTGATTGAAAATCGATCAAATACAACGGAATTCAAGAAATGGATTGAAATTCTTAACAAGAGGAATTGATTCACGATTCAGAAAACTGATACCATCTAAACATTCAAGTAAACACCGAAGGATTTCATTGAAGAAGAAGAATGAAAATTGTATGTTGAAAGAGGAAAGAATCTGTTACAAGATAAGAAGATGATACAAAACGATAGAATGAAAAGTACCCTAACTTGTTCTATATATAATACCCTTACAATATTAGTTGATGTACTGTAAGATATTACTTGGTATTCTAACTAACACTTCAACAAACTAACTTACTAATAACCACTCTAATTGACTAGTCAAACTAACTAACTAATCTTTATTTACATCTTTATAACGATGTTGTAAGAAATAACGAGTCATTTATCATTATATTTATGATGTCCAATATTTTATGTTTTTTATGAGTTCCAAAATCTGATGGAACAAGCTAATGAAATTGGGTGAGTCAATCCTTAATTATAATTTTTGGACTCATGATGGTCAAAATTTTATGCCCAGTAGATTAAAGTTATAGGTATCAATTAGTAATTAATGCAAAACTCATAACTCATATTTGGTTTGCCTAGAAGGTTCAAACAATGAAGTTTGTAAAATTTTATCTTGTCGTATCACAATTAATTAGGTATTTAGTTCAGATATTATTTTCAAGTTTAGTTGATAGGAAACACAATACATCGTGGGTGATATTAGATACATGTATAGAAAATGTATAATTGTATTTCACAAATTATACAATGATGTACACGTGAAATATATACATAATACATTGTGATGGGCTATGTTAATGTACACAGTTTTTAAACCAAAATACAATCATGTTAAATTAAAGGGATTGATATTTATCCTAATTTAGAAGATTAGTGATAATCTTTCCTAATAAGCCTCCTCAAAATTGATATTCCGTAATCAACAACTATTTTGGAATGCAACTGTTGAAATTGAGCTCGACCAAGGAGTTTGGTGAGCACATCCACCAGCTGATCAAGTGTGTTAACATGTGAAACTGAAAGAACACCCTTGAAAGCTATGTCTCGAACAAAGTGCAGGCCAACGGCAATGTGTTTCATCCTGGAGTGCAGGACCTAATCAAGGGCAAGGCGTATGGCTCAGTGGCAGATGGAATGTGGTACATGGGGTTATAGTTGTACCCCCAAATTGAAAAAAAACTCATTACTATATAAAATATATATATATATGTATATCCCCAAATTTTCAACAACGACTGCAGTAAATGATTTTGAACCCATTAATTATTCAACCCAATCTCTAGTATTATAAAAAAAAAGCCCAAACTATATTGTTAAAAAAAGGTCAAATTCAACTTTAAAAAAATAAAGAAAGCCCAATTTTTAGTTATTGATAACATTCTTCAATTCTAACCCATAGGCTTTAAAAAAAAAAAGTCCATTTCAGATTTAAAGTTCAGCAATTTAGTTTTTAAATTACAAAATAAAACTAGATTAGGTACACTATTAGTCACCTCAAAATACTGCACACACTCTTCCTGAAGACGATTCCTCAAGAGTCGAGACATGTAATACTCTCACTCTCGACCTCTATAATCAACTTCAATATTTGAACTGTGTTTCCAAACAATTTATTTCATTGACAGGTAATATGTTTTCAATTTAATATGTGAGTATAAGCCTCCAATTTGTTCAGCGGAACTAGTCACCTTCAAGGTGTTGTTGTATGTCATAGTCGAGTTCTGGTTTGAAAATACTGATAACGGCTATCTCTTGTTCTCTCATTTTTCATTTAATTTAATTCCCTAAATAGAGCAGCATTTTATTTATAAAAAATGATGTGGCTTGAAATACGTTTTTTGGTATCGAGAGTGTCTTCACATCAAGACGGCGCGTCGACTCAACCACGCGCACACCTTGTTGGGAAATAGGTTGCACAGATCTATTCGGGGTGAATATTTAAATACAAATTTAATTCTTTAATTATTACTAGCATGAATTAATCCTATATTAATTCAAATAATAATCCAACAACATAACATGCATATAATAATTCACGTAAAATCTACGCATGCGGAATTCTACGAGTTTACGTGAACGTACCTCTTGGGATGGCAAGGTATGGCTGAATAGACTAACCGTAAGGACTTCCCAAGTATTCCCTTAGCCCTTTTTCGACTATCCGGTGGAAGGATTCTTGTGAATGATTTAACAAAAGGAAAATAAATATGTTGCACCACCTTTGTGGATTTACTAATTTTTCCAGCACATGGAATTGTACACTACTCACAATTGTCATTTTTCAAAAAAATACAATCTGTCGACGTTACAAAATATTTGATATTTTATCGACGTTGATATTTTTCCGAAAAACCAATTTTCGTGTGTTACTGGGAATGAACCATCCATCCCCTATTTATAGAGGCTAAAGTGGATGAAAATTTTGGCAAAATATGATGTGGGAAAATCTTTTCTTGATCTCCAAGAAATCTTGAATATATCTCCTATATTTTTTTTCCCATAATCATAATATTCCACAAAAATCCCACCTTATCTATTTGTTATGGAATTCGAAAATATTGGGGTACAAGATTCCAAGATTTGGATCTTCTTGAATTTATGAGATATTCTTGTATTTCAAGAAATACATATCTTCCATAATATCTTTTCAAGAAAATCAAGAAAATCTTTCTTGCCCACTATATTTTCAAGATTTTCGAAATTATCATTATAGATAACCAAGTGGGAGATTTCTTGAATTTAATGAGATAATCTTGTATTCCAAGAATACATATCTTCATTCCATAACAAAATTCAAAGAAAATCTTTCTCCCATTATATCTATAAATTTCGAAATTTTAGTTGGAAAAATAAGCAACAATATTTATTTTATTTTAATCACCTTTTTCAGTTATTGGACTATATGTTGGGCTACTCAGGGGGTCTTTAGGAGAATTAAGATTGAACCTTCTAATGGACCTTGAATATCTAATATTGAGCCACAATATAATTCAAGCCCATAAATATTAATTAATCTCACTACATAATTAATATTGCACTATCCATCTTAACCCATATTACAGTCAATATGACTCCCGGTCATTATTTCCCGTGTTTAAGATTATCTAGCCCATTAATTAATTCAAGCCACTGAAATAGCTTTCCGTTAATTAATATCTTTTGTCCTTGGTCAAGGAACGGTTCAACATTATTATCCATACCGGAAACTAATTCCACTTGCAAGATTTGGTATGATAAAGCTTATGAACCTCCCAAGGGGGCAAATCGAACAAGCGTACTTGCACACGATTCTTCGTATTAAATCTTAGCAATCACATGTGACTAACAATATTGCCCAAGATAAAAAGTATTGAATCTCATTGATTCGCTACCCATGATAAGTCAAAGCAATAGTTACCAATCCCACGTGATCCTATTTAAGGGACGAAGATTAAGAAATAACGAACCACTGAGGTCTAATTCTTCCTTGTCCAGTTCTGAAGAATTTATCCTCCTGTAGGTCCTATTCAGTGCATCAGTCATGCACTAGTGTAATCTCTTGGTCAAGACAAGCCAATCTGAGCCTTACACTTCAACCTTTCACGATGGATTGTTCATTTCCATCTAGGTCGTGAATAGCGTACTTTTAGTTACAAGGGACTGTTAATTTAATCTTCTGTGATCTGGTATCACTAAATTAACTACAATGTAACACGTACGACTTATTGAACAGTTATGCAGTAAATATATGTAACATTCGATAATATTTAAAGCATCAGTGATAAACAATTTATTTCAGTAAATAAGTCTGAAAATTCAGTTTCGATTATACAAAGTAAAAGCATACTTTCCAGTATAATCCCAACACACCTTTCATTCTCAATAACAACTTGTTGCAGAGAATCAATCGGGCCATGTTGGTGTAATGCGAGGTAATTCCTCTTGCACCATTTCCATTTCCTCGCTTCCATTCATACCGATTCCGTTAATTAATTCTTTCGTTATCATCGGAATATTTTCAGGTCTTGACGGTTCACTGGAGCTTTTCCATTTACTCTGTTTTCCTTTCATTTAGGTTTCTTTTATATTGGGAGTTGAATTTTTATCTTATACAGTGGATTTCAGAGCATTTTGTAAGCAATATATTCTTGTGAGTTTATTAATACAAATATCTCCTGTTTGGTTGAGTTGGGCCATCATAATTGGTATCAACCAGGTACGATCATGGCCGAAAACACACGCATGAAAGCCTTATTCGAGACTCAACAAAAGTTCAAAGGGAATCTGGCCCAGATGACAACACGCATCGATGGTTTCGAAACAACTTTGTGGTCTCTCACAACGAAACTTTATGGCGTGGATGCTAATGTCGCCTCCCTCACTGAGAAATTCGATGCGTTTTTTAAACTTCACATGGAAGAGAGCAAAGGGAAGGATCGTGCTTTTCAAGGGGACTCTTCCTCCTCACAGACGTTTGCTCATCCAGAGGTGTACCCACCTCCGAACCAACGCTTGAATCAGCACCAGTTTCATCAACAAAATCTCCACGATCAAAACCCATGTCCTACTCGCTTGGAATTTCCCAAATTCAGCGGCGATAATCCCCGCCTCTGGCTCCGCGGAGCTAACAGGTATTTCACTTTTCATCTTACGGATGAGTTATCCAAAGTCAAGTTTGCGTCGTATTATATGATGGGCCAGGCTGATTTATGGTTTATGGAATATATCGAGGGTCGTTAGCATATGCCATGGGAGCATTTTACTCTTAAATTGTTCGATCATTTTTTGGTTCCCGGTCATGATGATATTGTTATCGAGTTCACTCAGTTGTCACAAACCTCTGATGTTTCTTCTTACATTGAACAATTTGAGGAACTTAAATCCCTGGTTAAAGCTAAACATCCCTACCTTGCAGAGGAGTTTCTTACTTCTTGTTTTTTAAAGAGTCTGAAGGAAGAAGTCCGTTCTCCTGTTCAACTTTTTAAGCTGGTTGATCTCACCCAAGCTATGAATCAGGCCAAAAGTTGGAAAACACCCTCGATATATGGGGAAAACGCTCTAAATTTCCTTCTAAGCCTACTTTTTCAACCCAGAAACAGATTACCCCATTTTCAACCTCCACTCAAGCCACGATAACCACTCCATCTCTTAATTCTTCTAAACAAAAATGGACGACCCCTTTTCGAAGGCTTTCAAGAGCTCAAATCCAGGAAAAAACTGGAGAAGGGCTTGTGTTTTACTTGTGATGAAAAGTATTCTACTTCTCATGTTTGCAAAAATAAAAATCTAAATATTCTCATGGCTGAGGATGACTGTGAGGGTGAGTCTCACGAGATGGATTCCTTCTCTTGTGAAGCTGAAGAGGGGGGATATTAGTTTACATTCTCTAAATAGTGAGAGAACTAGAAACTCAATGAAGCTCAAAGGTAAATATAAGGGCAGGGATATTTCGATCTTGGTGGACAGTGGTAGTACTCATAGCTACCTTAATACTTTCATAGCTAATGAGTTACATTGCACTATTGAAGATACTGCTCCTTGGGTTATCACAGTAGCTAATGGTGAAAAGACGGTTAGCAAGGAGAAATGTCCAAAATTTGTCTGGAGTATGCACGGCCATTCTTTTGAGGTTGAACTCAGGATTATTCCATTTGGGGGTTGTGATGTCATTTTGGGGCATGATTGGATGTGGAGTTATGATCCAGTGACCTTTCACTTAAAGAAGAATTATCTCGATATTACTAAGGATTGCAGAAAATTGCAAATTAAAGGGGTGGACGATGGAGCTTCTCTTCGAGTTATGAGTGCTAAGGGATTTTCTAACTTTATTAGGAAGACAACACAAGGTATTGTGGCCCATTTATTTTTGCTGGATGCTGATAAGCCTACCCCGGAGGTTCATCCTCTCATTCAGCTTATGTTGAATGAGTTTCCTGACATTTTCCAAGAACCTAAGGACCTCCCACCTCACAGAGCAGTGGAACACAGCATTCAGCTCATGCCTGGTACCACTCCTGTTCAGCAAAAACCGTATCGTTATTCTCATGTTTTGAAGAATGAAATTGAGAAATTGGTTCAGGATATGTTACAACAAAAACTAATTGAGCCGAGCTCTAGTCCATTTGCAGCCCCAGCTTTATTAGTTAAAAAGAAAGATTCCACGTGGCGACTTTGTGTTGACTATAGAAAGCTTAATGAGGTCACAATCAAAGATAAGTTCCCTATGCCTATTATCGAAGAGCTTCTCACGGAACTTCATGGGGCATGTGTTTTTTCAAAAATTGATCTAAGACAGGGTTACTTCCAAGTCCGAATCAGGAAGGAGGATAGACATATGTTAGCTTTTGTCACTCACCATGGCCAGTTCGAATTTAAGGTCATGCCCTTTGGCTTGACTAATGCTCCAACAACTTTCCAAAAGCTCATGTACATGATTTTTGCTTAGTCTTTAAGGAAATTTGTCCTTGTTTTTTTTTATGATATTTTGGTATACAGCCCTTCTTTGGAGAGTCATGTTCACCATCTGCGAAGTGTCCTTATTTTGAGGACACACACACTTTTTGCCAAACTTTCGAAGTGTAGTTTTGCAATGGATCACACTGATTATCTATGCTATATTATTTCTGGTGACGGAGTTTCTACAGATCCTGCTAAAATACAAGCTATGGTTGATTGGCCCACACCTAAATCTATCAAGAGTTTGAGGGGATTCTTGGGATTAACAGGGTACTACAGGCGATTTATCCAACACTATGGCACCATTGCCAAACCCCTAACTCAGTTACTAAAGAAGAATGCATTTCAGTGGTCGGATGCAGTCGAATCGGCATTTATTCAACTTAAGGACATGATGACTAAAGCTCATGTTCTAGCTCTCCCAAATTTCAATGAATCTTTTATCATTGAAACAGATGCTTGTCAAACTGGAATTGGGGCAGTTTTAATGCAAAATAAGCAACTGATTGCTTACTTTAGTCAAGCATTGTGTCCCCGAAACCAGACTTTGTCTACTTATGAGAAGGAATTGTTAGCCATTATGATAGCGGTTGGAAAGTGGAGCTCTTACTTATCTGGGGGTCACTTCATCATAAGGACTGATCATTGTAGCCTCAAGTTCTTGAAAGATCAGAAAATTACGAATGCTCTCCAACAGAAATGGTTGTACAAGCTTATGAGTTATAATTTCACTATTGAGTACAAGCAAGGAAATGATAATTGTGTTGCGGATGCATTATCATGAAAATTTGATGAGGGGTTTCAAGAGCCTTCCATTTCGGTGATGGTCACTACTCACATCAAACCTCAATGGATGGAAGACATTCTCTCAAGTTATGAACAGGATTTGGAGGTACAAGATTTTATTACTCAGGCTTTGTTACACCCTACCCTACACAATCCTTTCCAATATGTTGATGGCTTACTTAAGTACAATGGAAAAATTGTGATTGGAAAATCCAATAATATTAGGGTCAGAATTTTGGAGAGCATTCACTCTTCAACCATTGGTGGCCACTCAGGCATACATAGTTGTTATCATAGAGCTAAATCTCTATTCTATTAGAGATGACTTAAGAAGGACATCACAGATTTTATTTCTCAATATGATGTGTGTATGAAATGTAAGGATGAATCTGTTGCCTACCCTGGGTTATTACAGCCGTTGGAAGTCCCTCTTCTTCCATGGACTCAAATCTCCATTGATTTCATCGAGGGCCTACCTAACTCTCTTGGCTTCACTGTCATTTGGGTGATTGTGGATAGATTGACCAAATTCACTCACTTTTTACCTCTCAAACATCCTTACTCAGCAGAAAGTTTGGCCTCTTTATTTATGGATCATATTCACAAAATACACGGCATGCCAGAGAGTATCGTAAGTGATCGGGATGTTGTTTTTCAAAGCTCCTTTTGGAAGGAGGTTTTCAAGCTTCATGGTACAAAGTTGAATATGAGCACTAAAGTGATGGGCAAACTGAGAGAATCAATAGGTGTTTGGAAACCTATCTATCGCTGTATGACCCACCACAAGCCTAAGTTGTGGGCCAAATGGCTTCCACTAGCTCAATGGTGGTATAACACTTGTTACTATCAATCTCTCAAAACATCTCCCTCTTATTCTCTATTTGGTTATGATCCTCCTCAACTCTCTTTGGGGCCCTATCTCCAAACTACCAACTCTACTGCTCAAGCTTTGGTACAAGATAGACAACGGATGATTCAAGTTCTAAGGGATAATTTATTACAGGCTCAAAACCGAATGAAGCAATATGCGGACAAACACAGATCTGAGCGATAGTTTCAAATGGGTGATTGGGTTTTTCCACGGATTCAGCCATTCAAACATGGACCTAATCAGTTGGGTCGCCACACCAAGCTCTCTGTTAAATACTATGGTCCATATGAAGTTGTGGAAAGAATAGGTCCGGTGGCTTACAAACTTTGTCTTCCTAGGGGTTCAAAGATGCACAACGTATTTCATGTGTCTCAGTTGAAGAAGAAGATTAAGGGCAAATACAGTGCACATACATAGTTACCACATATAGGAGAAGATGGATGCCCTAAAGTCCATCCGATCGCTATTCTTGACCATCGAATGATTAAGATTTGAAACTTACCAGTAACAGAGGTGCTGGTCCATTGGAGTAACTTGTCGCCGGAGGAAGCCACCTGGGAATGCTATGATATCTTGGCTCAGCAATTTCCCGACTTTTCCGCGGCCTTGGGGACAAGTCCGATTTGAGAAGGGGGCATTGTCATAGCCGAGTTCTGGTTTGAAAATACTGATAACGACTATCTCATATTCTCTTATTTTTCGTTTATTTTAATTCCCTAAATAGAGCAGCGTTTTATTTATAAAAAACGATGTGGCTTGAAATACATTTTTTGGTATCGAGAGTGTCTTCATATCAAGACGGCGAGTCGACTCAACCACGCTCACACCTTTCATTCTCAATAACAACTTGTTGCAGAGAATCAATCGGGCCATGTTGGTGTAGTGCGAGGTAATTCCTCCTGCACCATTTCCATTTCCTCGCTTCCATTCGTACCGATTCCGTTAATTAATTCTTTCGTTATCATCAGAATATTTTCAGGTCTTGACGGTTCGCCGGAGCTTTTCCATTTACTCTGTTTTTCCTTTCATTTAGGTTTCTTTTATATTGGGAGTTGAATTTTTATCTTATACAGTGGATTTTAGAGCATTTTGTAAGCAATATATTCTTGTGAGTTTATTAATACAAATATCTCCTGTTTGGTTGAGTTGGGCCATCACATTGTACTACGCGCAAAACACAATATGAGGAAAGGAAACTCACAATGCAGTTAGGTCTCCATGAAATTACTACAAGTCAGTACACTCTAGATGATGATACATCTCATTCTGCAGAGATGAAATTGGCGACACATAACATCGACGCTGGTTGACTAGATGATGAGTTTTGGACTCATTTAGAAACTAGATAGTCTGGTTTCACTACTACACATTTAAGCTTTCACAGCTGCACTTGGATAACCTTTTTTTCAAACAGCTCTCCAAAGTATAGCTTGGAGAGCGGTTTTAATTAAAAAAAACAAATAGACAGCGGTTCAAAACCGCTGTCCAAGAACAAAACTTGGAATGCGGTTTCAAACCGCTATTCAAAACCACTTAGACAGCGGTTTTGAACCACTGTCCAAGAAAACCGTTGAAAACACCTTTGACAGCGGTTGAAAACCGCTGTCCAATAGCTCCGGAACTTATTACACCCCAAATCGCGATCCAGAAGAAACATTTCTCCCCCAAATCGCCCTCCTCCTCCCTCTCCCCCAAATCTAACCATTAATCTCCTCCCTCTCCCCCAAATCGAACCGCCATCACCCTCCTCTTCCCTCTACCGCCGCCGCTGTCGCCCTCCTCCTCCAAGCCGCCTTCGCACGCCACCGCCGTCTCCTTTCCGCCATCCTCCCCTACCACCGTCGCCACCTTCCTCCGCCTCCACAGGTAATTTTTCTTTTATATATATATATATATATATATATGTATATATATATATATATGTTAGTGTTAGAGATGAACAATATATTGATGCTTGGTTTATATATTGTTAATTTGTTTATATATATATATATATATATATATATATATATATATATATATGTGTGTGGCTTGGTTTAATTATTGTTAGTGGCTTGGATATTGTTGTTAGTGTTAGAGATGAACAATTTGTAATGTATGAATATATATTGTGTGGCTTGGCCTGATTTTTATGTTAATTTAGAGATGAACAATTGATGCACTCAATGTGTTTGATAATATGCTTGTGTGAGGATTTAAGCATAAATTAGGATTAATACATTAGGATATATTTGGGTTATTAATTTGATGATTTGGTGAATGGATAGTGTGTTGCTTTAGATGATTGATGGTACATTAGGATACATTGTCTTGAGAAACAACAAAACCTTAGGTACATGCAATATACAAACCTTAGGTACTCCCACATTCTATATGCAAGTTTTTGTAAGACTCATTTTGTGAATGAGTCAAAGATTGAAAGGATTTCAAAATTAGAAAATTAAAATGAATGTAGATTAAGTATGGTTAGGTATGCATTTGTTTTGTTACGAAATAGCCTTCAATAAAAAAATGATTATTTTATTCATTAGGATTGGAATACTTTTAGGTTTAATACATTAGGATACATTGTCTTGAGAAATACTTCATATTGTCTTTCCTATAGGCATCTCTAGTTCTATATGGATCGAAAGTGGGTTCGAGCAGATCGATTATCAGAGGAGTATAGGAATGGGGTGGAGGAATTTTGTAATCATGCAATTATACACTGCACCAATCATCGGTACATTCCATGTTCGTGTTGGAAATGTATGAATGGAAAAACCGTTAGTGGTCGAGAAAGTTTGTTCGACCACTTGATGATTCACGGTATCTATATAACATATACCGTTTGGACATCTCATGGTGAGAGAAGAGATGGATGTAGCTCAAGCAACCTAGGAACTGACTTTAGGTTTGAAGATACAATGGATGTGGATAGTTTCGGAGATGTACCGACTGTTGATACATCGAGTGGGGATGACGATGATCTGCAAGATCACCCTTATATGTCAGAGAAGTTAAGGGATTCTACTGGATTACCCCTTTGGCCTGGGTGTAAGAAGGCAACAAAACTGTCAGCTGTGTTGATATTGTTCAACCTAAAAGCAGCTAACCAGTTGTCTGATGCGTCCTTCACAAGTATGCTGGAAGCAGTTAGTGGTCTATTGCCTGATGGAAATGTATTGCCTAAAAAAGCATATGATGCTAAACAAATGCTCAAGTCCATCGGGTTAACACATCAGAAAATTCATGCTTGTCCGGGTGATTGTATCTTATTTCGGAAGGAGTATGCAGACCTCGATGAATGTCCCAAGTGTGGGGAGAAGTGATATAAAAAAAATAAATCTCCCGCGAAGGTGATGTGGTACTTTCCAATAATACCAAGATTTAGGAGAATGTATAGTAGCGTTGTGGATTCTAGAAATTTAACTTGGCATCATGATGATAGGAACAAAGATGGAATGCTAAGACACCTTGCTGATTCACCCCAGTGGAAGACATTCGATGTCAGGTATCCAGAATTTGGCAACGAGCCACGACACTTGCATCTTGCACTCTCAACTGACGGAATGAATCCGTTCGGTATCCAAAGTACCAACCACAGTATATGGTCAGTGATTATGTTAGTTTATAACCTTTCACCCGAGTTGTGCATGAAGCGGACTTACATGATGTTGTCTATGTTGATATCAGGACCCAAACAATCTGGTAACGACATAGATGTATATCTGGCTCCTTTGATAGAGGACTTGAAGCTCATGTGGGATGAGGGTGTCGATGTGTATGATGCTTGTAGAAAGGAGAATTTCAAGTTGAAAGCCATGCTGTTTGGAACTATCAATGACTTTCCCGCTTATGGGAATCTATCTGGATATAGTGTGAAGGGGGCCGATGCATGTCCTTGTTGGACCAAGAAGACACATCACATTCGCTTGAGTCATTGTAGGAAGACCGTTTATATGGGACATAGGAGGTGGTTGGACCCAACGCATAAGTACAGAACAATGGCGATGCATTCGATGGCACAATCGAGACAGATGAAGCACCACGTTTATTGTCAGGTTTGGATGTATTGAATGAGATGAAGAATATCAACACACAGTACGGAACGAGCTTCGCAAAGAGTGTCCCCACTAGCGGTTGGAAGAAGGAATCAATTTTCTTTCAATTGCCCTATTGGAAAGAGGTGTATGTTAGACACTTCATTAATCTAATGCACGTTGAGAAGAACGTTTGTGCCAGCTTGCTCAATACTCTGCTAGCTGATAAGAAGTCCAAAGATGGTTACAATGCAAGAATGAATATGATTGATATGGGAATAAGAGCAAAACTAAAACCTGTGCATAGAGAAAGAAGTAAACCGTTCTTACCTCCTGCTGCACACACCTTGGCCAACAATGAGAGAAAAGAGTTACTTCAGACACTAAAGGATGTGAAAGTACCAGAGGGTTATTCGTCCAACATACAGAGCCTTGTATCAGATGATGGCATGAGACTGGTGAATCTGAAATCGCATGACTATCATGTCATCATGGAAACTTTCTTGCCCATTGCAATACGTTCTATCTTGCTTGAAAATGTGCGCATAACCATAACAAAGTTATGTTGGTTCTTCAAGGCAATGAGTAGCAAGGTCATAGATCCTAGAAAATTGCTTGGTTTTCAGAGAAAAATTGTGGGGACGCTTTGTGAGCTTGAGATATATTTCCGTCCATCATTTTTTGATATAATGCCTAACCGTTCATTTGGTACACGAGACAAGGATGTGTGGTCCTGCTCATATGCGATGGATATATGGTGTAGAGCGATATATGAAAGTGCTCAAAGGATATGTAATGAATATGTCCAGGCCGGAGGGATGCATTGCAGAATGCTATTTAGTAGAAGAAGCAGTCTAATACTGGCTTGAATTTATTCCGAATGTCGATGCAATTGAACTTCCAATTACCCGGTACACCAATAGGATGGATGGTGAAGGCATTACAGGTGGTCAACCTGTAAGTGTTAGTATGGAGGAACTAACACGGATGCACTTGTGCGTACTTCTTAACACGGTCGACATGCTTCCTTTTATTGACCTACACATGCAAGCACTTGCTGAGACATTTCCCACCAGAGATAGGTCATGGATTGAAATTGAGCACAATCGCACGTTTGTTGACTGGTTCAATGGTTATGTAGCAAATATGTTGTCACAGGATAAAGAATCAGTGAAAGAAAGAGTTAAGTGGTTATCCAGAACGCCTGATAGACATTTGTATTCATACAAGTGTTATCTTATTAACGGATACACATTTTATACCAGAGATCATGATGCCACAAGTACAATGCAGAATAGTGGGGTGTCCATTACTGCAACTGTAGGGGATCAATCGATTACTACTTACTTTGGAGAGGTTGTCAACATTTGGGAACTCGACTATGTTGTTCATCGCCAACCAATCTTCGAGTGTAGTTGGGTGAGGATCCTTAACGGGGTCCAAGTTGAAAGTTCTTAGTTCGTACGCGTTGATTTGAAGAATGTGGGATACAAAGATGACCCTTACATAATGGCCAGTCAAGGTCAACAAATTTTCTATGTCCCCGATTCAGTTAATAAGAAATGGTCCATTGTGGTTCTGTCAAATAAATTTAACAATAGTTACCAGATTATCGACCACGTCGATGAAGATGTTGACACAATCGATGATCCTTTTCAGAACTTCACTCATTCTGTACCCTCTTTCGATGATCCTGCAAATCCAAGCCCGTACCAGAGAATAATTAGAGATGAGGATGAATATGGCAATCCGGATCTTGTTAACATTTATGGTCATGAACGAGAAAAGTCAACCAAAAAATGAAAAAGAAAAACAAGTGCTAAAAAGAAATGTAGACTTTATTTAATGTTGTTTCTTCTTGTTTATTAAATGTTGTTTCTTCTGCTTTATTAAATGTTGTTTCTTTTTTATTATTAAATGTGGTTTCTTCTGGTTTACAGGATCATGTCTTATTTGCCCTATCCCGGAGATGATGGAGATGATGGAGATTATCATGGTGATTATCCTGGAGATGATGATGCATATGATTGACATCATACAGACGACTTGGGACAGGGTGACACTGATGCTCCCACCACTAGCAGCTCTGGGGAGAAGCGCACGAGGGGTATAGTCACGATGACTTCTTTGAAGAGAGCTCGTAGCAAGGGGAAACCAGTTCAGGTAATTTTATTACAATTGAACAATTGAAATTATAATTATATTGATTGATCGTTGAACCTAATTAATTACTATGTTATTGCAGTTATCATTCAATGAATATGGGCAGCCGATAGGGAAAGAGAGTGAGAAATTGTCCTTCTACCTTGGGGCTGCAGTTAGGAGTTATCCCTATCGTGCTGCCAACCAAGGACTGGCGTAGCCCCAAACTGGCTCATTTTAAGGAAGCGATATGGGACGAACTTTCGGTATGTTAATTATATGCTTATGAAAGTTGTTGTATAATTACTAAATTAACTAAATTGTTATGTTATATACGTATAGACTACATTCATCGGCCTTGACCATTCAAATAAGAAGCAAATACTTATGCAAGCTGGGGTGATGGCCAAGAATTTTCGATCTTGGCTGAGAAAAAGAGCATATGACCCGGATACTGGTCATTACTCGGCTAGTCCGCCTTCGCTCTATGAGAATAGCCCTATGGTGGCCCCGTACTGGGAGGAGTTTGTGCGTAGAGCTATGGCTGATGATTTTCAGGTAAAATTGATCAATGTCATTTCCTCTATTCCTAATGCATGATGTTTTTCAGTGTTTATTGTATTTCTATTACACTGTAGGATCAAAGTAAGAAAAATCGCCAACAAGCTAAGGCGATGGAGGCGCGATATCGTGAATCTTCCAAAGGTTATGCACGCATAAGGGAAGATTTGGTGAGATCAAAATCCTAACTTTTAATTTTTTTTATATATTCACTTTTAATATATCTAATAAAGGGACACGTTCATCATTATCGTAGATTGAAGAAAAAAAGAAAACTGGAGAGTGTGCCCCTGTTGTTACACATTTCGAGTTATTTCAGGTTACTCGAAAGACTCGACACGGGAATATTCCTGATCCCAGTACACAGCGTATCATTGAAGAAGCGGTAATATATCCAATAATTTATCTTTGAATTATAAATTAATATTTCTAAGCAAATAATTAAATAATAATCTTTTGTGATTCAGGAGCGCATATCTCAGACCATGACGCCCGACGAGCTCCGCATTATCGGTACTGATGATCTGCTTGGACGGGCTCTAGGTCGTCAGGAGCATCCCGGCCGCTTACGAAGTACTGGATATGGCGTGGTTATCCTTTGTCTGGAGACTTAGATCACAACTACACCGTACAGACTACGGTGAGCATGATAGTGGAGTCCAATGCTTTCGATACCCTCACAATTCCGATGAGTGCTCACTTTCATCGGAATGCTTTTGAAGAATACATTGTTCGGGAGCATGTGCTTGAAGTCTTGAACGACGAGTGGTTGAGTGCAACCACCATAACCTTTTTACCTCAGGTATGTGTTTATTAATTATCAGTATTTACTTTCTATATAGTTTAATTTTCTTTTAAAATATTAATTAGCGTATATATGTTGATTAAAGATATTTAGGCGAGGTATATCTCTCCAGAGATGCCCGAGCATATGGAATGTATTCCTTTGTCTCCCCCCAAGTGTCTTGTTTAATGGGTGATAGGGCACAGGGCATGGAGGGGATAGTTGAACATATGCCGAGTCATACTGGGAGAGAACATCTCATTTTTTTGCCAACAAATGTGGCATGAGTATAATAAACATTTCGTTAAAATTTGTATTCATAATATGATATTTGCACATATGCTAAATTTGCAGTTAATTTTAATATTCTTAATATAATATAGGGAACATTGGGTGTTGGTCGCCATAAATATGAATACATTAAGTGTGTTTTTTATGGACCCAGTTGTGAATGGGGTGGCAGCAAATCGCCTTGATCTCACGTCATACATGGAAGCGCAAGTTCATTTTTAATATTCTAATATAATGATTTGTTTTAATTTTAAAATTATGCATATTTAATCTATTTTTATTTTTTAATTATAATAATAATAGTGTGATAACAATGTATCGGAGTCGCCTTCCGAATCAAGGCTCAAGATCTAATTTGTCTAAAGTGAGCTGGACAAATATTAGGTAAATTTAATTTAGTAAGTTATCAAATTAATAGAAAATAATCATAATTGTAATACGTTCTTATAATTGCTAATCAACAGGTTCCGAGGCAACGAGATGGTGCCCATTGTGGACATTTTGTGTGTTGCTATATTGAAGATATAATCTGCGCTTCTCAAACGAAGATTCCTAACAATGTAAGTCAATTTATCGATTTATTTAAATTATTATTGATTGAATAAAAATTCATATACTATATATCTAACTATATTGATTGATCGTTGTTTGCAGTTTGTCTATGAACGTCCGCTCAAGACTTACTCCAACAAAAGAATGGAGAAATGAAAAACAGATTGGACGGGGTACCTTTACAATCGATTATTGTATAATTATAATTAAAGTGGTATAACTTTTGGTAGCATGTAATTAACTTATATATTTGTGATGATATTTCATCTTTTTTATGTATATTGGACGTATGTTTATGATGTGTATGTTTATTTATTCCATGATGTGTATGTTTATTTATTTGATGTTTTGGTATTGGACGTATATATATTATAGTGGTACAAGTTTTGGTTTTGTATAAAAAGGATTTTTAAAATATATATTAATTATAAAAAAAAATTGTATTGGACAGCGGTTATAAACCGCTGTCTAACTAATATAATAAAAAAATTTATTAAAAAAAATATATATATTAGACAGCGGTTTTTAACCGCTGTCCAATTCAGAAGCTTGGAAAGCAGTTAAAACCGATGTCCAAAGGGGTATCTTGCAATGTGGTTCAGAACCACTGTCTAAGGCCTACTTTTAGACATCGATTTTTTAACAGCTGTCTAAGCTTAAACAGTTGTTACTTGGACAACCCTTATAACCGCTGTCGAATGTCATTTTTAACAGTTGTCTAAGCCCAAATCTGTATTAGTGTTTCTTATCTTTAGATAGACATGTTAGGTAGTTGAGACACAACCATTCCTTGGTTGTTTTGGTCACTTGGCCACTTTCGGGCCAGTGACACCTCTTTTATTTTGGGTCCAACTCTCTCTTTGTCACATTTTTTATTTTTATTTTTATAATATGACCTTATTTGTTGTACCTAGCCTGAACATGTATCATGGGCCCTTGTCTAGCGAACCATGCAGTCGATTACTTGAGATTCATCGTCTATCCCACAAATCAAACGGGGTCTAAGGATAAACCATTAAGGATTGTAGCATGGTAGCATCCATTAATGAGACTAAAAATGAAAAAACAAAAAAAAAAAAAAATATACAACAAACTATTATGGAGTAGTACATTGTGTTATTCTAACTATAATTTATTCTGTGTAGATATGTCATTTTCATATGTGTGATTATTTTTTCAATTATTTTTAATATAAAATCATCTATTTATACGTGAGCGCATGTTGTGGTAATTAACACGTGTACAGCGACGAGATTACAATTATAGTGGCAAGAATGACTTTTTTCTTTTAGTTTATCATTCCACCATCTATTAGTACAAGGTCATAGATTATTAATATTGATCTAAATTTCTACATCGTGAACTTGATCACTACTGAACGAAGTTTTAATACAAATAAATACCAACTATTTACCTCATCATATGAAGTATCACACTCATTATTTAATTTCAGCTATCTATAATTCTATATTATACCAAAAGGAACAAAAAAAACAATAAAGAAAGAATAATAGAAAGAGTCGCTAACTAATTATTTTTCATATCCACGACTCTTTAACTCCCCCACAAATTTATATTTTAAACAGGCTCAAGGCTAGCGAGACTAAAATTTATATTACTTTCATATCCATATTCTATAACTAATGGCAACTTGGTTCATTTTCTTCCAACTCAATTCCAACCTCAGAAAGCCTCTTCTCCTTGTACACATACCCCTTTGCACAAGCCAAAAACAACACCAAATTCAGAAAGCTCAAAATTGTCAATAGCCAATAGAAGTTGTAAAGCCTCCCTTGGTTAAGATTATCAGCTAACCAAGGCTTCTCTTTGCCAGTCACCTTATGGACAATGCTAACCAAAATTGAGCTCACAAAGAACCCTAAAGAGAGTGTACTTAAAAACAACCCCGTGCTCATCGTCTTCATTCCTTTCGGGCACTCCCTTAAGAAGAAATCGAGCTGCCCCATGTACGTAAACGCCTCCCCCGACCCCACCAACACGAACTGTGGAACCAGCCAAAAGACACTCAACGGAACCGTACTTTTCTGCAGGTCCTGCGACTGCGCCACACGCAATCTCTTGATTTCCAACAGCGCGGCCGCAACCATGGCGAATATGGACAAGAATAGGCCCACGCCTATCCTTTGTAGGGGCGTGAGCCCCTGCGGATTCTTTAACACTTTTTTGCACATGGGAGATATGATCCGGTCGTAGAAGGCGACGGTTAAGAGGATTGTGGCGACGAAGAAGACAGTGAGGGAGGCCGCTGGGATTTGGAATGATTTTCCGATGCGACGGTCCATTGTGGTGGCTTGTGAGACGGAGAAGGTTGTCATTTGGGCGTATACTGTCCAAAACATCACTGTTGTGGCCCATGTTGGGAGCATTCTTATCACTAATTTGACTTCTTCAACATCGGTTAATGTTGAGAGGTACCATTTGTTAGTGACTCTTGTTGGAATTTGAGGGTCTTTGATGGCTGCTTTGTCCAGAAATCTGTATTGAAAGAAGTACATATGAGAATAATTATGTGGATATATTCATAAATTCTTTTGTGACACGATCTCTTGTATTGAAAATGGTCTACCCTCTTGAAAATGTAAGGTTATGCATTTACCTTTTTTATAATACAAATTCTTAATTATACCGTTTCAAACTAAAAATTCTTTTCTACCATTTTTTATTTTTTTAGGTTATACAGTATACTTGTCCTTCAAACAAAAAAGTAAGGATTGAGTACGTATTCCATCAACTAATTCCAGGATGAATTCATTGAACACAATTAATTATTTCTTGAAAATAACAACTTTGCTCAATAACAAACATGAATATAAATTTGTTAAGTTGTGAACGAGGCAAATAAATTTGGGAAGGAAACAAATTCATTCGATATTAATATAGCCTACCATATGATGAGATCTCCTATTTCATAATTGGTGTTTCACTTTGTATTCCATAATATGGATTAATGACACGTGGAATAATAAAAAATATCCAATGAACCACCATATCGTGGGTCCATGTGTTAAAAATCCAGAATACGAAAAGTGAAACAGGGAAATCGAACCAGCCTACTATGCATGCAGAGTAGAATTGTAATTTATGAACTTAACTTTTTTATCAAAGGAGTGGATAAAAAATATTGTACACATTATTTTTATTATTATTAAAGTCAAATAATGACTCGAATATATAATCTCTTTTTTATTAAATATCAAATAATGGCTCGAATCTATAATCTCATAGTATAGGTAAATAGTAGTGCTCTAAGTTATTCACTTGGGTATCTTAAAGTATCTCCCAAAATAAAATTTGAAGTCACTTATGACAAATCACAGCTGGTAAAATTTTAACCATCAATTTTTTATTTTTTTTCTGATTCATCTCATAAAGGACCGTCTAATTTATTATTGGCTTGGAGTTGGAGGACCACAAGTCAGGTGTACTGTATGTGCAGTACATTAGGGTATGTTCGTTTCAGGCTGCTTACAGTGGACGAAGAAAATTTTGGACTTCAAAGTCTTTGATCAATTTCAAAGTTTTAAATAAAAAAATAAGTATATGTTTGTTGGGAGATTTTATAGGATAGAATTGTGTAGGATTGAGAAAAAGTTGATTGATTTGTATTATTATATATATTTTTGTTGTAATGATTAAATGGATATAATGTATTGGAAATTATGTAAAAGTGAGGAGATTATTATTTGTATTATTATAATAACTTAGGATATTGGGTAAATAGGGTATAGAGTGCAGTTATAGGTACTAGAGGTGGATTATATAGGATTTCAAAATATCTTGATTTAGTATTGAAATAAAGGAGTATTTGAGATTGTAAAGTCAAAGTCTGCGCGTGGTAGTCAGGAAACGAACATTAGTGTCATTATTATTTTTTTCACAAACTATCATGTGATATTTGTTTATATTATAAAATTGATATATTGATATTATTATTTTTGTAAATTAATATTTATAGCATTTAATATTATGATATCAATTTACAAGTGTAATGATATCAGTTGATAAATGTTATTTTATTAGTTTATAAATATATGTGTATAAATTTCATACTATAAACAGATTTAACAGGAGATCTCCTCTTATTTTTTAGGGATTAAATTTTATGTAGTCCAGTAACTCGTCATCGTTTTAGAAACACTAGACCTACTATTTTCTTTTTGACATTTACATCATTACATGCATATATACATGCATGAGACAATGCAAACTGTAGGTGTGAGATAGGAATCAAAGTTCATGCATCTAGATGTGAAAACACACATAATTTTATGTAGACACGCACACGTTATCCAAGTGAAAGATATTGTCGTGTTGCTATAATTTGGGGCAAGAAACAAATTAAGAAACCACATGGAAATGACCTTTTATAAGCTTTAGATTCTCCACTCACATACTGCAGGTTTTCACAAGTATATCCTATTATCGTATATACTATCATAACTTTTATATATATTTCAAAAATTAAAAACGTTTACTCATATATATAAACTAGTTATTAAAAGTAAAATTTCCGCATGACTTGAAAACAAAAGAAATGAAATAAGGGGCCAAAAACTTAATTAATTTACCTTCATAAATCAATCTAAAAGGTCAGAAAAATGAAAATTACATGCCTAAATTCAATTTAAAGTCGACAGGACTATAATTTAATGAAGGGAAATTAAAGTCATAAAAAAAAGAATTATATTCCTTAAATTGTTTGCAAAAATGGCCCCATAATAATAAGATCTTTGTAAAAGTAGTTATTTAATTTTTTTGACCCATAAAAGCCCAAAACTTGTGGAAAAAAATTGGAATCAATTTTACAATTAAAATACATATATATGAGTAACACTCCTGTAAACCGTTTATACATAAACTTTATCACTGCTATTTGCAAAAATTATCACAATTATGCATAAAAAATTTCACTCTTTAAAAATATAAAATATTTTTTAAATTATGATAATTTTTTATATAATAACGATGATTTTTGTACATAACAGTGATAATTTTTATATATAACATTGATATTAAAAACTCAAGTTCGTGGTGCACTCAAGTTTTTTGTCAATATAAATATATATTTTTTATTATAAGTAAAGTGCAATGGGACATTCCTTTATGGGATTAATTTCGGAATAAACCCATACTGAAATCTTCTTATTTGTTTTTTCATGATGCAGTTTAAAACAAAATTGATTCTATTTCTTGAAAATGAAATCAATGAAAAGGGAGTTTGCCCACTTCTTCAAAAATGTCAATTCACGTCCTAGTCAGGCTCTAACAGGAGTACAGGACTCATCATTAAACATATAATTAACGTGTCACAGACTCTAGGAACATATCAGATGGTGCAACCTTGTTATATTTTTAGGAGTAAGAAGATAGACTATTTGTTGCATTTGCATGGACAATTGTCGCAATTTTGACCAAATTATAATTATAAGTGTTTAATCAAATTAATTTTTCATATATTTTAACGAATCGATTATAAAAAAAAATATCTAAAAATATTAGATTTTGTAAATAAAAGTATTCAACTTATATAATAAAACATTTATTATATAAAATAAATACTAATAATATTCAGTCTACGTTTTTTATATGAACTAATACTTTTATTTATAATTAATACTTTTTATTTTACTTCTATATATCAATTTTTTAATGAATTAAATTTTAATCAAAATTGACAGAAAATTAATGCACGAAACGCATCACCTTTTTATTTTGTTATAATAGAAGAGGGACAATATATTTGTGATAATTAACATTTTCCAGGTTGCAGAACTTGGTCGGACTGTACATTTTGTTGGCTTCTTATGAATGATTTATATAGTACTACCAATATCATTAATGTTTCCAAATAATGCACCACTCTACCCCAAAGAAACCCACATTATTGGTCGAATTAATAATTTATCTCTCACATTTCGTTCATATAATATACCTGAAAAATGAATATTATTTTCTTTGGAAGGATAAAATTAATTTATTTTTAGAACAAAGAAATTAAGCTGGAGACTGACACATTTTGTTGGACAGTATGTACACAATAAATGTAACATAAATTAATTGATGGAGTGACACCTATGTGCAACCATTGTGCGGTTTAATTGACCCAACTATTATTATTTAGACAAAGTATAGTATGAAAAATTTCATAAATGAAAAAAATTTAATTTACAATTAAATTTTATAATTGATGAAGGTAAAATAAAATTGAGTGGTTCATGGTTCACTCGGTCCAAGTGATTCATGGTTCACTCAACTCGAATAGGTCGTAATTTATGATTCATTATTTAGTGTTTAGAGTGTAGATGGTTGATTTATGACAATTTTATAGATTTTCATACATTAAAATTTTCACACTAGATCTAGTCTATTATTTAATAGATAAATAATACTATCCAGTAAAAAAAATATTATTTATTAAAAATTGTTAATACTGTCCAATAGAACGTGTAATATTATTCTTAAGAATTTTTTATGATGTTTACTTTTCATTAATTTTTAATTTTTAATTTCCACATAAACATCAATTTCTTCATGTTTCCCTGGTGATTTCAGTTTGATTTCCCTGTTCCATTGGTGTTTGATTCTTTCTGGATCTTTAACACATGAACCCATGATATGGTGGTTTATTGAATTTTTTTTATTATTCTATGTGTCATCTATTTATATTATGAAATACAAAGTAAAACACCAATTATGAAATAGTTGATCTCATTTCGCTTATTTTATTCAAATTTATTCAATATTCTTAATTTTTAACCTAAACATCTAAAAAAGAATAGGAGCACTTGAATAAGACTGTCTCACAGTGAAACGAAGTATAAGTTAGGCATTGACGCTTTAATACTTTGGGAGGGGTAGGTGTGATTTGTCTTTAGTTGTATTAAAATGCCTTACGATAGATCGCCTTTATAAGACTATTTTGTCAAAAAAAGAATTCAACCAAATAAAAACCAAGAATGAGCAAAAAAAAAACTCACCGGAATTGCTTGCTGTGCGGTAACTTCTGCTTCATCTTCTTTTTCCCTTCATCACCAACGACTTCATCGATATCAAAGAGGAGCGAAGCATCCGACGGCGTCTGCAGGCGTCTCTTCCGCCACGCAGCCACCACGACGGAGGCGATCTGCGTCAGAGGGCTCCCCACAAGCTTCTTGAAACGGTACCGTTTCGTCCCGGAAAGAAAAACCCCCAACCCGACCAGAATGGCACACGCGCAAATCCCGTACCCGTACTCCCGCCCGAGATTATCCTGGATGTACACGAGAACCGTAACGGCCAACAGAGCTCCGATGCTTATGAAGAAGAAGAACCAGTTGAAGAATTTGATCATCTGCATCTTTTCCTTGTCATTCGATTCGTCGAATTGGTCGGACCCGAAGCCCGACACGCTGGATTTCAGGCCCCCCGTCCCCAGGGCGGTGAGGTAGAGCGCGGCGTAGAGGACCAGGAGCTGTTTTCCGGTCGCTGGAATGCAGGGGTCGCCGCCGGGGGAGCACTTGGGGGGCTGGAGGCTCGGGATTATAGTTGATATTGTTAGGATCGTCACACCCTGTATAGGGAACAAATAGTTAAGAGTAATACTTTTGTGATGTGCAAATAATACTGTTTTATGGGAGTAAGTAATACTTTTGATCCCGATCAAAAAAAAAAAAAAGTAATACTTTTAATCAATGGTAACAACTAATACTGTTCAATGATATTGTTAAGATTGTCACACACTGTATATATCAAGAAAATATAGAGGTTACAGTCAGGATCAAATAATTAAGAGTAATACTTTTGTGTTGCACAACTAATACTGTTTGATTGAAATAAGTAATACTCCTTTCAATAGTAACAACTAGTACGGTTCAATGATATTGTTAAGATTGTCACGCCATGTACCAAGAAAGTGGAGAAATTACATCATAATCAAATAATTAAGAGTAATACTTGTGTGTATTAAAACTGTTGAAATAGGAATAACTAATAATGTTTAATCAAAAGTTAAAACAACTATTTAATCAAAACAAAAAATATATAATAAGTCAAAATAATTGGACCTAATAGTTAGATTGATCATATCTGTCAATCAGAAAGAGAAGAAAAAATATTATGTCTTGTCGTTTGAATTTAGATGATATATCACTCTCTCTAATTAATTTCCACTTGACAAGTAACTGAAATGCCTTGTAAAAAAGAGTAATAATATTATTTTAGCAACACCCAAAACAGGGGAATTGAAGAAACTCCATAAAATCATTTCAATTAATTCCTCTAGAAAAACCTCTTAATCGTCGATATTAAAAAAATTGAATTACAATTTCTAATTCCTATTGCAAAATAGCAAAACTATGGAGAGTTTTTCTTACCGTTGCTTGAACAGCCACAAAGATGGCGATTGTAAAATACCTGCAAAAAAAGACAACAAATTAATATTAATGAAAATTAATAATGATAATGATTACATATTGATTAATTAAGAATTAGGATTGTACCTTCCCAAAAATGTATCAGCAATGAAACCACCGAGCAAACAGAGCATGAAAGAGGTGCCAAGAAAGTTGGTAACAGTATTAGCAGAAGCAGCATTCCCCATGTGCATAGTATTAGTCAAATATGTGAGAAGATTGACGGCTATTCCGAGCGTCGTAAGCCTCTCACACGCCTCGGCCGCCAGGATCATGGCGGCGCAGGTCCAGCCACCGGAGGAGGAGCGGCGGGCCGGGCGGCCCTTAAAGTCCCACGCGTCGGGGAGAGTTTCGGCCTCGGCCTCGGCCTGTTGTTTGGTTTTAGGGAGAGAGGCCATTTGTGTGGATCTACTTGTTTGCTCGTGAGATGTAGTTGAGTGTTGTGTTTTTATGTATGTGGTGAGATTATCAAGTTTGAAGACAAGGGTTTATATATAGAGATGAGTTAATTTGGGGTGTGGATTCCGTGTTGTATAGCACGGTGCTAATGCAGTAGGGAACTGTTGGATGTGAACATATATATTGTGCTAATGTGTATGATTCAACTTTAGCTTACTATCGTGATAGACCGCAGTTCTGATAGGGGGTCTGTTTCCATTAATTTGGTGATTTTCTTTCACTTATCCACTTTTTAAAAGAGTTTGTCGTTTATGTTATAAAATATTCAAATTATATTGGAGATTTTTTTGTTTTTGCGGCTCGTTATCCTCTCGAAGGATCAATTAGGTGATCAATTCTTCCATTTATTAACGGGAGTTCAGTTTGAAGTCAGAGTAAAATTATGTATGGACTAACTCATGCATTTCAAGAATTAATTATACTTTAGAATTTCGATTTTGAGATCCAGAGAGATGGATGACTATGTGCATCCATAACTTTTAAATATAAAAATATCAATTATAAGAGAAATTATTTTTTTAATTAAAAGATTGAGTTGGTATGATTCAACGGTTTCACTACTGCATAACACCGTGTTGTATAATAGGGGGTCTGTTTCCATTAATTTGGTAGTTTTCTTTCACTTATCCACTTTTTTAGAAGAGTTTGTCGTTTATGTTATAAAATATTCAAATTATAATGGAGATTTTTTTTTGTTTTTGCGGCTCGTTATCCTCTCGAAGGATCAATTAGGTGATCAATTCTTCCATTTATTAACTTTTTTTTTTGACAAGTCCATTTATTAACGGGAGTTCTATTTGAAGTTAGAGTAAAATTGTGTATGGACTAACTCATGCATTTCAAGAATTAATTATACTTTGGAATTTCGATTTTGAGATCCAGAGAGATGGATGCCTATGTGCATCCATAACCTAAACCAACTCAATCTTTTAATTAAAAAAATAATTTCTCTTATAATTAATATTTTTATATTTGAAAGTTAGGAAAGAAATGATAGAAAATTAAAAGAGAAAGAAGAATTTTAAATTGTGCTTCAAAATATGTCAATATTGATCTATATTTATAAAGAATAAAACTAAATGTTATATTTGTGTTTACTGTTTGTCCAAAGTAATGACTAATTATTTACTTTTTATTTCCTTTTTAAGAATTTTTTTGTCTTCTTCTTTCAACTTGATTGACATAGATTAGCAAGGTGAATGGTCTAAGTCTCAAACCCATACCACTGTATCAACTTCTGAATATTAATTGGTATCAACTTCTGAATATTAATTGTACTAGTTTAGTGCCCGCGTATTACGCGGTTCTTTAATTAAAAAATACAACATTCAAAGTAAATAATATATTTAATAATTAAAAATATAAATATGTACATAAATACACTAAATATGAATTATTTATTATTTAAGGTGTATATTAGTAAACTTGCTTAAACTTTGAAATGAAATCGTTATGTGAAATTCTATTTATCCTTTTCTATATTATGTCAAAACATGCAAATCAAAACAAAATAAATTGATTAAAAAAAATTAAAAAGAGAAAAATAAAACATCTAAAAAAGAAGTATCAATATATTAATTAATATGTATTAATGAAATAAACTTAAAAGTGAACGACTTATAATATAAATAATTTTATTACATAAAATAAATTAAGATATATATAAGAGCAATTATAAAATAAAACTAATCATTAAAGTATTAATAATTAAATATAATTCACAATAATATAGTTTGATTGCACATTTTTAACATTTACACATACTTTAAATACATAAATAATTAAAAATTACATATTTTATAACATTCATACATACTTTAAATACATAAATAATTAGAAACTAATTATATTATGACATATCTTTAAATAAAATTCATTATTTACTTTTCATATTATTCTTACTTCTTAATTAGACGATGCATCATCGAAATTCACAATAATATGATTTGTAAGCAGTAGAAAATTCATATTTGTGGGTTTAAGAGATCTTTAAAATTCCGTGTATGATAAAATAATAAAATAAATATTAATAAAAAGAAGCTAATGCTCAATAAAATAAATATTCAATATATTTAAATGTTTATAGATTGACTTAGTTAGTAAGTAACATAAATATTATTTAAAAGGTCCAAGGTTCAAACCTTAATTATTGCATCAATTTTTTTTTTTAACTTACATATTAAAATGTCATTTGGATGCCACCTATTAACTACAAACCTATAAAAAAAATAACACATCAACACAATAATATATGACATCTCATTCAAATTAACCACAAGATGACACATCATCCAAATGAACCACAAAATGACATATCATCAAAAAAACTCTCTATTAGTATATAGGGAGATTGGGGATTTACACCATTTTGAGGATTCAAAAGAAGGACATTATGGCTATAATATAAATTAAGAATAATACCTTTTAATTTATGTTAATATAAACTAAATTGGCCCGATTTAACTCAAATCCAATTAAAATAACACATGCATTTCATGCGACGACTCATTATTGGGATTTGATCCCTATAAATTAAGAACAATAATTTTTATTTATTTAAATATATACCAAATTGATCCGAATTTGTTCAATTCTTTTTTTTCTTTTTTTTTTTGGAGAATTAGCTCAATTCAATCTACATTTACATAAATAAAATATATTATTCTTAGTTTACATATCAGTAAATAGTCTTCTTTTTACAAGTATCAAAATTACCAACTTCAAGGAAAAAAATATTCAATTTTATCGTGTTGTTCAATTTTTTCCTAAAAAAATAGGATTTGAATCATATAATGTACAATATCATACTATGCAGTAGATCCGTCTTGTATTGTATTAAATTAAAAAATACACTATAAATTTGTATGGATCTATTGTACAGTACGGTGTTGTACTGCAGGATCTAAATCCAAAAAAATTAGTAGACACAAAAAAGATGAGGGAAAAAGAAAGAAGAAAAAAAAAAGGAGAAGAAAAGAACGAGTAATATACAAGGAGTGCAGCACACGAGTTTTTTTTAGGAAGGGTGTGGAAAGTTTACACCTCAGCAATTAATATTTATTTGGTGAGACTAAGAGATACCATCCAAATTTCAACAGTTCATTCATTACACCAATATCTGCATATGAGATTCGTTTTCCAATGAGGTTATGTGCAATCAATCAACCGATTATTTGTAGTAAGTAATTGATATTGCCTTCGCTGTCACCATTATGATTTCATATTTTCTTCGAGTAATATAAGTTACATATACGACACATAGCTTGTACTGCAACGTTTTCAATTATACATAACAAATAAAAAGACACTGAACTATCAACTTTAATTTTAAAATACTTTTAAATTATTTTTTGTTTAAAAAGTTTTTAAATTATCAATTTTTATTTCGGAACACCCTTAAATTATTTTTTTTACTTAAAAAAATTCTATAATTCTTGTCTTATAAGACAATATTTTGCAGTTCGTTAGAGATATTTTTGTGTTGGAGTTTAATATGAATATAATAACATTGAAATTGATTTATTTGTCATATTTTAATGGAAAATATTAAGCTAGCTTTGCAAAAAAATATAATAGGGGTTTTTCGAAATAAAAATTGATAGTTTAAGGACTTTTTATATGGGTTTTTCGAAATAAAAGTTAATAGTTCAAGGACCTTTTGATTTATTATACCTTTCAATTATGAATCTTCTTACAAAATTTAACAAAAAAATGATGCTTCCTCCTTCCCATATAAATTTGCACACTTTTGGGCTCACAAAATAAGAAAGTAGAGTAAATAGTATAGGTATTTGAGAGGTAATTTTGTAAACCTTTATGTATAAAATTTAAGTAAATGAATTTGGTTGTGTACATGTGTAGGCCCAAATGCAATGACATTTGGTGTAAAATTGTGAATATTGTGATAGTGTAATTTATGAAGGACTTTCTATTTTTGATATGTATGAATTCTTTTAGAATGTACTAATAATGAAAATTTGCAAATTCTTGTGGGAATGAAGGAGTACTCCCTCCATTTTGTTATGATTAATAGAAATCATAAACCTTGTTCGAAAAAAAAATAGAAATCATAAACACTTATACAAAATATTTTAATGATAAAAAATACATGATATATGACTCAGTCAAAGAGAAAAAGAATAAAATATAGGGATTGTTCATAAAGTAAAATATTTTTCTCTAAACATTAACACATCTATGTTCATATAGTGATACAATTTTCAATATTTTGCATGTGTTACTATAAGGATAAATATGTGTATTAAAATGATAGGTATGTAAGGCAAAACATAAAACTCGCTCATAGTCTGTGTTACAATAAATGCAATCACGTGTTACTGTAAGAGTAAATATTTATTACTGTAAGATCAAATATGTGTTACTACATGATGATGAACTTTTTTTTGTTTAACTTGTCCATACAGTATCACTTACTTATAATTATAGTAACACATATTTATCGTTAGAGTAATATAAACTTGAGAGCAAGTTTTTCTATTTTACTTTAGAGTTTGAAAAAACTAGTTTGCCCCGGTTCGATTCTCAAAAGTTCCGCAAATTTTCAATCTAATGGATAAAGTAGGACGGTTAAAAATATATTGTATGGATCTATTATATATAAAAGTTTATTATAAATTAATTAGTTTAAATTGTGATAGGGAAAAAGAAATAACAACAATATAAATTTTAAAGTGAAATTGTACTGAGTTAATTAGTAAAATATTTATACCCTTAGTTTAGTTTTCCGATTGGCATTGTTTCTGCTATTTTTTCAGATTTGGATTATGCATAGGCGATATGTTATGAAAGTAATATAAACAAATTAAATTAAATATTCCACATTTTTTTTATAAGTTTGAATTTTTAAATAAAATGAAATTCTTTTATGATATCAGAGCATTTGACTCACGTTTAAATATTGAGTTCGATTCTTGCATAAAATAACTTCACCCATATTATTTTTTCCACTCAATCAGTCTTCTCCCAATGATGAAGTAAGCAAATTCAGTTCACGAATGATAATGAATGTTGAAGAAATAATATAAATAAATTAATTTCACACACCCTACAAGTTCGGACTTTTGAATGAGATAAAATTCTTTCACGATGTAAGTCTTCTCAAATCCATGATTCCACGTTTTTTTTAAAAATAATAAAATAGAAAATTCTGAATATACTCTTGAATATTTAAATAACTAGTGTAGATCCCGTGTGTTACACTGTTTTAATTTAAATAAGAAATGGAACAAATGGTGCACTATATTTTATATATTAATATTCATTGTAATTGAGTTAAAAATTATTTAATAGTTAAAACAAATCAATATTGTTCACATGCAATATATGGTGATATTAACGAACCCAATTGTATTATCGGCCGAGTCTCAGGCATAGACTCGGCCTTGGATGATAAGCTCTCTTATGAAATCATTTTATAAGAATCAACTCATCATTTAACTTGTCAGCAAGTCAGCAAGAAAATTCATATGAATTACTAGTATATTTCATTTTTTGTCATCTCATCAAAATCCAAACAAGAATTGTCATGTCAAATTTATTAGGATCATTTAATTAAGCTTAAATCCTATAAAAAATTGTCATGTGTCATCAGATTTATTAGGAACATCTAAGCTTAATTAAATTCTTCGACACTAAGTACCTGAGAAATAAATTTTTTGGTCCCATAACTTATCTAGTGTCCATTTTTTATCCCAAAAAATTTAACTGTTCAATTTTAGTCCAATAACTATATTGATTGTCCCATTTTGATCTCATTTTGCCAAAAAATCACGAACAATGCCGTTCTGATGAAGTGTAAGTCACGTGCCAGTAAAATCTAGAGGTTCTCTATACCCTCGATGACATGAACGCTAACTATTTATTCTTTTTATATTTTTTACGTTTTTCAATCAATTAAACCACATGTATAAGTAATCCAATAAATTTAATCAAAACTAAAATTTAAAATCTGTAAATATAAAAATGACTAAATTTTACCGGCACTCGACTTGTATGAGACCGAAAATGACATTTTTCCCAATTTTTTGGTGAAAATTGGACCAAAATTGTATAATCTATTTAATTGTGGGACTAAAATTGGACATTAAAATTTTTTGGGACGAAAAATAGATAGTGCATAAGTTATGGGACCAATTTTTTTTTTCCTCCTAAGTACCATTAGCGAGTGCTCATACCCGTTGTGTGTACATTAATACTATCATTTGATATGTTGATGGTATAGAAAATTAATTAATACTCCTCCTATTCATAATGATTGTTGTTTTAGGAGAAAGTGTTTGCTTATAATTGATTGTTATTTCACATATTTTTTTCCATCTTCTACCCTTACTCCACTTATTCCATCAATCTTGCACAATTCTAATACTACCTTAATGGAGTAATCAATAAGGTTATATTAATAATTTAATAATACCATAAATAACTTCTCATAAAAAATAAAAAATTTAAAATAGAGCAACCACATGAATAAAAATTGATTCAAAATTAATAGATAAAGAGATAAATGGATGGTAAAGACCAAAATTATATAATGAATGACTGAGATTAAAAAATAAAAAAATTAATAATAATATCATAAATAACTTCTCACAAAAAATAAAAAATTCAAAACCACATGATTTGAAAAATAAAGATAAAGAGATAAATGGACCATATAAATTGAAGGTGATTCAAATAAAAAATTTAATAATATTGGTAACTTTCAGCAAAGATTTGAAATAAAGACCCCATATAATTGACACCTTTAGTTGGGATTCAAAATAATATTTTTATTATTAATCTTAAATTAAATATTTAATTAATTTATTTAATTCAATTACATGTATATTTTTTATATTCTAATATTGTTTGTGCATATTTTCATTCACTTTTTTATTCTAAATTACTTCATTCCCATTAAAAATTAGATATCATACTCATTTCAGTGTTATATATTATTTACGTAATACATGTCGTTTTGACATTTTTACCCCCCTCATTAACTCATATATACCCCTCATGATTACTTTTAACAGTTATTAATTTTTTTTTCTAAAAATATGTTGCGTGAATAATTTTCCTAGCCAATAGTAATTATAGTTAGAAATATTTAATTATAAAAATTAAAGGTAATGTTGGCATAAAAAAATTTAAATGATCATAAAAATTAATTATTATGGGTATATATATGATATAATGAAGGAAGAAAATATCAGAATGATATTTATTATATAAATATTATAATAGATTAAAAAGACTGTAGGAAGAATGGGAATGAGTAATTTAGAATAAGAAATAAATGAAAATATGCACATATAATATTAGAAAATAAAAAATATGTCTATAATTAAATTAATCAAACTAATTAAATATTTGAAGTATTTAATTTAAAATTAATAATATGAAAACTATTTTCAATCTCGCGTAGTACACTGGGTTACATGCTAGTGATATTTAAAAAGAATAAAATGGAGTATAAATTCATTATGAAGTGATATTTAAAAATGAATTGTCTTAGAAACCTCTATGAATCTTCCAATAAATGCCTTAAAAAAGTTGAGAAGAAAAAAAATCTGGATACAAACGAAGATAATCCTTAGACAGACGTGATAAAAAAATTTAGTAATAAGAATTAGAATATTTATATTAATGATATTCTGCAAAAGATTGAATGATATAGATTAAATTAAAAACTAATAATAATACTATAAATAACTTCTCACAAAAATTCAGATATTTGAAATAAAGCCACCATATGAATTGATGGTAATTCACCTTTAGTAGATAAAGGATAAGGGATTATTAGGGGCTTGGTGTTGAAGGCCTTTACTTCAATCATAAATCAGGTTGCGATCATTTTCTATCATACTTATTGTTGGAACCAAGATTATTAATAATTTAATTTAAGATGTATTTTATAAATAATATTTACTAAATTCACATCGTTTTATTTGATGATTAAAATTATATAGAGAGGGTTTTTTTTGGACAATAAAATCAATAGTATTTTGAATAGTATGATGTAATTATATTAATTAAATAATTTCTAATGTAATAAAATTAATTTTTTAACTTTATCAAAATTGATTATAATACATAATATATATGTTTTAAATTCTTTTATTTTTTTCGAGTAAGTCTTCTGTGAAACTTATTCATAATATGAAATTTATATCATTATACTTACAAATTAATACCACTACATTTATCAACTTATATCACTACACTTACAAACTAAGAGCATAGTACTAAATACTATTGGTCTTCTTTATAAAATTAGTATCATTATAAGTGTAATGGGTTTAGTTTTTTAATGAAAAAGTTTCACATAAAATTTTGTAATTTTTTTTTTTATTAAATTGGCCCCTGAATAAATTTTCTGGCTCTGTCACATAATTTCAGAGTATCTCATATTCTAATAATCTTATTACATTGATTTAGTTCTTTTCAGGCGTACTTTATGGATGCATCAAAAATCTTATTGCATATCATATGATCGAGACATTAATAATTAAGTGTCAAAACTAATATTATATATTAACTAGCACGTAACCCCGTTTACTATGCGTGATTTAAAATATATTTTTTTATGAATTTTAAATTTTAACTAAAATATTTTAAATATTTAATTTAATTAATTTAATTATAGGTATAATTTTTATATTTTAATATTATTTATGCACATTTTATTCATTTCTCATTCTAAATTACTCCCTCTCATTAAAATTAGATGTCATATTAATTTCAATCATATATATTATTTACATACGAATTTGATCATATGCCCGCAGGTGGACACAAACTTATATGTCCACCGCTTATGTGGCGCGCCATATATGCAAGGTCTCTACCATCATTTAATTAGTTTTTTTAATTAATTAAATCTTCTCATTTATATATTTGTATTCCATATTTTACCCAATTTCATTAATTATATTAATTTTTTTTACCCGACCTGGCCTGAACCCGAACCCGGCTCGAGTGGTTCATGGTTCACCCAACCCGAATGGTTCATGGTTTAGGGTTCATTGTTTAGGGTTTAGGTTTATATAATTAATGAGAAGATTGAATTAATTAAAGAAACTAATTAAATGATAGTGAGTCCTTGCATATATGACACACGCCACATAAGCGGTGGACATATAAGTTTGTGCCCACTTGTGGGCATATGATCAAATCCGTATTTACATAATTCATGTCGTTTTCACATTTTCATCCATCATTATCTCATAAATATCCCTAATAATAATTACTTTTCATGGTTATTAAAATTTTAAATTTTTTTACAAATATGTTGTGTGAATAATTTTTCCAGCCCATAGTATTTATTATTATAAATATTTAATTATAAAAAAATTGAGGTTAATGTTGGCATAAGAAAAATTAAATGGTCATGAAAATTAATTATTATGGGTATATATGATATAATGAGAGGAAAAAAAAATATCATAACGATATTTATTATATAAATATTCTAAAACACTAAAAAGACATTAAGAAGAATGGAAGGAAATAATTTAGAATAGAAAATGAATGAAAATATGCACATATAATATTAGAAAAAAAATTATGCTTATAATTGAATTAATCGAACTAATTAAATATTTGAAGTACTTAATTTAAATTAATGATATAAAAACTATTTTCAATCTCGTGTAGACGTAGTATGTCGGGTTACATGCTAGTGATATTTAAAAAGAATAAGAGGGAGAATAAATTTATAAATTATGAAGTATGTATTTAATATAGAGTGAATCTCATGTGCACCCGGATGAACCGTACACTCTTAGTGCATTTTAGAAGCGTGCAACTATACAAAATAGAAATGTGTAACTATTCCAAATAGAAGCATGCAACTATGTTTCCGTATTAATAGTTGCACTTTTTTTTGTGTAAATAAGTCGCACTTTTCAGCATAACAAGTTTCACGCTTCAAAATGCACTATGAGTGCACGATACATCTGGGTTCATACAAGACCTAGCTTTTAATATAAATTAATGTATATGTTTTGAAGATGAAGTATTTTAAATATAGCAACCACATAAATAAGGGGTGATTCATAATGAATAGATAAAAGATAAATGGAAGGTAAATAACGAATGACTTAAATTAAAAAATTTAAAAACTAATAATAATACTATAAATGACTTCTCACATAAATACAAAAAATTGAAATAAAGTCACCATACGAACTGGGGTGATTCGCCACGTATATAGGAGATTGATATGTTAGAGATTTTAAAAGTGAGAAATTTGTGCTCAATTGTGTCCATGGAACTCAGGGGCAGTTGATTCATTTTTCAATAGTGAATGATATAAATGAATACAAATTAATCATATAGTATTAGTTAATGTAAATAGAAGATGATTAATTCATCTTCGCGGGATAATACGATTCAAAATATCATTATTCTTATTTTAATTAACTACGTTCTCCTCTTTTGTTGTTTAAAATAAAAAATCTCCTCAATTCTTCAATGGTATCATAATTCATAAACCAACAATTATTACTTTATTTTATTAAAACAATGTATTAACAATGTAATTATCATTTTTATTATAATTTACTATTTGACCAGGGGCGTGCCACATTAGGATAAGGGGCACTGGCCTCCCTAAACTTTTTAAAAATATTATATTAATTGTTTCAATTATTACCTTTAAAAAAAAAAAAAAATCATTACAAAGTATAAGGGGTACTCTAAATCCACATTAGAATTTAATGAGGAGACAATCTAAAGGATGATGTTCCCAAGATACAAACGAGACATAAAAAGGATAACGGGTAATGTGATCTTATCCATTTTCATGAACAGAACTTAATCTCATATAAAAGTTTATCCAATGAGTAGATACTCTCTTTGAATACAATCTCATTTTGAACTTTTCGGATCTTCTAGATAGTTCCTTGCCAAATCAAGCTCAAAATTTTCTTTCGAGAAGCCGAGCGCTCCGACGCCATAAATTCTATGAAATGATCCATCAGAGAAGTCGAGTAAGATGCTGATTTCCCCAACCATGAAGCAACAACCTCCCAAACAAGAAGAGAAAATGGGCAAGTAACAAGAAGGTGTATCGAAGACTCTACCGTAGACGAGCAAACAGGACATAGTGCCGAGCCAACCACACTGGTCAACCCACGTTTTAACAGATTCTCTTTAGAAGGTATTATGTCCCGAACCGCTTTCCATGCAAATTTAGATGGTATGGCTTTAGATCTTCAACCATGGAAAAATGTTAGGCTCTCCACCGAATTTAGTCTCCACGATCGAACGATACATATCCGATTATTACCTTTGTAAATAAAGCGGTTGGTATAGGGGTCAGAGTCAGGATCTAGTCTTGTATACGCTGTTGTGCAGCTAAACAGTGTCGTTTAACACCTCTTCTTTATCCTTTTTTTCTTGTTATTTAATTTCCTTTTTTCCATATGTTTATCGGCCCACCTCAATTCTTCAGGGTATGTTCGTTTTGGGCTTATAGTGGATAGTAAATCCGGACTTTGAAGTCCTAGTATTTTAAAATCTTGATGAATAATTAAGATGTATGTTTGTTATAGGATTTTATAGGATATGATGGTGGAAAAGATGATTGATGTGATATTATTATATTATTTTGAGTGTATTGGGAGAATAAAAAGTAGATGATATGAGTGTATTGAGAGAATAAAATGTAGAGTAGTAATAAATTATGAGGTATGGTAGAATTAATAGAATTTCAAAATCTTTACTTAAAGTCTAAAAACAAATGGGGGCTTGAGATTGTAAAATTCAAAATCCGTCGGGATATGTCGCGAAACGAACATACCCTCAGATATTGAACACCTTTTTTTTTCATTTATTTAACTTTATTTCTCCCCTTCAAGTCACATAATTGACATTTTTCTCCCATTTATTTTTATCTGTTTTCCTTTCATTTTTAATTAAATTTCTCTTTTTTCTAGTCGACTTTTTCTTATTTTTCATTAATGTAATATTTTCATATTTATGCTACAATATCAATTCATAAAGTAAGAATAATTAAGTTAATCATCGCCTAATCGTGGATCAAAGAAAATTAACCTTATTAAAATTATGTTGAATATTATAATTTTTTCTTTAATTCAATTAATTCGGTTTTAATATAGTCATATTTTTTCATTTTTAAAATTATATATGTTCAATTTTTAAAATTATATTTTAAATTATACTTTCTTCATCCGGTTTTCGATTGTTCATTCACAGTTTTACTCGTGTTTTAGCGAATACATTGCTTATTAGTATTTAAAATGATAAAAAGTAAGATGAGGTATGATAGTTCTACCTCATATATCCTACACCTTCTTAAAAGTCACTTTATTATTTCATATACTTCGCTCGCTGAAATACGAGTCAAACTTATTATATTTAGAAGTATATATTAATTATAACTTATAAATATATTAAAAAATAGAAAAAAATATAAATTTTAAATAACTCAAATAAATAAAATGAGAATAATTAAAAATAGAGTCTTGTAATGACGGATACGCGGAACCATAACGTTTCTCATGTCGTTCATGTTGCGGGATTTAGGCCGCTTGTCGCTTCAATAGCCGGAGACGATTTTACGCCGGACTCCGGCAACAAAGGTTTCGTGCAGGTTCAGGGGAACCACTTCCAGGGTTTTCCCAACACGAGCGTTTCACCTGAACAGTTTGGTGCGCATGTTGCAGGCCCCGGATATGAGGTCGTTAATTCCTTCGCGCATGGTTCTCCCTTGGTTATTGCTTCAGCGCGTGCCGCTCATTTGAATGGGCAGGCTGTTAACGTGGTGGAGGCATCTCCACATGGCGAGTCTTCGGCCGGACACCTACTAAACTGGGTTTCCGGCCGTACGGGTACTCAATCAAATCCTACCTTGTTAATGATGATTTTTCGATGGTGTGTACTGGCTCGTTGCCTCTGTTGGCGCAGGTTAGACCTAGAGACTCAACGGTTCGCCCAGGACCCTCGCGGAATGTGGGTTGGACTCATTCTAAAGCTTCGGAAGCTACTCCGATTGGCGCACATAAGGCCAAGAACAGTTCACCACTGCTACCCGACCCTACGAGTATTACTCATACTTTCTCTTTCATGCATAATGGTAACACTCGTGCTTTGTTCTCTCGCGTTGCTCCTTCATCGCAGGACGTGAACATGGTGGATGCTTTCCCCTCGGATGCTATGGCCGTGGCTACTAGAGCTGGCCCTGATCACTATGCTTCTCATTTTGGACGCTGCGTAACATCTAATGTTGAGCAACAGACTGGTACTCTCTTGCCCGTCTTTGATTCATATACTGCTCCCTCTCCGGATATATCTGCTGCTCTTGCTCATAACTCTTTGCAGGGTCATGTCACGACTATCAGAAAGGGAGATCTCTTGTCTGTTAATATTGATGACTCGACACACCGGCTTGGAGTCGAGAAACATGAGGACTCTCTCATTGCTCGGGTCCTTCTCAAGCCGAAATCTGCTTCTGCCCCCGATGTTGAGCCTTGGACCTCCGCAGGTATTCGTGAAGCTATTAATAGTGTTTGGCAGATCCCAGATGCCTGGCAATTTATTCCTTTGGGTAAAGGCTACTACCTCATTCACATCAACAACGTCCTTGCCCGGGACCGGGTTCTTAAACGGCGGATCGGCAGTTTAAGTTTGGTACAGTGAAGCTTCAGAGATGGACCCCAGAATTCAACCCGTATAAAGTCAACTCTCCAGTGGTTAATGTCTGGGTTCAGATTTACGAATTGCCTTCGGAATATTTCTACGAGCCTACTATTAAAACCATTGCTTCTCCAATTGGTCATGTGGTCAGTGTTGATGCTCGGACGAGGAATATAACGATGATGCATTTTGCTAGGGTGCTAGTTGAGATCGACCTCAGAAAAGAGAAGGAGAACTTCATCATGTATGAGAGATCGGGACACTGTGCCACAATTTACCTAGGTTATGAGGCTCACCCTAGCTATTGCACAGTTTGTGAGACAGTTGGACACGATATTACTGACTGCACGAGACACTCGGGCCCTGGTCGCAAGCCACCACCAGCTCAGCCTGAACCCGACCCATCTGCACCGAAGCCCGCACCAAAACCACCTGGTCAATCCACTAAACATTGGGTGAAGAAGAGTTTTGCCCCGCTGTTGACCTCTGCTGGTACTCAGGCTATGGTCCTAACTACTTCTGATTCACTGCCTTCTCAGATTCAGTCCCTGACATAACACACACCTGATTGACAGGATGCTACCTCTGTCCACTCTTCCAATTGTGAGGACTGGCACTTCCCTAGGAGGACGGCCTCCCCTACTCGAACCTCAACCCCATCGCCACCACCCGTATCGAACTCCTTTGCTCCCATTGTCCCACCTACTTTTGAGCCTTCGACTACGGATGGTGATACTGCTTCAGACTCGGACGCCGACGTGGCGGACTTCCTGAATGATCCTCTCGACCTGAACAATGGGACCCCCCCACCAGTCCAGAAGAAGAAAGCGGGCTGGCCGAAGAAAGAAGTAAAGCCCCCGCAACCACCACTCCCCTCTACTCCTTATAACACTAGAAGTCGGGTTTCTGTCTAAGAGGCAATTTCTTTGGCTACTTCGATATCCGGATCAAACTTTCAGATTGATGACTCTAGACTTCAGACTTCTGGTATGACTCGGCTTGGTTCATGGGCTGATCAATGTGAAAAAGTCAATGCCGCCGAAGCACGACCTGACCTGGGTGTTAAATGATCTGTATCACCTGGAATGTGTGTGGATTGGGGAACGAACAGTCGAGGAATGCCCTCGATCATCTGTGCGTGACCCATCTGCCGGATTGGGTTGCTCTCTTTGAACCCAAGATTCTCTCTAGTAAGCTTCCTCGTGGTTACTTGAAAAAGCTTTGTCTCTCCTTCTTTTCGGAGAACCTCCGCACGAACATGAAGCCCAATATCTGGATTCTCTGCCGTCCTCAGCTGGCCTCCTCTGCGGAGGTTATTGGTATGTCTGATCAGTTTATTGATATTCATTCTGGTAATTTGGTCTTGGTTTTTGTTCATGCTAAGAATACGGGCAGCCTGTGTCGTGCTCTTTAGTTGGATCTCTTGAACATTACTGATGAAACTATGTATATTATGGGTGATTTCAATGTTGTTCTTGGTGCCCATGAGAGATCTTCTGGTGTTTTGATCAACACAGTTCCTTCCGAGGAGTTCAGGGACTTTATTTCGACGGATTACTGTCCTATTGTTATGGGGAACTTCATCTACAAGGTTTACACTAAGGTTGTGGCCATGAGACTTGGGAGCTTTATTGGGGATGTTCTTTCTCGCTCTCAGTTTGGCTTCATTCCAGGTAGGAGGACCCATACGTGTATTGCTTCATTCTCAGTATGGCTATGAAGATTGACATCACCAAGGCTTTTGACACTATCTCTTGGAGGTTCCTCTTTTATGTTCTGAGATGCATCCACTTTTCGAACCGATTCATCGAGATGGTCTCGAATATTCTACGTTCTGCCCGCCTTTCGATTCTCATCAACGGTACGTCTCATGGTTACTTCGCGTGCTTTCGGGGGGTCTGTCAGGGGGATCCTTTATCCCCTCTTCTCTCCTGCCTTGCTGAAGAAGCTCTTGTCCGTTGGATTGATCATAACATTGACTCTTCCATGCTTACCGTCCATCGCGGTCTTCCGCGCCAGCTTTTCTATGCTGATGATATCATGATCTTTCTGGAGGCCACTCGGGCGAATGGTAGGCACATTATGTTGGGATTATACTGAAAAGTATGCTTTTACTTTGTATAATTAAAACTGAATTTCGGACTTATTTACTGAAATAAATTATTTATCACTGATGCTTTAAATATCATTGAATGTTACATATATTTACTGCATAATTGTTCAATAAATAGTACGTGTTGCATTGTAGTTAATTTAGTGATACCAGATCACAGAAGATTAAATTAACAATCCCTTGTAACTAAAAGTACACCATTCACGACCTAGATGGAAATGAACAATCCATCGTGAAAGGTTGAAGTGTAAGGCTCAGATTGACTTGTCTTGACCAAGAGATTACACTAGTGCATGACTGATGCACTGAATAGGACCTACAGGAGGACAAATTCTTCAGAACTGAACAACAATGGTTCGTTATTTCTTAATCTTCGTTCCTTAAATAGGATCATGTGTGGTTGGTAACTATTGCTTTGACTTATCACGGGTAGAGAATCAACGAGATTCAATACTTTTTATCTTGGGCAATATTATTGGTCACATGTGATTACTAAGATTTAATACGGAGAATCGTGAGCAAGTACGCTTGTTCGATTTGCCCCCTTGGGAGGTTCATAAGTTTTATTATACCAAATCTTACAAGTGGAACTAGTTTCCGGTATGAGTAATAATGTTGAACCGTTCCTTAACCGAGGACAAAATATATTAATTAACGGAAAGCTATTTCAGTGGCTTGAATTAATTAATGGGCTAGATAATCTTAAACACGGGAAATAATAACCGGGAGCCATATTGACTGTAATATGGGTTAAGATGGATAGTGCAATATTAATTATGTAATGGGATTAATTAATATTTATGGGCTTGAATAATATTGTGGCTCAATATTGATAATTCAAGATCCATTGGAAGGTCCAATCTTAATTCTCCTAAAGGCCCCCTAAGTAGCCCAACATAAAGTCCAATAACTGAAAAAGGTGTTTAAAATAAAATAAATATTGTTGCCTTATGTTTTCCATGTTTTTCGAAATTTATGGATATAAAGGGGAGAAAGATTTTCTTTGAATTTTGTTATGGAATGAAGATATGAATTCTTGGAATACAAGATTATCTCATTAAATTTAAGAAATCTCCAACTTGGTTATCCATAGGGAGATTTTCGAAAATTTTGTTAATTAAGGGAAAGAAAGATTTTCTTAATTTTCTTGAAAATATATTATGGGAGATATGTATTTCTTGAAATACAAGAATATCTCATAAATTCAAGAAGATCCAAATCTTGGATTCTTGCCCTATAATTTTCGAAATTAATCCATAACAAAGAGTAGGTGGGATTTTGTGAAATATTATAATTATGGGAAAAGAATATAAGAGATATATTCAAGATTTCTTGGAGATCAAGAAAAGATTTTCCCACATTGTTTTTGCCCTAAAAATTCGACCACCTCCACTCTATAAATAGGGGATAACTCTTTCTTTCCCAAGTACAATTCCATGTGCTGAAAAAATTAGTAAATCCACAAAGGTGGTGCAACATAATTTATTTTCCTTTTGTTAATTGTTCGCAAGTGTCCTACCACCGGATAGTCGAGCAAGGATTAAGGGAATACTTGAGAAGTTCTTTTGGTGAGTCTAATCAACCAAGCCATTGCCATCCCAAGAGGTATGTTCACGTAAACTCGTAGAATTCCGCATGCGTAGGATTTACGTGATTTAATTATATGCATGATTTGTTGTTGGATTATTATTTGAATTAATATAGGATTAATTCATGCTAGTAATAATTATAAGAATTAAATTTGTATTTAAATATTCACCCCGAATAGATCTGTGCAACTTATTCCCCAACAAGCTGTATCGAGCCACGGTTTAGACTCTTTTTTTTTAGATTGTAATTTAATTCGTTGTCATTAAATTTGAAATTGGATAGTAGAATTGTTAGATCTTTTTTGCAGGTATCCAATTGTCATGAAATTTAATGTGTTTATTTATGCATGCATATAAATTGTGGTTTTTAATTCGATTCGTTCGGATTCGTTTTTGCCTCGTGAGAAATCCACTAGTAGATTTTAGATTTGTTTGATTTGATCAATGTAATAGACTAGTCTAGATTCAGGTTTTTTTTTTTTTTTTTTTAAAATAAATTATAACCGGATCTAAACGGAGGCGGAGACGTAAAATTAAAAGGATAAAATCCGTAATCGTGTAGGGCGCTGCGCGGCGTCATACAAACGTACAAAGGAGGCACACGATGGACGCGACGACGCTAGGCGTGACGGCGGCCGAGGGCAAGGCCAAAGGCGATTTGAGGCTACGCCAAGACGGGCGGAGCGCCAGACGCACGCTGGCGGAGCAGATCAAGTGACGGAGGCGAGGCTAAGACGGGCGCTGCTGAACGGGCGGCGCGGGGACGCTGGCACGCTGAAGTTCCGCTGGCGAGGCGAGGGTCGCGACAAGACGCTACACGCGCGCTGGGTACACGATCACCGCCGAGCTCCCCGAGGTGAGGCTGCGACGAGGCCGACGCGTTCGCCGAGGGTCCGCCGAAAGTGGCGCTTGGCGACACGCACAAGAAGGCCAAGACGGCTTCGGCCGGGTTAGCTGGGTCACGGATAAGGCGGTAGCATCCCGAACGCGAAAGTTACTTGGCGTGGCGTTTCGAGACGGAGTTATTTTTTTTAGACGATCGAGTGGAAGAAATTCAAGACGTCGTTTCTTCAAAATCAAGTCAAGAAAAATCAAACCATGACAATTGGATAATTTGTGCCCAATGTGTTTATTTTTCCGCTTTGCTTGATTTATTATTGTGTTATCTTATGCTTTATTTAATTTGTTTAAATGTGTTTGCATGAGAGTTGCCCAATGAAAAAATCTCACCGTCAAAATTACTAAGTATATTTAAATAATTAATTGACAATTTTATTCCGGATAATAAAATTGAATTAATTTTGACCTCCATGATTTATTTATTTGTGAATTCTTTTGGAGAAACTCCCCCCCCCCCCCACGGGATGGTCAAAAGTTAGCTTTCACATGAATAAATTCCAAATGGATGATTGTGGATTATTACTAGTGGCGACGATGACCCTCCCCACGAGGCTCGTTCAAAGCGAAATAATAATCCTGTATTTAATCATGGTTATTACTTAGGTATAAAATTGATATGCATATACTTCCCCGAAGTCCCTGTCAATTTTATATTGGTCAAGTGGGAGCCAACTATTAATCTAGATATTAAAGGTTTGTAATTGTTCTTGTTTGTAACTTTTTTGAATGTGTTTAAATAATGACCCACCCCACGTGGCTTATTTAAACTGTTTTGAGATGTTGGCTGATGCATGTTCATATTTTTTTGAGATTTTAATATGATGCATGTGATCAAACCTTGTGATATATTTGTGCTTATGCATATTATTATTTATTTCAGTTCATCATGTCGCAACCTTCTAATCCACTGTCCAATATACTTAAAGACAATTTGCTTACTGGTGAAAACTATTTTGATTGGAAATACAAACTAAAACACATCTAACATCACCTTCAAAATGGGTACTTGATACACCAAAAACCGAAAAACCAACTAAGACGACGCCGAATATGGGATGAGATGATTTATGGTGAATGGGAGCCGCAAATGAATTGATGAAGGATACAATTTACGCACATATGTCGATCGTTGAAACACCTTCATCAAGAATATGAGTCAGCTGCAGACATCTTACAGAATCTCAAAGCAATGTTCGCACATCAGACCCATATGGCAATCCAAAGTGTGAAGCAAGAAATTGCCGAAATAAAAATGGAAAAAGGGACGACTGCAGCGCAGCACGTCCTTAGGGTTATGGTGCTATTCGAGGAACTTGAGATCCTTGGCGAAAAATGTGATTTCAAGACTAAGATTGATTTCATTATCTAATCCTTACCAAAGAGCTATAATCACCATTATCTTGAGTATCTAATGGAAGATCTAGATTTTACAGTGGATGATCTTGTAAATGCTCTCACTTTGGTTGAAAGGGAAAGGGGCGAGGAAAAGAACTTGGGAAAAAAATCTTCTTTTCATCCTAGGTCAAGTGGTGATAAGGATGATGAAAAGAGAAGAAAGTTGAACCAAGCAGACTCAAGCATGAGGAAAGTTTTGGAAAGTGGGAGAGTAGGACATTCGAGGGCAGCCTGTTCCAATCCCAAAAGGAATGGAAAGAAAGGTAATTCTCACACACTAGTTGTTGAAACTTGTTTAGCGGCGTATGCCTCCCATTTATGGGTAGTGGATACGGGGTCCACTGATCATGTTTGTTTCACTTTCACGGGGGTTCAAAAGCGGACCCAAAGAACTTAGTGGGAGTGAGATCCTCATCACACCGGGCGATCTTCTGCGAGTGGCAAATGAGCAATGGGAGAAGTTCACCGTCTTTTTTTGAAGACAGAGTTTTAATTTTAAGAGATGTTCTTTACGTTCAATTTTAGAAAGAATTTAATTTCGGTTTCTAAACTTTTTCATGATGGATATTCGCCACTTTTTAATAAAGTTGTTACCATTTCTCTTTCTGATAAATTTATCTGTCATGGAACGTTGTCGAATAATCTCTATACAATTAACTGTGCACACCACTTACGAAATGCATCCTATAACACATCAACTGTTTCCGATAAAAGAAAACGTTCATCAGACGTGAACGATACACTTCTATGGCATTTAAGATTGGGTCATATAAATCCAAAGAGGATCCAAAGGTTGGTGAAATACGGTTCACTGGAGTTTCTCCAAGTTGAACCAATTCCAACCTGCGAATCATGTTTGGAGGGTAAAATGACCAAGAGGGCATTTGGAGCCAAGGGGAATAGAGCCAAAGAAGTGTTAGAGATCGTTCACACAGATGTATGCGGTCCAATGTCAACCAAGGCAAGAGGAGGTTATGAGTATTTCGTCACTTTTATTGATGATTACTCAAGGTAAAGTTATATTTTCCTTATGAAGCATAAATCTGAGACTTTTGAGAAATTCAAAGAATTTAAGGCTCAAGCAGAGAATCATAGGGAAAAACGTATCAAGTCTCTACAATCTGATCGTGGAGGCAAATACCTCAAATGATGAGTTTTTGAACTACTTATCGATGAAGGGATTGCATCCCAAATAATCGCACCGGAACCCCTCAACAAAAGCGGGGTTGCGAGAGCGAAGAAACATAACTCTTTTGAAAATGGTTAGATCTATGATGAGTTATCGGATCTTCCCAAGTCGTTAAAGGGTCATGCCTTGGAAACAATGACCTACATTACAACTTGGTGCCATCCAAATCGGTTCCCAAAACTCCCAAAGAATTATGGACCCAGCGCAAGCCTGGTTTGAGACACATGAGGGATTTGAGGGTGTCCGCCTACGTGTTGGATAAGGAAGCCGTAAATTAGATCCTCGATCAGAATTAAAGTTGTTTGTGGGATACCCCGAGGGAACAAAAGGGTGTATGTTTTATGGTCCCGAAGATCAAAAGGTGGTCATAAGCACCCACTTTAGATTTTTGGAAGAAGACTATATGAACGAAAAGAAGACCCGTATGAGATTACCTTAAATGAGCTAAGGGGCTAACCTCAATGCCAATCGCATAAAGATGACATACCAAACGACACACTTGCATAACGAACCGTAACCTCGTCAGAGTGGGAGGGTTGTGAAACCGCCTTGAGAGATTCATGGGGATAGGAGAGTCCTCGGACTTGATTCCCGGACAAGACGAATCAGACCCATGGACATATGACGAGGCAATCCAAGACAAGGATGCAGATTCTTGGCAAACAACAATGAAAGCCGAAATGGGTTCTATGAATCATAACAGAGTGTGGGAGCTAGTCTAACCACTTAATGAAACCCATTGGTTGCAAATGGGTGTATAAGAGAAAAAGAGGACCGGACGGGAAGGTGGAAACCTTCAAAGCAAAACTAGTGGCGAAAGGTTATACTCAGAAAGAAGGGATCGATTATGAGGAAACTTTTTCGCCCGTAGCCATGCTCAAGTCCATTCGTATTCTCTTATCGATTCTTCACAAGATCTCGACTTTGAAATCGGCAAATGGATGTCAAGACAACTTTCATCCTTAACTAAGTCTTGATGAAGAGATCTATATGCAACAACCCCAAGGCTTCATTGAAAAAGGCCAAGAACACCTAGTTTGTAAGCTCATGAAGTCCATATACGGACTCAAACAGGCATCCAGAGCTTGGAACCAATGTTTTGATCATGTTATAAAGTCTTATGGGTTCGATCAAAATGAGTTCGAAAGTTGTGTGTACAAAAAGCGTGTCGGAACTGCATTGGTATTCTTAATACTATACATAAACGACATTCTGATCATCGGGAATGATGTAAAGGTGTTATCCGACGTAAGGGCATGGCTTTCAAAACAGTTTGACATGAAGGACTTAGGGGAAGCCGCACACATCCTTGGGATCAAGATCACTCGAGATCGCAAGAAAAGGATGATAGGCTTGTCACAAGCTTCTTATATACCTTTGTCTTGAAACGATTCAAAGATCAGATTTCAAGAAAGGCTTCGTACCTTTCGGACATGGAATCCATCTATCCAAAAAATGTGCCCTAAGACGCAAAAGGAGATAGATGACATGAGAGGCATTCCTTATGCTTCGGCTGTCGGAAGCCTTATGTATGCAATGCTGTGTACGAGACCGAATATCTTCTTTGCCGTTGGCATGGTGGCAAGATATCAAAGTAACCCGGGGGAAAGAACATTGAATACGATTAAAAACATTACGAAGTATCTGAAAAAGTACTCGGGATAGAATGTTAATTTATCGGTCGAGATAGTCAATCCCCATTGGATACCACGGACTCGGATTTCCAATCGGACATAGACTAGAAAAAATCCTCCTCCTAGTGTGTTTTGCATGGGGGAGGAGTCGTGACATGGAGAAGCGTCAAGCGAAATGCGTCGCAGATTCTACCATGGAAGCGAATATGTAGGCTAACTGCGGCGTGAAAAGAAGCGGTTTGGCTCAAGAACTTCCTAGTGGACTTGAATGTAGTTCGAATTTACCCAAAGATAATCACTTTTTATTGTGACAATCTTGGGAGCGATTGTAAATTCAAAGGGAACCAAGAGCCCACAAGGCCAGCAAACACATTGAAAGGAAATACCATCTTATACGAGATATCGTTAAGAGAGGAGATATAGATGTGGCAAAGATAACGTCTGAAGAAAACCTTGTAGATCCATTCACAAAGGGTCTGCCTCTAAATACATTCGAGAGACATGTGGAAGGAATGGGTGTCAAGACCGTTGCCAATCTGCTTTGAGTATAAGTGGGAGAAATTATTACGTTCGTGTAGGTGACATTAGATGTCACGTATTAGGAACTACACGAGACATGTTGTAGTATACTTAAAAAGCAGCTTTGAGTATAAGTGGGAGATTGTTGGGATTATACTTGAAAAGTATGCTTTTCTTTGTATAATCAAAACTGAATTTCGGACTTATTTACTGAAATAAATTGTTTATCACTGATGCTTTAAATATCATTGAATGTTACATATATTTCTTTGCATAACCGTTCAATAAATAGTCGTGTTACATTGTAGTTAATTTAGTGATACCAGATCACAGAAGATTAAATTAACAATCCCTTGTAACTAAAAGTACACCATTCACGACCTAGATGGAAATGAACAATCCATCGTGAAAGGTTGAAGTGTAAGGCTCAGATTGGCTTGTCTTGACCAAGAGATTACACTAGTGCATGACTGATGCCTTTGAATAGGACCTGCTGGGAGGACAAATTCTTGAATCCCCAACAAGGAAGAATTAGACCTCAGTGGTTCGTTATTTCTTAATCTTCGTTCCTTAAATAGGATCACGTGTGGTTGGTAACTATTGCTTTGACTTATCACGGGTAGAGAATCAACGAGATTCAATACTTTTTATCTTGGGCAATATTATTGGTCACATGTGATTGCTAAGATTTAATACGGAGAATCGTGTGCAAGTACGCTTGTTCGATTTGCCCCCTTGGGAGGTTCATAAGTTTTATCATACCAAATCTTGCAAGTGGAACTAGTTTCCGGTATGAGTAATAATGTTGAACCGTTTCTTAACCGAGGACAAAATATATTAATTAACGGAAAGCTATTTCAGTGGCTTGAATTAATTAATGGGCTAGATAATCTTAAACACGAGAAATAATAACCGGGAGCCATATTGACTGTAATATGGGTTAAGATGGATAGTGCAATATTAATTATGTAGTGGTATTAATTAATATTTATGGGCTTGAATAATATTGTGGCTCAATATTGATAATTCAAGATCCATTGGAAGGTCCAATCTTAATTCTCCTAAAGGCCCCCTAAGTAGCCCAACATAAAGTCCAATAACTGAAAAAGGTGTTTAAAATAAAATAAATATTGTTGCCTTATTTTTTCCATGTTTTTCAAAATTTATGGATATAAAGGGGAGAAAGATTTTTTTTGAATTTTGTTATGGAATGAAGATATGAATTCTTGGAATACAAGATTATCTCATTAAATTCAAGAAATCTCCCACTTGGTTATCCATAGGGAAATTTTCGAAAATTTTGTTAATTAAGGGAAAGAAAGATTTTCTTGATTTTCTTGAAAAGATATTATGTGAGATATGTATTTCTTGAAATACAAGAATATCTCATAAATTCAAGAAGATCCAAATCTTGGATTATTGCCCTATAATTTTCGAAATTAATCCATAACAAAGAGTAGGTGGGATTTTGTGGAATATTATAATTATGGAAAAAGAATATAGGAGATATATTCAAGATTTCTTGGAGATCAAGAAAAGATTTTCCCACATTGTTTTTGCCCTAAAAATTCGACCACCTCCACTCTATAAATAGGGGATGACTCTTTCATTCCCAAGTACAATTCCATGTGCTGGAAAAATTAGTAAATCCACAAAGGTGGTGCAACATAATTTATTTTCCTTTTGTTAATTGTTCGCAAGTGTCCTACCACCGGATAGTCGAGCAAGGATTAAGGGAATACTTGGGAAGTTCTTTTGGTGAGTCTAATCAACCAAGACATTGCCATCCCAAGAGGTACGTTCACGTAAACTCGTAGAATTCCGCATGCGTAGGATTTACGTGATTTAATTATATGCATGATTTGTTGTTGGATTATTATTTGAATTAATATAGGATTTATTCATGCTAGTAATAATTATAAGAATTAAATTTGTATTTAAATATTCACCCCAAATAGATCTGTGCAACTTATTCCCCAACACATTAAGCAGCTACTCCTCGATTACGGTAACATTTCTGGTCAGATGTTTAGTCCACCGAAGTCTCGAATCTATTTTGGTGATAAGGTTTCCACTGGCATGAAGGGTTATATCAGACTCTGCACCTCTATCACTACTGGTTCTCTACCCTTCACTTATCTTGGGGTTCCGATTTTTAAAGGTTCCCCAAAAGTCAGGCACTTAGCGGCCATTGCAGACTCTGTGATTTAGAAGTTCTCCAGATGGAAAAGATAACTCTCTTTCCCTTGCGGTAGATGTTGTTTGATTAAAAGTCTCATCGCTAGCTCTTTGGTCCACTCGATGATGGTGTACAAATGGCCTGGGGAGCTCTTGAAAAAGATGAAAATGGTTATTCATTTTTTACGTGGAAGGGTGATATCACGAAGAAGGGTTCTCTTAATGTCGACTGGACCCGATGTTGTGCTCCCACTGTGGAGGGGGGGCTGGGCCTCCGATCCATTCGACTTGCGAATGCTTCGTTCATCTGCAAGTTGACTTGGGACATTCTCACCTCCTCCGATGAGCAGACTTGTGTACTTAGGGAGCGATACTTCACCTCTGATGGGCAGCCCCGGAATGCCCAACACTGGTCCTCAATTCGTTCTGCTCTTCATATGCATGTGCAAAAAATCCACGAGGGCTCATACTAGTTGATTGGTCGTCAATCGACGGTCAAGTTCTGTACAGATAATTGGTTAGGTTACCGCATTGCTGACAAGCTATCTATCCCTCCGGACATTCTTGTTGATCTCGACTGTACTGTGGGGGACTACTTTGTGGAGGGGGTGTAGTACTTCACTACATTCTTCATCACGCATCATCTGGATGTGGTCCTTGATATCCTTCAGACCCCGATTCATGAGGGGGATAAACGAATTAGACCTGATTCAGGCACGGGTACTCTTACTTCCAGACATGCTTATGATCTTTTGAGGGCACCTTTACATCCGGTTCCCTAGGCTTCTTGGTTTTGGGCCCCCTTCATCCCCCAGATGCGGAGCACCACTGTCTGGAGGGCCATCTGGGGCTAAACTCCCCACTTCGGAGGCCTTTCACCGCTACGGTTACCTAGGCCCCACTGCCTGTCCTCTCTGTTTCCGGGCTTCGGAGACACAGGAGCACATCCTCACTCAGTGTAGGTTTACTCGTTCTATCTATACTTCTATCTCTGATATCTTTAGTGTTCAACTCTACTATGATACGGTTTTCTTCGACTTGGTTTTACAGGCACAAAGCCTTCCTCAGATGAAGCAGATACATAACCTTTGGCGCCTTACATTTATCACGATGGTTTGGGCTATTTGGTCCACTCGATGCAAGGTTGTTCATGAAGACATTGCCCTTTCTCACCATGGTTGCATGACTCTTATTCTTAGCTTGGTTCATGAGGCTCAGCACTTCAAGATAGGCTCGACATACGAGATGGATGACTTACGGATTTGTCGGAAGCTGCGAGTCCCGAGTGTTCCACGACCGTCGAAGACCACTACAGTGGTTAGATGGAGACCCCCTCCTCCAGGGTGCTACAAGCTGAACGTTGATGGCAGTGTTGCTGATGGGAATATTTATGCTGGTTGCATCAACCGGAACTCAAGAGGGTTGTTTGTTGATGCCTTCTCGGTTGCTCTTGGCCAGGGTATTGCTTTGGATGCGTAGATTCTTGTGGGTATGCATGGGGTTGTATTTTCTAGAGCAATGGGTTAGACAAACCTTTGGATTGAGTCTGATAGCACGATTGCAGTCAAGGTCCTTACTAGCAGCGGGAGAGACTTACCGTGGCGAATTAAGGCCAGCTGGCCAAAATTTGAGGATGCTCGTCGACAGGTTTCCCTTACAGCGTCACATATCTTGCGAGAGGGAGACTCTATTGCTGATAGAGTAGCGAAACTCCATAGGGATGATGTATGGATCGGGGGTTGTCCCGACTTCCTAGTTGATTTGGTTTTTTCTGATATGAATAAGGATTACTTACACCTTTCGAAGTAGTTCTTTATATTAGAGGAGTAACCATTTTTCCCTTCGCTAGGGGTTTTGCCCCAAGGGGGGGTTTTACCCTAGCAAAGTTTTTAGTGGGCCTCCGGCCTCTGGTATGACCTGTGTACTTATGGCTTTAGGTTTTTTGTTTTTATTTTTGGTGCTGCTTATTTGTCAAAATAGAGTCTTGTAATGAGTAGGGTGTGATTAGAAAATAATGATATAAATATATATTAAATGTTATTGTTTTGGAGTAATACTTATCAATATATAAAATAATAATATAAAAATAAGCATATGTTATTGTTGTGTGCATATCGCGCGAGCTGGGCCCCAGTCCGCACATCACCCATACATGACATGTATGCAACTGGGCAAAGCCTCAAGCTAGTTCGAAGGGCGAGGTGGATTATTTGCAAATAAGTTCACAGTGAGCTCCATGGCCTCACATCCATCCGAGGTCAGTGCATTAACTATGACAAGACACATGTCAGAGAGTTGGTGCAGACGATCATTCCTGAAATGGGATTAAGTCAGAAAGAATTCGGCGAAGGGCAGTACCTGACGGCTTGTCAATGTTCGAAAATGGCTAATTCCCTGCAAACCCGGAATTACCTTGGTCGAGTTGCAAATCAGGGTTACGAGGTGCTTCCTACATCGAACGACCTTCCGCGACCTCCAGGGTAAATCACATCAGTCTTGTAGCATTTAATGTTTCGCAGAGTAACTTTCAGCTTATTGTACTTGTAACCCGGGAGAGTGAACTCCACTCTTCCAAATAGTATAAATAGGGCTCATTTATGACCCAAATGACTAGAGAATTCATACCTTACCAAACCTCTTGCAAATTTACTTCTTGCACAAAAGATTAACACTTATTCTCAACTCAATCATGAATAATTAATACCACTCACATCTCATAACTACTCATTTGAGTCATCAAAATCATAAGCCACATTCCAATCCCTAATCTCGATATTTTGGTGCACAACAATTGGTGCTAGAAGAAGGGTGCTCTTTAAGAAATTTAGAGCTAAAATATTAGTGTTTTCTCATTGGAGTATTCCTCACGACTCTTCGATCAAAAACCCCTTCACACTTACGAAATCATCCTCAAGCCTTGAACATGTCTCAAACAACTCTCATCTCGAAAAGCAGAGCCAAGTCGGGCACACACCATTCCGACGGAGCGGTGGCCGGCGGCCAGGCCGCCAGTAACCGCAGAGCCGGGGGGCCCGTACTTGGTGTCCCTTCAAAATCTCGAGCAAATCCGAACACCAAGTGAAATCAATGAAGCCATGGCGATATTTCGCCGAAAACAAGCTGAAATGGAGCGGTCACATGGCGACCTGCGCCAAAATCTAGACAGGAAAGCTCGGGCAAAATGAAAAGGTCCGGTGGAGGAAGAGCCCTACCGCGAAAGTGTTGGGGAATTAATTGCCCGGATCTATTCTGGATGAATATTTAAATACAAATTTAATTCTAACAAATATTACTAGCATGAATTAATCCTATATTAATTCAAATAATAATTCAACAACAAATCATGCATATAAACAGTTCACATAAATCCTACGCATGCAGAATTACTACGGGTTTACGTGAACTAACCTCTCAGAGTGACAACCGTTGAGAAGATGGATCCCGTTCACACGAACACACCAAAAGACCTTCTCAAGTATTAACAAAAGAAAAAATAAAATTATGTTGCACCACCTTTGTGGATTTCTAATTTTTTCCAACACATGGAATTGCACTTGGGGATGAAACATTCATCCCCTATTTATAGATATGGGTGTGGTCGAAATTTTAGGGTGAACATAAGATGGGGAAATCTTTTCTTGATCTCCAAGAAATCTTGAATATATCCCATATATTCTTTTCTCCATAATTAATTATTTCCACAAAAATCTCACCTCCTAATATTATGGTATATTTCAAAATTAATAAGGAGTAGGAATCCAAGATTTGGATCTTCTTGAATTTATGAGATATTCTTGTATTCCAAGAATACATATCTTCCATAATATATTTCCAAGAAAATCAAGAAAATCTTTCCTTTAATTAATATATTTTGTCCTTGGTCAAGGAACGGTTCAACATTTTTATCCATACCGAAAACTAATTCCACTTGCAAGATTTGGTATGATAAATCTTATGAACCTCCCAAGGGGGCAAATCAAACAAGCGTACTCGCACACGATTCTTCGTATTAAATCTTAGCAATCGCATGTGACCAGTAATATTGCCCAAGATATAAAGTATTGAATCTCATTGATTCTCTATCCGTCATAAATCAAAGCAATAGTTACTAACCACACACGAACCTATTTAAGGGACGAAGATTAAGAAATAACGAACCACTGAGGTCTAATTCTTCCTAATTCAGTGCTGAAGAATTTATCCTTCTATAGGTCCTATTAAGTGCATCAGTCATGCACTACTGTAATCTCTTGGTCAAGACAAACCAATCTGAGCCTTACACTTCAACCTTTCACGATGGATTGTTCACTTCCATCTAGGTCATGAACAACGTACTTTTAGTTACAAGGGACTGTTAATTTAATCTTCTGTGATCTGGTATCACTAAATTAATTACAATGTAACACGTACTGTTTATTGAACAATTATGTAGTAAATATATGTAACATTCAATGATATTTAAAGCATCAGTGATAAATAATTTATTTCAATAAATAGGACAGAAATTCAGTTTGGTTATACAAAGTAAAAGCATACTTTCCAGTATAACCCCAACAATATCCCACTTATACTCAAAGTCTACTTTTAAATATACTACAACATATCTCGTGTAGTTCCTAATACGTGACATCTAATGTCACCTACACGAACCTAATAATATCTCCCACTTATACTCAAAGCAGATTGGCAACGGTCTTGACACCTATTCCTTCCACATGTCTCTCGAATGTATTCTGAGGCAGACCCTTTGTGAATGGATCTGTTAGGTTGTCTTCTGACGCGATCTTTGCCACCTCTATATCTTCTCTCTTAACGATTTCTTGTATAAGATGGTATTTCCTTTCAATGTATTTGCTGGCCTTGTGGGCTCTTGGTTCCCTTGAATTTGAAACTGCTCCGGTATTATCACAATAAACAGTAATTGTGATGGGCAAATTCAGAACTACATCCAAGTCCACTAGGACGTTCTTGAGTCAAACCGCTTCTTTCGCTGCCTCGCAAACAGCTAAGTATTCGGCTTCCATGGTAGAATCGGCGATGCATTTCTGCTTAACGCTTCTCCATGTCATGGCTCCTCCCCCCATGCAAAACACACTACCGGAGGTAGATTTTCTGGAATCTAAGTCTGATTGGAAATCTGAGTCCGTGTAACCGATGAGGATTAGATTGTCTGACTAATAAACAAACATTCTATCCCGAGTTCTTTTCAGATACTTCAGAATGTTCTTAACTGCCGTCCAATGGTCTTTTCCCGGATTACTTTGATATCTCGCCACCTTGCCAACGGCAAAGTAGATATCCGGTCCCGTGCACAACATTGCATACATAAGGCTTCCAACAGCCGAAGCATAAGGAATGCCTTTCATGTCATCTATCTCTTTTTGTGTCTTAGGGCAAATTTCCTTGGATAGATGGATTCCATGCCTGAAAGGTACGAAGCCTTTCTTGGAGTCCTGCATGCTGAAACGCTTCAAGACAGTGTCTATATATGAAGCTTGCGATAAGCCTATCATCCCTCTCTTGCGATCTCGAGTGATTTTTATCCCAAGGATGTGCCCGGCTTCCCCTAAGTCCTTCATATCAAACTGTTTTGAAAGTTATGCCCTTACGTCTGACAGCACCTTTACATCGTCACCGATGAGCAGAATGTCATCTACGTATAGTACTAAGAATACCAATGAAGTTTCGACACGCTTCTTGTACACACAACTTTCGTATTCATTTTGATCAAACCCATAAGACTTTATTACTTGATCAAAACATTGGTTCAAAGCTCTGGATGTTTGTTTGAGTCCATAAATGGACTTCTTGAGCTTGAAAACTAGGTGTTCTTGGCCTTTTTCAATGAAGCCTTGGGGTTGTTGCATATAGATCTCCTCTTCAAGACTTCCGTTAAGGAAAGCCGTCTTGACATCCATTTGCCAGATTTCAAACTCGAGGTGTGCAGCAATCCACAAGAGAATTCAGATGGACTTGAGAATTGCTACAGGTAAAAAAGTTTCCTCATAGTCGATTCCCTCTTACTGAGTATAACCTTTCGCCACAAGCCTGCCTTGAAGGTTTCCACCTTCCCATCCGGTCCTCTTTTCCTCTTGTATACCCACTTGCAGCCAATGGGTTTGACCCCATTAAGTGGTTCAACTAGCTCCCACACTCTGTTATGATCTATAGAACCCATTTTGGCTTCCATTGTTGTTTGCCAAGAACCCGCATCCTTGTCTTGGATTGCCTTGTCGTAAGTCCATGGGTCTGATTCATCTTGACTGGGGACTAAGTCTGAGGACTCTCCTATCCCCATGAATCTCTCGGGTTGTCTCACAACCCTCCCACTACGTCGAGGTTCCGGTTGTGTAAGTGTGTCGTTTGGTATATCATCTTGTACAGTTGGCACTGAGGTTAGCCCTCTAAGCTCATTTAAGGTAATCTCACTTCTGGGCTTTCTTTCGTTCATATAGTCTTCTTCCAAAAATCTAAAGTGGGTGCTTATTACCACCTTTTGATCCTCGGGACCATAGAACATACACCCTTTTGTTCCAAATCCTATAAACAACCTTAATTTTGATCGAGGATCCAATTTTCCGACTTCCTTGTCCAACACGTAGGCCGGACACCCCCAAATTCTCATGTGTCTCAAACTGGGCTTACGCCTGGTCCACAATTCTTTGGGAATTTTGGGAACCAATTTGGATGGCACCAAGTTCAAAATATAAGCCGTTGTTTCCAAGGCATGACCCCAGAACGACTTGGGTAGATCCGCATAACTCATCATTGATCTAACCATTTCTAAAAGAGTTATGTTTCTTCGCTCTGCAACCCATTTTTGTTGAGGGGTTCCTGGTGCAGTTAGCAGGGATACAATCTCTTCATCTGACAAGTAGTTCAAAAACTCATCGGTGAGGTACTCGCCCCCATGATCAGATCGTAGAGACTTGATACGTTTTTCCCAATGATTCTCTGCTTGAGCCTTAAATTCTTTGAATTTGTCAAAGATCTCAGATTTATGCTTCATAAGGAAAATGTAGCCGTACCTTGAGTAATCATCAATAAAGGTGACAAAATACTCATAACCTCCTCTTGCTTTGATTGACATTGGACCACATACGTGTGTGTGAACGATTTCTAACACTTCTTGGGTTCTATTCCCCTTGGCTCCGAATTCCCTCTTGGTCATTTTACCCTCCAAACATGATTCACAAGTTGGGATTGGTTCAATCCGGAGAGACTCCAATGAACCATCTTCTACCAACCTTTGAATCCTTTTTGGATTAATATGTCCCATTCTAAGATGCCATAGAAGTGTCTCGTTCACGTCTGATGAATATTTTCTTTTATCGGAAACAGTTGATGTGTTATAGGATGCATTTCGTGAGTGGTGTGCACAATTAATTGTATAGAGATTATTCAACAACGTTCCATGACAGATAAATTTATCATAAAGAGAAATGGTAACAACTTTATCAAAAGTAAACGAATATCCATCAAGGTAGAGTTTAGAAACCGAAATTAAATTCTTTCTTAAAACTAGGAACGTAAAGAACATCTCTTAAAATTAAAACTCTGTCTTCAAAAGACAGGTGCACTTCTCCCACTGCTTCAGCTGCCACTCTCGTAGCATCGCCCAGTGTGATGAGGATATCACTCCCACTAAGTTGCCGGGTCCGCTTGAACCCTGTAAAGTGAAACAAACATGATCAGTGGATCCCATATCCACTACCCATAAATGGGAGGCATACGCCGCTAAACAAGTTTCAACAACTAGTGCGTGAGAATTACCTTTCTTTCCATTCCTTTTGGGTTTGGAACATGCTGACCTCCAATGTCCTTTTTCACCGCAGTTGAAGCACTTCCCCTTAGCTGGTTTACTCACTCCTCCACCTCCCTTCACCTTTTCTTTGCCATTGGCGACACTTAAGTTTACTTGCTTGTGGCCTTTGTCCTTTTTCTTTTTCTTACCACCCTTTGGCCTAGAAGAAGAAGAAGGTCCATTTGCCACCAAGGTTTGGCTCTTTTGCCCCAATATTGCCTATGCCGAGACTAAAGCTTGCAACAGGTCAGGCATCGAGAACTTCTGATTGTTCATTTGGTAGTTCAGCCGGAACTGTTCAAAACTCTTCGGCAGAGAATGGAGCACGAAATCGATTTGGGTCTTGATATCGTATTCAGCGCCAAGAACCTCATGTTTGGTAAGGTGAGCCATCATCTGGAGAACGTGCTCCCTTACGGGCGTTCCCTCCACCATTTTCATAGAGAGCAAGTCCCTCTTGGTGATCTGACGAGCCACACGGTTCTGATGTTGAAACATCGCTTTAACTAGTCATGATGTCTGCAGCGGTCTCAACGTTTTGGTTTTGGTGTTGCAACACATCTGACATTGAAGCCAAGATGGTACACTTTGCCATTTCGTTGGAACGCTCCCAGTCAGCATACTCTTTCTTAACCACTTTAGTTGACTCATCATTTGGCTTTTCTGGTTTAGGTGTAGTGAGAACCCAGTTATGGCTTTGTGCAGTGAGGACAATGGTAAGTTTAAGATTCCAATCAACGGAGTTTTCACCAGTAAGCAAATTGTCTTTAAGTATATTGAACAGTGGATTAAAAGGTTGTGACATGCTGAACTGAAATAAATAACAATTTGTATAAGGACAAATATATCACAAGGTTCGATCACATGTATCATATTAAAATCTCAAAAAATATGAACATGCATCAGCCAACATCTCAAAATAGTTTAAATAAGCCACGTGGGGTGGGTCATTATTTAAACACATTCTAGCAGGTTACAAACAAAACAGTTTCAACCTTTAATATCTAGATTAATAGTTGACTCCCACTTGACCAATATAAAATTGACAGGGACTTCGGGGAAGTATATGCATATCAATTTTATACCTAAGTAATAACCATGATTAAATACATAATTATTACTTTGCTTTGAACGAGCCTCATGGGGAGGGTCATCGTCGCCACTAATAATAACCCACAATCATCCTTTCGGAATTTATTCATGTGAAAACTATCTTTTGGCAGTCCCGTGGGGGGAATTTCTCCAAAAGAATCCACAAATAAATAAATCATGGAGGTAAAAATTAATTCAATTTTATTATCCGGAATAAAATTGTCAATTAATTGATTAAAGATACTTAGTAATTTTTGAAGGTGAGATTTTTCAAGACATATTCTCATGCATCGCATATTTAAACACAATTTAAATAAGCACAAAAAAAAATGCAAAACATCAAAATAAAAATTAAACACATTGGGCACATATATCCAATTGTCACGGTTAAATTTTGTCATGTCTTGATCTTGAGAAATCGTCTTTACGACCTTCATCGTTCGTCTTGAAAAGCTCCCACTCGACCGCAACATTTTCTTTAAAACTGTCCTCCGTCTAGGTCCGAGACGACGTCCGGCATTAGTTAGCTCATGGCCCGGAACACGATCCGCGTCGCGTTCGTCCGCCATCCCACCCGTCGCTCCGCGGCAAAGAACAAAATCGTGGATCATCTTCGCTTACGCCCGCCCGACGCCGCCCCATCGCTTGCCCGCTTTGCTTAGCCCCCCCTCCCCACCGCGTACCCCTTGCCCCATTCGCTGGTACTTTGCCACGCCTTCCAAGCCCACGCGTGTCGAGCGCCCTGCTTCCCACATGTCGGCTCCGGCGTGTCCACCACGCCTACCCTCGTTCTCGTGTCCACCTTGGCCGCCAATCTCACCCGATGCTCGGCCATGCCTCAACTTTGCAGCGTCTTGCCGAAGTGCCTCTCCGGGCAGCCCGTTCAAGCGTCCGCCTTAGCACTCGGGCACCCAGTTTGGTTTTAATTCTTCGTCTTCGTTCTCGATCCGGTTATAATTTATTTACAAAAAAAATAAATAAACCTAGATCTAGACTAGTCTATTACATTGATCAACTCAAACAAATCCTAATCTACTCGTGGATTTTCTCATGAGGCAAAACGAATTCGAACGAATCGAATTAAAACCACAATTTATATGCATGCATAAATATAAACATTCATCAAATACCATGACAATTGGATACCTGCAAAAAAAATCTAGCAATTCTACTATCCAATTTCAAATTTAATGAAAACGAATTAAATTACTATTTAAAATTCAAAGCCCAAAACCGAGGCTTTGATACCAGTTGTTGGGGAATTAATTGCCCGGATCTATTCGGGATGAATATTTAAATACAAATTTAATTCTAACAATTATTACTAGCATGAATTAATCCTATATTAATTCAAATAATAATTCAACAACAAATCATGCATATAAACAGTTCACATAAATCCTACGCATGCGGAATTACCACGGGTTTACGTGAACTAACTTCTCGGAGTGACAATCATTGAGAAGATGGATCCCATTCACACGAACACACCAAAAGATCTTTTCAAGTATTCCCTTATCCTTGTTCAACAATCCGGTGGTAGGAACTCGAGAACAATTTAACAAAAGGAAAAATAAAATTATGTTGCACCACCTTTGTGGATTTCTAATTTTTTCCAACACATGGAATTGTACTTGGGGATGAAACATTTATCCCCTATTTATAGATATAGGGGTGGTCGAAATTTTAGGGTGAAAATAAGATGTGGAAATCTTTTCTTGATCTCCAAGAAATCTTGAATATATCCCATATATTCTTTTCTCCATAATTAATTATTTCCACAAAAATCCCACCTCCTAATATTATGGTATATTTCGAAATTAATAAGGAGTAGGAATCCAAGATTTGGATCTTCTTGAATTTATGAGATATTCTTGTATTCCAAGAATACATATCTTCCATAATATCTTTCCAAGAAAATCAAGAAAATCTTTCCTCTCCTTATTTATTCAAAAATTTTGAAACTTTCTTAACAAATAACCAAGTGGGAGATTTCTTGAATTTAATGAGATCAACTTGTATTCCAAGAATACTTATCCTCACTCCATAACAAAATTCAAAGAAAATCTTTCTCCCTCTTTTATTTATTAATTTTGAAAATTAGGAAAAATTAGGCAACAATAATTTATTTTATTTCAAACACCTTTTTCAGTTATTGGACTTTATCTTTGGGCTACTTGAGGGGCCTTTAGGAGAATTAAGATTGGACCTTCTAATGGACTTTGAATATCTAATATTGAACCACAATATTATTCAAGACCATAAATATTAATTAATCCCACTACATAATTAATATTAAACTATTCATCTTAACCCATATTACTGTTAATATGGCTCCCGGTTATTATTTTCGGTGTTTAAGATTATCCAGCCCATTAATTAATTCAAGCCACTGAAACAACTTTCCTTTAATTAATATCTTTTGTCCTTGGTCAAGGAACAATTCAACATTATTATCCATACCGGAAACTAATTCCACTTGCAAGATTTGGTATGATAAATCTTATGAACCTCCCAAGGGGGCAAATCAAACAAGCGTACTCGCACACGATTCTTCGTATTAAATCTTAGCAATCGCATGTGACCAGTAATATTGCCCAAGATATAAAGTATTGAATCTCATTGATTCTCTACCCGTCATAAATCAAAGCAATAGTTACTAACCACACACGATCCTATTTAAGGGACGAAGATTAAGAAATAATGAATCACTGAGGTCTAATTCTTCCTAATTCAGTGCTGAAGAATTTATCCTCCTGTAGGTCCTATTCAGTGCATCAGTCATGCACTAGTGTAATCTCATAGTCAAGACAAGCCAATCTGAGCCTTACACTTCAACCTTTCACGATGGATTGTTCACTTCCATCTAGGTCGTGAACAACGTACTTTTAGTTACAAGGGACTGTTAATTTAATCTTCTGTGATCTGGTATCACTAAATTAACTACAATGTAACACTTACTGTTTATTGAACAATTATGCAGTAAATATATGTAACATTCAATGATATTTAAAGCATCAGTGATAAATAATTTATTTTAGTAAATAGGACAGAAATTCAGTTTGGTTATACAAAGTAAAAGCATACTTTCTAGTATAACCCCAACAGAAAGAAGTCAGGAAGAAAACTCTCACCATTCCCAGCGATCTCAAGAGTATCGCTGCAATTCGAACGAGGGCCCTAATCCAATTCATCGACGGCTTTTCTCAGGAAGTTTCAGCTGCGGCCAGAACCGAGGTCGTGAACCACATCGCCACGAATGCGAGCCAACAAACCAAGGCCATGACGAGCCCGAAAGATTGTGTATGGGGTCGGTGGACCAGGGTAAACCCAGGTAAAGGATTTCGGTGCTGGACCGACTTGCCCGAAGTCCCTCACCTCACAGACAGGAAAGAACACCCTCTCCCCATCGTCGAAATCGAACTCCCTCACCTCATCGCCAAGAAAGAAATACTCCACCCCTCCCACATCACAACAGGGATGCCGAGCAAGGTAACTCCCAGCAAATGGCGGCAATCCTACAAAATATCAAGGAATTGCAGGACCAGTTGGCGAGCAAGGGTCGAGGGCCCATCACCACCAAGATCCCCATCTCACCACTCTCCCCCACAGTCATGCTCGCCCCGGTACAAATAAAGATCAACACCAACTCTACCACACAGTACAATAGCGATTCCGACCCGATCAACTATTTGAGAAAATACACATCCTACATGAACTCGATGGCAGCAACCGATGCCACTCAATCTCGTCTTTTCCCACCCACTCTCGGCGACAAGGCGTACCGCTAGTTTAACACTCTGCCACCCACCTCGGTGGAATAGTTCAACCAAATGGCTCAGTTGTTCCTCACTCACTTTGCTTCATTGACCCCTCATAAAGGGACCAAGCAGAGATTATAGAACGTGCACCAACTCAACAATGAGTCGGATCGAACATACATTGATAGCCTTGATAAACTCATCATGGAAGGTGAGCCGCTGGGCGACGAGGCCAAGGTCCTGGGAGTGGTCCATGGTCTGAAGAAAGGAAGTAAACTCTGGAAGATGATGAACAAGGAATACCCGTCAAGCTATGCTGATTTCCGATACTGAGCAGGCATCATGATCAATAACACCGAGATACTAGCCTAGAGATTGGGGGAGCGGGAGCCTAGCGAGGTAAAGTGCGAGGTCAAGAAGCTTGACCCGAAATCCAAAAAACCTTACAAAAAGCCAGGCACAAACTACCAAGCTCCGGGGTCATTCAAGCCATTTGATAACGGTCTCGAGGTGAAACTCCTCGAAACGTTGACCATGAATCTAACCCAGATCTTTCAAGCGATCAGGGAAAGACAACAACTATTGGAATATTTTAGTTTTGATGAATTATGCCAAAACATTATCAACTTGTGTTTTTGAAGCTAATGTATAGATAACAAGTTGAGGGGGAACAAAAGAACAAATTGAGGGGGAACTCACGAAATCAGATGTAGATGATCGAGATCAGACGAGGTTGCAGACGAGACTGATCGAGATCAGATGAGTAAGATGAGTTCCGGAGTTAACTGATGAGCAGAGCAAAATCAGAAGAAAAGAAAAGCTAAGCCACCGATCGGAAGATCGATGACCGTATGACCGATGACCGTAATATGACCAGATCGAGGGTTGCAGATCAGAAGATGAGCAGATAAGACTGATCGAGATCAGACGTGATCGAGATCAGATAAGCTAACCTAATATGCTAACCTAATATGCTAACCTGATGTACTAATCAGATGCAGATAAACCGATATCTTGACTGATATATCGATCCGATCATGTGAGCCGACCGATCAAAGCTAAGAAATCGATATAAGAAAACCGTAAATTTCAGATACCGCATCGAGAAAAGTCACCAAGAGAAGTCATCCAAGTCATGTTCATCGAGAATCGAACGCTTACCGGATGATCAGCTTAGCTGAAAAGCTAGTGACTGAGGGTCGATGTCCGTCAAGAATCAAACTCGGCGACTGAGTGTCAAGATGCCCGACGCATAAGGTCCGGCCAAGAAAAGTCTCAATCAAGAAACTCGAGACTCAAGAAGTTATCAAGAAATCAAGACTCAGAGAAAATCAAGACTTAGTAAGTAATCAAGACTCAAAGAAAGTAATCAAGACTCAAGATGTCATCAAGACTCAAGATAAAAGATAAGACACTGAGACTCAGATAAACCTTAAGGCTCAGATAAACTCAAGCCTCGATAAACCTCAAGGCTCGATAAACTCAAGACTCGATAGAATCAAGATCTGAGACTCGAAGAAATCAAGATTATAGCCCGTTAGAATTCAATTTGACGTGACCAATGAGAGGAAGACAACAAGCCTGAAAAAACTGCAAAAAGCTACAGAATAGTATGGATTTGAATGTGACTCCTTCCAACGGTAACATTCAAATCCACACTACAAATACACGTTTTTCCTTCATTATTCAGTGTGGAAGTGTGGAAAAATGCGTGAAACACCCATCAAGCCAAATCATCTAGCATTTCCACCATAGAACATCGAAAGAAGAAATACACGATATATTCAAGAGTGTTCTACCCTAGATCTATGCACAAATGTAATATCCTAAGCTTAGAGAGATTTTCCCATCCTTAGCATTGAGACTAAACAAATGTAAGGGAAAATCTCAACCTAGTTGGAAACCAAATAAACCTTACCCAAATAAGTTTGGTAGGTTAAGTTTGTAGGTGAGTGTGAACTCGGTAAACATCTAGCAATCCCGAAAGGGAGGGTAGGCAATCCCGTGAGGGTGATAAGTCCCGTTTGAGTGAGAACTCGGTAAACATCTAGCAATCCCGAAAGGGAGGGTAGGCAATCCCGTGAGGGAGAAAAATCCCGTTTGAGTGTGAACTCGGTAAAAATCTGTTGGGTGTTGGACTAACACGTTAAACTAAGTCCAGTTGGTTAAGTAGGTGCCTCTGCTGAAAGGGAAGAGTGGATGTAGGAGTTGGACTCCGAACCACTATAAAATCGTGTGTTCTTTACTGCTTTATGTTCTTACTTGCCATATGCATTAGATTAAGCAAAACACACATGTTCTTAAAAGCAAAAGCAAAAGCAAAATTGGAATCACTCTGCCCTCACCCCTGTTTTATATGCATTACATGGTATCTTCCGCGCACATGGGTTTTCCTAATTCGGGACCAACAACAACTTCCCCCAGCTAGAGAACTGATCCAAGACACCTCCAAACTTAACCCAAAGAAATTCTACAACTATCACAACATCATCTGGCATATCACCAAACATTGCCGCGACCTGCAGAGGGAGTTGTGGAAGCTATACGAAGAAGGGAAGTTGGCTGGATTTGTCAAACCAAGGAACAAACAACCTAACCAGCAGAACAATCTGCCACTAGCAAACCAGCCTAATCAAGGTCGGTGAGGTCCGCAGATCCCAGGAGGCACCGAGAACTGAATAATCCACATGATCTGCCCGTCAGGGGGCACACTCGGTGGATTTCTTCCAGCGACCTCCCTTTCCAACCGACATTATAAAGTAGAAATGCGCGCCCTCAATAATGCCGTACTAAGTTATCTTCCGGTTAACACCATCGCCCCAAACTCAAAGCAACTCACTTTCACTGAAGAAGATAAGGATGGAGTGGTATATCCGAATTGGGACCCACTCGTGATATCAACAAGGATAATGGGAGCCTTAGTCCACCGCATCATGATCGACAATGGAGCTTTCTGCAACATCCTCTTCAAAAAGACTCTGGACCAGCTCGGCGATTTCCACACTTATGTCGAGCCCTGGGAGGTCAAAATCTGAGGATTCGGAAACCAGTCTATTGAATCCTATGGAATGATTTGCCTATCGGTCGAGATCACCTCAACTTTGGATGCAGAAGTAAAGGCAACCAGGCAGCTAGACTTCGTGATCATCGACATTCCCTCAAACTTCAATGCCTTCTTCGGCAGACCTTTCGAGCATGAATTCGGGGCTGCGTCCTCTTCTTACTTTTATTGTATTAAGTTCCCCGGACTTGATAGGAAGATCGGCACCATTAAGGGTGATCAAATTACTGCAAGAAAATGTTTGACTTACACCTGTGTCAATTTAAATTCCTCTTTTTATTTTGGTAGAAAAGTCGGGGTGAGGTGAGGTTGTACGAGCCAACCCTCACCCCGGAAAACTATAGAAAGTAGTGAAATGGAAATAGACAATGTAATAGAAGTAGGTATAACGCCTATGGAAATTGACAGTGTAGTCGAAGAAATGTCCGACCTAAAAAAGTTAGCAGAAAAAGAAAAACATAACTCAACAGGCAGCACTTCGTAAGAGTTGCCAGATTTAGAACCTCGCCTCGGGTTCGAACTGATGGAGATAGACAACAGCCAGTGGAGATCTATCCTCAACCCAAGATCGGAAAGGAACGACCAATGAGCTACTCCCATCGAGGAGCTCAAAATAATTCCAGTCGACCCCTCTCGACCAGAACTAAGTGTGACCATCGGGACCCGGATCCCTAACGACATGCGAGCTAAGGTGATAGATTTTCTTAAACAAAACCTAGACATTTTTGCATGGTCGCAAAGAGACATGGTGGGCATCGATCCCGAGTTTGCTTGCTACAAATTGAACATCTATCCAACTAGAAAGCCAGTCTCTCAGAAAAGAAGAAAGTTCAGCCCCGATAAATACGCAGCTCTGGCCAAAGAAGTGAAGAAACAGTTGGATAGTAAACTAATCGAGCAAGCAGATCATCCACAGTGGGTAGCCAATGCAGTTTTAGTTAAGAAGGCGAACAACTCTTGGCGGTTATGTATCGACTTCACCGATCTCAATGAAGCATGCCTAAAAGACTATTTTCCTTGCCGCACATCGACCACCTCATCGACATCATTGTTGGACACGAAATAATGACTTTTATGGATGATTTCGCCGGATACCATCAGATAGACATACACGAAGATGACTAACAACACACATCTTTTCTAACTGAGAAAAATGTGTACTGTTGGAAGAGAATGCCTTTTGGTTTGAAGAATGCAGGAGCGACCTACCAACGCCTGGTAAACAGAATGTTCGCCGATGAAATAAGAAAGACCATGGAAGTCTACATTGGCGACATCGTTGTAAAAAGCGAGAAGAAGGAAGATCATCTGGGCCACCTCGCCCGAACTTTCGAGATCCTGAGGAAATACAACATGCGACTGAATCCAAAGAAATGCAATTTCGGAGTTGGTTCGGGCAAGTTCCTAGGTCATATCATCAGTCAGCGAGGTATCGAAGCCAACCCGACAAAGATCAAAGCAGTCATGGATATGAAACCACCTCGCAACATCAAGGAGGTACAAAGGCTAATTGGATGTTTAGCAGCCCTGAATCATTTCATCTCCAGGATGGGGGACAAGTGCAAACCATTTTTCGAGACCGTGAAGAAAGGTAAATTTTCTTGGACTCTGCAAAGTATCGCCGCCTTCTTGAAGCTCAAAGTATACCTTTCGAACCCACAAATCTTAGCAAAATCCATCCCGGGCGAGAAGCTGTTTCTATATTTGGTCCCCTCAAAATCAGCCCTTAACGCAGTATTGGTCCGAGCAGAAGGTCAGTTTCATTTGCCCATATACTTCGTCAGCCAAACTCTAAATGATTTCGAGCTTAAGTATCCACCACTCGAGAAGCTCGCATATGTTGGAATTTAGAGGCACGTAAACACGTAATATATGCGCAGCAGAAATTAAAGTTCATCAACAACTAACAGTTAATTGCATAATTAAATACGAGTAAACATAAACAAAATTCTTACAACAATTCGTACAAGAATTCTTCAACTATGGTATCCATGTAACAGTCATTTACTAACTTGCACAGATCTGCCATCGTTGAATCCCCGAGATGAATTTGCTAGGAAAATTCTAACTTATAGATTTTATGGAGAAATATGAATTCACATATTATGAATTCCCAAGAGCTCATATATATAGGAAAGAATTTACTTAAGTCTCAAGATAACCTAATTAGGAAATAAAATCCCTAATCTTTATTTAAATAAATCTCTCAAATTTATTTCCCACATATAAATCTCTACGAATTTAAATTCCATAAATGACAAATCTCTACGATTTGTTTCCATATATATTAAATCCTACAATAATATTCCAAATATTATTATTGGAAATTCTTATTTAATTAAATTAAATTTAATTAAATATTAATAATAATTAATTCCAAATTAATCTATTATTAATTACTTCTCCATAAATTAAATATTAAATCTAATTTAACATTTAATCAACCAACTATAATTAGTAAACAACCGTTACTTGTTGTGTGACCCATATGCCCTCATATATCAAGCGATTAGTCAAACTAACGATCTTAATTGAATCCTAGACAATAAATCAGACATTTTCAATATATGAGGTACGTTGTGAGAAAATGTGCAACTACCTGTAACTGAAACATGGACTATTACGATTTCCTCCTTTCATTCACGAATACTCGATTAAGCCTTGAACATGATGAAGTGTCTATTCAAATAACTTAATCAATTTATCTCTAATCACTAATTGATCATTCATGTCACACTTGGCCACAAAGTCCAAGTTGACGTGCATTGGCCAATGACTTTGATCCAATTATGATGAGAAGATGAGTATTCTCTCTAAATCCACTTTGAGAAATGAATCCTTTTCTTGGCTCAACTACCACGCACATGCACTTCGTGATGAACCCAATCCAAGCCATATCTACCCATGGAAGGGTGCATGCGTCGGTCATGGTCAAAGTTCATCACTCCACACATGTCGTGCGTATTGACCTCAAGTCAAAGGAGTATCACATCGCTCCCACTAACCGAGACACCCATAGGCACATATAGTGGAACTATATCAAACGGTTTCTCGGATGGGTATACCAATACCCTCTAAGGTATTTGTGAATCCATCATGAGATGACTAGTCACTAATACAGATTTGGGCTTGGAGAGCTGTTAAAAATGACCTTGGAGAGCGGTTATAACAGCTCTCCAAGTAACAGCTGTCCAAGCTTGGACAACTGATAAAAAACCACTGTCCAAGATATTGCACTAAGACAACGGTTGTTAACGGCATTGCACTAAGAAAGCGGTTTTTAACCGCATTCCAAGCTGTTCACTTAGATAATTTTTTTGTAAAATTGTCCAAGAATATTCATTTGGACAGCGGTTTACAACCGTTGTCTAACCCTTTTTTTTTAATTTTTATATATATAAATACACTTGGACAGCGGTTAAAAACCGTTGTCCAATATATATATATATATATATATATATATTTACTTTTAATTTATATTTTTAAAATCTGTTTATATAAAACCAAAACCAAAACCAAAACTAAAAACCAAATTTTATATCACACGATAATATATATACGTCCAATACCAAAACATCAAATAAATTAATAAACACACACACATCATGAAATAAATATCCGTCCAATACAACAAATTAAAACATGCATGAAGTATATCAATACAAATATATATATATATAAGTAATATGCTACCAAAAGTTATCCCACTCTATCTAAAATTATACAAGAATCGATTGTAAAGGTACCCTGTCCAATCCATTTTCTATTTGTTCATTCTTTGTTTGGAGTAAGACTTGACCGGATGATCATAGACAAACTGCAAACAACGATCAATTAATCAATATAGTATGAATTTTTATTCAATTAATAATAATTTAAATAAATCGATATATTAACTTACGTTGATAGGAACCACCGTTTGAGAAGCGCGTATTATATCTTCAATATAACAGCACACAAAATGTCCACAATGATCACTATCTCGTTGCCTCGGTACCTGTTGATTAACAATATAATCACATATTACAATAATAATTATTAATTTATATTAATTTGATAACTTAATAAATTAAATTTACCTTAACATTATTCCAGCTCACGTTATTGAATTTAGCTCTTGAGCCTTGATTAGGAAGACGACTCCGATACATCGTCATCACACTATTATTATTAGAATAAAAAAATAAAGTTAGATTAAATATGCATAATTTTAATAAGTAAAACAAATCATTATATTATAATATTAAAAATGAACTTACGCTTCCATGTGCGAAGTGAGATCAGGTCAATTTGAAGCCAACCCATTCGCATTGGATCCATAAAATACACACTTAATGTGATCATATTTATGGCGACCAGCACCCAATGATTCCTATATTATATTAAGAATATTAAAATTAACTGTAAATTTAGCATATGTGAAAATATCATATATATTATGAATATAAATTTTAACGAAATGTTTATTGTACTCACCCCACATTTGTTGGCCAAAAAATGAGATGATCTCTGTCAGTGTAAATCAGCATATGAAAAACTAACCACTCCATGGTTTGTGCCCTATCAGCCATTAAGAAAGACACTTGGGGGGAGAAGAAGGAATACATTCCAGATGCTCGAGGATCTCTGGAGAGATATACCTCACCCAAATATCTTTAACCAACATATATACGCTAATTAATATTTAATTTGAAAATTAACTATATAGAAAGTAAATACAGAGAATTAATTAGTAAACACATACCTGAGATATAAGGCTATGCTCATTGCACTCAACCACTGGTCATTCACGACTTCAATTACATGCTCCCGAGCGACGTATTCTTCAATAGAATTCTGATGAAAGTAAGCATTCATATGAACTGTGATCATATCGAAATCAGAGGACTCCACTATCACTTGCACCGTATTCTGTATGGTGTAGTCGTGATCTAAGTCTCCAGGCAAGGGATAACCAAGTCTGCGATCACCAATAGTGGAGTCCCTCGTTATCTTCCTCTGACTGGCTGCGACACCCTTTGATTTCTGTTTAGGCTTTTGTGGTGTAGGCAGTTTCTACAATTAATTTGCAACATTATTTAGAACGACAAATAAGATAATGAACTTTAATAACATATATTAAATTTACCTTCATGGTGAGAGAGACCAAGTTGGTCGGCCATTCGATGAAGTGCCCGACCGCTGTTCCGACTGTGACAGCTTCATTAATTAGTTTAGGCACTAGTGAAACCTCTTCTCCGATTATGGGTACATCGAGCGTGACCCTCACGAAACCAGGAGTGATGGAACTACCATGAATAACTCCATCAGAGTTATTGAGCAACGTTCCTGTAGCCACCAACCGAGTAGGATCCTCCAAATAAAGGTAGCATGAGGTCGGTGACTGTTCGAATAAGATATTTAGTTAGAAAATTTTAATATATATACCAGTCTTTAATTAAAATAAATGTGAGACACATCTGATACCTGCGGGACGTCGTTTCGAAGTGCCTCAATAAAATCGTCCCTAGCATTAGCCGAAAATATAGCATCAGTGGCATTATTTTCACAGCTTGCTCCACTCGAGGACATTCTGTGATGTGACCGTCTCTCGGACCTCATATGTTCCAACTCTTTAGCCATCTGGGCAACCTGTTCCGAAAGTATACCCACCATATTCATGGCTTGAAGAGCAGGTAACATGGCCAATGATGACTTCGTGATGCCATATCCAACACTCCGTAAGCGACCGGAATGCTCCTGACGACCTATAGCCCATCCAAGTAGATCATCGGTACATACAAAGCGGATGTCTTCGGGCGTCATGGTCTGAGATATACGCTCCTAAATTACAAAAGATTATTATTTAATCATTTGTTTAGAAATAATAGTTTGTAATTCAAAGACAAATTAATGGATAACTTACCTCTTCTTCGATGATACGTTGTGCACTGAAATTGGGAATATTCCCATCTCGAGTCTTTCTGGTAGTTTGAAATAACTCGATACGGGTAACAACAGGCTCACTCTCTCCAGCTTTCTTTTTTTCTTCTTTCTACGATAGTCATTAATGTGTCCCCTTATTAGATATATTAAAAGTGAATATATAAACAAAATTAAATGTTAGGATTTTGATCTCACCAGATTTTCTCTTATGCGTACATAACCTTTGTTCGAGCCACGATATCGCGCCTCCATCGATTTGGCTTGTTTGCGATTTTTCTCACTTCGTAACTATAGTGTAATATAAAAAAGGATAAACACTGAAAAGCATAGGGCATTAAATGATATTGATCAATTTTACCTTGAACTCATCATCCATAGATCGTCGCACAAACTCCTCCCAGTGTGGGGCCACCGCAGGACAATTCTGATATGCCTCAGGCGGACTAGCCAAGTAAAGACTTGTATCCGAATCTCGTGCTTGACTTCTCAGCCAAGCCCAAAAATTCTTGGCCAATACTCCAGCTTGCGACAATATTTGCTTCTTCTTTGAATAATCAAGGCCGAGAAATGTACTCTGTACGCATATAACATAACAATGTAGTAAATTTAGTAATCATACAACAACTTTCAATAAGCATATATATAATTAACATACCGAAAGTTCATCCCATAATCTTTCTTTCAAAGATGTCAGTTTGTCGCTACGCCAGTCCTTGGATGGCAGCACGATAGGGATTATATGCCTGACTGCAGCACCAAGGTAGAAAGACAATGTCTTACTCTGTTTACCGATTGCCTGCCCATATTCATTGAATGATAACTGCAATAACATATTATTTAATTAGATTCAACGATCAATCAATATATTTACAATTTCAATTGTTCAATTGTAATAAAATTACCTGCACTTGTTTCCCCATACTACGAGCCCTCTTAACAGAAGACATCGTGACTATACCTCTACTGCACTTATCCCCAGAGCTGCTAGTGGTGGGAGCAGAAGTGTCACCCTGTCCCTAAGTTATTAGTATGATGTCGATCATCTCCACTATGATCTCCAACATAATCTCCACCATGATCTCCTAAATGTACTCCATCATCATCTCCATCATCTCCGGGATGTGGCAGATAAGACATGATCCTGTAAAGCAGAAGAAACAACATTTAATAAACAAAAAATAAACAATATTTAAGGAAGCAGAAGAAATAACATTCAATAAAGCAAAAGAAACAACATTTAATAAAGCAGAAGCAAAAACATTCAATAAAGTCATACATTTCTTTTTAGCACTTGTTTTTGTTTTTCATTTTTTGGTTGACTTTTCTCGTTCATGACCATGAATGTTAACAAGATCCGGATTGTCATATTCATCCTCATCAATAATTATTCTCTGGTACAGGGTAAATTTGCAAGATCATCGAAAGAGGGTACAGAATGAGTGAAGTTCTGAAAAGGATCATCGATAGTGTCAACATCTTCATCGACGTGGTCGCTAATCTGGGTAACTACTGTTAAATTTGTTTGGCAGAACCACGATGGACCATTTCTTATTAACTGGGTCTGGGACATAGAAAATTTGTTGAGCTTGACTGCCCATTATGTAAGGGTCATCTCTGTATCCCACATTCTTAAAATCAACACGTACGAACCCAGATCTTTCAACTTGGACCCCGTTAGGGATCCTCACCCAACTACACTCGAAGATTGGTTGTCGGTGAATAACATAGTCGAGTTTCCAAATGTTGACAATCTGTCCAAAGTAAGTAGTATTCGATTGATCCCCTGCAGTTGCAGTAATGGACACCCCACTATTCTGCATTGTACTTGTGGCATCATGATCTCTGGTATAAAATGTGTATCCATTAATAAGATAACACTTGTACGAATACACATGTCGATCAGGCATTCTAGATAACCACTTAACTCTTTCATTCACTGATTCTTTATCCCGTGACAACATATTTGCTACATAACCATTGAACCAGTCAACAAACGTGCGATTGTGCTCAACTTCAATCCATGATCTATCTCTGGTGGGAAATGTCTCAACAAGTGATTGTATGTTCAGGTCAATAAAAGGAAGCACGTCAACCGTGTTGTGAAGTACGCACAAGTGCATCCGTGTTAGTTCCTCCATACTAACACTTACAGATTGACCACCGGCAATGCCTTCACCATCCATCCTATTGGTGTACCGAGTAATTGGAAGTCCAATTGCATCGACATTCGGAATGAATTCAGACCAGTACTCGACTGCTTCTTCTACTAAATAGTGTTCTGCAATGCATCCCTCCGGCCTTGACATATTCATCACATATCCTTTGAGCACTTTCATATATCTCTCTACACCATACATCCATCGCATACGAGCAGGACCACACATCCTTGTCTCGTGTACCAAATGTACGGTTAGGTGAACCATTATATCAAAAAATGATGAAGGGAAATACATCTCAAGCTCACAAAGCGTCCCCACAATCTGTCTTTGAAAACCAAGCAATTTTTTAGGATCTATGACCTTGCTACTCATTGCCTTGAAGAACCACATAACTTTGTTATGGTTATGCACACATTTTCAGGCAGGATAGAACGTATTGCAATGGGCAAGAAAGTCTCCATGATAACATGATAGTCATGCGATTTCAGATTCATCAGTCTCACGCCATCATCTGATACAAGTCTCTGTAGGTTGGACGAATAACCCTCTGGAACTTTCACATCCTTTAGCGTCTGAAGTAACTCTTTTCTCTCATTCTTGGACAAGGTGTGTGCAACAGGAGGTAAGAACGGTTGACCCCTTTCTCTAGGCACATGTTTTAATTCTTCTCTTATTCCCATATCAATCATATCCATTGTTGCATTATAACCATCCTTGGACTTCTCATCAGCTAGCAGAGTATTGAGCAAGCTGGCACAAACGTTCTTCTCAATGTGCATTAGATCAATGAAGTGTCTAACATACAACTCTTTCCAATAGGGCAATTGAAAGAAAATTGATTCCTTCTTCCAACCGCTAGTGGGGACACTCTTTGCAAAGATCTTTCTGTACTGTGTGTCGATATTCTTCATCTCATTCAATACATCCAAACCTGACAATAAACTTGGTGCTTCACCTGTCTCGATTGTGCCATCGAATGCATCGACCATTGTTCTGTACTTATGTGTTGGGTCCAACCACCTCCTATGTCCCATATAAACGGTCTTCCTACAATGACTCAAGTGAATGTGATGTGTCTTCTTGGTACAACAAGGACATGCATCGGCCCCCTTCACACTATATCCAGATAGATTCCCGTAAGCGGGAAAGTCATTTATAGTTCTAAACAGCATGGCCTTCAACTTGAAATTCTCTTTTCTACAAACATCATACACATCGACACACTCATCCCACAGGAGCTTCAAGTCCTCTATCAAAGGAGTCATATATACATCTATGTCGTTACCAGGTTGTTTGGGTCCTGATATCAACATAGACAACATCATGTAAGTGCGATTCATGCACAACTCGGGTGAAAGGTTATAAACTAACATAATCAATGGCCATGTACTGTGGTTGGTACTTTGCATACCGAACGGATTCATTCCGTCAGTTGAGAGTGCAAGACGCAAGTGTCGTGGTTCGGTGCTAAATTCTGGATGTCTGACATCGAATGTCTTCCACTGGGGTGAATCAGCAAGGTGTCTTAGCATTCCATCTTTGATCCTATCATCATGATGCCAAGTTAAATTTCTAGCATCCACAACGCTACTATACATTCTCCTGAATCTTGGTATTATTGGAAAGTACCACAACACCTTTGCGGGAGATTTATTTTTCTTATATCGCTTTAGCCCACACTTGGGACATTCATCGAGGTTTGCATACTCCTTCCGAAATAAGATACAATCACCCGGACAAGCATGAATTTTCTGATGTGTTAACCCGACGGACTTGAGCATTTGTTTAGCATCATATGCTCTCTTAGGCAGTACATTTCCATCAGGCAGTAGACCACTAACTGTTTCCAGCATACTTGTAAATCACTCATCGGACAACTGGTGAGCTGCTTTTAGGTTGAACAATATCAACACAGTTGATAGTTTTGTTGCCTTCTCTGATATATAAGGGTGATCTCGCAGATCATCGTCATCCCCACTCGATGTATCAACAGTCGGTACATCATCGAAAATATCTGCATCCACTGTATCTTCAAACCTAAAGTCAGTTTCTAGGTTACTTGAGCTACATCCATCTCTTCTCTCACCATGATATGTCCAAACGGTATATGTTTTATCAATATCATGAATCATCAAGTGGTGAAACAGACTTTCTCGACCACTAACGGTTTTTCCATTCATACATTTCCAACACAGACACAGAATGTATCGAGGGTCGGTGCAGTGTCTAATTGCATGATTACAAAATTCTTCCACCCCATTTCTATACTCATCTGATAATCGATCTGCTCGAACCCACTTTTGATCCATATAGAACTAGCTACAAATGCCTATAGGAAATACAATATGAAGACTGTTTCTCAAGACAATGTATCTAAAAATATTAAACCTAAAAGCATACCTAACTATACTTAATCTACATTCATTTTAATTTTCTAATGTATTCTAGTGTACCATATATCATTAATCATCTTATTCATTTGAAACACACAAAAATTAATTCAAGCCACATACTAACAACAATTAATCCAAGCTACTAACAACAGTATAATTAAACCAATATTAATCACACACTAACAACAATACTTTTGAATGAAACAACTAATACCTTTGAATGAAACATCTAATACTTTTTAAAGAAACAACTAATACCTTTGAATGGAACACCTAATATCTTATTATGAAACAACTAATTCCTTTTAATGAAATAACTAATACCTTTGAATGAAACACCTAATACTTTTTTATTAATGAAACAACTAATACCTTTGAATAAACACCTAATACCTTATTATGAAACAACTAATACCTTTTAATGAAATAACTAATACCTATCAATGAAACACCTAATATTTTTTTATGAAACAACTAATATTACCTTTTAATGAAACACCTAATACTTTTAAATGAAACAACTAATACCTTTAAATCAAACAACTAATACTTTTGAGTGAAACAACACACAAATTGACAACCAATTAACCACAATCTAATAAAACAACAATTAATTCTAACATATAACAACAATTAAACTAAATTAAATAATTAAACCACAATCCAAACAAATTAAACAATAATTAAAACCAAGCCAGTTAACCAATTAATTATTAATCTAACACTATATATAATATTATAACATATATAGATATATATATATATATAAATATATATATATACACATGTATATATATATACATACATACATATATATATATATATATAAAACATTAAATAAAATAATTTAAATTACCTATATCTAGAGGGAATTTGGGTGGCATGGGGCAAGGGAGGGGAGGAGAGGGAGGAGGAGGGTGGCGACAAAGCAGTAGGCGGGAGGAAGACGTAGATGGTGATGCACGGCAGTAGAACGTGGATGGCGATGCGTCGCGTGGCAATGCACAGTACTGTACGCGATGTGGCGACGGAAAATGGAGAAGGGAGGAGGAGGGCGACGGAAAAAAATGGAGTAGGGAGGAGGAGGCCGACGGAAAAAATGGAGAAGAGGGAGGAGGAGGATTTGGACGCGATGGATCTGTAGAAATTAAAATGAAAATACGCGATATGGGGGCTGAGTATATAAGCTAGAGCACTCCTTACAGAGCGGTTCAGAACCGCTCTCTCTTGAAGAGCGGTTCTGAACCGAATTCCAATCTCTCTCACTTGTAGAGCGGTTATAAACTGCATTGTTGACGAGCTTGCAGAGCGGTTCTGAACCGCTCTCTCTTGGAGAGCGGTTTTAAACCGCTCTTTAATTATTATTTTTTAATTAAAAACCGCTCTCCAAGGTCGATTTTGGAGAGCTCTTTCTAAATGGGCTCTTCAAGTGGAGCTCTCCAAGCTCAAATGTGTAGTAGTTAGTATCTCGTAGTAAGTGAGATCTCACTACACTCTCTAAGAGTATGATGCAGATCGCACTGTTGGGAGATGAATTTAATAAAGATTTTGATTAGATCCCAAAAACCCTGAGTATGACATGTATTAGGACATCTTGATAGAATATAATTAAGATCAGGATTAAATAGATATTAGGAATCAGGATTATCTGCACCATGTATAGTCAGCAGATATAGATCAGGGAATTTTAGTATCCTGAAGACTCAGAAGACTCTAAAGAATCAGAAGTATCCTGAAGACTCTGAAGAATCTTGAAGATTGAAAAATCCTGAAGACCCGAAGATCCTGAAGACTGTTTTGTACTGATAAAAAAGGACCATGAATCACTATCTTAATGAAATAGTGTTATGTTCATTCCTAGTACAAACAAACAAAATGTTAGACATTTGTGGACATTAAGGAACATATCAGATCAGAAAGATCAACTTAAAAAGAGCCGTTTGTTTGTCTCTGCTCAAAAGAAGACTTCGACCAACGAGGAGGCAACAACAGCGTACTTTACTGACACTGAAAGAAACATCTCACTGAGAAATGTCAGGTCTGATATCTTCCAGTTCACAGAAATTGGAGATTGGCTACATGGCTGCATATTTCCAAAAACATGCAAGGGTGTGTTCAAACCACAAAATAGTCGTTCATCAATAACCAGAAAAGGAAACTCTTGATGCTACCAACATATATTTTTTCAAAGAGTGACCTTGGAGAAGTTGCCTATAAATACCAGTGACCTTCACCATTGAGAGGTTACGGGAAATCAAAGCAACTCCAGAGCTCAATCGTATTCTTGCAAATTGAAGCACTCGAAAAACCTAGAATTTCCCAAGTGTTTCACATTGAAGAGAGCTTGTTACACTAAGCCTAGATTTGATAGATATATCCAAAGCTTAGTAGAGATATCCTAGCCTTTGCATTTGTTCTTATTGTAAAGGATATCTCACCCTAGTTGGAAACCAACCCAAACACAAACCCTTTGATAAGGTAGTTTGAGTGTGTGTGTATTGTTGGTGAGTTAGAGTTGTAAAGAGTGAGTAAGTTGCAGTTGAGTTCAGCCAGAAAACTCTAGAGGAGAAGTTAGTAAGCTACATGTGGTAGTCTGAAAACTTGTGTGTGTATTGAGTTAGTAAGCTGCAGTGAGTCAGCCAGAAAACTCAAGGTAGAAAAGTTAGCAAGCTGCAGTGAGTCAGTCTGAAAGCTTTAGGAAAGTGTGTTAAGGAATTTCTCTAAAGATCAGAGAGAGTGGACGTAGGAGCTTGAGTCTCTGAACCACTATAATTGCTGTGTTGTTTACTTTATGTACTACATTCTATCTGTTGCATATTTTCACTGAAAGCATACTGACTTTACTAAGATCAGTTGGGATCAATCCACTGAATGTGCATTAACTGATTCACCCGTAACCACTGCTTTATTAAAGGAAGAAGATTTTCAATAAATTAAAACGAGTATAAACTTAGGGCTAACCATTCCGCACTCTTGATTAGCTAGAACAGATAGTTACCAAACTGGACTAACTCTACTGAGTATTCAGTAAGAAAATTATCTGATCCAAGCTTCTCAGGATCTCTGATAAAACTCAAGATCATTTGGGCTAATCTGAAGTTTCTGAAAGCTGCTAAGGATCATTGTCTCAGTAGACTTTGACTCAGGGCTATTTGTGCTTCTCAGGGCAAAATTCTCAAGACATCCTGACCCATCTGATCTCAGTGAAGAAAAGTTTTTAAAAAATCACTTAACACGTGTATTCCCCCCATACACATGAGAGACTCATTTGCACCGGGACCAACAAGTGGTATCAGAGCAGTGGTTCATTTTGACCACTTGCTTTGGTAGCCATAGTCTATTTGCTGAAAGACTTTGGCGGTCTACTGAATAGATCTTACTGCTGATATCTTACAAGGCTCTTTCATCATGCCTTCTAAGAAACTTCCTATGTTCTCTATTGAGAGCTATGACCTATGGAGATTGAGAATGCAGGCACATCTATATTCTAAGCATGAAAGAATGTGGAGAGTGGTTTCTAAAGGACCATTCAAATATACTGTTGTGAATCCCAGAATTACTGATACTGAGAGGAATGATCCCAGAGATGAATTCCCAAAACCTGATGATCAACTTACTGCTGATGAGAGAAAGTTAGTCAATTTGGACTACATTGCTAAAGATACTCTATATAACACTATTGATGATGGTGTTATGGGGATGATTTCTCACTGTGAAACTGCCAAAGAAATATGGGACACACTTGCTATCATGTGTCAAGGCACAGATCATATTAAAGAAAACAAACTTTCTGTTGCTATTGGAAAGTTTGATAGCTTTGAAATGAAAGATGGTGAATCCATTGACAAACTGGAAGTCAGATTCACTAGCATTATGAATGATCTGAATGCTCTTGGGAAAAGATACCCACAGAGAGAAGTGGCACTGAAAATTCTTAGAGGATTATCTAAGAAATGGGATATACATGCCGTGATGATTGAAAACACCAAGAATATTGATTCCATGCCATACCAACAAGTTTTCTCTGAACTGAAAGCTTATGAGTTTGTGATTGATAAGAAAACTAAGAAATCTGATAGCAAAGATGAATCTTCATCTAGCAAGAATATGACCTTCAAAGCCAAAGAGAAATCCTGTAAAGCTAAATAGTCTGATAACTCACTTGCCAAAAATCAGGATGAGCAAGAGGATAAAGAAATATTACAGAATAACAGTACAAAAAACAGCAACAAGGAGGTTTTAAAGACTTAATAGCAGATATGGAAAATACAAGAAATATTACAGGAATAACAGGTACAAAAACAAGAATAACTTCGGGATCTTGAGGACAGATCCACCGAAGAAAAAAGGAAGGACCATAAAGCTGAAGGTTCCTCATCCAGAAAGAAGGACTCCAAGACCAAGGAGGAAAGTGATCGGGTGATGATACCAACAGATGTTATAATAAGTGACAAAGCCAAAAAGAAGGGTCACTTCAAAGATGATTGTCCCGATAAGCACTGAAAAGTTCATCTCAAAGAAAGAAAGGAGGATGGATTCAAGAGAGAATCTTATGAAAAGATCAAGAACAATAAGAAGAGATCACGAGAATCAAGTGGAAAGACTCTAATATCACGAGATCACTTCTCAATTAATGGGAACTACTGATGAACTGGATGTTCTGAAAGTACAACTCTCAGAAAATGAGAAAGTGATAGAGACCCTGAATGGAAAATTAGAGAAATCCACTGAGGAGATTCAGCTTATTAGAACTGAGTTCAATGACCTCTTTGAGAATCATGAAACTCTAAAGAAAAGTGAGGATAGTGCGCAGAGAAAGTTAGCTCTATTGAATTCTGCATCTAAAGTAATAGATGAAATTCAGAGTTATCAAAGACCTGCAACTATAAAGGCTGGATTGAGATATAATCCAGGGGGAACCTCACAAGGTCTTCTGAATGTTGCTTCTTCTAGTAGCACTAAGACTGTCTTTATTAAACCGGTGGCATGTACTAATCTTTGAAGAACAATCCCGAGTTTTAGACAAGGGTAAAGGACCTATGGTTTCAGAAAAACTGAAGGTTCAGGTAAGAAAGCCCAAACCTCTGGAAAAGGCTAGAAAACCCCTAACACTCAAAAGAGGAAATTTTCAGGCCAAGATTTCAAAGCCTCAGGCTAAGAATACCGACCTGAAGAGATCTGCACTGAACCATCAGAGAAATTTTCAGAAGAGAAACACTCATCAGAGATATTCTCAACTGAAAAGACCAAGTCCTCGGATTACTGAAAGATCACAATTTCAGTACAGGCAACCTAAACCCCACTTGCCTAAGGGTAAAGGTTTCCTGAACCCAAGTCAGCAGAGACAGAGACCAGCTGCACCAAAGTCAAGACATTGGAACAAGAGGCCTGAACCCAAGAAGAACTCTAAGGCTCATGTTCATGCTAAGGCTGACACTCATACACGTAGTGGTAATCGCCAAGGCACCTAGGGTGGTGAATGTGTATGTAGATGTTTATGGGAGACAAATCAACCACTCTAAAGTAATTAGAGTTATCAGGCAGATTTAGGTTCCAAAAGGTACAGCTAACCTGGTAGGACCCTACACCAAATGGGTACCTAAAGACACGATCTGTTTTTCAAAGAAGGAAAAGAAAGCATTGAAATAATGAAGACAACATAGCCCCGGTGAGTGGAAATGAATTGACTCTCTTTGCATGGTATCTCGACAAAAGGATGTTCAAGACATATGACAGGATATAAACAATTACTCACTGACTATGTTGAGCAAAAAGGCCCTCAGATTACATTTGGAGACAATTCCAAAGGACAGACTGAAGGACATGGAACTCTTGAAGTTGATATCGTTCATATCCATGGTGTTTCATATGTGTCTGGTTTAAAGCATAACTTGCTTTCAATAAGTCAATTCTGTGACAAAGGATTCAGTGTTGAGTTCTCAAAGAACTTATGTTATGTGAAAGACAATACTTCACAACAAGTATTACTGACTGGTATTACTTCTCAAAGGAAATGTGTATCTTGCTGATTGGAAATTATCTCCTAAAGATACATGTTTGGTTGAAAAAAAAAGTTCTCTGAGATACCCGGTTGGTTTGGTTAAAAAATCACTTAAACTTCAAAACCCTGAATAAACTTGCTAGATTAGCACTTGTGAGGGGGTTACCCAATGAAGTGTTCAGTAAAGATCATGTATGTGATGCCGTCAGAAAGGAAAACAAATCAGAGCATCATTCAAAAGCAAAGTAGAAGTGTCTCATCGATTGCATTCTACAAATTGTTACATATGGATCTCATTGATCCAGTGACACCTGTGAGCACTAATGGCAGGAAATATAAACTTGTGGTAGTAGATGACTACTTTAGATACACATGGGTCATATTCTTACTCAGTAAGAAAGAGACTCAAACAAAACTGCCAGAATTACTGAAAAGACTCAGTACTGAAAATAATCTGAATGTGGTCAAAAATCAGATCAGATAAAGGCATTGAATTTATCAACCATATTATATCTGATTATTGTGCAACAAATGGAATGGCTCATGAAACATCAGCTGCAATGACCCCACAACAAAATGGTGTTGCTGAAAGAAGAAATAGAACTCTGAAAGAAGCTGCAAGAACAATGATTCTTTGGGTTTATATTCCTAAGAGATTTTAAATTTTGAAGCTATCAACACTGCATGCTACTCTCAGAACAGATCCATGCTGACAAAGAATCAAGGAAAAACACCTTATGAACTATGGAATGAAAGGAAGCCTCTTGTTTCTTTCTTTTGTGTGTTTGGTTGCAAGTGTTTCATACACAATAATGGTAAAGATCAGTTGAAAACTTTTGATAGCAAAGCTGAAGAAGGGATATTCTTAGGATATTCTGAAGTCAGTAAAGCCTTCAGAGTTTACAACTGTAGAACTCTTATTGTGGAAGAAACACCTCATGTTGTTTTTGATGAATCTACTTGTGTTCAGAAGAAACAGGAACATGACTCAGGAGAACTAATCAAGAGAATCACCAGACTTAGCTTGAAAAAGAGTGATAAAACATCCTTTGAGCCTGAAAAGAAGAAGACAATCACTTTCTATGAATGGAGTGAATCAGACTCAGACAAAGAAGCTCATGATGGAAATACTCAGGATGGTGGGACTCAGGATGAAAATTATCCACTGAAGGAAAGTCAACACACTGAAGCTGACCAATCTGAACTTACACCAGTTCAGACTCAGGTATGTAATGCCGATGAAGATGTGGTCACAGCTGAGGCAAACTCTGAATCTATCAACCAAGGGGGAACAAATGTCTCTGACAATGTTCTGAATGGAATTTCCCCTGAGGAAGATGATTCACTCTCTCCTTTTCTGTTGTTCCCTGAATTTGATGAATTACCTGAACCTAACATTTCTAATGTTGAGGACACTACTGAATGGGGAACATCCAGGAGAAGATGGTTGGATAGTCATCCTACAAGTTAGATTGTGGGTGATCTATCAGAAGGAGTTAAAATAAGAAGGTTCCATGGAGAAAGTGCTTTGTTCTGCTGCTTCCTATCTGAAAAAGAACCTACTGAGATTGAAGAAGCTCTTCAAGATTTATTCTGGATTACTGCTATGCAAGAAGAGATGAATCAGTTCACAAGAAATGAAGTTTGGGAGCTAGTGGACAGACCCAGGAGGCACAATGTGATTGGAACTAAGTGGGTGTTCAAGAACAAGAGAGATGAAAACAACAACACTGTAAGAAACAAGGCAAGGCTAGTTGCACAAGGTTATTCCCAAGAAGAAGGCTTGGACTATGTTGAAACCTTTGCACCTGTTGCAAGAGTAGAAGTCATCAGAATGTTTCTTGCATATGCTGCCCACATGAAATTCACAGTCTATCAAATGGATGTGAAAAATGCATTTCTGAATGGTGTGCTTAAGGAAGAAGTTTATGTGGAACAACCTCCAGGATTTTGTCAGAATGACCAAGTTTACAGGCTCAGGAAAGCCTTGTATGGTCTTAAACAAGCACCCAGAGCATGGTATGATACACTCTCTCAATTTCTTACTGACCATGGTTTTATCAAAGGAACTGTTGATAGAACTTTGTTCAGGATAGAAGATGGGAAGGATATCTTACTAGTTCAAATTTATGTGGATGACATCATATTTGGATCTCCAAATCATCAGATGTGTGAGAAGTTTTCTACCCTGATGAAAGGAAAGTTTGAGATGTCTATGATGGGGGAGATGAATTTCTTTCTTGGACTTCAGGTGAAACAAACTAAAGAAGGAATTTTCCTCAACCAGACAAAATACACCAGAGATCTAATTACTAAATATGGTGTACAAAATTGCATTGCAGTTAGAATTCCTATGAATACTAACTACAAATTGGATCCTGATCCTGAAGGCAAATCAGTTAATCACACTGATTATAGAGGGATCATTGGATCATTGCTATATCTCATAGCAAGTGGGCCTGATATTGCCTTTGCTGTTGGGATATGTGCAAGATACCAAGCTAATCCTAAGGCTAGTCATATGGAGGCTGCCAAAAAGATTCTGAAATATCTTAAGGGCACTGTGAATAGAGGATTATAGTATCCAGCTGATGATAACCTTGAATTAACTGGTTATTCAGATGCTGACTATGGTGGATATAGAATTGACAGGAAGTCAACTACAGGAACTTGTTAATTTCTTGGAAGTAAATTGATATCATGGTTTTCAAAGAAAGAGACTGTTGGTCCCGAAGCAAACGAGTCTTACACGTGTATGGGGGGGGAAATACACGTGTTCAGTGATTTTAAAACTTTTTCTTACTGAGGTCAACTTGGGTCGATAATCCTCAAGATTAGGTTACGAGAAGACAGATCGCTTCGAAATCAAAGTCTCATCGAGACAATGATCCCGAAATGCTTTTCGAGATACCTCGAGATAATCCCAACCGAGTCCCGAGTGTCGAGATCCCGAGTTGCTTGGATCGATAACTAACTTATTGAATCCTCGGAAGAGAGTTCGGTTTGATAACTATCCGTTCTAGTTACTCGATCGTCGAAAATGGTTGGCCCTTTAGATTATACTCGCTTTTAAGCTTTCTTTAAAACCTTCCCTTTATGAAATAGTGATTAGGTTGTGATTCACTTATGCAACCCGGTTCAAAGGATTGATTCCAACCGAATATCGATAAAAATATGCTTTCAAAACAAGTCAATGCAACAGTTTAAATATAAGGAAAGCAATAAAGAACACAACAATTATAGTGGTTCGGAGACTCAAGCTCCTACGTCCACTCTCCCCGACTCTTGAGAGAAATTCACTATCAACTTCGAGCTTTACGCCTACCTGAGTAGTTTACTTACTCAACTCGCCCCGAGTTTTTTCACTACTCCACGTAGTTTACTTACTCCAACCGACCTTGAGTTTTACGACTACCTCCGTATTTTACTTACTCAATCACACACAAGCTTTCGGACTACCCCTCGAGCTTATAACTTCTCCTCTAGAGTTTTTTCGAACACTCCAGCGTTTTACTAACTCTTTACAACTCTTTCTCACCAACAAACACACTCCAACTACCTTCTCAAGGGTTTTGGGGGTTTCTCGGTTGGTTTCCAACTAGATGAGATATCCTTTACAATGAAGCACAATGCAAAGGGTTAGGATATCTCGACTAAGCTTTGATAAATCTTATCAAGCTAGGCTTAGTATAGTGAGCTCTCTTCAATATAGAAGCACTTGGGAAATTCAAGGTTTTTTTCGAGTGCTTTCACTTTTTACAAGAATAAGTTTGAGCTCTTGAGTTGCGTGATAAATTTCCCGTAACCTTACAATGTAGAGGGTCACCAATATTTATAGGCATACACCAAGGTCACTTTTGAAAACTATCCGTTGGAGAGATAGCTTTGTGAGTTCCCTCTTGTGGTGTGTGAAACGGCTATATTTAGGGTTTGAAACTCCCTAACACGTTTTTTAATGCAATAGACTTTCATGTAGCCGGGTCTTCACTTTTTGCGATCTGGAACTTTTGTACATTTGACATCCTTTTTCAACGACACATCCTTTGTCGCTGTCGGTATGGTATGATGTCGTCTTCCTCTTTTTGACTTTTGTCTCCGATTAAAGGTAGACACCTTCAACGGCTCTTTTTTGGTTACAAACTCGAAGGTTTGATATAACCTTAACAACACTTCGACTTAGTTCCTTTTATGCGCATTTGAATGTCTTGGCAATATCTAACTTCTTAAGGAATCGCGATCTTCACCGATGTGCATCCTTCGATAGATATTATCGATGCCTCGGAACACTTTCGGGTTCATCTCGAGCATTCATTACATTCTTGAGTCTTGATAATTACCGTGCCTTCATACTCTTGATCTTCGGGCCTCGGTCTTACGTCTTACGTGTCTTGAGTCTTCTGAGTCTTTAGGGTCTTCTGAGTCTTCAGAGTCTTCACAGATATCTTGGGCCGATATCTTTGAGTCTTCATCTTTGAGTCTTGATTCTTGATTTCATACTGAGTCTTTAGTATCTCAGTTTCACACTGAGTCTTCAGATTCTCAGAACCTATCCTGATCTATATCTGCTGACTATACATTTTGCAGATAACATCCTGAATACTCTAAAACTGAATCCTGACTCAACTATTCAAGATCATTCTGATCATGTCATACTCAGGGGTTTTGGGATCTTAATCAAAATCATATATCTTTATTAAATTCATCTCCTAACAATTTCCCCCTTTTTGATGATGCCAAAACCTATCTTGTTTACAAACATATAACCTATACTCAGGTTTCAGTTTATCCTATTACAAGATTGGTTATCTCAACAATTTTCTGAATCAGATAATCTCTCAACAAATTCAGAGAGTTTCCCAACACTTAATAATTTCTTCAGTAATGAATCTTCTTAAATAGTTCATTACTAAATACTTAAACACTTTCTCCAAATTCAAACAATTTCCCCCATATCATCATACATTCAGGCATATCAAAATAAAAGACATGTAAATAAGATAATGAGATATTATCTTTTGAGCATAATGATAAATCTTCATTGATAATTGGTATCCCATTACATATTACAATGAGTTTATCAACAAAATCAAAAAGACAAAAATTTAAAGATTACAGAATCTTCTCGAAGTCTTGATCTTGATCTTGATCTTGATTTGGCTCTTGATCTTACTCTTCTTCATTTGCTTCATTCTCAACTTCATCGATTAGGCACCTCCAGATCGAACATTCAAGAATCTCTTCTTGACTTTCATTTCTTTCCTTGATGATGTCTGGACTATTTCCTGTTAGACCCAACTGACCAGCATACTGAGCAATCTCTTGAGTAATGGCCTTTTCATTCACCAAGCCATTACCAAGTCTTGGAGGAGAATAGGAATATGGACCAGGGGCTACTATCTGTACCTCTCCTTCATCTGCAAGGTTAATCCAGCCCTGTAGATACTTTGGATAGAAGGTAAAGAGATACTCAATGAATGCTTCATTCTGATCTGAGCCTTCCCCTCTCCATTCCCTGAGAACATCATAATTGAACCAGAAGGTTCTCTTGACTTCTTCCCACATATCGTTGAGTTTAATGGGCATCCATTTATCAACGTGGGGCCACTTTAGCGCTTTTGATGGTCCTTTCCTCTTGCTCGCAAACTTCCTGAATTCACTCCTTCGCTTCTGCTCTTCGTCTATCTTCTTTCTAATCACATACGCTCATGAGACCGAAGCAGCAGCTTTCTTAGCTTGTTCAATTTGGAGTGTCTTCAGAGCATTTCTAGTATTGAAGACTTTCATCTGAGGTTGAGACTCAGATTCTTCTTTCTCTTCATCATCCAGAATCAGCTTTCTCTGGATTGTCTTAGAAGCATTTGCACGCTTGCTTTCAGGTTGAACAACACCCGAGGCTTTCCTCTTCATAGGTATGAGTTGAGCTCAGAGTAGCGGTCAAGAATGAACCGTTCCCCCTTGCTCCTCCACTGGCCTTCTTCAGCTTCGCCTTTCTTCCATCTTGGGCTCTCTGGTTCAGTTGAAACATCAACTGAGGGTTCGAGCAGTAGATCACTCAGGAGCTCATCAAGAATATTCTGCTCCTGAACCTTAGCAGCATCTAAAGTTTGTGCAGTCAGGTCCTCAGTTTGAGTCTGAGTTGGCTCGTCAGTCTGAGCCTGCACATCTTCAGATCGACTCTGAGCTGGCTCTTCTGTCTGAGCCTGCACATCTGAGGTAGGTATCTCTGAGGTCTGAGCTCCTCTAAAAATTTCTTGAGAAATTTTATCTGAACTGAGCGATGTCTCGAGCACCTCAGAGAAGACCTGCTCCTCAGTCTGATCCTGTGTCCTCGAGATAACCTGAGCCAACACTTGCAATGGTGAACTCTGAGCAGCTTGGCGCTCCGGTTGAATCTCGTCAGAATCACTTTCATCTTCATCGGTGAGAACCACCAATCTTCTGCGTTTTGGAGCAAGATCCTTCTGTTTCAACATCTTTGCTCCCTGCTCCATCTTTGCCTCCAATAAAACCTTCCCCCTGGTTTGTTGGGTCTCTTTTTCAGCAGCCGCAGAAGGTGAATCTACCTTATTTTCTTTCTTCCCCTTGATGACCTGCTTTTTTGCAGCAATGGGTTTAAGGAGAATTTTGGACTTAGGGAATGTGGTCGAATTGGCGAAGATATCCTCCTCCTCTCTGCACATCTCCAAAATATACGCAATCTTGGTGGCATGGTGGATCTTGCCTTTGATTGAGATTGCCCCGTCAACCTTCTTCAAAACTTTGGTCTGCTCACTCACCATCTGAATCAGGAATTTCAGCCAGTTGAAGTCAGTGGTGGGTGAGGCCTCGATCGCCGCCATCAATTTGAGCTTCGGGGTACTGATCTGCTCAAAACTCCCCGCAAGACTCATGATTCACTTGCTCACAATATCCATCAAAACACGATATTGTGGCTTCAGGTGCCTTTTATGCAGTGTTTGGACGAATGCTCTAAATGTGAAACGATAATCGAAGAATGCATACAGTCCTCTTCATCTACCTTCACGTTATAGATGAATTCGATTACCTCTTTCGCAAACTCCTGGTCTGGTCGGTTTGCGATTAGTTGGCTGAGTTTAGCCAGTCGAATCATATGCAGATCCTCCTCTTCTGGCTTTGAGTTGGTTGTGCTTTCAAGTGAAACAACGAACTCGTACCACGACTTGTTGGTTTCGGCTAATCTCTCAAACAAGGTTGGGGCCATTTTAGAGATTGATTGGAGAAGTGAAGCTTTAGGGTTTAGGAATTTCTGAGCAAGGGGATTTTTATTTGCAGAGGATTTGGAACGAAGGGTTTAATAAAATTTTGGCTTGAAAGGCTTCTTAGAGTATATATAGCTTCGAGATCGTGGGGAATCGTGTTGGTTAGGTGAAAAACAACGGTTGAGATTAATCTCCGATTAATCGGGAATACGAACCGACGATCTCCGAAAAGTAAGCCGCCAAAACATCCTCATTGGTCATTAATGTAGCAGAGCATTAAATGACTGTTGACCTTCTTTGGAATTTAAAACGATCCCGCCCAAAAACATTCCTCAGGTGTTTCGTATTTATTGCAAATGATTACTGAGCTTCTCTTTAGCAATAAATGAGTCGCATGAGTCATTACTTCTTCAGACTAATTTCTCCTATCAGTCTTCTCGAGTCTCGACCTTGATAAAATGTCAAGATAATAATCGAAAAATCTTGAATTGGTTCAAGATGCTCTCGAAAGTCTTGACCTTCAAGAACTCGAGTTCCCTGAGACTCAGTTCAGTATTCCCATTTTATCCTAAGCTTTTCAGTAGAATCTGAGAAAAACTTCATGCTTCTGAAAACCTTCAATTTTTCAGATTTTACTCTATACACCTGGTTCTAACATCCCTAATTCAACTGAAAGTTCCTGAAATCTTGATTCAGCCAAAGGTTTAGTCAAGATATCGACTCTCTCTTTATCGGATGAATTTTCTCCATCCTTATGTCCTTCTTCTCGACATGATCTCGGTGAAGTGATGTCGATATCCACATGCTTGCATCCGGTGTGTAATAACGGGATTTTGTGAAATAACCATGGCACTATTATTGTCACAAAATATTGGTACTTCATTGGCTACAACTTTATAATCCCTTAATTGTTGTCCGAGCCAAAGAATCGAAAGCACGCCACTTCCTCGCAGCCCATGTATTCAACTTCAAGAAGATCGGGTTGCTATCGAGGTCCGCTTTCTTCAAAACCAAGATATCGACTTACTTCCTAGAAATTGACAAGTTCCTCAAGTGGACTTCCCCACAATTCTGCAACCTCCATAATCGACATCCCGAGTAACCACTTAACTCAAGGTTATCATCATCCGATACCATAATCCTCTATTCATCGTGCCTTTTAAGATACTTCAAGATCTTTTGGCGAAACTTCCATGTGACTAGCCTTAGGATTAGCTTGGTATCTTGCACATATCCCAACAAAGAAATGTTATATCCGCCTACTTGTCGTGATATAGAGCAATGATCCAATGATTCCTCTATAATCGGTATGACTCATCGATTTGCCTTGAATCGGGATCCATCTTGTAGTTAGTATTCATGGGAATCCTAACGTGTTTGCAATTTCATACACCATATTTAGCAATCGGATCTCGGTGTACTTTGCACGGTTGATGAATATTCCTTCCTTTGATTGTTTCACTTGAAGACCTAGAAAGAAATTCATCTCTCCCATCATTGACATCTCAAATTTGCCTTTCATCGGTGTTGAAAACTTTTCACACGAGATGATGGTTTGAGATCCAAATATGATGTCATCAACATATATCCGAACTAGTAAAAATATCTCCCCATCCTCTATCCCGAACGAGTTCTATCAACAATCCCTTTGACAAAACCATGGTCAAGAAGAAACCGAGAAAGAGTATCATACCATGCTCGGGTGCTTGCTTAAGACCATACAAGGCTTTTCCGAGCTCAGAAACTTGGTCATTCTGTTTGAAACCGGGAGGTTGTTCCACATAAACCTCTTCTTTAAGCACACCGCTCGAAAATGCACTTTTCACATCCATTTGATAGACTGTGAACTTCATGTGGGCAGATATGCAAGAAACAATCGATGGCTTCTAGTCTTTGCAACAAAAGCAAAGGTTTCATCATAATCCAAGCCTTCTTCTTGGGAATAACCTTGTCTAACTAGCCTTGCCTTGTTTCTTACAATGTTGTTGTTTTCATCTCTTTTATTCTCGAAAACCCACTTGGTTCCAATGACATTGTGCCTTTTGGTCTATCTACCAAATTCTCCCATACTTCATTCCTTGAGAATTGATTCAAATTCTTCTTGCAAAGAAGAATCCAATGAGAATCTTGTAGAGCTTCACCAATCTCGGTGAGGTTCTTTCTCCGATAGGAAGCGGCCAGAATAGTGCACTCTCACCATGGAACCTTCTTGTTTTAACACCTTCGTTAGATCACCCACAATCTGACTTGTAGGATGACAATCTAACCATTTCCTTCTTGATGTTCCCCTTCAATAGTGTCCTCAACATTTGAAATGTTAGGTTCATTAAATCAATAAACTCGAGGAACAACGTATCAGAGAAAGGGAATCATCTTCCTCGTGGAAATTCTATTCGTTAACATTGTCGAGACATTTGTTCCCCTTTGGTTGATAGATTCATAATTTGCCTCACCGTGACCACATCTTCATTGGCATCACATACCCGAAGTCCGAATCGGTGTCTGCTCGATTGGTCACCTTTTGAGTGTTGGTTTTCCCGAGTCTCACCATCCCGATTTCCATCCTAAACTTCTTTATTCGAGTCCGAGTCACTCCAATCATAGATAGTGACCGACTTCTTCTTTTCGTGTTCATGGATGATTTATCTTTCTGTTTCAGGCTTAATCTGGTGATCCTCTTAGTCAGTTCATCTGCATCATGTTCCTGTTTCTTCTGAACACAAGTAGATTCATCAAAAACAACATGAGGTGTTTCCTCCACAATAAGAGTCCTACAGTTGTAAACTCTGAAAGCTTTACTGACTTCAGAATATCCTAAGAATATTCCTTCATCAGCTTTACTATCAAATGTTTTTAACTGATCTTTACCATTATTGTGTATGAAACACTTGCAACCAAACACACGAAAGAAAGAAACAAGAGGCTTCCTTTCATTCCAAAGCTCATAAGGTGTTTTGCCTTGACTCTTGGTCAGCATGGATCTGTTCTGAGAGTAGCATGCAGTGTTGACAGCTTCAGCCCAAAATCTTTTAGGGATATCAGCTTCAGCTATCATTGTCCTCGCAGCTTCTTTCAGAGTTCTGTTTCTTCTTTCAGCAACACCATTTTGTTGAGGGGTCCTTGCAGCTAATGTTTCATGTGAAATTTCATTCTCTGCACAATAATCAGATATAATATGATTTATAAACTCAGTTCCTTTGTCAGATCTGATTTTGACCACACTCAGATTTTTCTCAATACTGAGCCTTTTTAGTAACTCTGCGACTTTATCTCGAAGTCTCTTTCTTCTTGAAAAGAATATGACCCAAGTATATCTTGAGTAGTCATCGACTACTACTAGTGTGTATTTCCTGCCATTAGTGCTCACAGGTGTTATAGGACCAAAAAGATCCATATGCAATAACTGAAGTATTCTTTCAGTAGAAACTTCAACTTTGCTTTTAAATGATGCTTTAACTTGTTTTCCTTTCTGGCACGCATCACAAATGTGTTCCTTACTGAACACTTCATTAGGCAACCCTCTCACAAGAGCTAATCTTGCAAGCTTGTTCAGGGTTTTGAAGTTTAGGTGATTCATTCTTTTATGCCACAACCAACTCGTATATGTGGAACTTTTAGCAACTAAACATGTATCTTTAGGAGTTGAACTCCAATCAGCAAGATACACATTCCCTTTTCTTGTACCCGGTCCAAGTAATACTTTACGTGATGTATCATCTTTCACAAAACATAAGTTCTTGGAGAACTCAACATTGAAACCCTTATCACGAAATTGGCTAATTGACAAAGAAGATATGCTTCAATCCAGATACATATGAAACACCATGGATATGAATCGAGTCGATTTCCAAAGTTCCATATCCTTCATCATCCCCTTGAGTTATCTCCAAAAGTGATCTGTGGGCCTCTTTGTTCAACATAGTCAATGAGCATCTTCTTGAATCTGTCGTATATGTCTTGAGCATCCACCGTCAAGATACCATACATCGAGAGCTTTTTTCTCTCGCTCATCGCCCATGTGGTCTTTCATCGACTTAGTGCCCTTGTTTTCCTCCTCAAAAACAGATCAATTCTTAGGTACCCAATTTGTGTAGGGTCCTACGAGGTTAGCTGTACCTTTCAGAATCCAAATCTGCCTGACAACTCTAATCACTTTAGAGTGGCTAATTTGTCTTCCATAGACATCAACATATACATCCACTACTCTAGGTGCCTTAGCGGTTTTACGATATGTGTGCTAGCTTTAGCATGAACATGGGCTTTTGAATTCTTCTTTGGTTCAGCCCTTACTCGTAGATGCTTAGGCTTTTTGTCAGTACCGGTCTAAATCTTTGTTGACTTGGGTTCGGATAACCTTTACCCTTAGGGCAAGTGAGGTTCAAGTTATGCATCTTTGAAATCTGGTCTTCGATTATCTTGAGGACTTGGTCTCTTCATTGAGAATGTCTCTGCTTTGAGTGTTTCTCATCCGAGGATTCCTCCGATGGTTCAATGTGGAGCCTTTCGAGTTTGCATTCTTAGCCCGAGGCTTTTAAGTACTTGCTCGAAACTTTCCAATCGATCCGCGAGTTTTTTCTAGCCTTCACCCGGGTTTGGGCTTTCTAACCCGATCATTCGGTTTTCTTGAGACCATAGGTCCTTTTTCCCCTCTACAACCTTGGGCATTACTCCGGCTTGAAGTGTGGGTGCCATTTGGTTTTTACAAAGATAGTCTTCTTGCTACTTGATGCAAAGATTCGATGACCTTGTGAGGTTCCCCACCCGAATAAATCCTAATCCAGGTTTTATAGTGGCGGATCTCTGGTAACTCAATTTCATCTATTACATTAGATGCTTTATTCAATAGAGTTAACTTCTTCATGTACACTATCCTCACAGATTCTGAGAGTTTTATGCTTCTCGAGAGGTCATTGAACTTCGATTACGATTAGTTGAATCTCTTGATTGGATTTCTCTAGCTTTTCGCTTAGGGACATTATCGAACTTCTCTTTCTCTCGAGAGTTGTACTTTCGTAACATCCAGATTCATCAAGAGCTCCATTAATTGAGAAGTTATTTCAAGATTGCTAGAGTCTTTCCATTTTAGATTTTTCGACTTTTCGGTTCCTTATTCTCGCTCTTGAGTTTTATTTAGCGATCCTTGCAAAACAAAGATAGTCCTTCATCGATTCTCAAAAGAATCCATCGGTCAAAATGACTATTTTCAGGGGAACATGAAAACTCTTGTGCTAGTGTAGGAGCAACAACAGAGAAAGAAGAGTTTACCTCCTCAATGGCCATCAGACATATGTCATCACTTTCACTGTCTGAAAATATCTCATCTGAAGAGCTAGATCCCTCCTCAGAGTGTTCTTCTTCTGCAACCATGGCCTTTTTGCTTGAGAACTTCTGGTCTCTTTTAGCTTGTATTTCTCTTCTCTCCTTAGCACTCAACCGACAATCATACCGGAAGTGACCTTTCTTCCGCAATTATAAAGATCTGTTGGTATCATCATCCCGATCATTTTCTTCTTTGGACTTGGAGTCCTTCTTTCCGATGAAGATCCTTCAAATTTTCCTTCCTTCTTCTTCTCAGTTGATCTGTCCTCAAGTTTCTTCTGGTACCTGTGGTTCCTGTAATAGCTTTTGTATTTTCCAAATCTACTATTAAGTCTGTCAAACCTCCTTGCCATCAGTGCTATCATTTCCTCAAGCTCATCCTGATTTTTGGCATGGGGGTTCTCAGACTCGCTAGTTTTACAGGTTTTATCTTTGGCTTTTAAAGCCACATTTTTACTTGATGAAGAATCATCTTTGTTGTCAGCCTTTTTGGATTTCTTATCAATTACAAATTCATAGGCCTTCAGCTCAGAGAAGACTTGTTGGTAAGGCATTGAACTAATGTTCTTGGTGTTTTCAATCACCACTGCATGAATATCCCATTTCTTAGAAAGACCTCTAAGAATTTTCAATGCTACTTCTCTTTGTGGATATTTCTTTCCAAGTGCATTTAGATCATTCATGATGCTAGTGAATCTGACTTCCAATTTGCCTATTGATTCACCATCATCCATTTCAAAACTATCAAACTTTCCAATTGCCATTGAAAGTTTGTTTTCTTTTATATGATATGTGCCTTGCCACATAACAGCTAGTGTATCCCAAATCTCTTTAGCAGTATTACAGTGAGAGATCATTCCCATCACACCATCATCAATTGTCTTTGATAGTGTGTCTTGAAAGAATGTAGTCTAGATTGACTAACTTTCTCTCCTCGAGAGTCAGTTGGTCATCGACTTAGGAAATTTCGCTTTCTAGGATCAATTCTCTCATCTTCGTTCCTTTGGGATTCACCACAAGAATTGGAATGGTCCTTGAGAGACCACTCTCCACATACACATGTTTGAATACGAGATGAGCCTCGCATTCTCGATCTCCATAGATCATAGTTCTCCACTGAGAACATGGGAAGTTTTTTAGAAGACATTTTTCTGATCTTTTGAAAAGTAAAAATTTCAGCAAATAAGATCAATTCAGATAGACCACAAGTATTTTTGAAAATAAAACTTTGGTCAACAAAGCGGGTGGTCAAGTTGAACCACTGCTCTGATACCACTTGTTGGTCCCGGTGCAAACGAGTCTTACACGGTATGGGGGAATACTGGTGTTCAATGATTTTAAAACTTTTTTTCTTCGAGGTCACTTGGGTCGATAATCCTCGAAGATTAGTTTCGAGAAGCACATATCGCCTGAGTCAAAGTCTCATCGAGACGGTGATCCCGAACCGCTTTGAGATACCTCGATAATCCCAACCGAGTCCTGAGTGTCGAGATCCCGAGTTGCTTGGATCGAGATAACTAACTTACTGAATCCTCGGAAGAGTTCGGTTTGATAACTATTTGTTCTAGCTACTCGATGCGTGAATGGTTGGCCCTTTAGATTATACTCGTTTTAAGCTTTGCTGAAAACCTTCCCTTTATGAAATAGTGATTCGGCTGTGATTCACTTATGCAACTTCAGTGGATTGATTCCAACTGAATATCGAGAAAAAGTATGCTTTCAAAACAAGTCAATGCAAATGATTAAAATGTACGAGATAAGGAAAGCAATAAAGAACACAAAGAATTATAGTGGTTCGGAGACTCAAGCTCCTACGCCCCACTCTCCTGACTCTTGAGAGAAATTCACTATCAACTTCGAGCTTTACGACTACCTCGTAGTTTACTTACTCAACTCGGCCCTGAGTTTTCTGACTACTCCACGTAGTTTACTTACTCAACCCCACCTTGAGTTTTCTGACTACCTCCGTAGTTTACTTACTCAATCACACACAAGCTTTCGGACTACCCTCAGAAGCTTACTAACTTCTCCTCTAGAGTTTTACGACTACTCCGCCAGTAGTTTACTAACTCTTTACAACTCTTTCTCACCAACAAACACACTCCAACTACCTTCTCAAGGGTTTTGGGGGTTTCTCGGTTGGTTTCTAACTAGGATGAGATATCCTTTACAATGAAGCACAATGCAAAGGGTTAGGATATCTCGACTAAGCTTTGATAAATCTTATCAAGCTTTAGGCTTAGTATAGTGAGCTCTCTTCAATATAGAAGCACTTGGGAAATTCAAGGTTTTTCGAAAGTGCTTTCACTTTTTACAAGAATAAGTTTGAGCTCTTGAGTTTAGTATAAATTTCCCGTAACCTTACAATGTAGAGGGTCACCAGTATTTATAGGCATACACAAAGGTCACTTTTGAAAACTATCCGTTGGAGAGATAGCTTCGTGAGTTCCCTCTTGTGGTGTGTGAAACGGCTATATTTAGGGTTTGAAACTCCCTAACACGTTTTTAGGCAATAGCCTTTCATGTAGCCAGCTTCACTTTTTGCGATCGAACTTTTGTACATCCGACATCCTTTTAACACCACCTTGCTTTTCGGTGTCGATGGTACGATGTTGTCTTCCTCTTTTGACTTTTTGTCTCCGATTAAAGGTAGATACCTTCAACGGCTCTTTTTGGTTACAAACTCGAGTTTGATATAACCTTAACAACACTTCGACTTAGTTCCTTTTGTGCGCATTTGAATGTCTTGGCAATATCTAACTTCTTAAGGAATCGCGATCTTCTCAAGATTGCATCCTTCGATAGATATTATCGATTGCCTCGAACACTTTCGGGTTCATCTTGAGCATTTATTACATTATTGAGTCTTCGAGAATTATCGCGGCTCTTCATTACTCTTGATCTTGATTCTTGATCTTACATCTCTTTCTTCTTGAGTCTTCGTGGTCTTACGAGTCTTGACGTCTTCGAGTCTTCACAGATATCTTTGGGATATATCTTTAGTCTTCATCTTGAGTCTTGATTCTTGATTTCATCTTGAGTCTTGATATCTCGATTTTCTGAAGTCTTGATTCTCGTAACCTATCCCCGATCTATATCTGCTGACTATACATTTTGCAGATAACATCCTGAATACTCTAAAACTGAATCCTGACTCAACTATTCAAGATCATTTTGATCATGTCATACTCAGGGGTATTGGGATCTTAATCAAAATCATATATCTTTATTAAATTCATCTCCCAACACGACCTCGAGCAACCAAGACTACCTTTGTTTAATACATGGTCTGCAGGAAGTTTGTTGCATGTATTCTTTGGCTCGCATAAACAATTGAGGGATTATAAGATTATAGACAATGAAGTACCTATATTTTGTGACATTAATAGTGCAATTGCTATTACACAAAATCCGGTATTGCACACCAGATGCAAGGATGTTGATATCAGACATCACTTCATCAGAGATCATGTTGAGAAGAAGGATATAAGGATGGAGAAAATTCATACTGATAAATAAAGGGTTGATATCTTGACCAAACCTTTAGCTGAATCAAGATTTCATGAACTATCAGTAGAATTAGGAATGTTGGATCCAGGTGAATGAATTTCACTAAAGGGAGAAGTCCTTCAGGGGCATGTAGTTATTCAGGGGTAACTCAGGACAAAATTCTCTCAAGATCGAAACTGAGGCTCAGGACAAATTTTGTCAGGATCAATATTCAGTAAGGTTTATGTATTCAAATAATCCTGAAGTTATATTGATACATGCATAAAATTCAGTAACATTTATTACACAAGGGATTACTTAGTAATCATTTGAAATAAATGACAAAAGACCTGAACTTTTAAAGCGGGAATGTCTTTGACAGAAAAAAACGAACAGTCGCCTTGATTTCCGAGAAACGTCCATTTGTCAACCTATAAACTGTTACTTGCCTATTGTCCAGAAAAATAGCCAAAAATAGCCATTTTTCCTCGAGATTTTCTTTAAATCTCAGATTAAATCTCAACCCTTCATTATATTTTCGAGATTTAATCACAACCATTGATCTTTATTTTACAGATCATATATAAGCCAACTGTTAGCCCTCAATCGTTTATTTCTCACTTTTAAACAATCAAAATTCCCAAATCCTTAAACCTTCAAATCTTCAAATCTTCAAAACCCTTCATACACTACCCAGAATCTGTTGCTTCTATCGAAATGGAGTTTCCTAACTACTCGATGATCAAAGTACTCACAGAAACAGAGAAGCCGTACTTTGAACATGTAGTGGCCATGATCGACAACAAAGCTAACTAGGTAGAAGAAGATGCTTTAACAATGTTGCGGATGGCTGGATTGACACGACTGGTGAGCAATATGCCAGAATCCAAACTCGCCCAAGAAGTGTTACAATTTGTGGTTAACCTTCGAGAAGGAGGACGAGGAGGACTGGTTTTGCAGCTAAGTTTTGGAACTTATGCGAAATCGAAAGCAGAGGTGGTTTGTTCTAAACAGGTAATACTGTCCTTAGACGATATCAACTCTGAGTTTGAATTAAGTGATAAAGGAGAAGATCCAACGTTGTATATGTTTGGTAGAGAACAAGAAATTTTGGACCGGTTTGCAGAAACCAAGGTGGAATTGAAAGGTGCATTGCACAAACGGTGTTTAAAGCCCAAATACCGAGTTTTAATAGAAATTATTGCAAAATGCTTGATGAGCACATCTGGAAGTCTGGAGCAGGTGAGCAGGAACAAGTTAAGGCTCATGGCTGCGATAGAGGACTCACCCTCTATGGACTTCAACTGGTCAAAATTCTTGGTGGATTGCATCCTTCACCAAAACCAGAAACTGAAGTATGCAAAAGGTGCATTCACTAAAAATGGGAAGGTCTTGTTCGGGATGAAGATCATCGTTTTGATCGAAACCTTGCCCAGGGAGAATATGTTTCTGATGACAGGAGTTGAATTTTCTAGGACTCGGATCATGTTCCGAAAGCCTAAATCTCAAAAAAGAAAGGTTGCTCCATCAGGAAGCCAAAGCTCTATGATTCAGGAGGAATCTGAAGATCAGGATGATTCCAGGTCTGATCAGGATGATGTTGTGATTGCTAATATTGTCCAGAATCCTGTCAGGACAACATCAGTAAAACATCCTGAGGCTTCAGGACAGGAGGAAAGAACAAAGCAATCCCATGATCTTCTGAAGATCAAGAGGGAAACTAGAGATACACTGAAGAAGAAGACATTGGCTCCTCAGAAGAGAAAAAGACTTCAAACAATTGCAGAAAAAGAGGCCAGTGAAACCGAAGAAACTCAATCTGAGACTCAGCAAGAAAAAGAATCTCCACTTCAGGTGCTTGCTTAAGTTGTAAAAGATGTTCAGGAGCAGGACACTAAAGAACATGTATTCTCAGAGGTACTCAAAACTTCCCTGAGCACTGATAAAATATCTCAGGAGATTTTCAAGGGACCTCGGAGCGGATCAACCTCGTGGATCTCGGCCGAAGTTTGATATACTCGAAAAGAACCATTTCTTGATCCTTCAGCACTTCAACTCGTCCAATCCGAACCTGATATTCCAGAGAGCCCTAAATTGAGGAAAGGCGAAGCAAAAGAAACAGAATGGCGAAGGGGGGGAATCTTCATCTTAGGACCGATACCGAAATAATGCTTATCCCGACCTTCGTGATATTTTCTTCGAACTTCGAAACAACGGTTTACATCCCGAATCGACACACTCCCGAGATGTTTGAACATTGCCTCTTTCAGAGGAGAAGATTTGTGGAGTGCTGAGACTGCTGCCCTGACAGAATTCTCAGGTTTCAGGAAAACCAAGCTGAGGATGAAAGTGGTTGATTTCGATGAACTGGTGAAATAGAAATTAGCTGAAAGGAGGACTGCTGAAACAAATGCATCCAGTTCTCATAATCAAGAAGATTGGGATCAGGGAGGTGAAGGAGAAAAACAATCTAAACAAGAAAAAGAACTTCAGAAAGATGCTGAGAAAGAGAAAGACACTGAGAGTCACATGGAGAAGGAAATCGATGTTTGATGCATCGATATCGACAACCTCGATCGAAAGTTAGCACTCTTCAGGTACCTTTTGGCACTACTATACATTATGCCGAAGATACTGAAGTACCTAACTTTAAATATGTTGTTTATGATATTCAGACTGAGGCTCGTTTGGAGCACCCAGCTCAGTTGGAGACAGTTGTACTACCTCCAGTGATTGATTTCACCCCAATCCTGGATGAACTGAAGAAGGTGGTACCAACGGTGGAGAAGGTGACTCAAATGGAAGAAACCTTGTCAAGTCAATCTCAAAAGCTGGACAATCTGAGTTCATCATCTGACATGCTGCAAATTCAAACAACACTCTCAGATAAGATGATAGAACTGGATGTGAAGATTGATGAAATAAAGACAGAACTCAATGCCAATATGGAGCAAAGATATCATGCCAGAACTGCATATCTTGAGGACAAGCTGGTTGAGAAGAATGAGCAATTAATCAAGACCGCTGTTGAGGAAATGAGCACTCTGCTCATGTCCAAAATGACAGAGATGATGCATGAAGCCTTCTCAAAACTAGTTTGCTCCACTTTCAGATGAATTTTCCATGGCCAAAAACTACATGATGAGGCTGGAAGATGAGCATGATCAATTGGCTGGGGAGGTGCGGAGCTTAGGCAAAGAGCAATATCATATGGATACTGCATTATCTCAACTTCTCCCAAGGTATGATGCTAAAAAGGGGGAAAGACCAAGTTCGAAAGGACAATTGGATAAGTTGTTGGCACAAACCTTGGAGAAGAAAGCCAGAGAAGAAGCTGATGCAAAGAAGATCTTGGATGCTCTGAGTGAGATTGAATCCACAGAGAAATTGAAGTTCAAAGAAGTTGAAGAACCTAGCTTCACCCAGACATCAGAACAGATTGTTCAGGAAATCACACAAGAAAAGATGCTTGACAGGAAAAAGATTGAAACGAGCAAGGCAGGGGAAGAACAAGCTAGACCTGAGAAGAGAAAAGCAGTTGCTTTTGTTGAACAAGAAAGGAAAAAGAGACAAAAGTTTCAAAACCTGTGCAAAGGAAGCTTGTGGTGGATTTTGATGATTCTGAAGAAGAAACTGAAGAAGCTGAACATAATACACAACCAGAGACCTTCAATACAAAGAAGACTCTGAAAGCCCTACAGATTGAAAAAGAGAAAAGAACTGCTGCTTCTGTTTCAAGTGCTCCACTGATCAGGAAGAAAAAAGAAGAAGAGCAGAAGAGAAGGGGTGTATTTAGAAAGTTCATTAGCAAGAGGAGAGGTACTGAGAAAACTCATAAATGGCCGCACATTGATAAGTGGATGCCTTTACAAATCAATGATGCATGGGAGGAAATTAAGAGAACCTTCTGGTTCTATTATGAGATTCTGAGAGAATGGAGGGGGAGCAGCTCAGACAAGAATGAGGCATTCATTGAATATTTACTGACATTCTATCCTGAGTATCTGCAGAAATGGACCAACCTGGCAGATGAAGGCAACACTCAGATTGTGGCCCCAGGACCATACATGTACCCGACTCCAAGATTTGAAAATGGCTATGTGAATGAAGCAGACATCTCTCAGGAAATTGCTCAGTATGCTCTTCAACTAGGCCTGACAAGAAATAATCCAGAAATCATCAAGAAAAGAGATGAATTTAAGAAGAGATACTGTGGGATGTTCAGTTTGGATGTACCAGAAGATGAGATTGAAGAAGACTGAAGACTATGTATGTCTGTTTTTCATTGTACAATGTAGCTCTTAACTTTCATCAATGAAAAATTTTATCTTTTGTGTTCAAGAAAATATCTCATTATCTTTTTACATGTTCTTACTTATTTGATATGCCATTTTGAATGTAATAGTCAACTGAACACAACCTTTATAGTGGTTCGGACAAACCAGTCCTACGTCCACTCTTCCCTATCACAAGGGGCACCAACTTAACCAACTGGACTTAGTTTTATGTGTTAGTCCAACACAAGACAATCGACAGATATTTTAAGGAGTTCTCACTCAACCGATCCCGAAATCGAGAACTAGAAACCCTAGTCCGAATCTTGCTAAACAACTTAACCTAACTTGGGTTTGGATAAGATTGTTTTGGTTCCAACTATGAAATCTTTTCTAGTGTTTAAGGTAGCCTATCAGCTAGATGAAAAGATTTCTATGCTAAGAACTTATGGGATGAACACTTAATATAATAATCTTCTTGATCGTGTTCTTCGTCCTAAAATCGATAATTGCTTGAGCTTCTTGATTGTTCAAATGTTTCCGTGTCTTCACTCAAGTGTGATCCCATATTTATAGACCTTGAAATCAAAGAGCCGTTGGAGAGCAATTTGAATTTCAGGCTATATTAGGTAGGTTTGCGAGATTGATGTGACGTGCTTCAAGAACGGCATGGCCGAAAAAGTGAACTTGTATTTTATAGCCGTTAGAGAGCAAAGATAAAATCCCTTAATTGTCGGGCTCCGATCATACGTGTCTTGTTCTTATTGGTTAACAGACGCACTTTTCAGTGTTGTTCTTCCAACTAAGGTTGACATTCTTCTTGTTCAGATCATAGACGTATGATTAGGTGAAACATCAGTTTTCACCGTGGTGACTGATCGATCGAATCGATCGATCTACTGATGGAGTCTTCCGGTGCGGTTGACTTTAGCTTCAACCAGCGGACTTTACCGATGTAGGTCTTCCGGTCCGATCTTCCGGAAGTCATCCGATCTTCAAGTATTCTCGAAGTTTGAGCTTTATGACTTCACCGAGATATCCGACTAGATCGGATCGATCCGATCTTCTCGTTCTTCTCTAGCATTACGGCTGTCCGGATATCACCGTTCTTTGGATCTTCAGATTCGACTTATACATATTGAGGTTCCCCAATATGTGACCTATCTATTACATCGGTTGTTCTATACAGTAATTATCAACTGGTATTATATAAACGGTAATATAAACATCAGTCAGCTAACAGGTCTGACTGGTCCTATTACATGTGTTTCTGGAACTTTTATCAAAACTATAAATTTCCCAACATGTAACAAGATGGTTTTGGCATCATAAAAAAGGGGAAAATTGTTGGGAGATGAATTTAATAAAGATTTTGATTAGATCCCAAAACCCCTGAGTATGACATGTATCAGGACATCTTGATAGAATAGAATCAGGATCAGGATTCAATAGATATTAGGAATCAGGATTATCTGCACTATGTATAGTCAGCAGATATAGATCAGGGAATTTTAGTATCCTGAAGACTCGGAATACTCTGAAGAATCAGAAGTATCCTGAAGACTCTGAAGAATCCTGAAGATTGAAAAATCCTGAAGACTGTTTTGTACTGATAAAAAAGGACCCTGAACTACTATCTTAATGAAATATTGTTATGTTCATTCCTAGTACAAACAAACAGAATGTTAGACATTTGTGGACATTAAGGAACATATCAGATCAGAAAGATCAACTTAAAAAGAGCCGTTTGTTTATCTCTGCTAAAAAGAAGACTTCAACCAATGAGGAGGCAACAACAGCCATACTTTACTGACACTGAAAGCGACATCTCACTGAGAAATGTCAGGTCTGATATCTTCCAGTTTACAGAAATTGGTGATTGGCTACATGGCTGCATATTTCCTAAAACATGCAAGGGTGTGTTCAAACCACAAAATAGTCGTTCATCAATAATCAAAAAAGGAAACTCTTGATGCTATCTCTTCCAACGGATAGTTTTTCAAAGAGTGACCTTGGAGAAGTTGCCTATAAATACCACTGACCTTCACCATTGAGAGGTTACGGGAAATCAAAGCAACTCCAGAGCTCAATCGTATTCTTGCAAATTGAAGCACTCGAAAAACCTAGAATTTCCCAAGTGTTTCACATTGAAGAGAGCTTATTACACTAAGCCTAGATTTGATAGATATATCCAAAGCTTAGTAGAGATATCCTAGCCTTTGCATTTGTTCTTATTGTAAAGGATATCTCACCCTAGTTGGAAACCAACCCAAACACAAACCCTTTGATAAGGTAGTTTGAGTGTGTGTGTATTGTTGGTGAGTTAGACTTGTAAAGAGTGAGTAAGTTGCAGTTGAGTTCAGCCAGAAAACTCTAAAGGAGAAGTTAGTAAGCTACTTGTGGTAGTCTGAAAACTTGTGTGTGTATTGAGTTAGTAAGCTGCAGTGAGTCAACCAGAAAACTCAAGGTAGAAAAGTTAGTAAGCTGCAGTGAGTCAGCCTGAAAGCTTTAGGAGAAGTGTGTTAAGGAATTTCTCTGAAGATCAGAGAGAGTGGACGTAGGAGCTTGAGTCTCTGAACCACTATAATTGCTGTGTTGTTTGCTTTCTGTACTGCATTCTATCTGTTGCATATTTTCACTGAAAGCATACTGATTTTACTAAGATTCAGTTAGGATCAATCCACTGAATGTGCATTAACTGATTCACAGCCTTAACCACTACTTTATTAAAGGAAGAAGATTTTCAGCAAATTAAAACGAGTATAAACTTAGGGCCAACCATTCCGCACTCTTGATTAGCTAGAACAGATAGTTACCAAACTGAACTAACTCTACTGAATATTCAGTAAGATAATTATCTAATCCAAGCTTATCAGGATCTCTGATAAAACTCAGGATCAGTTGGGCTAATCTGAAGTTTCTGAAAGCTGCTTAGGATCATTGTCTCAGTAGACTTTGAGTCAGGGCGATTTGTGCTTCTCAGGGTAAAATTATCAGGACATCCTGACCCATCTGATCTCAGTGAAGAAAAGTTTTTTAAAAATCACTTAACACGTGTATTCCCCCCCATACACGTGAGAGACTCGTTTGCACCGGGACCAATACGCACACCAATCTCCATTGCATCATCGATATCCCATTCTCGATGATCCTCGATTGGGGCTATTTGAGAATCATGCTTAGGTCATCTGAGTTCTCACTCACTCAATGACAACAATGACTCAAGGTAACACAGATAAGAACAAATGCAAACAATCAAACATAATATTCTAATAAGTGCAACACCATATATTTAATATTAAATAAACAATATTATTAGATCAATACTGAATATTATCTGAGCATTATGTCCTTACAATGGATTGTCTCTAAGACACTAACACTAACAACATATGCCTTAATCATGAGTGTCCAAAAGCTCCGACAATACTTTTTCGACCATCAAGTGAAAGTTCTGACCACCATGCCATTGAGATAGATCTTACATCGACCAGACACAGCAGAATGAATGTTGAAATGGTCCATCGAACTAGGCCAATTTTGAATTACATTCTCACCATGGACGACAATCAAAGCTCAGGTCCTCGCCGATTTCTTGACCGAGCTCACTTTTCCCTAGAAGACCCAGGAGACAATCGATGTCCCCTGGGAATTGTACATCGATGGCTCTTCGACGAGCACTAGATCTGGGGCTGGAGTGGTCCTAATCAGTCCCGAACAACAATCCTTCACCACGGCCATCAGTTTCAATTTCCATGCCTCCAATAATGAAGCAGAGTCGAAGCCTTGATTAATGGTTTAGAGATGGCAATGGCCATTGGTGTACATAAATTGAAAGTCTACAGTGATTCCCAACTGGTCGCATGTCAGATGTCAGGAGAATACGAAGCGAGAGGCGAACAAATGATTAAATACCAGAAAATAGCCAAAGATCTCATGGAAAAATTCGAGCTAGTGTACATCGAAGCTAATCCCTCGTACAGACAACACTCAAGCAGATGCACTAGCTCGACTGGCCACATTGAAAAGAGCAGCAGACATGGACAACATCGCCTTCACCAAGCTCAACTCACCCTCAGGAGGTCGCGCCACAATCGACATCAAGGAGATAGCTTGGATAAATCAAGTAAGACCGTCAAACACTTATCTGGAGATTTTCCAAGTCGCAACCCCGGAAACAATTGGATGTCTGAGATCAAAGCATACATTGAAAATGGGACGTTGCCAAAAGATAAAGTCTTGGCTCGTCGACTACAACTAAGGGCAGCGAGGTACACCATAGTCGACAATCACCTCTACAAGCAAAGTTTCTCGCTACCTCTACTAAAATGTATCACATCGGAAGAAGGTCGGATCATTTTGAAAGAAATCCACAAAGGAGATTGCATAAATCACACCGCAGGACAATCACTCATCTACAAAACGATCAGACAAGGTTATTTTTTGCTAAGTCTGAGAAAAGATGTGATAGCATATGCGAGAGAATGTCGTCAATGTCAACTTTTTGCCCTGACCATCAAGCGAGCTCCAGAATAACTCACCCTATCTATAGCCCGTGGCCATTCTCAAAGTGGGGGATCGACCTAATTGGTCCTTTCCCAAAGGCTCCGGGCAGTTCGAAATTTGCGGTAGTTGCGGGGACTATTTTACCAAGTGGGCGGAAGCAGAATCGTTGGCGACCATCACCCAAGAAAAAATCATCCGCTTCATTTGGAAGAACATCATTTGTCGATTTGGCCTCCCACAGGCGATCATCACAGATAATGGGAAGCAGTTCGACGGATATGAGATAGACGCCTTTTTTGCAAAATGGAAAATTGTGAAGTTGTTTTCTACCCCTTCCATCCCCAATCAAATGGACAAGTCGAAGACGTGAACAAGATAATCAAGCACACTTTGAAGACCCAACTCGTTGACTCAAAGGGGTTATGGGCTTTCAAACTTCCTAACATCCTATGGTCATATCGAACTACATTTCAAAACTCGAAGGGCGAAACACCTTTCGCTTTAACTTTCGGAGTAGAAGCTGTCATACCTGCTGAGGTCGCGATCCGAAGTCACCGGACCTCGCAAACAATCACGGAGGACAATGATCGAGCTATATCTCTCAGACTCGACCTCCTCGAAGAAAGAAGGATAGATGCCAATTTGAAGAATGCAAGCTACAAGCAAAAGTCGGAAAAATATCACAACTCGAAGATCAAAATTCGGAGATTCAAAGTGGGTGACCTTGTCCTACAAAAAATTCTTGGTGTCCAGAAAGGAGTGTTCGGCCCGACCTGGGAAGGTCCCCTGAGAATCTCGAAGTGTCTACCCAATGGGGCTTACGAGCTCGAAGACATTAAGGGCATTCCTGCTCAATACCCATGGAACGCCGTCTACCTCAAGAATTTTTATCAGTAGTTTCAAATTTTTGGTCATATGTTTTGTTTTAAGTTGTCAAATTTAAAAACAATCAACTTTATGTTTCATCTGTGTATATGTTGCAATTTTTTACATTTAAGAACTTGGGGTCCGGTCCCCGACCTCCCACGAGTTCGATCATAGAATAGGTTCCCAAATGAAAAAATTGAAATCAAGGGAACTTAGGATATACGTAGGAAGATCAATTCTAAAGACTAAGGAAAGGGGGGATATAGAGACAACCCCCCCCCCCCGGAGCAAAAATCTACTTAAGTCTTCAGAAACCATCATCTAAGTCGACTAAGTCAAATATTTCAAAGGCAAGTAGGTCGCATACCATCATAAAGTCGACTAAGCCAAATATTTCAAAGGCAAGTAGGTCGCATACCATCATAAAGTCAACTAAGCCAAATATTTCAAAGGCAAGTAGGTCGCATACCATCATAAAGCCGACCAAGCCAAGTATTTCAAAGGCAAGTAATGTTGGGGTTATACTGGAAAGTATGCTTTTTACTTTGTATAACCAAACTGAATTTCTTATTTATTTACTGAAAAATAAATCAGTTATCACTGTTGAATTAAATATGATTAAATATTATATATATTTACTGCATACCTGTTCAATAAATAGTACGTGTTACATTGTAGTTAATTTGGTGATACCAGATCACGGAAAGATCAAATTAACAGTTCCTCGTAACTAAGTATAAATTCACAACCTAGATGTAAATGAACAATCTATCATGAAAGGTTGAAGTATGAGGCTCATATTGACTTGTCTTGACCAAGAGATTACACTACTGCATTATGATGCGCTGAATAGGACCTAGAGGAGGATAAATTCTCCAGTACTGAATATAGAAGAATTAGACCTCAGTGGTTCGTTATTTTTTAATCTCCCTTCCTTAAATAGGGTCGTGTGAAATTAATAACTATTGCTTTGACTTATGATGGGAAGAGAATCAATGCGATTTGATACCATATATCTTGGGCAATATTATTAGTTACACGACGATTGCTAAGATTCAATACTGAGAATCGTGTGCAAGCACGTCTTGCTTGATTTGTCCCCTTAGTGGGCTCAGAATCTTTATCATACCAAATCTTGCAAGTGGAAATTTATTTCCGGTATGGAAAATAATATTGAACTGTCTTTACTCCAAGGATAAAGATATTAATTAATATAAAACTTTTACAGTGGCTTAATTAATTAGTGGACTAAATAATCTTAAACACGAAAAATAATAACCGGGAGCCATATTATTGTAGCATCGTAATATGGATTAAAATGGATAGTTCAATATTAATTTTATAGTTGAGTAAATTAATATTAATGAGCTTGAATAATATTTTGACTTAATATTAAAGTTTCATAGCCCATTGGAGGTCCAATTAAGGAAAAGGAGAAGAAAATATTATTGCCCTATTTTTCCACATTATTTTTTCGAAAATAATTAAAGAAGGAGAGAGAAAATATTTTCTTGATTTTCTTGGAAAGATTTTATGGAATAAGTATTCTTGAGATACAAGTTTATCCCATAAATTCAAGATAAGTCAAAGATCTATTTCCTTCCCTATTAATTTGTATTTTTCGAAAATATGCAAGGCAAAAAGGAGGAGAAGATTTTTATTGGGAGATATTTTGGGAAATAGAATATATTGGATATATTCAAGATTGTATCTTGAAGAAGAAGCAAGGAAATTTCCCAATGACCCAATTGACCTAAATTTTCGTCCCCCCTTGTGCTATAAATAGGAGATGATTTTTTCATCCCCAATGTAATTCCATGTGTTGGAAAAATTAGAAATCCACAAAGGTGGTGGCATATATTTTTGGTTTTCTCCTTTATTAAAATCGTTCATGAGAATCCTTCCACCGGATTACGTTCGTGGACGTGGAACATATTTGAGAAGTCACTTTGGGTTGATCTATCGTCCCAACGGTTGTCTCTACAAGAGGTATGTAATCTCGTAACTCCTAGATTCCACATGCTTAGGATTTACGTGGATTACATGTACGCATGTTGTTGTTGCTTATTTAATTATTATGTTAAATTAATTTAGGATTGATTTATGTTAGTAATTAATAGAATAATTTAAATATGTATTTAAATACACCTCGAATTGATCCGGGCACCCGTATTTCCCAACAGTAGGAAGCCTCATGTATGCAATGTTGTGCACGAGACCGGATATCTGCTTTGTCGTAGGCATGGTAGCAAGATATTAAAGTAACCCTGGGAAAGAGCATTGGACTGCAGTTAAAAGCATTTTGAAGTATCTGAAGAGGACACAGGACAAAATGTTGGTTTATCAGTCATACAGTCTAATCCCTATCGGTTACACGGACTCAGATTTCCAATCAGACATAGACTCCAGGAAGTCTACCTCAGGTAGTGTGTTTTGCATGGGAGGAGGAGCCATGACATGGAGAAGCGTTAAGCAGAAATGCATCGCCGATTCTACCATGGAAGCCGAATACGTAGCTTCTTGTGAAGCAGTGAAGGAAGCGGTTTGGCTCAAGAACTTCTTAGTGGACTTGGACGTTGTTCCGGAGCAGTTGCAAATTCAAGGGAATCGAGAGCCCACAAAGCCAGCAAACACATAGAAAGAAAATACCATCTTATACGAGAAATCGTTAAGAGAGGAGACATAGAGGTGGCAAAGATTGCGTCGGAAGACAACCTAGTAGATCCATTCACAAAGGGTCTGCCTCATAATACATTCGAGAGACATGTGGAAGGAATGGGTGTCAAGAGCATTGCCAATCTACTTTGAGTATAAGTGGGAGAAATATTATTAGGTTCGTGTAGGTGACATTAGATGTCACGTAGAACACGAGACGTGCTGTAATATACTTAAAAGCAGACTTTGAGTATAAGTGGGAGATTGTTGGGGTTATACTGGAAAGTATGCTTTTTACTTTGTATAACCAAACTGAATTTCTTATTTATTTACTGAAATAAATCATTTATCACTGTTGCATTAAATATGATTGAATGTTATATATATTTACTGCATACATGTTCAATAAATAGTACGTGTTACATTGTAGTTAATTTGGTGATACCAGATAACGGAAGATCAAATTAACAGTTCCTCGTAACTAAGTACAAATTTACAACCTAGATGGAAATGAACAATCCATCGTGAAAGGTTGAAGTGTATGGCTCAGATTGGCTTGCCTTGACCAAGAGATTACACTAGTGCATTATGATGCGCTGAATATGACCTATTGGAGGATAAATTCTTCAGTACTGAATATAGAAGAATTAGACCACAGTGGTTCGTTATTTCTTAATCTCCATTCCTTAAATAGGATCGTATGAAATTAATAAATGTTGCTTTGACTTATGATGGGAAGAGAATCAACGTGATTCGATACCTTATATCTTGGGCAATATTATTAGTTACACGACGATTGCTAAGATTTAATACGGAGAATCGTGTGCAAGCACCTCTTGCTTGATTTGTCCCCTTGGTGGGCTCTGAAGCTTTATCATACCAAATCTTGCAAGTGGAAATTTATTTCCGGTATGGATAATAATGTTGAGCTATCTTTAATCCAAGGATAAATATATTAATTAATATAAAACTTTTTCAGTGGCTTAATTAATTAGTGGACTAAATAATCTTAAACACGGGAAATAATAACCGGGAGTCATATTATTGTAGCATCGTAATATGGATTAAGATGGATAGTTCAATATTAATTTTATAGTGGAGTAAATTAATATTAATGGACTTGAATAATATTTTGGCTTAATATTAAAGTTTCATAGCCCATTGGAGGTTCAATCTTAATTCTCCTAAAGACCCCTCAAATAGCCCAATGTATGTCTAATTAATGAAAATGAGAAGAAAATACTATTGCCTATTTTTCCACATTATTTTCGAAAATAATTAAAGAAGGAGAGAGAAAAGATTTTCTTGATTTTCTTGGAAAGATTTTATGGAATATATATTCTTGAGATATAAGTTTATCTCATAAATTCAAGATAAGTCAAAGATCTATTTCCTTCCCTATTAATAGGTATTTTTTGAAAATATGCAAGGCAAAAAGGAGGAGAATATTTTTTTGGGAGATATTTTGGGAAATAGAATATATTGGATATATTCAAGATTGTATCTTGAAGAAGAAGCAAGGAAATTTCCCGATGCCCTAATTGACCTAAATTTTCGTCCCCCCTTGTGCTATAAATAGGGGATGAATTTTTCATCCCCAACGTAATTCCATGTGTTGAAAAAATTAGAAATCCACAAAGGTGGTGGCATATATTTTTGGTTTTCTCCTTTATTAAAATCGTTCGTGAGAATCCTTCCACTAGATTACGTTTGTGGACGTGGAACATATTTGAGAAGGCACTTTGGGTTGATCTATCGTCCCAACGGTTGTCTCTACAAGAGGTATGTAATCTCGTAACTCCTAGATTCTGCATGCTTATGATTTACGTGGATTACGTGTACGCATGTTGTTGTTGCTTATTTAATTATTATGTTGAATTACTTTAGGATTGATTCATGTTAGTAATTAATTGAATAATTTAAATATGTATTTAAATACACCTCGAATTGATCCGGGCACCCCGTATTTCCCAACAATAGGAATCCTCATGTATGCAATGTTGTGCACGAGACCGGATATCTGCTTTGCTGTAGGCATGGTAGCAAGATATTAAAGTAACCTTGGAAAAGAGCATTGGACTGCAGTTAAAAGAATTCTGAAGTATCTGAAGAGGACACGGGAAAAAATGTTGGTTTATCAGTCAGACAGTCTAATCCCTATCGGTTACACGGACTCAGATTTCCAATCAGACATAGACTCTAGGAAGTCTACCTCAGGTATTGTGTTTTGCATAGGAGGAGGAGCCATGACATGGAGAAGCGTTAAGCATAAATGCATCGCCGATTCTACCATGGAAGCCGAATACGTAGCTTCTTGTGAAGCAGCGAAGGAAGAGGTTTGACTCAAGAACTTCTTAGTGGACTTGGACGTTGTTCCGGATTTGCCCAGCACAATCACAGTTTATTGTGATAATGCCGGAGCAGTTGCAAATTCAAGGGAACCGAGAGCCCACAAAGCCAACGCAAACACATAGAAAGAAAATACCATCTTATACGAGAAATCGTTAAGAGAGAAGACATAGAGGTGGCAAAGATTGTGCCGGAAGACAACCTAGCAGATCCATTCACAAAGGGTCTGCCTCAGAATACATTCGAGAGACATGTGGAAGGAATGGGTGTCAAGAGCATTGCCAATCTGCTTTGAGTATAAGTGGGAGAAATATTATTAAGTTCGTGTAGGTGACATTAGATGTCAAAATGTCACGTAGAACACGAGACGTGTTGTAGTATACTTAAAAGCAGACTTTGAGTATAAGTGGGAGATTGTTGGGGTTATACTGGAAAGTATGTTTTTTACTCTGTATAACCAAACTGAATTTCTTATTTATTTACTGAAATAAATCATTTATCATTGTTGCATTAAATATGATTGAATGTCATATATATTTACTGCATACATGTTCAATAAATAGTATGTGTTACATTGTAGTTAATTAGATGATACCAGATCACGGAAGATCAAATTAACAGTTCCTCGTAACTAAGTACAAATTCACAACCTAGATGGAAATGAACAATCCATCGTGAAAGGTTGAAGTGTAAGGCTCAGATTGGCTTGTCTTGACCAAGAGATTACACTAGTGCATTATGATGCGCTGAATAGGACCTACAGGATGATAAATTCTTCAGTACTGAATATAGAATAATTAGACCTCAGTGGTTCGTTATTTCTTAATCTCCGTTCCTTAAATAGGATCGTGTGAAATTAATAACTATTGCTTTGACTTATGATGGGAAGAGAATCAATGTGATTCGATACCTTATATCTTGGGCAATATTATTAGTTACACGATGATAGCTAAGATTTAATACGGAGAATCGTGTGCAAGCACGTCTTTCTTGATTTGTCCCCGTATTTAAAGTTGGTCGCATACCATCATAAAGTCGACCAAGCCAAGTATTTCAAAGGCAAATAGGTCGCATACCCCCATCAAATTGACTAAGCTAAACATTTTCAAGGCAAAGAAGTCGCATAACATTTTCAAGTTGTTTAGACTAAATGTCATTCTTATAATCAGGTTTATCAACAGGAATGCCAAAGGATTTCACGAAACTCATGCACCAAGGACACATCTGAATCCATAAAATCCATCAGATTATCGAGCTGGAAATTAAGAAAGGAGCAAAGTACAACAAGTTAAAGCAAGCAAATGGAAGACAAGGTTCAGCAGAAAGTAGAACAGATTTTTCAATAGGAACGCCCCGCGGGCAACAGTACAAGATAAACCCCGAAGGGCAGGAAACCTACTACAACCCCGAATGGCAACAAAAACATAAAATCCCGAAGGCAATTTCCAACATTTTTTTCGGAAAAGGAAGGATCAAGCTTGTGGAGCATCCGAGGTCCCCTCATCAGGGTTGATCGAAGCATGCTTTTCGACCTCGGGAATCTCGACACGGGCTTGATTGCCCCCAACATCAACATGCTCATCACGAGCAACATCTTCCTTCCCTTCACCACTGTCTCCTTCTTCACCGCCTTCGCCATCTTCCTCCCCATCATCAACTTCCTCGGCCACTTCACTCTCCTTATCGCCATCAACGTCCTCGACCCCCATGTTCTGAAGCATTTCTTTTGGATCAAACAACTTGGCTTTGGCTTCTGGAGGGAGGAAACAGAGGTCGACCCCATAATGTTTCAGATCACCTATGGGGAGATTGGCATCGGATTTCGAAGGATTGGCTCGTATGTAAGTCATCAGTATTTCTCTCGCCTTGGCACGGGCCCCCTCGAGGTCAAGCTCGGGACGATGGATGGCCCGAATAACATTCGTAAATGCGTGAATGTAAGCCATATTGGAAGCATCATTCCTGTGCAGTTTCACATCAGTAGGATGGAGGTCAACTTCGACTTTATAACGGCGAACCTCATCTCCAAGATCAATGGTCTTCTGAAGGAGGTCGGCCCCATACTCGTTGCTAGCATCGAGATCTCTCTGAATCAACTTAGCTTTCTTCTCCTAATGGACCCGAGACTGGCTCAATTCTTGTTGTTTGCCCTTGGCAATATTCTTAGCCCTGATAGCAGCCTTCCGATCCTTAGTAACCCTATCCAGATTCTCCCGCATGTCGCTACACTTCGCTTCAACCATGATCACTTGCAACCTTGCTGACTCATACTTCTCCCGACTTTGCTCTAGGAAAGCCAAAGTATGGCACATGTGAACAATCCCCGAGGTGAGATTCTCGTGAAATTGCTGAGTACGAACTTCCTCATTGAGGGGCAAGGTCCACGACCTCGATAAATCTTCAGAAGCTTTGACAAGATATGGCGATTGGACATCATTGGAAGCCGGAAGTCGCGACCTAAGATAAGAGCGGGTGCTTTCCCCTTTGAAGACGCCATCATCAAGCTTGTACCTGCGAACAAAACAAGATCAAACTTAAATAACCGTCGTTGATGTTTTTAGTGGGAAGAAAGAAATCAATCAAGAAATCTACCTTTGGCGGAAATCGGGGCTCCACCCCAAGAGAGTCTTATCACCATCATCGTGGTCCCGGCAACTCATGATCTCAAGGACCGTATCCGGAATGCCAGACCACTCGGGGACACAAGTTTCCCGCTAGGCGAGTTCCGCAACTCGTCCGAGGCTACGAACCACTTTTTGGAACCACCTTGTTCGGGAGCTGACATCTCTGCTGCAGTTCGTTTGGAGGACCAGGGATGGGGGGGAGCTTTGGCTTTCATTTTCAAGGAAGCCACTGCCTTCCCCTTCTCGGTATCCTGCCCTGTTCCTTTCTTTTTCTCCGCCTTCTTCCGGGAAAGCTCCATGGCTTGGGCCATCTTCTCAGCCATCTCCTTCGCAGTCATGTTCTCCATCTCTTCGACAGTCTTTTGGGAAGTGAATCGGATGCTCTCGATGAAGGCAACTGAGTTAAAGAAATAAATCAACAAGAGGAGAATGAAAACTTCAGATCGAAAAGAAGAAATAAGGTGACCTACATACCGGGTAGTTCAGATACTAGAGATTCGCGAGGCGGCACGCTCCTAAACCAGCCTGTTCCCAACACTTCTCTTGCTGGATCACAGAGAGAGATCGCTCTTCGAGGTCAATCAGGCAAACTTGAACCAAGCGGGTAAGAAATGAGAGCGAGACCTTGGAAAGCTTGGTGGCAGGAGGACCTGAGAAGATAAAAACGAGTTAAATCAGTACTCAAAAAGCTAAGTAAAAACAAACATCTTACATTTAAATTCAGCATAGTCCCGTGATATCGATCGAAAACCAAGAAGATTTGGCTCTCTCCAAACTGGGCTCTACCATGCCCCCCCCCCAACAAACCAAAACTTTTCCCTCCAGTCTTGGACCTTATTCGGATGATCCTCAATAACTTTCATTCGAGGTTGCGACTTTACATAGTAGTACCCCAGACCACCTTCCTTCTTCGACCCTTCCCACCTCGCCAGCGAGATCACAAAATTCAGCTCCTTAGCCATCGGGAAGGCTCGAGGCTGGACGCGACCAAAAAGAGTTAGCAGCCCCATTATGATACTCCACCCATTCGGATGTATCTGTGTTGGGGCCAGTCCCCAGAAGTTCAGAAGATCGCTAATTACCGGATGAAGTGGAAAGCGGACCTTGGCAGCCATGGTATCATAGTTAATCTCGACAAAACCTTCTGGAGGCTGATCGGCATAATCAACTTTATGCTCGGAACCCAAAAATGGACGTCGTTCGGGCACTTGAAATTTATCTCGCCAGATGAACAAATATGCCTCAGATACACAGCTCTCAACGAGCCGAGCAGCGTAAATACTGGCCTTTCTCACCCGGGTGGGTTTTTAGGGTGATCTCGGGCGGGTGTTGGGCGAGGTACTCATGGAGTCGTAGAGATCGACCGACCTCGTCCACTACATCATCCTCGCTAGGAACATCATTAATCTTCTCACCGGACAGAAAGTCGAAGTCCGAGGAGTCGACAGATCTGGTGCGCACAGGAGACCTTTCACCTTCCACTGCCCATTCATCTTCTTGTCCCCCCTCTGGGATTGTCTTGGCCAAAGGAGGAGGTAAGTCACCAACACGATATAGACGACGACGCCGCCGTCGAGAGGTCACCGAGTTCCTAACCTGAATCGAAACCGATTTTGTCATTTCCGACGAAACCTCAACAATATCATCCTCCAGATCCACAATTTCCTTACCGGGACGCCGCCGACAGAGCAGAACTCTTCGCCACGCTATTTCCCTTGGAGGCCATTTCGAACGACTTTACGCAAAAATGCAACAAGAGAAGGAAATGATCTTTACCTGAAGAAATACTCTAGGATCGTGAGAGGATTGGATGCGGGAACGCTTGCTGAAATTCAAAAATCACTCTGTGAGTGCAATTGAAAAAATTCGAAAGAGAAAGAGGGGTAAATGAGAAGAGAGAGGGGTATTTATAGGCTCACTTGAAGGCGCGTGGCTGCGACCCCTTCGTGTCAAGCGCGTGAGGCTCACCGCCATCATTGCCTACCCCCGTAGGCATGATAGTCGAGGCGAGCAGCTGTCAATCACACCAAGTTACGAAGCGTCCATCACGCGCGTCCATGAAGTCTCTGCACCTCATGCATCATACCAAAGATCAACTCACAGGGTAGCTCGCCTTCCTCTGAGCCCGAAGAAAGACGACCTAGGGGCTATTGTTGTGTGCATATCGCACGAGCTGGGCCCCAATCCGCACATTGCCCATACAGGACATGTATGCAACCGGGCAAAACCTCAAGCGAGTTCGAAGGGCGAGGTGGATTATTTGCAAATAAGTTCACAGCGAGCTCCATGGCCTCGCATCCATCCGAGGTCAATGCATTAACTACGACAAGACACATGTCAAAGAGTTGGTGCAGGCGCTTATTCCTGAAATGGGATTAAGTCAGAAAGAATTTGGCGAAGGACTGTACCAGACGGCTTGTCAGTGTACGGAAATGACTAATTCCCTGCAAACCCGGGAATTACCTTGGTCGAGTTGCAAATCAGGGTTACGAGGTGCTTCCTACATTGAACGACCTCCCGCGACCTCCAGGGCAAATCACATCAGTCTTGTAGCATTTAATGTTTCGTAGAGTAACTTTTGGCTTATTGTACTTGTAACCCGGGAGAGTGAACTCCACTCTCCCAAATAGTATAAATAGGGCTCATTTATCACCCAAATGACTAGAGAATTCATACCTTATCAAACCTCTTGCAAATTTACTTCTTGCACAAAGGATTAACATTTATTCTCAACTCAATCATGAATAATTAATACCACTCACATCTCATAATTACTCGTTTGTGTCATCAAAATCATAAGCCACATTCCAATCCCTAATCTCGATATTTTGGTGCACAACAGTTATAAACAAAAATTATCACATTTATATTTCTATATTAAAATTAATTTGTCAAATAATAATCCATTTAATCCAAATTATTGGTATATTAAAGCTAATTTGTCACATAATGAATGTTTCAAACCTAACCTAATTAAATAAGACGGATTGATGTATCTTCCGAAAAGAAAATTAAATAATAAAATAAATAAGAAAAGGAAAAGGTTGAACCTGATTAAGTTGAAAAAAATAAGCATCAAAAGTTTGATTTAATTGTGGAAAAAAATGACACTTATGTGACAACGTTATTAGTTACTCCTTGTTTATGAATTCGTGATATTGCAACATATATGTGAATAATTATTCTTCCTTTTTTTTTTTTTCCTTTTTTCTTTTTTATAAATTAAGTCGCACGGTGCAATGAATGCACCTAGAGACGTACTATCTGTATTTTAAAATTTAAATTATCGATTGTTGCATCAATGAATTGTCGAGAAGTGGAAATATACGTATGCATGAATTATCAATTGTTGCGTCAATGCATTATCCACGAGACGCCTGCTGCTTAATTGCCTCTTTGTTTTACTTTGCAAAAATAGCATCTCGTGACTTAGCAGCTTGAATACATACCGTTGGACTCAGCATGCATATCACACCCCAAAATGTGGACAAGATTTATCAATAAATCACTGTCAAACCCTATTAGCTTAACCACATTAATTTGAAACGACAGAAATATAGTACAAAGTAAAAGATCATCATAATAAATACTATAAACAATTTTTATTTTATTCACCACAAAAAATATTACTCAATTAAGATAAATTTTTTCAACATAACTGTGAAATTTTCTAACAAAAATAATTACTATATATCATTAAATAGTGAAGATATTGACTACAACTCATTTATATATTTTTAAAAATTATTTGCCTATGAAATTCATTTACCTTGTTACCCATTTTACTGAAAATAATTATGGATCTGCTAAGGGATATCGATAGAAAAAGTACCTATGAATGAAAATTTCGAAAACAAACAAATTACATGCATGCAAGTTGCCTAAAAATGTATCTGATTTAATTCCTTAGATAAATATAAATGCCTACAAAATTACGATTATTGCCTACAAATATTCTTTAGTTAATTAGTAATTTTCTTGTAGTGAAAAATAAATTGTATTAAAAGAGATGGATTTGCCAACGCTGATTAACAAGAGAAAATCCCTACACAAATCTTCACCCGATTTATCAAAAAAAGACAAGAGCAGTGGTGGGCTTGAGAAGTAGCGGAATGCAAACTGAGGCACATCTGACTTAACCTTGATGACCTTTTCTGTTTCACCAAGAATTGAGACCAACTGAATTCCCAGGTTTTGGAGTCTCAAAGGCTTTCCCTAAGAACAATTAATACAATATTCATTTGAAGGAGAAACTCTTTTTTGCCCTATATTTATAGTTCAAACTCTTTTTTATTTTATCATAGATAATTTATTTATTTTGTCATTTTAATGCGCAATTTAATGGGATGGATAAACATTAGTGTAGTAAGGATGAATATTTCATAAAAGGGCAAAAAAGAGATTTTTATTAAGAGAGCAAAAAAGAGTTTGAACTATCAATATAGGCATTTTTGCCAATTTTCGTTTCATTTAATTCTCCATCTTGAATGCCGATGAATCTCTTAGAAAGCCCGAAAAAAAAAAGAGTCATAGAAAAAATTCCACAATTGGCGTAAGAGAATTGTCGAGAAATCACGTGTCATCAAAGTGGACTCAGAAACCGTATTTTGTCAACGAGCGTCATTTGCATATTTAATAAGGAGCGGGAAAATCTCACTGGTCATTTATTTTAAGAGTGAAACTTTTGATATTGTGGACAATGTTACACCTTACAAGAGAATAACTCAATGTCATTAATAATCAAAGCTACTTTACAGTGTTCTTGAGACTCCTATTTAAATAGATAAATTAGAGTTTTAGACGTGTAAGCCCTAAAAGACTGACCCACTAATAATTTATTAAAACATGAGCAAAGCCCTAAAACTATAAAATATAAATAATAAATAATTAAAATACAATATTTTCTCTATCATTCTTTCCCTCTTTAAAAATGTTTGTCCTCAAATCTGCATGAATCTTATATCCAGTTGTATAGTAGAGTAGACTATGCGCTCATTTCTAGGGAAAGCATAATCACTTAACGCCTTACTATACCTAACTTCAAAAACATCTGCAGTAAGTACATGGCCCAACGTCTTGATAAGATAAGCAAGTGGGGTTTCAGAGAAGTGGTAAAATAATTATCATTAGTGATGAAAAAATAATAATTATCAACTTCAAGACAACAATCAAATTCTTCATTGCCTTGAAAAATATGCCCAGGCCCATTTTCATTTTCACAATCAAAGCTATGAGGCCCAAATTGTGCCATTAAATTATTATGCCCAATTCGGCCAACAAAACCACAAAGACTTAAGGGTCCAGTCTAAAAATCAGCCCATACTCATCAATAGAATCATGTAGCCCAAAGTGTTGATTTAGGGCATCAGTTCCGTATCCAACGTTATCGTCAACGCCAGCCGTGAAGAACTCCATCGGTGGGGAACTAAAACTTTTGATCTGGCGCAGATTAGCGTGCAACTTTCTCGTTGTGAGGAGCGGCGACACCCGATGCTATATATGCTTCATCGGGGGAGAGACAGACGTTAGTGGTGGATGCACCGGGCAGGATGACATTGCTCATATCCGTCTCCTGTGTCGCGACGTACTCTCGCCGGACGGAGCGGCATCAATTGTTGGCGGCGATACGACGTTGGTTTGGTAGGAGGTGTGCTGGTGGTGCGGCAGTTGGTGGGGTGCAGTGGTGGAGCCGTTGTTGGTGGCGCGAGTGGTGGTTCCTGTGGAGCCATCATAGAAAGGCGGTCATGCAACGAACAATGGCCAAAAATACAATGAGCGCAAAAAGTGTCAGGAAAATCTGCAAAAGCTACGAATGGGATGATGTTACCTTCGCATGAATTTTCTAGATCGAGGTAGAAGAGATGATCTCATATACTATTCAGAACCGACAATAATATACAGAGCAAATGGGAATATAAATAATTCATAACTGACTAGGCTAAATAAATATGCCCAAAGTTGAAATCGACTGATGCACTTGTATCAAAAATACATAGACTTCTTAAATAACATTAGGAAGCCCCTTCACCTTTTCTCACAAATCGATGTGGGACAGATTAAGACTTCTTAAATAGGATTGTGAAGCCCTCTCACTTTCGATACAAACTGATGTGGGACAGTAAGAGTTTCAGTTTCAGAGGTAAAAGTGCAGTTTTGTATGTCTGCAAGAGTTCTAATGGGGTTCTGAAAGATGTGAAGCGGAAACTTTGTACTTTCTGCAAGGTTCAACACTATCTAACTCTGTCGTTGTTGCATCATTTGGAAGTTCAAGAGACGATTTGGCTAAGTTATGATACATGAGACTTGGTCATATGGGTGAATGGGGGATATAAATTTTGTTTAAATGGAATTTTCTTGGTGTCCACAAGGTTACTGGTCTTAGATTTTGTGAGCACTGTGTTTTCGGAAATCTTCATCGCAGTAAGTTTCCCAAGGAAATTCATAGAACAAAAGGCACATTTGATTATATCAATTCTGATTGTTGGGGTTCTTCTCGTGTTGAATCTCTAGGATGCCATGGATACTTATGATTGATGACTACTCAAGAATGACTTGGGTCTTTGGTAAATACAGAGTCAAGAATGAGTTGGGTGATTATGATAAAGTATAAAAGTGAAACTTTCGAGAATTTCAAGCAATGGAAGGAGTTGGTGGAAAATCAAACAGTGAAGAAAAGCAAAAGGTTGAGAACTGATAATGGTCTAGAATTATGTTCTTCTGATTTTGATGAGTTCTGCAAGAATGAAGGGATTGCAAGACATCATACAATACAACAGAATGGTGCAAAAAGCATGAATCAGACATTTATGGAGAGAGCTCGATCTATGCTATCTAGTGTTGGAGTAGAACGAAGATTTTGGACAGAAGCGGTCAACACAACATGTTACCCAATAAATCATGGATCTCACACAGGTATCAACTTCAAAAACCCTATGAGGTGTGTTGGGATTATACTGAAAAGTATGCTTTTTACTTTGTATAATCGAAACTGAATTTTCAGACTTATTTACTTAAATAAATTATTTATCACTGTTGGGATATTTTAGTTTTGATGAATTATGCCAAAACATTATCAACTTGTGTTATTGAAGCTAATTTACAGATAACAAGTTGAAGGGAACGAGAGAACAAATTGAGGGGGACCTCACGAAAATCGATTTAAGATGATCGAGATCGGTAAGTCGTTAGATGAGAACCCGATCGAGATCGGATGAGTAAGATGAGTTCGGAGTTAATCGATGAGCCGAGCAAAATCGGAGAGAAGAAAAAACTAAGCCACCGATCGATGATGATGACCAGATGACCTGATCGATGACCGGAAGAATGCATTTAAGTTGATCTCGTGATCGGAAGAGCGCATAAGCCGATCAAAAAGAAAAACCGGAAGATCGTAAGAGAAGGTTGCGATCGGAAGAGGAGCGGATGAGATCGACGAGATCGACGTGATCGAGACCGACATATGAAGATGAGCGGATGATCAAGATCGACGCGGATTGGGATCGGATGTGCTAAACCGATATGCTAACCTAATATGCTAACCTCGATGTACTAACTGATCACGGATATAACGATATCTTGACTGATGCTATATCGATCCGATCATGTGAGCCGATCGATTAAGCGAAAAAATCGACATCGAGAACTAGAAATCGATAACAGATCGTAAAAGAAGTTATCCAAGAGAAGTCATCTGAAGTCATATTCACTGAGAATCAGAATGCTATCGATGATCGGGCTAGCTGAAAAAGCTAGTGACTGAGGGTCGATTGTCCAAGATAGAAGAACTCAACTCGGTCGGCTGAGTGTCGCGATGCCCGATCGCACAAGGTCCGCTAAGAGAAGTCACCAAGGCTCGATAGACTGAGGGGTCGATAGAATCAAGATCTTGAGACTCGTAAGAATCGAGGAATATAGCCGTTAGAATCACCGACGCGTGGACCAATGAGAGGAAGACAACCAAACCGAAAAGTCGCAGAAGTTAAGAATAGTATGGATTTGAATGTGACTCCATCCAACGGTAACATTCAAATCCACACTATAAATACAAGATCTTCCATCAAATTAAGGGTGGAGAATATGCAAAAGATGCTACAGAGCCAATAACCTTATATTCAAGCATTCCCACCTTAGAACACTGAGCAAGAAATACACGCATATATTCAAAGAGTGTTCTAGAACCCAATCTAAGCAACTCACGATGTATCCTAAAGCTTAGAGAGATTTTCTCAACCTTAGCATTGAGGCTAAACAAATGTAAGGGAAAATCTCAACCTAGTTGGAAACCAAACAAACCTTACCCAAATCAGTTTGATAGGATAAGTTTGTAGGTGAGTGTGAACTCGGTAAACATCTATAGGCGATCCCGTGAGGGTGATAAGTCTCGTTTGAGTGTGAACTCGGTAAACATCTGTTGGGTGTTGGACTAACACGTTAAACTAAGTCCAGTTGGTTAAGTAGGTGCCCCTGATGATAGGGAAGAGTGGATGTAGGATTTGGACTCCGAACCACTATAAAATCGTGTGTTCTATACTGCTTTATGTTCTTTCTTGCCATATGCAGTCAGTTATAAGCAAAACAACACCCATGAGCTTAAAATGTCAAAAATTGGAATCACTCTGCCCTCACCTGTTTTATATGCATCACATGAAATGTTTGCTTCCGAATGCGCAAAATCGGTTTTAACCGGGACCTTACAGTGGTATCAGAGCGGGTAGTTCAACAGATCACTATTTTCAAAGTGATCGCCTGAACTGATCTTTTTAAAACCAAAAAACCCGATCTCTGTAAATGCATACATTTTAATGTTTTGGCGTCATTATCAAAAAGGGGGAAATTGTTGGGATATTTTAGTTTTGATGAATTATGCCAAAACATTATCAACTTGTGTTATTGAAGCTAATTTACAGATAACAAGTTGAAGGGGAACGAGAGAACAAATTGAGGGGGAACTCACGAAAATCAGACGAAGATGATCGAGATCGGCAAAGTCAGAGATGAGAACCGACGAGATCGATGAGTTCCGAGTTAACTCGATGAGCCGAGCAAAATCAAGAGAAGAAAAAACTAAGCTACCGATCGGATGACCAGATGACCTGGATGATCGGATGGCGGAAAAGAACGCACGAGCCGATCCGGGTGATCGAAGAAGCGGCATAAGCCGATCGAAAGAAACCGACCGTAAGATCGTAAGAGAAGGTGCGCATCGTAAGAGGAGCAGATGAGATCGACGAGATCGACGTGATCGAGATCGAGATATGAAGATGAGCGATGATCAAGATCGACGTGATTGAGATCGACAAATGTAAACCGATATGCTAACCTAATATGCTAACCGATGTACTAATTGATGCGAGATATACGATATGTCGACCGATGTTATATCGACCGATCATGTGAGCTGATCAAATTAGGCGAGAAGAAATCAGATATCAGAGAACTAGAAATCTACATAACAGATCAGAAAAGAAGTCATCCGAAGAGAAGTCATCCGAAGTCATATTCACTGAGAATCACTGAAAAGTTCGAAAAGCTAGACTGAGGGTCGATTGTTCAAGATGTAAGAATCAAACTCAATCACCGAAAGTGTCAAGATGCCCCGACGTATAAGGTCCGCCAAGAGAAGTCAAATGAAGGCTCGATAGACTGAAGGGTCGAGATAATCAAGATCTTGAGACTCAGAAGAATCTGAGGAATATAGCCGTTAGAATCAGCTGACGTGGACCAATGAGAGGAAGAAGACAACCACCGAAAAGCTCGCAAAGAAGTTACGAGAATAGTATGGATTTGAATGTGACTCCATCCAACGGTAACATTAAAATCCACACTATAAATACAAGATCTTCCATCAAATTAAGGGTGGAGAATATGCAAAAGATGCTATAGAGCCAATAGCCTTATATTCAAGCATTCCCACCTTAGAACACTGAGCAAGAAATACACGCATATATTCAAAGAGTGTTCTAGAACCCAATCTAAGCAACCCACGATGTATCCTAAAGCTTAGAGAGATTTTCCCAACCTTAGCATTGATGCTAAACAAATGTAAGGGAAAATCTCAACCTAGTTGGAAACCAAACAAACCTTACCCAAATCAGTTTGATAGGATAAGTTTGTAGGTGAGTGTGAACTCGGTAAACATCTATAGGCGATCCCGTGAGGGTGATAAGTCCCGTTTGAGTGTGAACTCGGTAAACATCTATTGGGTGTTGGACTAACACGTTAAACTAAGTCCAGTTGGTTAAGTAAGTGCCCCTGATGATAGGGAAGAGTGGATGTAGGAGTTGGACTCCGAACCACTATAAAATCGTGTGTTCTTTACTGTTTTATGTTCTTTCTTGCCATATGCAGTCAGTTATAAGCAAAACAACACCCATGAGCTTAAAATGTCAAAAATTGGAATCACTCTGCCCTCACCCCTGTTTATATGCATCACATGAAATGTTTGCTTCCGCATGCGCAAAATCGGTTTTAACCGGGACCTTACAATCACTGATGCTTTAAATATGATTGAATGTTACATATATTTACTGCATAACTGTTCAATAATTCGTACATGTTACACTGTAGTTAATTTAGTGATACAAGATCACAGAAGATTAAATTAACAGTCCCTTGTAACTATAAGTACGCCATTCACGACCTAGATGGAAATGAACAACCATCGCGAAAGGTTAAGGTGTAAGGCTCAAATTGGTTTGTCTTGACCAAGAGATTACACTAGTGCATGACTGATGCGCCGAATAGGACCTACAGGAGGATAAATTCTTCAGAACTGAACAAGGAAGAATTAGACCTCAGTGGTTCGTTGTTTCTTAACCTTCGTCCCTTAAATAGGATCACGTGGGATTGATAATTATTGCTTTGACTTATCATGGGTAGCGAATCAGATAGATTCAATACTTTTTATCTTGGGCAATATTATTGGTCACATGTGATTGCTAAGATTTAATACGAAGAATCGTGTGCAAGTACGCTTGCTTGATTTGCCCTCTTGGGAGGTTCATAAGCTTTATCATACCAAATCTTGCAAGTGGAATTAGTTTAGGTATGGATAATAATGTTGAACCGCTCCTCGACCAAGGACAAAAGATATTAATTAACGGAAAGCTATTTCAAATGGGCTTGAATTAATTAATGGGCTAGATAATCTTAAACACGGAAATAATGACCGAGAGCCATATTGACTATAATATGGGTTAAGATGGATAGTGCAATATTAATTATGTAGTGAGATTAATTAATATTTATGGGCTTGAATTATATTGTGGCTCAATATTAGATATTCAAGATCCATTAGAAGGTCCAATCTTAATTCTCCTAAAGGCCCCCTGAGTAGCCCAACATATAGTCCAATAACTGAAAAGATGATTAAAATAAAATAAATATTGTTGCTTATATTTCCTCTAAATTTTTGAAATTTATGGATAAAAGAGGGAGAAAGATTTTCTTTGAATTTTGTTATGGAATGAAGATATGTATTCTTGGAATACAAGGTTATCTCATTAAATTCAAGAAATCTCCCACTTGGTTATTCATAAGGGATATTTCGAAATTTTGAAAATAGAGGGCAAGAAAGATTTTCTTGATTTTCTTGAAAAGATATTATGGAAGATATGTATTTCTTGAAATACAAGAATATCTCATAAATTCAAGAAGATCCAAATCTTGAAATCTTGCACTCTTGATTTTCGAAAATTCCATATATTGAGGAGGTGGAATTTTTATGGAATATTTTAATTATGGGAAAAAGAATATAAGGGATATATTCAAGATTTCTTGGTGACCAAGAAAAGTCTTTTCCCACATTGAAATATCACTAAAATTTCGACCACTCCCTCTCCTATAAATAGGGGATGATTAGTTCATTCCCAAGTACAATTCCATGTGCTAGAAATATTAGCAAATCCACAAAGGTGGTGCAACAAAGTTTATTTTTTCCTTTTGTTAATTGTTCGACGAGTATCCTTCCACGGGATAGTTGAGCAAGGGCTAAGGGAATACTTGGGAAGTCCTTTTGGTTAGTCCGTCCGACCAAAGCCACTGCCATCCCGAGAGGTACGTTCACGTAAACCCGTAGATTCCGCATGCGTAGGTTTTACGTGGCTTTTTATATGCATGATATGTTGTTGCAATTATTATTTGAATTAATATAGGATTAATTCATGCTAGTAATAATTAATGAATTGAATTTGTATTTAAATATTTACCCCGAATAGATCTGTGCAACTCATTCCCCAACAAGGTGTGGTCTGGTAAGTCTGAAGATTACTTTAATTTGAGAGTTTTTTGGTGTACTGTTTATTATTATGTGAATAAGGGTAAATTAGAGCCAAGGGCGAAGAAGGGAGTTTTTGTGGGCTATGGGAACAGTTTTAAGGGGTGTAGAATCTGGTCTCCATCAGAAAACAAAGTCATACTTAGTAGAAATGTTATTTTTTATGTGAATTCTATGTTTAACCCCACTATGAAATCTATTGTTGTATTAGAAACTATAGTGCTGACAAACAGTTGGAGCAGAGTTAGTTACAATAAGTGTTGGGGAACTACTAACGCTGCCAGGAATCTATTCGGGGTGTAATTTAAATACGAATTAAATAAAATTATTACTATGATTTAAACAATTTAAATCAAACAAATCATGCAATTGAATAAACTATAAAACGCGTAAATCCCTAAACACGCGGAACTAAGAGATTACATGTTTACCTGCGAATCGGAGAGACACCATTGAGAAGTGTAGCAATATTAACCCAAAAACCTTCTCAAGTATTCCCCAAGTCCTAACTTTTAGATCCAGTGGAAAATCTCACAAACTATTTAACACTAAAGGAAGAATTAATTTTCTCTTGTTGCACTATAGGGGTATTAAAAAAACACTTATTATATATTGTGTTGGGGCTGAAAAATCAGCCCCTATTTATAAGAAGGAGGGGGACGAAAACTTGAGAGAACTATGGAGATATGAAAATATTTTATTCTCCAAGAGATAATTACCAAATACATTCATATGTATCTTCTTTTCATATATCTTTTCCATATATATATATTTTCCCATAAAGTTTCTCTCTCCTAAATCTTGCAAAAAATTAACTATTTTATTTTAATCACCTTAGTTAATGGAATTTTATTGGTCTACTTGAGGGGCCTATAGGAGAATTAGGATTAGATCTCCCAATGGGCCCATAAATCAATATTGAGCCACAATAATATTAGGGTTATACGTGAAAGTATACTTTTACTTTGTATATAACAGACTGAATTTATCACTTATTTACTAAAAATAAATCTTATTATCACTGTTGCTTTAAATATGAATGAATGTTATTTATTTATTGCAAACCTTTTAATATTAGTACATATTGCATTATAGTTAATGTGATGATACCCGATCACAGAAGATCACATTAACGGTTCCTTGTAAATAAGTACATCTTCACAACCTAGATGGAATTGAACACTCCATTGGTAGAGGTTGATGTGCAAAGATCAGATTGACCTGTCTTGACCAAAAGATTGCACTAGTGCATCGTGATGCGCTGAAGCGGACCTACAGAGAGGATAAATTCTTCCGTACTGACTAATGGGATGAAGAATTAGACCTCAGTGGTTGTTGATTTCTTAATCTCTATCACTTAAATAGGATTGTGTCTAATTAATATTTATTGCTTTGATCTGTGTTGGGTTTAGAATCATAGAGTGATTCTATACTTTGTATTTTGGACAAAATTATTAATTACATGACAATTGCTAAGATTTAATACATAGAAAAGCGTGCAAGGAAAGACTTCTTTGATTTGTCCCCCTGGTGGGCTCAGAAGTTTTATCATACTAAATCTTGCAAGTGGAATTTCTTTTCGGTATGAATAATAATGTTGAGTTGTCTTTACTCCAACGAAAAAGATATTAATTAATATAAAGCTTTTCGGTGGCTTAATTAATTAATAGACTAAATAATCTTAAACACGGGATATAATAACCGGGAGCCATATTATCGTAATATGAGTGAAGATGGATAGTGTAATATTAATTTTATAGTGAAGTAAATTAATATTAATGAGCTGAATAATATTGTGGCTCAATATTGATAATTCAGAGCCCATTGGGAGGTTCAATCTTAATTCTCCTAAAGGCCCTCAAGTAGCCCAAATATAAGTCCATTAATGAAAAGGTGATTAAAATAAAAGAAATAATTATTGCCTAATTTTTCTTTTTCTTTTTTCAAAAATTTCAAGAAAAGAAAGAAAGATTTTATGGAAAAAGATAAGTATTCTTGGAATACAAGATTATCTCATAAATTCAAAAATCTTGGACTTTGACTTTTCTTGGGGGTAATTTTTGAAAAATACATATTTATAAGGAAGGAGATTTTTGTGGAAAATTTATTTATGGGAAAGTGAATATATTGGATATATTCAAGATTACTTCTTGCACAAGAATTAAAGATCTTCCCATATCTATTTTTTAGGGAAAATTTCGACCCCCTTCATCATATAAATAGGGGATGATTTTTTCATCCCCAACACAATTTCAGTTTTGGAAAAATTAGAAATCCACAAAGGTGGTGCAATATATGTTTTCTTTTTCCTTTGTTTAAATTGTTCGTGCGTATCTTCCACCGGATAACGAGCAAAGACTTGGGATATACTTTAGAAGACAATTGGATTGATCCATCGTCTCAACGGTTGTCTCTTCAAGAGGTGTGTTTCGCGTAAACTCTTAGAATCTGCATGTGTAGGTTTTTACGTGAAATTATTTGTACGCATGTATGTTGTTGGTATTTGCTATTTGAATTAATAGGTTAATTCATGCTAGTAGTAAATTATTTATTTAAATTTGTATGTAAATTGCACCTCGAGTAGATCTGGGCAAAACATTCCCCAACAATTAATATTAATTCATTCCACTATAGAATTAATATTTCACTATCTATCCTAACCCATATTACGAAATATGGCACCCGGTTATTATTTTTTGTGTTTAAGATTCAATGCACATTAATTAATTTAAGTTACTGAATGCTTTAATTAATCAATATCTTTTATTTCTTGGAGTAAGGACAACTCAATATCATTATCACACTGAAAATTAATTCCACTGATCAGATTTAATATGATAAACCTTCTGAGCTCACCAAGAGGACACAATCAAACTTGACTCTACAAGTACACGATTCTCTGTATTCATTTTGACAATCTGTCCTATAATTAATAATATTGTCCAAAATACAAAGTATTGAATCTCTTTGATTCTCTACCCATAATAAATCAAAGCAATAGTTATTAAGTACATACAATCCCATTTAAGTGACAGAGATTAAGAAATCAACAACCACTGAGGTCTAATTCTTCATCCCTTAAGTTAGTCCGGAAGAATTACCTTTCTGTAGGTCCTATTCAGCACATCAAAATGCACTAGTGTAATCTCTTGGTCAAGACAAACCAATCCGAGCCTTACACCTCAACTTCTACCAATGGATTGTTCAATTCCATCTAAGTTGTGAATCAATTATACTTATATACAAAGAGCTGACAATGTGATCTTCTACACACCACATTGTCTACAATGTAAAAGTACCTCTGAACATTTATGCAATAAATAATTAACATTCATTATATTTAAAACAATAGTGATAAAAGGATTATTCTCAGTAATAAGTGCAAGAATCAGTCTGTATAAATAAGTAGCACTAAAAGTATACTTGCCAATACTTAACCCTGACAAAAAGAAGATGGAGAATAACATTCACATTCTGACACCGAGCTTAACGATATATCACCACCCAAATCTAAATCATATGAAACTTGACTGTACAATATAGCTCTTGATCAAGCTAGAAGGATTTGAGTTGAGGCTCCAAAACGATATGAATTTGAGGATATGGTGGGTTATGCATTGCAAGTTGCTGAAGAGGTGGATTCTCATGAGTCATCTGTTGGGGTTATACTGGAAAGTATGCTTTTACTTTGTATAACCAAACTGAATTTTCTGTCTTATTTACTGAAATAAATTATTTATCACTGATGCTTTAAATATCATTGAATGTTACACATATTTACTGCATAATTGTTTAATAAACAGTACGTGTTACATTGTAGTTAATTTAGTGATACTAGATCACAGAAGATTAAATTAACAGTCCCTTATAACTAAAAGTACGCTGTTCACGACCTAGATGAAAATGAGCAATCCATCGTGAAAGGTTGAAGTGTAAGGCTTAGATTGACTTGTCTTGACCAAGAGATTACACTAGTGCATGACTGATGCACTGAACAGGACCTACAGGAGGATAAATTCTTCAGCACTGAACCAGGAAGAATTAGACCTCAGTGGTTCGTTATTTCTTAATCTTCATCCCTTAAATAGGATCATGTGTAGTTAGTGATTATTGCTTTGACTTATGACGTGTAGAGAATCAATGAGATTCAATACTTTATATCTTAGGCAATATTACTGGTTACATGCGATTGCTAAGATTTAATACGAAGAATCGTGTGTGAGTACGCTCGTTTGATTTGCCCCCTTTGGAGGTTCATAAGATTTATCATACCAAATCTTGCAAGTGGAATTTGTTTCCGGTATGGATAATAATGTTGAACCGTTCCTTGACCAAGGACAAAAGATATTAATTAATAGAAAGCTATTTCAGTGGCTTGAATTAATTAATGGGCTAGATAATCTTAAACAAGGGAAATAATAATCGGGAGTCATATTAACAGTAATATGGGTTAAGATGGATAATGCAATATTAATTATGTAGTGGGATTAATTAATATTTATGGGCTTGAATAATATTGTGGCTCAATATTAGATATTCAAAGTCCATTAGAAGGTCCAATCTTAATTCTCCTAAAGGCCCCTCAAGTAACCCAAAGATAAAGTCCAATAACTGAAAAAGGTGTTTAAAATAAAATAAATTATTGTTGCCTAATTTTCCTAATATTTCGAAAATAATAAATAAAAGAGGGAGAAAGATTTTCTTTGAATTTTGTTATGGAATGAGGATAAGTATTCTTGGAATACAAGATTATCTCATTAAATTCAAGAAATCTCCCACTTGGTTATTTGTTAGGGGATTTTCGAAAATTTTAATTAAATAAAGGAAGGAAAATTTTTCTTGATTTTCTTGAAAAGACATTATGGAAGATATGTATTCTTGGAATACAAGAATATCTCATAAATTCAAGAAGATCCAAATTTTGGATTCCTACTCCTTATTTTTTCGAAAAATACCATAACAAGAGGAGTTGGAATTTTTGTGGAATATTTTAAATATGGAGAAAATAATATATTGGATATATTCAAGATTTCTTGGAGATCAAGAAAAAAAAAATTCCCATCTTATTCATGCACAAAAATTTCGACCAACACCCCTCTATAAATAGGGGATGAATATTTCATTCCCAAGTGCAATTCCATGTGTTGGAAAAATTAGAAATCCACAAAGGTGGTGCAACATAATTTTATTTTTCCTTTTGTTAAATTGTTCGCGAGTTCCTACCACCGGATTGTTGAACAAGGATAAGGGAATACTTGAGAAGACCTTTTGGTGTGTTCGTGTGAACGAGATCCATCTTCTCAAAGGTTGTCACTCCGAGAGGTTAGTTCACGTAAACCCGTAGTATTTTCGCATGCGTAGGTTTTATGTGAACTGTTTATATGCATGATTGGTTGTTGAATTATTATTTGAATTAATATAGGATTAATTCATGCTAGTAATAATTGTTAGAATTAAATTTGTATTTAAATATTCAACCCGAATAGATCCGGGCAATTAATTCCCCAACAACTGGTATCAGAGCCTCGGTTTTGAGCTCTGAATTTTAAATTGTAATTTAATTCATTTTCATTAAATTTTAAATTGGATAGTAGAATTGCTAGATCTTTTTTGCAGGTATCCAATTGTCATGGTATTTGATGAATGTTTATATTTATGCATGCATATAAATTGTGTTTTTATAATTCGATTCGTTCGAATTCGTTTTGCCTCGTGAGAAAATCCACGAGTAGATTAGGATTTGTTTGATTCGTTCAATGTAATAGACTAGTCTAGATCTAGGTTTTTTTATTTTTTGTAAATAAATTGTAACCGGATCGGAAACGGAGGCGGAAATGAAGAATTAAAAAGACGGGATCCGGTCGTGGGGCGAGGCCGACGGGCAGCGGATCGATCAAAAGTGGACGCGGGCGCCGCGACAGCGCGTCTGGATATCTGTGACGGGCGGATCTAACCAAGAGGGTCAAGGTCGAAGCGCCGGTGGCAAGAATTATGCCAAGACGGGCTTCTGCTAGCAGCGCTTCATCTTGCGATGCGGCCGAGGGTCTGCCGGCGATCTGTAAAGTGAGCCTGGCGCGCGTGCGGATCTGTGCTGGCCGCCGAGAGCTATCGAGCGACGGGCGGGGATGGCCGGTTTGGACGCGAGTACACGTGTTCCGGGCCGTGAGCTACCCAATGCCGGACGTCGTCTCGGACCTAGACGGAGGACGTTTTAAAGAAAATGTTGCGGACAAAGTGGGAGCTTTTCGAGACGAACGATGAAGGCTATGAAGACGATTTATCGAGATCAAGACATGACAAAAATTAACCGTGACAATTGGATATATGTGCCCAATGTGTTTAATTTTTTGTTTTGATTTTTTGTATTATTTTGAGCTTATTTAAATTGTGTTTAAATATGTGATGCATGAGAATATGTTTTGAAAAAATCTCACCTTCGAAAATTACTAAGTATGTTTAAATAATTAATTGACAATTTTATTCCAGATAATAAAATTGAATTAATTTTGACCTCCATGATTTATTTATTTGTGGATTCTTTTGGAGAAATTCCCCCCACGGGACGGCCAAAAGATAGATTTCACATGGATAAATTCCGAAAGGATGATTGTGGGTTATTATTAGTGGTGACGATGACCCTCCCCACGAGGCTCGTTCAAAGCGAAGTAATAATTCTATATTTAATCATGGTTATTACTTAGGTATAAAATTGATATGCATATACTTCCCCGAAGTCCCTGTCAATTTTATATTGGTCAAGTGAGAGTCAACTATTAATCTGGATATTAAAGGTTTATAACTGTTTCTTGTTTGTAACCTGCTTGAATGTGTTTAAATAATGACTCACTCCACGTGGCTTATTTAAAATGTTTTGAGATGTTGGTTAATGCATGTTCATATTTTTTTGGGATTTTAATATGATACATGTGATCGAACCATGTGATAAGTTTGTGCTTATACAAATTGTTATCTATTTCAGTTCAGCATGTCGCAGCCTTTTAATCCACTGTTCAATATACTTAAAGACAATTTACTTACTGGTGAAAACTTCGTTTATTGGAATCATAAACTTACTATTGTCCTCACTGCACAAAGCCATAACTGGGTTCTCACTACACCTAAACCAGAAAAGCCAAATGATGAGTCAACTAAAGCGGTTACGAAAGAGTATGTTGACTGGGAGCGTTCCAACAAAATGGGAAAGTGTACCATCTTGGCTTCAATGTCAGATGTGTTGTAAAACCAACACCAAAACATTGAGACCGCTGCAGACATCATGACTAGTCTTAAAGCGATGTTTCAACATCAGAATCGTGTGGCTCGTCAAATCACCATATGGGACTTGCTCTCTATGAAAATGGTGGAGGGAACGCCAGTAAGGGAGCATGTTCTCCAAATGATGGCTCACCTTAACAAACTTGAGGTTCTTGGCGCTGAATACGATATCGAGACCCAAATCGATTTCGTGCTCCATTCTCTGCCGAAAAGTTTTGAACAGTTCAGGCTGAACTACCAAATGAGCAATCATAAGTTCTCGATGCCTGACCTGTTGCAAGCTTTAGTCTCGGCAGAGGCGATACTGGGGCAAAAGAGCCAAGCCTTGGTGGCAAATGGACCTTCTTCTTCTTCTAGGCCAAAGGGTGGTAAGAAAAAGAAGAAGGACAAAGGCCACAAGCAAGTGAACTCAAGTGTCGCCAATGGCAAAGAAAAGGTGAAGGGAGGTGGAGGAGTGAGTAAACCAAATTAAGGGAAGTGCTTCAATCGGTGAAAATGGATATTGGAGGTCAGCCTGTTCCAAACCCAAAAGGAATGGAAAGAAAGGTAATTCTCACGCACTAGTTGTTGAAACTTGTTTAGCGGTGTATGCCTCCCATTTATGGGTGGTGGATACGGGATCCACTGATCATGTTTGTTTCACTTTACAGGGGTTCAAGCGGACCCGACAACTTAGTGAGAGTGAGATCCTCATCACACTAGGGGATGCTACGAGAGTGGCAGCTGAAGCAGTGGGAGAAGTGCACATGTCTTTTGAAGACATAATTTTAATTTTAAGAGATGTTCTTTACGTTCCTAGTTTTAGAAAGAATTTAATTTCGGTTTCTAAACTTTACCTTGATGGATATTCGGTTACTTTTGATAAAGTTGTTACCATTTCTCTTTATGATAAATTTATCTGTCATGGAACATTGTTGAATAATCTCTATACAATTAACTGGCACACCACTCACGAAATGCATCCTATAACACATCAATCAAGCTTTAGATAAAAGAAAACGTTCATCGACGCGTGAACAGAGACACTTCTATGGCATCTTAGATTGGGACATATTAATCCAAAAAGGATTCAAAGGTTGGTAGAAGATGGTTCATTGGAGTCTCTCCGGGTTGAACCAATCCCAACTTGCGAATCATGTTTGGAGGGTAAAATGACCAAGAGGGCATTCGGAGCCAAGGGGAATAGAGCCAAAGAAGTGTTAGAAATCGTTCACACGGACGTATGTGGTCCAATGTCAATCAAAGCAAGTGGAGGTTATGAGTACTTCATCACCTTTATTGATGATTACTCAAGGTACAACTACATTTTCCTTATGAAGCATAAATCTGTGACCTTTGACAAATTCAAAGAATTTAAGGCTCAAGCAGAGAATCATAGGGAAAAACGTATCAAGTCTCTACAATCTGATCGTGGAGACGAGTACCTCAGCGATGAGTTTTTGAACTACTTGTCAGATGAAGGGATTGTATCCCAGCTAACTGCACCTTGAACCCCTCAACAAAACGGGGTTGCAGAGCAAAGAAACTTAACTCTTTTAGAAATGATTAGATCAATGATGAGTTATGCGGATCTACCCAAGTCATTCTGGGGTCACGCCTTGGAAACAACGTCTTATATTCTGAACTTGGTGCTATCCAAGTCGGTTCCCTAAACTCCCAAAGAATTGTGGACCGGGCGCAAGCCCAGTTTTAGACACATGAGAATTTGGGGGTATCCGGCCTAATTGTTGGACAAGGAAGCCAAAAAATTGGATCCTCGATCAGAATTAAGGTTGTTTATAGGGTACCCCGAGGGAACAAAAGGGTGTATATTCTATGGTCCCGAGGATCAAAAGGTGGTAATAAGCACCCACTTTAGATTTTTGGAAGAAGACTATATGAACAAAAGAAAGCCCAGAAGTGAGATTACCTTAAATGAGCTTAGAGGGCTAACCTCAGTGCCAACTGTACAAGATGACATACCAAAAGACACACTTACACAACTGGAACCTCGTCATAGTGGGAGGGTTGTGAGACAACCCGAGAGATTCATGGGGATAGGAGAGTCGTCGGACTTAGTCCCCGGTCAAGATGAATCAGACCCATGGACTTACGACAAGGCAATCCAAGACAAGGATGCGGTTTCTTGGCAAAACAGCTATGGAAGCCGAAATGGGTTCTATGGATCATAACAGAGTGTGGGAGCTAGTCGAACCACTCAATGGGGTCAAACCCATTGGCTGCAAGTGGGTATACAAGAGGAAGAGAGGACCGGACGGGAAGGTGGAAACCTTCAAGGCAAGGCTTGTGCCAAAACGTTACACTCAGAAAGAAGGGATCGACTATGAGGAAACCTTTTCACCTGTAGCAATGCTCAAGTCCATCCAAATTCTCTTGTCGATTACTGCGCATCTCGACTTTGAAATCTGGCAAATGGATGTCAAGACGACTTTCCTTAACGGAAGTCTTGAAGAGGAAATCTATATGCAACAACCCCCCAAGGCTTCATTGAAAAAGGCCAAGAACACCTAGTTTGTATGCTCAAGAAGTCCATTTACGGACTCAAACAAGCATCCAGAGCTTGGAACCAATGTTTTGATCAAGTAATAAAGTCTTATGGGTTTGATCAAAATGAATACGAAAGTTGTGTGTACAAGAAGCGTGTCGGAACTGCATTGATATTCTTAGTACTATACGTAGATGACATCCTGCTCATCGGAGACGATGTAAAGGTGTTGTCAGACGTAAGGGCATGGCTTTCAAAACAGTTTGATATGAAGGACTTAGGGGAAGTCGGGCACGTCCTTGGGATCAAGATCACTCGAGATCGCAAGAAAAGGATGATAGGCTTATCGCAAGCTTCATATATAGACACTGTCTTGAAGCGATTCAGCATGCAGGATTCCAAGAAAGGCTTCGTACCTTTCAGGCATGGAATCCATCTATCCAAGGATATGTGCCCTAAGACACAGAGAGAGATAGATGACATGAAAGACATTCTTTATGCTTCGGTTGTCGGAAGCCTTGTGTATGCAATGCTGTGCACGAGACCGGATATCTGCTTTGCCATTGGCATGGTGGCGAGATATCAAAGTAACCCAGGAAAAGAGCATTGGACGACAGTTAAAAATATTCTGAAGTATCTGAAAAGAACTGGGATAGAATGTTAGTTTATCAGTCAGATAATCTAATCCCCATCGATTACACGGACTCGAATTTCTAATCAGACTTAGATTCCAGAAAATCTACCTCCGGTAGTGTGTTTTGCATAGGGGGAGGAGCCATGACATGGAGAAGCGCTAAGCAGAAATGCATTGCCGATTCTACCATGGAAGCCGAATATGTAGCTGCTTGCGAGGCAGCGAAAGAAGCGGTTTGGCTCAAGAACTTCCTAGTTGACTTGGATGTAGTTCCGAATTTGCCCAGCACAATCACTATTTACTTTGTGATAATGCCGGGCGATTTGCAAATTCAAGGGAACCAAGAGCCCACAAGGCCAAAAGAAACACATTGAAAGGAAATACCATCTTATACGAGAAATCGTTAAGAGATGAGATATAGAGGTGGCAAAGATCGCGTCGAGAAGACAACCCAGCGAGATCCATTCACAAAGCGGTCCTCGAAATACATTCGAGAGACATGTGGAAGGAATGGGTGTCAAGACCGTTGCCAATCTGCTTTGAGTATAAGTGGGAGATATTATTAGGTTCGTGTAGGTGACATTAGATGTCACGTATTAGGAACTGTAGGTCCCGAACGGGTTTTGTGAGGGCATAAGTCTAGAGGGGAGGGGTGAATAGACTTGTGAAAACTTTTTTCGCGATCAAGTGTGATTGCGGTTTTCTCGATCAGTGCAAGTGAATCGGTTTGGATGATATCCAACTTCTTGATCGCTGAGGCGATCGATTCGGTGTCTATCGGTTTAACGATTGTCTGAAGCTAGTTTATACCCGTGTGAAAAACCAGTTTATGACAAATCAGATTCCGAAGTTGTTTTCAATCAGATGACTATGAAGTCAATCTGATCAGATCAGTAGCTTGGTGCTAGCTGATCCTAACTCAGAATATGTATGCAGATTTAAGCAAAGTTGTGTGCAATAGTGTAAAACAATTAATCAAACAGGTAAATGCACACAAGATTTATAGTGGTTCGGACAACCAGTCCTACGTCCACTCTTCCCTATCACAAGGGGCACCAACTTAACCAACTGGACTTAGATTATTGTGTTAGTCCAACACATTACACCAACAGATATTTATAGAGCTCTCACTCAACCGATCCCAGAAATCAGCACTAGAAACCCTAGTCTGAAATCTTGCAAAACAAACTTAACCTAACTTTGAGTTTTGGGTAAGATTTGTTGTTTGTTCCAACTTTGAAATCTATCCTAGTATTTAAGTAGCCTAACAACTAGAGGATGAGATTTCTGTGCTAAGAACTATGGGATGAACACTTTAGAAAATAATCTTCAAGGTTGTGTTCTTCGTGCGGAAATTTGGCTATAGTATGAGCTTCTTGATAATTTCCGTCCTTCTCATTATGAAGAGTAATCCCATATATATAGACCTCGAAATCAAAGAGCCGTTGGAGAGCAATTTGAATTTCCGGCTATATTTGGTAGATTTGCAGGATTGATTTGACGTGCTCAAGGACGGCATGGCCAAAAGCATGAATAGTGTCTTTTGTAGCCGTTTTTGACTTTGCAGCGCCGAATCCCGCAGTGTCAGCCTTTTTACGTACGTGTCGTGCTCTCATTGGTTTAACAAGTACAACACTTCAGCGTTTGTTCTACCAACTAAAGTTTGACAATCTTCTTGTCGAAGATTCGTATGATCTGGTGTAACATTTAGTTAACATCAGAAGAGAGCTGACCAGATCAGTGTACCAAGTAGAGTCTTCTAATGCAGGTTGTCTTAGCACAACTTGCAGACTCGGGTGATGTAGGTCTTCTGGTCTTCTTGAGTCATCTGATCTTAAGGTCTTCTGATCTTAAGGTCTTCTGAACTTGAGCTTTATGTCTTCACCTAGTCATCTGACTTCTTCTTGTCTTCTGACTTGTTTAGTCTTCTGATCATCTGACCTTATCTGGTCATCTGATAAATTGACCTGACCTATACATATTGAGTTCCCCCTCAATATGTGACCTATCTTTTACATCAGCTATCTATACATTTCAGCTAGTCATCTTAATCTGATTCTAAATCATCAGTCAGCTAACAGATCTGACTGGTCCTATTACAATCTGTTTTGGAACTTCCATCAAAACTTAATACAAATTTCCCAATAATTTCCCCCGTTTTGATGGAACCAAAACACTTAATCAGAAAAACAGATAACATAAATAGAAATGCAGATAATGTAAAAACGTGCACACTTCAGAAGACAATGAGATGTTGTCTTAGAATAAAAAAGATAGAATATTTTATTCAGATAGGTATGACCATTACAGATTACATAAAATGTACCTATCATCTGATTCCAAGTTGTCTTCTTCACACGTACTTGAACTTTTGAAGTTCTTTGGGAATACCAAACAACTTGTACATCCTTTACATCAGCTTGTCCAGATCTTCTCTTCTGTGAATCCCTCCTTTCTCGGCAAATCCGTAGTAAGCATCCTTGAATTTGAGAGTATCGAGCTTGTTATCTGGACGCATAGGTGGGAGAAGTTGTTCGAAGGGAGGAGCTTCAGGTATCAATGTCATAATCTTCCCTTCCTTCATCACAATCTGGTAGAAGTCTGGATACTTCGTTTCTAACCAGTTCCGGAATTGATCATCATTTTCAGCCTGGTCTTGATGAATCGGAATTCTCTCCAAGATGTACACGTCACATAGCCATTCTGCTCTGATCTGATCCCATTCTGGAAGCAGATCTAACCGGGCACAGATGATGTCTTTAACTGGTGCCTAAAAGGCTTTCTCTTCCCATGCAATATCCTCTGCAGCAGCTTCCTTCTTTCTCTGCTTTCGAATGTATGCGGTGTTTAGACCTTTAGCTTCTGCCAACTTCTGCTTCTTGATGGCAACCTCTTTTACTCTCTGTCTGTTTTGCTCTTGAATTTGTTCAGGAGACATCTGGCTCTTGGTAGAGGATTTTTGCCCTTGTCTCTGAACTTCAGCAGTAGTTTTCATCATCTTGCCCTTACCTTTCTTTCTCTTCAGAGTTTGCTCAGGTTCATCTTGTTCATCTTCTTCGGCAAGTTTCTTCGCAAGTACAAGGCTCTTGGCCTGATCATCAGAATCCATCCTTTGTTGTACAGAAGAAGAGAAGTCTTCAATCTTATCCACTCTGGCAGTAACATCAGAAAGGGCTTTCTTCTGCTCAGAGATCTCCTTCCTTTGATCCTTAATCTCTTTGCTATGTTGCTCCACAGTCTCTTTTAGTTCAGCAGCATCAGGTGGAGTAACAAGATCAGCAGATGGAGTGGCTTCAGGCAAGTCAGATACAGTGGCTTCTGGTAGTGACGCAGTGGTTACCATCAGCATCTTTTTTCTTCTTTCCCTTGTCCTTCCCCCTTTTTGGTTTCATAAAAAAGTTTGGACAACCTGTTATTCAGAGCATTAAATTGCCTTGTCATCTCCTCCCTGAGTTCCTCAACAGCAAGAGGAGTAATCTGAGCGGTTGCAGAAGGGGCGGGGGCCAGAAATCTCTTAAGAGCAAATTCAATATCCTTTCTGGCACGTTCTGTAGAAGCCACAAAATGCTTCCAACCCAGATCCATGTGAGTGTCAGTCTTCTCCAGGGATGCCCGGACACTTTCCAGTAGAATCTGTGTTTCACTAAGCATGTCTGTCTGAATTTTGAGTTTGTCAGACTGGAGAGTGAGCTTCTCAGCAAGAGGGTTAACCAGTTGCATCATATCAGAAAGGATGGCATTATGCATGTGTGTGAGCTTCTCAATTGTGAGCTTCCGTTCTCTGTCAACCACATTCGTTTGCTCTTCTTCAAACCGCTTCATCAGATTTGCTGTGAGAGCTGTGAATTTCTCTTCTATGGCAACCTTTACCCCATCTTGAATTTTCTCAGAACTAAGATCTAGGGTATCGGAGAAGGGGTAAAGGCTGCACCCACTCTTGGTTCATCGGCAGCTCCTTCAAGATTTGTACGAGAAGGAGGTTCTTCAGTCTTCTCCTTATTTTCAGCAATCCCAAACTTGTCATGTATTAGCCATCTGATATCATCATCAGAGGCCAACTCAACAACACTATCAATCCCAACACTCTCCAAACACTTCATCTCCAGATCCACAAAAAAGTCAGAGCCCAGAGATTCCATGAGGATCAGAAACTCCTCGATGCTCTTCAATCTGATATCTCTCCAGAACACAATCTCTTCTATCTTGTGTTGGATGCCAGGGTGTTGATCCAAATCTGGGCACAGATCCAGCAGATACTCCTTGATATGTTGCTTCATAATTCTTATAATAGGACTTCCTGAATCAGGTGAAGCAAGCACGGTTCTGGTGTTGAAAGGATTGTGAGAGATGGACATACGTTTGTCAGATCTCTCAGGTTCTGGTATCTTTTCTGGAGATTGGGGGTGAGGTGGGGATATATGTGGTTCACTGGCTGTAGGTTGTTGAGGTTCAGGTTCGTTTACCACGGGTTGAGGAGGTTCAGTGTTCTGTACTGAGGGCTGAGGGGGTTCAGTTTCAACAACTAAAGGCTGAGGGGGTTCAGTTTGTTCAGGTTCAAGGGTTGGGGAGTGGGAGATTTGGGTGAAGGGAGTGGTCTGACTGGTGAGGGTGAGGGTGAGAATGTTTTGTGGGGAGAGGGTGGTGATGATAATGATGTTTGAGGAGAGGGTGATGGTGATTTGGAAGTGGGTGTAGGTGATCTTTCTTTCTGAAGATTTTGCTGAGAGGCAGAGAATCAGATGGTGATTCTCCCTCAAAGTGCTCCACTTCTGTTCCTTCAACAGTTCTCTCTCCTTCTCCTTCTCCTTCTCCTTCTCCTTCTCCTTCTCCTTCTCCTTCTCCTTCTCCTTCTCCTTCTCCTTCTCCTTCTCCTTCTCCTTCTCCTTCCCTTTCTCCTTCTCCTTCCCTTTCTCCTTCTCCTTCCCCTTTCTCCTTCTCCCTAACTCCCTTCCACTTGCGGTGTGCTCGAATCGATTTGCAATCTCATTCAACCTCGAATCGGCTCCTCCATTCTCGTGAACTTCTTTGAAGGGACTAGCAACGATCTTGGAGGAGAAGTGACTCTTCTGACGTTTCTGTTGAGCAGCTGGTTTCTTGGCCAGGTCCTTCCTCTTCAACCTTTTTTCTGGGATGGCCGTTCCCTGAGCTTCTGATTGTATCGAAGATGCAGTTGCCTTATTTTTTCCCTTTCCTTCTCCCCTTTTTTTGGGCACATAGGGAGTAGGATCATCATCAGACTGACCAGGCAGAGACTCGTTCCTGCCGAAGATGGCCTTGTGCTTAGCATGATACACCTTCGTACCATTCTCATTCCATTCATAATTATTTGGCAGCTTGTCTGACAGAATGATCGAGACTTTGTGCATGAAAGAGCACTTGGAGGATAAGTATACTTCATTCCTCTCGTTCAGATCGAATTTCCCTGTCTCTTTCCGCAGTCTTGTCTTGAACATGTCCAACCAATCCATATCAGGTATTTTCTTGATGATTGCAGCCATGACACTGATCTTATAAGAGGTGACAGCATCAAGACTGTAGGTTGAGCACAAGATCACCTTCTGCACAATCTCGAAGAGAAGGCAATATTTTCTCTTCAGATAAGGAGCTTTGACATTCAATGTATGATCCTTATTTGCTGGTCTCAACAGCTCGGGTTCAAGAAAAACCTTTTCTCCTACATCGGTTGTGAAGGTTTCTAGATAAATGCTTCCTCGACTGAGACCAAAGATTCTTTGAAGATCATCGTTTGTGACTGTTACTTCCAATCCTCCAACAAAAGAAACCAAATCAGCATCAATATCCTCGTCCTTCTGTAGGTTATATAAAACTCTTGGGCTTCATGAGTGTGGACTATGCTTTGATGTCTGTAGCAGTATTGCTCAAGACCACACGCTCGCATGCACTCCAAATTTTCCAACGATTCAGGATTTGAGGTGACCGAAAATACTACATATTTCTCATCAATGATATCCTTCTTCATTGATGCGAAATTGCAGATCTTTTTGCCTTGGCCCTTTAGTGCAATAAGATGTGTCATTTCTGTATGATATGCAAATTGATATAAGTTTGAGTGAAATATTTCAATAAACTCAGCCAAACCAACAAACTAAACATGAATTAAGCAAATAAGCATATAGATCAGTGCATATAACAGATATAAATTACAGACACACATCAGCACTATTTGTAAACCTAATAACCACTATGAGTGATTATATGAAGTACTTAAAAGATAATTACCAGATATTGATTTGTAGGTTTGAATAAACGTGAAAAATATAATCAATCGATTTTTGAAAACAAGTTCTGAAGATTTTGAAGGTTTGATCTTTTAAGAAACTGAAGAGTAGAAAGAGTGGAAAGAGGTTTTCGGAGAAATGATTTGGGTTTATATTATGCGAGGTAAACCTTTGTGCACAACTACCCATAAGTACTCAAGTGTCCGTGTTTTGAAATCAATGGCTGAGATTAGTTGGCCGTAAAGTGTTTTAATCGCACGGTTGAGAAAAGTAGTCTTTTCGTATTTTGGACGTGAAAACCTGCAATAAAATGCATTAAATACATATTCCCATGTCTGCATTTAATGTTTTGCAGTGCATTCGTCACAAAGTTAAGAGAACAGTAGTAAAAGTCAATTTATATATAAAAATTATCAGAAAGAGATAAATAAGAAACGTATCTGACTGATTGATATTGTAATCAATCATTTACCACTGTGATCTGATCTGGTTGGCTTGATTACTGTAGACCTTATTAATGGTAGCCTATCCCTTAGTATTTCCCAACAATATTCCACTCATCTGATCGATTTCCTGGTTGATCCAATCTGATACTTATCTGACCCATGTATCTGATCCACTTATTTGATCCATGTATCTGATCCACTTATCTAATCCATGTATCTGATCCACGTATCTGATCCACTTATCTGATCCTCTTATCTGATCCTCTTATCTGATCTTCTTATCTGATCCACTTCAACATTCAGCTATTTAGTACTTCAGAACTCAGGATTTCAGATTTCTCGTTCAGGCCATTATAATGTTCATCTGTTTTAAACTTCGGTCTTATTCCATTCAGGCCACTTTGCCTTGGAATTTGCGTCATACTCCCGCCAAAGCCTTAACTTCGGGGAGTCAAAAAGTCACCTCGATTCCCTAAGTATGCGTGATGTGACAGTTCTCAATGATGGTCTGGATACTTTGTGATATCACACGCCGTAAACTCATCCAACCATCATTCGCGTACTTCTTACGCGCTGTCCTGGCGGTGCTAATTTCTCTAAAGGTCCTTGAGAAATTAAATTTGCACTTCTACCCCTGTTTTTCTTCTATAAATAGATCTGGGGTTTTATACACACAACATAAATCATTCACCTTCTTTATCTTTAACTTATACTCCATGTTTTCCGGTGAACCCATATTTCCGGTGAAACTTCCGGCAAAAACCTTTAACCCTTTTCAAATGATTTTAGCTTCTCAAATCCACCATGTCCTTCCCTTATTCCTGCTTTCGTCGTCATCGAAGATTATACATACGATTATTGCCAAGCATCTCTACCACCGAGGCGGCGGATCTACCATCGCAATTGAGAAAACACTTCTCCTAACTGTATGCACCTTGTGTACCTATCAAGATGACGGAATTAACATCAACAGACTCAGTCTGATATAAAACATGGGTTTTGTTTTTACAATCTTGATCAGACATCAATGATCTTGATCAGACAAAACCCAATATTTACATGTGACACTTGTGGCATGTGGTCTTTGCACCACATCTTTGGCACTTGTGTCCATTTAACAGCTGGAGAGCCCATTGATTTTAGGACTAGGGGCCTCTGGCTTAGAAATCCTTCAATGCCGCTCTTGCTCCTCACTTCGAAGCTCTGAGCGTGGCTTGGGATTATTTCAAAGCCTCTCTCACCCCTTTTAGGGTAGGGGGAAAATGGGAGCATCAGGCTCTAAAATCACCAATTGTTGGTCCCGGTGAAACACCCATGAAATGCGTAAAAATCATGTAATGCATATAAAACAGGGGTGAGGAAACAATTATACCATTTTTTGGTGAAACCGATGTGTTTTGCTTATAATCAAATGCATATGGAAAGTAAGAACATAAAGCAGTAAAGAACACAGGATTTATAGTGGTTCGGAGTCCAACTCCTACATCTACTCTTCCCTATCAGCAGGGGCACCAACTTAACCAACTGGGCTTAGATTATTGTGTTAGTCCAACACGATACAACAGATGTTTAATGAGTTCTCACTCTCTCGGGACTTATCACCCTCCACGAGATTGCCTACCCTCCGTCATGGGATTGCTTCGATGTTTAACGAGTTCTCACTCACACCCAGAAAGTAAGCTAGTTCAACTAACTTAAATTCCTTGCTTAACAAAACTTAACCTAACACTCGGTTTGGGTAAAGATTGTTTGGTGTCCAACTAGGGTGAGATTTTCCCTTACATTTGTTTAGCCTCAATGCTAAGGATGGGAAAATCTTTGTAAGCTTAGGATATGGCATTTGTGCTTAGATCTAGGGTAGAACACATCTTGAATATATGTGTGTATTTCTTGCTCAGTGTTCTATGGTGAAAATGCTAGATGTTTTGACTTTGTAGCTTGATGGATCACGAATTTTTCCACTCTTAATTTTATGGAAGAACTTGTATTTATAGTGTGGATTTGAATGTTACTGTTGGATGGAGTCACATTCAAATCCATACTATTCTGTATCTTTTTGCAGCTTTTTTAGGCTTGTTGTCTTCCTCTCATTGGTCCACGTCAGCTGAATCTAACGGCTATATTCTTCAGGATCTTCTAAGTCTTCAGGATTCTTCTGAGTCTTCAGGATTCTTGATTCAGCTGACTTCTCTTTAGCGGACCTTGTCTGATCATGCATACTGACACTCAGGCTAACGAGTTCAAACTCTTCCGACTTCGCATAATCGGCCCTCGTGTCACTTGCACTCGAGTTATCGATCAAGATTCGGTTCTCGATGAACATGTCTCGAGATGACTTATCTTTAGGTGACATCGGTCGATGCGCTTTGTGTTCTTGCTCGAGATCTTGACTCTTGTCTTGATTTGGTCTTTGATCCGTATCTGCAGATTTCTTGTTTTCTGATATCTAATTTCTTATCTTTGATTTGATCACCGCATGATCGAATCGATGAAACATCGATTCAAAGATATCGAGGTTAGCTCATCAGTTTAGCATTTTATGTCAGTTGCATCAGGTTATCTCATCTGATGTCGATCAAGTCTGATCTCGATCAGTCTTATCTGCTCCTATTCTGATCATCAACCTTCTCTTACGATCTTACGGTCGGGTTATGTTACGATCGACATATTCTCTTGATCACCAAATCACTTTCGTCTATCCTTCTGGTCATCTAGTCTGGTCACCTGGTATGGTCATCTAATCAAAGATATATCGCTCCGGGTCATCCGATCGTAACTCTCCTTCTTCTGATCAGCTGGCTTAGCTTTTCTTCTTCTGATTTTGCACATCTCATCAATTAACTTGGAACTCATCCTACTTATCTGATCTCGATCAGCCTCGTCTGCAGCCTCGTCTGATCTTGATCATCTTCGTTTGATTCCATGAGTTCCCCCTCAACTTGTTCTCTCGTTCCCCCTCAACTTGTTATCAGTAGATTAGCTTCAATAATACAAGTTGATAATGTTTTGGCATAATTCATCAAAACTAAAATATCCCAACAATTTCCCCCTTTTTGATAATGATGCCAAAACATTAAAATATATTCATTTTTACAGAAACGGGGTTTTCCAAAAAGATCAGTTCAGATGGTCATATTGAAATCAGTGAACTTATGAACTCCCGCTCTGATACCAATTGTTGGTCCCGGTGAAAAACCCATGTAATGCGTAAAAATCATGTAATGCATATAAAACGGGGGTGAGGAAACAGTGATACCAATTTTTGGTGAAACCGATGTGTTTTGCTTATAATCAAATGCATATGGCAAGTAAGAACATAAAGCAGTAAAGAACACACGATTTATAGTGGTTCGGAGTCCAACTCCTACATCCACTCTTCCCTATGAGCAGGGGCACCAACTTAACCAACTGGACTTAGATTATTGTGTCAGTCCAACATGATACAACAGATGTTTAATGAGTTCTCACTCTCTCGGGACTTATCACCCTCCACGAGATTGCCTACCCTCCCTCATGGGATTGCTTCGATGTTTAACGAGTTCTCACTCACACCCAGAAAGTAAGCTAGTCCAACTAACTTAAATTCCTTGCTTAACAAAACTTAACCTAACACTCGGTTTGGGTAAAGATTGTTTGGTGTCCAACTAGGGTGAGATTTTCACTTACATTTGTTTAGCCTCAATGCTAAGGATGGGAAAATCTCTCTAAGCTTAGGATATGGCATTTGTGCTTAGATCTAGGGTAGAACACTTCTTGAATATATGCGTGTATTTCTTGCCCAGTGTTCTATGGTGAAACTGCTAGATGTTTTGACTTTGTAGCTTGATGGATCACGCATTTTTCCACTCTTAATTTTATGGAAGAACTTATATTTATAGTGTGGATTTAAATGTTACCGTTGGATGGAGTCACATTCAAATCCATACTATTCTGTAGCTTTTTGCAGCATTTTTAGGCTTGTTGTCTTCCTCTCATTGGTCCACGTCAACTGAATCTACGGTTATATTCTTGATATTCTTGAGGATCTTCCGAGTCTTGAGATTCTTTATTGATGAACTTTCTCTTGGCCGGACCTTGTCGATCGGGCATACTAACACGGGGCTAACCGAGTTCAACTCTTCCGACTTGAACAATCGACCCTCAGTCACTTGCACTCGAGTTATCGATCGATGATTCGGTTCTCGATGAACATGTCTTCAGATGACTTATCTTTAGGTGACATCAGATCAGTACGCCTGTGTTTACTGTTCAGATCTTCTGACTCTTGTCTTCTGATTTGGTCGCCTTATCTGGTATGAAGATTTCTTGTTTTCTGATATCTGATTTCTTCTCGCCTGATCGATCGGATCGATCTGAAGATCGATTGAAAGATATCAGGTTAGCTCATCAGTTTAGCATTTTAGGTCAGTTGCATCAGGTTATCTCATCTGATCTAGATCACGTCTGATCTCAATCAGTCTTATCTGCTCCTCTTCTGATCATCAACCTTCTCTTCTGATCTTCTGGTCAGTTATGTTCTGATTAGCTTGTCTGCTCTTCTGATCACCAAATCAGCTCGTCTGTCCTTCTGGTCATCTTATCTGTTCATCTGGTCTGGTCACCTGGTATGGTCATCTTATCAGCATATCTGCTCTGGTCATCTGATTAGGTAACTCTCCTTCTTCTGATCAGCTGGCTTAGCTTTTCTTCTTCTGATTTTGCACATCTCATCAATTAACTCGGAACTCATCCTACTCATCTGATCTTGATCAGCCTCATCTGCAGCCTCATCTGATCTTGATCATCTCCGTTTGATTCCATGAGTTCCACCTCAACTTGTTCTCTCGTTCCCCCTCAACTTGTTATCTGTAGATTAGATTTAATAACACAAGTTGATAATGCTTTGGCATAATTCATCAAAACTAAAATATCCCAACACTCTCCCACCCCCTTTTAGGATTGGGGTTTTTGGGGCTAAAAGCTTTACAGCCTCTCTCACCCCCTCTAGGGTTAGGGTTTATGGTTTTGGGTTTTGGGTTTGATGTACTGACCTCCGGGTCCTCTTGTACTTGTAACTTGTAATGTAAATTCGACCTCCGGGTCTTTATTAATGAAAAGTTCTATTATTTCATTGTTGTGTGTTTTCTGTTTCCTTATGCGATTGAAGCTTTAATCTTGTCTAACTTGCTTGTTTGAACATTAGCTTAATCGACTTACAAAGTATGAAACATCCAATCTGATCAGTTCCTTGACTAATCTGATAAGGCTATCTCTGGTCAGTTCCTTGACTGATCTGCTGATCAGTTGAGATTCCTAACTCAACTGATCCCTCTTAACCTGGTTAGTCTCTTAACCAACTGGCTCTGGAGATCAGTCCACCAAACATTTCTGGTGCATTTTCTCCGAGATCCAGAAGCCCTAGCTCATTGCATAATTCTCTGAATATGACTTCAGCTAGTGGCTTGATTAAGATATCAGCTTTCTGCTTATCAGTATGGATCTTTTCCATTATGATATTCTTCTTTTCAACATGATCTCTTATAAAATGATGTCTGACATCCACAAGCTTGCATCTTGTATGTAGAACAGGATTCTGAGTAATTGCAATAGCACTATTACTGTCACAGAATATAGGTACGTTCGTAGCTATAATGTTATAATCCCTCAGCTGCTGACTTAGCCAGAGCAGTTGGGAACAACAGCTTCCTGCAGCTATATATTCTGCTTCAGTAGTAGATGTTGCAACTAATGTCTGCTTCTTTGAAAACCAAGAGATCAGTTTACTAACTAAAAACTGACATGTACCTGAGGTTGACTTCCTGTCAATTCTGCAACCTCCATAATCAGAATCAGAATACCCACTAAGCTCTAGATTATCATTTGATGAGTAAAATAAACCAAGGTTTACTGTCCCCTTCAGATACTTAAGAATCCGCTTAGCTGCTTCCAGATGGCTTTACATTGGATTTGCCTGAAATCTGGCACATACACCTACTGCAAAGGTGATATCTGGTCTGCTGGCAGTCAGGTATAGTAGAGATCCAATGAGAGCCCTATATTCTTTCTGATTAGTTTTCTGACCATTCTCATCTGGATCCATCTTGAATCTAGTCATCATAGGAATTTTGGCTTCCTTACAGTTTTGAACTCCAAACTTAGCCAATAAACTTCAAGTGTACTTCGTCTGGCAGATGAATATCCCTTCTGTACTTTGCTTAACTTGTAAACCCAGAAAGTAACTCATCTGACCCATCATGGACATCTCAAACTTCCCTTGCATCAGCTTGCTGAATTTATCACATAAACTCTTGTTGGGAGTTCCGAAGATGATGTCGTCCACATAAATCTGAACCATCAGAATATCTTCTCCATCTTCTATTCTGAATAAGGTTCTGTCCACTATTCCTTTAGTGAAACCACTGTCTATCAAGAACTGAGAGAGTGTATCATACCAAGCTCGAGGGGCTTGTTTCAGGCCATAAAGAGCATTTCTTAAACGGTACACCTGGTCACCTTTTTCAAAGCCAGGAGGTTGTTCAACATAAACTTCCTCAGCTAGTACCCCGTTTAAGAATGCACTCTTTATATCCATCTGATACACAATAAACCCTCTGTGGGCAGCATATGCCAGAAACAGCCGAATGGCTTCCAGGCAAGTGACTGGTGCAAAGGTCTCATCATAATCAATTCCTTCTGATTGTGAATACCCCTTAGCAACAAGTCTTGCCTTATTTCTGGTTATGACATTATTATCATCTCTCTTGTTCTTGAATACCCACTTTGTGCCAATCACATCTTGATGGGTTGGTCTGTCCACCAGTTTCCAAACCTGATTCCTCTCAAACTGTTTCAGTTCTTCTTGCATGGCTAGATACCACTTGTAGGGCTTCTTCTACTTCAGTTGGTTCCTTCAAAGACAGAAAACAACAATACATGGCACTTTCACCAATCTGATGTCTAGTTTTGACTCTATCAGATGGGTCTCCGATGATCAGATTAGTTGGATGACTGGTTACCCAGGTCCTTCTTTTCTGATTTGCATTAGTTTGGAGAACATCATCCTCTTCTGATAGTAGTTCATTACTAGTGATTGGGAGTGGTGCAGAATTATGATCCACTTGACATGAACAAGTTTCAGCTGATGTTGGACTCATCATGTGCTGATGTCTGTCCGCTGGAACTTCAGGTGTTCCCCCTGAACCAGATGGTTCAGTTGTTACTGTCTCAGCTGTACCAGCTTCTTCATTGACAGTTGTACGTACCTTATGGTCTGATTGACCTGGTGAATCAGCAAGATCAAGTTCTGGAATATACACGGTTACGTGTTCTGATCCTTTTTCCTTGATACTTAGCTGATCCATTTTCTGTGCATCAGGTACCGGTTGATCTGGTACTGCTTGTTCTGAGGCAGATTTCTCTTGTTCAGAAGATGTCTCATCAAAGACCACATGAGGTGTTTCTTCCACAACTAGGGTTCGCCTATTGTAAACCCCGAAAGCCTTGCTGGACGAGAAATGTCCTAAGAATATACCCTCATCTGACTTGGCCTCAAAAGTTTTCAACTGACTCTTCCCATTGTTGTGTATAAAACACTTGCACCCAAAAACATGGAAGTAAGAAACACTAGGTTTTCTGCCCTTCCACAGTTCATAGGGTGTTTTGTAGTGAGCCTTAGTCAGTGAGCATCTGTTCTGAGTGTGGCATGCAGTATTGATGGCTTCTGCCCTGGCTTGGTGTCGCATGTTCAGCTAACATAGTGCGAGCAGCTTCTTTGAGTGTTTTGTTTCTCCGTTCTGCTACACCATTCTGTTGTGGCGTTCTTGCAGCTGATGTCTCATGTTGTATACTAAACTTAGTGCAAAAATCAGTAATAAAAGAATTCAGAAATTTTGTACCTTTATCTGATCTGATTTTCACTATATTGACACCCTTCTCATTCTGTAATTTCTTGAGCAGCTCGGGTATCTTTGTTGTTGTTTCATTCTTCTTATACAAGAATACAACCCAGGTAAACTTGGAATAATCATCCACGATTAACAGAGTATATTTGCGTCCGCTGAGATTGACTGGTGTAACTGGTCCAAATAAGTCCATTTGGAGCAGTTGCAATACTCTGCTGGATGCTGGTCCAGGGATTCCCTTGAATGAGGCTTTAACTTATTTTCCCTTCTGACATGCGACACATGTCTGATTCTTAGAGAATACCTCATTCGAAAGACCCTCAACCAAGGACATCCTTGCTATCTTGTTAAGAGTTTTAAAGTTCAGATGACTCATTCTCTTGTGCCAGAGTCAACTGCTACCTTTTGAACTCTTAACAATCAGGCATGCATTTCTTGGACAACTGTTCCAGTCTGCTGTATAAATCGTACCTTTTCTTGAACCAGTTAGCAAGATCTGTTGAGTAGCTTGATTCTTGATAGTACACTGATCAGTCGAGAACTCAACACTGAATCCGTTATCGCAGAATTGTGAAACTGATAACAGGTTATGCTTTAAACCTTCGACATACGAGACTCCAGTAACCTGTGCATCATCATTCTCTAAGGTTCTGAATCCTCTGGTAAAACCAAAGATATCATCACCAAAGAGTACACGTGGGCCTTCTTGTTCTGTGTAAGAGCTAAGGAGATGTTTGCTTCCAGTCATGTGCCTTAAGCATCCACTATCGATGTACCAGATAGTAGTTTGTACACCTCCCTTGTTGGCCAAACCCACGCGAACCTGCAATTAAATCAGGCTTTAGGTACCCCTTTTAGATTGGGTCCTGAGGGGTTAGAGTTGGTTTTAGGGATCCATACAAACAGGGCACTTCTATTGTAATCAGATAGATCAGAAGGCCTGATTTGTCTCCCATAAACATCTACATAATCATACATCTCTTCATATGCATTCTGATCAGTATGATTATTTGTGCGAGCCTTGGGTGAATCAGAAGACTTGGGAATTTTTCTTGTTGTCTGTCTTCTTTTAACCCAGTGGGGCTCAGGTGCAGCAGCCCTAGGTTTCTGATTGTAAGGGTAGGTACGACTGCTACCATTAAAAGATTCATATCTTTTTGGCATAAATGGTTTTAGCAGTTTGCCTTTAGCTTGCTTGTTAGGCAGCTGACCCTGATTAGGTTTCAGATTAGATTTCCCTCTGAGAGGTTGTCTTTTCTGATACATAAGCTGCTGATCAGGTTGAGGTCTCTTCAGAAGAACTGGGTTCTTTGGTTGATTCCTCGGCTGATGCTTAATCAGTTGGGGTCCATTTCTGTTCCCTTTCTGATTAGTCACTTGCCTTACTTGTTCAGCAGGTCTATTTCCCTTATTAGATACAAATTTTGCTTTATGTGTATCTGTATCAGAAACTCGTTTGATTACACTTTTCTGAAGTGAATCGGATGGGGCTTTTGAGGATGTAGAAGGGTTTTCATACCCAATTCCCTTCTTATTAGTTATCGTACGAAACTAGGTGTTCATATCCTGAACGGTTTTAGAAGATTTCATGAAAACCTGTATTTTCTTACGTAAACTATCCTCAGTAGATTTCAGACTCTCATGTATTTGGAAGAGGTCATCAAACTTAGCTTGTAGGATTTTAAAATCTTCAGCTTGTTGTTTATTGATAGCCAGTTGTTCCTTAATCAGCTTCTCCTGATCAGAAGTGTTAACTTTCAGAACTTTCAGTTCTTCGATTATCTTCTGAGCAGCTTCAACTGATTTTAGTTCAGCTGTTTTTCTTTCAGCATTTTCCTTAACAAGCTGAGTATTTTCAATCCTTAGCTTATCGTTTTCGGCTTCCACTATTGTATAAGTGTCTACTGCGTTAGAGAGTTCATCAAGCAATTGCTCAGAATAGAGCTGCAAGTCAATCTCTCCAGCAGGTGTGCTAATCATAGCTGGTGTGGAAACTGAAGGAGCAGAAGGTTTAGAGGTTACCTCAGATTGGTCTTCTTCTTTTGCCATCAGACAGATTTCATCATCAGAAGAGAATATCAGATCATCGTAGTTGTAGAAATCATCAGCATTACTCATCAGGCAGAAGCCTTCTACAGATGAGTAGCCTGAATCCTCATAAGGCAAGTAAGAATCATCAATTCCAGATGTATCAACAACCATGGCTTTCCTGTCTCTATAGTGTTGCTCTCTTCTGTTCCGCTTCTCTTCTCTTTCTTTTGGTATCAGGTCTGGACAATCTGCGCTGTAATGACCTGGTTTCTGACAATTGAAACACGCTCCACGCTCCATGGAACTCCTTCTGCCAGGTGAGTCATTTTGTCTGTAGAATCTGTCAGGTGACTTACCTGTCTGATTGTAGTCTGAGTTTCTCCTTTCTGATCTGTTGTCTTTCCTTTCATCAGATCGATCATCTCTTTTCTTATTCTCTCTGCGATCTTCTCTGTGATCATCTCTTCGATCATCAGATCTGGTTCTCTCTTACGATCTGTCAGTTGGCCTCCTATCTCTTCCTCTGCTGTTTTGATAATCCCTGTAAAATCTACGATACTTGCCAAGTTGAATGTTAGATTTTTCAAGTTTTATGGTTAGCAAAGCAATCTGTTCAGTTTGTCTTATAATATTTCCAACAGGTTCAGTAGACTTTGAGTTGCTGTTGGCTGCTTTGAATGCAACTAATTTTGATGTGGCAGGTGTAGCTTCAGCAGGCGACTCGTCTTCTTCTTCTTGCCCTCTTTCCATCAGATCGAACTTATGGGCTTTAAGGCTCAGGAACAGGTTGTTGGGCTTCATCTTAGCAATATCTTGACAATCCTTTATTACTGTGACTTTCATATCCCAGTTCTTAGTTAGAGATCTCAAGATCTTGTAGTTGATATCTTTATCTGACATTTCACGTCCAAGTTCCCGTAGCTTGTTGACTGACATGGTGATTCTTCCATCGAGCTCATTGATGGTTTCATTTGGTAGCATCTTAAGTTTCTCAAATTTCACCAGTTCAGCTTCCAGTCTGCTATCTTTAATCAGATCATTTCCTACACACATTTCAGCAAGCGTATCCCACATCTGTTTGGCTATCTTAAGATACATTATCTTTTCTATGGTTATCTTGTCCATCGTCTTCATGATTATGTGTCTTGCTATCGTATCCGTAGTGTACTGACTTTCTCTTCAAAGATCCATCGTATGGGACTCTTTTTGAAAAGGCTTCCAACTGGAAAGTCTGGATCACCTCCTACAGCTGGGTTGTCATAGTAGATGATGATGGGTCCTCATTCAAGAACTTCCATCATCCTGCTGCTTATTGATCCCAGATGGTTGCTCATGTATATCGTCCAGTCTGCATACTCATCAATGGAAAATTTAGGCAAATCATGATACATACCCGAAGTATTATCCATGCTGATCGTGAGTTTGAAAACAAATGAGATTTAAAAAAGGTTTTTCAAGATCAGTTCAAGTGACCACAAAGGTTCTTCCTCAAGAACCGATGATATTCAAAGCCAGTGGTCCGTAGAACCACTGCTCTGATACCACTTGTAGGTTCCGAATCGGTTTTTGTGGGCGTAAGTCTAGAGGGAGGGGTGAATAGACTTACAAAAACTTTTTCGTCTTGGTCGTGTGATTGCAGTTTGCCTGATCAGAGTGCAAGTGAATCAGTTTGAACTGATATACAACTTACTGATCGCCTGAGGGTAGATCAGTTCGGTGTCTATCAGTTTAACTGATTGTGCGGAAGCTAGTTTATACCCGTGTGAAAAACCAGCTTATGACAAATCAGATTCCGAAATTGTTTTCAATCAGATGACTATGAAGTCAATCTGATCAGATCAGTAGCTTGGTGCTAGCTGATCCTAACTCAGAATATGTATGCAGATTTAAGCAAAGTTGTGTGCAATAGTGTAAAACAATTAATCAAAAAGGTAAATCCACACAAGATTTATAGTGGTTCGGACAACCAGTCCTACGTCCACTCTTCCCTATCACAAGGGGCACCAACTTAACCAACTGGACTTAGATTATTATGTTAGTCCAACACATTATACCAACAGATATTTATAGAGCTCTCACTCAACCGATCCCAGAAATCAGCACTAGAAACCCTAGTCTGAAATCTTACAAAATAAATTTAACCTAACTTTGGGTTTTGGGTAAGATTTGTTGTTTGTTCCAACTTTGAAATCTATCCCTGTATTTAAGTTGCCTAACAGCTAGACGATGAGATTTATGTGCTAAGAACTATGGGATTAACACTTTAGAAAATAATCTTCAAGGTTGTGTTCTTCGTGCGGAAATTTGGCTATAGTATGAGCTTCTTGATAATTTTCGTCCTTCTCATTATGAAGAGTAATCTCATATATATAGACCTCGAAATCAAAGAGTCGTTGGAGAGCAATTTGAATTTCCGGCTATATTTGGTAGATTTGCAAGATTGATTTGACGTGCTCAAGGACGGCATGGCCAAAAGCATGAATAGTGTCTTTTGTAGTCGTTTTGACTTTGTAGAGTGAATCCCGCAGTGTCAGCCTTTTTACGTACGTGTCGTGCTCTCATTGGTTTAACAAGTACAACACTTCAGCGTTTGTTCTACCAACTAAAGTTTGACAATCTTCTTGTCGAAGATTCGTATGATCTGGTGTAACATTTAGTTAACACCAGAAGAGAGCTAACCTGATCAGATAACTGATCAGTGTACCAAGTAGAGTCTTCTGATGCAGGTTGTCTTAGCACAACTTGCAGACTCGGGTGATGTAGGTCTTCTGATCTTCTTGAGTCATCTGATCTTAAGGTCTTCTGAACTTGAGCTTTATGTCTTCACCTGATCATCTGACTTCTTCTTGTCTTCTGACTTGTTTAGTCTTCTGATCATCTGACCTTATCTGGTCATCTGATAAATTGACCTGACCTATACATATTGAGTTCCCCCTCAATATGTGACCTATTTTTTACATCAGCTATCTATACATTTCAGCTGGTCATCTTAATCTGATTCTAAATCATCAGTCAGCTAACAGATCTGACTGGTCCTATTACAATCTGTTTTGGAACTTCCATCAAAACTTAAATAAACAGATATGGTGGGTTATGCATTGCAAGTTGCTGAAGAGGTGGATTCTCATGAGTCATCTGTTGGGGTTATACTGGAAAGTATGCTTTTACTTTGTATAACCAAACTGAATTTTCTGTCTTATTTACTGAAATAAATTATTTATCACTGATGCTTTAAATATCATTGAATGCTACACATACTTACTGCATAATTGTTCAATAAACAGTACGTGTTACATTGTAGTTAATTAAGTGATACCAGATCACAGAAGATTAAATTAACAGTCCCTTGTAATTAAAAGTACGCTATTCACGACCTAGATGGAAATGAGCAATCCATCGTGAAAGGTTGAAGTCTAAGGCTCATATTGGCTTGTCTTGACCAAGAGATTACACTAGTGCATGACTGATGCACTGAACAGGACCTACAGGAGGATAAATTCTTCAGCACTGAACCGGGAAGAATTAGACCTCAGTGGTTCGTTATTTCTTAATCTTCGTCCCTTAAATAGGATCGTGTGTGGTTAGTGATTATTGCTTTGACTTATGACGTGTAGAGAATCAATTAGATTCAATACTTTATATCTTGGGCAATATTACTGGTTACATGCAATTGCTAAGATTTAATACGAAGAATCGTGTGCGAGTACGCTCGTTTGATTTGCCCCCTTGGGAGGTTCATAAGATTTATCATACCAAATCTTGCAAGTGGAATTTGTTTCCGGTATGGATAATAATGTTGAACCGTTCCTCGACCAAGGACAAAAAATATTAATTAATAGAAAGTTATTTCAGTGGCTTGAATTAATTAATGGGCAAGATTAATGGGCAAGATAATCTTAAATACGAGAAATAATAACCGGGAGCCATATTAACAGTAATATGGGTTAAGATGGATAGTGCAATATTAATTATGTAGTGGGATTAATTAATATTTATGGGCTTGAATAATATTGTGGCTCAATATTAGATATTCAAAGTCCATTAGAAGGTCCAATCTTAATTATCCTAAAGGCCCCTCAAGTAGCCCAAAGATAAAGTCCAATAACTGAAAAAGGTGTTTAAAATAAAATAAATTATTGTTGCCTAATTTTCCTAATATTTCGAAAATAATAAATAAAAGAGGGAGAAAGATTTTCTTTGAATTTTGTTATGGAATGAGGATAAGTATTCTTGGAATACAAGATTGTCTCATTAAATTCAAGAAATCTCCCACTTGGTTATTTGTTAGGGGATTTTCGAAAATTTTGATTAAATAAGGGAATGAAAGATTTTCTTGAAAAGACATTATGGAAGATATGTATTCTTGGAATACAAGAATATCTCATAAATTCAAGAAGATCCAAATCTTGGATTCCTACTCCTTATTTTTTTGAAAAATACCATAACAAGAGGAGTTGGGATTTTTGTGGAATATTTTAAATATGGAGAAAAGAATATATTGGATATATTCAAGATTTCTTGGAGATCAAGAAAAAGATTTTCCCATCTATTCATGCACAAAAATTTCGACCAACACCCCTCTATAAATAGGGGATGAATATTTCATTCCCAAGTGCAATTCCATGTGTTGGAAAAATTAGAAATCCACAAAGGTGGTGCAACATAATTTTATTTTTCCTTTTGTTAAATTATTCGCGAGTTCCTACCACCGGATTATTGAACAAGGATAAGGGAATACTTGAGAAGACCTTTTGGTGTGTTCGTGTGAACGGGACCCATCTTCTCAACGGTTGTCACTCCGAGAGGTTAGTTCACGTAAACTCGTAGTATTTCCGCATGCGTAGGTTTTATGTGAACTGTTTATAGGCATGATTGGTTATTGAATTATTATTTGAATTAATATAGGATTAATTCATGGTAGTAATAATTGTTAGAATTAAATTTGTATTTAAATATTCAACCCGAATAGATCCGGGCAATTAATTCTCCAACATCATCCACCTACAAAGAATTTGTTACATGTATAGAATCTACCAAATGACTTGCTGCCATGGGAGATGAGATGAAGTCACTTCACAAGAATATGACTTGGAAGTTAGTCAAGCAGCCTCCAGAGAGAAAAATTATAGCATGCAAATGGTGTTAGTGTTAGTGTCCTAGAGACAACCTATTGTAAGGACATAATAATTGATGATATTCAGTTTGATTTAATAATATTACCCATTTAATATTAATGTATGACAATAAACCTATTCGAATATTATGTTTGATTATTTTCATTTATTCTTATTTGTGTTCCCATGAATCATTGTTGTCACTGAGGATGTGAGAACTCAGGTGACTTAAGCATGATTCTCAAATAGCTCCAATCAAGGATCATCAAGAATGGGATATTGATGATACAATTGAGATTGATGTGCGATCTGCATCATACTCTTAGAGAGTGTAGTAGATCTCACTTACTACGAGATACTAGGTATCTCATGATGGATGCACAGATACCTTAGAGGGTATTGGTATACCAATCCGAGAAACCTTTTGATGTAATTCCACAATATGTATCTACGGGTGTCTCGATTAGTGGGAGCGATGTGATACTCCTTTGACTTGAGGTCAATACGCACGACATGTGTGGAGTGATGAACTTTGACCATGACCGACGCTTGCACCCTTCCACGGGTAGATATGGCTTGGATTGGGTTCATCACGAAATGCATATGCATGGTAGTTCAGCCAAGAATAGGATTCATTCCTCAATGTGGATTTAAAGAGAATACTCATCTTCTCATCATAATTGGATCTAAGTCATCGGCCGATGCACGTCAACTTGGACTTTGTGGACAAGTGTGACATAAGTGATCAATTAGTGATTAGAGATAATATGATTAAGTTATTTGAATAGACACTTCATCATGTTCAAGATTTAATCGAGTATTCGCAAATGAAAGAAAGTTATCGTAATAGCCCATGTTTCAGTTACAGGTAGTTGCACATTCACTCGCAACGTACCTCATATATTGAGAATGTCTGATTTATTGTCTAGGGTTCAATTAACACCGTTAGTTTGACTAATTGCTCGATATATGAGGGCCTATGGGTCACACAACAAGTAACGATTATTTACTAATTATAGTTGTTTGATTAAATATTATATTGTATATTAATATTTAATTTATGGAGAATATAATAATAATTATATTTTGAATTAATTATTATTACTATTTAATTAAATTGGATTTAATTAAATAGGATTCCTAATAATAATATATGGAATATTATTGTAGGATTTGATATATATGGAAATCAAATTCGTAGAGATTTGATATACATGGAAATCAAATTCGTAAGGATTTATGTATATGGGAATTAAATCTATGGGATTTAATTTGCAAGATTAGGGATTTTATTTCCTAATAAGGTTAGCTAAAGATTTAAGCTAGGTCTTCCCTATATATATGAGTCATTGGGAATTCATAATACAAGACTTCATATTTTCTTTTTAAAATCTCTAAGTTTGAATTTTCCTAGCAAATTCATCTCGGGGATTTAACGTTGACAGATATGTGTCAGTTGGTAAACGACTGTTACGTGGATACCGTAGTTGAGGAATCCGTGTACGAATTGTTGTAAGAATTCCGTTTACGTTTACTCATATTTAATTATGCAATTATATATTCATTGTTGGTGAACTTTTTAATTCTGTTGTGCATGTATTACGTGTTTACGTACCTCTATATTCCAACAGTGGTATCAGAGCTCCAGGCTCTTGATTAATTGCATAGTTGTTTGATTTATGAAATTAATTTTTTTTTATAAATCAAGGTGCGGTCGTTTTGAACAAACCACACCACACTATTATTTGGGGCATGTGCTTTATTTGATTGAAGGTGTTTATTTAATAAACAAACACCCCCTTTTATTTGCCTGTTGCTTCGTCTTCGTCACTTTGCCCAGGATAGGGTTTTCTTTGACACTCATCTGTCGCCCTTCGTCCTCCGCCGCGTCTTTGAGTCCAAAGTCAGGCACCACGACATCGCTCGAGTCGGTGGCACAACGCCGCGACTCACAATATGCCGCGATGGAGCGAATTTCAGAGGGTTGGACCCGCGTCGGCGTGACCTTCGTCGACCCGATTTACACCTAATTTTCATCAATTTTGGAACACATCTTCGATTTGTTAATTTTGCTCCAGCTTTCGATGCGATTTGCGGTGAATCGGAGTCGCCTCACCTCGGCGCTGCATCTGGCGTACATGCGCTTACCACAGGGCCACGTGTTATTTCCTTCGATGAACGCAGTGACGCACCGCGGTGCGCTTCGCGACCCGCTTGCTCCGCCTCTATTTCGAACTGAGACGGTGTCGTAGGCCCTATCCTACGCGGGACTTAACCCGGTTGCAGCGTCGAGTCGCCCGCGCGCGCTTAGCAATGGCGGCAACTCGACTGCACACGCCGCTTGGTTGCTCGACCCTAATGCGTGACTCTGTTTCGTGTTTTGGTTTTGGTGTTCAGTTTGTTGGACTTTCTTGAGCACATTGGGTGGTTTCTAAGTACAATTATTGACTAGTTTTTTTATTGAATTGGATTGAATCTGAAAACTGGTGATGAATGTTGGTTTCAGTTGTCTCGATTGAGAGACGGTTTCTGGACAGTGATGAGGGAGGGACTGTTTTGCAAATTGATTTTGAACAGGCCCCTCCGCAAATTTCAAAAATTGCACTTGAGCCTTTGACAAATTAATAAATGAAATCTATTTTAAATTTTAATAAGATTAATTTTGAGAATAGTAATAAAAGTTGAATTTTTATTTATAATTAATTGGATTAATTACTAAAGTTTAATAATTTTAAAATCGATTTTAAAATTGAATTTTAAAATTCAGAAGTTTTAATAGATTATTAAATCTCACTTGGTTAGCTTGTTTGTTTAATTAAATTTGTTAACGCATTTATAGCCCGCATTATAATTGTTTGGGTAGGCGGCGCCCAATAATTGTCGGACCGTTTAAATTAAATGTTTGGGTAGACGATGCTCAATACTTGTTAGTCCGTATGTGCCAAGTTTGGGTAGGCGACGTCCAATAATTACCCAAATATAATATAGTCAACATGTTGGATCTCGATTAAGCAATTAATACCACGACTTTAAAATGTTCCTCACTAAAATATGGTTTTTTTCATTGAAATGAAACGATGTCTTCCATCGAAATTAAAAGTAAACCAGAGATTTCATTCCAATGAGTATTTAAGGCCCAAGTCTTTTGCTCGGATCTACATCTAACAGACATGTAATGTTGTCGCTCGATGGTTGTAAACCAACTTAATTTTGTTTCACCAGCTCAAGCAGGGAAGCGAAAATTAAGGGACATCCGATTGAACTAGGTTCAATCAACTAAGAATTGCAGGTATGCAATTGTTTTGGAGATCTATTTGTTCTGCTATTATAGTAATCAGCCCAAGCAGATATTATAATAATAGGAATGTGGATCCTAGTCCATTACAATTTATATTTGATGAAAATTCGTACTCTTCCGATGAGATTGTTGAGTATGTGAAAATAATGGAGACAAAATAAATATAAAAGAAAGGCCATGTTTATTTTGATTGCTGAATATTGATCATAAGAATTATGTGTTTAATTCTCATTTTATTTTATTTCTCTTGGTTAGTTGAAATATAAATAATTGTCATTGAGATGTGTTTTGGAAACAAACAAATTGGTCAGGTCAAATTTTCTGGACTGGCACCAAAACGTTTGTTTGGTGCTAAAGCAAGAAAAGATTGAGTACGTGTTGGACATGCCAATCCCGGTTACCCCTGCAGCTGGTTCCCTGAGGCAGCCACGTTTGACATAGCAGCTCAGAAGAAGCATCAAAAGGATACTTCCCAAACTCAGTGTGTGATGTTGCTCGGCATGACTCCCGAATTGTATAGGCAACATGAGAAAATGGTCCCTTCGAGATGCTCAAGCATCTGAAAGATCTCTTTGATTCTGAACCTCGTTCTGAGATTTATGAAGTGATGAGAGATCTATTTAGATGTCGGTTAGCTAAAGGAGGGAAGATTTCACCTCATGTGCTAAAGATGATAGGCCTAATTGAGAAACTTGGTAATTTAGGCATTGAGCTTAAAGACCAACATTTCCATTTATGCTATCCTCCAGTCGTTCCAGGATTCATATTCTAGCTTCATTGTGAACTACAATATGAGTAAGACGGATGCGACCATGCCTGAACTTCACAACGTGCTCAAGACCTTTGAGTTTACCATCACTAAGATGGTGTTCAAAAGAAGGAGTGGGTAGACAAGGATGTGTACCTCTACTGTAAGCAGAAGAGGGCACTGGAAGAAGGACTATAAGATTCTAGTTGTTGAAAAGAAGGCACTAGGTGCTTCTGGCACTAGAACATGTATGTTTGTTATTGAGATAGACATGTTCACTAATAACGCTAACTACTGGGTATAAGATACCAGATGTGGTTCACACATTTGTACAAATGTGAAGGGGTCTCATGTGTCTTAGAGTAGTTAGACCGGGTAAAGTCACCCTACACGTGAAAATGTAACAATGGTTACTACGGGACGTGTAGGGATATGTATATATATTAGACTTACCCACTGATTTTAGATTAGAACTGAATAATTTTATTTCGTTCATTCTATTACTCGAAACATTATTTTCATTCCTATGTTAGACATTGAGGGTTTTTCCTTCCATTTTAGTGATAATAATTGTTATTTCACGTTAAATGGTGTGATTTATGGAATGCCCTTTTGGTGAATGGTTTATATTTGTTGAATTGTGGACATGATATTCTTAATGTACAAAATAAAATACTCAAGCTTAGTAATCAGGAAAACCCAACTTACTTGAGGCATTGTAGACTTGATCATGCAAACGAGAATAGGATTGCAAGGTTAACGAAGTTGGACTACTTAACCCCATTTGACTTTGAGTCTTATGGTAATTGTCAATCTTGTCTCAAGGGCAATATGATCAACAAACCCTTTTTTTGAGAAAGAGGTGCGTGCCAAAGAAGTTCTAGAGTTGATTCACAGCGATGTATGTGGACCATTGCCCACTCTAGCTAGGGGTCACTTCGGCTACTTCATCAATTTTACTGACGATTTCTCGAGATACAAATATGTGTATCTTATGAAGCACAAATCCGAATATTTTTAGAAATTCAAGGAGTTTAAGGCTGAAGTGGAGAAGCAACTTGGTAAGAGTATCAAGACTCTTCGATTGGATCGAGGAGGTGAATACCTTAGCCATGAATTCACTGATTACTTGAAGTTGCATGGAATCTAATCACAATGGACTCCTCCCGGAACACCTCAGATGAACGGTGTGTCCGAAAGGAGAAACTGGACCTAGTTAGACATGGTGAGGTCCATGATGAGATTTTCCTCTCTTCCAACATTCTTATTGTTGGGGTTATACGTGAAAGTATGCTTTTACTTTGTATAACCTATGTATTAAACACTTATTTACTGAAATAAATTCTTTATCACTGTTGCAATAGATATGATTGAATGTTACATATATTTACTGCAAACCGTTCACAGAAAAGCACGTGTTACATTGTAGTTAACGTGGTGATACCAGATCACAGAAGGTCACGTTAATAGTCCCTTGTAAACGAGTGCATGTTTCACAACTTAGATAGATCTGAACAATCTATTGGTAGAAGTTGATGTGTGCTAGACCCCTTCTCTAAGAGAAAATAGGTAAGCAGGCAAACATACGGATGATCAGTTGAGAGAAAAATTATTTACTTATTGACCTCAACTTCTGTATTTATTATTGGAGTATTCCCCCGAGTCCGGTAGTTGGTCTGGTTATAGGCAGTAATCCCCAGCCAAAACGGCTTCGAAAGAAAGAAAAAGTCACCCCTAAATGTGTTAGCTGCTTCCAGAGTTAGGCCATGTGTCTTCCTGCTTGTTCGATCAAGAAAGTCGTGAAAAAGTCTCACCTTTCGTTTTTCCATGTTGGCGGTGTGTAAGGATCAGATTGGCTTGTCTTGACCGAGAGATTACACTAGTGCATTTGTTGCACTGAAGCGGACCTACAGAGAGGATAAACTCATTCGCACTGACTTATGGGATGAAGAGTTAGACCTCAGTGGTTGTTGATTTCTTAATCTATGTCACTTAATAAGGATTGTGTGTGATTAATAGTTATTGCTCTGACTTATAATGGGAAGAGAATCATTGCGACTTCGATACCCTATATCTTGGGCAATAATATTAATTATATGACAATTGCTAAATTAATACAGAGAATCGTGTGCTTGGAGAGTCTTGTATGATTTGTCCCCTTGGTGGGCTCAGAACATTTATCATACCAAATCTTGCAAGTGGAATTAATTTTCCGGTATGGATAATAATGTTGAGTTGTCCTTACTCCAAGAATAAAGATATTAATTAATATAAAGCTTTTCAGTGGCTTAATTAATTAATGGAAAAAATAATCTTAAACACGGGAAATAATAACTGGAAGCCATATTACCGTAATATGGGTTGAAATGGATAATGCAATATTAATTATATAGTGGAATTAATTAATATTAATAGACTTAATAATATTGTGGCTCAATATTGAAATTCAGAAGCCCATTGTGAGGTCCATCTTAATTCTCCTAAAGGCCCCTCTAGTTGCCCAATTAAAGTCCATTAAATGAAAATGTGTTTAAAATAAATTAAATATTTTTGTTGCATATTTTTCCTTAATTTCGAAATTATTAAAGAAAAAGAAGGAGAAAGATTTTCTTGGAAAGATTTTATGGAAAGGAGATAAGTATTCTTGGAATAAAAGATTATCCCATAAATTCAAGAAATCTCCCACTTGGTTTCTTTAAGGGTAATTTTCGAAAAAATAGAGAATAAGAAGGAAGAAAAGATTTTATTGATTTTCTTGGAAAGATTTTATGGAGAAAGATATGTATTCTTGGAATACAAGAATATCTCATAAATTCAAGAAAGATCCAATCTTGCAAATCTCCTACTTATTTTCGAAAATAGTGGCTAAATAAGGGTGTGAGATTTTTGTAGAAAATTACACATGGAAAGAAGAATATATGTGATATATTCAAGATTTCTTGGAGATCAAGAAAAGATCTTTTCTAAACTTAATTAGACCCTAATTTTCGACCACCCCTCTATTATAAATAGGGGATGAATTTTTCATCCCCAATGTAATTTCATGTGTTGCAAAAATTAGAAATCCACAAAGGTGGTGCAATAAAATATTTATTTTTCCTTTGTTTATAATTGTTTATTGGAGAACCTCCCACCAAGGTTTTTGAATGAGGACTTGGGAATACTTGAGAATGACTTTCCGTTGGTAGCCAGATACCTGATCCTGTCTGTCTAAGAAGTTGTCACTCCAACGGGCAAGTTTACGTAAACTCCTAGAAATTCCGCATGCTAGGGCTTTTTACGTAATTATTATTTGCATGATGTTTTTGGTGCGATTATTATATGAATTCACATAGGTTAATTCATGTTAGTAATAATCTGTGATTTAAATTTGTGTTTATGAGTTCATCCCGAATAGATCCTGGCATAACGTATCCCAACAACTAGTATCAGAGCCAAGGTTCGGGCTCTGATCTTTTAAACTGTAATTTAAATTTTTGTTCATTAAAATTGAAAATGGATAGTAGAACTGTTATATTTGTTTTGCAGGTATCTAATTGTCATGGTAATTTTAATGTGCTTTATTTACATGTAAATAATTATTGGTTCTTAATTCGATTCGTTCGAATTCGTTTTGCCTCATGAGAAAATCCACGAGTAGATTAGGTTTTGTTTGATTTGTTCAATGTAATAGACTAGTCTAGATCTAGGTTTATTTATTTTTTGTAAATAAATTATAACCGGATCAAGAACGAAGACGGAGATGGAGAGTTAAAGACGGGACGACGAAGTGCCCGGACGTACGCGAGCGGAAGCGTGCACGCGGGCTAGGCCGAAGTGATAATTTTGTATTTAATCATGGTTATTACGTAGTGTTGGGAGATGAATTTAATAAAAGATATATGATTTTGATTAGATCCCAAAACCCCTGAGTATGACATGTTCAGAATGATCTTGATAGTTGAGTCGATTCAATTTTAGAGTATTCAGGATGTTATCTGCAAAATGTATAGTCAGCAGGTGTAGTTCAGAATAGGTTCTGAAGACTCTGAAGAACTCAAGATGTTTCAAGAAACAAGTTTCAAAGATGAAACGAAGGTTCTCAAGACTCGATGGAAATGAGATATCAAGACTCGATATCTTGAGGAACGAAGACTCAAAGACGAAAGATTCAAAGTATCGGTCAAGAGACTCGAGAAGACTCGTAAGACTCGAAGACCACGAAGACTCGAGAAGACTCAAGACGCAAGATCAAGACCAAGATTGAAGATCAAGAATATCAAGGCCACAATAATTATCAAGACTCGAGAGGTAATCAATGCTCAAGATGAACTCAATGTTCCGAGGCACTGAATATATCTATCTGAAGGATGCAATACTGAGAAGATCGCGATCCCTTAGAAAATAGATATTTGTCATGACATTCAAATGCAGGCAAAAGAAACTAAGTCATAAGTGTTGTTAAGGTTATATCAAACTCAGAGTTTGTAACCAAAAGAGCCGTTGAAGGTGTCTACCTTTAACTGGAGACAAAAGTCAAAAAGAGGAAGACGACATTTGTACCATCTCGACAATCGACAAAGGACGGTCATTGAAAAAAGATGTCGGATGTACAAAAGTTCCGATCGCAAAAAAGTGAAGACCGGCTACATGAAAGGCTATTGCCTAAAACGTGTTAGGGAGTTTCAAACCCTAAATATAGTCGTTTCTCACAAACCATAAGAGGGAACTCACGAAGCTATCTCTCCAACGGATAGTTTTCAAGAGTGTCCTTGGTGTATGCCTATAAATACTGGTGACCCTCTACATTGTAAGGTTATGGGAAATTTATACGCAACTCAAGAGCTCAAACTTATTCTTGCAAAAGTTAAAGCACTCGAAAAACTTAGAATTTCCCAAGTGCTTCGATATTGAAGAGAGCTCACTATACTAAGCCTAGCTTGATAAGAATTATCCAAAGCTTAGTCGAGATATCCTAACCCTTTGCATTGTGCTTCATTGTAAAGGATATCTCATCCTAGTTGGAAACCAACCGAGAAACCCCAAACACTTGAGAAGGTAGTTGGAGTGTGTTTGTTGGTGAGAAGAGTTGTAAAGAGTTAGTAAACTACGCGAGTAGTCGAAAAACTCTAGAGGAGAAGTTAGTAAGCTACATGGGGTAGTCCAAAACTTGTTTGTGTTTGAGTAAGTAAACTACGGAGGTAGTCGAAAAACTCAAGGTCGGGTTGAGTAAGTAAACTACGTGGAGTAGTCGAAAAACTTCGTACGAAGTTGAGTAAGTAAACTACGCGAGGTAGTCGAAAAGCTCGAAGTGATTAGTGAATTTCTCCGAGGATCGGAGAGAGGACGTAGGAGCTTGAGTCTCCGAACCACTATAATTCTTTGTGTTCTTTATTGCTTTCCTTATCTCATGCTTAAATGCATTGACTTGATTTTGAAAGCATACTTTTCACTGATATTCAGTTGGAATCAATCCACCGAAGTTGCATGTAAATTGAATCACAGCTTAATCACTAATTCATAAATGGAAGGTTTTCAACAAAGCTTAAAACGAGTATAAACTAAAGGGCCAACCATTCCGCACGACTGAGTAGCTAGAACAGATAGTTACCAAACTGAACTCTCTTCTGAGGATTCAGTAAGTTAGTTATCTGATCCAAGCAACTCGGGATCTCTGACGACACTTTCGGGACTCGGTTGGGATTATCCGAGGTATCTGAAAAGCGACTCGGGATCATCATTGTCTCGATGAACTTTGACTCGGAGCGATCTGTGCTTCTCGAACCTAATCTTCGTGATTATCGACCCAAGTGACCTCGAAGAAAAAAAAGTTTTAAAAACACTGAACACGTGTATTCCCCCCCCATACACGTGTAAGACTCGTTTGCACCGGGACCAACACGTAGGTATAAAATTGATATGCATATACTTCCTCGAAGTCCCTGTCAATTTTATATTGGTCAAGTGAGAGCCGACTATTAATTTTTTATTAAAGGTTTGTAACTGTTCCTGTTTGTAACCTGGTTGAAAGTGTTTAAATAGACAATTCACCCCACGTGACCTATTTAAACTGTTTTGAGATGTCGACTGATACATATTCATATTGTTTTGAGATTTTGATATGAATAATGTGATCAAAATTATGTGATATTTTGTGCTTATACAATTGTTATTTATTTCAGTTCAGCATGACACAACCTTTTAATCCACTGTTAATATACTTAAATTCAATAGAATTGTATAGGAAACTATGTAGATTGAAAATTATTTATTGTCTTGACCATGCAATCGCATAAGTTTGTCCTTGACAAACCTAGACTCGTTGAGACTATGAATGTGAGGAAGATAAGGAATATCACAAGCAGTGATTGAGCTCCAATGAAATGGTTAAGTGTATCATCTTGACTTCAACGTCAGATGTGTTGAAACACCGACACCAGGACTTGGAAACCATTGCAGCTATTATGATAGATCTTAATGAATTCTTCTCTCACTATAATCGTAAAGTTAAGTTAGATAGCCATACAGAATTTGTTCTCATAGAAAATGGCATTAAGAGGTGTCAAGAAGAAGATCGACAATAGAAAATGCTTAAATGAGGTCAGAGAAGACATTGGAGGTCAGCCTGTCCCAAGCCTAAAAAGGTAGGGAAGAAAGGTAATTCTCAAACACTAGTTGCTGAAACTTATTTAGCGGTGGATACGAGAACCACTAATCATGGTTATTTCAAGGATTCTAGATAATCCAACAATTTAGTAGGAGTGAGACCATCATCAACATGGGTAATGTTACGAGAGTAGCGGTTATTGCAATGCTACGTGAGTAGCAGTTATTGCAATACTGCGTAAGTAACGATTATTGCAATGCTACGTAAATAGCAGTTATTGCAATTCTACGCAAGTATCGGTTACTGCAATGCTACGTGAGTAGCGGCTATTACAGTGCTACATGAGTAGTGGATGAAGCAGTGAGAGACGTGCACCTGTCTTTTGAAGACAGAGTTCTAGTTTTAAGAGATGTTCTTTATGTTCCTATTTTTCTGAAAAACCTTATTTCTGTTTCTAAATTTTTTACTGATGGATATTCTGTTCATTTTAATAAGCAAGTTACTGTTTTTTGTAACGATGTGTTTATATGTCATGGAACTTTATGGAACAATCTCTATACTATTAATTGTGCACACCACTCACAAAATGAATCTTATAACACATTGATTGTTTCGAGCAATAAAAGGAAACGTTCAGAAAATATGAACGAAATACTTCTTTGGCATCTCATATTAGGTCATATTAATCTGAATAGGATTCAAAGGTTGGTGAAAGATGGTTCACTGGAGGACCTACAGCCAGAACCATTTCCAACTTGCGAATCATGTTTAGAGGGTAAAATGACCAAGAAGGCATTTGGAGCCAAGGGGAATAGAGTCACAGAAGTGTTAGAAATCGTTCACACTGACGTGTGTGGTCCAATGTCAACCAAAGCTAGAGGTGGCTATGAGTATTTCGTGACCTTCATCGATGATTACTCAAGGTTCGGGTACATTTTTCTTATGAAGCACAAATCGGAAACCTTTGATAAATTCAAGGAGTTCAAAGTCGAAGTTGAAAAACATAGGGAAAAGAGTATCAAGTTTCTACGATCCGATCGTGGAGGCGAATACCTCAACGATGAGTTTTTGAACTACCTGTCAGACGAGGGAATTGTATCCCAGTTGACTGCACCCGGAACCCCTCAACAAAAAGGGTGTCAGAACGAAGAAACATAAAGCTTTTAGAAATGGTCAGGTCAATGATGAGTTATTCAGATCTACCCACGTCGTTTTGGGGTCACGCCTTGGAAACAATGACTTATATTTTGAACTTAGTGCCATCCAAATCGGTTCCTAAAACCCCGAGAGAATTGTGGACAGGGCGCAAGCCCAGTCTGAGACACTTAAGAATCTGGGGGTGTCCGGCATACATGCTGGACAAGGAAGCCGGTAAGTTGGATGCACGCTCAGAATTAAGATTGTTCATAGGGTATCCCATGGGAACGAAAGGGTGCATGTTCTATGGTCCCGAAAATCAAAAGGTTGTAATTAGTACACATTTTAGATTTTTGGAGGAAGATTATATGAACAATAGAAAGCCTAAAAGTGAGATTACCTTAGAAGAATTAAGAGGGCAAACTCCAATACCAACTGTACTAGTTGGCATACCAAGTGTTGGTGAATTGTTGGGAGATGAATTTAATAAAGATATGATTTTGATTAGATCCCAAAACCCCTGAGTATGACATGTTCAGAATAATCTTGATAGTTGAGTCAGGATTCAGTTTTAGAGTATTCAGGATGTTATCTGCAAAATGTATAGTCATCAGATATAGATCAGGTTAGGATCTGAAGATTCTGAAGAACTCGGTAAGTTTCTGAAGAAATCGAAGTTTCAGTATGAAACTGAAGTTTCTGAAGTTTCAGTATGAAACGAAGAAACTGAAGACTCAGTATGAAACTGAGATACTGAAGTCTCAGTGAGAAACTGAGATACTGAAGACTCAGTATGAAACTAAGATATTGAAGACTCAGTATGAAACTGAAGAACTGAAGACTCAGCATGAAGACTCAGTATATCAGTCAGTACATCTGTAAAGACTCAGAAGACGCTGAAGACTCAGAAGACCCTGAAGACTCAGAAGACATTCAAAGTGCAGACAAAAGGAAATAAGACAAAGTGTTGTTAAGGTTATATCACTCAGAGATTGTAACCAAAAGAGCCGTTGAGTTGTCTACCTTTAACTGGAGACAAAAGTCAAAAAGAGGAAGACAACACTGTATCATACTGACACTGACAACGACAGGTCACTGAAAAATGTCAGAAGTACTAAGTTCCAGACTGCAAAAAGTGAAGACCGGCTACATGAAAGGCTATTGCCTAAAACGTGTTAGGGAGTGTCAAACCCTAAATATAGCCGTTTCTCACACACCACAAGAGGAAACTCACGAAGCTATCTCTCCAACGGATAGTTTTTCAAGAGTGACCTTGGTGTATGCCTATAAATACTTGTGACCTTCTAATTGAAAGGTTACGGGAAATTTGTAAGCAACTCAAGAGCTCAAACTTATTATTGCAAGTTGAAGCACTCGAAAACCCAAGAATTTCCCAAGTGCTTTATATCGAAGAGAGCTCATTTCACTAAGCCTAGCTTGATAAGATATATCCAAAGCTTAGTCGAGATATCCTAGCCTTTGCATTGTTCTTTATTGTAAAGGATATCTCATCCTAGTTGGAAACCAACCAAGAAACCCCAAACCCTTTGTAAGGTAGTTTGAGTTTGATTGTTGGTGAGATTGGAGTTGTAAAGAGTGAGTAAACTACATTAAGGTAGTCAGAAAGCTCTAGAGGAGAAGTTAGTAAGCTACTTGTGGTAGTCTGAAAGCTTGTGTGAGTTGAGTAAGTAAACTACAGAGGTAGTCAGAAAGCTCAAGGTCGGGTTGAGTAAGTAAACTACAGAGGTAGTCAGAAAACTCAGGGCCGAGTTGAGTAAGTAAACTACAGAGGTAGTCAGAAAGCTCAAGGAAGTGATTAGTGAATTTCTCTGAAGAGATCAGAGAGAGTGGACGTAGGAGCTTGAGTCTCTGAACCACTATAAATTGCTGTGTTCTTTGCTTTCCTTTTTGCTTTGCTTAACCGTTGCATATATTTTGAAAGCATATTTTTCACTGACATTTCAGTTGGAATCAATCCACTGAAGGTTGCATATAATTGAATCACAGCCTAATCACTATTTCATTAAAGGAAGGTTTTCAGCAAAAGCTTAAAATGAGTATAAACTAAGGGTCAACCATTCCGCACATCTGAGTAGCTAGAACAGATAGTTACCAAACTGAACTTACTCTTCTGAGGGTTCAGTAAGTTAGTTATCTGATCCAAGCAACTCAGGATCTCTGAAAACTCAGGACTCAGTTGGGATTATCTGAGGTATCTGAAAGCAGCTCAGGATCACTGTCTCAGTAGACTTTGACTCAGAGCGATCTGTGCTTCTCAGGACCAAATCATCAGGACAACCTGACCCAAGCTGACCTCAGTAAGAAAAGTTTTAAAAACATTGAACACGTGTATTCCCCCCCCATACACGTGTAAGACTCGTTTGCACCGGGACCAACACCAAGCCTCACACTGACACAACCAGAACCTCGTCGTAGTGAGAGGGTTGTCCGACAACCTGAGAGATTCATGGGGATAGAAGAATCTTCGGATTTAGTCCCCGAGGATAGTGAAACAGACCCCTGATCCTACAAGGAGGCTGTCCAAGACAAGGATGTAGAATCCTGACAAACAACAATGAAAATCGAGATGGGCTCAATGGATCATAATCGAGTATGGGAGCTAGTTGAACCACCCAATGGGGTGAAACCCATTAGATGCAAGTTGGTCTACAAGAGGAAAAGAGGACCAGACGGGAAGTTGAAACCTTTAAAGCTAGGCTAGTGGCAAAGGGATACACTCAGAAAGAGGGTATCGATTATGAGGAAACCTTTTCGCATGTGGCCATGCTTAAGTCCATCCGTATTCTCTTGGCAATAGCTGCACATCTGGATTTTGAGATCTGAAAAATGGATGTCAAGACAGCTTTGCTGAATGTAAGTCTTGATGAGGAAATCCATATGCAACAGCCCGAAGGTTTTATTGCAAAAGGCCAAGAGCATCTTGTATGTAAGCTCAAGAAGTCCATTTACGAACTGAAGCAAGCATCTCGCGCTTGGAACCAATGTTTTGATCAGGTAATCAAATCTTATGGGTTTGATCAAAATGAGTTCGAGAGTTGTGTGTATAAGAAGTGTGACGGAACTGCCTTGGTATTCTTGGTACTATACGTAGACGATATTCTGCTCATCGGAAATGATGTAAAGGTTTTGTCAGACGTAAGGGTATGGCTGTCAAAACAGTTTGATATGAAGGACTTGGGGGAAGCCGAGCACATCCTTAGGATCAAGATCCCTCGAGATCGCAAGAAAATGATGATAAGCTTATCGCAAGCTTCATACATAGATACAATTTTGAAGCATTTCAGTATGCAGGATTCCAAGAAAGGTTTTGTATCCTTCAGACATGGAATCCATTTATCCAAAGATATGTGCCCTAAGACACAGGAGGAGATAGATGACATGAGAGGCATTCCTTATGCATCGGCAGTAGGAAACCTTATGCATGCAATGCTGTGTACGAGGCCGGATATCAAAGTAACCCAGGAAATCCACACTGGACTGCTGTTAAGAACATTCTGAAGTATTTGAAGAGAACTCGAGATAGAATGTTGGTTTATCAGTCAAACAGTTTATTTCCAGTAGGATACATGGACTCAGATTTCCAATTGTACCTAGATTCCAGAAAATCTACCTCAGGTAGTGTGTTTTGGCCGGGAGGAGGAGCTGTAACATGGAGAAGCGTTAAGCAGAAATGCATCGCAGATTCTACCATGGAAGCCGAATATGTAGCTGCTTGTGAAGCAGCGAAAGAAGCGGTGTGGCTCAAGAACTTCTTAGTGGACTTGGACGTAGTTCCGAATTTGCCAAGCACTATCACGGTGTTCTGTGATAATGTCGGAGCAGTTGCGAATTCAAGGGAACCAAGAGCCCACAAGGCCAACAAACATATTGAAAGGAAATATCATCTTATACGAGAAATCGTTAAGAGAGGAGATATAGAGGTGGCAAAGATCGCATCGGAGGACAACCTAAATGATCCATTCACAAAGGGTCTGCCTCAGTGTACATTCGAGAGACATGTGAAAGGAATGAGTGTCAAGTGCGTTGCCAATCTGCTTTGAGTATAAGTGGGAGAAATGTTATTAGGTTTGGGTAGGTGACATGTTGTAGTATACTTACAAACAGACTTTGATTATAAGTTGGAGATTGTGGGGGTTATACGTGAAAGTATGCTTTTACTTTGTATAACCTATGTATTAAACATTTATTTACTGAAATAAATTATTTATCATTGTTGCATTAGATATGATTGAATGTTACATATATTTATTGCAAACCGTTCAAAGAATAACACGTGTTACATTGCAGTTAATGTGGTGATATCAGATCACAGAAGATCACACTATGCCAAAAACTAGATACAACAACGGCGAAAAGACAACGGGTATTGATTGGACCCGTTGTCATAGGTCTAAAATTTATTGTCGTAAGTAAACCCGTTGTCTAAACTGTGGAAAATGCAGGGAAATGTGTCGAAACACAACAGGTTTAGTCCACCGTTGTCATATCTTTTTTTTTTAATTATTTAGTAAGGGTATAAAGGGGACCCTTATAATTATTTTTACTCCCTTTCCAAACTCGCGGACTCTCACCACCAATACTAGGGCACCAGATCTCTTCGTCTCTTCCACCGCATTCGACGCCTGCCACCACCGGCGTTCGCCGCCTTCGTCGTCCTCCTTCACTCGTCGCCTTCGTCGTCCTTCTTCCCCATGGCCTTCGTCGTCCTCCACCTTCCCCCGTCACCTTCGTCGTCCTCCACCTTCCCCCGGCCCCTTCGTCGTTCTCCTTCCCCCGCCGTCTTCATCGTTCTTGTTTCCCCGCCACCTTCGTCGTTCTCCTTCTTTTGTCGCTTCCAATATAAGGTTAATTCAACCCTAATTTGTCTAACCCTTCCTCCCGCTTAATTTCCTGCTCAGAATTATGGCTAATTTGTTTACAGCCTTCCCCCGCCGCCTTCGTCGTTTTCCTTCCTTCGCCGCTTCCAATATAAGGTAATTTCAACCCTGATTTGTCTAACCTTCCTTCCGCTTAATTTCCTGCTCAGAATTAGGGCTGATTTTGTTTACAGTTGCTTTAAATGTGCATAATTGGATTTATTATTGTGGAAGAATTTAGAAAAAGCTTAATGTGGTGTTTTTCCTTTTTTGCATTGCTATGGAGATTGGTTTGGGGAGTACCTACATTTTGGAATGTTCTTGAACATTGTGGTGCTGGTTTGTGATTTCTAGACAATTCCTCGTAGGAGAAAATCATGCTTGCGGTTGATGTTGATGAGGGTAATTGATTTTTACATAATATATGGAGAGATATCAAGTATTTCGTTGTTCTGTTTTTGAAGTTTATAATATATTTTTGTGCATTGGTCAATTATCTTAAAAGAAAGACATTAACTAGCATTTGTGAAAAATTAATGGCCTTGTTCTGCTAGGGGCTATTGTTGTTGCTTATTCTTCTTTGTGAGTTGGATGCTTTATAATGATCTCATATTGCATGCTTGGCATGACTTGTAGATCTTAGTGTAAGAAGTCTAGATTCATTTGTTTTAGATATGACTGTTGATATTCTTTATCAATTTGTGGGCAGTTCTTGGGAACTTTGTATCAGCTCTCAGTAAATTCATTGCAGCTCGCTATTCCCTAAATCATACGGTATCTGAATACCATGTCTATGAATTTTTTAAAGTAAAACAATTATGGGAATATGCATAGTTATTAATGGCGCAAGGCGCCACAAGGCGCGAAGCAGCGCCTAGCGCCTTAGGCGCGCGCCTTGCATCCCTGGAAAAAACAACATAAGACTTTGATAATTTCTTAGTAAACCTAACCATTGCTTCTGTAGCAATACCCCAAGTCAAATTTTCACCTTGGTGAACCAACTCATCTTCATCTTCCATTAGACCAACCATCCACTCATTGCTTTCATTTATATCCCTCAAAGAGATAGGATCAATGTGATTACGTGAGTCATACCGATTACCGATGCTTCAACGCACGATTATACTTGATAAAAGGTGAATCTTGAAACCCTAGATGCGTTTCACTTAAATATTAAGACTTAAGAGATAGTATTTTTATTATTCTGATGTTATTTGACAAATAAAAAAATGTTTATTTTTATTTCAAACCCTAGATGTACGCAAGGCACGCCTTAGGCGCGCCTTTGCCCGAGTCAAGGCGGCGAAAGGCGCCGAAAGGTGCCCCCAGGCGAGCGCCCAGAAAATCCCAACCGCCTGGACCTATGGCAGGCGAGGTGGCTAGCTCCCCGAGCGCCGTGCGCCGTGCGCCTTAGGCGCGCCAATAACTATGGGAATATGCATCTGATAATGTAGGCTTGGTTACCTTTCCTCTTGTTCAGTTATGATTTGTTGCAGTGCAATTTACTTATTAGTATTTGTGGGGCTAAATGGGGAGCCGTAATTGAAATCTAGAAAACAGATGGTATGGTTATCTTTCTGCACCTTTTGTGATGTCATATTTTTCCTTGTTGAGATAAATCAAATAGAAACATTTCATTTTCAATTTATCTTTTTTGTGCTCCATTTATCTTCTGGCATTCCAAGCTTTTGTTCAATGGACTTGAATTTCATGCTCCTTCTTTTGCAGATTTTAAAATAATCTTGAGTAATAACTTCCCATATGTAAGGTAAATTAAGATTGCATTTGGATTAGAGGATTAAGGATCCGAAGATGGATTTAGAATATGTCATCCAAATACACTGGTATTTGTTTGGAATTTGATTCATTCTCTAATAAATTTAATATTCATCAATCTGAGACCTTCATCGCATGTATATAACTAACAAGCTAATATTTTCTCTCTCGTGCAGTCGTGGTTAAACAATCTGGTGGAGACAAGTAAAAGTGTTGTGAGGACGATCAATATGATGATAATTTGCAACAGGTAATTCTCTGTTTACATATGGTAATGGAAGGTATTGATGATGATTAGTCTCTATTAAGTCGAAGAAGGTCGTAACTGAAGTGGTGTCTGTGTCTGTCTATTTTTAACACTTAAGAGATTGTAAAAAAAAAATTCAAAATTTAATAAAAACTCGAAAGGGTAATTACAATTGTAGAGTCGAAAAGACAATATGTGATGAGAAAGAAATAATCAGAAAAATGAAGGAATGAATGTATTAAAGAATGAAGTTATTGCAGAAAGTGTTGAATTATGAGAAGATTGTGTTTGAATACTAAGTGGTTGAAGGATGGTGAGATATATATAGAGGTTGTTCCAGTGATTATGTTTGGGTATAATTATGTTAAGCTGTGAACAAAATCAATCAAAGATGTTACTAGAGTTATAAAGATGGATGCTTGTTACAATTAAGCAGTCTAATCAAAATATTAAAAGATGAAAAAATGCTTTCTTATAGCTAAAAGTGTCTTACTTTATTCAACCATGCTTCATGCCTGCTTCCTAATTAACTACTTGTGCTCCGAAGTAACATCAACTGGGCTGCTTATTTGGGGATTAGATGGGCCAAAGCATGGGCTTTGTGTGTTAAGGATGGTGTGTACTCTGTGTACCCAGCAGTAATGTATTAAAAGATTCAGAGTTAAATCCATCTAGTTATTCATGATGAAAATCATGGTTTAAACTAGTACATGTCATTTTTCAAAGCACATAAAGAGTTAATATAGTTTTCGTTGACATTATCTGTAGTACTGAGCCAAAGGATCCTAGTAGTGTCGAAATATGTTTGTTTATGACTTATGGAGTTCAGATTCAACATATGTATTCACTGTGGTCCTCAGATTTTGACTATCTTCATCTCAAATTACCTTGAATGGCTGAGTTTCCGCCCTTGATTCTGTTTCTTGTTGTTGTTGCTGTTCAGTGGCTTGTTTCATGGATGCCTATGAAACTTTAGAACAGTGACAATCTCTCCGAGCTTCATAAATATTTAGCAGCCTTTCTTGGTAAGGCCTGCTGGTATGGAGTCTTTCTTGGTAAGACCTCTGTTAAAAATACAATTAGATGTACCGTACTAAATCATACATCTAGCTAGCCTTCGATGGACTTTTGAGTTCTTTAAGGGCACATCTCTCCCATAAGCAAAAAATCTTTACCGATGATTCTATCTCTTTCAAATCACTTCCTTCTTTTGAAAATGATTAGGAGTTAATGCATATATTGACCTTAGAAATATTGTCGCTCTATCTTGTTTCAATTCCTTGGATGATAAGCTGGAGTAGTCATACTGTGTATATTTTTTTGTTGCACAAGTGGCATGCTTTTGTCATGGTGTGTAGCATTGAGGGCCTGTATCCGATAGTCATATTGTCATGCTTTGGTCTTATATTTTTGGGAATATCTTAGGGCATGTATTGGCTGTCTGTACTTGGTTTGTGTGTGTATATTTCCATGTTTGTAAGGTCTTCATTTCCTTTCTAGGGTTTCCCATTTTTGTTTCTGTATTTTCCTATTTGTTTAATTGGTCTACTTTCTCTGAAACTATGCAAGGGCTGAATCAAATCCATTCTCTCTTGATGCTCTTGCTATTTTTACAATCTATACGATGGCAAGGTACAGTTGCCTTAGTTATGGAAATATTATTTTAACCTGCAATTAACAAATTTTTCATTATCCCAATGTCCTACAATCACCAGAACCGCAAGGAGTTTGAAGCTGAGCTTATAGAACATTTTGGCTCAGTTGTGAAGATGCCTTTATTGGAGTCCACCAGGTTTATGACTAATTTGATATGTACTGCATTTTCTTTCAGTTCTGTAATTAGATAAGTTATAGCTTCTTGGGCTTGCCATAATCTGTCTGTTGGTTATATTGATTGGTTTAAGTTTCTGACTATCAATCTTAAAGATGGAATGTGCTTGTCCTTTGTTTCTCTGAGTAGCACTTGGTTCCTGTGTCCCTACCTAAGTTAATTTCTTATAGAGTTCTTATATGCTTTTATTCCTATCTTTGCTGAGGACTCACAATTCTTTCTGTTTTTTATCTGCATGTGAAAAAAGACCACCTTTGCCTGAAACTATGAGGTCTACTCTGGAGGAAGGATTAAACTTATACAAGCTTCATAGGAGACGGCATGAAAGGTGCCCTCAGCCCCATGTTCTCACAAAAGATTTACTCCGATTTTTTTTTTTGATGAAATACGGAAGGAGGTGGCCGAATGTCTATCAAACGGTATGGAAGCTAAGAATAGTTTGTTTTTGTGATTTTGAACAAGTTTTTATCTTGAAGTTAGATTTATATTTTTATTACTTATTTTGAACAATGTATGAATTGATTACTTAATTGTAAGAAGTTCTATTGGATCTTAGTATTTATTGTATTCAGTAAAAATGTGTATTATATTCATATTCTAAAACAATAGAAAACATAAAACAGGTCTAAAAATGGTATTAAAAATAGGTAAAAATTGTTGTAATAACACAACGGTTAAAAATCATTGTAATAAACACCTACGACAACGGGTTACTATGAGTTAACGCAGCGGGTAAAAACCATTGTAATAAGCACCTACGACAACGGGTATTATGAGCTAACACAACGGGTAAAACCCTTTGTAATAAATACCTATGACAACGGGTTACTATGACTTAACACAACGGTTAAAACCCGTTGTAATAATCATTTACGACAACGGGTTACTATGACTTAACACAATGGTTAAAAACCGTTGTAATAAACACATACGACAACGGGGATTACCCGTTGTCAAATGTTCGGGACCTGCGACAACGCCAGCATCCACAACGGGGGAAAAACAGATACGACAACGGGGATTACTCGTTGTCGTATCCAATTTTTGGCATAGTGTCACGTTAACAGTCCTTTGTAAACGAGTGCGTGTTTCACAACTTAGATAGATCTGAACAATCTATTGGTAGAAGTTGATGTGTAAGACTCAGATTAACTTGTCTTGACCGAGAGATTACACTAGTGCATTTGTTGCACTGAAGCAGACCTACATATAGGATAAACTCATTCGCACTGACTTATGGGATGAAGAGTTAGACCTCAGTGGTTGTTGATTTCTTAATCTCTGTCACTTAATAAGGATTGTGTGTGATTAATAGTTATTGCTTTGACTTATAATGGGAAGAGAATCACTGCGACTTCGATACCCTATATCTTGGGCAATAATATTAATTATATGACAATTGCTAAATTAATACAGAGAATCGTGTGCTTGGAGAGTCTTGTATGACTTGTTCCCTTGGTGGGCTCAGAACCTTTATCATATCAAATCTTGCAAGTGAAATTAATTTTCCGGTATGGATAATAATGTTGAGTTGTCCTTACTCCAAGGATAAATATATTAATTATTATAAAGCTTTTCAGTGGCTTAATTAATTAATGGACAAAATAATCTTAAACACGGAAAATAATAACCCGGAGCCATATTACTGTAATATGGGTTGAAATGGATAGTGCAATATTAATTATATAGTGAAATTAATTAATATTAATAGACTTAATAATATTGTTGCTCAAATATTGAAATTCAGAAGCTCATTGTGAGATCCATCTTAATTCTCCTAAAGGTCCCTCAAGTTGCCCAATTAAAGTCCATTAAATGAAAATGTGTTTAAAATAAATTAAATATTTTTGTTGCATATTTTTCCTTAATTTCGAAATTATTAAAGAAAAAGAAGGAGAAAGATTTTCTTGGGAAGATTTTATGGAAATGAGATAAGTATTCTTGGAATAAAAGATTATCCTATAAATTCAAGAAATCTCCCACTTGGTTTCTTTAAGGGTAATTTTTGAAAAAATAGAGAATAAGAAGAAAGAAAAGATTTTCTTGGAAAGATTTTATGGAGAAAGATATGTATTCTTGGAATACAAGAATATCTCATAAATTCAAGAAAGATCAAATCTTGCAAATCGCCTACTTATTTTCGAAAATAATGGCTAAATAAGGGTGTGAGATTTTTGTGGAAAATTATACATAGAAAGAAGAATATATGAGATATATTCAAGATTTCTTGGAGATCAAGAAAAGATATTTCCTAACCCTAATTAGACCCTAATTTTCGACCACCCCTCTATTATAAATATGGGATTTTCATCCCCAATGTAATTCCATGTGTTGGAAAAATTAGAAATCCACAAAGGTGGTGCAACAAAATATTTATTTTTCCTTTGTTTATAATTGTTCATTGGAGAACCTCCCCCAAGGTTGTTGAACGAGGACTTGGGAATACTTGAGAAGGACTTTCGGTTGGTAGCCAAATATCTGATCCTGTCTGTCTCAGAAGCTGTCACTCCAACTAGTAAGTTTACGTAAACTCCTAAAAATTCCGCATGCTAGGGCTTTTTACGTAATTATTATTGCATGATGTTGTTGACATGATTATTATATGAATTCACATAGGTTAATTCATTATAGTAATAATCTATTATTTAAATTTGTGTTTATGAGTTCATCCCGAATAGATCCTGGCATAACGTATCCCAACACTTATGGGGTTACGCACTCCAAACCTCAATCTACATTCTGGATAGGATTCCGTCTGAATCAGTTGAGCATACGCCATACGAGCTATGGTGTGGTAAGAAACTAACTTTCTCACATATCAAGACGTGGGGTTGCACCGCGTTTGTGAAAAGGATGCTAACTGATAAGTTGGAATCCAAAGGTGAAAAGGATTATTTTGTGGGATATTCTAAGAAAACAAAAGGATATTATTTCTATCTATCTGAGAAACAAACAGTGATTGCTTCTAGGCAGACCAACTTTCTTGAAGACAATTATGTCTTTAAGGAACAAGGCTGTAAGATGATAGAACTTGAAGAAATTCTAGAACCACAAATTAACAAAGAGATTGATATCTTGTCAAAGCAACATGGCAAGGAATCAGTGGGAGCATTCAACGACTTTCACGGTGGGAGTCTTTCACTAGGTGATCGTCTTTCAGCTAGTGGGAACGTAATTGGAGTAAGCTTGTCAGTGCAAGAACCTCCAAGTGGGCTGAATGAGAACAGCATAGTTCAAACTCTCGCCCAAGAGGTATCTGAAAGTGTAGCTCTTGAGGACTCTCCGGACATTGATGAAATCGATGCACCACAAAATTTTCACGATCTGAATGTATAGCCTGCACAACCACAGCTCCGTAAGTCAATTAGGAACTCGTAATCCGCCCATTAGATACGATTACCTCTTGGAGAAACTCGATAATGTGGACATAACGGATAAGGACGATCCTAATACTTACTCTGAAGCAATATTAGATATTGATTTAGGGAAGTGGCATGAAGCCATGAAATCCGAGATGGACTCGATGTACACCAATCAAGTTTGGGACTTGGTTGAGTTTCCTAAAGGGGTTAGACCCATAGGTTGAGAATGGATCTTCAAGCGAAAGACCGATGCAAATGGCAAAGTACAAACCTACAAAACTAAGTTGGTGGTGAAGGGTTATATTCAACGCGAAGGCATTGACTATGACGAAGCCTTCTCACCAGTTGCAAAGATCAAGTCCATTCGAATTTTACTTGCGATAGAAGCACACCATGATTATGAGATTTGACAGATGGATGTCAAAACAACTTTCCTCAATAGATACATTGATAAGAAAGTGTTGTTGGAAAATTAGGGGTGCCCGGATCTATTCGAGTTGAATTTAAATACATATTTAAATTAATCAATTAATTACTAACATGAATTAAATCTAATTCAATTCAACATAATAATTAATGAACAAATAAACATCATGCGTACACGTATTTCACGTAAAACCTAAGCATGCGAAATCTAGGAATTACGTAAATACTAACCTCTCGTAGAGACAACTGCTGAGATGATGGATAAACCCAAAGTACCTTCTCAAATATGTCCCACGTCCACGAAAGTAATCCGGTGGGAGGATTATCAACGAACGATTTTAAACTAAAGAAAAAATAAAATATTTGGCCACCACCTTTGTGGATTTCTAATTTTTTCAACACATGAAATTGCACTTGGGGATGAAAAACTCATCCCCTATTTATAATACTAGAAGGGTTCGAATTTTTGCCCTAGGAACAAGATGGAAAAATCTTTTTCTTGATCTCCAAGAAATCTTGAATATATCCAATATATTATTTTCTCCATAAATAAAATATTCCACAAAAATCTCACCTCCTAATATTATAAATATTTTTGAAAATATCAATTAGTTAGGAAAGAAATAAGATCTTTGACTTTTCTTGAATTTATGGGATAAACTTGTATTGCAAGAATACATATTCCATAAAATATTTCCAAGAAAATCTTTTCTCTCTTCCTACCCAATTTTTTCGAAAATAATAGAGGAAAAATAGGCCAAAATATTTTCTTCTCATTTTCATTAATTGGACTTTAGTTTGGGCTATTTGAGGGGCCTTTAGGAGAATTAAGATTGGACCTCCAATGAGCCATGAAGCTTTAATATTTAGCCAAAATATTATTCAAGCACATTAATATTAATTTACTCCACTATAAAATTAATATTGAACTATCCATCTTAACCCACATTATGACTTCACTATAATATGGCTCCCGGTCATTATTTCCCGCGTTTAAGATTATCTTAGTCCATTAATTAATTAAGTCACTGAACAAACTTTATATTAATTAATATCTTTGTCTTTGGAGTAAAGACAGCTCAATATTATTATCCATACTGGAAATAAATTTCAACTTGCAAGATTTGGTATGATAAAGATTCTGAGCCCACCAAGGGGACGAATCAAGCAAGTCTTACTTGCACGCGATTCTCCGTATTAAATCTTAACAATCGTCATGTAACTAATAATATTGTCCAAGATACAAGGTATCGAATCGCATTGATTCTCTTCACATCATAAGCCAAAGCAATAGTTATTAATTTCACACGATCCTATTTAAGGAACGGAGATTAAGAAATAACGCACCACTGAGGTTTAATTCTTGTATATTCAGTACCGAAGAATTTATCCTCCTGTAGGTCATTTTCAGCGCATCAGGATGCACTAGTGTAATCCCTTGGTCAAGACAAGTCAATCTGAGCCTTACACTTCAACCTTTCATGATGGGTTGTTCATTTCCATCTGGGTTGTGAATTTGTACTTAGTCACGAGGAACTGCTAATTTGATCTTTTGTGATCTGGTATCACCAAATTAACTACAACGTAACACGTACTGACTTTATCGAATGGGTATGCAGTAAATATATATAACATTCATTCATATTTAATGCAGCATGTGATAAATAATTTATTTCAGTAAAATAAATAAGAAATTCAGTTTGGTTATACAAAGTAAAAGCATACTTTTCAGTATAACCCCAACAATCTCCCACTCATACTCAAAGTCTGCTTTTAAGTATACTACAACATGTCTCGTGTTCTATGTGACATCTAATGTCACCCTACACGAACCTAATAATATTTCTCCCACTTATACTCAAAGCAGATTGACAATGCTCTTGACACCCATTCCTTCCACATGTCTCTCTAATGTACTCTGAGGTAGACCCTTTGTGAATGGATCTGCTAGGTTGTCTTCAGACGCAATCTTTGCCACCTCTATATCTCATCTCTTAACGATTTCTCGTATAAGATGGTATTTTCTTTCGATGTGTTTGCTGGCCTTGTGGGCTCTCGGTTCCCTAGAATTTGCAACTGCTCCGGCGTTATCACAGTAAACCGTGATCGTGCTGGGAAAATACGGAACGACGTCCAAGTCCACCAGGAAGTTCTTGAGCCAAACCGCTTCTTTCGCTGCTTCACAAGCAGCTACATATTCGGCTTCCATGGTAGAATCAGCGATGCATTTCTGCTTAACACTTCTCCACGTCATGGCTCCTCCCCCATACAAAACACACTATCCGAGGTTAACTTTCTGGAGTTTATGTCTAATTGGAAATCTGAGTCCGTATAACCGATGGGGAATAGACTGTCCGATTGATAAACCAACATTCTGTCCCGTGTCCTCTTCAGATACTTCAGAATGTTCTTAACCGCAGTCCAATGCTCTTTCCCAGGGTTACTTTGATATCTTGCAACCATTTCTACGGCGAAGCAGATATCCGATCTCGTGCACAGCATCACGTACATGAGGCTTCCCACAGCCGAAGCATAAGGGATGCCCTTCATATCATCTATTTCCTTTTGTGTCTTGGGACATGTTTCCTTGGATAGATGGATTCCATGTCTGAAAGGTACAAAGCCTTTCTTGGAATCTTGCATGCTGAATCGCTTCAAAACGGTATCTATGTATGAAGCTTGCGAAAGCCCGATCATCATTTTCTTGCGATCTCGAGTGATCTTGATCCCTAGGACGTGACCGGCTTCTCCCAAGTCCTTCATATCAAACTGTTTTGACAGCCATGCCCTTACGTCTGACAACATCTTTACATCGTTCCCGATGAGCAGAATGTCATCTACGTATAGTACCAAGAATACCAAAGCAGTTCCATCACGCTTTTTATACACACAACTTTCAAAACTGTTTTGATCAAAACCGTAGGATTTTATAACTTGATCAAAACACTGATTCCAAGCATGGGATGCCTGCTTCAGCCCATAAATGGACTTCTTTAGCTTGCAAACCAGATGCTCTTGGCCTTTTTCAATGAAGCCTTTGGGTTGTTGCATATAGATTTCTTCATCAAGACTTTCGTTGAGGAAAGCTGTCTTGACATCCATTTGTCAGATCTCAAAATTTAGATGCGCAGCAATCGACAAGAGAATTCGGATGGACTTGAGCATGGCTACGGGCGAAAAGGTTTCCTCATAGTCGATCCCTTCTTTCTGAGTGTACCCTTTCGCCACGAGTCTCGCTTTAAAGGTTTCAACCTTCCCGTCCGGTCCCCTTTTCCTCTTGTATACCCACTTGCATCCAATGAGTTTTACCCCATTAAGTGGTTCGACTAGCTCCCACACTTTATTGTGATCCATTGAACCCATCTCGGCTTCCACTGCTGTTTGCCAAGATGTTGCATCCTTGTCTTGGATCGCCTCGTTGTAAGACCATGGATCTGATTCTTCTCCCGAGATCAAATTCGAGGACTCTCCGATCCCTAAGAATCGCTCGGGTTGTCTGACAACCCTCCCACTACGACGAGATTCCAGTTGTGTAGGCGTGACGCGTGGTATGTCTTCTTGTACAGTTGGCAACGGAGTTGGCATCTTAAGTTCTTCCAAGGTAATCTCGCTTCTAGGCTTTTTATCGTTAATATAGTCTTCTTCCAAAAATCTAAAGTGCGTACTGATTACGACCTTTTGATCTTCGGGACCATAGAACATGCATCCCTTCATTCCTTCGGGGTATCCTATAAACAACCTTAATTTCGAACGTGCATCCAATTTCCCAGCTTCCCTATCCAACACGTATGCCGGACACCCCCAGATCCTCATGTGTCCTAAGCTTGGTTTTCGCCCTGTCCATAACTCCCTAGGGGTTTTGGAACCGATTTGGATGGCACTAAGTTCAGAATATAAGTCGTTGTTTGCAAGGCATAACCCCATTTTGGCAAATCCGCATAACTCATCATTGATCTTACCATTTCTAGAAGCGTTCTGTTTCTTCGTTCTGCAACCCCGTTTTGTTGAGGGGTACCGGGTGCAGTCAACTGGGATGCAATCCCTTCTTCCGACAGGTAGTTCAAGAATTCATCGCTGAGGTATTCGCCTCCACGATCAGATCTTAGAAACTTGATACGCTTTTCCTTATGATTCTCTTCTTGAGCCTTAAATTCTTTGAATTTATCAAAGGTCTCAGATTTATGCTTCATTAGGAAAATGTATCCATAGCGTGAGTAATTATCGATAAATGTAACGAAATACTCGTAGCCGCCTCTTGCTTTGATTTGCATTGGACCACATACATTGGTGTGAACGATCTCTAACACTTCTTTAGCTCTAAGCCCCTTGGCTCCAAATGCCCTCTTGGTCATTTTACCCTCCAAACATGATTCGCAAGTTGGAAATGGTTCAACCAGGAAGGACTCCAATGAACCATCTTACACCAACCTTTGGATCCTTTTTGGATTAATATGACCTAATCTTAGGTGCCAAAGAAGTGTCTCGTTCACATTGGTCGAACGTTTCCTTTTGCTCGAAATAGTAGATGAGTTATAGGATGCATTGTGTGTGTGATGTGCACAGTTAATAATGTAGAGATTTTTCCGTAATGTTCCATGACAGATAACCATATCGTTACGAAAAATAGTAACATGCTTATTAAAACGAACAGAATATCCATCATCAAATAGTTTTGAAACTGAAATAAGGTTTTTACGAAAAACTGGAACATAAAGAACATCTCTTAAAATTAAACTCTTGTCTTCAAAAGACAGGTGCACGTCTCCCACTGCTTCAGCTACCACTCTCGTAGCATCGCCCAGCGTGATGAGGATCTCTCTTCCACTAAGTTGCCGGGTCCACTTGAACCCCTGTAACGTGAAACAAACATGATCAGTGGATCCCGTATCCACTACCCACGAATGGGTAGCATACGCCGCTAAACAATTTTCAACAACTAGTGCGAGAAAATTACCTTTCTTTCCATTCCTTTTGGGATTGGAACAGGCCCACCTTCAATGTCCTCTTTCGCCACACTCCAAACAGATCTTTGTACTTAAACTTTCATCTTTGAAGCTTGAATAGAACTGGTTAATCATGTTTGTCTCTTCATTTATCTTACCACCAATTGACCTAGAAAAAGAAGAGGACCCTTTTGTAACCATGTTCACTTTCTTGCTCTCATTGTCCTCTTCGACCAATGTAAGGGATCTCACAAGATCATCCACAGTAAACCTCATATCTTCCATTAGATACGTTACATAAGGATGATCGTAGCTCTTTGGCAGAGAACTGAGAATGATATCAATTTTGATTTTGAAATCATATTTTTCGCCAAGATATGCCAATTCTTCAAAGAGAACCATAACCCTAAGAATGTGTTCTTTAGCAGTCATTCCTTCTTCCATTTTCAGCTTGACCAAGTCATGCTTAATGCTTTGGATTGCTATATGGGTCGGATGTGCAAACATCGCTTCAAGATTTCCCATAATGTCTGCAGCTGATGCAAATCTTTGATGAAGGCGTTTCAATAAACCCGACTTATGTGCCAAGATTATGTCCTTTACCAATTCATTTGCCAGCTCCCATTCATTATATTCCATCTCTTCCCATATACTAGCATCCTTAGCTAGTTCTTTGGGTTTTGGTGCATTAAGTACCCATTTGGATTCATGTGAATTGAGGGCATTCATAAGGTTATGTTTCCAAACAAAATAGTTATCTCCAGTAAGCAAATTGTCTTTCAGTATATTGAACAGTGGATTAAAAGGTTGCGACATGATGATACTGAAAATAAACATACATCTTGTGTCAATATCCGGATCAACACAAAGAAAATCACATAATTCGATCACATGATTCATATTGAAATCTCAAAAAAATATGAACATGCATCAGCCAACAACTCAAAACAATTTTAAATGAGCCTCTTGGGAGGGTCATCATTTAAATCACATTCAAGCAGGTTACAAACATGAACAGTTACAAACCTTTAATTCTTAAAAAAAATTAATAGTTGGCTCCCACTTGACCAATATAAAAATTGTCAGGGACTTCGGAGAAGTATATGCATATCAATTTTATATCTAAGTAATAACCATGATTAAATACAGAATTACTACTTCGTTTTGATCGAGCCTCTTGGGAGGGTCATCGTCGCCACTAATAATAATTCACAATCATCCTTTTTAGAATTTATTCATGTGAAAGCTATCTTTTGGCCGTCCCTTAGGGGAATTTCTCCAAAAGAATTCACAAATAAATAAATCATGGAGGTCAAAATTAATTCGATTCATAATCAAATTAATTATTAAAACAAACTTAGTAATTTTTGAATTTGAGATTTTTCGTTGGCAATTCTCATGCAAACACATTTAAATAAATTAAATAAAGCATAAGAAAATACAACAATAAATCAAGCAAAGCAGAAAAATAAACATATTGGGCACAAATTATCCAATTGTCATGGTTTGATTTTTCTTGGCTTGATTTTGAAGAAACGCCGTCTTTGAATTTCTTCCACTCGATCGTCTCGAAAAATCACGTTTCATGCACCGATCAGCTCGCGGGTTGGGGTGCACGCCTTGCACCCCACCCGGCCGTGTCAATTTTTTTTCGTCGTCGGGCACGCCTCGGCGCCAGATTACGCGTCGCCCAAATTGAACTTCGGCACCACTCGGCAACCATCGGGGGCGCCATCAGCGTACCCGTACCGTGCTGCTTGCCTACATCGTCTTGGCGCCCACACCCGCCAACCGCCCACCTCGCTTCGCTTTGCTCGCGAATCTTGCGTGCCCTCCCAATGCCCGCCCGCCTCGGTAGCTTCCACCGCGTCCGCCCGGTCATGGCCTTTGTCGCAGCCTTGCCGTCAAGGCTGATCTCGATCTCCATGCTTCGGCCTCGTCGATACCCCTTGCCCAGCGCCCACACCGCTAGAAGTCCCGTCGCGCGTAGCGTGCCTCCTTGGTATGTTTAAGTGTGACACGCCCCGCTGCGCTTGGGTTCCAGATCCATTTTAATTTCTCGCCTCCGTCTTCGTCTTCGATCAGGTTACAATTTATTTTACAAAATAAATAAACCTAAATCTAGACTAGTTTATTACATTAATCAAATAGCCTAATCTACTCGTGGATTTTCTCACGAGAAAAACAAATTCGAACGAGTCGAATTGAAACCATTCATACGCATGAAATAAATAAACACATTAAATACCATAACAAATGAATACCTGCAAAACAGATCTAACAATTCTACTATCCAATTTTCAATTTAATGGCCAACATAATTTAAATAACAATTTAAATACAGAGCTCGAAACCGAGACTCTGATACCAGTTGTTGGGAAATTAGGGGTGCCCGGATCTATTCGAGTTGAATTTAAATACATATTTAAATTAATCAATTAATTACTAACATGAATTAATCCTAATTCAATTCAACATAATAATTAATGAACAAATAAACATCATGCGTACACGTATTTCACGTAAAACCTAAGCATGCAGAATCTAGGAATTACGTAAATACTAAACTCTCGTAGAGACAACCGCTGAGACAATGGATCAACCCAAAGTACCTTCTCAAATATGTCCCATGTCCACGAACGTAATCCGGTGGGAGGATTATCAACGAACGATTTTAAACTCGCGAACAATTAACAAAAGGGAAAATAAAAAATTTGTTGCACCACCTTTATGGATTTACTAATTTTTTCAGCACATGGAATTGTACTTGGGAATGAAAGAATCATCCCCTATTTATAGATGGGGTGGTGGTCGAAAATTTTGGGGAGAAACAATGTGGGAAAATCTTTTCATGATCTCCAAGAAATCTTGAATATATCTCATATATTCTTTTCTCCATAATTAAAAAATTCCACAAAAAATCCCACCTCATCTTGTTATGGAATTTTCGAAAAAAATAAGGATCAAGATTCCAAGATTTGGATCTTATTGAATTTATGAGATATACTTGTATTTCAAGAAATACATATCTTCCATAATATCTTTTCAAGAAAATCAAGAAAATCTTTCTTTCCCTTATTCTTTGAAAGTTTCGAAAATCTCACCATAAATAACCAAGTGGGAGATTGCTTGAATTTAATGAGATAATCTTGTATTCCAAGAATACATATCTTCATTTCATAAAAAAATTCAAAGAAATTTTTTCTCCCTCTTTTATTTATGATTTTCGAAAAATAGGAAAAATGAGCAACAAATATTTATTTTATTTTTAAACACCTTTTTCAGTTATTGGACTTTATGTTGGGCTACTTGGGGGGCCTTTAGGAGAATTAAGATTGGACCTTCCAATGGATCTTGAATTATCAATATTGAGCCACAATATTATTCAAGCCCATAATAATCCCACTACATAATTAATATTGCTCTATCCATCTTAACCCATATTACAGTCAATATGGCTCCCGGTTATTATTTCCCGTGTTTAAGATTATCTAGCCCATTAATTATTTCAAGCCATTGAAATAGCTTTCCATTAATTAATATCTTTTGTCCTTGGTTAAGGAACGGTTCAACATTATTATCCATACCGGTAACTAGTTCCACTTGCAAGATTTGGTATGATAAATCTTATGAACCTCCCAAGGGGGCAAATCGAACAAGCGTACTTGCACACGATTCTCCGTATTAAATCTTAGCAATCTCATGTGACCAATAATATTGGCCAAGATATAAAGTATTGAATCTCGTTGATTCTCTACCCGTAATAAGTCAAAGCAATAATTACTAACCACACACGATCCTATTTAAGGGACGAAGATTAAGAAATAACGAACCACTGAGGTTTAATTCTTCCTAGTTCAAGGTTTGAAGAATTTGTCCTCCCAGAGGGTCCTATTCAATTGCATCACCATGCACTAGTGGAATCTCTTGGTCAAGACAAGCCAATCTGAGCCTTACACTTCAACCTTTCACGATGGATTGTTCATTTCCATCTAGGTCGTGAATGGTGTACTTTTGGTTACAAGGAACTGTTAATTTAATCTTCTGTGATCTGGTATCACTAAATTAACTACAATGTAACGCGTACTATTTATTGAACAGTTATGCAGCAAATATATGTAACATTCAATGATATTTAAAGCATTAGTGATAAATAATTTATTTCAGTAAATAAGTCCGAAATTCAGTTTTGATTATACAAAGTAAAAGCATACTTTCCAGTATAATCCCAAAAATCTCCCACTTATACTCAAAGTCTGCTTTTAAGTATACTACAAAGATGTCTCGTGTAGTTCCTAATCGTGACATCTAATGTCACCTACACGAACCTAATAATATCTCCCACTTATACTCAAAGCAGATTGGCAACGGTCTTGACACCCATTCCTTCCACATGTCTCTCGAATGTATTCTGAGGCAGACCCTTTATGAATGGATCTGCTAGGTTGTCTTCTGACGCGATCTTTGCCACCTCTATATCTCATCTCTTAACGATTTCTCGTATAAGATGGTATTTCCTTTCAATGTGTTTGCTGGCCTTGTGGGCTCTTGGTTCCCTTGAATTTGCAAATCGCTCGGCATTGTCACAATAAACGATGATTGTCTTTGGCAAATTCGAACTACGTCCAAGTCCACTAGGAAGTTCTTGAGCCAAACCGCTTTTTTCGCTGCCTCGCAAGCAGCTACATATTCGGCTTCCATGGTAGAATATGCGATGCATTTCTGCTTAACGCTTCTCCATGTCATGGCTCTTCCCCCCATGCAAAACACACTACCGGAGGTAGATTTTCTGGAATCTAAGTCTGATTGGAAATCCAAGTCCGTGTAGCCGATGGGGATTAGACTATCTGACTGATAAATTAACATTCTATCTCGAGTTCTTTTCAAATACTTCAGAATGTTTTTAACTGCCGTCCAATGTTTTTTCCCGGGTTACTTTGATATCTTATCACCATTCCAACGGCAAAGCAGATATCCGGTCTCGTGCACAGCATTGCATACATAAGGCTTCCGACAGCCGAAGCATAAGGAATGCCTTTCATGTCATCTATCTCCTTTTGTGTCTTAGGGCACATTTCCTTGGATAGATGGATTCCATGTCTGAAAAGGTACGAAGCCTTTCTTGGAATCTGCATCTTTGAATCATTTCAAGACAGTGTCTATGTATGAAGCTTGCGATAAGCCTATCATCCTTTTCCTGCGATCTCGAGTGATCTTGATCCCAAGGATGTGCCCGGCTTCTCTAATTCCTTCATATCAAACTGTTTTGAAAGCCATGCCCTTACGTCTGATAACACCTTTACATCATTCCCGATGATCAGAAAGTCGTCTACGTATAATACTAAGAATACCAATGCAGTTCCAACACGCTTTTTGTACACACAACTTTCGAACTCATTTTGATCAAACCATAAGACTTTATAACATGATCAAAACATTGGTTCCAAGCTCTGGATGCCTGTTTTAGTCCGTAAATGGACTTCATGAGCTTACAAACTAGGTGTTCTTGGCCTTTTTCAATGAAACCTTGGGGTTGTTGCATATAGATTTCTTCATCAATACTTCCGTTAAGGAAAGCCGTCTTGACATCCATTTGCCAGATTTCAAAGTCGAGATGCGCAGCAATCGACAAGAGAATTCGGATGGACTTGAGCATTGCTACAGGCGAAAAAGTTTCTTCATAGTCGATCCCTTCTTTCTGAGTATAACCTTTCGCCACAAGCCTTGCCTTGAAGGTTTCCACCTTCCCGTCCGGTCCTCTTTTTCTCTTGTACACCCACTTGCAACCAATGGGTTTGACCCCATTAAGTGGTTCGACTAGCTCCCACACTCTGTTATGATCCATAGAACCCATTTCGCTTTCATTCTTTGTTTGCCCAACCGCATCCTTGTCTTGGATTGCCTCGTCATATGTCCATGGGTCTCGATTAAGTCTTGTCCGGGAATCAAGTCCGAGGACTCTCCTATCCCCATGAATCTCTCGGGCTGTCTCACAACCCTCCCACTACGATGAGGTTCCAGTTGTGTAAGTGTGTCGTTTGGTATGTCATCTTGTACAGTTGGCACTGAGGTTAGCCCCCTTAGCTCATTTAAGGTAATCTCACTTCTGGGTCTTCTTTTGTTCATATAGTCTTCTTCCAAAAAATCTAAAGTGGGTGCTTATTACCACCTTTTGATCTTCGGGACCATAGAACATACACCCTTTTGTTCCTCGGGTATCCTACAAACAACCTTAATTACGATCGAGGATCCAATTTTTTTCGGCTTTCTTGTCCAACACGTGGGCGGACACCCCCAATTTTTCATGTGTCTCAAATCGGGCTTGCGTCCGGTCCACAATTCTTTGGGAGTTTTGGGAACCGATTTGGATGGCACCAAGTTCAGAATGTAGGTCGATGTTTCCAAGGCATGACCCCCTAAACGACTTGGGAAGATCCGCATAACTCATTATAGATCTAACCATTTCCAAAAGAGTTCTGCTTTTCTTAAGCTCTGCAACCCCGCTTTTGTTGAGGGGTTCCGGTGCGATTAGGCAGGGATGCAATCTCTTTATCGCACAAGTAGTTCAAAACTCATCGCCGAGGTACTTTCGCCTCCACGATCGGATCGTAGAGACTTGATACGTTTTTTTTCCCTATGATTCTCTCTGCTTGAGCCTTAAATTCTTTAAATTTCTCAAAGGTCTCGATTTATGCTTCATAAGGAAAATATAACCGCATTACCTTGAGTAGTCATCAATAAAAGTGACGAAATACTCATAACCTCCCCTTGCTTTGGTTGACATTGGACCACATACGTCTGCGTGAACGATTTCTAACACTTCTTTGGCTCTATTCCTTGGCTCCGATGCCCTCTTGGTCATTTTTACCCTCCAAACATGATTCGCAGTTGAATTGGTTCAACTTGGAGAAACTCCGGTGAACCATCTTTCACCAACCTTTGGATCCTATTTGGATTAATATGTCCCAATCTTAGATGCCATAGAAGTGTCTCGCTTCATGTCCGATGAACGTTTTTCTTTTCTCGGAAAGCTTGATGTGTTATAGGATGCATTTAAGTGAGTGGTGTGCACAGTTAATTGTATAGAGATTATTCGACAATGTTCCATGACAGATAAATTTATCATAAAGAGAAATGGTAATAATTTTATTAAAAGTAACCGAATATCCATCAAGGTAAAGTTTAGAAACTTAAATTAAATTCTTTCTAAAATTCGGAACGTAAAGAACATCTTTTAAAATTAAAACTTTGTCTTCAAAAGATAGGTGCACTTCTCCCACTGCTTCAGCTGCCACTCTCGTAGCATTGCCCAGTGTGATGAGGATCTCACTCTCACTAAGTTGTCGGGTCCGCTTGAACCCCTGTAAAGTGAAACAAACATGATCAGTGGATCCCGTATCCACCACCCATAAATGGGAGGCATACGCCGCTAAGCAAGTTTCAACAACTAGTGCGTGAGAATTACCTTTCTTTCCATTCCTTTTGGGTTTGGAACAGGCTGACCTCCTATGTCCCTTTTCACCGCAGTTAAAACATTTTCCTTTTGGTACTTTCTTGACACCCATGCAGCTAGCTGTCTTTCTCTCACTTTTCTTAGTGATGAGTTTGCTTTGGTTCTGACCACTTTCCTTTTCTTGAGACTTGCCTTCCATTGGCCTAGATCTTGAGAAAAGACTTTTGGTCACCAATGCTTCGTCTTTCTTTCCTAAATGCTTCTCTATTTTCTCCAAGGCTTCTTGTAGAATGTCCATAGTAAACATGTGATCACTCATCACAAAACTACAGTAAAACCCATCGAAGCACCTTGGAAGAGTTAGCAAATGAAATTCGATTTGGGCCTCATCACAATACTTAGTACCGAGATAAGCCAATTTTTCAAAATGGCGTTTAATTCTGAGAACATGCTCCCTTACGGGTGTTCCCTCAGCCATCTTTAGCCTGGCCACGTCGTCATTTTTAAACTGATTGATCATGCGGTCTTTTGTTAAAAATATTTCTTCAAGACTTTGCATAATTTCTGCAGCAGACTCAACACCTTCATGAATGTGTCTCAAATCATCAGACAGTGAAGTCAAGATTACACGTTTCATGGGTTCATTGGCCTGCTCCCAAATATTATAAAAGTGTCTTTCCGCATTAGCTGATTCATCAGTAGGCTTACGGGGCTTGGGTACATCAAGAACCCAATGATGTTCTTGTGCAGGTAGGACAAAACTCATATTTCGTTTCCAAACATTATAGTTGTCACCAGTTAATTGGTGTTCTTTGAGTGTATATAACAGTGGATTAAAAGGTTGCGACATGATGAACTGAAATAAATAATAATATGCATAAGCACAAATATATCACAAGGTTCGATCACATGCATCATATTAAAATCTCAAAAAATATGAACATGCATCAACCAACATCTCAAAACAGTTTAAATAAGCCACGTGGGGTGGGTCATTATTTAAACACATTCAAGCAGGTTACAAACAAGAACAGTTACAAACCTTTAATATCCAGATTAATAGTTGGCTCCCACTTGACCAATATAAAATTGACAGGGACTTCGGGGAAGTATATGCATATCAATTGTATACCTAAGTAATAACCATGATTAAATACATAATTATTATTTCGCTTTGAACGAGCCTCGTGGGGAGGATCATCGTCGCCACTAGTAGTAACCCACAATCATCCATCTTGAATTTATTCATGTGAAAGCTATCTTTTGACCGTCCCATGGGGGGAATTTCTCCAAAAGAATTCACAAATAAATAAATCATGGAGGTCAAAATTAATTCAATTTTATTATCCGAAATAAAATTGTCAATTAATTATTTAAACATACTTAGTAATTTTTTAAAGGTGAGATTTTTCATTGGGCAATTCTCATGCAAACACATTTAAACAAATTAAATAAAGCACAAGAAATCACAACAATAAATCAAGCAAAGCGGAAAAATAAACATATTGGGCACAAATTATCCAATTGTCCTGGTTTGATTTTTCTTGGCTTGATTTTGAAGAAACACCGTCTTGAATTTCTCCCACTCGATCGTCTCGAAAAGAACTCCGTCTCGAAATGCCACGCCAAGTAGCTCGCACTGATGGATGCCGCCTGATCCGGCCCGCCCCTGGTCGAATCGACCTCGGCGACCTCAAGACGCCTCGGCGAGCACCGCTGCCGTGCCTCGGCTGCGCCTCAACGGCGGCTTCGGTAGGCGACGTATCGTATCCATCCAAGCATCCACCACTTTCGCCTCGCCTCGCCCGCGGATCTCGGCGGCGCCACGCGTACCCAGCCTTCGCCTTCGCCGCCCGTCGTCGCCGCCCGATTCGAGCCCGATCCCGCCCGAAGCCTAGCGTCGTGCCCGTCCGCATGGCGACGTCCACGTCGTGCGCGTGCTTCCCTTGGCACGTTTCGCGCGATGCACGTCGTCCGCGTACGGTTCTGGATCTATCCTTTAATTCTTCATCTCCGCCTCCGTTTCCTATCCGGTTACAATTTATTTACAAAAAATAAATAAATCTAGATCTAGACTAGTATATTACATTGATCAAATCAAACAAATCCTAATCTACTCGTGGATTTTCTCACGAGGCAAAACGAATTCGAATGAATCGAATTAAAAACCACAATTTATATGCATGCATAAATAAACACATTAAATTCCATGACAATTGGATACCTGCAAAAAAAGATCTATTAATTCTACTATCCAATTTCAAATTTAATGAAAACGAATTAAATTACAATTTAAAATTCAGAGCCCAAAACCGAGGCTTTGATACCAGTTGTTGGGGAATTAATTGCATGGATCTATTCAGGATGAATATTTAAATACAAATTTAATTCTAACAATGTACAAAACCGAGGCTTTCGTAATCGCCCATGTTTCAGTTACAGGTAGTTGCACATTCCCTCACAACGTACCTCATATATTGAGAATGTCTGATTTATTGTCTATGTTCAATTAAGACCATTAGTTTGACTAATCACTCGATATATGATGGCATATGGGTCACAAAACAAGTAATAATTGTTTACTAATTATAGTTGGTTGATTAAATATTATATTGGATATTAATATTTAATTTATTGAGAATATAATAATAATTATATTTAGAATTAATTATTATTACTATTTAATTAAATTGGATTTAATGAAATAAGATTCCTAATAATAATATATGGAATATTATTGTAGGATTTGATATATATGGAAATCAAATCCGTAGAGATTTGATATACATGGAAATCAAATTCGTAGGGATTTATGTATATGGGAATTAAATCTATGGGATTTAATTTGCAAGATTAGAGATTTTATTTCCTAATAAGGTTAGCTTAAGATTTAGGATAGGTCTCCCCTATATATATATGAGTCAAGAGAATTTATAATACAAGACTTCATATTTTCTCCATAAAATCTCTAATTTAGAATTTTCCAAACAAATTCATCTCGGGAATTCAATGCTGGCAGATCTGTGCGAGTTGGTAAACGACTGTTACGTGGATACCGTAGTTGAGGAATCCGTGTACGAATTGCTATAAGAATTTCGTTTACGTTTACTCGTATTTAATTATGCAATTATATGTTCGTTGTTGGTGAACTGTTTAATTCCGTTGCGCATGTATTACGTGTTTATGTGCCTCTATATTCCAACAAATTGGTCTTCACGAAGAATGAATGAACATCACATGTTGAGGGTATCAGGTGTAAATGCAGAGTCATTGCTAGAGGGTTCCATCAGAAGGAGGGAGTAGACTATGATGAGATTTTCTCACCTGTGGTCAGACATATTTCTATTAGAGTGTTACTTCAAATGGTAGCACATCAAGGCCTGGAACTTGAATAAATCGATGTGAAGATAACTTTTCTACATGGAGTACTATTAGATAAGGAGATATACATGACCCAACCAGATATTTTTCAAGTTCCTGGGAAGGAAGAGTATGTTTGAAAGTTGAAGAAGTCCTTATATGGGCTAAAACAGTCTCCAAGGCAGTGGTAAAAGAGATTTCATAGCTATATGACACATCTTGGCTACAACAAGAGTCTGTATAATAGTTGTGTGTATCAAAACAAGCTGGAAGATGATTCATTTATCTACTTGGTCTTATATGTTGATGATATGTTGATAGCTGCAAAGAACAAGTCAGATATTCAGAAGCTGAAAGGTCTTCTCAGTGCTGAGTTTGAGATGAAGGATTTTGGTGCTGCATAGAAAATTTGAGAATGGAGATTCATAAGGATAGAAGTCAGAATAAGATTTTCCTTTCACGAAATGATTATATTCATAAGATATTATCAATGTTTGGTATGTCTACAATTAAACCTATTGATAATCCAAGAGCTACGAATATTAATTTGCTTATTACTTTTGCCCCTAAATCTACTGAGGAGAAATAATACATGTCTCAGGTTCCCTATGCTAGTACAATAGGAAGTTTGAAGTATGCTATGGTTTGTGCTGGACCTGATCTTGCATATATTGATAGTATTGTCAGTAGGTTTATGACTCAATCTGGAAAGGAACATTGACAGGATGTGAAGATGATTTTTCGATACCTTAGAGGTACGCCTGATGTCGATCTCATTTATGAAGGTGATACTAATTTTGTGGATCTATTATATATAAAATCTTATTATAAATTAATTAATTTACATTGTGATAGAGAAAAATAAATAACAACAATGGAATATTTTAAAGTGAAATTGTAATGCGTTAATTAGTAAAATAGTTATCGCCTTAGTTTAGTTTTCCTATTGGCATTGAATAGCATTGTTTATGCTATTTTTTCAAATTTGGATTATTCACGACCGATATGTTAGGGATTTTGGGGAATTAATTGTCCGGATCTATTCGGAATGAAATTTAAATACAAATTTAATTTTACAATTATTACTAGCATGAATTAATTATATATTAATTCAAATAATAATTCCAACAATAATTATGCACATAATAAATTCATGTAAATCCTACGCATGCGGAATTCTAGGAATTTATGCGAACGTACATTTTGACGAGACAACCGTAGAGAAGATGAGTACCCGTTCCAATGAACAAACCCAAAGAGTCTTCTCAAGTATTCTCACGTCCTTGCTTGTTAATCCGGTGGAGGATTCCCACAAACAATTAACAAAAAGGAAAAATAAAAATATGTTGCACCACCTTTGTGGATTTTTAATTTTTCCAACTCATGAATTTATAATAATAGGGTAGTCGAAATTTTTGGCAAAATTGAATATGGGAAGATCTTTAATTCTTGTGCAAGAAGTAATCTTGAATATATCAATATATTCTCTTTCCCATAAATAAAATTTTCACAAAAATCTCCTCCCTTATAAATAGATAATTTTCGAAATTTACAAAGAAAGAAACAAGATTTGGGATTTCTTGAATTTATGAGATAATCTTGTATTCCAAGAATACTTATCTTTTTCCATAAAATCTTTTCAAGAAAATCAAAAAAATCTTTTATTTTCTTTCTTACAAATTTTCAAAAATATTGGGAAAAATAGCAACAATTTTTTTTATTTTATTTTAATCACCCTTTTCAGTTATTGAACTTTATATTGGGCTACTTGATGGGTCTTTAGGAGAATTAAGATTGGATCTTCCAATGGACTCTAAATTATCAATATTGAGCCACAATATTATTCAGCCCATTAATATTAATTTATTTCACTATAAAATTAATATTGCACTATCCATCTTAACCTATATTACTGTAATATGGCTCTCGGTTATTATTTCCCGTGTTTAAGATTATCCAGTCCATTAATTAATTTAAACCACTGAAAAGACTTTATATTAATTAATATATTTTTCCTTGGAGTAAGGTCAGCTCAACATTATTATCCATACCGGAAACAAATTCCAGTTGCAAGATTTAGTATGATAAAACTTCTGAGCCCACCAAGGGGACAAATCAAACAAGACGTACTTGCACACGATTCTCTGTATTAAATCTTAGCAATCGTCATGTAACTAATAATATCGCCCAAAACACAAAGTATTGAATCGCATTGATGATTCTCTACCTGATATGAATCAAAGCTATAATTATTAATTACACACGATCCTATTTAAGGGACATAGATTAAGAAATAATGATCCACTGAGGTCTAATTCTTCTACATTCAGTACCGAAGAATTTATCCTCGTTGTAAGTCCTATTCAGCGCATCATAATGCACTAGTGTAATCTCTTGGTCAAGACAAGCCAATCCGAGACTTACACTTCAACCTTTCATAATAGATTGTTCATTTCCATGTAGGTTGTGAATTTGTACTTATTTACAAGGAACTGTTAATGTGATATTCTGTGATCTGATAGCACCACATTAACTACAATGTAACACGTACTACTATTGAACAGTTTTGCAATAAATATATATAACATTCATTCATATTTAAAACAACAGTGATAAAGAATTTATTTTCAGTAAATAAGACAGAAATTCAGTTTGATTATACAAAGTAAAAGCATACTTTCCAGTATAACCCCAACAAGGGAAATAATATAAATGAATGAAATATTCTGTATTTTTTTTAATAAGTTTGAACTTTTAAGTGAATGAAATTCTTTCATGATATCAGAGCATTTGGCTCACGCTTAGATACTGAGTTCGATTCATGTATAAAACAAGTTCACCCATATTAAATTTTTCACTCAATAGATCTCCTGACTTTCCTCCCAATGATGAAATACGAAAATTAAGTTCACGAGTTAGGAGGAATGTTAAAGAAATAATATAAATGAATTAACTTCACACATTTTATAAATTCGGACTTTTGAATGAGATGAAATTCTTTCACGATGTAAGTCTTCTGCAATCCATGATTCCATGTTCTTTAAAAAAAATAAAAATAGAAAACTATGAAAATACTCTTGAATATTTAAATAACTAGCGTAGATCCCATGTGTTACACGGTCTTTAAATAAAAAAGGGGACAAAATAAGAACTATATTTTATATTAATATTTATTGTAATTAAGTTAAAAATTATTTAATAATTAAAAAAAATTAATAGTTTTCACGTGCAATAGACTATTATCTATATATATATATTGAAAAGTGATGCATAAACTCATCTATTTTCGAAAAGTAAAATATATTTATACTTTATAAGAATCAATTCATAATTTTTTCAGCAAGTCAGCAAGAAAAGTCAAATGAATTAATATGTTTTATTTTATGTCATCTCATCAAAATCCAAACAAGAATTTGTCATGTCAAATTTATTAGGACCATCTAATTAAGCTTAAATCCTATAAGAATTCGTCATGTGTCATCAGATTTATTAGGAACATCTAAGCTTAATAAAATGCATGACAAAGTCTAGTATGAAAATTTTCATACATGAAAAAACTTTAATTTATAACTAAATTCTGTAATTGGTGAAGGTAAGACAAAATTGATTGATTCATGGTTCACTCGGCCCAAGTGATTCATGGTTCACCCGGCCCGAATAGGTCATAATTTAAGATTTATTATTTAGTGTTTAAGGTGTAGATGGTTGATTTAGGACAATTTTATAGATTTTCATACATGAAAATTTTCACACTAAACATACTCTAATAAAATTCTTTGACACTGAGGCTCCATTTGTATAGAGGGATTTGGACCTATGGATTAGTACATTCATTGTTAAATTCTTTGTGGTTTTTGGATGCAAAATGAAATCTAAGGATTTATAAATCCTTTATTTGAAATCTATTGATTACAAATCCATGGATTTTGAGATTTTAAATTTTACATATAAATGGGAAAGATTTATAAATCTATATTCAATTAGTGTCATTTGACAAATTCACCCTCACTCAACTCTCTCATCTCTTGTGTTCCTTGCAAAAACATTATTACTATTTTAATATATATTTTTTCCAAAAATAAAAATATTATAAAAAAAATTTATTATTCCCTCCATCCAGTGATAACGTGCACGTTTAATGTTTTCACGTGTTTTTGCAAGCAAGATTTTTATTAGTATTTGAAATGGTAAAGTAATTTTTAAAGATGTATATAACATATGAGATATAGATCTATAATACCCCTCCTAAAAAATAATTTTATCATTTGAAATACTAATAAACAACCCGCTTACTAAAACTCGATAATAAAGGTGGAGAGCATATTATTTCGGGACGGATGTAGTAGTTTTTTTGGAAAAAATGTATTTTTTTAAAAAAAATAAAAATAAAAAAATTATTTTTAATTTTTTAGAAAAAATATTTTTTTAAACATTTTTTAAATTTTTTCTAAATATACGTATTTTTTTAAAAATTAATTATTTTATATATATATATATATTTTTTATAGAGATGTAAGAGGGAGAGGAGAGAGAAGTTGTAATTTTATTATTTATTAAATAATTAATAAAACATAAAAATTCTAGTTTTAAATTAAGTTTGCCAAACAATGATTCTTAAATCAATGGATTTGAAAAATCATTTCATAAATCCACTTATGATCTCAAACAAGTCATTTGAAATTTATGGATTTGTAATTCATTAATTCATAGATCAATTCATTTTAAATTCACCCTCAAATCAAATCCCTCCATCCAAATGGGCCTAAGGATATAGAGAGAGTACTCTTATCTTGTTTTGGCCAACACCGGCCATATCGCTCATACCCGTTGTGTGTGCATTAATATTAGAGTTGGTCTTATATACAAATTTTCGCATGTGAAAATATTACATTTTATGACTTCATGATGGTAAATAAAAGGCGAAACGAACTATCAAAGTACAATAAATGCTTGTAGCCTAATGGTAGATAATTGCGCGATTAACGTAGTTTCGATCCCTTGTTGTTGCAAATAAGTTTTTTTTTTCATGTTTTTTCCCTATAAATAAAAAAAAAAAATCAGTTTTCATGTTTTTTCTCTATAATTAATTTTTTTTTAAATCAATTTTTTTTTGAATTGAACCCCAGTCACAAAAATAATTTAAGAATAAACTCATAACTGTGACACATGGAATATTTATTATATAATTTTATCAGTACTTTATAATTTTTTTTCATGTTTTTTCTTTATAAATCAAAAATATTTTATCAGTAATATATAATAAATCTCAGCTTTATAAACTAAGTTGTTGTGGTAGAGTGGTTGGGCTCTCTTCAGTGTGCTCTAGTGACTTGGGGCCGAATACCCCAAGTGTCCCGTTTGCATATTTAATACGGAGCAGGAAAATCACACTAGTCATTTATTTTCTGAGTGGAACTCTTGATGAAGGACAAAAGACGTGATATTGTGGGCAATATAAACCTTACTATAGAATAATCTCAATTTATCGCATATCATATGATCAAGACATTAATCACTCATATAAAAAAAATTCCACAGCTGGCATTAGCGAGTGTCATTTGCATATTTAATAAGGAGCAGAAAAATCTCACTGGTCATTTATTTTCTGAGTGGAACTCTTGATGCAGGATAAAAGACGTGATATTGTGGGCAATATAAACCTTATAAGAGAATAATATCAATTTATCGCATATCATATGATCAAGACATTAATAAGTCATAGAAAAAATTCCACAGCTGGCGTAAGAGAATCATTGTAAAATTCATGTGTCATCAAAGTGGACTTGAAAATCGTATTTTGTCAGCGAGTGCCATTTGCATATTTAATAAGAAGCAGGAAAATCTCACTGGACATTTATTTTCTGAGTGGAACTCTTGATGCAGGATAAAAGACATGATATTGTGGGCAATATAAACCTTACAAGAGAATAATCTCAATTTCATTAATAATCAAAGTTGCTTTACATTGTTTGATTAGATGTCATAATTGCTTGTATTTGTATTTTTTATGAGCTCAATTTGATAGCATTTCATGATTATGTTTAATAATTTGACTACATTTTGTCTAAATTTGGAGAAAGGTCGTGTTTTGTTTATTGTGTAGGAAACGAGTTAGAATTGATTAAAAACTGCTTTGATCTAGAAAGAGATTTGAGAAGATGAGTGGTCCATTAGAAACACGTCAAAAAGAAGGTTATAATGAAAAAAGAATCAACCCAATCGAAGGTCGGGAGCTCAAGTTATGGACGAAACAAAATTGATGTTCGACGCACTCGACACATTCTCGAAAATTAAGAACAATGCCCAATTTCAGCAGCTAGCAGCCCAATGAAGGAGAATTGTTGAAGCCCATCTCAAGGCATAAAAAAATATTGAATTCACGGCCCATCTCCATTTTATTTGCAATTAATGATGGCCCAAAGTTTGAAGACACAACCTCTGAATTCCCCAAGTCATGTCAGCCGCAACCTTTGACCTTGTCAACCCAAGGCAAGCAAGGAGCTGAAATCTTATACTCCATCCATCCCAACATTACTTGAACACTTATTTTATTTGGACGTCCTAACATTACTTAAATATTTAAAAAATAGAAACAAATATAATATTAATACACTCACAACACCTTTATTTTATTCCACTAAAATTCATTTTACTTGATTTGCATGTCATTTCCGGTGTTCAAGTCCTCATGTGACATAGAGAGTATTATAATAAGAAAATGTCTTTCTCTAAGATGCTGCCAAATGTCAATTTAAATCTCTCCAAATGCTACCATGTGTCAGTTGAAACAAAAGTCCTTCTCTCATGTGTCAATTGAGGCCAAAGCTAACTCTGCCATGTGTTGCAATAATAAATCCAACGTGTCATTTGAAAACCTCAAACAATTTGAAAAAAAATCGCAGAAACGTATCATCTAACACCATCCATTCCTCTCCCATACTCGCATGTCGTTGTTCTCTTCTCACGGCCTCTCTATCTTTTTGCCTATATGTGAGTCGCCGCCATCTGATCTGCGGTGGTCGATCGTCACTTTCGAAGCGCCGTCACAAATCGTATTAAGAAAAATTAAATAAATGAATTATTCCCCGACCTCTCTACATGTTTTCGAAACTTTTTTAGATGAGATAAAATCCTCTCATGGTATCGAGCCTGCGTGGGTTCGATTCTAATGGAAGACTCCACCAATTTAAATTGTCCACTCTGTTGGGCCTCCTCTCCGTAAAGTTAGAAAGAATGATTCTACCACTAGTGAAGGGGGAGTGTTGAGGGAAATTAAATAAATATATTATTTCCGACCCTCTCTACAAGCTCGAGCTTTTAGATGATACAGAATTCTCTCATGGTATCAGAGCTTAGGCTCGCCCAGATCCTGGATACGATTCCCATGGACGCACTTTACCAATTTAAATTTTTTTTTTTCGTTGAGCCTCCTCCCCGCAGAAATGGAGGAATGATTCTACCCACGAGTGAGTGAGGGGTTAAGAGAAAATTAAATAAATGAATTATTCCCGACCCTCTCTACAAGTTCGGACTTTTAGATGAGACGGAATTCTCTCAGGACTTTTAGATGAGACGGAATTCTCTCAGGACTTTTAGATGAGACGGAATTCTCTCAAATCGTGAGTGTTTTTTTTTCCGAGACACTGCCGTTCGTATGTGAATCAGTTTCAGTGTTGAATGAATTTCTTGCAGAGACGCCGCCGATCGTCGCCTCTACAATGCGTCTTAATCGCGATCCGTTAGACACCTCATCTCTGGAGCATTGTCGCTACTGGGATTGATCATAATCTGATAAAGTCGCATCTATGGGAATAGGGATAAGTGAAGGTAAGTATTTGTTGTTTTTTCCTTTTCCTAAATTCCTTACAACATTTTTTTTCCCACCGTTTTATTGTCCATCTCACATCGCCTTTCAGGCTTACCCCTTTTCTTGACATAGATACCTTATTCTGCTATTCACTAATTAGCAGTTGCGGATTCAGGATTTTAGATTTGGGGGTAAGAAATATAATTAATAAAATATTATTTAACACTAAAAAAGTCATGAATATTAAAATTTATAATATATATATTCAACTTAAACTACTAATGAGTTCAACTCGTCTTCATTTTTTAGAAGTGCTTCTATGACATTGTCATTGACAAAATTTAATTTATAACAAACAAGTTCAAGTTCATGTCAAATACTTTAGTCAATTAATCTAATAATATTTAAATAAATAATAAACATGAATTAAAATATTTGAATTACTAACTTTAAAATCTTGAATTTTAGGCGAAGGAATTTTTTTTTCTTTTGATTTAATTTAATAATCAAAGAAGATGGGGGCAATTTCAATTTAGAAAACAAAGGAGGACAGACTTTAAAATAATACTCAAATAAATACTAAACATGAACTAAAAATATTTAAAGAGCACATTTGCGTGAGACGGTCTAATGGCGAGACGGAGATAGTTTGGACATTGACGTTTTAACACTTTGAGAATGAAGGATGTTAATTTGTGTTAGCTTGTACTCCATTTCATGTATGAGACCGTCTCAAACGAGTTTTTATCATATTTAAATTGCTAATTTAAAAAAAGAATCTGGAATTTAAGAACAGCTAAAGGAATTTTGTCATATTTAAATTGCTAAATTAAAAAAAGAATCGGAAATTTGAGAACAGCAAAAGGAATTTTTGTTCAAATTAAAAATTTAGGTGACAGGTTTCGAACTAGGGACAACCGAATTGCAAGGAGTAAGCTAAACCGCTCGGCCAAACTACATAATGACCTATTGAATATAGCTGTGAAAATATCAATATGGGGGTACAGCCCATGCAAGTCCGCCACTGCTAATTAGGCCATATTTGTATTGAGTAATTATATTTTTGTCTAATTTTCTTTTTAGTATTGTGTTTAATTCTTAGTTTTCTTCTTAGTTCACTTTTTGGTGTTGAGAATGCAAGTTTATAATGTGTTTTAGTCATGGCTGGTATTTCACCTTTGTACAAAGCTTTGTATAATTGGTGCTTATATTATATATAAAGCTTTTGGAAATTCAATGCATGCAGATTCTATCATCAGATGATTAACAGGTTGCAAATGATAGATACGATGATCTTATGGTTGTTGGCATTTTGGTCCATTCAAAGGTAAAACATTTTGGTTTGTTTGTATTTTTTATAGTCCTCGAAATGTGTAATTAGAGTGTTAATATCTCATTTTTATGCATGTTTTAGGAAACCAACCAATTTATGGATTATTATATTGTGCAATGTGTTTGCTCTGTAAAACAAGGCTTGGCTACGCAATTTTTTTCCACATTTTTCTTCGCAAATGTGGCCACGTATGGAGTGAGTGAAGTTCAAGTCAATGGAAGTCTTACACTTCTGAACCCTATGTCAATTTAATGTTCTGTATTGCTTATGATGCATTAGTAAGGTTAATGGTTAGGTATTCTTCTGCTACATCAATTAGGGTTAGAATATTATTCTTCTTGATAATGAGATGAGAAGTATAGATTTGTTGAGGTAATTATGTATAGGATTAAACTTCTCTCTCCCAAAGTAAGAAAGTGGGAGAAGGTAAAATGGACCAATGGTTGCATTTGGGATTAAGGGTTCAACAAATTTTGAAAATCATATTAAGAACTTCATCACGATTGTTTGAATAATATTTTTTTATGTAACTTGGGTAGATTTGAAGTCCAGTCATTCCTCGAGATCCTCCTTTCATCAATTCTTTTAATCCAAATGCAAACTAATGGATAGATAAATGTGATGCATCCATAATTAATCTTTGGTATCATTATCTCTTAGAGGCATGATTAAGTAGAAAATATATGTGCTACATGGGTTATTTTAATTTCCTTTGTGACAATAATATGTTCCGGAGGCGGTGGTATATTCGTCTGTCTATTTTTGTTTAAGGTAATTCATGGAACCTGTCTTTGTTTGCCGTAATTTCTAATAATTTTGGTAATGAATTTCGTGTGGCTATCGCATCATTAAGGATTCTGAGGGAGATAAGGACCCCTATGTGTGAGAAATATTTAAAATTGTACGTAATGCTTGTGTTTTATCCTCTGAAAGATTAGGATATTGATATGTTTGTCAGTGTCTCTTCTGTCTTCACTTTTTGGAAAGATCGGATGTGATTGATGAAGAATTGTCAAAATTTTATGTACTTCAGAGGCAAAAGCACTATCAATTCAGGCTCATCAGGATAAGGATTTGGCTACAATTTTGCACAAACAGCAGCCTAGAGTGTACAAAGATTGTAATAGCAAGTAGGAGATGTCATTGCCGTTCAATGAGATTGCGGCTTTGTGTGGGTTTATCCATCGTGTGGTAGTTTGATTACCTTATCTCTGGGGCTTATTTCATTAATTTTTTGTGTTTCTCATTGGGAGTGGAAAAATATAAGGAACATGTAATTATTTTTTAGTGTTTCATATGTCAGGGGCAGTCGAAATTACGTGAAAAAACTAACACTATAAATGAAAGTTGAGTGTGATTTAATCTATAGAACCTTACCCATTTATTTGGTTTTCTATCTAGCCATGAAATTTCTTCACACTTGAAGAAAAGCCTCGAAAAATGGTGTTGGTTGTGCCAACAAACTTATCTCTAGGTGATGGAGGGTGTGGAAACTGCATTGTCACTGATAATCATGATTATATTTTCCTAGCACCATCAAATAGCTCCATCAACACTTTCGTTAGTGTAAACGTGGTAGCCATTTGATGTTTCCTGTTGAGAAACTCAAGTAAATAAGATCTTAATTAGTTTATACTTCTTCCTTTTCACAAATTATCACATTTATTCTAATTTTGATTCCACAATTTCTGTTTAGAGCACAATGATTTGCTGGTTTAGTTATGCGGGATGTGAGTTCTTTGTGATGGAGCTGATTCCTGAAGGCTTCTAAATTTGCAGGAGGATTGAGAATTTTATGTCTATCGATTCAAGTTATGTTGGATGACTCAGTGGATGGGGATATGTGGCCAGCATGTACATGTGGTACTCAGTTTTTAATGGTGGAGGTACCTTGCATTTCTCAATTTGTTTCAAGGTGATGATGGGGAAGAACAATCAAAATATGTATATTAATATGTTGTTTTCTTGTCAATTGTTGAAAGAGAATTTATGGTTGTACTTTAGGGAATTTCTGTCGCAATGTGATTGGCGTTTTCTTTGTTTTTTTTTCTTTTCTTTGTTATTGTGCATTATGCCAAACTGCAATTTACAGGTGATCCTTCTGTACAAAAAATTGAAGAGAGACATTTGGTTTATGTGGCATTGAAGAAGCAGATTTGATAACTATGTTGCATTGAAAAAGCAGATCTTCATATGTTAAATTTAATTTGATTCCTTTAATCCATGTTATTCTTTTTATCTTCTTTTTGGTACCATTCAAACGTTGTTCAAACCTTATTCTTCCTATTGAATTTTAATATTTAATAACATAATTGTGTGTGTGTGTTCGTTGTTCTTTTCTCCTTTTCATTTTTTTTTTTTAGAAAATTACTAAGAAGTTCCAAAATGGTCACAATATTACTAATATGTTCCAACTATTTTTTATATTACTAGTAGGTTCCAAAATAGGATGAATTACCCAATATACCCTTAAAACCCAAAAAAAATCCTCTATTAATATTCTGCCTCCCAATCAAAATCCCAACACAAATCCACCCAAATCCCCACATAAATTCAAAAACGTCTTCTTCCCAACCCCAAATCCCCAAATTCTGCAACCCAACCAAAATCTCCACTCCATTACCCTCTTCCCCTCCATCTCCACGGTGCAGCCTCTCAAACCAGATACGCGGCCCTCCAGACCAGAAGTCGCGGCACCCCCAAGACGAAACTGCCGCCCCCTCCCCCAGACGAAGAAGCTGGTCGATTTGAGTTCGATGGAGAGCGATTCCACCAAAGTCGTGCCGTGCCCGGGCGCCGCCGTGCCGTGCCCATTTCAGACGGAAACGACACTGTAGAGATTTGTAGGGATTTAAGCAAGGCAGTGCAACGACGGTGGCGGCGGCGAGGATAGCAACATCATGCACGACGACTTCTGCGACAAAGAAGAAGGCGTTGTTGAATTTGTTTTTGCAGATCTGTTCTTTGAGTTTGAGTTTTTTTTTTTTAGGATTAGGGATTTCGTTTTCTTTCATTTGTAATGTTGCTTGTTGAGTTTTTGTATTCTAATTTATGAGTTTTTTAATTTTGAATTTTTGGCTATTTTTTTGTTTGTATTTGAGAAATCATGCTTGTATTTGAGAATTTTGAGAACTTTTGTGTTTGAATTTGCAGAACTTCCACCATGAAAATGAGAATTTTGAAACTTTGCATTTGCGGTTAAAGTTAAAGAAGGGTTTTTGTGTTTGAATTTGATGAAACAAAAGGTAGAGAGGAAATGGAGCAAGGTCCAAGAATGGTTTTCTGGAAAAGTGGGATTAAAGAAATGGAGTTTGCAATTCAGAGAAAATGGTTAGAATATCTGGAGAAGTGAGACTACAGGAATGAAATTCTGGGTTTAAGGAAAATGAAGATGGATATGTTGATTTTGGGATGTTTTTTCAAAATTTTATGCATAGTTTCACGAAATTTATATGCATATGAATACTTATTTAGTAATATACATGCATTTTATAAAAAGATGAAAAAAAAGCAAAAATACGTAAATTTTTTCAATTTCATGAAATATGTAATTAATTGATATGTATTTTAAATATGTTTTAAAAAATATGAAATTGGAATACATTAAATCCTATTTGAAATTATCATCTTATTTTAAATAAAGGAAAATATCCAAAAATTATCAACAACTCCCTTTATTATGCAATACATATAAAAAATTAGGAAAAAAAAAGAAAAAAATAGCCTTAAAACAAAAAAATAAATAAATACAAGATAAAAAATAAAATAGGAACCTATTTGAAAGAAAAATTTTATGTCTAATACAACCACCTTTTGGAACCTTATAATAATGTTTTAAAAAGTTGGAACCTATTTGAAATAAAATGGGTCAAATGAAACCAAAAAGTAACCCACTCTTTTTTTTTGTGTGTCACAGGTGTCGTCATATTTTGTTTGTTGCTTTGAGTGTTAATTTTGTAAAATTTCAGTTGTTTTGGGTGATATTGTCCCTCCACCTTTCTCCTCATGTGAAGCCAATGATTTTTCTCCAAAGATTCCAAGGGATGTAAGAAAGTAATTTCTATATGGACAAGGTCAAATGGTAAAAAGGTATTTGCAGACTGAATTGTGAGTTGTAGAAATGACCACTCTCTCTATCTTTACAAAATTTATGTCCTTGGGAAAAAATAGATATATTAACCTCAGCAGTATATTTTTATCGTCTAAATCCTTCCTAAATGTTTTTGAATTACAATGTTGTTGAATTTTCCATTGATCATCCGTATTGGAGATATCCTGATTCTAAAATTATAGAAAAATTGGGGAAATTGTTGAAACTTGAAATAAGAGATGCAGAGATGTATGTAACCAGTGGAGGTCCAACGCAGAAGTCTTTCAAGTACTTGCTCGAAGTTCTTGACGCCAATATTCAGAAAACAGTGTGCTAATACGAGTGATTTTTACCCCTTTTTAGTATTTTTTTGAAGCATTATTCTTTTTCTGTGATTAATCTTTTATGATCGGTCAAATGATTCGATTTTTTTTATAGATAACATGGTGTCGCCGAGGGCCTAAAACATCAGGAACTGCCAATTGCATATTTTTCCTCTCAGATACGCTGTTCAACTCTACTCCTCTGCTGCCACAACAACTGCCGGATTATAGTATCAGGTAATTGGCCATGGTATGTAATTCTTCAAGATCTAACCCTTCTCTGCTTCTCTCAATCATCATTGTGTTGGAATTTTGATGAAATTTTAGTTGCAACTATTATCTCTTGAGACTTGGCTATTTCTACCTGAAAATATGTGAATACATATTCTTTTTCTTTTTTTTCATGCGAATCAACTTTAAACTTTATCTTATGGATTTTTGCTCTGTGGGATTACTTTGTTTTCTTTATGTAAAGGTAGCAATAGTTGTTCCCCCCTTGGAAGTAACCTATTTTCAGATTTTTCCTATTGTTTCATGTTTACGTTGATGATTGAGTATATAATGGGTAATGTGGTTTAATATTGTGCAAAAGATCTCTTGAGACTTTTTCTCTATGGGATTACTTTATTTTCTTTATTTGAAGGTAAGATTATATATATATATATATATATATATATATATATATATTTTATAGCTATTATGTTATCTCCGTATGTGTGTCCTCCCCAATAACCAAAATTCAACCTATGAATTTAATCAAACATTTGTTGATACTTAGCAGGGCCAATTGTATATTATTATTAATTTTAGTTGACATAATAAGTATAGTTTATACTAAAAATTTAATGGACCAACTTTTGTAATAATAAGAACATCTTTTAGTTGATCAGTATCTATGGATCACCATCATGAAAGAGTTATCTCTTGCTTTATTGGTTAAAGACTTAATGTTCTAAGCAATTACTTGCTCCAATCTTCAATCATAAAGCTTTATGGTGTTGCTAATGTAAGAAAGACTTCTTCAAAGGGTAAATACAAGTTTGGACTGATGTGATAAAATTTCGTAGTATGAGTTAGAATAAAAAACTATTCTCCATTTTGAATATGTTCTCTATGATAAGGATATTTTATATTCTACGCTTAGTACTACCATACTTTTTAGGTTGGATAGTTACTGTCATACTTTGTTGTAATCACGCAATGTTGCTCTTAAAATATGTACAAATATATAGTGTGTAGGATACTTAAAACTTGTGTTAGATTCTTAGTTTGATTACGTCTCGAAGCAATTAGAGGGTCTAAGTTACAACATAATTATAACTGTTTTTATATGAATTTTTATAGTTAAATTTACAGAGATTTAAGGAGTGTATATCCAACAGGTGGACAATGCAGAATGGGAGCTCATATTCTATAGTTATATGTTCAGAAATCTGCATAATTTCCTTTAGGATCATGCAATTTAGTGTAGAAATAGTAGTGTTTGTTTGTTGCAGTTATTTCATTTTTGTTGGACATTGCATTTAATGTGGAGATCATCATGATAATACTTGGCCTATGTCGTTAAGTTGCTTATTTGTGCAATCAAGAATTCATACGGATATATTGCAACAAATTATGATGCTTTTATTCAATATATATGTTATTTAAGTCATTATATATACCATTTACTAACAACATACTATTGGTTGCAGTATATGTCATCAGACCCTGGCTTTATAACTCATGATTCTTCTTCCCCAAAGTCCTCCCAGTGATGCTTAGCTGATGCCCAAGAGGAGGCGTCGCAAGTTGATTAGTTGTTTGATTAAGTTACTTTAATTTATTTAATCATATATTTTTGGTAGTAGGAGTTGAAAGTTTTAGACTTCTATTGTACTTCAGGAGCTGTATTTTTTTTAGATGCTCCAATTGAAATTTCGCTGAATATTGAAATTTTGCTGAATAAATGGATTGCAAACTAAAAGAAACAATATTACAAAGGTTGTTTGTTGTGTCATTATGTGAATTGGCTTATCAAAGTTAAAATTAACAACTTAAAAAGTGATTTTTAAAATTGTAATTAATTTGACACTCTTCAGACATTTTTTGGAGAACATTTGAGGTGCCCTCTGCTTCCAACTTGCTCACACACTATATCTCTTTATAAGGATGTTTAAAATATATCTATACATATATATGTAACTATTTATTTTTTTTACAAACTATAAAAAAAAATTACAAAAAATAAATAAATTACAAAACGCTCGTGCATTGCACATGCAAATAACTAGTTAATTCAGAGGGCCAGATTAAAAACTTTTGATGTGGCAAGTGGCAACACGTGACACAAATGTTGAAAATTTCTTCATCAAAATTATTCACTTGCATTGGTGATACTCTAAAGACATGTTCTTTTATAGGTGGCAATCACCTTTGTAAAGTTATTATGGTTTCCATCCAATGGTCATTAGACGTCTTTTAAGAAATTTTAGTTTTCATCCAATGATCATTAGATGTCTTTTAGGCTCTATTTGGATGGGTGGATTCGAAATTAATGGATTTCGCATACAAATCACTACTCTCCAATGGATTTACAAATACTTAGATTTGAGTAGCTAGTTAAAAATTGAGGGATTTTAAATTCGCATCAAAACCTAATCATTTAAAATCTCCTCCTCTTTAATCCTTCCATCTCTCTCCCCCCTTCACTCTCTTCCTATCTCTCTCATCTCTTGACAATTCATGATTTGAAATATATGTATTCTTACATGTATTATTTTTCAAATCCATTCATTTAAAATTCTCCCTATCCAAATGAAGCCTTAAGAAATTCTATGATTTAAATAAAAAGGTTTATGCTTTCTAGAAGCCTCAATCTACACGAAAATTATTTCACCTTATCAAGTATTTTTTTTATTGAATTTTATTTAAACAATTCTTCTGCTTCTAAGTGTAGCCATAAAACCAACAATATTAAAAATATCAAAATAATATCAACAAACATAATAATAATATTAGTGAGGTCCAAAAGTGACCTCGAAAAGTTCGTAGTCTCAAAACATTACTAAAGTTTAAAAAATTCTAAAATTAATACTAATAATAGATATGTAAAATTTGCTACGCGATAGTTGTCTAAAGACCAATATTTAACCCTCGTTTGTTTGTCTTTTAACGCAAGTCTTCGACACTTCACTACAAAAATGACGGTATTTTACGACAGTTTTAGCGACGGTTTTAACCGTCGCAACAAGGATTTGCGATGGTTTTTTAACGATCGTTTTTTATCCGTCTGGAAAACGAAGGTCGCTAATATTTAGAGACAGTGTTTTTCAGTCCGTCGCTAGTTAGCGACAGCTTATTTCCGTCGCACAAATATCGACGGCTTTACACCGTCGCACCATAGCGACGGGTTTGTCGACGGTTATGTGGACCGGGACCCGGGTCCGAAAATCCGTCGCTAAACCGTCGATAAACCGTCGATATATTGTCGACGGTTATGACGTCATAATACCGTCGTTATCAGCGACGGCGTCCGTCGGTATTCGCGACGGAAATTTCCGCCGAAATGTGCGACGGTATAAGCGACGGTTATAGTCGTCGCTAAAGCCGTCGCTATAACTGTCGACTAAATCGTGAATTTTCAAAAAAAAAAATGGCTCACTATGGTTCGAACCCGAGCCCGGGGGGCGCCAGGGTGGGCACTGAACCACCCGAGCCACGGACCATCTCAAACCCAACCACCAAGCATCTCATATATAAGCCACCAAGGCTCCCAATTAAATGAAGCATTTATTCGCTCCCGTGAGGGACCGAAAATGGGACCTTGGGCGCCCGAGCGGGGATCAATTCCGCTCGGGCACTTGCTTTTTTGAGTTTACTTAATGAATTTTATTCTATATGTCCTAAAATTCATTTTTTTTTTTATTTTTTTTAAATTTTTTATTTCAATTATCTTATTTAATAATTCAATTACATTTTAATATAATAATTTTTATTTTTTATTTATAAATTTTAATTTAATTATATTATATTAAAATTGTATTTTTTTAACTTATTTTTAATAAAATTAATTCTACATTAATTTACAATTTTTTTTTTCAATTTTTTTAAATTATTTATTTCAATTATCTTATTTAATGAATTTACCACATTTTAATATAATAATTTATATTTTTTATTTATAAATTTAAATTAAATTGTATTTTTTTTACTTATTTTTAATAAAATTAATGCTATATTAATTTACAATTCATTTTTTTCAATTTTTTTTAAATTCTTTATTTCAATTATCTTATTTAATGATTCAATTACATTTTAATATATTAATTTATATTTTTTATTTATAAATTTAAAATAAATTGTATTTTTTTAATTATTTTGAATAAAATTAATTGTATATTTATTTAAAATTCATTTTTTTTTCATTTTTTTTTAATTTTTTATTTCAATTATCTTATTTAATTATAGTTTTTATATTAGATAATTAGCAAAAAAATAAATTATGTTAAGCAATGTCAAATAACTTGTAATATGCAAATACATGAAAATATTACAAATGAAAGACAATATAATTATTATTTGTCATCCTCATTGTTGCCCCCATCTGTTTCATCATCATCATCATCCTTCTCCTCGTCCTCCTCCCCATCCTCTTCATCCTCCTCTTCCTCACCATCTTCATTCTCATTCTCATTCACATCGTCATCTTCATCATACTCGTTATCCTCCCCGCCGCTGTCAATCTCTATCAAATTTGAATTTGCAGCTGTTAAGTGTACGAAAAGATTGAAATCTTCTGTATGCACTTCAGTTTGAGCATCAACTTGTTCTGTTTGGAACGGAGTGTCGTCAACCGCGGCAGTTGAATCCGATTTAGGAACTTGCACCAGTGATCTCGCCTTTACTTTGCAAACAACCATCCATTCATTATTTGCTCTAGAACCTGGATACGTGCAGCAGTATACTTGGGATACCTGAGCAGCAAACACAAACAGATCATACCCCGAATATTTTCTTCTTCTATGAACATCGACTAGTTTGTATTCGGGATGAATCCTTGTTCCTGAAGCAGATGGATCATACCAATCACACTTGAACAACACAACAGTTTTCTCAGGGAACCCCGAATATCCTACTTCAACGACTTCTTGTAGGTGTCCGAAGTAGTCTTGGCTTTCTCCATTGAACATTTCACTGTTAATGCAAACTCCACTGTTTGCAGTAGACCTGGTCGATGCATACTCCATCGTATGGAATTTGTAACCATTTACATAGTATCCTTGGTACGTGTTGACCCGACGTAGTGGTCCTCTACTGAGATCACGCATAAATGGGTTCTCAATGTGTTGATTATAACCCTGTGACGGTTTTAGGTTAAATATATAATTGTAAACATATAATATGAATTCACTAATAAACGGTGGTTAGATAACACTCACATAGTTTTGGAACCACTCTGGAAAATCACGAGTAATAGATTCACCTACTTGTGCATCTAAGATGTTTGGATGTATACGATGTAGCTCTTCAGTATAGATCCTTATTGAAAGCAATATATATTATTAATCATATATTATATAATTATATTAAATATGCTATAATTAATTAAAAGTGTAAATGATACGCATATGAAATACTTACTGAATGTACGGTTGGACTTCATCACAATTGAATAACACATACTTATGTGCAGCTTCAATCTCTTGTCGGTTTAACCATAGTAGTTCAATACTTTTTCCCAAACATCGACCTCGAAACTTAAACACGAACAAGTTATCCTCAATATCATCAGCAACATTGTCTGTGCCTCTACCGTCGTAATTACGAGGCTCATTTCTCAACCTTGTTCAAACATGGTCCTCGAAATAATAAGAACAAAATGTTGTAACCTCCTCACACAAGTAGGCATTAGCAATTGATGCTTCAACTTTTGCCTTTTGTTTAGCATTGAGCTTCAAGTTATGGAGATACCTATAGACATGTAATAAAAAAATTGATAAGAGTTAAACATAAATATATATTTCTATAAATAGATTGTTCAGTGAAGGTTTATCTCTCAAATGGATACATCCACCTGTATTGCACTGGACCAGCAATTTTGGCTTCATATGCTAAGTGCACCGGTAAGTGCTCCATCGAATCAAAGAAGCTGGGATGGAAAATGAGCTCCAATTTGCATAAAATAACATGAATGTCTTTCTCCAAATGGACCATGTCGTCCCATGTAATCATTGTAGACGTTAAATCTTTGAAGAATAGACTCAATTCAGTTACAGCCCTCCATATACTGTTCGGTAGGAATTCTCGAAATGCGAGGGGCAACAATCGTTGCATAAACACGTGACAATCGTGGCTTTTCATCCCAGACACCTTCCCGTTTGATGTGTTTACACAACGACTCAAATTGGAAACATAATCATCTGGAAATCTCATCTCTTCAATCCAATTACACAAAGCCACTTTCTGTTTCTTATCAAGTGTGTAATTGGCTTGGGGATATCTTCCTGTACCCTCATCCCTCTTCAAGTGATCACGTTCGCATATCTCGTTCAACTCATCACACGACTTTGCAGTGTCTTTTGTCTTGCTCTTTGTGTTCATGATTGTGTGGAACAAGTTATCGAACACATTCTTTTCGATGTGCATCACATCTAAGTTGTGCCGAATCAAAAGTGAGCTCCAGTAGGACAAATCCCAGAAAATGCTCTTTTTCTTCCAACCACCCGATACCATTTTATTATGCTCCTCAGCATGCTCTTCTCTTGTTTTCCTCAATCCCTTCTGATTAATTTGATTTAACAACCTTTTACCTACATGAATGCAAAGAGTTACAAGTTAATTAATTTATCATATGTAGAAAGAAATATATTAATTCATTTAAAACAACTAATATAAAAATACCTGATCTCATTTTCAAGTAATTTTTTGTAACGACTTTGTTCTTGATAAAATCCTTTTTATTCTTTTGAAAAGGATGATTATCTGGTAAAAACTTTCGATGGTTATCAAACCATGAAACTTTTCTGCTAAGCGGGAGACTGAAAGTGTCAGAATCCTCATGCAGTAAGGACATGTTTGTTTCCCAGTTGTCCTCCATCCAGACAACATGGAGTACGCAGGGTAGTCGCTGATCGTCCAGAGCAAGGCAGCCCTCATCGTGAAGTTTTGCTTTCTCGATACATTGTATGTCAGCACTCCATTTTTCCCACAGATGTATCAAGTCTTTTATCAGAGGCTGAAGGAAAATATCTAGTTTGTCCTTTGGATTCTTTGGGCCAGGTACCAATACCGTGAGAAACATCGTTTGGGGCTTCATGCACATCCACAGAGGTAGATTATAAGGAGTCAATATAACCGGTCATAACGAATACTGCTTACCGTGCATTTCAAATGGACAAAGACCATCAGTGTTAAGACCTAACCGAACGTTCCTAGGTTCATCTGAAAAAACAAAAAACACCTCGTCAAGATGTTTCCAGACCATCGAGTCAGCAGGGTGTCTCATCTCAAAGGAATCAGGATCAGATGACTCCGTATGATGCCATGTCATATCTTTGGTTGTGGCACTAGATTGATACAATCTCTAAAGCCGAGGAATGATAGGGAGGTAATACATCATTTTATTTACCACTTTCTTCTTCTTATTCTACTTCCCTCGACCGTCAGTCCAGTTCTGACGCGGTACTTTGTACCGAGAGTGCCCAAAAAATCTGCACTTATCAAGATTCGCATCTTCTTCATTACCCCAGAATAACATGCAGTTATCGATACAACAATCAATACTCTCTACAGGTAGACCCATACTCTTCAACAGATTCTTGGCTTGATATTCTGTAATAGGCACCTTATTACCGGGAGGACAGACCTCATTGATCAACTTACTAATCTGGTTATAGGCTCTTTGAGAAAGTTTGTTCTCAACCTTGATAGCCATGAGTCGAGCATTGAATGACAACAGAGAGTGAGTTTGACATTCATCATATAGATCTTCGTCAGCTGCTTTGAGTATTCTGTAAAAATTAGATGCTTCCTCATTTGGTTCCTCCTCCATAGCCTCATCTTGAAACCCACCAGTTTCCATGATCATCGTATGATACATATCCGTTGTATCCACTGCAGGTGTCTCAAACTGTACTCATCGACCCCATGATCATCATTGTATTCGAGAGCATTATAATACTCTACAAGATCATTGAAATCAACATTCCATTGATCTTCACCATGACGTGTCTAATATTGAGCCACAATATAATTCAAGCCCATAAATATTAATTAATCCCACTGCATAATTAATATTGCACTATCCATCTTAACCCATATTACAGTCAATATGGCTCCCGGTCATTATTTTCCGTGTTTAAGATTATCTAGCCCATTAATTAATTCAAGCCACTGAAATAGCTTTCTAATTAATTAATATCTTTCATCCTTGGTCAAGGAACGGTTCAACATTATTATCCATACCGGAAACTAATTCCACTTGCAAGATTTGGTATGATAAAGCTTATGAACCTTCCAAGGGGGCAAATCGAACAAGCGTACTTGCAAACGATTCTTCGTATTAAATCTTAGCAATCACATGTGACCAATAATATTGCCCAAGATAAAAAATATTGAATCTCATTGATTCGCTACCCATGATAAGTTAAAGCAATAGTTACCAATCCCACGTGATCCTATTTAAGGGACGAAGGTTAAGAAATAACGAACCACTGAGGTCTAATTCTTCCTTGTTCAGTTCTGAAGAATTTATCCTCCTGTAGGTCCTATTCAGTGCATCAGTCATGCACTAGTGTAATCTCTTGGTCAAGACAAGCCAATCTGAGCCTTACACTTCAACCTTTCACGATGGGTTGTTCATTTCCATCTAGGTCGTGAATAACATACTTTTAGTTACAAGGGATTGTTAATTTAATCTTCTGTGATCTGGTATCACTAAATTAACTACAATGTAACACGTACGACTTATTGAACAGTTATGCAGTAAATATATGTAACATTCAATAATATTTAAAGCATCAGTGATAAATAATTTATTTCAGTAAATAAGTCTGGAAATTCAGTTTCGATTATACAAAGTAAAAGCATACTTTCCAGTATAATCCCAACAATTGAAGCCAATCCCGGGCGAGAAACTTTTTCTATATTTGGCTGCCTCAGAATCAGCCCTCAACGCAATATTAGTTCGAGCAAAAGGTCAGTTTCACTTGCCCATATACTTCGTCAGTCAGACCCTAAATGATGCCGAGCTCATATATCCACCACTTGAGAAGCTCGCATATGCTTTGATTATGAGTGTCCAAAAGCTCCGACAATACTTTTTTGGCCACTAAGTGGAAGCTCTGACCACCATGCCACTAAGGCAAATCTTACACCGACCAGACACAGCAGACTGATTGTTGAAATGGTCCATTGAATTAGACCAGTTTGGAATTACGTTCGCAGCACGAATGGCAAACAAAGCTTAGGTCCTCGCCGATTTCTTGACCGAGCTCACTTTCCCGGAGAAGACCCAGGAATCGATCGATGTCCCCTGGGAATTGTACATCGACGACTCTTCAACGAGCACCTGAGCTAGGGCTGGGGTAGTCGTAATCAGTCGCGAGCAACAATCCTTCACCACGGCTATCAGTTTCGATTTTCACGCTACCAACAACGAAGCGGAATACGAAGCATTAATAAACGGTTTGGAGATGGTAAATTGCCATTGGTGTATGCAGATTGAAAGTCTACATTGATTCCCAGCTGGTCGCATGTCAAATGTCAGGAGAGTATGAGGCAAGAGGCGAACATATGATAAAATATCAACAAGTAGCTAAAAGTCTCATGGAAAAATTTGAACAAGTATACATCGAGCTGATCCCGCGAACGGACAACACGCAAGTAGACGCTCTAGCTCAACTGGCCACATCGGAGGGAGCGGTGAACATGGACAACATCGCCGTCTCCAAACTCATTACACCTTCAGGAGGTTATGCCACTATCGACATCAGAGAAATAGCTTGGACAAGTCAAGTAAGACCATCAAGTCCTTGTGTTGAAGTTTTCCAGATCACAACCTCCGAAAGCAATTGGATGACTAAAATCAAAGCGTATATCGAAAATAACACATTACCGAAAGATAAAGTCTTAGCTCGCCAACTTCAACTGAGAGTAGCACCATAGTCGATAATCAACTCTTTAAGAGAAGTTTCTCGCTACCCCTCCTAAAGTGTATCACACCGGAAGAAGGCCAAGTAATTTTAATAGAAATTCATGAAGGAGATTGCAGAAACCACACCGCAGGACAATCACTTATTTACAAAACAATCAGATAAGGGTATTTTTTGCTAACTTTGACAAAAGATGCCATACGCGAAAGCATGTCGCCAATGTCAACTCTTCGCCCCAGCTATCAAGCGAGCTCTAGAGGAGCTCGCCTCAATCTATAGCCCGTGGCCTTTCGCGAAGTGGGGGATCGGCCTAATCGGTCCTTTCCCAAAAGCCCCAGGCAGTTCGAAGTTTGCGGTAGTTGCAGTGGATTATTTTACCAAGTGGGCAGAAGCAGAATCTTTGGCAACCATCACACAAGAAAAGATCATCTGTTTCATTTGGAAGAACATCATTTGCCGATTCGGCCTTCCACAAGCAATCATCACGGACAACGGAAAACAGTTTGACGGATATAAAATTGACAATTTCTTTGCAAAATGGAAGATCACAAAGTTGTTTTCTACCCTATACCACCCCCAGTCAAACGGAAAAGTCGAAGCCGTGAACAAGATAGTCAAGCATACATTGAAGACCCAGCTCGACGATTCAAAGGGGCTATGGGCCTTCAAACTTCCTAACATCTTATGGTCATATCAAACTACGTTTCGAAACTCGACCAGCAAAACACCTTTGCGTTGGCTTTAGGAGTCGAGGCAGTCATACCCGCTGAAGTCGCAATCCGAAGTCATCGGACCTCGCAGTCAATCACAGAGGACAACGATCGACCTCTATCTCTCGGACTTGATCTCCTCAAAGAAAGAAGGATAGAAGTCAATTTGAAAAATGCAAACTACAAGCAAAAGTCAGAAAAATACTACAACTCGAAGATAAAAATTCGGAGGTTCAAGGTGGGCGACCTCGTCCTATGAAAAATTCTTGGTGTCTAGAAAGGAGTATTTGGCCCGACCTGGGAAGGTCCCCTGATATTCTCTAAATGTCTACCCAATGGGGCTTACGAGCTCGAAGATATCAAGGGCATTCCTGCTCAATACCCATGGAACGCGATCTACCTCAAGAAATTTTATCAGTAGTTTCCTATTTTTGGTCATGTGTTTTGTTTTTGGATATTCAATTTAAACATGAAATCAACTTTATTTTTACCCATGTATATATTGTAATTTTTTACATGTAAGAACTTGGGGGCCGGTCCCCGACCTCTCACGAGTTCGATCATAGAGTAGATTCCCAAATAAAAAAATTGAAGTCAAGGGAATTTAGGGTGTATATAGAAAGTTCAATTCTAAAGACTAAGGGCAGGGGGATAAAGAGACAACCCACCAAGGAGGTCTCCTCGACCAAAATCTGCTTGTCCAAAGTCTTTACAAACTATCAAAGGCAAGTAGGTCGCATACCACCATCAAGTAGACCAAGCCAAATATTTCAAAGGTAAGTAGATCGCATACCATCATCAAGTCGACCAAGCCAAATATATCAAAGGCAAGTAGGTTGCATACCATCATCAAGTCGACCAAGCCAAATATTTCAAAGGCAAGAAGGTCGCATACCACCATCAAGTCGACCAAGCCAAATATTTCAAAGGCAGGTAGGTCGCATACCGTCAGAAAGTCGATCAAGCCAAATGTTTCAAAAGCAAAGAGATTGCACAATACCTATGAGTTAAACAAGTCGGGAGCTAGCGAACAATGTCAAGCTAAAAAATCTCAAATTGTTTAAGTCAAATCCCTTTTTTTTTATAATTAGGTCTATCAACAAGAATGCCAAGAGACTTCATGAAGCTCACACACCAAAGACACATCTAAAGTCCCCAAAGACCATCCAATTATCGAGCCAAAAGTTGAGAGACGAACAAAGTATGACAAATGAAAACAAGCAAATGGAAGACAAGGCTCAATAAAAAAGTAAAACAGAAACTTTGTTAATAACGCCCCGTGAGCAACAGTACAATTAAAACCCCAAAGGGCTAGAATATTACTACAACCCCAAAGGGCAACAAAAACACAAAATCCTGAAGGCAACCATCAGCATCTTTCAGATAAAAAGCAGGAGGGATCAAACTTGTGGAGCATCCGAGGTCCCTTCATCAGGGTTGATCGAAACATGCTTTTCGACCCCGGGAATCTCAACACGGGCTTGATCGCCTCCGACATCCACACGCTCTTCGCGAGCAGCATCCTCTTTCTCTTCACCACCATCTCCTCCATCGCCGCCTTCGCCGTCTTCTTCCCCATCGTCAACCTCTTCGGCCGCTTCACTTTCCTTGTCACCATCGACGTCCTAGACCCCCATGTCTTGAAACATCTCTTTTAGATCAAATAACTTGGCTTTTGGAGGGAGGAAAGAGAGGTCGACCACATAATCTTTCAGATCACCTATGGGGAGATTGTCATTGGATTTCAGGGGGTTGGCTTGCATGTAAATAGTCAGCATATCTCTCGCCCTGGCACGGGCCCCCTCAAGATCGAGCTCAAGACGGTGAATGGCCTGAATGGAATTTGCAAATGCATGTACATAGGCCATGTTAGAAGCATCGTTCTTGTGCAGTTTCATGCCGGTGGGATGGAGGTCGATTTCTGCCTTGTTTCGGTGAGCTTCGTCTGCAAGATCAATATTCTTCTGAAGTAGGTCGGCCCCATATTCCTTGCTCGCATCGAGGTCCCTCTGAATCAACTTGGCTTTCTGTTCCAAGTGGTCCCGAGACTGGCTCAACTCTTGTTGCTTGCCCTCGGCAGCATTCTTAGCCTTGATTCCAACTTCTCGGTCCTTAGCGGCCCTTTCCAGATCCTTTCTCATCTCGCTACATTTCACTTCAGCCCGGATCGCCTGCAACCTCACCGACTCATACTGCTCCCAACTTCGTTCCAAGAAAGCCAAGGTACAGTATGTGTGAACAATCCCCGAGGTGAGATTCTCGTGGAACTGTTGGGTCCGGGCTTCCTCATCAAGGGGCATAGTCCATGACCTCGACAAATTCTCAGAAGCTTTGACCAGATATGATGGTTGGACGTCGTTGTGGCCGGAAGTCGTGACCATAGATAAGACTTGGTGCTTTCCCCCTTGAAAACACCATCGTCGAGCTTGTACCTTTGAACAAAATGCGATCAACATGAGTTACAATCAATTGAAATTTTTTATAGAAAGAAGAAGGTAAATCAAGAGATCTACCTTTGGCGGAAATCGGGGCTCCACCCCAAGAAAGTCTCGTCACCATCTTCGCGGTCTCGGCGGCTCGTAATCTCAAGGTTCATGTCGGGAACACCAGGCCTTCCGGGAACCACAACTTTCCCACTCGGCGAGTTCCGCAATTCGTCCGAGGCCACGGAACCCCGACATTTAGAACTACCTTGTTCGGGAGCCGAAGCCTCAACAACAGCTCGCTTTGACGACCTGGGACGGGGGAAAGCTTTGGTCTTCATCTTCAAGGAAACCACTGCCTTTCCTTTCTTAGTGTCCTGCCCTGTCCCCTTTTTCTTCTTCTCCCTCTTCTGGGAAAGCTCCATGGCTTGAGCCATCTTCTCGGCCATCTCCTTCACAGTCATATTCTCCATCTCTTCGTTAGCTTTTTACGATATGAATCGAATGCTCTCGATGAAGGAAACTGAATCCGAGGAGTAATTCAGCAAGTCCTTGTTCTGGGCTTGGGCAAGCTTATAAAATGACTTGTAGAAATCGGCCAGTGTCATACCATCCCTCCACTTCGTCTGTTTCTGCATTTCATTAACACAAACTTTATTAAATTTATATATAACAATATATATATATATATTAAATTAAAATAAGTAATCAATTATTGTACGTACCCTAAACTCGTCGAAGTAGAGTTGGCGTTGTTCTTCAGACACGCATTTCCAACTGTGGGCCCCCATTGCAATTCCAACTCGAAAAATGGCGTTGGTGGCTACACTGGAAGCCTCATGACCGGGTATGACGCTGAAACATATTAAAAATTAATAAGTATAATTAACAATTAATTTTATAACTAAACAAATTAATTAGTAAGTAAAAATTATATATTACTTTCCCAAGCTCAGATTGATCGCCAATCGAGCAGTGGGGGCTGAACCACAATGAACAGAGGTCGAGCCTGAGCTCGACCTTGCTAGAGATGACCTCGCTGGCTTTGGGCGGTTCTTCTTAAATTGGACCTGCCTCTCTCGGGTGTGTTCAGGTTCACCGTCGGTCTAAGGATTCTCTTCCTCCTGGTGTTCTGAGGAATGGACCCGTCGCCGCGACCACCACCTCTGCCACGACCATTGCCGCTGCCGCGACCGCTGTCACTGCCACGTCCACCTTGACTAGTACTCATCTGCATTATATAAAACAAATTCATTATATTTTTTAATAACAATTTAATTAACCAACAAACAAATTTTGACAGAGTCTCGACTGTATTATATATACTCATCTTCTAGTTAACCAACAAATTTCAATTCTAATTAACTCCTAACACATCGACTAAGAATCTAATCAATCAAATAATTTGACATAAATTAATTAATTTAAATAATTAATTAAAATCGGGCCTAAATTTCGACAGAATTTTGACTGTATTATTATAAATTCATCATAGTCAACCTTCAATCTAACAATTCTAACCATTCTAACATATATATATCACATAATTATAAAACAATTCTAACCATCCTAGTCAACCATCAATCTAACAATTCTAACCATTCTATCACACACACACATATATATATATATCACATAATTATAAAATATCCTAATCAACAAAACTAATCTAACATGCATATACGTAATTGACTAATTAAACTAAAATGCATATATGTAATTGACTAATTAAACTAAAATGCATATAATTAATTAACATTAATCTAATAATTTCGAATTATATATATATATATATATATATATATATATATATATATATATATATATATATATATATATATATATAAACGCATGTACGTATATAAAACGAGAAAATAAACGGTTAAAAATTAGAAAAAATACCGTCAAATGGAAGAACACGACGGTACGAAGTTTTTCACGTGCACCAAATGCTCAGGGCAACGACAACGAATGGCGTACGGTGATGGCGGTGGACGTACTATTTGCGAAAAAATTGAGTCAGAATGTTGAACGCGCAGGTTATATAATTGGAATTTAGCGACGGATACCTAATATCCGTCGCTAGTAGCAACGGTCAATAACCGTCGCTATATTAAAAAAACCATCACTAAACTCGGCTTGGGTGGTGGTCCGAGTGCCGAGACATTTCGTGCTCCGGGTCCGACTTTAGCGACTGATTTAACCTTCGCTAAACGACCCGATTTGACCCGGTTTGAATTTTTCGTCACTTAACCGCCGCTATTCCGTCGCTAATAGCGGCGGTTAACAAAACCGTCGCTAAATACGGTGACTTTGACCGTCTGACTTAATCCGTCTCTAAAATCGTCGCTACTAGCGACGGTTTGTCTAGCCGTCGCTAATATCCATCGTTAAACACCACTTTTTTTGTAGTGTTGGAATTTTTGGTTTTGACCAAATAATTGACATTAATAATTCATTTTGTGGATAAATCAATTAATATTGGTTAGAAGAAAAATACAATTTAGGCTAGTCGAAATGAGTAAAATTAACAATTTTGTATCTGTTTTCACCCAATAATATTTGTCTCAAAATACAGAATGAAACGGAATGTGATTACGAATAACTCTTTTTGATTCTATTAAGTGATACATTGGGAGGTAAAAATGCTAAAAGATGTCGAGGTTGTATGTTCGAATGAATGCGCTATTGTTGGGTTATTGAGTCTGATGGACTGTATATTGGACATCGATCACGACGATCCTACTGACATGTATCACGCCTTCAATTCATTACATATTCTTCAATTATGTAATCTCCTAAAAGAGAAGAACGCATTGCATAACAAGTGAATTTACAGAATTAATGAGGATGCAGATGGAAGTAAGCGTTACAAAGCAAGACCGATTGTAAAAGAGCTTTAGTAGAAATATGACATTAAATTAAATTCGACTCTAAAACAAAATCAAGATCGACACAGAGTATTGATCTAGATAAAGAGTGATAAGATCACTACAAAGCTTTCTAAAAACAAAGTCAAAGATTGCCCTACTAACTTAAAAACGAGAGACATGAAATTTACTTATGTTTTAACTATTCAATGAAGTAGAGTTCGTCCAACTAGTGGTCTTTACGTAAGATCTATAATGTAACTTTCTTGTATTATGATCAATAATTTTAAAGTATCTTAATTCCAACTTTCTATTGGCTTCATATCCTTCTTATAAATGTAGTCCATGATCTTGGAATGCTTTGTTGAATAAGCACTACACAAAAAAAAGGGTTAAATACCGACGGAACTTACCGATCGGCATAAATCCGTCGAAATTATCAACGAATTTCCGACGAATTAATCAAAAATTAAAAAACCTAATAAATTACTGACGGATTTTAGGCCAGTCGATAATTACCGACGACATTGCCGATGAATTTTGAACAATATTAAAAAAATTCACAAAATTATAAACGGAATTAAATCCATTTGTAATTACCAACAAATATTACGTCCGTCGGTAATCAACAACAACATTATCGACGAATTTTAAATAATATTTTTAAAATTCACAATATTACCAACAAATGAATTTTGAACAATATTAGAAAATTCACAAAATTTTGTCGATAATTATCAACGATATTGCCTGTGGATTTTGAACATTATTTAAAAAATCCACAAAATTACAAATAGGGGCGGATATGTTAATAATATTAGGAATGTTTTATTTAAAATAGTTTTAAAAAAATTGTGTTAAATAATTCTAGAGTTTTAATAATATATATTGTTCAAATTGTATTTTATAGGAAAAAAATAATACAGAGCATACTCTATAAAAAATCCAGCCCTTTGCATAAAATGAAATAACAGTGGTAAATCTTTCGCACAAAACACCAACCCTCTATCTCCCATAAAAGCCTCCAAAATATTATGAATTCGAAGTACTAATAACTACAATTTTACATTTCCTACAACAATTATAAATATATGTTTACGTCCTAAATTATTTCAATATTAAGCAATGTCCCAGTGGCAAGGCATCTCTTCATACATCCTACAGTCCTGAGGTTTGGCGCCCCCTGCCTAGAGCTAAATATAGTTTTTAGGTTTAGAACTTCTTTTTGACAATATATTTTTTTATGGATAACCCATTTTCCGTTGATAAAGCTAAATATAGTTTTTAGGTTACGACTTCATTTTGACATTTTTGTTTACCGACGACCCATTTTCCGTAGGCAATTACCGACGACTTACTTTTTCCATCGGTAAATTTTGTGACGAACAAAATAAAGAGGAAAAACTGTTTGTCAGTAATCCGATGGAATTTCTATCATTAAATGACAATTTTTTTGTAGTGAGATAAGAAAAGCAGTAATAACAAAGCGACTTTACAGTGAATCAAAATAAAGACTTCTCCATCCGCTCTTTCCAATCAGCTGGGATAATTTTATTCCCTAGGATTTTTTGGTTTATAGGGACAGGGTAAAATTTGTTCTTTTCTCTCCTTCCAAAGGATATTCAACCCACTAAGACGTTTTATGTGTATTTCTATTATAATATTTTTTTAGGCAAATAATTTAGGGGTTTGTGGACAATAATTTTAAAGGCTTGTGAATGTATGATAATATTTTAAAATTTGTACATATAAGACAAATGAGCCCGAATAAGCTAAATCGGGTCGAAATGTCACGTGAGTTGCAAGAATCATGTCCTAAATTTATAGATTTTGAAAATATTGTGTCCTACATTCACAAGTTCGTAAATCTGTAAATATAGGACAATGATGCAACTCACTTGACATTTAAGCCCGATTTGGACTTATTTGGGATCGATTGTTCTACATTTACAGATTTTAAAACATATTACTGTCTTACAACTCTATGTCCGTAAAATTAGTGTTCTTAAAACACAACTCCCCTAAAAAAATCATTTTTCCCATCATGTACGGTGTGTCTGTTCAGTCACAAAGATGTAAAGGTTCCACCTGAAATTTTTTGTACTTGACTTATAAAATATAAACTTTCAAGTTTCGTGATTTCCAGGTATTTATTCAATTTAATAATTCATTAGGTAGATTTGTGCCCATTTTAATTACTATTAATTAAGTTGGAAATGAAGTTGTCTTCCTCAAACTCACAAGCATCCAAACAATCATATATAATTTTATCCTCGCCAGCTAAAGTACATGGAATTTACAACATTGTTTATCCTTCATGTTAACATCACTTATATTATCAAGATTCAAGAACCTACTATTCTCCCCTCTATAAAAGCCTAAATCCCTTCTTAAAACTCCTACCAAATCAAGATATAAATATTCTCTATTTGTAGCAAAAACAAAAAAATGGTTTCCAAGAGAAACACATTTCTTGCATTTTTCCTTTTGGTCAACCTTGTATTATTCTCATTGGTGAGTGCATGGACTCCACCTGCTCCTAAACCAAAACCCAAGCCAAAACCAAGCAAATCATGCCCTAAAGACACCCTAAAGCTAGGCGTTTGCGCCAACTTGCTCAACGTCCTTCTCAACGTGACAATCGGGACGCCTCCCAAGAGTCCGTGCTGCAGCCTCATCTCGGGCCTGGCTGATCTTGAGGCGGCCGTCTGGCTTTGCACTGCCATTAAAGCCAACGTTTTGGGGATCAATCTTAACGTGCCTATCTCCCTCAGCTTGCTTCTCAATGTCTGCACCAAGAAAGTTCCCAAGGGCTTCGTTTGTGCTTAAGAATGTGTATGTTTTCGATTTCTTGGTGCATGTGTGATTCTTGTGATTTGTGTTTTTCGAATTCTACTTCTTTTGTTTGATGCTTGTACTTTGGATGTGGGTTTGAATGCATGCATGTATGTATGCATTGTGTAGTGTTGAGGATTGATGTTAAATAATGTATGGTAAGATCGATCTCCTGCCTTAAAGTGTATAAAATTCTGTTTTTTCTTCTAGTTGTATCAGCATGAAGAATTATGCTTGCAGTTTATCAAAAATGATGGCAAAAGATATATCCACGCAAAATGCGAAATACTCCCTCTGTCCCTTTTTATTCATCTCATTTTATCTAAAATGACGTTTTTTTTTATTTGTTAATACTCCACTAATACTAATGGAGGTTTGTCCTTATTCTTCCAACAATGCCCCTAATAAATAGTGTCAACATTAATCAATATAATTAATGTGTATCAACACTCAAAGGCGTAATAGGATTGTAGTCGGGGGCGGATCACGTGAAAAGCTTCAAGAATCGTTTCTAATTTCCACCACAAAATACATCCAATATAAAGAGGGCTTTAAAGAGGGTTTTAACGAGGGAATAGGATTTAAGGAGGGTTTTAACGAGGGAATAAATCACTCGTTAAAATGTTGGTCGGTGATCACCTACACCAATCTAATAACATTTCTCCCACTTATACTCAAAACAGATTGGCAACGCACTTGACACTCATTCTTTCCACATGTCTTTCGAATGTACATTGAGACAGACCATTTGTGAATGGATCAGCTAGGTTGTCCTCCAATGCGATCTTTGCCACCTCTATATCTCATCTCTTAACGATTTCTCGTATACGATGGTATTTCCTTTCAATGTATTTGCTGGCCTTGTGGGCTCTTGGTTCCCTTGAATTCGCAACTGCTCCGGTATTATCACATAACACCGTGATAGTGCTGGAAAAATTCGGAACTACGTCAAGTCCGCTAAGAAGTTGAGCCACACCGCTTCTTTCGCTGCTTCACAAGCAGCTACATATTCGGCTTCCATGGTAGAATCTGCGATGCATTTCTGCTTAACGCTTCTCCATGTTACAGCTCCTCCTCCCTAACAAAACACACTACCTAAGGTAGATTTTCTGGAATCTAGGTCCGATTGGAAATTTGAGTCCGTGTATCCCACTAGAAATAAACTGTCTGACTAATAAACCAACATTCTATCCCGAGTTCTCTTCAGATACTTCAAAATGTTTTTAACATCAATCTAGTGTTGATTTCCTGGGTTACTTTGATATCTCGCTACAATGCCTCTCTTGTCATCTATCTCCTTCTGTGTCTTAGAGCACATATCTTTGGATAGATGAATTCCATGTCTGAAAGGTACAAAACCTTTCTTGGAATCCTGCATACGGAAACGCTTCAAAATTGTATCTATGTATGAAGCTTGCGATAAGCCTATCATCATTTTCTTGCGATCTCGAGTGATTTTGATCCCAAAGATGTGCCCGGCTTCCCCTAAGTCCTTCATATCAAATTGTTTTGACAGCCATACCTTTACGTCTAAAAAAACCTTTACATCGTTTCAGATGAGCAGAATATCATCTACGTATAGTACTAAGAATACCAAGGCAGTTCCGTCACACTTCTTATACACACAACTCTCGAACTCGTGATCAAACCCATAAGATTTAATTACCTGATCAAAACATTGGTTCCAAGCACGAGATGTTTGCTTCAGTCCGTAAATGGACTTCTTGAGCTTGCAAACAAGATGCTTGTGGCCTTTCGCAATAAAACCTTCGGGCTATTGCATATAGATTTCCTCATCAAGACTTCCATTAAGGAAAGTTGTCTTGACATTCATTTGCCAGATCTCAAAATCTAGATGTGCAGTTATTGCCAAGAGAATACAGATGGACTTAAGCATAACTACAGGCGAAAATGTTTCCTCATAATCGATACCCTCTTTCTGAGTATATCCCTTTGCCACTAGCCTAGCTTTAAAGGTTTCAACCTTCCCGTCCTAACCTCTTTTCCTCTTATAAACCCACTTGCATCCAATAGGTTTCACCCCATTGGATGGTTCAACTAGCTCCCATACTCGATTATGATCCATCGAGCCCATCTCGGCTTCCATTGCAGTTTGCCAGGATTCTGCATCCTTGTCTTGGACCGCCTCCTTGTAGGACCAGGGGTCTGATTCATTATCCCCGGGGACTAAATCCAAAGATTCTCCTATCCCTATGAATCTCTCAGGTTGTCGGACAACCCTCCCACTACGACGAGGTTCCGGTTGTGTTGGTGTGACGCTTGGTATATCAACTTGTACAGTTTGTATTGGAGTTTGCCCTCTTAATTCATCTAAGGTAATCTCACTTTTAGGCTTTCTATTGTTCATATAGTCTTCTTCCAAAAATCTAAAGTGTGTGCTAATTATAACATTTTGATCTTCGGGACTATAGAACATACACCCTTTCGTTCCCATGGAATATCCTATAAACATCCTTAACTCTGAACGTGCATCTAACTTACCGGCTTCCTTGTCTAGCACATATGCCGGACACCCCCAGATTCTCAAGTGTCTCAGACTGGGCATGCATTCGGTCCACAATTCTCTCGGGGTTTTAGGAACCGATTTGGATGGCACTAAGTTCAGAATATAAGCCATTGTTTCCAAGGCGTGACCCCAAAACGACTTGGGTAGATCTGAATAACTCATCATTGACCTGACCATTTCTAAAAGCATTATGTTTCTTCATTCTGCCACCCCGTTTTGTTGAGGGGTTCCGGGTGCAGTCAACTGAGATACAACTCCCTCGTCTGATAGGTAGTCCAAAAACTCATCCCTGAGGTATTTGCCTCCACGATCAGATCGTAGAAACTTGATACTCTTTTCGCTATGTTTCTCAACTTCGGCTTTGAACTCCTTGAACTTATCAAAGGTTTTCGACTTATGCTTCATAAGGAAAATGTACCTGAACCTTGAGTAATCATCGATAAAAGTTACGAAATACTCATAGCCACCTCTAGCTTTGGTTGACATTAGACCACACACGTCAGTGTGAACGATTTCTAACACTTCTGTGGCTCTATTCTCCTTGGCTCCAAATGTCCTCTTGGTCATTTTACCCTCTAAACATGATTCGCAACTTGGAAATGATTCAGGCTGTAGGTCCTTCAGTGAACCATCTTTCACCAACCTTTGAATCCTATTCAGATTAATATGACCTAATCTAAGATGCCAAAGAAGTGTTTTGTTCACATTTTCTAAACGTTTCCTTTTATTGCTCGAAATAATCGATGTGTTATAAGATGCATTTTGTGAGTGGTATGCACAATTAATAGTATAGAGATTATTCCACAAAGTTCCATGACAGATAAACACATCGTTATGAAAAACAGTGACTTGTTTATTAAAACAAACATAATATCCATCCAAAAATTAGTTTAAAAGAAACCCATCGTAAATCAAGTTTTTCCGAATGTGAAACAAATATGAACATAAAGAACATCTCTTTCAAAACTAAAATTATGTCTTCAAAAGAAGCACTTCCTTGGGATCTTTCTTGACACGTTTCACTCCTTTGCCCTTGGCAACACTCGCTTTCACGGCAACTTCTTCTTCCACCATTTGGCCTAGAAGAAGAAGATCCCATTAACGTCTCTGAGACCAAAGCTTACCACAGCCCTAGCTTGAACTTCCGATTATGATGAGGATCTCAAACTCTCCCACTAAGTTGTTGGGAACAAAATTTTTAGATTTGACCCTTGTAATGTGAAACAAATATGATCAGTGGATCCCGTATCAACTACCCACGAATGGGAAGCATGTGCCACTAAAAAAGTTTCAACAACTAGTGCATGAGAATTACCTTTCTTTCTCGAACCTCAAGTGTATTTTTGCCATCATCTTGAGAACATTTCCCTCTTGGGCTTGGAACATCCTCAAAGGTCCTTTTCTTACACTTAGCCATTTCTTTGCAATGCTCCCAATTTATAAAGCACTTCCTTGGTGTGTCAAGAACCCATCATCTTTCATAAGTTTTCGATTCCAATCAACATAATTCCTCCAACATGTTTCACCTTACCAAAATATCACATAATTTTGATTACATCATTCATATGGCAACAAAACAATATGAATATGTATTGTTGGTCCTTGGGGAAAACCTATTTTTGGACTTCTTCTTACCACCATTTGGCATAAAAACAAGAAGATGGACCAACTTTTGAGCTCATCAAAACTGCTTATGACAAGTTTAAAGTGCCCAACAATATATTAAACGTCCCTACATCCACTCTCCTCTCTAGGAAACCAAAGGGACTTATCAATTGCATAGATATTTAATGAGCTCACATCGACTTATAACCCTCTCTTGGGTTAGCCTCGGGACTTATCACCCTCTTGAACTTTATCACCCTCACTGATTATTCATCCGTAGTTTTCCTTACAATGGTTTAGCCTCAATGCTTTAAAATGCTCGAAACTTTTATCTATAGGAATGGAGTACAAAATCGATCCGGGTTTCCACATTCCACACGATAATATTTATAGTGTGGATTTGAATGTCTGCATTCGGCATTCAACCTCAAGTGTATTTAGATAAGCCATCATCTTGAGAACGTGCTCCCTCAAAATCATGGTGACGCCAGGATTAATATCTTCCATAAATCCCTCCACCATTCTCTGTCATACTTTAGGGTGGGACAACATTTCTTTTATTAATGGTGATCTAACGAGCCTTGGCTACAAACATATAGGTTTTTTTTACGATGTTGAAAACATCGTCTTTAAGATTTTGCATAATTTCAAATCCATACTATTCTTATAGCATCATATAGTTTTCCCAAAATTCTTGGTGTTGGTGTTGCAACACACCAAATGATTGAAATGATCTTGATTTACAATCTTACACTTAGCCATTTCATTGCAATGCTCCCAATCATTATACTTCTTCTTATCCTCTTTACTCTTTTCATCTCTTCGCTTAGCTCAAAATCATATAATCTTTTTTGGTGTGTCAAGAACCCACCTATCTTGAATTACAAACATATAACTTTTTTGCGATTAGGACAATCATAAGTTTTCGATTCCAATCAACATAATTCTCACCGATAGTTGATTATCTTTAAGTACGTTTATGAATCCTTACTCATTACTAAATATTCATTTCTTATTCATCGTTTTTCCGATACAAAAATGATTAAAAGGTTAATACATTTCTTTTGAATTTAAATAAATAATAATTGTATAAGCACAAAATATCACATAATTTTGATTACATCATTCATATCGAAATCTCAAAACAATATGAATATGTATCGTTTTCCGACATCTCAAAATAGTTTAAATGGGTCACTTGGGGTGAAATCTCTATTTAAAAACACATTCAATACACTCGATATGTCAATCTACAAACAAGAACAATTACAAACCTTTAATACAAAATTAATAGTTTGAGAACTCAAATTTTGACCATATAAAAATTGGACCAATGGACCCTTCATTGGACCATGCGTTAAATATCAATTTTTATACCTAAGTAATAACCATGATTAAATATAGGATTACTAGTTCATTTTTTTCCAGCAAGCCACTTTCAAAGCTTTTTTCACCATGGAGGGTCAATACCGCCACTTAGTAATAATCCACAATCATCCTTTTGGGAATTTATTCATGTGAGATCCATCTTTTGGCCATTCCATAGGGGAAGATGAACTTCCTAGCCTCTTTCAATAAATTGGACCAATTGTGAAAAATTTCTCCAAAAGAATTCACAAATAAATAAATCATGGAGATTAAAATTGACTAAATTTTATTATCCTAATAAAATTGTCAATTAAGAAAACATACTTAGTAATTTTCTTTATTTGAATTTTCTTCTCACAATTCAAATAACATGCAAACACATTAATAAATAATAATGCATGAAATTAAAAACATCCATCAAGACAAAAAAGTAATCAAGTTGAGCACATATATTCAACTGTTGGTGGTTTAAATTTTATGCCTTGATCTTGAGAAATTATCCTCTTTTTAGCTTTCATCATTCGCCTAAATGAAAGGCAAGTATAAACATAAAGCGAACAACACAACAATTATAGTGGTTGAAAAAATGTCCTCCACCCTCCAGGGATATTTACGGGACAACGTCCCCTCTCTGTTACGCCTCCTTATCACCCTCCACGGGATCGGGAGGCTTCACACTCCGTGTAAACTTATCACCCTTTTGAGGTTTGCCTAATCCCCATGTTCACCATCCCGTTTGGGTTTTGGATGGCCTTTGGTTTAGCATAAAATCTTTGAGGGGGAAAATCTCTCTAAATTTGATACATCGTGGGTTCTTAGATTGGGTTCTTAGAACACTCTTTGAATATAAACATGTATATCTATGGCTTGTATAGGTCAAAACGAACGATATAAAACTCTCTACAACCCCTTTGTATATAACAGTTTTTTTGGCTCTGGCTTTTCACACTTCCACCACGATAATGAAAGAAGAACTTGCTTATAGTGTGGATTTGGTCTTTTGAGAGAATCACATTCAAATGTCGCCGCCCACCTCCGCTCGGCTTTTTAGAGTTGTCTTCCCATACATGGTGCGGATTCCATGCATATATTCTCAACGTCCACATGCATGCACACGCATTGTCTCCAATTCTTTGATCTTTAATTCTTTGTCTCCATCTTCGCCTTTTGATCCATTTATAATTTATTACAAAAATAAATAAACCTATGATCTAAAAACTAACAGTCTATTACATTGGATAAAACAAATAGCCTAATCTATCAAGATTATCACATTCATGTCATACTTTTTCTCTAATCAAAAAAATCTTTTATAAATTCATCTCCCAATGAATCGAATAAAAAAAATGGGTCACAATTATTTGCATGTAAATAAAATTCATTAAAAAACACCACCCATATAAAAATTAGCACCCGGTTGGATACAATTTTTATACCTAAGTAATAACCATGATTAAATATAGGATTACTAGTTCATTTTTAAAGCCACTTCTACTATCCAATTTCAATTTTAATGAACAACAATTTAAATTCACAAATTTAAAAGATCGAACCTTTAAAAAAATTAAAAGTTCGCCCTCGATATATAAAATTGACAGATTTTCTTGAATGGATTCGTAACATTATGCCAAGATCTGATTAAATCCATCAATTGAACTCATTTTAAATTCCACAAATTTAAATCACAAATTATTACTTTGTTGGGAAATTTGTTATTAAGTTTTGATGGAAGTTCCAAAACATATTGTAATAAATCATGGAGACCCCATTGTCCCAAATTTTATTATCCTAATAAAATTGTCAATTAAGATGATTTAGAATCTTTGGCCCTATGTCGATAGATGACCAACATGAAAACGTTGTATATTATGCACATAAATAATAATTCTTTGTCTCCATCTTCGTGTATAAATTTTATTACAAAAATAAATATATTATGATCTGGGGAATTCAAATATGTATAAATTTTTCTCCTTGAAAAAACAAATCGAATGAATCGGGATCAAAAACAACAATTATTTGCATGTAAATAAAATTCATTAAAAAAACCATGACAATTGTCGAAAAAGTCCTCTAGATATCCAATTTCAATTTTAATGAACAACAATTTAAATTACGCTTTAAAATCGAGTTTATAAAAACATAGGCTCCCACGGATGGCCAAGTTATGCAAAGATCTATTACGGATGATGAACTCATAAACACAAATTTAAATCACAAATTTAATTCTTTGGGAAATTTGTCGATGATTAATGGAAGTTCCAAAACATATCGAATATGACAATTATGATGATTTAATTTATTTGTAGATGATGCATTTGATCCAAATCGAATATAATTTATTATAAAAATAAATCAACATATTGATCAATTTAAAGTTTGAAAAAAATACTACCAAGATCGATAAACAAATCCTAATGAATCACTACCGAAGATCAAGACCGGAAGACAACAAGAAATTAAGACCTACACCTCGCCGAGTCCGCTAAGTTGTCTTAAGACAACTTGCATCGTGAAGAATCTATCCAAATGATCTGGTGATGACACCGATCGGTTTTATCCGATCGGGATGACTACCACACCGAAGACCGTCAACTGATGTTACACCAGGTCATACGTTGTCAATCAGAACAAGAAGAATGTCAACTTTAGTTCAAGTAGAGAAAAACACCTCAATAAGTGTACTTGTTAACCAATGAGAAAACCTTGAGACACGAGGGTAGAACGGAGTCGATAAATGTGGGATTCAGCCACGTAGTCAAAACGGTAGAAAGGACAAACATATACGCTTTTGGCCATGCCGTTCCTGAAGCACGTCACATCAAGCCTGCAAACTACTAAATATAGCCTGAAATTCAAATTGTTCTCTAAAGGCTATTTAATTTCGAGGTCTATAAATATGGGATCATACTTCATAGTGAAGAGACGAAAATTATCATCAAGCTGAAGCCATAACAAATTTCGGCACGAAGAACACAAATTCAAGAAAATTTCTAAGTGTTCATCCCATTGTTCTTAGCATAGAAATCTCTCCTCTAGCTTTAGGCTACATAAATACTAGGATAGATTTCCAATTGGAACAACAACAAATCTTTACCCAAACCCACAAAGTTAGGTTACGTTTGTTTAGCAAGATTTCAGACTAGGGTTTCTAGTTTCTGATTTCTGGGATTGGTTGAGTGAGAACTCTTGAAACATCTGTTGGTTGTACTATGTTGGACTAACACATTAAACTAAGTCCAATTAGTTAGTTGGTGCCCCTACTGATAGGAAAGAGTGGACGTAGGACTGGTTGTCCGAACTACTATAAAAATCTTGTGTGCTTATCTGATTTATCCGCTTTATACTATAGCACACTACCTGTTTTGTTATCGCATACATATTCTGAGTCTAGATCAGTTTTGCATCAAGCAACTGATCTGATCAACCTGACACTTTGTCATCTGATTGAAAACAGACAAGCAGAATCTGATTCTATAAAACTGGTTTTTCACACGGGTTAAAACTTGCTTCCGCACATCAGTTAAACTGATAGACACCGAACTGATCTGCCATCAGGCGATCGATAAGAAGTTGATATCGATCCAAATTGATTCACTCGCACTCTGATCAGGCAACTTGCTTTCACACCTGATCTTGCACGAAAAGTTTTCAGAAGTCTATTCACCCCTCCCCTCTAGACTTCTGCCCTCACAAAACCGGTCGGGACCTACAATTACTAACATGAATTAACCTATGTGAATTCATATAATAAGGAATGGAAAATTCAAGATTTTGATCTTTTTGAATTTATGAGATATTCTTGTATTCCAAGAATACATATCTTCCATAATATCTTTTCAAGAAAATCAACAAAAATCTTTCCTTCCTTTATTTATCAAATTTTCAAAAATTTCACTAATAAATGCCAAGTGGGAGATTTCTTGAATTTAATGAGATAATCTTGTATTCCAAGAATACTTATCTTCATTCCATAACAAAATTCAAAGAAAATCTTTCTACCCTTTAATTTATTATTTTCGAAAATATCATGAAAAATTAGGCAACAACATTTTTATTTTATTTTAATCACCTTATTATTATTGGGCTATTAGAGGGGCCTTTAGGAGAATTAAGATTGGACCTCCAATGGGCTTCTGAAATATTAAGCCATAATATAATTCACCCCATTAATATTAATTAATACCACTATTAAATTAATATTGCACTATCCATCTTAATCCATATTACGATAATATGGGCTCTCAGTTGTTATTTTCCGTGTTTAAGATTATTTAGTCCATTAATTAATTAAGTCACTGAAAAACTTTATATTAATTAATATATTTATCCTTTGAGTAAGGACAACTCAACATTATTATCCATACCGGAAAATTAATTCCACTTGCAAGATTTGGTATGATAAATGTTCTGAGCCCACCAAGGGGACAAATCATACAAGACTTTCCAAGTACACGATTCTCTATATTAATTTAGCAATTGTCACGTAATTAATATTATTGCCCAAGATATAAGGTATCGAAGTCACAATGATTCTCTTCCCAGCATAAGTCAAAGCAATAGTTATTAATCACACACAAATATTATTAAGTGACAGAGATTAAGAAATCAACCACCACTGAGGTCTAACTCTTCATCCCATAAGTCAGTACGAAAGAGTTTATCCTCTTTGTAGGTCCGCTTCAGTTCAACAAATGCACTAGTGTAATCTCTCGGTCAAGACAAGTCAATCTGAGCCTTACACATCAACCTTTACCAATATATTGTTCAGATCTATCTAAGTTGTGGAACATGCACTCGTTTAAAGGGACTGTTAATGTGATCTTCTGTGATCTGCTATCACCACATTAACAATGTAACACGTGCTATTTTATGAACAATTTGCTGAAAATATATATAACATTCATTCATATTTTTAATGCAACAGTGATAAATAATTTATTTCAGTAAATAAGTGTTTAATACATAGATTATACAAAGTAAAAACATACTTTCACGTATAACCCCAACAATCTCCCACTTATACTCAAAGTCTTCTTTTAAGTATACTACAACATATCTAATGTATTACTACGTGACATCAAATGTTACCTACACCAACCTAAAAACATTTCTCCCACTTATACTCAAAGCAGATTGGCAACGCACTTGACACTCATTCCTTCCACATGTCTCTGGAATGTACACTGAGGCAGCCGGGAGGCAGTCCAAGATAAGGATTCAAAATCTTGGCAAACTACGATGGAAGCCGAGATGGGCTCAATGGATCATAATCAGGTGTGCGAGCTAGTTGAACCACCCAGTGGGGTAAAACCCATTGGATGCAAGTGGGTCTACAAGAGGAAAAGAGGACCGGACGGGAAGGTGGAAACCTTTACAGTTAGGCTTGTGGCAAAGGGATACACTCAGAAAGAGGGTATCGATTATGAAGAAACCTTTTCGCTTGTAGCCATGATTAAGTCCATCCGTATTCTCTTGGCAATAGTTGTGCATCTAGATTTTGAGATCTGAAAAATGGATGTCAAGACAGCTTTCCTTAACGGGAGTCTTGACGAGGAAATCTATATGCAACAACCCGAAGGTTTCATCGAAAAAGGCCAAGAACACCTTGTGTGCAAGCTGAGGAAGTCCATTTATGGACTGAAGCGAGCATCTCAGGCTTGGAACCAATGTTTTGATCATTTAAGCAAATCTTATGGGTTTGATCAAAATGATTTCGAGAGTTGTGTTTATAGGAAGTGTGACAGAACTGCCTTGGTATTCCTGGTACTATACGTAGACGATATTCTGCTCATCGGAAGTGATGTAAAGGTTTTGTCAGACGTAAGGGTATGGCTGTCAAAATAGTTTGATATGAAGGACTTAGGGGAAGCCGGTCATATTCTTGGGATCAAGATCACTCGAGATCGAAAGAAAAGAATGATCGGCTTATCGCAAACTTCATACATAGATACCGTTTTGAAGCGTTTCAGCATCCAAGATTCCAAGAAGGGTTTTGTACCTTTCAGGCACGGAATCCATCTATCGAAAGATATGTGTCCCAAGACGCAAAGGGAGATAGATGACATGAAAGGAATTCCTTATGCGTCGGCAGTAGGAAGTCTCATGTATGCAATGTTGTGTACTAGACCAGATATCTGCTACGCCGTAGGCATGGTAGCAAGATATCAAAGTAACCCCAAAAATCAACATTGGACTGCTGTTAAGAACATTCTAAAGTATCTGAAAAGAACTCGAGATAGAATGTTGGTTTATCAGTCAGGCAGTTTATTTCCAATGGGATACACGGACTCAGATTTCCAATCAGACCTAGATTCCAGACTATCTGCCTCAGTTAGTGTGTTTTCATTTGGGAAGTGTAGCCATGAAATGGACGAGTGTGAAGCAGAAATGTATCATTGACTCAACCATGGAAGCCGGGTAAGTAGCTGCTTGTGAAGTAGTGAAGGAACCAGTTTGGCTCTAGATCTTCTTAGTGGACTTGGATGGAGTTCTGAATTTTTCTAGCAATATTTGCTAAGGGCAGTTGCAAATTCAAGGGAACCAAGAGTCCACAAGTCAAACAAACACACTGAAGGAAAGAAATCTTAGACGAGAAATCGTTAAGAAAGGAGATGTAGAGGTGGCTAAGATCGCATTGGAGGATAACCTAGTTAATCCTTTCACAAAGTGTCTGCCTCTGGAAACATTCAAGAGACATGTGGGAGGAATGGTTTGTCAAGTGCGTAGCCAGTCTGCTTTGAGTATAAGTGGGAGAGATATTATTAGGTTCATGTAGGTGGCATTAGATGTCACGTAGAACTACACGAGACGTGTTGTGGTATACTTAAAAGCAGACTTTGAGTATAAGTGGGAGATTGTTGGGGTTATACGTGAAAGTATGCTTTTACTTTGTATAACCTATGTATTAAACACTTATTTACTGAAATAAATTATTTATCACCGTTGCTTTAAATATGATTGAATGTTATGTATATTTATTGCAAATCATTCATAGCACGCGTTACATTGTAGTTAACGTATCACAGAAAATCACATTAACAGTGTCTTGTAAACGAGTGCGTGTTTCACAACTTAGATAGATCCGAACAATCTATTGGTAGAAGTTGATGTGTAAGGCTCAGATTGACTTGTCTTGACCAAGAGATTACACTAGTGCATTCGATGCGCTGAAGCGGACCTGCAGAGAGGATAAACTCATTCGCACTGACTTAAGGGATGAAGAGTTACACCTCAGTGGTTGTTGATTTCTTAATCTCTGTCACTTAATAAGGACTGTGTGTGATTAGTTGTTATTACTTTGACTTATAAATGGGAAGAGAATCATTGCGACTTCGATACCCTATATCTTGGGCAATAATATTAATTGCATGACAGTTGCTAAATTAATACTGAATCGTGGTGCTTGCAATGTCTTGCTTGATTGGTCCCTCAGGGACCTTAACCTTTATCATACCAAATCTTGCAAGTGGAATTAATTTTCCAGTATGGATAATAAAGCTGGGATGTCCTTACTCCAAGGATAAAAATATTAATTAATATAAAGTTTTTCAGTGGCTTAATTAATTAATGGACTAAATAATCTTAAACACGGGAAATAATAATCGGGAGCCATATTACCGTAATATGGGTTAAGTTGGATAGTGCAACATTAATTATATATTGACATTAATTAATATTAATGGGCTGAATTATATTGTGGCTCAATATTGGAATTCAGAAACTCATTGGAAGGTCCATCTTAATTCATCTAAAGGCCCCTCAAGTAGCTTTATTAAAGTCCAATAAATAAAAGGTGCTTAAAATAAAATAAATTACTGTTGCATTATTTTCCTTGAAATTTTTGAATTTATTAAAGAAAAGAGGAAGAAGGATTTTCTTGAAAAGATTTTATGGAAAGGAGATAAAGTATTCATGGAATACAAGATTATCAGATAAATTCAAGAAATCTCCCACTTGTCCTCTTTAATATGTAATTTTCAAAAATTATAGAGTGATAATAGGAAGAAATTTTCTTGATTTTCTTGAAAAGATTTTATGGAAAAGATATGTATTCTTGGAATACAAGAATATCTCATAAATTTAAGAAAGATCCAATCTTGAGAATCTCCTATTGTTTTCGAAAATATGGCATGAAATAGTGTGTGAGATTTTTGTGGAAAAATACACATGGAAAGAAGAATATATGGGATATATTCAAGATATTTTGGAGATCAATAAAAGATCTTTCCTAACCCTATTTTGAGCCTAATTTTCGTTCCCCCCTCTCTATTATAAATAGGAGATGAATGTTTCATCTCCAACACACAGAAATTGATTTTTTTTTTCGGAAAAATATCAGCGCCGATAAAATATCAAATATTTTGAAACGTCGACAATTTGTATTTTTTCAAAAAATTTCAGTTGTGTACAATAGAATTCCATGTGTTGGAAATATTATAAATCCACAAAGGTGGTGCAACAATTTTTATTTTCCTTTGTTTTATAAATTCGTTCATTGGAGAACCTTCCACCGGGGTTATTGGACGAGGACTTGGGAATACTTGAGAAGGACTTTTGGTGGGTATCCAGATACTTGATCCTGTCTGTCTCAGATCGTCTCTCCAACGGGTATGTTTACGTAAACTCCTAGAAATTCCGCATGCTAGGATCTTTTACGTGAAATATTATTTGCATGTCGTTGTTGGATTAATTATTATTTGAATTCACTTAGGTTAATTCATGCTAGTAATAATTGTTAATTTAAATTTGTGTTTATGAGGTCATCCCGATAGATCCTGGCATATGTTATCCCAACAGGACTTCGGGGGTGGATTTTGCGGCTTATCTCGCGTTTTCCAAGTGTTGACAGGATCTGCGACCTCTAGCAGCCTGTGGGCTACCTGTGAGTTACCTACGACCTGTGACCTATGGCCTACGACTTCACGACCTCCAGCTCGTGGAGTCTTGTTTCGAGTCGCTCTTCCTGGTCGCCTGTAGCGACTTGCAATCCTTGCAACCTCTATGCAAGTCCGGTTTATTCTTCTCATAACAGGTTCCGTCAAAGACAAATAGCAACAATACATAGCACTTTCACCAACCTGATGTCTAGTTTGGACTCGGGCATTAGGATTGTCAATTATCTGGTCAGTCGGATGGTCTTTCAACCAAATCCTTCTTTCCTGATTTATATCAGTTTGGACATCGTCATCCTCATCTGATATTGAGTCACTAGAGATTGGGAGAGGTACAATAGTAGGATCCACTTGGAATGGACATATCTCAGCTGATGTTGGAATCATCATAGGCTGAAGTCTGTCCGCCGGAACATTAGGTGTTCCCCCTGAATCAGATGGTTCAGTTGTTACTGTCTCAGCTGTACCAGCTTCTTCATTGATAGTTGTACGTACCTTAGGGTCTGACTGACCTGGTGAATTGTCAAGATCAAAGTTAGGAACATACACAGTTACGTGATCCGATTCCTTTTCTTTGATGCTTAACTGATCCATTTTCTGAGCATCAGGTACATCTTGTTCCGGTACGGCTCGTTCTGAGGCAGATTTCTCTTGATCAGATGTTGACTCATCAAAGACTACATGAAAGCCTTGCTGGTTGAAACACCCTGAAAGCCTTGCTGGTTGAGGAATGTCCTAAGCCTTGCTGGTTTTCAACTGATTCTTCCCATTGTTGTGAATGAAACACTTACACCCAAAAATATGGAAGTAAGATACACGAGGTTTTTTGCTTCCACAGTTCATAGGGTGACTTGAAATGAATCTTAGTTAGAGAACATCTGTTCTGAGTGTGACATGCAGTGTTGATTGCTTCTGCCCAGAAATGGTTTGGAGTTGCATGTACAGCCAACATTGTGCAAGCAGCTTCTTTGAGTGTTCTATTTCTTCTTTCTGCTACACCATTCTGTTGAGGCGTTCTTGCCGCTGATGTCTCATGCTGAATCTCAAACTCCTTGCAAAAATCAGATATGAAGGAATTCAAGAATTTTGTTCCCTTATCTGATCTTATATTCACAATACTCACACCTTTCTCATTCTGTAATCTCTTGAGCAGCTCAGGTATCTTTGTTGTAGTTTCATTCTTCTTATACAGGAATACAACCCAGGTGAATTTGGAGAAATCATCCACGATCACTAAAGTGTATTTGAGTCCGCTGAAACTAAGTGGCGTAACTGGTCCAAAAAGATCCATGTGGAGCAGTTGCAATACTCTGCTGGATGGAGGTAAAGGAATCCCTTTGAATGAAGCCTTGACTTGCTTTCCCTTCTGACATGTGACTCACATCTGATCCTTAGAGAAAAATTCATTCGGGAGCCCTTCAACCAAGGACATCCTCGCTATCTTGTTAAGAGTTTTAAAGTTCAGACGACTCATTCTCTTGTGCCAGAGTCAACTGCTACTTTTGGAACTCCTAACAATCAGGCATGCATTTCTTGGACAGCTGTCCCAATCTACAGTATATATCGTTCCTTTTCTGGAACCATTCAGCAAAATCTGTTGAGTAGCTCGATTCTTGATAGTGCACTGATCAGTCGAAAACTCAACACTGAATCCGTTGTCGCAGAATTGTGAAACCGATAACAGGTTCTGCTTTAAACCATTGACATACGAAACTCTAAAAACATGTACATCATCATTTACTAATGTAGGTCCCGAATGGGTTTTGTGAGGGTGGAAGTCTAGAGGAGAGGGGTGAATAGACTTCCAAAACTTTTCGTGCGGATCAGGTGTGAACTGCAGATTACCCGATCAGAGTGCTAGTGTATCAGTTTAGACTGATGTTCAATCTTACTGAGTGCCTGAGGGCAGATTAGTTTGATATCTGTCAGTTTAACTGAATGGTGCGGAAGCTTGTTTTTACCCGTGTGAAAAACCAGTTTTATCAATCAGATTCTTAAGTCAGTTTTTAACCAGTTGACTGAAGTGTCAGACTGATCAGATCAGTTGCTTGGTGTAGACTGAACTTTAACTTTAGAATATGTATGCAGTTTAAACTCAGTTGTGTGACTTGTGTAAAGCGATAAGAAAGCAAGTAAATGCACACAAGAAGTTTTATAGTGGTTCGGACAAAACCTGTCCTACGTCCACTCTTCCCTTAACACAGGGGAACCTTAACCTACTTTAACCTCCGGGACTTATATCCTTTTCAGGATGGCCAAGATGTTTACCAAGTTCTCACTCAAGCTTAACCTACGGGACTTATATCCTTTTCAGGATAGCCGAGATGTTTATCGAGTTACCACTCTACAACGTAACCAGCGGGACTTATATCCTACAAAGAGGATAACCGAGATGTTTAATGAGTTCTCACTCTACAGACTTGACCTAACTTGCGTTTGGGTAAAGAATGATTGAGGGTTCCAACTGGAAATCTATCCTGGTGCTTTAGATAGCCAAAATGCTAGTGGATAGGATTTCTTGCTAAGAACTATGGGATGAACACTCTAAGAATAATCTTCAGATGTAGTGTTCTTGTGAGTGGAGATTTGCTGTAGCTTTAGCTTCTTTTGCGATGTTTCCGTGTTTGTTCTTGCATTTTTCACTTGTTGAACCTCTTCTTCAAAATGAAGAACGATCCCATTTTATAGACCTCGAAATCAAGAAGCCGTTGGAGAGCAATTTGAATTTTGGGCTATATTAGGTAGGCTGTAGAATATGATTGTGACGTGCTGCGATTTTTGGCGTGGCCGTCGGCATGATTAGCGCTGTTTTTGTCTGCAGCGTCGTATCCCGTATTGTCAGCTCTTTTTGTGCACGTGTCGCTTTCTCCTTGGCTTCGCGAGGCGGCACTTCAGAAATTTGCCCGTTAGACGATTGATATTCCTTTTGGAGAGGATTCGTCTTGTCTGGTGTATCTTTTTGATTGTCACCAGGTGTGAGCTGACTTGATCAAGTAACTGATTAGTCTACCATGTTGAGTCTTTGGTTGCACATTGTCTTAGCTTCAATATGCAGACTCTGCTAAAAGTAGGTCTTCAGGTCTTTTGATCTTCAGGTGTCTCTGAGCCTCAGTGTATTCAGTCATACTGAGTCTTCAGGTTCTTCTGAGTCTTCAGTGTCTTCTTGTCTTCACCTGATCTTCTGACTTCTTATCTTCTGATTTGCGCTTAGTCTTCAGATCATCTGACCTTCTCTGGGTCATCTGATACTTTGACCTGACCTATACATACTGAGTTCTCCCTCAATATGTGACCTATCTTTTACATCAGCTATCTATACATTTCAGTTGGTCATCTTATTCTGAATCTAAGTCACCAGTCAGCTAACAGGTCTGACTGGTCCTATTACAACCTGTTTTGGAACTTCCATCAAAACTAAATTACATATTTCTCAACAATTTCCCCCTTTTTGATGGAACCAAAACACTTAACAAAACTTGATCATAAAAACAGATACCATGAATGGAAATGTAGATAATGCAAATAGTACATACCTTAGAAGACAATGAGATGAATATCTTAGAATCAGTGGGATGGAATGTTTTATTCAGATAGGTGTGTGCATTTTAGAATATGTGTAGAGCGTACCTATCATCTGATTCCAAGTTGTCTTCTTCAGGTGTACTTGAACATTTGCAGTTCTTTGGGGATGCCAAACATCATGTACATCCTTTGTATTAACTTGTCCAGCTCATCTTTTCTATGGATTCCTCCTTTTTCAGCTAGTCCATAGTAGATGTTCTTGAATTTAACGGGATCTAGCTTGTTGTCTGGACACAAAGGTGGAAGGAGTAGTTCAAAGGGTGGAGCTTCTGGTAGAAGTTTGTATATTTTGTTTCTAACAATTTTTGAAATTCATCATCATTTTCAGTCTGATCTTGATGAATTGGAATCTTCTCCATGATGTAGACGTCACATAACCATTCTCCTCTGATTTGATCCCATTCTGGAAGCAAATCTTGTCGTGCACAGAGGATGCCTTTAACAGGTGCTGGAAGGGCATTTTTCTCCCATGCAATCTCCTCTGCTGCAGCTTCGGTCTTCCTCTTCCTTAGGATGTAGGCAATGTTCAGCCCCTTTGCCTCTGCTAACTTCTGCTTCTTAATTGCGGCCTCTCTTATTCTCTGTCTTGTTTGCTCTTCAACTTGTTCAGGAGTCATCTAGCTTTTGGTGGAGAATGTCTGGCCTTGTCTCTGATCTTCCGCAGTTGCTTTTATCATCTTGCCTTTGCCTTTCTTCCTCCTCGAGTCCCTTTCGAGTTCATCTTGTTCTTATTCTTGACTAATTTCTTAGCTAGTTTAAGGCTCTTGGCCCGATCATCGACTTCCATTCTTTTTTACGAATCGGATGAAGAGAAGTCTTCAATTTTGTCGACTCGGTAGTAATCTCTCGAAAAGAGTACTTTTACGCTCAATGATCTCTTTCTTTGTGTTGCTCCACAGTTTCTTTTATTTCAGCAACGAGATCGGTAGATGGAGTGGCTGGCAAGTTAGATACAGTGGTTTTTGGTAGAGATGAAAATTTTACCAATTGTGTTTGAGTCTGTTCTTCTTCCTTCTCTTTTTCTTGAGTCTGTTTTTCTGTATTCTCTTTTCCTTCAGACTCTTTTCCTTCCCCCTTTTTGGTTGCATCAAAGAGGTTGGACATCTTGCGGTTCAGAGTTGTTAATTACCGTGAGATCTCTTCTCTAAGTTCCTCGACAACAAGAGGAGTGATCTGGACGGTGGCAGAAGGTGGAGGTGTGTAGAAGCGTCTGAGAGCAGTTTCGATTTCCTATCTTGCCTTTTCTGTAGAAGCTAGAAAATGTTTCCAACCCATATCCAAGTGATTGTTGGTTTTGTCCAAGGATGCCCAGACACTCTCCAAGAGTACCTGTGTCTGATTGAGCATCTCTGTCTGAACTGAGAGTTTGTCAGACTGGAGCTTGAGCTTCTCAGCAAGAGGGTATAATAGTTGCATTACTTCAACAAGGATGGCATTGTGCATCCCAGCAGTGTGACTTCGTTCCTTGTCAACTAGCTTTGCTTGCCCATCTTCAAACCACTTCATCAGATCTGCTGTGAGCGCTGCGAATTTGTCTTCAAATGCAGCTTGGATCCCATCATGAATCTTCTTAGAATGATGATCTAGGATATCAGAGCTCATTTTAGCAGTCTGTTCAGATGTTGAAGCCTTGCCAAATTGGGTCTCATCTGCAACACCCATTCTTGGTTCATCGGCAATTCCCTCATGATCTGTAGGAGGTGGAACGGTTTCCTCCCTGTTATCAGTAATTCTGAACCTTTCATGAATCAGCCATTGGATATCGTCGTCTGATGCTAATTCAACAACACTTTCAATCCCAGCATTGTGTAGACATTTCAACTCTAAGTCTACAAAGAAGTCTGATCCCAGAGTTGTCATTAGAATCAGAAGTTCTTCAATGCTCTTCAGTCTGATATCCCTCCAGAACACTATCTCTTCTATCTGTTGCTGGATGCCAGGATGTTGATCCAATTCAGGGCATAGATCCAACAGATACTCTTTGATCTGTTGCTTCATTATTCTTACGATGGGGCTCTCTGGAGCAGGTGAAGCAAGTATTGTTCTGGTGTTGAAAGGATTATGAGAGATGGACACATGATCGTCGATTCTCTCAGGTTCTTGGGACTGGATTGGGGATTGGGATGTTAGTTGTTCTGGTTCGTTTTCAGCGTGTAGAGGGTGTTCAGTTTCCTGAACGGGTTCATTGATTGGTGGTGTGGGAGATTTTGTTCTGAGAGGTGAGGGTGAGGGAGAGAAGGTTTTGTGGGGAGAGGGTGGAGGTGATGATTTCTAAGGAGAGGGTGATGGTGATTTGGAAGTGGGCGTTGGCGATCTTGCTCTCTGGAAGATCTTGGTTAGAGGCAGAGAATCAGATGGTGATTCTTCCTCAGATTGCACCACTTCGTCGCCGACAAATTTATCTCCTTCTAACTGCGATCATCTGTTCTTCCCCAGACTTCTCGATAGTGGGCTCGAACGGATTTGCTATCTCTTCGTCGATCTTTCTTGCATCGGATCCTCGCTTACCGGGCTTGTCGGGCGAAACTTGGAGCAGTTTTCAGAGGAGATGAGACTCTCTTCTGACGTTTCCCCTGAGCATCTGGTTTCTTGGCCAGATCCTTCCTCTTCATCCTCTTCTCTTGAATGGCCTTTTCTCGCACTTCGATTAATGCGATTTGCTTTATCTTTTCCTTTCTTTTCTCCCTTGGGTTTTGGGCATATAAGAGTCGGATCCTCATCGGCTTGTCCGTAGGGACTCATCTTTGCCCAATCTGACCTTGTGCTTTGCTTGATAAATCTTTGCTCCATTCTCGTTCCATTCATAATTCATGGCGGCTTATCCGATGAATGATAGAGATTTTGTGTATGAATGAGCACTTCGAAGATAAGCACACTTCATTGCTCTGGGTCAACTCGAACTTCCCGGAGTCTTTTCTAAGTCTTGCTTTGACCATACCAAACCAATCGATGTCCGAAGCCTTCTTGATTATTGCAAAATTATTACACTTATCTTGTATGAAGTGACCGCATCAAAGTCAGTAAGTTGAGCACATGATCACCTTCCTAACGATCTCAAGAAGAAGGCGATAATTTCTTTTTCGATAGGAGGCTTTGACCTTCGCCGTGTTCTCCTTGTTTGCCGGTCTCAACAAAATCGGCTTCAAGAAACTCCTTTTCTCCTCAAAGAGCTTGTGTAGGTCTCGGATTGATGCTTCCTCGAGTTAGTCCGAATATCCTCTCAGAGATCGTCATTCGTAACTCAGACTTCCATTCCGCCAACGGAAGAAATCAGGTCAGCATCATTGTCTTCATCCCTCTGCAGATTGTAAAGAAACTCGAGGGCTTCATGGGTGTGAACAATGTTCTGATGAGTAGAGCAATATCGTTCCAGTCCACACGCTCTTAAGCACTCCAAAATTTCTAGCGATTCCGGATCTGAGGTGATGTTGAAGATGACGTACTTTTCATCAATGATGTCTTTCTTCATCGATGCAAAATTGCAGTACTTTTTCCCTTGTCCCGGTCTTGAAACAAGATGTGCCATTTCTGTAAGATATGCAGATTGATGTTTAGTTTGAGTAAGATATTTCAATAAATTCATTCAAACTAGCAAGGATTCAGCATCAATGTTGCAAATAAGCGTTTAGATCAAATAAATTACAGAAATACAACTTGTAAACCTAGGTACCATAGAGAATTCTAGATCATGCAAATGATTTAAAACAAGAAATTACCAGTAATTGATTCGAAGGATTTTAAAATCAGAAGTGTAGAATCAAATGATTCGAAGGTAATTCTCAGAGAATTTTAAACAAATGTGATCTTTTCAGAATTTTGAGAAGACGAAGTAGTGGAAAGCGGTTTTCTGAGGAAAAATTTGGATTTTGTAGAAAACGAGGGAAAATCTTTTTGCACAACTTTCCAAAGTACTCAAGTATCCGTGTTTTGAAATCGATGGCTGAGATTAGTCGGCCAAAAAGTATTTTGATCACACGGTTGAGAAAAATAGTCTTCTCATTTTCCGGACTCGAAAAATCGTAATAAGAACATTTTGAATACATTTTCAGGTCCGCATTAAAAGCTTTGCAGGGCATGCATCATGAATAGTGCAAAATAAATCAATTAAAATAAATAACACATATAAAGATATTCAGAAAGAGATAAATAAGAGAGCGTATCTGACTGATTGATATTGTAATCAATCAGTTACCACGGTGATCTGATCTGGTACTTTGTTGACTTATCTGATGTTTGCCTCATGCATTTCCCAACAATATCTTCGCTTATCTGATCAGATTCTTCGCATGTAACGCTTCGCCACTTATCTGATCCTCTTTTCTGAAAAACTTCATCCTTCAGTTTTCTTCTATAATCTCGCATTAACTGAGGTCAACTCCCGCCAAAACTTTAACTTCGGGGAGTCAAAAAGTCACCTCGATTCCCAAATCGGCGCGATTTGACATTCCGTAATAATGGCATAGATACGCTGTGATTTAATCACACCGTTAACTCATCCAACCATTAGCCGCGTGTTCCAAACGCGTTGTCGATGCAAATTTCTCTTAAGATCTTCTGAGAAGATAAAATTTGCATTTATACCCCTAATTTCCTTCTATAAATAGCTTGGGGTGTTAGGCGAACAACAGAATCATAAAACATTTCATCTTCTTTAGCATATCCTTCATGCTTTTCCAATGAGTTCCTTATTTCCGGTGATACTTCCGGTGGGAACCTTTAGCCCTTTTCTAATGAAAACAGCTTCTCAGATCAACCCTGTGTGTTCCTTCACACTGCTTTTGTCGTCATATAAGATTTCACATACGATCAATGCTAAACTTCTTTACCACCATGGGGCGGATCTGCTAAGACAAATGAGAAGGCACTTCTCCTAACCATATGCACCTTGTGCGCCTATCGAGGTGACAATATTAGCATCAACAAACTTAGTCTGAAACAAAACATGAGTTTGATATACACAATAGTGTATCAAACTCAATATTTGCATCTTGACACAAGTGTCCTGCTTTGGTCCTTGTGACCAAACCTTTGGCATCGGCCTCATTTAACAACCGGAAGTCCCGTTGATTTTACGTCCCGAGGGCTTCCGCTTGGACATCCTTCGAGCCTCTCTAGCTCCTCCTTCCGAAGCTTTGAGATTGGCTCAAGATTCTCGGCCTCCTCTCGACGCCTCTTCTAGGTCCGAGGGAAAATGAGAGCATCATACCTTGAACTCTCTTTCTCTTTCCTGCCTCGTGTTGTCTTAGGGTCGATGGTTTATGTATCGACCTCCGGGTCTTCTTGTACTTGTAATACCACTTGAAGATAGATGTAGCATTTGTAATCTTGTGATATCACTTGTAACTTGTAAATCTAACCTTCGGGTCTTTATCAATGAAAAACTTTGTTATTCCATTGCTGTGTTGTTTTCTTCTGACTTATGCGATCTGTAGCTTTACTCTTGATTTGCTTGTTGACTGCAGCTTTAATCGGCTTATAAAGTAATCTTCCAATCTGATCAGTTCCCCCTTAATCTGATATATCTTGAACTGATATACCCTTTGTCTGAACTTTAGATCGGCTACCTTTCTGACTTTCTGATCTGCTCCTATCTGAACTTCAGATTGGCTCCTCGTCTGGTTGTCTGATCAGTTGAGATTCCTAACTCAACTGATTCCACTTAACCTTGGTTAGTCTTTTAACCAATTGAATCTGGCGATCAATCTTTTAGCCATATCTGGTGCATTTTCTCCAAGATCCAGAAGCCCTAGCTCGTTGCATAACTCTCTGAATCTGATCTCAGCTAGTGGCTTGGTTAAGATATCAGCTTTTTGCTTGTCAGTATGGATCTTTTCCATCCTGATATTCTTCTTTTCAACATGATCTCTGATAAAATGGTGTCTGACATCCACATGCTTGCATCTTGTATATAGAACAAGATTACGAAAGTGATTGCAATAAGACTATTATCACACGTAATATAGGTACGTTCTTAGCTACGATGTTGTAATCCCTCGATTCTTGACTTAGCGAAGAGCGATTGGGAACAACAAACTTCCTGCAGCCCATATATTCGCTTCATAGTAGATGTCGCGAATCGATGTCCGCTTCTTCGAAAACCAAGAGATCGGTTTTATTTCCCCAAACCGACATGAACACGAGGTTGACTTCACGTGGATTCTCGCAACCTCCGTAGTCTGAATCGAATACCCACTAAGCTCTAGATTGTCATCGATGGGTAAAATAAACCGTTTACAATCCCTTCAGATACTTGAGAATCCGCTTTAGTCGCTTCTAGGTGGCTTTGCATTGGATTTGCTTGAAATCGCACATACACACCTCTTTGCCGTAAAAGTAATGTCCGGTCTGGCCGGCGGTCGGTATAGTAGAGATCCAATTAGAGCTCTATACTCATTTTGATTCATTTTCGACCATCTTAAATGCGATCCATCTTGAATACGGTCATCATTGGAATTCGGCTTCCTTGCGGTGTTGAACTCCGAACTTTGCCAGTAGATTCCTTGTGTACTTCGCCTGATAGATGAATATCCCTTCCGAACTCTGCTTGACTTGTAATCCCAAAAAGTAATTCATCCGACCCATCATGGACATCTCGAATTTCCCTTGCATCAACTTGTTTGAACTTCTCACATAACCTTTTGTTGGGAGATCCGAAGATAATGTCGCCCACGTGAGATCCGAACCATCGTAATATCTTTTCCATCTTCTATTCTCGAATAAGGTTACGTCCCATTTCCCTTTAGTGAACCCGTTGTCTATCAAGAACCGAGAGTGTATCATACCAAGCTCGAGGAGCTTGTTTGATCCGTAAAGAGCTTTCCTTAAATGGTACACTTGGTTGCCTTTTTTCAAAGCCCGGAGGTTGTTCGACATAAACTTCCTCTGCTAGTACCCCATTTAAGAATGCACTTTTTACATCCATCCGATACCACGGTGAACCCTCTTTGTGGGAAGCATATGCCGAAAATGGCCCGAATGGCTTCTAGGCGGCGGCGATCGGTGCAAAGGTCTCATCATAATCAATTCCTTCCGATTGTGAATACCCCTTAGCAACAAGTCTTGCCTTATTCCTGGTTATGACATTTTTATCATCTCTCTTGTTCTTGAATACCCACTTTGTGCCAATTACGTCTTGATGAGTTGGTCTGTCCACCAATTCCCAAACTTGATTTCTCTAGAATCTGTTCCAAATCCTCCCCGCATGGCTAGAATCCACTTTAGCGTCTTGTAGAGCTTCCTCATCAGTAGTTGGTTCCTTCATAGAGCAGATAACAACAAGATATGGCACTTTCACCAACGATGTCTAGTTTTGACTCTATCGACGGGTCTCCCATAACTGATCGATTGGATAAATGGTAATCCAGTCCTTCATTACGATGTCGCGCTGCTTGGAGAACATCATCCATATTTGATAGTTCATTACTAGTGATTGGGAGTGGTACAAGATTATGATCCACTTGATAAGAACATGTCTCAGCTGATGTTGGACTCATCATGTCTTTGAAATCCGCTCATATGAACTTCGAGTTCCCCCGAACCGGATGGTTCGGTTGATACTGCCTCACCGTATATGAACTTCTTCATTTGACAGGTTAGCGTACCTTTGGGTCCGATTGACTGTTGAATCAACAAGATCAAGTTCGGGATGTACACTTTTACGTTTTCAAATTTTTTTCTCCTTGATGCTTAGGCCGATCCATTTTCTGCGCGTGTCGTAACTCAGTTGATTTGGTGCGGCTTGTTTTGAGGCAACTTTCTCTTGTTCAGAGGATGTCTCATCAAAGACCACATGGGGTGTTTCTTCCACAACTAGAGTTCGTTTGTTGTAAACTCTGAAAGCCTTGCTGGATGAGGAATATCCTATGAATATACCCTCATCTGACTTGGCCTCAAAAGTCTTCAACTGACTTTTCCCATTGTTGTGAATGAAACATTTGCACCCAAAAACATGGAAGTATGAAACACGAGGTTTTCTGTCTTTCCACAGTTCATAAGGTGTTTTGATGTGAGTCTTAGTCAGAGAACATCTGTTCTGAGTATGACATGTCTTTGTTTATTATTATACGCCAAAAAATGGGTTGGTGTGGCACGCTCAAATTAACATAGTCTGGCGAACTTCCTTGAGAGTTTTGTTTCTCCGCTCGCTTTCTCCATTTTGTTGTGGCGTTCTTGCGGTGACGTTTATGTCAGATATACCAAACTTAGTGCAAAAATCAGTAATAAATGAATTCAGGAACTCTGTACCTTTATCTGATCTGATCTTTACTATGCTGACACCCTTCTCATTTTGTAGCTTTTTGAGCAGTTCGTGTATCTTAGTCGTTGTCTAGTTCTTCTTGTATAAGAATACAACCCAAGTAAACTTGGAATAATCATCCACGATTACAAGAGTATATTTGATTTAATCCACCGAGACCGACCGGTGTAATCGGTCCGAATAGATTCATATGGAGCGATTCTGCAATACTCTCATCTTGGATGTTGGTCTGTTATTCCCTTGAATGAGGCTTTAACTTGTTTTCCCTTCTGACATGCGGCACATGTCTGATCTTTGGAGAATATCTCATTGGGAAGTCCCTCAACCAAAGGCATCCTAGCGATCTTGTTAAGAGTCTTGAAGTTCAGATGACTCAATCTTTTATGCTAGAGCCAACTGCAACTTTTAGAACTTTTAACAATTAAGCATGTATTCTTGGGGCAACTATTCCAATCTGCTATGTAGATAGTGCCTTTCCTTGAACCAGTTAGCAAGATTTGTTGAGTGGCTCGATTCCTTATCGCATACACTTGTCGCCGAGAACTCAACGCCAATCCGTTGTCGCAGAAATTGTGATAATCTTGATAGTAGATTGTGCTTCAATCCTTCGACATCTGAGACTCCGCCACTTGTACATCATCATTCTCTAAGGTTCAATCCTTTGGTAAAACCAAAGTTGTCATCACCGAAGAGTACACGTGGGCCTTCTTGTTCTTTGTAAGATCTAAGGAGATGTTTGCTTCCTGTCATGTGCCTTGAGCATCCACTACCGATGTACCAGATAGTTGCTTGTGCACCTCCTTTGTTGGACAGTCCCACGCAAACCTGCAATCAAATCAGGCTTTAGGTACCCCTTTGGAATTGGGTCCTGGGGGGTTAGTGGTGGATTTAGGGATCCACACAAACAGAGAACTTCTATGAAAATTTGAAAGATTAGAAGGTCTGATTTGTCTCCCATACATATCAATATAATCATACGTCTCTTTATATGCTTTCTGATTAATATGATTATTAGTGTGAGCCTTGGATGACTTAGAAGACTTGGGATTTTTCTTTATATTTTGTCTTCTTTTAATCCAGTGTGGCTCAGATGCAGTAACCCTAGATCTCGATTATAAGGGTAGGTACGACTGCTACCATCAAAAGATTCATATGTTTTTGGCATATGTGGTCTTTGCAATTTACCTATAGCTTGCTTATTAGGCAGCTGACCTTGATTGGGTCTCATATTAGATTTCCTTCTCATGGGTTGTCTCTTTTGATACCTAATCTGCTGATCAGGTTGAGGTCTCTTCAGAAGAACTGGGTTCTTCTGTTGATTCCTCGGCTGATGCTTTATCAGTTGGGGTCCATTTTTGTTCCCTTTCTGATTAGGCACCTGCCTTACTTGCTCAGCAGGTCTTTTTCCCTTATTAGATACAATTTTAGCTTTTAGTGTATCTTTGTCAGAGACTCGTTTGATTACACCCTTCTGAAGTCAAACGGGGCTTTTGAGGATGTAGAAGGGTTCTCATACCCAATTCCCTTCTTGTTAGTCGGCGTTCGAAAATAGATGTTCATTTCTTGAACGGTTTTAGATGATTTTGTGAAAGCCTCATCAAATTTAAGACCTCAGTAGATTTAAGACTCTCATGTAGTCAGAATAGCTCATCAAATTTAGCTTGAAGGATTTTGAAATCATCGACTTTGTTTGTTTGTTGATTGCTTTGATCTTTGATCTTCTCTGATCGAAAGATTTAACCTTCGAGCGTTAAGTTCCTCGCCATTACCTTCGAAATTTCAAGCAGATTCATTCAAGAGCTTTACTAAGAGCGTTCTCTTTAATGAGCTGATTATTTCTGATCCTTAGCTTGTCATTTTCAGCTTCCACTATTGTATAAGTGTCTACTGCTTTAGAGAGATCATAAAGCAATTGCTCAGAGTAGAGCTACAAGTCAATCTCTCCAGCAGGTGTGCTAATAATAGTAGGTGTGGAATTTGAAAAAACAGAAGGTTTGGAGGTTACCTCAGATTGGTCCTCCTTGGTCATTAGGCAGACTTCATCCTCATCTGAAGAGAATATCGATCTTCATGCTCGTGGAAGTCAACAACACTTTGCTTATTAGGCGAAGTCTTCTCTGAGATGAGTACCCGAGTCCTCGGAAAGCGGATAGGAATCATCAATTCCGGATGTAGTCGACTACGGGGCTTTCTATCTACGGGCGTTGCTCTCTTTTGTTCCGTTTCTCTTCTCTTTCTCTAGGAGTCAGGTCAGGGCAGTCGGTGCTGTAGTGAACTGGTTTCTCGCAGTTGAAGCATGATCTTCGATCTACGGAACTTCCTCTGCCAGGTGAGTCACTCCGTCTGTAGGATCTGTCGGGTGACTTCCCTTTACGATAATGTCGAGAACTTCTTACATCGGAATCTGCTATCTCTTCTCTCATCATCCGGATCATCTCTTTTCTTTTCTTCTCTGTGATCTCTTGATCATCGGATCAGTTCTTTCTCGTGATCATCGGTTGGCTTCTGTTTCTTTGATAGTCACTATAGAATCTCCGATACTTACCAAGTGAGTATTTGTTCTTTCAAGTTTCTTGGTAAGCGGAAGCGACTGCTTCGCTTGACTTATGATGTTTCAACGAGTTCGATGGCCTTCGATCTGCTGCTGGTTACTTTAAACGCAACTAATTTAGACGTTGAGGCTTCAGCAGGCGTCTCGTCTTCATCTGCTTGTCCTCTTTCGATTAAATCAAACTCGTGAGCTTTAAGGCTTAGGAACAAGCTGCTTGGCTTCATTTTTGAAATGTCTTGGCAATCCTTGATTCTGGTGACTTTCATGTCCCATTTCTTGGTGAGAGATCTTAAGATCTTGTAGTTGATATCTTTGTCTGACATCTCTCTACCAAGTTCTCGTAGCTTATTGACTGACATGGTGATCCTCCCATCGAGCTCGTTGATGGTCTCGTTGGGCAACATCTTTAACTTTTCAAACTTCACCGATTCGAATTTTGTAGGCGGTATCTCAGAATGTCGATCATTTCCTTCACAGATCTCAGCAAGAGTATCCCACATTACTTTTGCGGTTTTGAGATACTTTATTTTCTCTTTGGTGACTTTATCCATTGTCTTCATGATTATATGCCTGGCGATTGTATCTAGAGTGAACAGCTTTCTTTCCTCTGCATCCATCAAAGCTGGGTTTTTTCGCACAAGACTTCCCGTGGCAAAGTCTGGATCTCCTCCGGATTATTTGGGTTGTCGTGGTATATGATGATGGGTCCTCGTTCGATGACTTCCATCATTTTGCCGCTTATCGATCCTAGATGGTTGCACATATATATAGCCCAATCTGCTTACTCATCAATTGAAAATTTAGGCAAATCATGATACATACCAGAGGTATTATCCATGCTGAGTGATTTTGAAAACTAATGAGGTTTTTTAAAAATGGTTTTTCAAGATCTGTTCAAATGACCACAAAGATTCTTCCTCAAGAATCGATGATACTCAAAGCCAGTGGTCTGTAGAACCACTGCTCTGATACCACTTGTAGGTCCCGAATGGGTTTTGTGAGGGTGGAAGTCTAGAGGGGAGGGGAGTGAATAGACTTCCAAAATTTTCGTGCGGATCAGGTGTGAACTGCAGATTACCCGATCAGAGTGCTAGTGTATCAGTTTAGACTGATGTTCAATCTTACTGAGTGCCTGAGGGCAGATCAGTTTGATATCTGTCAGTTTAACTGAATGGTGCGGAAGCTTGTTTTTACCCGTGTGAAAAACCAGTTTTATCAATCAGATTCTTAAGTCAGTTTTAACGATTGGTGAAGTGTCGATCGATCGATCGATTTGTTTGGTGCGATCGAACTTTAACTTTAGAATATGTATGCGATTTAAACTTCGGTTGTGTGACTTGTGTAAAGCGATAAGAAAGCAAGTAAATGCACACAAGACATTTTTATAGTGGTTCGTACAAAAAAACGGCCCCACGTCCACTCTTCCCTTAACACAGGGGAACCTTAACCTACTTTAACCTGCGGGACTTATATCCTTTTCAGGATGGCCGAGATGTTTACCGAGTTCCCACTCAAGCTTAACCTACGGGACTTATATCCTTTTCAGGATAGCCGAGATGTTTATCGAGTTCCCACTCTACAACGTAACCAGCGGGACTTATATCCTACAAAGAGGATAGCCGAGATGTTTAATGAGTTCTCACTCTACAGACTTGACCTAACTTGTTTTTGGGTAAAGAATGATTGAGGGTTCCAACTGGAAATCTATCCTGGTGCTTTAGATAGCCAAAATGCTAGTGGATAGGATTTCTTGCTAAGAACTATGGGATGAACACTCTAAGAATAATCTTCAGATCTAGTGTTCTTGTGAGTGGAGATTTGCTGTAGCTTTAGCTTCTTTTGTGATGTCTCCGTGTTTGTTCTTGCATTTTTCACTTGTTGAACCTCTTCTTCAAAATGAAGAACGATCCCATTTTATAGACCTCGAAATCAAGAAGCCGTTGGAGAGCAATTTGAATTTCGGGTTATATTAGGTAGGCTGTAGGATATGATTGTGACGCGTCTTTGCGATTTTCGGCGTGACCGTCGTCGGCATGATTAAGCGCCCGTTTTTGTCTGCGGTCGTCGTATCCCGTGTTATCGGCTCTTTTTTGTGCGTGTGTCGCTTTCTCCTTGCCTTGGCGAGGCAAAGACTTTAAAAATTTGCCCGTTAGGCGATTGATATTCCTTTTGGAGAGGATTAAATCTTATGCAGTGTATCTTTTTGATTGTCACTAGGTGTGGTGACTTGATCAAATGGCGACGATCTACCATGTTGAGTCTTTGGTTGCACATTGTCTTAGCTTCAATATGTAGACTCTCCTGAAAGTAGGTCTTCAGGTCTTTCGATCTTCAGGTGTCTCTGAGCCTCGGCAGATTCAACGTCTTTGAGTCTTGAGTTTGATGTTGAGTCTTGAGTTTTATCCCGAGTCTTGAGTTCATCCCCGAGTCTTGAGTTCATCTGAGTCTTGAGTTATCTGAGTTCATTCATCCCGAGTCTTGATGTTATCTGAGTCTTGAGTTCTTTTCGGTCTTGATGTCTTCTGTCTTCACGATCTTGACTTCTTATCTTCTGGATTTCGGCGCTTAGTCTTCAGATCATCTGACCTTCTCTGGGTCATCTGATACTTCGACCTGACCTATACATACCGAGTTCTCCCTCAATATGTGACCTATCTTTTACATTAGCTATCTATACATTTCAAGGTCATCTTATTCTGAATCTAAGTCATCGATCCTAATGTGTCCGATTTGTTCCTATTACAACCTGTTTTGGAACTTCCATCAAAACTAAATTACATATTTCCCAACAACTAAGGTTCTGAATCCTCTGGTAAAACCAAAGTTATCGTCACCAAAGATTACACGTGGGCCTTCTTGTTCTATGTATGAACTGAGGAGATGCTTGTTGTCTGTCATGTGCCTTGAGCATCTACTATCGATGTACCAGATAGTTGCTTGTACACCTCTTTTATTGGTCAAACCCATGAGAACCTGCAATCAGATCAGGCTTTAGGTAGCCCAGTAGGATTGGGTCCTGAGGGGTTAGTGTTACCTTTCAGGATCCAAACAAACAGGGCACTTCTATGATAATCATCAAGATCAGAAGGTCTAATTTGTCTCCCATAAGCATCTACATAATCATACATCTCTTCATGTGTATTTTGATCAGTATGGTTATGAGTGTGAGCTTTGGATGAATCAGAAGACTTGAGATTTTTCTTGTTAGTCTATCTTCCTTTAATCCAGTGGGGCTCAGGTGCAACTGTCCTGGATTTCTGGTTATAAGGGTAGGTACGACTGCTCCCATTAAAGATTCATATCTTCTTAACCAGGTGGCTTAGCCCACCTACTGGGCTCCTCAATTGAGTGGGAGACCCAGGTTCGATTCCCTTTGGGAAAGAATTGGAGTATGGGAGTTATAAGGTGGCTTGGTGAATTTGTGGAGTGTTTGGGTGTTTGGTGTACTAACTATTAACAGCTAACAACTAACTTTGTCCGATCAAAAAAAAAAGATTCATATCTTCTTTGCACAGATGGTTTAGTCAGTTTACCTTTAGCATGTTGGTTAGGCATCTTGACCTGATTAGGTCTCAGCTGGGACTGTCCCTTGTGAGATGGTCCAGGTTGATACCTATTCTACTGATTGGGCTGAGGTCTCTTCAGAAGAACTGGGTTATTCTATTGATTCCTCGACTGATGTCTGATCTGATGGAAAGCGCCGGTGAGGGCGGTCCGTTGCCAGGATCGATATTGGATACCAAATGAACACGTAACAAAATAAAACCTAAACAACATCTAAAGCAAAAGGTCAGATTTTGTTACCTTTGATGATCGAGGTGTTGATTCCACTGCAGATCTTCTAATCTATTTCCTAACCTCGTTAGAATGCCGGGTGGACAACAGTCTGTCGAACATGGAGAAGGGCCTGCAGTTTTGTCTCCCAAAAAACCCTAGTTCCCTGGCTGCTACGTTTGTGATTTGATTTCGTGTGCCTTACGGTTCTGGATGAAAACAAGGCCCTTTTTATATGCTCCATAGGTTTTCGTGGGCCAGACTAGGGATCCACTAGAAGGTATAGTGTTTGGGCTTCTTTAGGACCCAAATACTCTTATGTTCAGCCCAGGACATTAATTTGGCCCGAGAACATTAATTCATCCCACTAGAGAATTAATGTTGCACTCCCATCCTATCCTGAACCGAATCAGGGCTTCTATTAGACTTTATAATTCCCCGTGTTGAAGATAAAGCACGTCCATTAATTATTAAAGCTTCTGACTGCTTTTATTAATTAATATCTATTATTCCTTGAGTAGTACCACTTAACCTTGTTGTCGTACAGATTAAATCCACCTGCAGGGTTTAATACGACAATCCTTTATGAGTTTCCTCAAGGGGACGTCATCATCCTAGATGTCTAGGACACGGTGCCCCAATGACAATAAATAGATATCATGCGAGCGATGTCACTACACAAAATACGAAGTGTGAGAGATCTACCAAGATTCTCACCTATAGTAAATCAAAGTAGTGAACAAGCACCCCACATATCTAAATATCACACTTAGGGTTGAGAATTGCAAAAGTCACCAAGACCTCTAGTTCTTCATAACAATCAGAATAGAAGAACATGTCTTATCTGTGACCCATTCAATATGACACAGCTCACTAGTATAAACTAATGGCCAAGACAAGCCACCAACAAGTTTATACTACAACTTAAACCAATAGTTATGTCCAGAATTATCTCAGTTGTGAATACTGTTTATATCTTATAAGGAACTTGACAATGTGATCTTCTGTGTGACTACTAACCCACCACATAGTCTACAATATAAGATAAGCAGACACATAAGCAATTTATAAGAATGCAATAATGTGAAAAACCATTTATTTCAGATAATAAGGAAATTGTATATACATCCACAAAAGCTCACTAAAAGTTTGCTTTACAGTATACACCAACATGATCAGTTGGGGTTCATTTCTGTTCTCCTTCTTACCAGACACTTGCCTTACCTGATCAGCTGGTCCTTTTCCCTTATTTGATACAAATTTAACATAGTTTGTATCTTTTCCAGAAATCTTCTTTGATTCATTTTTTGAAGGTGAGCCAGATTGGACATGTGAGGATCCAGAAGGGCTTTCAAATCCAATACCCTTCTTATCATTTGGCTTGCAATAATATTTGTTCAGACTTTGAACAGTCTTAGAAGAGTTTGTGAAAACTTCTACTTTCTTTCGCAAACTGTCCTCACTGATTTTTAGGCTCTCATGCAGTCGGAAGAGTTCAAAAACTTAGCTTGTAGGACTTTGAGATCATCAGCTTGTTTCAGATTGAGAGCTTGTTGTTCCTTAACCAGTTTGGCCTGATCAGAAGTACTGACTTTCAGAAACTCCAGTTCTGTGGTCTCAACTGATTTCAGTTCAGCTTCTCTTCTGACAATATTATCTCTGACAAGCCCAATGTTCTTAGCCCTTATTGTATAAGTATCTACTGCAGCAGAGAGATCTTCAAGCAATTGATCATTGTAGAGCTGCAGGTCAATCTCTCCAGCAGGTGTGCTTAGCACAACATGTGTAGAAACAGAAAGCACAGAAGGTTTAGAGATTACCTCTGTTTGATCTGTTTCTTTGGCCATGAGACAGATGTCATCATTAGATGAGAATATTAGATCGTCGGCATCATCAGTAGTGGTCATCAGGTAGAAGTCCTCGACAGATGAATATCCAGAGTCATCTAAAGGCAGATAGAAGTCGTCGATACCAGATGTAACTGCAACCATTGCTTTTCTGTCCTTGTATCTTTGCTCTCTTTTGTTTCGCTTCTCTTCTCTTTCTTTAGGAGTCAGGTCAGGACAGTTGACACTGTAGTGACCTGGTTTCTGACAGTTGAAGCACGCTCCAGAATTCTCAGAATTTCTTCTGCCAGGTGAATCTCTTCTCCTATATGATCTTTCAGAAGATTTTCCAGTTTGCTTGTAATCAGAACCTCTTCGATATGATCTATCATATCGTCTATCATTCTTACAATCATCTCTCTTATCTTCTATGCGATCGTCTCTTCGATCATCCCTACGATCATATCTTCGATCGTCTCTTATGTCATCAGAACGATTTCTTTCTTGTGATCTATCAGTAGATCTTCTATCTCTTCCTCTGCTATTCTGGTAATCACGATAAAATTTTCGATATTTTTCCATTTGAATATTAGATCGTTCAAGTTTTCTAGTTAGCAGGGCAATCTGTTCAGCCTGACTCATGATATTTCCTACTGGTTCAACAGATCTTGAACTACTACTGGTTGCCTGAAATGCAACAGCTTTTGTCAGTGTTGGAGCAACTTCATCATGGGCTTCTTCACCTTCTTCTTGACCTATCTCAATCAGGTCAAATTTATGAGCTTTCAGACTGAGATATAGGTTGCTCGGCTTCATTGTCGCAATATCTTGACAATCATTAATCACGGTAACCTTCATGTCCCATTTCTTGGTCAAGGACCTCAAAATCTTGTAATTAATGTCCTTGTCTGACATTTTGCGTCCTAGTTCACGAACCTTGTTAATTCCTTTGGTGATTCTTCCGTCAAGTTGATTGATGGTCTCGTTTGGCAGCATCTTGAGTTTCTCAAATTTAACTAGTTCAGCTTGCAATCTGCTATCTATGATCAGATCATTTCCTTCACATATCTCAGCTAGAGTATCCCACATCTCCTTAGTAATTTTCAAGTATTTGACTTTCTTGCGTGTATTCTTATCCAGTGTCTTCATGATGAGATGTCTGGCAACAATATCCAAATTTGATAATTTCCTCTCTTCGACATCCATCAGTGAAGGACTCTTTTTTATTCTTGCTCCAGGCGGATGTGTTGGATCACCTCCTTCAGTTGGGTTGATATGATAGATGATAATGGGTCCTTGTTCGAGAACTTCCATTATTCTGTTGCTTATCGAACCCAGATGATTGCCCATGTAGATAGTCTAGTCGGCATACTCATCCACATTGAACTTAAGCAGATCATGATACATTCCTTATGTGTTATCCAAGCTGAATATGTGAGTTGAAAACAAATGAGCTTTAAAAACAGGTTTTTCAAAGATCTGTTCAAGTGACCACAATGGTTCTTCCTTAAGAACCGATGATACTCAAAGTCAGTGGTCCATAGAACCACTACTTTGATACTACTTGTAGGTCCCCAATGGGTTTCGTAAGGTGGAAGTCTAGAGGGGAGGGGTGAATAGACTTCCAAAACTTTTTGGTGATCAGCGTGTAAGGTCAGATAAGTGCTGATGGAGTGCGTGTGAGAATCAGTAAGATCTGATATCCAACTTACTGATAGCTGTGAAGCAAATCAGTTCGGTGTCTATTAGGTCAACTGATGTGCGGAAGCTGTTTTAACCCGTGTAGAAAAACCAGTTTATATAAATCTGATTCTAAGTTTTCTTGAGTCAAATCAGGTGACAAAGTATAAGACTGATCAGATCAGATGCTTGATGCAGAACTAATTATTTCTTAGAATATGCATGCTTGCTTAAATACCAGGTGGGTGTTAGAGTGTAAAGCAGATAAACAACACAAGATTTATAGTGGTTCAGACAACTGGTCCTACGTCCACTCTTCCCTATCAGCAGGGGCACTCACTTAACCAACTGAACTTAGTTTAATGTGTTAGTCCAACACAATACAAACAAATGTTTATGGAGTTCTCACTCAACAATCCCAGAAATCAAGACTAGAAACCCTAGCTTGAAATCTTGCAAAACAAACTTATCCTAACTCTCGGTTTGGAGTAAGATTTGTATGGTTTCCAACTGGAAATCTATCCTAGTATTTGAGTAGCCTAAAGCTAAAGGATGAGATTTCTTGCTATGAAACTATGAGATGAACACTTAGTGTATTTCTTGAGTTCTTGGTGTTCTTGCGGAAATTGCTTGTAGATTGAGCTTGTGTATAATTTCTGTAACCTTACTCTGAAGGTTTGATCCCATATTTATAGGCACTAAATCGAATTAGCCGTTGGAGAGCAATTCGAATTTTGTTTTATTTAGGTAGGTTTGCAGGGCAAATATGATATGTTCAGAGGCGGTATGGCTAATTTCATGCTATGTTGTCCTTTATAGTCGTTTGACTCTGAACCTCTTTTGTCCTGCATTGTCAGTTCCGTATGTGCATGTCTCGCTCTCATTGGTTGTCAAGTACACTTATTTGGAACTTGATTCACCAACTTAGGTTGACATTCTTCTTGTCTGATCACCTTGTACGTCTTAGGTAAACACTTGGTTGTTATTTGACTTGAACTGACCAGATCAGTTCGGACTGATCAGTCTACCTGATTGTGTCTTCTGATGTAAGTTGTCTTAGCACAACTTACTGACTCTACTGGTGTTCTTCTGATGTAGGTCTTCTTAAGGTCTTCTGGTCTTGTTTGTAAGCTAGTCTTTTGATCTTCAAGGCTTCTGAGTCTTCTGCTTGATGTCTCACCTGATCATCTGACTAACCTGATCTTCTGATCTTCTAATCTTCTGATCTTCTGATCTTCTCCAGGACTTAACCTATACATATTGAGTTCCTCCTCAATATGTGACCTATCTATTACATCAGTTGTCTAAAATTTAAGCTGGTCATCCTATTCTGATATCTAATCCATCAGTTAGCTAACAGATCTGACTGGTCCTATTACACCTGTTTTGGAACTTCCATCAAAACTATATATTTCCCAATAACATTTATTAGATGTATTCCCTGTTAGCCAGGTTCTCGATTTCTTGAAGGTTGAGGTGATGAACTTGCAAGAGCGGGCCAAACAGAAAATTCACAAATATAAAAATTCTGCATTGTTCAATGTGTATAACAATGTACAATGAGGTCCCTTATATAGACCATAAAGTATCAAGTGATGAGCTAAATGGACTCTGTTATGCAGCAATAACAAACCAACCGACTAGCTGTATAGGGAGTGATATGATGCAACGCTACATATGTAATAAGGTGGATAAGTTATCCTCTATGATGTGGTGTATGTGTATACTTCTACAAACCCTTTTCTCATTGTTCTTACAAATGAAAAATTGACTGGTGATAACTGTGTTTAATGGAAAAACGTAATTTGAACATTGCACCTGTGTGTGAAAACTACAAGTTTGTTCTTAATAAAAAAAATTCATGAGGAACCTGCTATATATAACTGTCGTTAGGCCTGTCACGGAGGCTTATGAGAGATGCATCAATGTTAATGCCAACTCACAAGCATGAAGGATGTCTTGCTCTCCCAACATGAGGCTGACTTGAATGGTGTTGAAATAGACCAAACACTCAGGTTAGCATGATCCTAGAGTCCCTTCCCTGAGTAAAACTTTTACCAATTCGAGAGCAATTATTATGAGCAAAGTTATCAAGTTATTCAAAAGAGGTGGTGGTTATTAACATGTTGATAACCCACTGCCAAGAAGAAGAACAAAGGAAATGGTGACAAGAACTCAAAGCCAAAGGCAAAGGAAATGGCAAGGGTAAATGCAATAGTAAATACTTCAACAAAGGAAACAAGAACTCAACCGGTGGTCAACAAAGGAACTGTAAATCTTTCTCACAAGAAAAGGGAGGAAAAGAAAGGTAAATGTGATTTACCACTCTTAGAATCCTTGTTCATTAAATTTTCTCTATGAGTTTCTAATTATTTTTAATGTCAATTCATATATATTTGAGAAGCACTACAAAAAAAGTGGGGTTTAACAATGGATAGTAGCGAAGGATACCAAAACCGTCGCTAACTGCGACGGATGTAGCGACGGAATTAGTCAAACGGTCAAATCCACCATTTTTGGCGACGGACACCAAAATCGTCGCTAACTACGACAGTTTAGCGACGGTTCATCGATGGTTAATTCGAATCGCCACTTTTAGCTACGTCTTTAGCGATGGATTTTTAAAATCCGTCGCTAAATGGTGAAGAAAACGAAGAGATACGCCCGTTGGAGCCGCCGTCATTAATTGGGTAGGTTTTAGCGACGGATTTTTGAAATCCATTGCTAAATCCAATTCTATAAATACCGTCACTGCCTGCCCATATGTCTCATCAACCAAATCAGAAAGCAACACAAACGAGACAATTTCATCTGTATTCTTCGATATCACGGTAATACTTTAATGTTTTTTTCATTTATTTATCTATACTTAATTGTATTTTATATTATTTAATTAATATATAAATTTTATATTTTATTTAGATGGATGATATTGGTCCCGTTTGAAAAACCCATGAATGCGTTAAATACCAATTGTAATGCATATAAAACAGGGGTGAGGGAATGGTGATTACCAATTTTTTTTTTTAAACCATGTGTTTTTTTGCTTATAATCAAATGCATATGGCAAGTAAGAACATAAAGCAGTAAAGAACACACGATTTTTATAGTGGTTCGGAGTCCAACTCCTACATCCACTCTTCCCTTCATGGGGCACCAACTTAACCGACTGAACTTAGATTATCGTGTTAGTCCAACACCCAACAGATGTTTACCGAGTTCTCACTCAAACGGGACTTATCTCCCTCACGGGATTGCCTACCCTCCCTTTCGGGATTGCTAGATGTTTACCGAGTTCACACTCAACCTACAAACTTAACCTATCAAACTGATTTGGGTAAGGTTTGTTTGGTTTCCAACTAGGTTGAGATTTTCTCTTACATTTGTTTAGCCTCAATGCTAAGGATGGAAAAATCTCTCTAAGCTTAGGATATTACATTTGTGCTTAGATCTAGGGTAGAACACTCTTTGAATATATGCGTGTATTTCTTGTTCAGTGTTCTATGGTGGAAATGCTAGATGATTTGGCTTTTGGATGTTTCACGCATTTCCCACTTCCACCTCTTAATTTGATGGAAGAACTTGTATTTATAGTGTGGATTTGAATGTTACCGTTGGATGGAGTCACATTCAAATCCATACTATTCTGTAGCTTTTTGCAGTTTTTTCAGGCTGGTTGTCTTCCTCTCATTGGTCCACGTCAGCTGAATCTAACGGCTATATTCTTCAGCATCTTCTGAGTCTTCATGATTCTTCCGAGTCTCAGGATTCTTCATTCAGCAGACTTCTCTTGGACCCTTGTCTCATCAGTATCTTGACACTCGAAATTAACCGAGTTCACTCTTCCGACTTCGCATAATCGACCCTCAGGTCACTAACACTTAGGCTATCTGATCATCAGTAGTGTTCTGATTCTCAGTGAACATGACTTCAGATGACTTATCTCTAGGTGACATCGGTCGATGACGCATGTGTTTACCTCGATCTCTTGACTCTTGACTTGATTTGGTCGCTTTGATCCGGTATCTCACATTTATGGTTTTCGATGTCGATTTCTTCTACTTTGATTTCTTCTCTCCTGATTTGATCAGCTCACATGATCGGTCGATAACAACATCGATTAGATATCGAGTTAGCTCATCAATTTAGAATTTTAGGTCAGTTGCATCAGGTTATCTCATCTGATCTCGATCACGTCTGATCATGATCAGTCTTATCTGTTCCTCTTCTGATCAGCAACCTCCTCTACTGATCTGCACTCTTCTCTTCTGATCTGCAACCTCCTCTTCTGATCTGGTCATCTGATCTTCCGATCAGCTGGCTTAGCTTTTCTTCTCTTCTGATTTTGCACAGCTCATCAGTTAACTCCGGAACTCATCTTACTCATCTGATCTCGATCAGTCTCGTCTGCAGCCTCGTCTGATCTCGATAATCTTCTTTTGATTTCGTGAGTTCCCCCTCAACTTGTTCTCTCGTTCCCCCTCAACTTGTTATCTGTAAATTAGCTTGAATAACACAAGTTGATAATGTTTTGGCATAATTCATCAAAACTCAAATATCCCAACATATGCTGATGGTGGTAATAACGTCCAAGCTTCATCCCGGACGCATATTCCTCGTTTGCCTATCAATATCATCAATGGAGATTAAGTGTTATTTTTTTAATTATATAATTAATTAATTTAATATTAATTATTAATTATGTATTTATTTTTTAATGTGTTAGTATTGTACCTGGTCACGAGGCTTCCGCTATAGCCAAAAATGTCATCATGCGGGTGAGAATTGTTGTCAATGCTTACAGTTGGAAATATGTGCCAACTGACCAGCGTCAATTGTATTTCGAGGAGTTTACGGTATAAAATTTACTTAACTTAATATTTTATTTCAATATATATTGATTACAATTAATTTAATTATCTTATTATATTCGAAATATAAAAACAAGCTACGTGGAGTCCCGATCTCGAGACCAATGAAGTTTAAAAGGCATTTTGTAAAGTTGCTGGACAGCGTTACCATGACATGATGCACATGTGGCGTAGACAGTGGAGGGAAGAAGGGGTGAACTTATCAGAAGAACTTGGCCACGAAGAATGGGAGTCAATTGTGGCTATTTGGAGAGCAGATCCCTTCTAGGGTCAATGTTTATTTTAATTATGTTATGAACAATTTATAATTTCATATTTAATGTTGTATGAGTGAACAATTTTAATTTATGTTTTTATTTTTATGTGTGATTGAACAATTTTAATTTTTGTTTTTTTTTAATGAATGACTGAACAATTTTAATTTCTGTTTTTATATTTTTTTAAAGTATGTTTTTAGCGACGGTGTTGTCGACGGATATTTGAATTCCGTCGCTAAACCGTCGCTAATAACGACGGTAATTTCCGTCGCTGAATCCATCTATAATATCAACGGTTTTAAGTAACCGTTGCTAAAAACTATAAAAAACAAACACCAGCAGTTTCATTTTATACAAAACAGTCGAACCAACTCCATTTTTTTCCAAAACCAACACCAAACTTTGTGTAGATAGAGGCGAAAATCATTTTTGAAGTGCATATTGTGTAGCAGAAGCATTTATACCGTTTAAATATATATATATATATATATAGTGTAATGTATATAATTGATAAGTTTTCTTTGTATTTGGTGTTGATATATATTGTGTAGATAGTTTATGTTAAATGAATGTTGTGATCATATATTGTGTGGATTTGTTTGATGTTATTTGATAAGGATAATATTTTTGGATATTTACATATACAGACGAAACTCTGTCCAATTTTTTGTAGAATTAACATATTGATATGATTTGAAACAAATAGAATATCCGAATCGTTAGTGGATGTATTCGACTCCTCGACTTATCAACGGACGTATAAATATGGAATTCTTGAATGAAGTTAATAACTTCATTCACTTTGTAATTAATCATGGTTCAGCAAATTCAGAAGGTCGTATAAGATGTCCGTGTAATACAAGAAAGTGTCAGAACAAGTTATACGGAGTGATTGTCGATGTTCAAACACATATCATCATGAATGGTTTTGTACCTTATTACTACAATTGGATATTCAAGGTCCATTAGAAGGTCCAATCGTAATTCTCCTAAAGTCCCCCTAAGTAGCCCAACATATAGTCCATTAACTGAAAAGGTGATTAAAATAAAATAAATAATGTTGCTTATTTTTCCAAGAATATTTTGAAAATTATGGATAAAGTTGGGAGAAAGATTTTCTTTGAATTTTGTTATGGAATGAAGATATGTATTCTTGGAATACAAGATTATCTCATTAAATTCAAGAAATCTCCCACTTGGTTATTCATAATGATATTTTCGAAAATTTTGAAATATAGTGGGCAAGAAAGATTTTCTTGATTTTCTTGAAAAGATATTATGGAAGATATGTATTTCTTGAAATACAAGAATATCTCATAAATTCAAGAAGATCCAAATCTTGGAATCTTGCACATAAATTTCAAAAATTCCATAATAATAGAGAAGGTGGGATTTTTGTGGAATATTATAATTATGGGAAAAAGAATATAGGAGATATATTCAAGATTTCTTGGAGATCAAGAAAACGTTTTCCCACATTATTTTATCACTAAATTTTCGTCCCCTCTCCTCTATAAATAGGGAATGAATGGTTCATTCTCAGTAACACACGAAAATTGGTTTTTTCGGAAAAATATCAGCATCAATAAAATATCAAATATTTTGTAACGTCGACAGATTGTATTTTTTTGAAAAACGACAATTGTGAGTAGTGTAATTCCATGTGCTGGAAAATTAGCAAATCCACATAAGTGGTGCAACAAAGTTTATTTTTTTCCTTTTGTTAATTTTTCGACAAGTGTCCTTCCACCGGATAGTTGAGCAAGGGCTAAGGGAATACTTGGAAAGTCCTTTTGGTTAGTCCGTCCAACCGAATTCACTGCCATCCCGAGAGGTACGTTCACGTAAACCCGTAGATTCCGCATGCGTAGGTTTTACGTGGCTTATTATATGGATGATATGTTGTTGCAATTATTATTTGAATTAATACAGGATTAATTCATGCTAGTAATAATTAAAGAATTAAATTTGTATTTAAATATTCATCCCGAATAGATCTGTGCAACCTATTTCCCAACAATTGGTATCAGAGCCACGGTTTCGGGCTCTGAATTTTTTAAATTGTAATTTAATTCGTTGGCATTAAATTTGAATTTGGATAGTAGAATTGCTAGATCTGTTTTGCAGGTATCCAATTGTCATGGAATTTAATGTGTTTATGCATGCATATAAACTGTGGTTTTTTAATTCGATTCGTTCGGATTCGTTTTGCCTCGTGAGAAAATCCACGAGTAGATTAGAATTTGTTTGATTTGATCAATGTAATAGACTAGTCTAGATCTAGGTTTATTTATTTTTTGTAAATAAATTGTAACCGGATCGAAAACGAGGACGGAGATGAAGAATTAAAGGACAAAATCCAGAACCGGGCGTAGGCGGCGTGCATCGCGTGAAACGTGCCATGGGAGGCACGCGCGTGACGCGGATGGGGCGAGGCCGAGGGCCGAGAGCGCATGCGAGATCATGCCGCCAAGATGGGCGGGCGGCGCTAGACGCGGCGCGAGCACCGGATGCGAGCGGATCGAAGGCGGAACCGCTTAGGCACGCACGACGACGACGCATGGGCGGCATCTGCATACGCGACATCGGGCGACACGGCCGCTGACGCCGAGGGCGACATCGCCGATCGGGTGGGCGACATCGGGCGCCGGGTGTGCGGCGCTTGTATTGTGTAAGGCGCGACGACGATGTTGTTTTCGGCCATGGCTTTCGGATGTCGGCGGGATCTTTGGCGTGCATCCCGACTGCGAGCTACTTGGCGTGGCATTTCGAAACGGAGTTCTTTTCGAGACGATCAAGTGGGAGAAATTTCGAGACGTGTTTCTTCAAGATCAAACAAAGAAAAATCAAACCATGACAATTGGATAATTTGTGCCCAATATGTTTATTTTTCTGTCTTGCTTGATTTATTTGTGCTATCTTGTGCTTTATTTAATTTGTTTAAATGTGTTTGCATGAGGGTTGCCAAATGGAAAAATCTCACCTTCAAAATTACTAAGTATGTTTAAATAATTAATTGACAATTTTATTCCGGATAATAAAATTGAATTAATTTTGACCTCCATGATTTATTTATTTGTGAATTCTTTTGGAGAAATTCCCCCAACGGGACGGTCAAAAGATAGCTTTCACATGAATGAATTCCAAACGGATGATTGTGGGTTATTACTAGTGGTGACGATGACCCTCCCAACGAGGCTCGATCAAAGTGAAATAATAATCCTGTATTTAATCATGGTTATTACTTAGGTATAAAATTGATATGCATATACTTCCCTGAAGTCCCTGTCAATTTTATATTGGTCAAGTGAGAGCCAACTATTAATCTGGATATTAAAGGTTTGTAACTGTTCTTGTTTGTAACCTGCTTGAATGTGTTTAAATAATGACCCACCCAACGTGGCTTATTTAAACTGTTTTGAGATGTTGGCTGATGCATGTTCATATTTTTTTTTAGATTTTAAATATGATGCATGTGATCGAATCTTGTGATATACTTGTGCTATTGCATATAGTTGTTTATTTCAGTTCAGCATGTCGTTACCTTTTAATCCAATGTTATTATACTTAAAGTCAATACAATATGTATGGAAACTATATTGATTGGAAACGAAAAATTATAATTGTCCTAACTGCACAAAAGCACAAGTGGATTCTTGACACACAAAAATCAGATGAGCCAACTGACGAGTCAAAACATGCGGGACTCATCAGATCACCTTGCGAGAGATGTCGTCTCTGAAAATGGTGGAGGGCAAACCCATAAGGGATTACGTCCTCAAAATAGATGGCCCATCTGAACAAACTTGAGATTCTGAGTACAGATTATGATCTGGAGACTCAGATGAATTTGGTACTTCACTCTCTGCCCAAAAAGTTTTTGAGCATTTTGGCCTCGCTAGCTAATTTGTTGCAAGCTTTTGGTCTAGGCAGAAATGATGATAAGACACCAAACTCAAGCTTTGATGGCAAGTGGTCCGTCTTCATCTTCTAGGCCAAGGGTAGGCAAGATAAAGAAGAGGACCAAAGGACATAAGCAATAAAACTGACCTGTTGCCAAGGGCAATGGTAAGATGAGGAATGCTTGTTGTGTCAAGGAAAATCCAAAGAGGAAGTGCTTAAGCTGCGGTGAGAGAGGACAATGGAGGTTTTGCCTGTTCCAACCCCAAAAGGGACGGAAAGAAAGGTAATTCTCACGCACTAGTTGTTGAAACTTGTTTAGCGGCGTATACTTCTCATTCGTGGGTGGTTGATACGAGATCCACTAATCATGTTGGCTTCACGGGTTCAAAATGATCCGACAACTTAGTGGGAGTGAGATCCTCATCACACTGGGCGACGTTACGAAAGTAGAAGTCATTGCAATGCTACGTAAGTGGCAGATATTGCAATGCTATGATAGTAACGATTATTGCAATACTACGCAAGTAGTAGACATTGCAATACTACATGAGTTGTAGTTAAAGCAGTGGGAGAAGTGCACCTATCTTTTGAAGATAAACTTTTTTGAGATTATCTTTATGTTCCCAGTTTTAGAAAGAATTCACTTTCAGTTTATAAAATTCGATTAAAGGACACTAAGTTTCTTCTAATAAGAATGACATCATTTTTGAAATGATGAGTGTATCTGTTACGGGACATTGATGGAAAATCTCTATACAATTAACTGTGCACACCACTCACGAAATGCATCTTATAACACATCAACTATTTCCGACAAAAGAAAGCGTGAACGAAACACTTCTTTGACATCTAAGAATAGGTCATATAAATCTAAAGAGGATCCAAAGGTTGGTGAAAGATGGTTCACTGGAGCGTCTCCAAGTTGAACAAATTCCAACCTGCGAATCATGTTTGGAGGGTAAAATGACCAAGAGGGCAATTGGAGCCAAGGGGAATAGGGCCAAAGAAGTGTTAGAGACCGTTCACACAAATGTATGTGGTTCAATGTCAACCAAAGAAAGAGGAGGTTATGAGTATTTTTATTGATGATTACTCAAGGTACGGTTACATTTTCCTTATGAAGCATAAATCTGAGACCTTTGAGAAATTCTAAGAATTTAAGGCTCAAACAGAGAATCATAGGGAAAAACGTATCAAGTCTCTACGATCTGATCGTGGAGGCGAATACCTCAAATGATGAGTTTTTGAACTACTTATCGATGAAGGGATTGTATCCCACCATCAACGATCCTAACCCCTCAACAAAAAATCCGGGTTGCAGAGCAAAGAAACAAAACTCTTTTGGAAATGGTTAGATCAATGATGAGTTATCTTGGATCTTCCCGAGTCGTTTCTGGGGTCATGCCTTGGAAACAATGACTTACATTCTGAACTTGGTGCTATCCAAATCGGTTCCCAAAACTCCCAAAGAATTGTGGACCCAAGCGCAAGCCTAGTATGAGACACATGAGAATTTGGGGGTGTCCAACCTACGTGTTGACAAAGGAAGCCGATAAATTGGATCCTCGATCGTAATTAAAATTTGTTTGTAGGATACCCCGAGGAACAAAAGGGTGTATGTTCTATAGTCCCAAGATCAAAAGGTGGTCATCGGCACCCATTTTAGATTTTTGGAAGAAGACTATATGAACCAAAGAAAACCCGTATGAGATTACCTTAAATGAGCTTAGAGGGCAAACCTCGGTTAACTATACTAGATGATATACCAAACGATCGCTTTCTGGCAAGACCTTGTCGTAGTGGGAGGGTTGTTAGACAGCCCGAGAGATTCATGGGAATAGGAGAGTCCTCGGACTTGATTCCCGGACAAGACGAATCAGAACCCATGGACATATGAGGAGGCATTCCAAGATAAGGATGCAGTTTCTTGGCAAACAGCAATGAAAGCCGAAATGAGTTCTATGTTTCATAATAAAAATGTGGGAGCTAGTTGAACCACTTAATGGGGTCAAACCCATTGGATGCAAGTGGGTATATAAGAGGAAAAGAGGACCGGACGGGAAGGTTGAAACCTTTAAAGTAAGACTAGTGGCAAAAGGTTATACTCAGAAAGAAGGGATCGATTATGAGAAATTTTTTTCGCCCGTAGCCATGATTAAGTCCATCCGTATTCTCTTATCGATTGCTGCGCATTTTGACTTTGAAATCTGGCAAATGGATATCAAGACAACTTTCATTAACGGAAGTCTTGATAAAGAGATCTATATGCAACAAACCCAAGGTTTCATTGAAACAGGCCAAGAACCCCTAGTTTGTAAGCTCAAGAGGTCCATTTACGGACTCAACAGGCATCCAGAGCTTGGAACCAATGTTTTGATCATGTTATAAAGTCATATGAGTTTGATCAAAACGAGTTTGAAAGTTGTGTGTACAAAAAGCGTGTCGGAACTGCGTTGGTATTCTTAGTACTATACGTAGATGACATTCTAATCATCGGGAACAATGTGAAGGTGTTGTCAGACGTAAGGGCATGACTTTCAAAATAGTTTGATATGAAGGACTTAGGGGAAGCCGGACACATCCTTGGGATCAAAATCACTCGAGATCGCAAGAAAAGGATGATCGGGTTATCACAAGCTTCATACATAGACACTGTCTTGAAACGCTTCAGCATGCAAGATTCCAAGAAAGGATTCGTACCTTTCAGGCATGGAATCCATCTATCTAAGAAAATGTCCCCTAAGACGCAAGAGGAGATAGATGACATGAAGAGGTATTCCTTGTGCTTCGGCTGTCGGAAACCTTATGTATCCATTGCTGTGTACGAGACCGGATATCTGCTTTGCCGCAGGCATGATAACAAGATATTAAAGTAACCCAGGGAAAGTTCATTGGACGACAGTTAAAAACATTCTGAAGTGTCTGAAAAGAACTCGGGATAGAATGTTGATTTATCAGTCAGATACTCAAATCCCCATCGGCTACACGGACTCGGATTTCCAATCAGACTTAGATTCCAGAAATTATCTACCTTAGTTAGTGTGTTTCCATTTGGGAAGTGTAGCCATCAAATGGACGAGTGTGAAGCAGAAATGCATCACTGACTCAACCATGAAAGTCGGGTAAGTAGTTGCTTGTGAAGCAGTGAAAGAACCGATTGGGATCTAGACCTTCTTAGTGGACTTGGATGGTGTTCTGAATTTGTCTAGCAATATTTGCTATGGGCAGTTGCAAATTCAAGAGAACCAAGAGTCCACGAGCCAAACAAGCACACTAAAGGAAAGACATCTTATATGAGAAATCGTTAAGAGAGGAGATATAGATGTGGCAAAAATAGCGTCTGAGGATAGCCTAGCAGATCCATTCACAAAGAGTCTGCCTCTGAATACATTCGAGAGACATGTGGGTGGAATGGGTGTCAAGACCGTTGCCAATCTGCTTTGAGTATAAGTGGGAGAAATTATTAGGTTCGTGTAGGTGACATTAGATGTCACGGACTACACGAGACATGTTGTAGTATACTTAAAAGCAAACTTTGAGTATAAGTGGGAGATTGTTGGGATTATACTTGAAAGTATGCTTTTAGTTTGTATAATCGAAACTGAATTTCCAGACTTATTTACTGAAATAAATTGTTTATCACTGATGCTTTAAATATTATTGAATGTTACATATATTTCTTTGATAACTGTTCAATAAGTTATGCGTGTTACATTGTAGTTAATTTAGTGATACCGGATCACGAAAGATTAAATTAACGGTCCTTGTAACTAAAAAAGTACGTTATTCACGACCTAGATGGAAATGAACAACCCATCGTGAAAGGTTGAAGTGTAAGGCTCGATTGGCTTGTCTTGACAAAGAGATTACACTAGTGCATGACCGATGCAATCGATAGGACCCTCTGAGGAGGATAAATTCTTGAGAATCAAACAAGGAAGAATTAGACCTCAGTGGTTCGTTATTTCTTAACCTTCGTCCCTTAAATAGGATCACGTGGGATTGGTAACTATTGCTTTGACTTATCAAGGGTAGCGAATCAATGAGATTCAATACTTTTTATCTTGGGCAATAATATTGGTCACATGTGATTGCTAAGATTTAATACGAAGAATCGTGTGAAAGTACGCTTGTTCGATTTGGTTCTTGGGAGGTTCATAAGCTTTATCATACCAAATCTTGCAAGTGGAATTATTTTTCGGTATGGATAATAATGTTGAACCGTTCCTTGACCAAGGATAAAAGATATTAATTAATTAGAAAGCTATTTCAGTGGCTTGAATTAATTAATGGGCTAGATAATCTTAAACACGGGAAATAATGACCGGGAGCCATATTGACTGTAATATGGGTTAAGATTGATAGTGCAATGTTGGGAGATGAATTTAATAAAAGATTATATGATTTTGATTAAGATCCCAAAACCCCTGAGTATGACATGTTCAGAATGATCTTGATAATTGAGTCAGGATTCAGTTTTAGAGTATTCAGGATGATATCTGCAAAATGTATAGTCAGCAGATATAGTTCAGGATAGGTTCTGAAGACTCTGAAGAACTCAGTATGAAACTGAAGTCTCTGAAGATTCAGTATGAAACTGAGAACTGAAGACTCACCATGAAGACTCGATATATCGGTCGAGATAAATCAAGACTTCGAAGAATCAAGACTCGAAGACTCAAGACGCAAGATCAAGATCGAGAAATCAAGATCAAGAATCTTGAAAAGCACGAATTATCAAGACTCGATTAATGTCTTGAATGCTCAAGATATGAACTCAATGTTCCGAGGCAATCAATATATCTATCTCAAGGATGCACATCGAGAGAAACGCGATGCCTTAGAAAGTTAGATATTGCCAAGACATTCAAATGCGCATAAAAGGAACTAAGTCGGAAGTGTTGTTAAGGTTATATCAAACTCGAGTTTGTAACCAAAAGAGCCGCTTGAAGGTGTCTACCTTTAATCAAGACAAAAAGTCAAAAAGAGGAAGACAACATTGTACCATACCGACATCGACGATGTGACAAAGTCAAAAAAAAGATGTCGGATGTCACGAAAGTTCCGGCTACTCGCAAAAAGTGAAGACGGCTACATGAAAGGTTATTGCCTAAAACATATTAGGGAGTTTCAAACCCTAAATATAGCCATTTCTCACACACCATAAGAGGGAACTCACGAAGCTATCTTTCCAACGGATAGTTTTCAAGAGTGACCTTGGTGTATGCCTATAAATACTGGTGACCCTCTACTTTGTAAGGTTACGGGAAATTTATACGCAACTCAAGAGCTCAAACTTATTCTTGCAAAAGTTAAAGCACTCGAAATACCTTGAATTTCCCAAGTGCTTCTATATTGAAGAGAGCTCACTTTACTAAGCCTAGCTTGATAAAGATTTATCCAAAGCTTAGTCGAGATATCCTAACCCTTTGCATTGTGCTTCATTGTAAAGGATATCTCATCCTAGTTGGAAACCAACCGAGAAACCCCAAACCCTTGAGAAGGTAGTTGGAGTGTGTTTTGTTGGTGAGTAGAGTTGTAAAGAGTTAGTAAACTAAGCGGAGTAGTCAGAAAACTCTAGAGGAGAAGTTAGTAAGCTACAGGGGTAGTCTGAAAGCTTGTGTGTGATTGAGTAAGTAAACTACGGAGGGTAGTGAAAAACTCAAGGTCGGGTTGAGTAAGTAAACCACGTGGAGTAGTCGAAAAAACTCGGGCGAGTTGAGTAAGTAAACTACGAGGTAGTCAGAAAGCTCAGAAGTTGATAGTGAATTTCTCTGAAGAGTCAGAGAGAGTGGATGTAGGAGCTTGAGTCTCTGAACCACTATAACTGCTTTGTGTTCTTTATTGATTTCCTTATCTGTATTAACCGCTGCATTGACTTGATTTTGAAAGCATACTTTTCATCGATATTCAGTTGGAATCAATCCATTTGAAGTTGCATAAGTGAATCACAGCCTAATCACTATTTCATAAAGGGAAGGTCTTTTCAAAGAAAGCTTAAAACGAGTATAATCTAAGGGCCAACCATTCCGCTTGACGGTGAGTAGCTAGAACAGATAGTTATCAAATCAACTCTCTTCCGAGGATTGATGAGCTAGTTATCGATCCAAGCAACTCGGGATCTCTGACACTCGAGATTCGATTTGGGATTATCTCGAGGTTTTAAAGCGGCTTTCGGGATCACTGTCTCGATGAGACTTTGACTCGAGAGCGATCTGTGCTTCTCGAACCTAATCTTCGAGATTATCGACCCAAGTCGACCTCGAAGAAAAAAGTTTTAAAAACACCTAACACGTGTATTCCCCCATACACGTGTAAGACTTCGTTACACCGGGACCAACAAGTGGTATCGAGAGCGTTGGTTCAACTTGACCACTGTTTGTGTTGACCAAAGTTTTATTTTCAAAAATACTTGTGGTCTATCCGAATCGATCTTAATTGCTTGAAATTTTTTTCTTTTCAAAAGATCGGAAAAATGTCTTCTAAAAACTTCCCATGTTCTCGATGAGAACTATGATCTATGGAGATCGAGAATGCAGCTCATCTCGTATTCCAAACATGAGCGTATGTGGAGAGTGGTTTCTCAAGGACCATTCAAATTTCTTGTGGTGAATCCTGAATTACGAAGAGGAGAGAATTGATCCTAGAGCGAAATTTTCTAAGTCCGATGACCAACTAACTCTGAGGAGAGAAAGTTAGTCAATCTAGACTACATTGCAAAAAGACACACTATACAAAGACAATTGATGATGGTGTGATGGGAATGATCTCTCACCGTAATCTTTTGCTAAAGAGATATGGGATACACTAGTTTTGTTTATGTGCCAAGGCACGATCATATAAAAGAAAACAAACTTTCAAAGGCAATTGGAAAGTTTGACAGTTTTGAAATGGATGATGGTGAATCAATAGACAAATTGGAAGTCGATTCACTAGCATCATGAATGATCTAAACGCACTTGGAAAAAGAAATATCCACAAAGAGAAGTGGCATTGAAAATTCTTAGAGGTCATAAGAAATGGGATATTCATGCAAAGAGTAATTGAAAACACCAAGAACATTAGTTCAATGCCATACCAACAAGTCTTCTCCGAAATTTGAAAGCCTATGAATTTGTAATTGATAAGAAATCCAAAAAGGTCGACAAAGAAAGATGATTCTTCATCGAAAAGAATGTGGCTTTAAAAGCCAAAGATAAAACCCAGAAAACTAGAGAGTCGAGAACCCCCATGCCAAACATCGATGAGCTTGAGGAAAAGCTAGCAATCGATGGCAAGGAGGTTTGATGACTTAATAGTAGATTTGGAAAGTACAAAAGCTTTTACAGAACCACAGTACCGGAAAGAAACCCGAGGACGGATCAACCGAAAGAAGAAGGACTGAAAGTCAAGGATCTTCATCCAGAAAGAAGGACTCCAAGTCCAAAGAAGAAAATGATCAGGATGATGATGCCAACAGATGCTATAATTGCGAGAAGAAAGGTCACTTCCAGTATGATTGTCGAGTTGAGTGCTAAGGAGAGAAGAGAAAGACAAGCTAAAAGAGACCAGAAGTTCTCAAGCAAAAAGGCCATGATTGCGAGTAAGAAGAACACTCGAGGAGGGGATCTAGCTCTTCAGATGAGATATTCTCGACAAAATGAAAGTGATGACATCCGTCGATGGCCATTGAGGAGGTAAACTCTTACGTCTCTCTGTTGTTGCTCCTACACTATCACAAGAGTTTTTCAGTTCCACCGAAAAACAGTCATTTTAACCTCGATGGATTCTTTTGAGAATCGATGAAGGGACTATCTTTGTTTTGCAAGGACTGCTAAATAAAACTCAAGAGCAGAATAAGGAACTGAATGCTGAAAATCTAAAATGGAAAGACTCTAGCAAAACTGAGATCACTTCTCAATTAATGGGAGCTACTGATGAACTGGATGTTCTGAAAGTACAACTCTCAGAGAAAGAGAAGTTGTTCATGTCCCTAATCGAAAAAGCTAGAGAAATCCATTGAAGAGATTCAATAATCGAATCGAAGTTCAATGACCTCTCTCGAGAAGCATAAAACTCTACAGAACTGTGAGGATAGTGCACAAAAGAAGTTAACTCTATTGAATAAAGCATCTAATGTGATAGATGAAATTGAGTTACCGAGAGATCTGCCACTATAAAAATTGGATTGGGATACACTCCAGGGGGAACCTCACAAGGTCATCTCAATCTTTGAATCATGTAGCAAGAAGACTATCTTTGTAAAACCAAATGGCACCTACACTTCAAGTCAAGTAATGCCCAAGGTTGTAGACAAGGAAAAGGACCTATGGTTTGATAAAAACCCGAATGATCGGGTTAGAAAGCCCAAACCTCGGTGAAGGCTAGAAAACCCGAGCAAATCGATTGGAAAGTTTCGAGCAAGTACTTCAAAGCCTCGGGCTAAGAATGCAAATCTGAAAGGCTCCACATTTGAACCATCGAGAGAATCCTCGATGAGAAACACTCAGCAGAGACATTCTCAATCCCAGAGACCAAGTCCTCAAAGATAATCGAAAACCCCAAATTTCAAAGATGCATAACCCGAACCTCACTTGCCTAAAGGTAAAGGTTATCTCAACCCGAGTCAACAAAGATTTAGACCACCGCATGCAAAAAAGCCCAAGCATCCGAACAAAAGGCCTGAACCAAAGAAGAATTCAAAAGCCCATGTTCATGCTAAAGCTAAAGCACATACACAAACCTAAGGCACCCAAAGTAGTATATGTGTATGTTGATGTTTATAGGAAGACAAATTAGCCACTCTAAAGTGATTAGAGTTGTCGAGCGATTTGGATTCCGAAAGGTACATCTAACCTTGTAGGACCCTACACAAATTGGGTACCTAAGAATTGATCTGTTTTTCAGGAGGAAAACAAGGGCACTAAACTGACTAATGATCACATGGCACTGATGAGCAGAGATGAAAAAAAAAGCTCGACATTTGGTATCTTGACAAAGGATGTTCAAGACATATGACGAGGATACAAGAAGACACTTTCATTGACTATGTTGAACAAAGAGGCCCACAGATCACTTTTGGAGATAATTCCAAGGATGATCAAGGATATGGAACTTTGGAAATCGACTCGATTCATATCCATGGTGTTTCATATGTATCCGGATTGAAGCATAATTTGCTTTCAATTAGCCAATTCGTGATAAGGGTTTCAATGTTGAGTTCTCTAAGAACTTATGTTTTGTGAAAAATGATACATCACGAGAAAGTTTTACCGACCGTACAAGAAAAGGAAATGTGTATCTTGGTCGATTGGAGTTACGCTCCCTAAAGATACATGTTTAGTTGCTAAAAAGTTCCACGATATACCGATTGGTTATGGCATAAAAGAATGAATCACCTAAATTTCAAAACCCCGAACAATCTTGCAAGATTAGCTCTTGTGAGAGGGTTGCCCTAACGAAAGTGTTCAAGAAGGAACATATTTGTGATGCATGCGAAAAAAAAAAGCAGATAAGAGCATCATTTAAAAGTAAAGTTGAGGTTTCTCTTTGAAAGAATACTTGATTTACTACATATGGATCTTTTTGGTCCTATAACACCACCGAAGCACTAATGGCGGGAAATACACATTGGTAGTAGTTGATGACTACTCGAGATATACTTGGGTCATATTCTTACTCAATAAGAAAGAGACTCGAGATGAAGCCGCCAGAGTTCTTGAAAAGGCTCGAGATTGAGAAAAAATCGAGTGTGGTCAAAATCGATCCGACAAAGGAACCAATTCATAAATCATATCATATCGATTATTGTGCGAGAGAATGGAATTTCACATGAAACATCACCGCAAGGACCCCTCAACAATGGTGTTCTTTGAAAGAAGGAACAGGACTCAAAAAAAGTTTTGCAAGGACTATGATAGGTGAAGTTTACATTCCTAAAAGATTTTGAAATTTGAAGTCATCAACACTTTGCATGCTACTCTCGTAAACGATCTATCTTGACCAAGAGTCAAGGCAAAACACCCTATGAGCTTTGGAATGAAAGGAAGCCTCTTGTTTCTTTCTTTCGTGTGTTTGGTTGCAAGTGTTTCATACACAATAATGGTAAAGATCAGTTGAAAACTTTTGATAGTAAAGCTGATGAAGGAATATTCTTAGGATATTCTGAAGTTAGTAAAGCTTTCAGATTTTACAACTGTAGGACTCTTATTGTGGAGGAAACACCTCATGTTGTTTTTGATGAATCTATTTGTGTTCAGAAGAAACAGGAACATGATGCAGATGAACTAACTAAGAGGATCACCAGATTAAGCCTGAAACAGAAAGATAAATCATCCACTGAACCTGAAAAGAAGAAGTCAGTCACATTCTATGATTGGAGTGACTCAGACTCAGATAAGAAAGTTCAGAATGGAATTCAGGATGGTGAGCCTCAGGAAAGCCAACACTCCAAAGGTGACCAATCTGAACAGACACTAGTTCAGACTCAGGTATGTGATGCCAATGAAGATGTGGTCACAGCTGAGGCAATTTCTGAATCTATCAACCAAAGGGGAACAAATGTCTCTGACAATGTTCTGAATAGAATCTCCCCTGAGGAAGATGATTCCCTTTCTCCTTTTCTGTTGTTCCCTGAGTTTGCTGATTTAACTGAACCTAACATCTCAAATGTTGAGGATATTATTGAAGGGGGAACATCAAGAAGGAAATGGTTAGATAGTCATCCTACAAGTCAGATTGTGGGTGATCTAACTGAAGGTGTTAAGACAAGAAGGTTCCATGGTGAGAGTGCACTATTCTGCTGCTTCCTTTCAGAGAAAGAACCTCTTTGAGATTGGTGAAGCTCTACAAGATTCTTATTGGATTCTTCTTATGCAAGATGAAATTTGAATCAATTCTCAAGAAATGAAGTATGGGAGTTGGTAGATAGACTGAAAAGGCACAATGTCATTGGAACCAAGTGGGTTTTCAAGAATAAAAGAGATGAAAACAACAACATTGTAAGAAACAAGGCAAGGCTAGTTGCACAAGGTTATTCCCAAGAAGAAGGCTTGGATTATGATGAAACCTTTGCACTTGTTGCAAGACTAGAAGCCATCAGATTGTTTCTTGCATATGCTGCCCACATGAAGTTCACAGTCTATCAAATGGATGTGAAAAGTGCATTTCTGAACGGTGTGCTTAAAGAAGAGGTTTATGTAGAACAACCTCCGGATTCAAAAGAATGACCAAGTTCTGAGTGCTCGGAAAAGCTTTGTATGGTCTCAAGCAAGCACCCAGAGCATGGTATGATACTCTTTCTCAGTTTCTTACTGACCATGGTTTTGTCAAAGGGACTGTTGATAGAACTCTGTTCAGGATAGAGGATGGGGAAGAGATCTTACTAGTTCAGATATATGTTGATGACATCATTTTTGGATCTCCAAACCATCAGCTGTGTGAAAAGTTTTCAACACTAATGAAAGGCAAGTTTGAGATGTCAATGATGGGAGAGATGAATTTCTTTCTAGGTCTTCAAGTGAAACAATCAAAGAAATGGAATATTCATCAACCAGGCAAAATACACCAGAGATCTGATTGCAAAATATGGTGTACAAAATTGCAATGCAGTTAGGATTCCTATGAATACTAACTACAAGATGGATCCTGATTCAGAAGGCAAATCAGTGAATCATACTGATTATAGAGGAATCATTGGATCATTGCTCTATCTCACGTGAAAGTAGGCGGATATAACATTTCTTTGTTGGGATATGTGCAAGATACCAAGCTAATCCTAAGACTAGTCACATGGAGGCTGCTAAAAAGATACTAAGATATCTTAAGGGCACAGTGAATAGAGGATTATGGTATCCAGCAGATGATAACCTTGAATTAACTGGTTACTCAGATGCTGACTATGGAGGTTGTAGAATTGACAGGAAGTCCACAACAGGAACTTGTCAATTTCTAGGAAGCAAGCTGATATCTTGGTTTTCAAAGAAAGACCTCGATGTGACCAAAGACTCTTCGAAGTGAATATATGGTCTGCGGGAAGTCATTGCAGGTTTCGCATTCTTTGGCTCAGACAACAATTAAGGGATTATAAAGTTGAAGTCAATGAAGTACCAATATTTTGTGACAACAATAGTGCCATTGCTATTTCACAAAATCCGGTATTGCACACCAGATGCAAGCATGTGGATATCAGACTTCACTTCATCAGAGATCATGTCGAGAAAAAGGACATAAGGATGGAGAAAATTCATACTGATAAGAAAAGAGCTGATATCTTGACTAAACCTTTGGCTGAATCAAGATTTCAGGAACTTTCAGTTGAATTAGGGATGCTAGAACCAGGTGTATAGAGTAAATCTGAAAAATTGAAGATTTTCAGATGCATGAAGTTTTCTCGAATTCTCTTGAAACTTCGAGGATAAAATGGAAATAATTGAATCGAGTCTCGTGAAACTCAGATTCTTGAAGGTCAAGATTCGGTAGAATCTTGAACCCATTCAAGACTCGAAGATTATAATGACATTTTATCAAGGACAAAAGACTTTCGAGAAGACTGATAGAGGGAAATTAGTCTGAAGAAGTAAAGACTCATGCGACTCATTTATTGCTCAAGTAAAACTCAGTAATCATTCGCAATAAATATAAAACACCTGAGGAATGTTTTTGAGCGGGATCGTTTTAAATTCCGAAGAAGGTCAACAGTCATTTAAATGCTCTGCCACATTATTGACCAATGAGGATATTTTGGCGGCTTAACTTTTTAGAGATCGTCGGTTCGTATACCCGATTAATCGGAGATTAATCTCAACCGTTGCTTTTCACCTAACCAACACGATTCTCCACGATCTCGAAGCTCTATATATACCCCTTTAAGCCATTCATGCCAAAATTTTATCAAACCCTTCGTTCCCAAATCCTCTGCAAATAAAAATCCCTTTGCCCAGAAATCTCCAAACCCTAAAACTTCAAATTCTTAAATCAATCTCTAAAATGGCCCCAACCTTGTTCGAGAAATTAGCCATAACCAACAAGCCGTGGTACGAGTTCGTTGTCTCACTTGAAAGCACAACCAACTCAAAGCCGTAAGAGGAGGCTCGCGATATGATTCGATCAAGCAAATCACCCATCTAGTCGCAGTTTTACCCGGACCGAGTTTAAAAAAAAGTAATCGAATTCATCTGTAATTTGAGAATAGATGAAGAAAATGGTATGCATTCTTCGATTATCACATCACATTTAGAGCATTCGTCAAAATACGTCGATTTTGAGAGGGATTTGTGCATAATTCAGAAAAATCTGAATGATGTCTTTGAACTCTTTGATAGAGGAGAGGATCCTGCGATGTATATGTCGGGTAGAGAGCAGGAGTACCTAGATACGATTGCTGAGAATCCTGTTAAATTTGAGGCGACATTGCATAAGAGGCATCTAAAGCCACAATATCGTGTGCTGATGGATATTGTGAGCAAGTGCATCATGAGTCTTGCGGGGAGTTTTGAGCAGATTAGTACCCCGAAGCTCAGATTGATGGCGGCGATCGAGGCATCTCCTACCACTGACTTCAACTGGCTGAAATTCTTAATTCAGATGGTGACGGAGCAAGCCAAGGTCATAAAAAGGGTCAATGGGACAATCACGATGAAAGGCAAGATCCACCATGCCACCAAAATTGCTTATATTTTGGAGATGTGCAGAGAGGAGGAGGATATCTTCGCCAATTCAACCCCATTCCCTAAAACCAAAATTCTCTTCAAGCCCACTGCTGTGAAGAAGCAGGCCATTCGAGGGAAAAGAGAAAAGAAGGTAGAATCACCTTCTACGGCTGCTGAGAAAGAGACCCAACAAACCAGGGGGAAGGTTCTGTTGGAGGCAAAAATGGAGCAAGGAGCAAAACTGTTGAAGCAGAAGGATCTTGCTCCAAAGCGCAAAAGATTGGTGGTTCTCACCGACGAAGGTAAGATGATTCCGGGAGATACAACCCGAAGGCAAAACCGCTTTTAGAGTTCGCCATTACAAGTGTTGGCTCGGGTTATCTCTAGGACATAGGATCGATCGAGGAGCGTGTCTTCTCGAGGTGCTCGAGACATCACTCGGTTCGGATAAAATTTCTCGGAAATTTTTAAAGGAGCTCAGACCTCGAGAGATGCCTACCAAGATGCAGGCTCTCGACATGAAGAGCCAACTCGAGTCGATCCAAGATGTGCATGCTCAGACCGACGAGCCAACTCAAACTCAAACCGAGGATATGCCACCAGCCTCGTAACCCACTCGATGCAAACCGAGGACTCAATGCACAAACTTCAGACACTAATGAGGCTCGGGAGCAAAATATTCTAGATGAGCTCCAGAGTGATCTACCGCTGATCCCTTAGCGTAAACTTCTAGTGAACCGAGAGCCCGAGATGGAAGAAGGGCGAGGTCAAGAAGGGAATGGAGGAGCAAGGGGGAACGGTTCATCCTGACCGCTACCTTGAGCTCAAATTTCATACCCCGATCTGCAAGATGTTTTCTTCCAGATTAAGGACGACAAAGATATATTCTCAATCGACTCTTCTCGAGATGCTTGACATTGTTTTTATTCGAGAGGGGAAGACTGGTGGAATGAGGAGACATCCTTCCCGACCGACTTCTCGTGGTTCGATTTTGACAAAGCTCGGGATGAAAAATTCCGATTTTGATGAGCTGGTTCGTAAGGAAGCTAGTTGAGAAGAAAACAATCAAGTTGGTGCCCGAGCAATGGAGACAAATCCAAAGATGGAGATGGGGACCAACAGGGAGATGTTGAGGATCAGTCTCAAATGGAAAAAGAGACTTCGTTGTTTGATCAACCTCGGATCGGTTAGCACTCTTCGGTACCTTTTGGCACTATTAACAATTATGCCAAAGTTACTTGAAAAGTACTATCTTTAATTTCAATTGTCCGATAATCGACCGAGGCTCAATTAGAGATCGGAGCTCGGGATGAAGCTGAAGCTCGGAAGATCAAACAAAGACGAAGGTGCGAGAAAGTTCCCGAGATTGATCTCACTCCGTAATGGAGAAACTTGAGAAGATTGAGCCAATGGCGATCAAAATTGCTCGAGATAGAAGAAACATTGGCCAATCAAGCTCGCATTTATGGAAGGACTTAGCCATTCTTCGAACTGTGCGCATATAAAAACACTCGACCACTCGGATGACCTCCATGGAAGAAAAAGTTGAATGAAAAGTTTGGAGGAGTCAACACAGAGTTAAGTGCTAAAATGAAACGAAGCACCGTGAATCGATCAATTTCTAGAGGTGAAACTAGCAGAGAAAAAAATGAGGTCGATCGATTCTGCTTTATTGAGGAAATGAGCTCGGTGCTCATGACCAAGATGACAGAGATGCCGAAGATGCACTCTCTCCGCCAGCTTTGCCCACATATCGAAAGAACTTTCGTGGCTAAGAACCACATCGAGAATGGAAGATGAGCAAGATCGGTTAGCGAAGAGATCCGGCTGTGGTGAGCAAAGAGCAAGATATCACATGGACACAGCCTCTCTCCAGACTTCTTCCAAATTACGGTGCGGGGAAAGGGGGGAAAAGGAAGGTGAAGACCTCGTGAAGTTCATGGCACGTACTTTGGAGAAGAAGGCTCGAAAGAGGTCGAAATGTACAATCTAGCCAAAACCTTAAAAAGAAGTTGAAGCTATTGATAAATTGAAATTCGCCAAGTGGAGAAGTTCATCTACACTCGAAGTTTCGAGCAAACCATGCTTGAGGTTGCAAGAGAGAAACCGAGTGCTAGAACTAAGGTTGGAACATGCCAGTGGGTCTTTGAAGCGCCTATGAAGAGGAAAGCTTTGGGCGTTGTTCAACCTCAGAAGCAAAGCGTGTTAAAGGCTTCTAAGCCAATCCAGAGAAAGTCGATTCGGATGATGAAGATGTAGAAGAATCTGAGTCTCAACCTCGAAGAAAATCTTCAACACCGGAGATGCTCAATACACTCCAAAAAGAACAAGCCAAAAAAGCCGCTTTTTTGTCTCGGGGAGCGTCTGTGATCGAAAAAGAAGATGAAGAGCGAAGCGAAGGAGTGACTTCGGAAGTTTGCGAGCAAGAGGAAGGGAACATCGAAAAGCGCCGGAAGTGGCCCCACGTCGATAAATGGATGCCCATTAAACTCAAATCGACATGTGGAAGAAGTGAAGAGAACCTTCTGGTTCAATTACGATGTTCTCAGGGAATGGAGAGGGGAAGGCTCACATCAGAACGAAGCTTTCATTGAATATCTTCTAACCTTCTATCCAAAGTATCTCCAAGGCTGGATTAACCTTGCGGATGAAGGTGGAGTACAGATAGAAGCCCCTGGTCCATATTCCTATTCTCCTCCAAGACTTGGTAATGGCTTGGTAAATGAGAAGGTCATTACGCAAGAAATTGCTCAGTATGTTGGTCAGTTGGGATTAACAGGGAACAGTCCGGACATCATCAAGGAGAGGAATGAGCTGACGAAAATATTTTTCGGAATGTTCAACCTGGAGGTGCCAGCTGATGAAGTGGAAAATGAAGCAAACTGAAGAGCCGAATCTAAAGACTGAAGACTGAAGAACTCAGAAGATTCTGTAATCTTTAAATTTTTGTCTTTTTGATTTTGTTGATAAAAATCTCATTGTAATATGTAATGGTATGCTTATCATCAATGAAGATTTATCATTTTGATCAAAAGATAATATCTCATTATCTTATTTACATGTCTTTATTTTGATATGCTGAATGAATGTCTCTGAACTGATTGTATGATGATATGGGAGAAATTGCTTAAGTATTTGGTAATGATCTATTTAAGAAAGATTCATTACTGAAGAAATCTGTTGAATGATTTAAATTGTTGGGAGATTATTTATTTAAAGAGATTCCCTTCTTAAAGAAATTGTTGGGAGATTCTCTGTTCAGGAACCAATCTTGTGATAGGATAAACTGAAACCTGAGTATAGGTTATGTATTTGTAACAAGATAGGTTTTGGCATCATCAAAAAGGAGGAAATTGTTGGGAGATGAATTTAATAAAAGATTATATGATTTTGATTAAGATCCCAAAACCCCTGAGTATGACATGTTCAGAATGATCTTGATAATTGAGTCAGGATTGAGTTTTAGAGTATTCAGGATGATATCTGCAAAATGTATAGTCGCAAATATAGTTCGGATAGTTTAAAGACTACAAGAACTCGAGATGAAATCCGAAGTCTCTCAAGACTCAAGATGAAATCGAGAATCAAGACTCAAAGATGAAGACTAAGTATATCGGTCCAAGATAAATCAAGACTCGTAAGAATCAAGACTCGTAAGACTCAAGACGCAAGATCAAGACCGAGAAATCAAGACCAAGAATATCGAAGCACAAGAATTATCAAGACTCAAGAATGTATCAATGCTCAAGATGAACTCCGAATGTTCCTAGGCACCAATATATCTATCTGAAGGATGCAATACTGAGAGAAACGCGATGCCTTAGAAAGTTAGATATTGCCAAGACATTCAAATGCAGACAAAAGGAACTAAGTCAGAAGTGTTGTTAAGGTTATATCAAACTCAGAGTTTGTAACCAAAAGAGCCGTTGAAGGTGTCTACCTTTAACTGAAGACAAAAGTCAAAAAGAGGAAGACGACATCGCATTCATATCGACATCGACGAAAAGACAAAGCCAATTGAAAAAGATGTCAGATGTACGAAAGTTCCAGACTGCAAAAAGTGAAGACCGGCTACATGAAAGGCTATTGCCTAAAACATATTAGGGAGTTTCAAACCCTAAATATAGCCGTTTCTCACACACCATAAGAGGGAACTCACGAAGCTATCTTTCCAACGGATAGTTTTCAAGAGTGACCTTGGTGTATGCCTATAAATCTTGGTGATCCCTCTACTTTGTAAGGTTACGGAAATTTATACGCAACTCAAGAGCTCAAACTTATTCTTGCAAAAGTTAAAGCACTCGAAATACCTTGAATTTCCCAAGTGCTTCTATATTGAAGAGAGCTCACTTTACTAAGCCTAGCTTGATAAAGATTTATCCAAAGCTTAGTCGAGATATCCTAACCCTTTGCATTGTGCTTCATTGTAAAGGATATCTCATCCTAGTTGGAAACCAACCGAGAAACCCCAAACCCTTGAGAAGGTAGTTGGAGTGTGTTTTGTTGGTGAGTAGAGTTGTAAAGAGTTAGTAAACTACGCGGAGTAGTCGAAAAACTCTAGAGGAGAAGTTAGTAAGCTCTGAGGGTAGTCTGAAAGCTTGTGTGTGATTGAGTAAGTAAACTACGGGTAGTCGAGAAAACTCAAGGTCGGGTTGAGTAAGTAAACTACGGAGTAGTCGAAAAAACTCGGGGGCCGAGTTGAGTAAATAAACTACGAGGTAGTCGAAAGCTCGAAGTTGATAGTGAATTTCTCTCAAGAGTCGAGAGAGTGGATGTAGGAGCTTGAGTCTCGAACCACTATAATCTTTTGTGTTCTTTATTGCTTTCCTTATCCGTGTGCTCAATTGCTGCATTGACTTGATTTTGAAAGCATACTTTTCATCGATATTCGATTGGAATCAATCCAATTGAAGTTGCATAAGTGAATCACAGCCTAATCACTATTTCATAAAGGAAGGTCTTTTCAAAGAAAGCTTAAAAACGAGTATAATCTAAGGGCCAACCATTTTAAGACGAATCGAGTAGCTAGAAACGAGATAGTTATCAAATCGAACTCTCTTCCGAGGATTCATGGCTAGTTATCTGATCCAAGCAACTCGAGATTCAGATTGAGATTATCGAGGTTTAAAAGCATTTCGGGATCACTTTGTCTCGATGAGACTTTGACTCGGAGCGATCTGTGCTTCTCGAACCTAATCTTGAGGATTATCGACCCAAGTCGACCTCGAAGAAAAAAGTTTTAAAAACACTGAACACGTGTATTCCCCCCCCATACACATGTAAGACTCGTTTACACCGGGACCAACATGCAATATTAATTATGTAGTGAGATTAATTAATATTTATGGGCTTGAATTATATTGTGGCTCAATATTAGATATTCAAGGTCCATTAGAAGGTCCAATCTTAATTCTCCTAAAGGCCCCCTAAGTAGCCCAACATATAGTCCATTAACTGAAAAGGTGATTAAAATAAAATAAATAATGTTGCTTATTTTTCCAAGAATATTTCGAAAATTATGGATAAAGTTGGGAGAAAGATTTTCTTTGAATTTTGTTATGGAATGAAGATATGTATTCTTGGAATACAAGATTATCTCATTAAATTCAAGAAATCTCCCACTTGGTTATTCATAATGATATTTTCGAAAATTTTGAAATATAGTGGGCAAGAAAGATTTTCTTGATTTTCTTGAAAATATATTATGGAAGATATGTATTTCTTGAAATACAAGAATATCTCATAAATTCAAGAAGATCCAAATCTTGGAATCTTGCACATAAATTTCAAAAATTCCATAATAATAGAGAAGGTGGGATTTTTGTGGAATATTATAATTATGGGAAAAGAATATAGGAGATATATTCAAGATTTCTTGGAGATCAAGAAAAGGTTTTCCCACATTATTTTATCACTAAATTTTCGTCACCTCTCCTCTATAAATAGGGAATGAATGGTTCATTCTCAGTAACACACGAAAATTGGTTTTTTCGGAAAAATATCAGCGTCGATAAAATATCAAATATTTTGTAACGTCGACAGATTGTATTTTTTTGAAAAACGACAATTGTGAGTAGTGTACAATTCCATGTGCTCGAAAATTAGCAAATCCACATAAGTGGTGGAACAAAGTTTATTTTTTTCCTTTTGTTAATTGTTCGATAAGTGTCCTTCCAACGGATAGTTGAGCAAGGGCTAAGGGAATACTTGGGAAGTCCTTTTGGTTAGTCCGGCCAACCGAATTCACTGCCATCCCAAGAGGTACGTTCACGTAAACCCGTAGATTCCGCATGCGTAGGTTTTACGTGGCTTATTATATGCATGATATGTTGTTGCAATTATTAGTTGAATTAATATAGGTTTAATTCATGCTAGTAATAATTAAAGAATTAAATTTGTATTTAAATATTCATTCCGAATAGATCTGTGCAACCTATTTCCCAACATCAATAAGATTTGGGGATTTGAAAGATACATTTTGAGCTTTAAGAAAGCGGCCTGGCTTTGTGGAGTCCACGAAAAATTATCTTTCTTCATGGTTTCGAAAAATGGTTTGCACTTGTCCCCCATTCTGGAGACGAACCTATTCAAAAATGCTAAACATCCGGTTAGCCTTTGCACCTCTTTGACGTTGCGAGGTGGTTTCATATCCATGATCGCTTTGATTTTTGCCGAGTTGGCTTTGATATCTTGCTGACTGATGAAGTGACCTAGGAACTTGCCTGAACCAACCCCGAAACTGCATATTTTTGGGTTCAGCCGCATGTTATACTTTCTCAAGATGTTGAAAGTTCGGGCGAGGTGGCCCAATTGGTCTTCTTTCTTCTCGCTCTTTACAAAGATGTCGTCGATATAGACCTCCATGGTTTTTCCTATCTCGTCGGTGAACATCCTGTTCACCAAGCGTTGGTAGGCCGCTCCCCCGTTTTTCAAACCAAAAGGCATCCTCTTCCAGCAGTACACATTTTTCTCTGTCAGAAAGGATGTGTGTTGTTGGTCATCTTCGTGCATGGCTATCTAATGATATCCGGCGAAATCATCCATAAAAGTCATCATTTCGTGTCCAGCGGTGCTGTCGATGAGGTGGTCGATGTGTGGCATGGGAAAATAGTCTTTTGGACATACCTCATTGAGATCAGTAAAGTCGATGCATAATCGCCAAGAGTTGTTCGCCTTCTTAACCAAGACCGCGTTGGCCACCCATTGGGGGTGGTTCGCTTGTTCGATCAATTTGTTGTCCAGTAACTTTTATACTTCCTTGGCCAAGGCTGCATACTTATCGGGGCCGAACTTTCTTCTCTTCTGAGAGACCGATTTCTTCACAGGGACAATGTTCAACTTGTGACAAGCAATCTTGGGGTCTATGCCAACCATATCTTCGTGCAGCCATGCAAAAACATCTAAATTTTGTTTGAGGAAGTCTATCATTTGAGCTCGCATACCACTTGGTATTCGGGTCCCGATGGTCACGTGATGTCAATTGATATTGTCTCGAGTTCTTCGATGGGAGTTGCTCGCTGGTTGTTTCTTTCCATTCTTGGGTCAACAAAGGATTCTCGTTGGGTGAGGTCTTCTTCCATTGGTTCGAACCCGAGGCGAGGTTCCAAATAAGGTAATTCTTGTGAAGTACTGCCTGCGGAGTCTTTGGTCTCCTTTTCTACTAACTTTTCTAGGTCAGACATTCCTTCGACTGCATTATCGATTTCCATAGGTATTGCACCTATTTCTATTACATTGTCTATTTCTATTTCATTCTTTTCTTTATTCTTCCGTGGTGAGGTTGTTGGGGAATTAATTACCCGGATCTATTCGGGATGAATATTTAAATACAAATTTAATTCTAACAATTATTACTAGCATGAATTAATCCTATATTAATTCAAATAATAATTCAACAACAAATCATGCATATAAACAGTTCACATAAATCCTACGCATGTGGAATTGCTACGGGTTTACGTGAACTTACCTCTTGGAATGACAATGGACTCGGTCGATAAGAACACACCAAAAAGCCTTCCCAAGTATTACCTAGTCCTTGCTCGTCAATCTGGTGGAAGGAAACTCGCGAACAATTAACAAAAGGGAAAATAAAAATTTGTTGCACCACCTTTGTGGATTTGCTAATTTTTCCAGCACATGGAATTGTACATGGAAATGAAACATTCATCCCCTATTTATAGATAGGTGGTGGCCGATTTTCATCATGGAATAGGGAGGAAAAAATATTTTCTTGATCTCCAAGAAATCTTGAATATATCTCATATATTCTTTTCTCCATAATTAAAATATTCCATAAAAATCCCACCTTCTCTTGTTATGGTTATTTTCGAAAAAACAAGGATAAAGATTCCAAGATTTGGATCTTCTTCAATTTATGAGATATACCTGTATTGCAAGAATACATATCTTCCATAATATATTTTCAAGAAAATCAAGAAAATCTTTCTTTCCCTTATTCTTTCAAGATTTTTGAAAATATCATATAAATAACCAAGTGGGAGATTTCTTGAATTTAATGAGATAATCTTGTATTTCAAGAATACATATCTTCATTCCATAACAAAATTCAAATAAAATCTTTCTCCCCTTTTTATTCATATTTTTCGAAAAAATGAGGAAAAATAGCAACAAAAAATTTATTTTATTTTTAAACACCTTTTCAGTTATTGGACTTTATGTTTGGGCTACTTGAGGGGCCTTTAGGAGAATTAAGATTGAACCTTCCAATGGATCTTGAATTATCAATATTGAGCCACAATATTATTCAAGCCCATAAATATTAATTAATCCCACTACATAATTAATATTGCACTATCCATCTTAACCCATGTTAAAGTTAATATGACTCCCGGTTATTATTTCCCGTGTTTAAGATTATCTAGCCCATTAATTAATTCAAGCCACTGAAATAGCTTTCTATTAATTAATATCTTTTGTCCTTGGTTAAGGAACGGTTCAACATTATTATCCATACCGAAAACTAGTTCCACTTGCAAGATTTGGTATGATAAAACCTATGAACCTCCCAAGGGGGCAAATCGAACAAGCGTACTTGCACACGATTCTCCGTATTAAATCTTAGCAATCGCATGTGACCAATAATATTGCCCAAGATATAAAGTATTGAATCTCGTTGATTCTCTACCCGTAATAAGTCAAAGCAATAATTACTAACCACACGCGATCCTATTTAAGGGACGAAGATTAAGAAATAACGAACCACTGAGGTCTAATTCTTCCTAGTTCAGTTCTGAAGAATTTGTCCTCCTGTAGGTCCTATTCAGTGCACTAAACATGCACTAGTGTAATCTCTTGGTCAAGACAAGCCAATCTGAGCCTTACACTTCAACCTTTCACGATGGATTGTTCATTTCCATCTAGGTCGTGAATGGTGTACTTTTGGTTACAAGGAACTGTTAATTTAATCTTCTGTGATCTGGTATCACTAAATTAACTACAATGTAACACGTACTATTTATTGAACAGTTATGCAGTAAATATATGTAACATTCGATGATATTTAAAGCATCAGTGATAAATAATTTATTTTAGTAAATAAGACCGAAATTCAGTTTGATTATACAAAGTAAAAGCATACTTTCCAGTATAATCCCAACAGAGGTTTGGTTATATTGTAGTTGGTTATAATTTGGCCAACGAAATAATTATTATCTTTCAATTTTGTGTTTTAGGCGATCAAAGCATGAAAATAACAAGAAATTGGTGACCCGGTTCATCTTATGAACAAGACTACGTCTGGGTGCGTCCAAGCCAGGTATGTGATTATAATATATTTGCCTAAGAGTCTAGATTTTCCAATCTTGTCCAAGCGTGGCCGTATAGGCCTATTTATACTACGATTCCCTCCTCTTGGACGGGAATTTACATAAGGAAATATGCCCTAAAAGGGGCTTCAATCCCTGAGGCCGCTGATTTTGCCTTGCCAAGTCAGAGGTCGCTATCTTTAATGCACGCCAATCATGGGGTGGACTTTGGGGGCGGATCTCGCGGCTTGCCGGGCGCTTCCTTTAACCATCGAGATATGCGACTCTGATTGATGCAAGTCGCCTCTGGCCTGAGAAGGTCTTGAATGTAAGTCGCCTCGCGACCTGCAGAGATCTTGGATGTGAGTCACCTCGCGACCTACCGTGTTTGTGACTTGGTACAATGTACTTAGTCCTGGTGGATTGGTTGATTATGTGACCATTCATTGGTAGGCCGAATTAAATGGTAGTCGGCGGGCGACTTGCCGCTTACGCGACTAATCCGGGGGTCAGATTTATCCATGTTACAACAATTGCCCCTCAAGTCAAGGTCGCGTGCTTGCATTGGGGCCTCGGCTTGACTTATCATCTGTCCAACCTGCGAACTAGGGATTTGCTCTGTGTGAATCGTCATCTTTGGGCAGGTGAAAAGTCACCTCGATTACGCGAATTGGAGTGACAGACTGTCCTTGGATTTGAGGATTTGAAATGACTGTGTGACGGGGTGATGATGCAAGGAGACACGAGTTGATCCAATGGGAAATCGCGGTAAGGACCACGTGCGATTTCCGCGACTTATTGTTGGGGCGGGCCTGAAGTTTGGCTTAATTTCATTTCGGTCCCTCCCCTCTTCTATATATAGGCAGGGTCATTAGGTTTAAAAACCTTCTTCGTCTCTGCAACATTTCTCTTGAATACTCACGGCATCTTGACAGATATTCGAGAATTCGACGAGGATCGATTCAGGTAAAACTTTTAGTTTTTTTTGTCTACATTTCAATGGATTCTGGTTCTCCTTCGACTCCCTTCGCCTCTCAGCTCATGGTGGCATCGTCCTCTTCCAAGGACAATGTTCTTCTTTCCCAATGCCGCCGCCGCCGGGTTCAACCTCCACCGTCGAAAATGTGGGTGGAAGTCCTGCAGCCGGTGTCCCAGGTGACAACCGGGAGGATGATGGTAATGATGAGGGTGATGACGAGCGCTTTTTGGAAGAGTTGGCAGAAATTACCCACCTTCCTCCGTTAAATTTCAGTCCCCTCCATTCCGTCTTGCCGGAGAGGACGACGATGGCGGGTCCCTCTGCCCCGGCCCGTAATTACGGGGCCTTCGAGCGGGTTTTTGATTACAACACTTATGTGGCCCGAGCTCCCTACAAGCGACCTGCGCGCCAATATCGGAAGTCAGCTAAATCAGATTTTGTAGTGTCCGACAAGAAGTTCAGGTCGGTTCTATCCGATCGGTTGTTGGGGAATTAATTGCCCGGATCTATTCGGGTTGAATATTTAAATACAAATTTAATTCTAACAATTATTACTAGCATGAATTAATCCTATATTAATTCAAATAATAATTCAACAACCAATAATGCATATAAACAGTTCACATAAAACCTACGCATTCGGAAATACTACGGGTTTACGTGAACTAACCTCTTGGAGTGACAACCGTTGAGAAGATGGATCCTGTTCACACGAACACACCAAAAGGTCTTCTCAAGTATTCCCTTATCCTTGTTCAACAATCCGGTGCTAGGAACTCGCAAACAATTTAACAAAAGGAAAAATAAAATTATGTTGCACAACCTTTGTGGATTTCTAATTTTTCCAACACATGGAATGAAATATTCATCCCCTATTTATAGAGGGGTGTTGGTCGAAATTTTTGTGCATGAATAAGATGGGAAAATCTTTTTCTTGATCTCCAAGAAATCTTGAATATATCCAATATATTCTTTTCTCCATATTTAAAATATTCCACAAAAATCCCAACTCCTCTTGTTATGGTATTTTTCGAAAAAATAAGGAGTAGGAATCCAAGATTTGGATCTTCTTGAATTTATGAGATATTCTTGTATTCCAAGAATACATATCTTCCATAATGTCTTTTCAAGAAAATCAAGAAAATCTTTCCTTCCCTTATTTAATCAAAATTTTCGAAAATCCCCTAACAAATAACCAAGTGGGAGATTTCTTTAATTTAATGAGATAATCTTGTATTCCAAGAATACATATCCTCATTCCATACCAAAATTCAAAGAAAATCTTTCTCCCTCTTTTATTTATTATTTTCAAAATATTAGGAAAATTAGGCAACAATAATTTATTTTATTTTAAACACCTTTTTCAGTTATTGGACTTTATCTTTGGGCTACTTGAGGGGCCTTTAGGAGAATTAAGATTGGACCTTCTAATGGACTTTGAATATCTAATATTGAGCCACAATATTATTCAAGCCCATAAATATTAATTAATCCCACTACATAATTAATATTGCACTATCCATCTTAACCCATATTACTGTTACTATGGCTCCCGGTTATTATTTCCCGTGTTTAAGATTATATAGCCCATTAATTAATTCAAGCCACTGAAATAGCTTTCTATTAATTAATATATTTTGTCCTTGGTCAAGGAACAGTTCAACATTATTATCCATACCGGAAACAAATTCCACTTGTAAGATTTGGTATGATAAATCTTATGAACCTCCAGAGGGCAAATCAAACGAGCATACTCGCACACGATTCTTCGTATTAAATCTTAACAATCGCATGTGACCAGTAATATTGCCCAAGATATAAAGTATTGAATCTTATTGATTCTCTACCCGTCATACGTCAAAGCAATAATCACTAACCACACACGATCCTATTTAAGGGATGAAGATTAAGAAATAACGAACCACTGAGGTCTAATTCTTCCCGGTTCAGTGCTGAAGAATTTATCCTCCTGTAGGTCCTGTTCAGTGCATCAGTCATGCACTAGTGTAATCTCTTGGTCAAGACAAGCCAATCTGAGGCTTACACTTCAACCTTTCACGATGGATTGCTCATTTCCATCTAGGTCGTGAACAGCGTACTTTTAGTTACAAGGGACTGTTAATTTAATCTTCTGTGATCTGGTATCACTAAATTAACTACAATGTAACACGTATTGTTTATTGAACAATTATGCAGTAAATATGTGTAAATAATTTATTTCAGTAATAAGACAGGAAATTCAGTTTGGTTATACAAAGTAAAAGCATACTTTCCAGTATAACCCCAACATCGGTACGTGAAGTCAATTTGTCGCTTATACAAGGTGCCCCGCGACGTGCACTTTTATGGGGCAACCTCGAATGAAAGTGCCGACTAGCCTCTTCTGGGAATAATTGCGGTGAATGAGCATTCTATGGAAGATAGGATTCGTTTTCCGTTGCATCCGACCATCTCCCACTTGTTAGCGGCTTGGAATCAGAGCCTTACACAGATTACCCCAAATGGGTGGAGTTACATTATCTCCACCATTACCGTATTAGGGCAGGCTGGGTTGTATCGGTTGCCGAATTCGGGCGAGATATCATATGTGATGACGCCCATTGCTCAGGCTGTAGGCTATAATGTCGTGCGACTTCGCAAGGGCAAGGAGCTTGTGAGTGGGATTCCCAATAAAGTGGATGGCTGGCATCAGAGGTGGTGGTTCGTTGGAGGGGCATGGGAGTTTGTGGATCCTTTGAGCACGTTGCCTATTCATGTTCCAATGGATTATGCAATCCGAGTTGAAAATGGTAAGTCTTTTATCTCTGTGCTTGAATTCATGTTGATCTAATTCTCTTCTTATCTTGCAGGGTTTTGTGCCCTGCTAAAGTGGATGGGATTTCTCCGGGCATTCAAATGGTTCGAAAGTTCGGAGGGGCATTAAAGTCGAGTTGGATATCCCCGATCTCAACATTCCTTGAGCACGTTGATAAAGAATCTTTGATTCATGTTTTTTTTTTTAAATGGATTATGCGACATCCCAGTTTACCAACGAAATCGTGGTAAAAGTCTTTTTTATCTTGATGAAAAGTTCCAAAAACACATGTAATAGGACCCGATTCCTGTGTTGATCTAATTCTCTTCTTATCTTGATAATGATTGGATTTGATAGGTCACATATTGAGGGGGAACTCAATATGTATAGGTCGAATCTGAAGAATCGGAAAGAAAGGCGATATCCGAAATGGCGTAACGTTAAACCGAATTTCTCGATCGAATCATTAGTCGGATAATTGGTTCATGAAGCTCCCTCGAATACTGGGCGATGTCAAGATAAGACCGAGAAGACCTACATCGAACTCTAAGTCAACAGCTCGATCGATTTTAAAAAGTCAAACTCGATGAAAACTCATTTATATATCGTCGCCATCTCAACATTCCAATAAGGAAGAGACACGTTCTGAACAGAGTGACATCAAATTCCGACTTCGAAAGCGATAAAATACACATTCACGGGGTTTAATCAAGCAAAGAAGTTTTTTGTTTTGTTTAGAACGCTCTTTGATTTCAAGGTCTATAAAATATGGGATCACACTCGACATGCTTGGACAAACAAAATAATCAAGAAGCTCAAACTATAGTCGATTTCGCATAAGAACACAACAACAAGCTTATTTTATATTGTGTTCATCCCATAAGTTCTTAGCAAGAAATCTTTTCATCTAGCTATTAGGGTCGCTTTGGTAAGAAAGATTTCATAGTTGGAACTTAAACAACCTTAACCAAACCCCAAGTTAGGATAAGTTGTTTAGCAAGATTCGATCTAGGTTTCTAAGATTTGATTTACGGTTGAGTGAGAACTCTTAAAACATCTGTTGGTGTCTTTGGTTGGACTAACACACAAAACTAAGTCCCGGTTAAGTCGGTTAAGTTGGTGCCCCTTGTGAAAGGGAAGAGTGGAAGGATCGGTTTGTCCGAACCACTATAAATCTTATTGTGCCTTTGCTTTGATTAATCGCTCTCAAAAGCGATACATATTCTAAGTTAAGATCGATAGCACCAAGATCCGATCGAGGATTTCGATTAAAAGATAAAACTTGGAATTTTATACAACCGGTTTTCACACGGGTAAAACTTAAGCTTCCTTTTGTCGCTTAATCGATAGATAAACCAACCGATCTGTTTTCTTGAGAGGACTTCTCGACCTCTGATTCCTCGCCTCTGATCGAGCTATCTGCTCTAACGCTCGAAAAGTTTTTCAAGTCTATTCACCCCACAGGACCTAATTCCTGAATGGGTCATTGGGTCAAGTGGTTTTAAAACTCATTCATTTTCCAAAATCACTTTCGGCGAACATTTTTTTGCTTTATCTTATTTTATTATCTCGATCATTGATCATGAGAGATCATCATTTTCGCAATCCTTGATTCGGAGGTTACACTTTCCCTAAGTTTTTTCTTCCCGTAGATGGGCCTTGAAATTTTTTTGCAAGATCATGAAAACAATGGATAAGGTCACCAAAAGATTAAGTATCTCAAATCTGCTAAAGCAATGGCTCGCTGAGATCTGGCCTTGAATTCACAAATTCTTCAACAGGGCCATGAGGAATCAACGAACTGCGATGGAAGAATTACAATGTCTATAAACAAGCTTCGAAACTTGGTAGAGATGTCATTCCAACTATAAGATCCTAAGGTCTCTCGTCAAGAAAAGGGACATACAAAGATTGCGGGACATTTCAAGAATGAAACCTAGTAGCATTCTTGAGTCTTAAAGAATTCGATTCCAAGAGGGTCCGAGGTGCTCTTTAAACCTCGACTTCAAAATCGCAATTTCAAAGCAACCAAGACAAAGGCCAATCTATTGGAAATATAATAAGTCCCGACGGATCGCTCTTGCTTACGGGGAAGAGAAGTCGACATAGAACTTGGTAAGCCAAGATTTTATAAGGACTATCAACATAGCCGACCTAGGAGATCGGAAACAATGATCTCTGAAGGAGATGATCGATGATCTTCGAAAAGGAAAAAGAGATAATCGAGACAGAAAATCAATCGACAAAGAAGTTCGGACCACTATCGAAGGGTCGCACCCCGATAGGTCATACAGACGAGTGATTCACGGAAAAAGAAAAGTTCGATTGGATGATTTCACCAGTCACTATAGCACGAACGCCTGTTCGCCGAGAGGGAAGAAAAGAGGAACAAAAAGAGAACAACGCTTATAGAGACGTAGAAGAGCCATGGTTGAGATACGTCAGAATCGGAGGACTCCGGATACTCACTCAGAGAAGACTTCTTTGATCGCAATCGTGGATAGTCCGCGAAGATCTGATATTCTCGCCGACGGATGAACTCGGCCGATGGCCAGGAGGAGGACCCGAGGTAACCTCCAAACCCGCTTGTGGCTTTAACCGTTTATCATTAGACACCTCTTTGGGAGATTGACCGATCCTCAAGCAATTGCTTGAAGATCTCTCAAATGCAGGACACTATGTATTATGAAGCCGAGAATGATAAGCCGAGGACCGTAAATAATCGATTTGTCAAGAAAAATGATTCGGGAAAGCCTCCAACTTAATCACCAAATCGCTTTCGGGAGAAATTCCGATCAGCAAAGATCGAATGGCAATTAACGACTATGCGATGACAAAATCTTGCAAGCAAAATTCGATGAGCTATTCCATGAAAGTCCAAATCCTCCGAGGATAATCTACGAAGAAAATTTTTTTTCAAAATCATCTAAAAACCGCTCAAGACATGAACGCCTATTTTAATAAAGATTGATAAGGAGGACTTGGCTATGAGAAACCCTCCACATCCTCAAAAAGCCCCGACCGATTCATCTCGTAAAGGTGTAATCACACGAATTTCAAAAAGACACACCAAAAAAGCTAAACTTGTATCTAATACGGGTAAGAGACCGGGACTGCCTAACGAAAGGGAAATATGGACCCCTAACCTGTAAAGCATCAGCCGAGAATCATAACCCCGATTTCTTACGAAGAGACCTCAACACGATCAACAATCGAATCGAAAAGACAACCTACAAAAGGGAAGTCTAATCGAGACCCGAAATGGTCATTTGTAATAAGCATGCTGGAAAAATGGGCCCATCTATTTGGATATGAATCTTTTGATGGTAGCGTTATGTTTTAGGTCGCCTAACCACCTTTGGATAAAAAGAAAACAAACCTAAAAAGTTAAATCATAAGTCTTCTAAGATCCAAGGTTCACACAAGTAATCATACAAATCGAGAAAGCATATAAGGATAAGTATGATTATGTTGATAGACAAATCAGTCACAATAGAAGTGAGATCCCCAATCAAATAACCCTCAGACCCAATCCAAAAGGGGTACCTAAAGCCCCGAGGTCGATTGAGATATCTCGGCCAACAAAGGAGGTGTGCATCAACTATCCATCGATAGTGGATGCTCTAGGCACATGATCCCATCTCCTCGGTTCCTACATAGAAATGTCGTTTTTCTTTGGTTATACCAAAGGGTTCGAACCTTAGAGAATGATTATGTACAAATAATCGGAGTCTCGTATGTCGAAGGTCCAGCACAACCTATTATTGGTTTCACAATTGCGACAACGGATTCAAGGTTGAGTTCTCGACCGACAATGCACTATCAAGAATCGAGCAACCTTCTAACATCAAATCGTCTTGTTAAGAGTTCCAAAAGTAATTTCTGAAAAAGAATGAGCCATCTCAAACTTTAAAACTCTTAATAAGATAGTTCTTGGAAGAATGTTCTCAAAGGATAACATCAAAAAAAAAGTCAAAGCTTCATTCAAAGAAAAAAAGATTGAGAAGTTGTTGAACTCCATTCAACCAACAATACTTTTGATCCAAGTTTACTTTATTATTACATAAGAAGAATGAGAGACAACCAAGATACTTGCTAAAGATTACAAAATGAGAAGGGGTGTCCCCAGTAAAAATCAGATAAAGGTTTTGAACTCTTTTATTATTTTTTGCTTTTTGTTTTTAATCAAGATGAAACATCACCGCGAGGACGCCACAACAACGGAGAATGGAACGGAGAAATGTAAGAAGTTGGTAGTTTTCGAAGAAGAAATAAAATTGGTGACTTGATGTATTTTTTTTGGGTGTAAGTTTCCATTGGCCAGACTTTTGATTAATGAAAATTTTCTTTCCTTTTTCGTCCTACAACAAACGAACCCCCATTTCCCCATAACTTGATGAAGCATTTTGTTCTTAAATTGCATTTGTTCTTAACCTTATTGAGAAAATGGATCATTGTCGAAAATGTTTAATTTACATTCCGATCTAGCTTTCACCGTCATCAATCGGATCTTTCGATTCAATTTGAGAGGAACGAACCATTTGGGGAACTGGCGATCTCAAAGACATGATGAGTCCAACATCAAGTATGTCGAAATAAGTTTTAGTTTCTCAAAACCACGAAATCGGTCAATGTTTTATAATCGTCGATAAAATTAAAACTAGACATCGACAGTGAAAGTGTTTTTAACATAAGAATTTTAAAAAGAAAAAAATATTATTATTGGAAGTATAGGAACTAGTAGATGCCAAAAGACGTTTACAAGGGAGATGCAATTTAACCTTGTTGCTAAGTAATCGGAAGGAATCTTTTGGTTCACTTGTGTATCGATGGACGAAAAGTGCGTTCCAACGGGTACTAAGCAGAGAAAGTTTTCAACAACCTCTGTGGCTTTGAAAAGGAACCAAGTGTTTTAAGAAAAAGCTCTTTATAGGCCCCATTATTGAAAGGGTTCACTAAAGACTCTTATTCGATAAGATGGAGAAGATTGAATGGACCTTCCGTGGGCGACATCATATTCGGATCTCCTAACAAGAGCCTTCCTTTAAATTCGAGATGTCACCAATGAATTACTTTCTTCAATACCATGTATTCTCCTTCTATTGAAGTTTGGAGTTCAAAATAGTCACAAAATTCCTTTGATGATTGGATTCAAGATGGATCCGTACAAATTCTCTCATTGGATCTCTTTATACCTGCCATTTATCATGTTGGATATCACTTTTTTGCAAAGGGTGTATGTGCGCGGATTTCAAGTTGATCACCACTAGAAGCGACTAAGCGGTTCTTAAGTATCTGAAGGAACAATAAACCTTGGTTTATTCTACCCATCGATGATAATCTAAGTTAGTGGGTATTTCGATTACGAAAGGTTGCAAGATCCTCATCTTTCTCGTGGTTTTCAAAAAGTCGCGACTACAACTCAAGCGAGATATATTTGGAGGCTTGAGGATTAAACATTGTCGCGTGCCTATATTCTCGAAGATATATTGCAATCACTCGAATCGGTTCTACATACAAGATGCAAGCATGTGGATGTTCCCACTTTATAAGAGATCACGTTGAAAAGAAGAATTCGAATGGAAAAAGATTCATACTTATAAAATGATATTCTAACCAAGCCACTAGCCGAGATCGATTCTTTTATGCAATGGCCACTTTTTTTTTCTTCTCAATCTTTGAGAAAAGTCACCTAAAATGTTTGATAATTTTCTCGAACTACTTGGTTAGAGACTAACGGATCGAGAGAAATCGATTGAGTTTGGTATCTTAATCGATCTCAAGAGATCGATAAGAAAAATCGAGTTTGGTGATCTTCCATTTTTTTATCGAAAAATCGGTTTAAAGGAACCTTCAGACCATTAAAGGAAAATGCTCGCTTAAAGGATTATTATCATTAAATCAATTTGGATAGTATTTCTTTGTGAATCGATTTAATGCAAGATTCGAGATTAAGAAACAATCGCATAAGAAAGCGTGAATTTACACAACGATGAAATAATTTTTTCATTGATAAAAAACCCGAAGGTGAGGTTACATTTGAGTTACAAGTAAAAAAGAAGACCCGGAGGTCAAGACATAAATGTTAACCAAAATCCTAAACCTATAACCCTAAACCTTCACTGACCCAACCCCGTAAGTGAAGTTTTAAACTCTCATTTTCCCCCACTTAACAAGCGTGGAGAGGCTTAAAGAACAAAATCCCAAGTCTCGCATTTGGAGCGGCAATGACCTTGATAGGATTCCCCGGGAGCCCTAAAAGGAGAGTAATAGGGCCCAAAATGATAAAGGTTGGTATCCTCACACATGTGTTGATGTTTTATACCAAGGGTTACGTTACGGAGATAGACACCAAGGTGCATACGGTTAGGAGAAGTGTCTTCTCCCCCATCCAATACAGGTGGTAGAGAAGCTTAACAAGAATCGGAAATGTGAAATCATTGAAGAAGAAAACAGCAAATAAGGGATGCAAAGGGTTGATTTGAGAAGGTGAAACCATATAAAAGGGTGTAAAAGTGTTTTTTCATTTGAAACAAGGGTTCACCAAGATACATGATTCTTACAAAAGAAGATAAGTATGGTGAATGGGTGATGTTGTGTAAAACATTGGTCCAATTTATAGAGGCCAAGCAAGGATGCAAATGCAATTTCCATTTCAAGAAGCCTATCCAGAAATTTGCATCAAAAGGATGACATGTAGAAATCACGCCATATAATTGGATAAATTTACGGTTGATTGACATATCGAGAGATTGACGATATTTAAATTCAAATCACGCCTTAGCCTACTCTAGACTAAGTTTTGGTTTATCCCAAGAATTGGCTTAATCTGAAAAAGAATCGGATGAGGTCAACCCGATTTACTTACGAGTATGATCGGATGGAGGTTTCGCTTGAAACTCCAACAAATCGGATATATCGGTCTATATCGGAAATTCATTGAAGGGAACTTCAACCTGATCAAGGAGGATCAAAAGGAAATCGGACATACTCAAGGAAAGATCGTAATTAAGGAAGTTTCAACAAATCGATCAATTGGAGAAGATCGGTTGAAAGGATCGGTTAGAAATTTCTTAAGGCTTAATTTATGATTAAGATCAACAAGTGGAATCAACATTGACAAGTAATATTGACCGACACTATATCATTGACCGCTCTGCATCTCTTTTCTCTTGTTCTTTACTTATTTATCGGATCATCGATATTATTTGCCTCTTGTACCCACTATCCTTGTGGCGTGTACTCTGCAAATCATTTAATGCGGACGATGGGTACATGTATTAACTTATTTGATGGTGACCAAAAGTTTTGTGTACGTCGTTTTTCGACCTACGATCAAAACCGCTAAATCTGAGCGTACCTTTTCAAAACGTTTGATCTTCCAAATCTTGTCTTATTGTTCCCTCCGCCTCTATATAAGATTCATCAAACCTTACGAGTTTTTCATTTCACAAACTTGCATTATTATCATTTTCTATATCGTTTCAAAAGCGATTTCTTAGAGTTCAAAATCATCTCCGAAAATTTGAATCTGGTAATACTTTCTTTTAAACTTAATGATGAATCTTTCTTTCCGATAAAAACGTTGATTTCAAAAAGTTGTTTTTCTTTATGCTTCATCCTCTTGTTTTCCAAAGATGATATTGATATTGATTATGCACAAAATTAATGAGTCTATCTCAATCATGGACTAGGAAAATCATGTGCAACTTTTGATCCTCCATTCGGATTTTGGAACCACTTTCTTGAATCCATGGAGGTGGAAAAATTGTTTCCGGATTATTATCTTGGCGATGATGATATGAGGCATTCTATCATTCTTTGAGCTTGGATATTCCCCGAGAATCTTGGTCAATTTAATTTAATTTTATGAAAAAATGGGGACGGGGAATGGTGATTAAAAATTTTCGATTTTCTCATCGGTCAAAATTGCTTTGTTTAATTGATGGGGCTAAATCATTTGCATAAGCCATCTTGCAAGAACAAAAAAAATTTGGAGTCAATGAATCACAACAAAAAGAGAATATAGTGGTTATATTGAAGGACAAACCGCTGCGAATGGAATCCTGGATCGTCCTACAATGCCTTCTCCATCAACTTCGGTTATATAGGGCCACCGCCATTCCCCACTCAACAAAAGCTTGGAAAAGATTCATCCACACCGGTTGGTTTAGAAGAGGCCAAAGAAAGCAAAAGCAAGCTACCATGACTCTAGACTAGAAGATGAGGAAGAAAGAGCGATCAAAAAAAGAATAACCTTCTCAACCCGAGGGCTCGCTAAGGTAATTTGATCCACAAGGATAAATCTCCCTCTCCTCAACCTCAGTGATTCAACGCCGGACTAAAGACTTATGTCCTCCCTCTAGGGAACTTGCCTCTCAAGCTGGAACCCATCTCAGTCTCCAATCGAGATCGCTTCCGCCCACTCAAGGACTTATCACCCTCGACGGGTTCGCCTCTCAACTACCTCAGATCAACAAAGACCATCAATTAAAAATGGTCGGACTAAGAATTGAACGAGATTGATGAGATTTTCCCTCCTCGCAAATGGTTTAAAAAAGCTTCTTCTTATTTTACTTGTTGAATGGATGGGGTTGGGATGATCTTTTCGATATGAGGAAGTCTAAAGGATATATCATGTCCGATAAATGCGGAAAGCTCGATCCACCTTGGGTTTAGAAGAAGAGCCGGACACTCTTGGATGTATTTTGGATATCTTCACGACCAACCACCGGAGGCACAAACAATCGAACTCGATCAAGTGATGGATCCAATTCCTACATCTCAAATCACCACCGATCAACTTCGGAGATCGGATCTTGTCTCAAAGATCTCTGAAAAGATATTGAGGGAGTGCTAACCGATTTTAGTCTCAAACAAATGATAACATTTTTCCATGACCACCATGTGATGGAAGAGCTTCAAAATTTCTTCTTTTTCGACGCTCGGATTTGACAAAATGATTTTTACCATTGATGGAAAGTCACATTCAAATCCTTACTAAAGATCTAAATCGAATCGATCAACTTTGGTTCTCGACTTTTTGCGCTTTTTCAAACCAAAAAGGGGAAGGATCTGAAAAACCAATCGACACATCAAGATCGATTCATATTAAGGCCGGGATCAATCAAGAAAAGCTTGCCAATCGGGACATCAAAATCGGACCGATTACTCGGACGGGGAAAGTCACCGGAAGATTCGAACAATCGTGTAAGGAGCTAGTCAAAGATTGTCCAAAGAGCGATTCGGCGTAAAAATCGCACAAGCGTTTGAAACGGAAGTTCGGGGCTAAGAAAGGATTGACACTGTAACCTCGGTTGCCAACAAGAAGAGTCGATTTGAGATCATACCAAAAACTGGCCGCACACGCTAAGAGGTTTGAGGAATGGAATAAGATCGTGTGAATGGCTTCTAGATGCCTTTGTCCTTGATCTTGTTCCACAAGAAGAATCATTCCTCAACCGATTCCAAAGAGAATAAATATCCAACTTTTCAAAGTATCCGGAAAATGAGGCCAAACTTATGAATGTAAAAATATCTCGCCAGAGTTTGATATGCTAGTATACCGAAGAAGCGGATGCTCATTTGACATTTTGAGAGATTCTACTTTGACATCTTGAGCAAATCGCATATAACTCGATCAAGTGCGTTTTCGATGTCAAATGGAAACTCTATCGATTTTCAACGTTCCACAAGACCAAAGAGAAATGCCGTAAGGATACAAGCCCAAGGAGGAAGAATCGAGAAGACGTCAATTTGCTTTTAAATTCAAAACTTTTACGATGTAACATGTAATCAACATACCTAATGAAAAGTTTATTTTTTACTTCTTCCCAAGACAAAATCTCTTTGTCTTCGACTTTTCTTTAACTTCGCTTCTATACTTATCAATTGTTTGGTTTCTCGGTGTTTTTGGTTTCATCATCAAAACTTGTTGGGAAATTTATAGTTTTGATGAAAAGTTCCAAAAACACATGTAATTTCCCGTCTTCCCCATCAATTCTTGTTATAGGATAGTTTGATAATGATTGTATAAAACAAGCAATGTAATAGATAATTACATATGTATAGGTGGCATAAAAAATCAAAACTAAAACGATATCCGGATCGGCGATCTAGTCGGATAACTTCGGCGAAGTCATGAAGCTCAAACCTCGAATACTAGAAGATCGGATGACTTCCGGAAGATAAGACCGGAAGACCTACATCGAGAGTCAACCCGGTTGAAGCTAAGTCAACGGCGCGAAAACCCATCGATGTTGACATTTCGGTCGACTCATAAGATGAAAACCGATGTTTCATCTTATCATCGTTGTTTGATCTAAACAAGAAGAATACCAAAGTTGGAGGAACAACACCGAAAAGCAAGGCTTCCATCCAATAAGGAAGAGACACGTATCAGACTACTCATGGGATTCGATGTTGCTCTCTCAAACGGCTATAAAATACACATTCACGATGCCGCCTCTGAAGCACGCCACATCAAGCCATTCACCTAAAATAACAATTCAAATTGCTCTCCAACGTGGGCTTTGATTTCAAGGTCTATAAATATGGGATCACACTTCGAGGAGAATACGAAATGCTTGGACAAACAAAATAATCAAGAAGCTCAAACTATAGTCAAATTTCATACGAAGAACACAACAACAAGCTTATTTTATATTGTGTTCATCCCATAAGTTCTTAACGAAATCTTTTCATCTAGCTATTAGAATTTGTATGCAGCATAGTTGAACTAAACAACCTTACCCAAACCCCAAGTTAGGATAAGTTGTTTAGCAAGATTCGATCTAGGGTTTCTAATCTTGATTTACTGGATCGGTTGGTGAGAACTCTTAAAACGTTGGTTATCTTTGTGTTGGACTAACACACAAAACTAAGTCCATCGGTTAAAATCGGTTAAGTTGGTGCCCTTGTGAAAGGGAAGAGTGGGCGTAGGACCGGTTTGTCTATAAATCTTGTGTGCCTTTCTTGCTTTGATTAATCTCTCACATGCACATTCTTAAAGCGCATACATATTCTAAGTTAAGATCGAGATAGCACCAAGCTTCTATTTACCATCGATTAAAAAGATAAAACTTGGAATCGATTTATACAAACCGGTTTTTCACACGGTAAAACTTAAGCTTCCGCCGGATAGTTCATTAAGCGTCTGGTTTTCATAGATATCGAAAATGAATCGACTTAATTGCACTTAAATCACCCCTCCCTAAACATAACCGCCATATAAAAAAAAAGCTTCTCCCGAATAAGCTTGGATAAAATGCTCACGTCTGCCCAGATAAGCTTTTGATTTTATCGAAAGGACTTCTTTGAACATTTTTTGCTTTATCCATTCAAATTCGACTTTTTTCTTTCAAATTATAAGGTCGAACATTAGTTTGCATTTATCTCCCATTACCTTCAGAGGGCGATGAACCTATTCATTCCAATGCTAGGCAATCGTAAGTTTTGAACCTCCTTCATATTTAGTCGAAAGGATCCAACAACCTAGAAGGCCAGCATGATCCGAGTATTGTTGGACCCTTTCTTTGGATTTCACCGTGTCTCTATTCCCCTTTGAGCTCGACGAGGATCTGCTTTCGGGGAAATGCCCGAGGTCAGGAATAGTTGGCCCCAAATATCGACTCTTGAAGAGCCCAACTAAATCATGGTTTTTTGGAATCCGAGTCTCATGTTGAATCATATAGGCGACCTTAGGATGTTAAGATAGGTTTGGAGATCAAAGGGTGAAATGGGCATTGATTTGTCCTTCTTTTTAGAGCAATTATGTTTCTTACATGACTATGTCATCCCGATGGTCCTCGAGACCTAAACGGATGAGACTGGGCCCCAGCCGGAGGTCGTTGAGATATCGGGCATGGCATCCCCAGACGAGCTGGTCATTCCCGGCCTCTAGGGGAGGTTTTTACCAGCCCAAGACTAAGGAGGTAGGTTGTCCACAAATCTATGCTGAGTGTTATTCAGCAACAAATAGGTGGGCAACCTTTGAACATAGTCAGTGGTGTTGCTGATGAAATTCTGGTTGTTCTTAAGAATGATAACATCAAAAATCCCGATAAGAAAAAAGAGATTGAGAAGTTGTTGAACTCCATTCCCAACAATACTTTTGATCAGCAAACTTTGAAGTCGGTTCTTCGGCGATGGCAAGTAGTTGGTAATAAAATTGGTGACTTGATGTATTTTATTTTCCATTGGCTTCGGGCCTTTGTCATTAATGAAAATTTTCTTTTTCCTTTATCGTGCCAACTTGATTTCCTTATGTGACTTTTATTGATTGCATTTGTTCTTATCGTCTTATTGTCAATGCAATTTAATTTGAACTTTGCTTAGTCATCTTACAAAGTCGGGGGAGGACCGCACCACTTTGGGTGGCGATCTCGCCGCAAGTATGTCGAAAGTTGTAGTTCGGGAGGTCAATGTTTTACGTACACGACCTCCCTCGGTTTTAACATAAGAATTTTAAAAAGAAAAAAGATATTATTATTGACTGGCCAAAGTTTTACAAGGGTGCAATTTTGAACCTACTGATAGTACTTCTTTAGGTGAGTCACGTTCCATGGGTACTAAGCCTTTTCACCATCCGGACTTTCGAGCTCATAGGCCCCATTAGACAAGACTCTTGATACCTTGAATGGACCTTCCCAGTTCAGTGAAAGTTCCTTTAGATGCACCAATTACTTTCTTCAATACCATGTCTCCTTCTTTGAATTGCCGAAGTCACACTTTGGAATTGTAGTACTTCTCCGGCTGTTGTTTATACCTTACATTTATCATGTTGGCTTCTAGTCGTTTCTCCTCGAGCAGGTCTAAGTTTCTTTAAAGCCTCATCTTTGTGGTCGATCGCGACCTGAGATGTTTGGAGGCTTGGGAAATCGACCTCTGAAGGTATGACCGCCTCGGTTCCAAATGCCAAGGAGTAAGGAGTTTCCCTAGTTGAGTTTCGGCAAGTCGTTCTATACGACCACAAAATGTCTGGCAGCTCGCTAGCCCACTTTTCTTTTTCTCCCTCAATCTTTGCTTTCAAGGTTTGCTTGATAATTTTATTAACGACTTCGACCTGGCCGTTCGATTGAGGGTGGTACGGAGTAGAAAAGAGTTTGGTGATCTTCCATTTTTTGAAAAATTTGTCGATCTTGAGACCATCGAATTGCTTTCCATTATCGGATATGATCGCCTATGGCAGGCTGAATCTGCAAATGATATTTCGCCATATGAATTTGATGACGTGGGTTTGATCTATGGTCTCCAGGGCATCTGTCTCGACCCACTTTGTGAAGTAATCCACAACGACTAGGGCATATTTGATTGATCCTGGGGCCGTTGGGAGTGACCCAATGATATATATCCCCCACTTTGCAAAGGGCCAAGGACTAAGGATGTTGTGAGTTCTTCTGGAGTGACTTTAATCGATGGTGCATAAATTTAACATTTGTGGCACTTGCGGGCGTAGATGATGGCATCCGCCCTTAAAGTCGGCAAAAAATATGCTTGCCTCGTGGTTTTGTGAGCCATTGATTGCCCCTCAACGTGGTTTCCGCACACACCTTCGTGTATCTCCCTCAGGATTGTTTGCCCCTGTTCTGGTGTGATGCATTGGAGAAGTGGTGTGCCGAAGCCTCATTTATATAACATGTCATTGATCACGGTGTACCATGCGGCTCGTAATTGCAATTGCCGAGCTTGAATCCTATCTTCTGGCAGGACGTGCGCCACTCCTCAAATAATCGAAGATGGGTGTCATTCAGCTCTCTGTTGGGGTGTCTAGGGTCGCGACCACTATGTTTATACTGGAGGGGTGGGAGAGTTTTGTGATGGTGACATCCTTCATCTCTGTTGGCCCCTCTGAAGTCGTTAACCGTGCTAAAGCATCGGCTCGTGAGTTCAGATCCCTCGGGATTAGTTTGATATGGATTTGTTCGAACTTCTGACATAATATCTTGACGATCTCTTGATAGGCCGCCATTCTATCATCTCGGGCTTCATATTCCCCCGAGACCTGGCAGTGCTGGTCCCGGAAAAAATAATTTAATTTTATGAAAAAAGGGGAGGGGGGAATGGTGATTAAAAAATTTTCTTTTTCTCATAGAATTGCTTTGTTTGTTAGTAAATATTTGCATATGACAAGAACAAAAAGAAATAACGAACACAACAAAGTATAGTGGTTCGGAGACTCAAGCTCCTACGTCCACTCTCCCTGATCCGCAGGGGAATTCCTTCAACTCTTGGAATTCACTTGGTTTAGAGTGCCAAGGGACACTGATCAAATTAACCTCTCTAAGGTAATTTGATCCCTAGGAAACATGAGTCCTAGTGCTCAACTGGACTTATCTCCCTCCATGGGATTGCCTCTCAACTGGACTTATCTCCCTCTCGAGATCGCCTCTAAACTGGACTTATCACCCTCACGGGTTCGCCTCTCAACTACCTCACTTAACCACTAACTCGGTTGAGATTTTCCCTTACAATGGTTTAGCCTTTATGCTAAGGTTGGGAAAATCTCTCTAAGCTTAGGATATATCATGTGTTGCTTAGATTGGGTTTAGAACACTCTTGGATGTATTTTGGATATCTACAGATTTGTGTTCTATGGTGGGAATGCTTGAGATATGGCTTTTAGCTTGATAACATTTTTCCACACTTAAAATGATGGAAGAGCTTGCATTTATAGCGTGGATTTGAATGTTACCATTGGAGAAAGTCACATTCAAATCCTTACTATTCTGTAATTTCTGCAGCTTTTTGTCAGGCTTGTTGACCACCTCTGATTGGTCCACGTCAGCATTCAGGCCTTCTGAAATCAGCATTCAGGATTCCAACAATCAGCATTCAGGATTCGAGCATTCAGCATTCAGGATTCCAGCATTCAGGATTTTAGCATTCCAGCATTCAGGATTCCAGCACTCAGGATTTCAACATTCCAGCATTCAGCATTCCAGCACCCAACACTCAGCATTCAACATTCAGCACTCAGCACTCAGCACTTATCGTTCAGGCCATTCTGACATTCAGAGGTATTGGACTTCAGCCTTCTTCCATTCAGGACACTTTTCCTCAGTCCTATTTTCCATTCAGGCCACTTGTCTTCAGGCCTATTTTCTCAGGAGACTTTAGATCAGTTCCCCCTCAACTTTTTCACTTCCCCATCAACTTATTACCTATAGTAATGAACATAAATAATACAAGTTGAAAATTACATAATGTTTTGGCATAAAAAATCAAAACTAAAATATCCCAACTGGCAGGCCACGAGTTGAGAGTCCGTGTGTACCTGAAGCAGTGTGTAGCTGAAGCCTTTTGACACCCATTGATGTTGACATTTCCAGGCCACTGATGAGTGACTCATACTCGGCCTCGTTGTTTGTCGCTGGGAAGTCAAAAGTGATGGCATTTTGAAACGAAGTGCCCTCCGGAATTATCAGGACTACTCCTGGGCCTGACTTGTGAGAAGTCCTTGAGCCATTCACGAACAACTGCCAAGGTGGGCCGGTTGAACTACTGGCCTTTGAGGAGAAATTCAGTTCGACCATGAAGTCGGCCAGCGCCTGGGCTTTAATGGCAGGTCGAGGCGCATACGTTATCCCGTATTGCCCGAGCTTGATAGCCCACTTGAGGCATCGACCTATCTTGTCTAGTCGGTGGTGCACGTTCTTTAAAGGAAAAGCAGTGAGGACCTCCACTTGGTGGTCGAAAAAGTACGGTCTCAATTTCCTCAGACTCATGACTAATACATATGCCAGCTTCTCCAGAAGTGGATAACGCTGTTCGGTCTCATTAAGCGTCTGGCTGATGAAGTAGATAGAGAAATGAATCTGACCTTCTGCACGAGCGAGAATTGCACTTAAATCGGTTTCCGAAGCCGCCATATATAAAAATAGCTTCTCCCCCGGAATAAGCTTGGATAAAATGCTCACGTCTGCCAGATAAGCTTTGATTTTATCGAAAGCTTGCTGGCTTTCTGGTATCCATTCAAATTCCGACTTCTTTCAAATTATGTCGAACATTAGTTTGCATTTATCTCCCATTCGGGCGATGAACCTATTCAGGGCAGCTAGGCAACCTGTAAGTTTTTGAACCTCCTTCATATTTCGAGGGGATCTCATATCCAGAATGGCCTGGACCTTTGCTGGATTTGCCTCTATTCCCCGCTTGCTGACCAAATGCCCCAGGAACTTTCCCGACTCTACCCCAAAATTGCACTTTTTGGAATTGAGTCTCATGTTGAACTTCCTTAGGATGTCGAAGGTTTGAGCAAGGTGGGTGAGGTGATCCTTCTTTTTCAAGCTCTTAACGACTATGTCATCCACGTAAACTTCCACTGATATACCAATTTGGTCGGTAAACATGTGGTTGACTAATCTTTGATACGTTGCCCCTGCGTTCTTCAGGTCAAATGGCATTCTTTCCCAGCATTAGAGGTTCTTCTCTATCAGGAATGAAGTGTGTTGCCGATCTGGTTCGTGCATTGCTATCGATGATAACCCGCAAAGGCGTCCATGAACGACATCATTTTGTGGCCAGCCGTGTTGTCTATCAAGTGGTCGATATGCGGCATAGGGAAGAAATCCTTTGGGCAAGCCTCGTTGAGGTCGGTGAAATCAATGCAAAGTAGCTAAGTTCCGTTTGATTTTTTCACCAACACTGCATTGGCAACCCATTGTGGCTGGTCGGCCTACATAATCGGTCATCCAGTAATTTCTTCACTTCCTCGGCAAGTGTCGTATACTTTTCTGGACCAAATTTTTGCCTTTTCTAAGCTATTGGCTTCCGAGTTGGATCGATGTGTAACCGGTGGCATGTGACTTCTGGGTCGATACCGATCATGTCTTTGTGTGACCATGCGAAAACATCCAAGTTCTTCTTGAGGAAGTCAATGACTTCCCCCTTCAGGCTGCCTGGTATCTTGGAGCCTATGATGACTTCAAGATCAGGCCGAGCTGGGTCTACTTTGACTTTCTCGAGCTCTTCCCCCGGGACTGCTCTTGGACCATCTTGTTGGGGATTGTCGATCTCAGCTTCGAATATAAACTCTTCATGCTCCGGCCCCATTCTTGGGTCGAGGTTGTCGCAGCTTCTCTTCTTATTTGTCTTTTCAGTTGTCAATTCATTATATTGTGTTTTACTATCTATTACAAGCACATGATTACTAGATGTAAATGCCGAATTGAAACAAAATGAAGAATAAAGCAAACAACCCCTTGCATCCACCTGGTCGCCCTTAACAGTGCCAACCAGCCCACTCTTGGTGAGGAATTTTACACAAAAATAAAATGTAGAGGATGCAACCTCAAACTTGTGCTTAAACGGCCTCCCGAGAAACCCGTTATAGGTACTCGGAAGGTCGATTACAAGAAAATCTAGGAGCCTAGTATTTCTAACCTTCTCATCTTGGGTAGATACTAGCTTGACATACAGACGAATCATGCCGAATGGCCTCATAGTTGCATTTTCAAAATCTTTCACGATGTGGTCGCATAGGGTGATGTATGCATCATAGTCCCCGAGCTGGTCTAGGGTATTCTTGAAGAGAATATTGCAGAAAGCTCCTCCGATGACCAGTAGTCGGCACACAGTCGTTCCCATGATGTTGGCCTTAATCACCAGGGGATCGATATTCGGGTAGATAATTCCAGCTTTATCTTTTTCCTCGAACTCGATCTTGTTGGTTTCCTCGGCCACAGTGAAGACCGGCAGCACCATCTTTCGGGCATTCTCCATCTCTCTGACCTCGGCCTTCAGACGCCATTTCGATGAGGAGGTCGAAGAAAGACCTCCCACCATCCCAAGTGGAGAGATTGTATGTATGATGCGACCTCCAGCACCCTCGGGCATGGGTGGAACTGGTCGCTCACCCTGATCGACCCTCTGGTCGGGGTTTCTTGGGGTTTGTTCCCCCTTTCTGGGGCAGTAACCCTGTTGACGACCTCTCAGATTCTGGTCGTTATTCTCCTGAGGATGTTTGACGAACTCATCCAGATGACCATCCTCGTATAGCTTCCAGAGTTGCTTCAGTAGGTCTCTACACTCGCTAGTGTAATGACCTTTTTGTGCATGATATTGGCAGAACTTGTTAGGGTTCTGATGACTATTATCCTTGATGGGACGAGGCGGATGGAGCATCTCTCGTCCCTAGATTTTGGCGTAGACATGACCAGTTGTCATGCCTAGAGCCTCCATCAGCTTCACCGGAATGGATTCCTCAAATGGCTTGAAGTTGTAGGGTGCCTTGTAGTGGCCCCGGGTTTTCTTGGAGCTTTTCTTCGGCTCCGCGACTTCCTTCATCTCGGAAATTTGGGACTCTAATAGCTCCATTGTATGAATGAGGTCATTAACCATTGAGTGGTCGGGTCGGTCATCATCGTCGCCATAACTTGGTCCCCCTTTTTTGGATTCATCCCCTATGAGATCTCTTTCAAGGATGAGCTTATCGATCCTTTCAACATAGGACCGATCCAACTCGGTCTTGCCTTGTTGCGTGTTCATGAGGCACTGCCTGGTCGCAGGTCGGGGAGCCATCGCCGTGAAGTGGCTCAGGAACGGTCTGGCGAGCTGTTCGAAAGTGTCCACCGAGAAGGGTGGTAGCAAGGTGAACCACATGTGAGCCTGGTCGCTCAAAGTCAGTGAGAACAACCTGTACTTGGTTGTGTCGAATGTGCCCATGGAGGCCATGTAGGAATTGTAATTCGCCACATGGACCTTTGGGTCCGAGCTCCCATTATAGCGATCTAAGGCCGCTATGCTGATTTTTCTCTGGGTAGGCGCTAGAGTGTCCATGGTCTCGAGTGGGGAATCTGGGACGATGAGGTTATTGTCTGCCCCCGTCGGCCCATTTTGATTCTCCACTTGTTCTAACAGTTGTTGGACTGTCCGGGCAAGTGCCGCGACTTGGGCATCGTGAGGATCTCTAGCCGGGATTGCCCTCTGCCCGTCGCCGTGGTGGATGACCGAGTTTCTTGGCAACTCATCATGGTGCATGTTCAGTGCCATGACGTGGTTTCTCACTCCACCTGCTCTGCATGTCGAGGCTTAGAATGAGCCTCATCCTCGACCCCCACCGGTGTCTTTTGTACAGCCTGGCTTCCGAGATGGGTGAACACATTGTTCGAGCCCGCGGGTCTTTCCAGGATCCGGTAGTTCAGTGTGATCACGTGCTTCGCCGGATGATAGGCCAGTTAGCCTATCGACCATCCCTTTTCGATCAGGATGCCCTTGCCCTTGGAAGGTTCTTCACCATGGATGGTCTTTTTGACCAGCGGTTGATCTTCTGGGCCGCCGTAAGTGAGACGCCTTTTGTTGAGAATGACCATGACAGCTCTTTCGTCCTCCGGTGTCCGGATGAGGTTCCCCCAGTCGGGAGTGACCATCGGGGCTACCTGACGGGTATAGCGAGAGCTCTGGGAGGCCTCCGCACCATCACGGGCATTAGCTTCAGTCCTAACAGCTTCATTCTGGTTGATCGCCATCGTAGAGTGCTTTGGAAGAAAATGTGTCTTCTAAGAACACTTACAATTCATTAGAAAAACCTTTCCACAGACGGCGCCAATTGTTGTAGTTGGTTATAATTTGGCCAACGAAACAATAATTATCTTTCGATTTTGTGTTTTAGGCGATCAAAGCATGAAAATAACAAGAAATTGGTGACCTGGTTCGTCTTATGAACAAGACTACGTCCGGGGGCATCCAAGCCAGGTATGTGTTTATAATATATTTTCCTAAGAGTCTAAATTTTCCAACCTTTTCCAAGCGTGGCCGTATAGGCCTATTTATACTACGATTCCCACCTCTTGGGCGGGAATTTACATAAGGAAATATGCCCTAAAAGGGGCTTCAATCCCGGAGGCCGCTGATTCTGCCTTGCCGAGTCAGAAGTCGCTATCTTTAATGCAGCCAATCATGGGGCGGACTTCGGGGGTGGATCTCGTGGCTTGCCGGGTGCTTTCTTTAACCATCGAGATATGCGACTCTAATTGATGCAAGTTGCCTCCGGCCTGAGAAGGTCTTGAATGTAAGTCGCCTCGCGACCTGCGGAGATCTTGGATGTGAGTCGTCTCGTGACATGCCATCTTTGTGACTTGGGTACTATGTACTTAGTCCTGGTGGATTGGTTGATTATGTGACCATTCATCGGTACGCCGCATTAAATGGTAGTCGGCGGGCGACTTGCCGGTTACGCGACTAATCCGGGGATTAGGGTTTATCCATATTAAAACAGGTTCGTACAACCTTGCCTTACCCCGAATTTTCTACCTAAATAAAAAGCGGAATTTAAATTGACACATGTGTAAGTTAAACACTTTCTAGCAGCAATCTGGTCACCCTTAATGGTGTCGATCTTCTCGTTAGATCTGGGGAACTTAATTCAATAAAATTAAGAAGAGGACGCAACCCCGAATTCATCTTCGAAAGGCCTGCTGAAGAAGGTGTTGAAGTTTGAGGGGATGTCGATGATCACGAAGTCGAGCTATCTTGTCGCCTTTACTTCGGCGTCCAAGGTTGAGGTAACCTTGATGGACAGACGAATTATTTCATAGGCTTCGACAGGCTAGTTCCCAAATCCTCGGATCTTGACCTCGCAGGGCTCGATATAGGTGTGAAAATCACCGAGCTGGTCCAGTGTATTCTTGAAGAGGATTTTACAAAAAGCCCCGTTATCGATCATGATGCAGTAGACTAAAGCTCTCATTATCCTTGCTGATATTACGAGTGGGTCCCAGTTTTGGAAAATTCCATCCTTATCTTCTTCCGTGAAAGTGAGTTGTTTCGAGTTTGGGGCGATGGTGTTGATCGGGAGGTAGCTTATTACGGCATTGTCGAGGGCACGCATTTCTGCTTTCTGTCATCGGTTGGAGAGGGAGATCGCTGGGAGGAATCCGCCAAGTGTGCCCCCAGACGGGCAAATCATATGAATCACTCTGTTCTCGGCAACTCCTGGGATATGTGGACCTCGCCGACCCTGGATAGCTTGGTTCACTGGAGGTGAATTGTTCTGCTGGTTAGGTTGTTCGTTCCTTGGTTTAACAAATCCGGCCAACTTCCCCTCTTCGTATAGTATCCATAACTCCCTTTGCAGGTCGCGACAATGTTTGGTAGTATGCCCAATGGTGTTATGATAGTTGCAGAACCTCTTCGGGGTTGAGTTTGGAGGTGTCCTGAATCAATTCTATGGCCGGGGGGAGTTGTTGCCTTCCCTTGATCTCTTGAAAGATTTAAGTAGGATTCATGGTTAGTGTATCAAGAAGCTTCACCTCGAGACCGTTATCGAAAGGTTTGAAAGATCCCGAAGCTCGGTAGTTAGTGTCGGGCTTTCTGTAGGGTTTTTCGAACTTTGATTCTGGCTTCTTAACTTCGCTTTTCACCTCGCTAGGTCCCTTCTCGCCCAATCTTTGAGTGAATATCTCGACGTTATTGATCATGACGCCCGCTCGATATCTGAAATTAGCATAGCTTGATGGGTATTTCTTATTCATCATCTTCCAGAGTTTACTTCCCTTTTTCAATCAGTGAACCACCCCTAAGACCTTGGCTTCGTCCCCAAGTGGCTCGCCTTCCATGATGAGCTTGTCCAGGCAATCGATGTATGTTCGATCTGACTCATTGTCGAGTTGGTGGACGTTTGCTAACCTCTACTTAGTTATTTTGTGAGGAGTCAACAAAGAGATGTGAGTGAGGAACAGTTGAGCCATCTAGTGGAAAGATTCCACCGAGATGGGTGGCAAAGTATTGAACCATCGGTACGCTTAGTCACCGAGAGTGAGTGGGAAAAGGCGACACTGGGTGGCATCGATTGCTCCCATCGAGTTCATGTAGGAGGTGTACTTGCTCACATGGTTGATTGGGTCGGAATCGCCATTATACTTTGTGATGGAGTTCGCGTTGATTTTTACTTGCACTGGGGCGAGCATGACCGTGGGTGAAAGTGGCGAAATGGGAATTTTGGTGGTCAGGGGCCCTCCCCCTTTGTTCACCAATTGATCTTGAAGCTCCTTGATGTTCTGTAAAATGACAGCCATTTGTGGTGAATTATCTTGCCCCACGACCTCGTCGCGTTGCCAGCAAGGTGGTGTGTTTCTCTCTCGACAACGAGGTGAAGGAGTTGTTGGGGAATAAATTGCCCGGATCTATTCGGTTTAATATTTAAATAGAAATTTAATTCTAACAATTATTACTAGCATGAATTAATCCTACATTAATTCAAATAATAATTCAACAACCAATCATGCATATAAACAGTTAACATAAAACCTACGCATGCGGAAATACTACGGGTTTACGTGAACTAACCTCTCGGAGTGACAACCATTGAGAAGATGGATCCCGTTCACAAGAACACACCAAAAGGTCTTCTCAAGTATTCCCTTATCCTTGTTCAACGATCCGGTGGTAGGAACTCGTGAACAATTTAACAAAAGGAAAAATAAAATTATGTTGCACCACCTTTGTGAATTTCTAATTTTTCCAACACATGGAATTGCACTTGGGAATGAAATATCCATCCCCTATTTATAGAGGGGTGTTGGTCGAAATTTTTTGCATGAATAAGATGGGAAAATCTTTTTCTTGATCTCCAAGAAATCTTGAATATATCCAATATATTCTTTTCTCCATATTTAAAATATTCCACAAAAATCCCAACTCCTCTTGTTATGGTATTTTTCGAAAAAATAAGGAGTAGGAATCCAAGATTTGGATCTTCTTGAATTTATGAGCTATTCTTGTATTCCAAGAATACATATCTTCCATATTGTCTTTTCAAGAAAATCTTTCATTCCCTTATTTAATCAAAATTTTCGAAAATCCCCTAACAAATAACCAAGTGGGAGATTTCTTGAATTTAATGAGATAATCTTGTATTCCAAGAATACTTATCCTCATTCCATAACAAAATTCAAAGAAAATCTTTCTCCCTCTTTTATTTATTATTTTCAAAATATTAGGAAAATTAGGCAACAATAATTTATTTTATTTTAAACACCTTTTTCAGTTATTGGACTTTATCTTTGGGCTACTTGAGGGGACTTTAGGAGAATTAAGATTGGACCTTCTAATGGACTTTGAATATCTAATATTGAGCCACAATATTATTCAAGTCCATAAATATTAATTAATCCCACTACATAATTAATATTGCACTATCCATCTTAACCCATATTACTGTTAATATGGCTCCCGGTTATTATTTCCCGTGTTTAGATTATCTAGCCCAATAATTAATTCAAGCCACTGAAATAGCTTTATATTAATTAATATCTTTTGTCCTTGGTCAAGGAACGGTTCAACATTATTATCCATACCGGAAACAAATTCCACTTGCATGATTTGGTATGATAAATCTTATGAACCTCCCAAGGGGGCAAATCAAACGAGCATACTCACACACGATTCTTCGTATTAAATCTTAGCAATCGTATGTGACCAGTAATATTTCCCAAGATATAAAGTATTGAATCTCATTGATTCTCTACCCGTCATAAGTCAAAGCAATAATCACTAACCACAAACGATCCTATTTAAGGGACGAAGATTAAGAAATAACGAACCACTGAGGTCTAATTCTTCCTGGTTCAAGGTCAAGAATTTATCCTCCTCAGAGGTCCGATTCGATTATCGATCATGCACTAGTGTAATCTCTTGGTCAAGACAAGCCAATCTGAGCCTTACACTTCAACCTTTAACGATGGATTGTTCACTTCCATATAGGTCGTGAACAGAGTACTTTTAGTTACAAGGGACTGTTAATTTAATCTTTTGTGATCTGGTATCACTAAATTAACTACAATGTAACACGTACTATTTATTGAACAATTATGCAGTAAATATGTGTAACATTCAATGATATTTAAAGCATCAGTGATAAATAATTTATTTCAGTAAATAAGACAGAAAAATCAGTTTGGTTACACAAAGTAAAAGCATACTTTCCAGTATAACCCCAACAATCTCCCACTTATACTCAAAGTCTACTTTTAATGTCACCTACACGAACCTAATAATATCTCCCACTTATACTCAAAGCAGATTGGCAACAGTCTTGACACCCATTCCTTCCACATGTCTCTGGAATGTATTCTGAGGCAGACCCTTTGTGAATAGATCTGCTAGGTTGTCTTCTGACGCGATCTTTGCCACCTCTATATCTCCCCTCTTAATGATTTCTCGTATAAGATGGTATTTCCTTTCAATGTGTTTGCTGGCCTTGTGGGCTCTTGGTTCCCTTGAATTTGCAACTGCTCCGGCATTATCACAGTAAATAGTGATTGTGCTGGGCAAATTCGAAACTACATCCAAGTCCACTAGGAAGTTCTTGAGCCAAACCGCTTCTTTCGCTGCCTCGCAAGCAGCTACGTATTCGGCTTCCATGGTAGAATCGGCGATGCATTTCTGCTTAATGCTTCTCCATGTCATGGCTCCTCCCCCCAAGCAAAACACACTACCGGAGGTAGATTTTCTGAAATCTAAGTCTGATTGGAAATCCGAGTCCGTGTAACCAATGGGGATTAGATTGTCTGACTGATAAACTAATATTCTATCCTGAGTTCTTTTCAGATACTTCAGAATATTTTTAACTGTCGTCCAATGCTCTTTTCCCGGGTTACTTTGATATCTCGCCACCATGCCAACGGCAAAGCAGATATCCGGTCTCGTGCACAGCATTGCATACATAAGGCTTCCGACAGCCGAAGCATATGGAATGCCTTTCATGTCATCTATCTCTCTCAGTGTCTTAGGGCACATATCCTTGGATAGATGGATTCCATGCCTGAAAGGTACGAAGTCTTTCTTGGAATCGTGCATGCTGAATCGCATCAAGACAGTGTCTATATATGAAGCTTGCGATAAGCATATCATCCTTTTCTTGCGATCTCGAGTGATCTTGATCCCAAGGACGTGCCTGACTTTCCCTAAGTCTTTCATATCAAACTTTTTTTAAAGCCATGCCCTTATGTATGACAACACCTTTACATCATCTCCGATGAGCAGAATATCGTTTAAGTATAGTACTAAGAATACCAATGCAGTTTCGACACGCTTCTTGTACACACAACTTTCGTATTCATTTTGATCAAACCCGTAAGACTTTATTACTTGATCAAAACATTGGTTCCAAGCTCTGGATGCTTGTTTGAGTCCGTAAATGAACTTCTTGAGCTTACAAACTAGGTGTTCTTGGCCTTTTTCAATGAAGCCTTGGGGTTGTTGCATATAGATTTCCTCTTCAAGACTTCAGTTAAGGAAAGCTGTCTTGACATCCATTTGCCAGATTTCAAAGTCGAGATGCGCAACAATCGACAAGAGAATTCAGATGGACTTGAGCATTGCTACAGGTGAAAAGGTTTCCTCATAGTCGATCCCTTCTTTCTGAGTATAACCTTTCGCCACAAGCCTTGCCTTGAAGGTTTCCACCTTCCCGTCCGGTCCTCTCTTCCTCTTGTATACCCACTTCCAGCCAATGGGTTTGACCCCATTGAGTGGTTCGACTAGCTCCCACACTCTGTTATGATCCATAGAACCCATTTCGGCTTCCATTGTTGTTTGCCAAGAAACCGCATCCTTGTCTTGGATTGCCTCATCGTAAGTCCATGGGTCTGATTCATCTTGACCGGGGACTAAGTCCGAGGACTCTCCTATCCCCATGAATCTCTCGGGTTGTCTCACAACCCTCCCACTACGATGAGGTTCCGGTTATGTAAGTGTGTCATTTGGTATGTCATCTTGTACAGTTGGCACTAAGGTTAGCCCTCTAAGCTCATTTAAGGTAATCTCACTTCTGGGCTTTCTTTCGTTCATATAGTCTTCTTTCAAAAATCTAAAGTGGGTGCTTATTACCACCTTTTGATCCTCGGGACCATAGAACATACACCCTTTTGTTCCCTCGGGGTACCCTATAAACAACCTTAAATCTGATCGAGGATCTAATTTTCTGGCTTCCTTGTCCAACACGTAGGCCGGACACCCCCAAATTCTCATGTGTCTCAAACTGGGCTTGCGCCCGGTCCACAATTCTTTAGGAGTTTTGGGAACCGACTTGGATGACACCAAGTTCAGAATATAATCCGTTGTTTCCAAGGCGTGACCCCAGAACGACTTGGGTAGATCCGCATAACTCATCATTGATCTAAAAATTTCTAAAAGAGTTATGTTTCTTTGCTCTGCAACCCCTTTTTGTTGAGGGGTTCCGGGTGCAGTTAGCTGGAATACAATCCCTTCATCTGACATGTAGTTCACAAACTCATCGCTAAGGTACTCGCCTCCACGATCAGATCGTAGAGTCTTGATACATTTTTCCCTATGATTCTCTGCTTGAGCCTTAAATTCTTTGAATTTGTCAAAGGTCTCAGATTTATGCTTCATAAGGAAAATGTAGTCGTACCTTGAGTAATCATCAATAAAGGTGACGAAGTACTCATAACCTCCTCTTGCTTTGATTGACATTGGACCACACACGTCCGTGTGAACGATTTCTAACACTTCTTTGGCTCTCTTCCCATTGGCTCCAAATGCCCTCTTGGTCATTTTACCCTCCAAGCATGATTCGCAAGTTGGGATTGGTTCAACCCGTTGAGACTCCAATGAACCATCTTCTACCAACCTTTGAATCCTTTTTGGATTAATATGTCCCAATCTAAGATGCCATAGAAGTGTCTCGTTCATGTCTGATGAACGTTTTCTTTTATCGGAAACTGTTGATGTGTTAAAGGATGCATTTCGTGAGTGGTGTGCACAGTTAATTGTATAGAGATTATTCAACAACGTTCCATGACAGATAAATTTATCATAAAGAGAAATGGTAACAACTTTATCAAAAGTAACCGAATATCCATCAAGGTAAAGTTTAGAAACTGAAATTAAATTCTTTCTAAAACTAGGAACGTAAAGAACATCTCTTAAAATTAAAACTCTGTCTTCAAAAGACAGGTGCACTTCTCCCACTACTTCAGCTGCCACTCTCGTAGCATCGCCCAGTGTGATGAGGATCTCACTCCCACTAAGTTGCCGGATCCACTTGAACCCCTGTAAAGTGAAACAAACATGATCAGTGGATCCCGTATCCACCACCCATAAATGGGAGGCATACGCCGCTAAACAAGTTTCAACAACTAGTGCGTGAGAATTACATTTCTTTCCATTCCTTTTGGGTTTGGAACAGGCTGACCTCCAATGTCCCTTTTCACCGCAGTTGAAGCACTTCCCCTTAGCTGGTTTACTCACTCCTCCACCTCCCTTCACCTTTTCTTTGCCATTGGCGACACTTGAGTTCACTTGCTTGTTGCCTTTGTCCTTTTTCTTTTTCTTACCACCCTTTGGCCTAGAAGAAGAAGAAGGTCCATTTGCCACCATGGCTTGGCTCTTTTGCCCCAGTATCGCCTCTGCCGAGACTAAAGTTTGCAACAAGTCAGGTATCGAGAACTTTTGATTGCTCATTTGGTAGTTAAGCATGAACTGTTCAAAACTTTTCGGCAGAGAATGGAGTACGAAATCGATTTGGGTCTCAATATTGTATTCAGCGCCAAGAACCTCAAGCTTGTTAAGGTGAGCCATTATCTGGAGAACGTACTCCCTTACGGGCGTTCCCTCCACCATTTTCATAGAGAGCAAGTCCCTCATGGTGATCTGATGAGCCACACGGTTCTGATGTTGAAACATCGCTTTAAGACTAGTCATGATGTCTGCAGCGGTCTCAACGTTTTGGTGTTGGTCTTGCAACACATCTGACATTGAAGCCAAGATGGTACACTTTGCCATTTCGTTGGAACGCTCCCAGTCAGCATACTCTTTCTTAACCGCTTTAGTTGACTCATCATTTGGCTTTTCTGGTTTAGGTATAGTGAGAATTGAGAACCCAGTTATGGCTTTGTGCAGTGAGGACAATAGTAAGTTTATGATTCCAATCAACGAAATTTTCACCAGTAAGCAAATTGTCTTTAAGTATATTGAACAGTGGATTAAAAGGTTGCGACATGCTGAACTGGAATAAATAACAATTTGTATAAGCACAAACATATCACAAGGTTCAATCACATGTATCATATTAAAATCCCAAAAAAATATGAACAGGCATCAGTCAACATCTCAAAACAGTTTAAATAAGCCACGTGGGGTGGGTCATTATTTAAACACATTCAAGCAGGTTACAAATAAGAAACAATTATAAACCTTTAATATCCAGATAAATAGTTGGCTCCCACATGACCAATATAAAATTGACAGGGACTTCGGGGAAGTATATGCATATTAATTTTATACCTAAGTAATAACCATGATTAAATACAGAATTATTACTTCGCTTTGAACGAGCCTTGTGGGGAGGGTCATCGTCGCCACTAACAATAACCCACAATCATCCTTTCGGAATTTATTCATGTGAAATCTATCTTTTGGCCGTCCCGTGGGGGGAATTTCTCCAAAAGAATCCACAAATAAATAAATCATGGAGGTCAAAATTAATTCAAGTTTATTATCCGGAATAAAATTGTCAATTAATTATTTAAACATACTTAGTAATTTTCGAAGGTGAGATTTTTCAAAACATATTCTCATGCATCGCATATTTAAACACAATTTAAATAAGCACAAAATAATGCAAAAAATCAAAATAAAAAATTAAACACATTGGGCACATATATCCAATTGTCACGGTTAATTTTTGTCATGTCTTGATCTCGTAAAATCGTCTTCATAGCCTTCATCGTTCGTCTCGAAAAGCTCCCACTCGTCCGCAACATTTTCTTTAAAACGTCCTCTGTCTAGGTCCGAAACGACGTCCGATATTGGGTAGCTCACGGCCCAAAACACATACCCGCATCCAGGCCGGCCATCCCCGCCCGTCGCTCGACAGCTCTCGGCGGCCAGCACGGATCCGTGCGCACGACCGTGCACGCGAGCCTGCCCAGCTCCGCCCGCATCGCCTCGGCAGCCCTCGGCCCCGTGCGCACGAAACTCGAAGACATAAAGATCTAGAACAACCTCTGAGTATGAAACCCGAAGACATAAAGATCGAGAGTTACTTCCAATGAGAGATGGGGAAGACGAGTTACGGTTGGAGTCAGTCTCCAGGTGGGAGATTGTTGGGTTATGGAGCCTGGGTTGGGGAAGGAGTCTAGGGAGGACAAGGCGCTCGACCAGTTGAGGTCGTGCACTTCCGCTCGACCAAGGAGCGAGGTCATGTGATTAGAGATGAAATTGAGTGATTTACGAGTGAGTTTTGGCCATGTTTTGAGTGTTTTTAGTGATATTCTTGTGGTGATTGAGCATAATCTGTATAAAATCACTAATTTGCGTCTTTGGTTTGTATAACAGGAAAGAGGGCTGAAAATGGAGCTCGTGAGACTTCGCGGTGCATAAATCGGACTCCCGGTTGAAAAGATATGAAAGAAATACTGAAAAATATTAGTTGGAGCTCGACAGATGCGGTCGAGCAGGCGGAAAAATAGGCAGGAGGAGGCACTCGATCAGGTGTGGTCGAACAAAACTGCTCGACCAAGGAAGGTGCTCGAGCAAAAATGAGTCCAGCGATAAAGAGGCGCTCGACCATGTTAGGTCGAGCAGAAATGCTCGACCAGGTGCTATGATCGAGCGGTCTGATAGGCGGCGTATATAAAGCCAGACAGGAAAAATAAGAAGAGGGGGGGCACGAACTGGGAAATTGAAAAAAGGGAGATTAGATAGAAAAAAGAGGAGAAAAGCATTCTAGGGTTCTGGGAGAAAGGAGAGAAATTCCACCACGAGAAACACGATCCGGTTATCAAACTTATTGGTTTTACATTCTATTTTTCCTGAATTTATCTTGTAGGATTTCTAGAGTTTCTTATTCTTGAAGAACCATTTTAGGGTTTGTTTAATTATTTCATCCAATACTACTTGTTGCTACTTGAATTCAATTTATTAATCATTGCTGATTTGGTTTATGCATTCTTGCCTGATGATTTCTATAATTCAATTGGTTATTTGTGATTTAACGATCAAGATGGTAGGCTAACCCTTTGATTGCTTTGGATAGGATGATCGCATAGAAATTGTGAATTCGTTATGCAATTAGGATGATTCAAGGTGTAAATTGGATAATCTTCTTAATTTGCTAATTTGAATAACTAATCCAATAAAAACCATTGAGTTGAGTACGAAAGTTGTTAAAGAGAGGACGACCGAATCACTCTTTTCCAACGAATAGGCTTGAGGAGAGGCTTTGTGAAGGGGTTGGTAATATACCGGTTCATTTAGGGAGGACGACTGCATCACCCAACTTGAATAAGGACAATAGTAATTAAGCACAATCTTAATAACTTGGTTATTTGGTATGTGAGGTAAAGAGGGTATTAGTTGAGTAGTCGGGAATAAAAACCGAGCTTTTGCTGTACCTGATTTAGTGCGGGATTAGGGAAGTTGATTGCCTAGTTTCAGTACACTTAGGATTACTCTTTTGTACACCACGAGAGTCCTCGTCGCCAAACCAATTCCGAAAGTATACGTAGGGATTCCTGTCCAAAGTAACATTCTCCATTTTTTCACTTCATCTGAAGTTAGAATTATAGTTGTTATCTGTTTACTTTTGTTAATTCCATAGTAGTGGAATAGAACTATAAAATTGCACCCATATTAGTTACGAAGCAAAGATTTCCAGGGATTTACACGCATACAAAACTTCCTTTTGGTTCGATACTACTTGGTCCAAATACTTACCCTTGCTACAGTGATCCCATACTCTTGTGGGGTAACTGCTAGTTAAGAATATAGCATTTTACGGCCATGTCAATGGCGCCGTTGCCGGGGATGTGAAGTATGCGCTTTGTGTAAAACTTAGAAATAGATTAGTAGCTAGTAGTAGGTGTTTTCTTTTCTGTTTTTACTATATTCTTGTGCTAGTTGCAGTTGATTTCTTTGCTTGAGTTTTCAGGTTTATGAGAACACGCTCAAAAGGAGAAACGAGCGTTGATCGAACTGAGTTAGACCCTGAAGCTATAGCAAGAAGGAATCGAGCTTTCCAGAGAAGAATGGCTGCGGTAGGCAACGAAGGGTTGAGTGTTGATGGAAATGGAGGGAACGGAGAGAATCAGTTGACACCCAGAAGGGATTAATAACCCGAACCACCAGCCAATCCAACCATACCCCCAAAACCAACCGCAGTATCCCAACCAACCAAACCAGCAAAACCAATTCCCTAACCAAAATCCAAACTTCCAAAACCTTAACCAACCGTACAACAACCAACCTTACCAAAATCCACCTTACCAAAATCAGCGGAACCAAAACTACCACCCAAACCCGAACTATAACCCACACTACAACCCTCTTTACCAAAACCAACAAAACCACCCTAGGGGAGGGAATCCTGAGATGGCTATCCGAGGGATGTTTGAGGCTCAACCTCAAAGACATTATGATGGAGTGGCTTTGCCAAGGGTGGAAACTAACAACTTCTCAATTTCTCCGGGGATCCTTAAGATGCTCCTTGATTCTCAATTCCGAGGAGAAGTTGGGAGAGATAATCCAAACACTCATCTCCAGAATTTCTTGATGATTGCTTCGACATTTGACTACAACGGGATGTCGGTTGATGCAAAGAAGCTCAGGTTGTTTCCGTTCTCACTGACCGGGATAGCTAAGGATTGGTTCGATAACACAATTCCACGAGAAAGTATCACCACTTGGGCTCAAATGGAGCGAGTATTTTTGGAGCGTTTTTATCCTCCATCCAGAACAATGAAGGCAAGAACTGAGATATCCACATTCCGTCAAAAACCGAATGAGGGTCTCAGTCAAGCATGGGAGCGATACTGTAACTTGTTGATTGAGTGTCCGAAGCATGGGTTCAGTGAGCAAGATACAGTGGCCTACTTTTACTGTGGAATCCATTACAATGAGCAAAAGCACCTCGATGCTTATGCAGGTGGTGGTTTTCTGAATAAGAGTGCTCGTGAGTGTAGAAAAATTATGGAAGGAGTTAAAAATGATGGGGAATGGAATGCTGATCAATCACGTCAGAGTGTGGATCAGATGGAAGACAGCATTGGAACTCAGAAGCTGTTGATGGCTATGATGGAGAAAATCAGCAATATTCAAGTTAGCCAACAGTTTGGGGGAGGAAGCAACGAGGCGAATGAGTTTATGGACCAGTCGGTATTTCAGCAGGAAGAGGCCAACTATATGGGGAGGCCGAATTACAACCAGCAAGGGTACCAACAGGGAAATTATCAGCAAGTGCGACCTATCTCTGGTCAACCTTTTATGCCTCAGGGTCCACCACCTTCACAGAACCAATGGCGAAACAATTCAAACTATCAAGGGGGTTCAACATCTTATCCGAATCAGTGGAGAAAGAACGAGAATTTTTCCTATAGAAATCCAAAGGCTGGAATCACTGTTCCACCTGGTGTTGATCTGGGTTCAAAACCTCCCGGTGGAGAAGACGGAACATCAGTTGCTGAGATGTTGCAAACTCTTGTGCAACAAGGTGAGGAGGTGAAGAAGAGATTATCTTCTCTTGAATTTGATCAGAAAGAGGCGACTAAGAAGAACGAGAGAAGAGAGCAAGATTTACAGAGGATGCAGCAAGAAAATAATAGGCGATTTAATGCGCTTTAATATCAGATGGGACAGATAGCAAAGTCACAAGGTAGAGAGACGGGCAAATTCCCATCTATGCCCGAGGTGAATCCGAAGGAAAATTGCAAAGCTATTGAGCTTAGAAGTGGGAAGAAGTATGATGGACCTCCATTACCGGCTGAGGTAGAGGAAAATCATAGGCAAGTTGAGGAAGATAGTGAGGGTAGAGAGGTGGAAGAAGATGAACCAGTGGAAGAGGTAGAAAGTGGAAAGCAAGAAAAAGAGAAAGAAAAAGTGGAAGAAGGGTTTGTTGATGAAGAACGGGTACCAAAGTGGAAAACTTCGAGGGAAAAGAGGCTCAAGGTGAAAGAAACTGAACGAGATGAATGGGGGGTGCCTAAATCTGTGGTTCCTGTTCCTTATCCTCAAAAGTTTATGAAGAAGAAGTTAGACGAGAAGTTTGCTAAGTTTTTGGAGGTATTCAAGAAAATGCACATAAACATACCTTTTTATGATGCATTGGAACATATGCCGAACTATGCAAAGGTCTTGAAAGATCTAATTGCTAAAAGGAGGAGAGTTGATGAACCTGAGCTCGTTCAGTTGAACCACGAAGTGAGTGCAATGGTGCACAAAGCCCTTCCTCAAAAATTGAAGGATCCGGGCAGCTTCACTATTCTTTGTGACATTGGGAATGGAATCAAGAAGGGAGCTTTGTGTGATTTGGGGGCTAGTATCAACCTTATGCCCTTATCATTATTCAAGAAGCTGAACTGTGGAGAATTGGAACCGATTATGATGACTCTTCAACTAGCCGATAGGTCTATCACTCGACCTCAAGGTGTAGTGGAAGATGTTCTCGTGAAAGTGGATGGTCATGTCTTTCCAGCTGACTTTGTAGTCCTTGAAATGGAGGAGGATGAGCATGCACCCTTTATCTTAGGAAGACCTTTCTTGGCTACTACTGGGATGGTCTTAGATGTGGCGAATAGAAAAATCACGGTGAAGGTGGATGATCAAGAGATAAAAATCGCTCTTTATGAGGTAATGAAATATCCAATGGGGGATAAGAGTTGTAATTTTGTTGATATGATCGATCTTTGCGCTGATGACACACTCACTAGTGAAGAATTGAAGCAAATGGAGGTGACGCAAGTGGGGGAAGAAGAAGAATTGCACTTGGAAGAGAAGCCTTTCGAGGCGATGTTCGACAAAGCCCCACCAGTGGAAGCTAAAAAGGAATTGAAGCCATTACCTGATCACCTGATGTATGCCTACTTGGAAGATAATGAAAGGTACCCTGTCATTGTTTCTTCTTCTTTATCTCATGATCAATTAGATAAACTCCTCAAAGTGTTACGTAAGCACAAATCGGGCATCGGTTGGTCGATTGAGGATATTAAGGGGATAAGTCCATCCATATGCATGCATAGGATTAGACTAGAGAAAGGGACAAAATCTGTTGTGTAAAATCAGAGGCGAGTGAATCCGATAATCCAGGGTGTCATTTATAAGGAAGTCTTGAAATTGTTAGATTCTAATATGATCTTTGCTATATCTGATAGTCCTTGGGTGAGTCCATTTCATGTTGTTGCTAAGAAAGGGGGTACCACTGTGATTAAATCTGAAACTGATGAATTAGTGGCTACTAGATTGGTAACTGGTTGGCGTGTGTGTGATGATTATAGGGAGTTGAACAAGGTTACGTGCAAGGATCACTTTTCTTTGTCGTTTCTTGACCAAATGATCGATAGGTTAGGGGGTTATGAGTATTACTGTTTTCTAGATTTGATATTCTGGGTACAATCAAATTATGATTGCCCTGGAGGATCAGGAAAAAACCACTTTTACATGCTCTTATGGTACATATGCATACGGGAGAATGCCATTCGGGTTGTGTAACGCACTCGCCACCTTTCAAAGGTGCATTATGGCTATTTTCCATGGGTTGATTGAGAAAATTATGGAAGTGTTCATGGACGACTTCTCCGTCTTTGGAGAGTCGTTCGATTCATGTCTAATCAATCTTGAAGTGGTTTTGAGCAGGTGTGAAGAAACTAACTTGGTGCTCAATTGGGAGAAATGCCATTTTATGGTTAAGGAAGGTATTGTTCTAGGACATCATGTGTCCTCGAAAGGAATACAGGTTGATAAGGCAAAAGTGATAGCTATCGAAAAGCTTCCACCACCCTCTACTGAGAAGGGTATCCACTCATTTTTGGGCCATGCAGGGTTTTATCGACGCTTTATTAAAGATTTTTTGACAATAGCTAAACCCCTTTCTCGACTTCTTGAAAAAGAAGTCGACTTTATGTTTACTGATGAGTGTTTAGTTGCTTTCAATAGGTTAAAGGAAGCGTTGGTAAATGCTCCGATTCTCGTGACTCCGGATTGGAAGAGTCCTTTTGTTCTCATGTGTGATGCAAGTGACTACGCGATGAGTGTAGCTTTGGGGCAAATCAGAGAGAAGCGATTTCATGCTATATACTATGCTTCAAAAATGATGAATTCTGCCCAAATCAACTACACTACAACCGAGAAAGAGTTGTTGGCGGTCGTATATGCTTTTGACAAATTTTGGCCCTACCTAGTAGGTACGAAAACGATAGTGTATACGGACCATGCAGCGATTCGGTATCTCATGAGCAAAAAGGATGCTAAGCCACGACTTATTCGGTAGATTCTCTTACTCCAAGAGTTTGATTTGGAAATCCGTTATAAAAAGGGAAGTGAGAATGTCATCGTGGATCACTTATCTAAGTTGAAGATCAATGAGGAGAACATGGTGGAAGAAGGGGAAGTGAACGAGGAGTTCCCTGATGAGAAGCTTTTCGGAGTAGAGGATGTGTTGGTGAGTAAAATCGAGGGAAGAGCACCGTGGTTCGCTGATTATGCTAATTACTTAGCCAGTGAAGAACTTCCAGTGGACATGGACTATCTACAGAGAAAGGTGTTTTTGAAGAAAGTTCGAGAGTACATCTGGGATGATCCGTTTTTGTTCAAGAGAGGGATTGATGGTATTCTAAGGAGGTGTGTTCCAGAGGATGAATGGGCAGATATAATGAGGCATTGTCACACGTTGTCTTGTGGAGGCCACTTGGGTGGAGAGAAGACCAGAAGGAAAGTTCTTCAAGCAGGTTGCTTTTGGCCTACTATTTTCTCAGATTGCAAGGAGTGGGTTAGAAGATGTGATCAATGTCAGAGATTCGACACGATTACAAAGAGGGATGAGATGCCTCTACATATTTTCCTCCGAGCAAAGGGTTCCTTTATATCTTAGTGGGTGTTGATTACGTCTCAAAGTGGATTGAAGCCATCCCTACCAAGGTGAATGATGCGCATGTGGTTATTGAGTTCTTGAGAAAGAATATCTTCTCACGATATGGAATACCAAGAGCATTGATTAGTGATGGTGGAAGCCATTTTGTGAACAAACTGATGCAAAAGCTTCTTGCCAAATACGAAGTGAACCATCGTGTTTCTACAGCATATCATCCCCAATCCAATGGCCTTGCTGAGGTTTCGAACAGGCAGATTAAGAGCATCCTTGAGAAGACGGTGAATATCAGTCGGAAAAATTGGGCCATGAAGTTGGACGATGCATTGTGGGCTTACCGAACAGCCTACAAAACTCCGTTGGAAATGTCACCATACCAGCTGGTGTTTGGGAAGGGTTTCCACCTTCCAGTGGAAGTCGAACGCAAGGCTTATTGGGCAATTAAAAAGCTCAATTTTGATAGCACACTGGTTGGGGAGAAGAGACTTCTTCAACTCCATGAGTTGGAGGAATTTCGTGATCGTGCATACGAGTGCCCGGATATTCAAAGAGAAGACTAAAAAGTGGCATGATGCACTGGTAAAAAAGAAGGAGTTTAGAGCTGGGGATCAAGTTCTCGTTTTCAACTCTAGGATGAAGCTGTTTGGGGGAAAACTGAAATCCAAGTGGAATGGTCCGTATTTGGTTCGGAATGTGTTAAAGAGTGGATTCTTAGAGCTAGAGAAGGAAGATGGGAGTGTATTCACGGTGAATGGCCATAGGGTGAAGAAATTTTACAACCGGTCCTATGAGGACAAAAGAGGTAACATGGTTTTCAATTCTTGAAAGTAAGTAAGTTCGGTCCGACAATAGGACCTTAAAAATAGCTTTGAATGGGAGGCAACCCATTTTTTTTTGTTGTAATTTCAGTTGTTTTGTGTTTTATCGTGGTGTTTTGATCTCGGGTATTTGAGGATGTTGACTACAGGTACATTTTTAAACCCCAGGTGGTAAGTAGGAGAGGATCACCCGATGTATCGCCCTCCACCACCTCCAGAGCAATGATAGTAGATGGGGAACTCCCCATTTTCTAACTCTTGCATTTTCCTTTTCTCTTTCATTTATTCTATTTGGGCATATACTTAAACTGGCTATCTCTTGGCACTTATGAAAGCAGGGTGTGAATTTGCTTGATTTCATTGTTGATTGATGTCCTCCTTGCTTATATGTTGCTTTACTTTGAGTGTGAATGCTGAGTTGAGTAATTGTTGAATGGTTGAGTGCTTGAGAATGTGTGTAGTTGTGAGTAAGGTGGATTTGAAAGGGAAGTCGTGCACTTGCGATTTTTCTTTTTGAATATTTGTGTGGCATGAGGCATAAGTTGCTAGGTCTAGGAATGGATATGAATAACCGTGAGATTTGAGCCTTTAAAGAGATTGAAATTCATCATATTCGTCTCATTCATTGTGTGTGAATCATCACCTTTGAGGTGCTAGAACTTGTGGATATTCTCTCTTCTTGATTGTGTCTTGTATTGCATGCTTGAAGTGATCATAGGCCATGTTTCGATTTGTAAGTCACTTTAGCCCAAATTTCCCAACCAATGACATTTTTCCCTTGCTAGCCCATTTGAGCCTGAGGCCTAATCGTTTGTTAGCAGATTTAAGCCATGTCCGTTTTAAAACTCTTTTGTCCAAAATTGAGTGGAGAATAGGAAAAGTTTTAAATAAGGGGGTGAAATTGGTTGATGTAAAGAATTGATGGGTTGAGTGTATTCATGAACAGCTGAATGGAAAGCTTGTGGACGGATGAGAAAGAAATAAGAGTGAGTTGAGCAACAGAAAAGATACATTCTTGCTCGGAAAAAAAAAAAAAAAAAAGGAAAGAAAAGAAAGGAAAGGTTGAAATGTTTTAGTTTGGGGGAGGGAGAATTGAAAAGAAAAAAAAGATGCAAATAACATTGCATTTGATAACAACACTTTCATCCCTTAGATTGAAATAATTTGACTACGATTTTCTTATTCTCTGCTCATTGAGTCAGTTTCCCATATACTTATCCCACCTGTCCAAAGAGCCTTCAGTTACAACCTAGTGAAAGTCCTTGTTGATCCGGTATGAATACATTGAAAGTGATCGATGTTGAGAGTATTTACAAGCATATGGTCACTGATTTGTGTGATTGATTGTTTCAGTCTCCCTACTTATTGAAAAAAAAACTTGTGAGGGAGTGAAACACACCGTCGAGAGCACATCCATGTTTGATTTGGTGAGTTATGTTGATTGCCCATGAGTAGGAGAAAAGAGGATGAGTTTGTGTCTGGTGACCGATCATTGAAAGTTGAAAGCAATTGCATACATCATTTGGTATCTCGATTTGTTTTAGCAATTTCACTCAATTTATAATTTCATTGCTTGGGGACAAGCAACATTGTAAGTTTGGGGGAGTTGATTAGAGATGAAATTGAGGGAGTTATGAGCGAGTTTTGGCCATGTTTTGAGTGTTTTTAGTGATATTCTTGTGGTGATTGAGCATAATCTTTATAAAATCACTAATTTACTTCTTTGGTTTGTATAACAGGAAAGAGGGCTGAAAATGGAGCTTGTGAGACTTCGCGGTGCATAAATTTGACTCCCGGTTGAAAAGATATGAAAGAAATACTGAAAAGTATTAGTTGGAGCTCGACCAATGCGGTCGAGCGGGTGGAATAACAGGAAGGAGGAGGCGCTCGATCAGGTGTGGTCGAGCGGTTTAGGTGCTCGAGCGAATATGAGTCCAGCGATAAAGAGGCGCTCGACCAGGTTAGGTCGAGCAGAAATGCTCGACTAGGTGCTATGATCGAGCGGTCTGATAGAGGAGTATATAAAGCCAGACGGGAAAAATAAGAAGAGGGGGGCACGAACTGGGAAATGGAAAAAACGGAGATTAGATAGAAAAAAGAGGAGAAAAACATTCTAGGGTTCTGGGAGAAAGGGGAGAAATTCCACCACGAGAAACACGATCCGGTTATCAAACTTATTGGTTTTACATTCTATTTTTCCTGAATTTATCTTGTAGGATTTCTAGAGTTTCTTATTCTTGAAGAACCATTTTAGGGTTTGTTTAATTATTTCATCCAATACTACTTGTTGCTACTTGAATTCAATTTATTAATCATTGTTGATTTGGTTTATTCATTCATGCCTGATGATTTCTATAATTCAATTGGTTATTTGTGATTTGACGATCAAGATGGTAGGCTAAAGCTTTGATTGCTTTGGATAGGATGATCGCATAGAAATTGTGAATTCGTTATGCAATTAGGATTATTCAAGGTGTAAATTGGATAATCTTCTTAATTTGCTAATTTGAATAACTAATCCAATAAAAACCATTGAGTTGAGTACGAAAGTTGTTAAAGAGAGGACGATCGAATCACTCTTTTCCAACGAATAGGCTTGAGGAGAGGGTTTGTGAAGGGGTTGGTAATATACCGGTTCATTTAGGGAGGACGACCGCATCACCCAACTTGAATAAGGGAAATAGTAATTAAGCACAATCTTAATAACTTGGTTATTTGGTATGTGAGGTAAAGAGGGTATTAGTTGAGTAGTCGGGAATAAAAACCGAGCTTTTGATGTACCTGATTTAGTGCGGGATTAGGGAAGTTGATTGCCTAGTTTCAGTACACTTAGGATTACTCTTTTGTACACCACGAGAGTCCTCGTCGCCAAACCAATTCCTAAAGTAGACGTAGGGATTCCTGTCCAAAGCAACATTCTCCAATATTTGCACTTCATCTGAAGTTAGAATTATAGTTGTTATCTGTTTACTTTCGTTAATTCCATAGTACTGAAATAGAACTATAAAATTCCACCCATATTAGTTACGAAGCAAAGATTTCCAGGGATTTACACTCATACAAAACTTCCTTTGGGTTCGATACTACTTGGTCCAAATACTTACCCTTGCTACAGTGATCCCATACTCTTGTGGGGTAACTGCTAGTTAAGAATATAGCATTTTACGGCCATGTCATCGTGCACTTCCGCTCGACCAAGGAGCGAGGTCGTGCAGTCCGGGATTTTGGCCGGGATGGGCCGAATCTAGGGTTTTGACCCAGTTTCATCTTTAAATAACCCCTGACTCCTCTATTGTATCTGGCACTATCTTGTATGGTCATACAAGAAAACTAACAGATCTCTCCTGGCTTGGTAGTGTCCCCCAGATGTAGTCAGTCTGACGAACTGGATAACCAAATTTGAGTTCTTTAATGTCTTGTTCTCTTAATTTCTCCATAATTGCAGTTTAAGTCCTAACATGGTGCGCTTATTGAAAGGGTGCGACTTTGGTTTGGGAGGTTAAAATTTGGTTTGGAAGGTACGATTTGGCTGTGAGATTTTTCCCGTCGACCTATTTAGATTTGGATTTATTTTGGTCCTGAAATGGATATTTTGGTGTTTTGGGAATCGATTTTGATTTTTCTGAAATCTATTTCTGTTGGTCCCGGTGAAAAACCCATTTTGCGCGTGCGGAAGCAAACATGTCGTGAGATGCATATAAAACAGGGGTCAAGGAATGGTGATTCCAGATTTTTGCGTTTTAAGCTCATGTGTTGTGTTTTGCTTATAATCGAATGCATATAACAATATAAGAACATAAAGCAGTAAACAACACAACAAAGTATAGTGGTTCGGAGACTCAAGCTCCTACATCCACTCTCCCTGTTCCTAGGGAAATTCCTTCCAACTGGACTTATCACCCTCTCGGGTTCGCCTCTAGATTTTTAACGAGCTCTCACTCCAACGGGACTTATCACCCTCCACGGGATTGCCTACAGATGTTTACCGAGTTCACACTCCAACGGGACTTCTCACCCTCACACGGGATTGCCTACCCTCCCTTTCGGGATTGCTAGATGTTTATCGAGTTCAAACTCACCTACAAACTTAACCGACTGAATTGGGTAAGGTTTGTTTGGTTTCCAACTAGGTTGAAATTTTCCCTTACATTTGTTTAGCCTCAATGCTAAGGATGAGAAAATCTCTCTAAGCTTAGGATATTACATTTGTGCTTAGATCTAGGGTAGAACACTCTTTGAATATATGCGTGTATTTCTTTCTCCGTGTTCTATGGTGGGAATGCTAGATGATTTGGCTTGATGGATGTTTCACGCATTCTTCCACACCTGATAATGAGGGAAGAACTTGTATTTATAGTGTGGATTTGAATGTTACCGTTGGATGGAGTCACATTCAAATCCATACTATTCTCAGAAATTTCTTCTTTGCGGCTTTTTCCAGTTGGTTGTCTTCCTCTCATTGGTCCACGTCAATTTGAATTCCAATTTATATTCTTGATTCTTCCGAGTCTCGGGATCTTGATTCTATCCGAGCCTTCAGCCTTGGTCTATCCCCGAGCCTCGGTGTCCGGTGACATCTTGAGTCTCGGGTTTTCTTGATTCAAAGACTTCTCTTGGCGGACCTTATCCGTCGGGCATCTCGACACTTTCGGTGGACCGAGTTCGATTCTCTGAATTGACATCGACCTTGAGTCACTTTGACTCGAGCTATCGATTTCTTCTTTGCGATCGATCACTCGGTGATCGAGATCAACGCATCTTCGGATCAATATCTCGGGATAGCATCGGTCGATTACATTAGGTTTAGCATATCGGTTTAGCACATCGATCTCAATCACGCGTCGATCTTGATCATCTGCTCATCTTCATATCGATCTCGATCACGTCGATCTCGTCGATCTCATCTGCTCTTCGATCTGCAACCTTCTCTTCCGATCTTACGTCGGTTTCTTTACGATCGACTTGTTGCTCTTCCGATCACCATATCGATTCGATTGTTCTTCCGATCATCCGACCAGTTCTGTTCTTGTCATCCGATCTTACGATCACCGGGTTTAGCTTTTCTTTTTGATTTTGCATGACTCATCGAGTTAACTTTCGAACTCATCTAACTCATTTGATCTCGATCAGTCTCGTCTGCAGCCTCGTCTGATCTCGATCATCTACGTCTGATTTCGTGAATTCCCCCTCAACTTGTTCTTTCGTTCCCACTCAACTTGTTATCCGTAAATTAGCTTCAATAACACAAGTTGATAATGTTTTGGCATAATTCATCAAAACTAAAATATCCCAACAATTTCCCCCTTTTTGATAATGAAGCCAAAACATTAGAATATATGCATTTTTAAAGAAACGGGTTTTCTTTTAAAAAGATCAGTTCAGGTGGTTACTTTGAAATCAGTGAACCGTTTGAACACCTGCTCTGATACCAATTGATGGTATCAGATCCGCTTTGATACCAATTGTTGGTCCTGGTGAAAAACCCATTTTGCGCGTGCGGAAGCAAACATGTCGTGAGATGCATATAAAACAGGGGTCAAGGAATGGTGATTCCAGATTTTTGGCCCAGTGGAAAACCCATGAAATGCGGAGTAAACATGAAATGCATATAAAAACAGGGGTGAGGGCAGAGTGATTCTAATTTTTTTGCGTTTTAAGTTCATGTGTTGTGTTTTGCTTATAATCGAATGCATATAACAATATAAGAACATAAAGCAGTAAACAACACAACAAAGTATAGTGGTTCGGAGACTCAAGCTCCTACATCCACTCTCCCTGTTCCTAGGGAAATTCCTTCCAACTGGACTTATCACCCTCTCGGGTTCGCCTCTAGATATTTAACGAGCTCTCACTCCAACGGGACTTATCACCCTCCACGGGATTGCCTACAGATGTTTACCGAGTTCACACTCCAATGGGACTTATCACCCTCACACGGGATTGCCTACCCTCCCTTTCGGGATTGCTAGATGTTTACCGAGTTCACACTCACCTACAAACTTAACCGACTGATTTGGGTAAGGTTTGTTTGGTTTCCAACTAGGTTGAGATTTTCCCTTACATTTGTTTAGCCTCAATGCTAAGGTTGGGAAAATCTCTCTAAGCTTAGAATATTTCATTTGTACTTAGATCTAGGGTAGAACACTCTTTGAATATATGCGTGTATTTCTTTCTCCGTGTTCTATGGTGGGAATGCTAGATGATTTGACTTGATGGATGTTTCACGCATTCTTCCACACCTGATAATGAGGGAAGAACTTGTATTTATAGTGTGGATTTGAATGTTACCGTTGGATGGAGTCACATTCAAATCCATACTATTCTCAGCTTCTTTTACGCAGCTTTTCCAGTGGGTTGTCTTCCTCTCATTGGTCCACGCCACCGAATTCCAACGGCTATATTCTTCAGATTCTTCTGAGTCTCAGGATCTTCAGTTCTATCTGAGCCTTCAGGTCTATCTGAGCCTTCAGGTCTATCTGAGCCTCAGTGTCCGGTGACATACTGAGTCTCAGGTTTCTTGATTCAACAGACTTCTCTTGGCGGACCTTGTCTGTCGATCAGCATCGACACTCAGGTGACCGAGTTCGATTCTCTGAATTCGAGACATCCCCGACCTTCAGTCACTTTGACTCGAAAGTCGATTTCTTCTTTGCACGATCGATAAGCTCGACCGATCGGATCAACAAATCTTCGATCAATATCTCGGGATAGCATCAGTCAATTACATTAGGTTTAGCATATCAGTTTAGCACATCTGATCTCAATCACGTCTGATCTTGATCATCTGCTCATCTTCATATCTGATCTCGATCACGTCTGATCTCGATCAGTCTCATCTGCTCCTCTTCTGATCTGCAACCTTCTCTTGATCTTACGGTCGGTTTCTTTCTGATCGGCTTATGCGCTCTTCCGATCACCATATCACTCGATTGTTCTTCCGATCATCCGATCAGTTCGTTTCTCGTCATCCGATCTTCCGATCACCGGCTTGGCTTTTCTTCTCTTCTGATTTTGCACAGCTCATCAGTTAACTCGGAACTCATCTAACTCATCTGATCTCGATCAGTCTCATCTGCAGCCTCGTCTGATCTCGATCATCTACGTCTGATTTCGTGAATTCCCCCTCAACTTGTTCTTTCGTTCCCACTCAACTTGTTATCTGTAAATTAGCTTCAATAACACAAGTTGATAATGTTTTGTCATAATTCATCAAAACTAAAATATCCCAACAATTTCAATGTTCAGGTTTTTTGTTTTGGATTTCTCCTTCACGGTTCTGGTTTTTCAGCATTTTTCTGGAGAAAAAAAACGTAGCCGGAGGTAATAGAGACAGATTTTTTTTTTTTTTTAAAAAGAGAAAAAAAAAACCATCGAGTTGCAGTGTTCTGGGCCTCTGGGGAGAATGGAGGGGAAGATGGGGTAGGCGGTTTGAGAATTGTATAATTGATGTTCTATGAAGATTGTGTTAGAGTAAATTATTAGTAGTATTTGGTTTGGCAACAATTATTTTTTACATGTTACATTTATTATTCATTTAGTTTGATTTTATTCAATCATATAAATTATAGTATATATTTTTATTTTTTTAGATTATACATAATTTATTATTAGTTTAAACATATTAATTTTTTGTGTATTTTAAATTATTTATTGATTATATATATTTTTAATTTTTATATTTTAAAAAAATTATTATTTGATTTGGAAAAAATATTATTTGAATTTGTATACATATTTTATATTTCTTTTTAATATTAAAATTTTAAATAAATTATTTAGTTTAAAAAATATTTATTGTGTTTTTAATCATATTTAAATTCACTATATAAGTTTACAATTAATTTTTAATTTAAAATTTTATTTTATGATATAAATATTTTTTTTTAGTATTAGTTCAAAAAGTTAACGGAAACCTTTAAAAACTTAACGGTTGGGATCATTTCTACAAAAAAAAGGACCAAAAAAAAGTGTGGGACTAAAACTGCAAACACAAAATTCATATGTGATCACTTCTACAATTAACCCGAAAATAATATAGAAGAGAAAAAAAAAAAAAGAACAAGAGAAAAGGAAGAAGAAGAAACCTAGAAACACATCGCCGTGAAAATCAAAAGGAGATCTGGTCGTGTTTGTTGCGACGCGATATGAAGAAGAAGAAATCTGGTTGCGCCGATTTCTACGTGATACGAGAAAGAAGGCCCATGACCCACCAACAATATACTCTGACCCAATCCCTGACCCTCGAAAATTAAAAAACCCAATTACACACAATTGCACATAAGACATATGTATGCAATATTACATACAAATTTTTATCTATATAGAATTGTCTTGGAAATATACAGAGTCCACCTATGGACATAAATATTGTGGTCATTTTTAATGTGTCAAAACATAAGATGTGGAATATTATTGTAACTCCTTAAAATAGGTGAAATATTTTAAAGAATTATAATATTTTAATTTGTTGATATAATTTCACCTTTTATGTTAGGATACATAAGTGGTGGTCACATTGTTTTGGGTCCGCCGGTGGACTCTGTACAATTCTTAATATATATTTATCCAAAGAGTGAATAAAATTAAAATTATTAACACTCAATAAATATGAAATCAATTTTACAATTTACTCGACAAATGATAATAACTTCATATAGGACTACTATCTTTTTAGCTCCATTTATCTACAATTTACTACTCATTATTAATTAATGTTTTAAAACAAGGGAACAACATATAATTAGCACTAAAATTCAAGCCCAATAAAAACAGTTTTTCCTATGAGATTACGTACCTCAGTTGTTGAACATTTCACAAATATAGTTCAAAAACTTTCAAATCCAACTAGTTATCTTCCTTTGGGCATCATTTGAACTTGACCGATTAATTGTGATAAGATTGGCTGGAATCTGATTGATTGGAAAGTATTATTTGAATCAAAATATATATTTGAATTAAAGGATTGTATTTTTTTTTATCCTGTACAAAAAAAATAAATATATAATAATAAAATAAAAAAATTTTGTTTGGATTAAGAAATTACATTGAATATCTATTGAAATATCATAAATGTCCATAAATTAAATTAAAACTACCTTAATCTATTCTTATGAATCTATTTAATATGATACTCCCTCCGTCCCACAATAACGTGCACAATTTCTTTTTTTGTTTGTCCCAAGATAACGTACACATTTACTAAAATGACAAAACACTCAAAACTTACACACTCACAATATCATTATAATTTATTTAAATAATACCAATAAAATAAGTTTTCTTAGTTTCCATGCCCGGGAAAATGTGCACCTTATCCCGGGACGGGGGTAGTAATATTGTATTTTGAATATAATCTTTCCCAATAAAACCAATATTTTTAAAACCGGACCGGACCGGCCGGTTAGACCGAGTTAACCGGGAACCGGTCCCGGCACCGGTCCGGTTATTAGCAGGCAGCGGTTCGTGTTTGACCCAGTGCAAACCGGCTAAAAACCGGGTTAACCGGACGAACCGGTTAACCCGGTTTTTTTTTTTTAATTCTACTTAAATTTAAATATTGCTGTATAAATTCATAGATTTTTAACACAGTATATATATATACAGTATATATATATATATAAATGAGTCATCCGGTTTTAACACAATATATATATATATAAATAAGTCATCCGGTTTTTTTCAACCGGTTGAACCAGTGACTCAGTTCATTGCCCGGTTCGATGTCCGGTGCGGTTTTAAAAACATTGAATAAAACACATTTTTATGGTTAGGGTAAACATGTCATGAGCTGTCGTCAATCGAACCAAACAATAAATATTTTGAGATTAAGGCGGTTATCCAGACCTATCCGCGAACCAATTGAAAGCAAATGTACGATTGGTTGAAATTTAAAGAATATATAGGAATATAACAGCCAATTGGCCGTTTATGCAAAGAGATCGACACGAATTTCAATGGGAATGAATTAGTCACGGGCATACAGTCATGCATGTGGCCATTGGTTGATCTTGTGACCAAAATATCAATTCCACTTAATTACTCAAGTACAACTAATACACACTTATATAAATTACTAACAAAGTAGATTAATTATCAAATATAGATTAAAACCCTTATTTTAATCATGACTTTTTTGCCTTATCTTGATGATATATACGGGGAGAATTATCAATATGTACATTTTAAGATTGTAATTTATTAATAATACAAAATGGTTGTATATACGTAATTCATTTGCACTTTCGCGTGTGCAACTTTAGTTATATATGCAATCTCGTTTGTATCTATTAGTAATTTGCATAAAAAATTTATACCTATAAGTAATTTTTCCGATATATACCATATGGTTATCGTTAGATTTGCAATTTCATATTAATTAGCAAAATACAAAAAAGGCCAATACATGATGATTAGGACCATCAGTTGTACATGGATTTTTTCTTAGTTTGTGGATAAGGATCTTTCTTACGTAATCTGGTCAGATACTTAATCTGATATCATTAATAGTAACCTATAATAATGAAGATAATTATTTTGAAGAATTTATGTGAAGCTGGTTGTGTAGTAGGCCAAGAAAAATGAATGCATTTTCATGCACTTATTTACTGACTAGTTCTACATATTTTTCTTTTCGATTAATTGATGATTTTTTTTATGGTCTCTTGAGTGAATACATCTAATTTTTGAAATGTTTTCAAAGAGCAAATTAGTCGAACTCTAATTTTGAGTTAAAAATATGTTTTTTTTTTTTTTTTTATGCAAATTGTCTCAATATATATAGTTAAAGATTTTAATTTAATCAGATAACTTAATTTGTACATTGTCCGTTTTGCAAAATAACGTCGTTTTTTTTGCTTATTTTTTGTCTTACATTTTCGCAAATCGTCCCAAGGCATTTGCCAAAAATGACGATGTTTGCAAAAATTGAACGTAAAATAAGCAGTGTACAAAATTATATATAAGATTAAAATAAAAGTTTTGTTAATTATTAACGTCGAGCGATATGCGAAAAAAGTAAAAGTTATGGGATCAAAAACGATTTCAACTTTGTAATTTTTATAACTTGCTTCACATGTCTAATGTTAACAGAATTTTTTTTTCCATAATCAGCAATACATAATACTTTTATCCAAGTTGGCCAACCCTTCACATGTCTACTGATCTATTATCCAACATTTTCTTGCATATCCACCCCTATAAATACACTTGCAAGATTCTTCAACCCCACCAACAATCCAACCAAAATCTCTCCTTATCTAAAAGTACTCTTGACCAATGGATTCAAAAAAATCCTCTACCTCAATTCTCTTTCTCCTCACCAACCTCATGTTCTTTGCCCTAGTCAACGGTTGCTACTTCGGTTGTAACAATCCGACCCCAAACCCTAACCCTAAACCTAACCCTAACCCTAACCCTAACCCAAACGGGGGGAAATGCCCGAGAGATGCCCTAAAGCTTGGCATATGTGCAAAGCTTCTAAATGGTAGCATCGGGGCTGAAATCGGAAATCCCCCAGACCACCCTTGTTGCTCAGCACTTGGTGGGTTGTTGGATCTTGAAGCCGCGGTTTGCCTTTGCACTGCATTGAAAGCCAATGTTCTTGGCATTAATATAAATATTCCCATTTCATTGAGTTTGCTCATCAACACTTGTGGGAAGACACTTCCTAAGGATTTTCTTTGTGCTTAAGAATCTTTCTTTTTTTCCAAGTTTAGCAATTTGCATTTGATTTATGCTAGTTTAATTTTGGTTTTATTGGGGAAACCCTTATTGCAGTATCAATGTTGTTGCATTTGAGGGTTTTGTCGTTGTAATGTGGTTCTCCACGTGGGTTCTCAGTTTGAAATGCAATGTTTGTTTTCGTTTACAAATGAAATGTACGTTTAGAATGTTTTGCATGCAATTAGTTCAAATCCAAACTTGTTTGCATGTTTAGGAACTAGAATCAGCATACGTAACACAGGAAAAAGCAGGGACGTGGATGTCTTAGGGGCCGAAATTTTCTATTCAGTAAAGGTGGCAAAATTTTAGATCCCAACAGGGGCGAAATGATAAAATTTTACGATATTAAAGTATAAATATAAAATTTTTGATATATATAATACAAAAGAGATCCACCGGACATGATATATATGTTACTTTAAAAAAATTCAAAATTGTCCTGATCGTCTTAATTAAAAAAGAAGATCCATGTGCGTCGAATCATACTGGTAAATTGTACTTTTGATCACAAGACAATGGGTGATCAATTGCAAAGTGGTCCTTTTTTTTTTTTTTTTACAAATTTGGTCCCATAAGGTTTAAAGTTCATTTTTAAACGGAAGTGGGTCACACGTACTGTTAATTGCAGATCTGGTCCAAAAAAAAATAATAATTTGTGCTTATATAAGTGTAATTTTCAAATTTTACATAAATTATTTTATCATTTATTAATCGTAGACTTATAATTAGTTTAAAGGTAATCTATTTTTAAAAAAATGTCGTGTAATTTTTTATGTAAATTATTATTAGGTTTAAATAAATTTAATATTAATTTTTAGTATATTCAAACTATCCAAATTCAAAATAATTGAGAATATATTTAGAATAATTTCAAATTTTGAATTTATAAAAATGTCAGTAATATTTTTGAATTCGTTTTAATATTACATTTATATATATATATATATATATGTGTGTGTGTGTGTGTGTGTGTGTTGGGATATTTTAGTTTTGATGAATTATGCCAAAACATTATCAACTTGTGTTATTCAAGCTAACTTACAGATAACAAGTTGAGGGGGAACGAGAGAACAAGTTGAGGGGGAACTCATGAAATCAGACGAAGATGATCGAGATCAGATGAGGCTGCAGACGAGACTGATCGAGATCAGATGAGCAAGATGAGTTCCGGAGTTAACTGATGAGATGAGCAAAATCAGAAGAAAAGAAAAGCTAAGCCAGCTGATCAAAAGAATCAGAAGACCAGATCAGATGACCAAAAAGATAAGATGATCAGATGACCAGATGACCTGATCAGATGACCTGATCAGAAGACCAGATCAGATGACCAGATCAGAAGAGAAGGGTGCAGATCATAAGAGGAGGTTGCTGATCAGAAGAGGAGCAGATAAGACGGATCGAGATTAGACGTGATCGAGATCAAATAAGATGACCTGATGCAACTAAACTGATATGCTAACCTGATGTGCTAATCGATCCACAGATAAACCGATATCTTGACTGATGTTATCTTGATCCGATCAGTGAGCCGATCGATCAAAGCGAGAAGAAATCGACACCGTAGTCACCGATTCGATGTCCTCGGAAGACAAGTCATCTGAAGTCATGTTCACTGAGAATCAGAACGCCACTGATGATCAGATAGCCTTAGTGATAGTGACCTGAGGGTCGATGTCCGGGTCAAGAGTTTGAACTCGCTTAATTTTGAGTGTCGGTATGTTCGATCACACAAGGTCCACTAAAGAGAAGTCTGCTGAGTCAAGAATCCTGAGTCCAATGAAGCCTGAATTCGAGAAAGCTGAGGATCGAAGCTTCAAGATTATAAATTTATTGGGATTCAAATTGACGTGGACCAATGAGAGGAAGACAACCAGCCTGAAAAAGCTGCAAAAGCTACAGAATAGTATGTATTTGAATGTAACTCCATCCAACGGTAACATTCAAATCCACACTATAAATACAAGTTCTTCCTTCATTATTTAGTGTGGAAAAATGCATGAAACATCCAAAAAGCCAAATCATCTAGCATTTCCACCATAGAACACTGAACAAGAAATACACTCATATATTCAAGAGTGTTCTACCCTAGATCTAAGCACAAATGCCATATCCTAAGCTTAGAGAGATTTTCCCAACCTTAGCATTGAGGCTAAACAAATGTAAGGGAAAATCTCACCCTAGTTGGACACTAAACAATCTTTACCCAAACCGAGTTTTAGGTTAAACTTTGTTAAGCAAGGATTGTAAGTTAGTTGGACTAAGCTTACTTTCTGGGTGTGAGTGAGAACTCGTTAAACATCGAAGCAATCCCGTGGAGGGTGATAAGTCCCGAGAGAGTGAGAACTCATTAAACATCTGTTGTATCGTGTTGAACTAACACGTAAAACTAAGTCCAGTTGGTTAAGTTGGTGCCCCTGCTGATAGGGAAGAGTGGATGTAGGAGTTGGACTCCGAACCCCTATAAATCGTGTGTTCTTTACTATTTTATATTCTTACTTACCATATGCATTTGATTATAAGCAAAACACATGGTTTAAAAAGAAAAATATTTGGTATCACTGTTTCCTCACCCCTGTTTTATATGCATTATATGGTTTGTACGCATTTCATGGGTTTTCAAACGGGACCAACAATATATATTATACATAAATTATTACTTGATTTAATTTTTTTTTATTTTAAACTATTTTAGATTATATATATTATTTATTTATTTAAGATTTTACATAAATTTTTCGTTGAAAAAACTTAATTTTCATTTTTTAATTTTATACAGATTTTATATATATGTTTGTTTTTTTATTATCTATAAATTATTATTTAATTTAAAAATATAAACCTTAGTCCCACCCCCAATCCAAAAAACTGCCCCAAGAATTTACCAAAATAGCATTGGAAAAGCAGTGAAGACCGTGAAGGGAAATCAGACTATGTCAAGACAATGCATGCTGCAAAGTGAAGTTGATCTTAATTCGACCAATATTTCTTATGGAGTGTGCCCCGTACTGGTAGTATCTTAAGATCATGTGAACGATCAGACTTTGCGATCTGACCACGTCGCGGAGAACGGTCCAAATCAGCCAGAGGAAGCTCTCCCAGAGCAGGAAGCGGATCAAGTCATGATCCCCAATCGGGGGGCAATGAGCCACACCGGTAGAGGAACTGGAAAAAATCCTGGTCAATCCGGCTCAGCCCAAAATGGAAGTCATAATCGACACTAAAATGACGGTCAAAATTCACGAACAGGTGATTTAATTTTGGAGTTCGAATTTAGATGTATTTGCTTGGTCTTATGGAGACATGGTTGGGATCGATCCTGAGGTCGCTTGTCATCGCCTCATCATTGATCCAACCAGGAAGCCTATCTCGTAGAAGAGAAGAAAATTCGGCCTAGAGAAGTATGCCGCGCTGACCGAAGAGGTGAAGAAGCTACTCGATAAAAAGCTTATCGAACAGGCAGACAAGCCACAATGGGTGGCTAACACCATTCTAGTAAAGAAGGCTAACAGCTCGTGGCGGGTCTTCATAGATCTCACGGATCTGAATGAAGCCTGTCTGAAGGACCATTTTCCGATACCCAACATAGATCATTTGATCGACAACACTGCGGGGTACGAAGTGATATCCTTTATGGATGCGTTTGCCAGCTATCATCGATAGCGATGCATAGGGATGATAAGAATCATACTTCTTTTCTCACTGAAAAGAACGTATATTGTTGGAAGCAGATGCCTTTTGGCTTTACGAACGCTGGGGCAACATATCAGAGACTCGTTAACCACATGTTCACGGACTAGATCGAAAAGACTATGGAAGTCTACATAGATGATTTGGTGGTAATGTTGGGAAATAGGGTGCCCGGATCTATTCGAGGTGCAATTTAAATACAAATTTAAATTATTTAATTATTACTAGCATGAATTAATCATATATTAATTCAAATAACAATTAAATAGCAACAACATATCATGCATATAATAAAGCCACACAAATCCTACACATGCGAATTTTTAGGAGTTACGTAAGGCGTACCTTTTTGGCGAATCAAACGGAGACAGATGAGCAACGGTTCAACAAACACACCCAAAGCCATTCTTTAGTATTCCCACATCATTGTTCAACAATCCGGTGGTAGGAAGCTCGCGAACAATTAACAAAAGGGAAAAAGAAATATATGCCACCACCTTTGTAGATTTCTAATTTTTCTAATACATGGAATTGTATTGGGGATGAAAAACTCATCCCCTATTTATAATACAAGGGGGGGGACGAAAATTTAGTGTTATGGCGCTCTTGGAAAATTTCCTTGCTTCTTCCTCAAGATACAATCTTGAATATATCCAATATATTCTATTTTCCAAAATATCTCCCAACAAAATCTTCTCCTCCTTATTGCATTAATATTTTTGAAAATTTCAATTAATTAGGGAAGAAATAAGATCTTTGACTTATCTTGAATTTATGGGATAAACTTGTATCTCAAGAATACTTATTCTATAAAATCTTTCCAAGAAAATCAAGAAAATATTTTCTCTCTCCTAAACATAATTTTCGAAAATCTAGGAAAAATAAGGCAACAATATTTCTTTTATTTTAATCACCTTTTTCAGTTATTGAACTTTATATTTGGGCTACCAAAGGGTCCTTTAGGAGAATTAAGATTGGACCTTTTAATGGACTTTTAATTTTCAATAATGAGCCACAATATTATTCACGCCCATAAATATTAATTAATCCCACTACATAATTAATATTACACTATCTATCTTAACCCATATTATTGTAATATGGATCCCGGTTATTATTTCTTGTGTTTAAGATTATCTTAGTCCATTAATTAATTCAAGCCACTGAAAAACTTTATATTAATTAATATATTTTATCCTTAATTTAAGAATGACTCAACATTATTATCTATACCGGAAATTAATTCCACTTGCAAGATTTGGTATGATAAATCTTCTGAGCCTTCCAAGGGGACAAATCACGCAAGATGTATTTGCACACGATTCTCCGTATTAAATCTTAGCAATCATCATGTAACTAATAATATTGCCCAAGATATAAAGTATCGAGTCACAATGACTCTCTACCCAACATAAGTCAAAGCAATAGTTATTGATTTCACATGATCCTATTTAAGGAAAGGAGATTAAGAAATAACGAACCACTGAGGTCTAATTCTTCCATGTTCAGTACTGAAGAATTTATCCACGTTGTAGGTCCTATTCTGCGCATCATCATACAATAGTGTAATCTCTTGGTTAAGACAAGTCAATCTGAGCCTTGCACTTCAACCTTTCACGATGGATTGTTCATTTCCATCTTGGTTGTGAATTTTGTACTTAGTTAAAAGGATTGTTAATGTGATCTTCTGTGATCTGGTTGTTGGAATTTAGAGGCACGTAAACACGTAATACATGCGCAGTGAAAATTAAAGTTCACCAACAACGAACATTAATTGCATAATTAAATACGAGTAAACGTAAACAGAATTCTTACAGCAATTCGTACACGATTCCTCCACTATAGTATCTACGTAACAATCATTTACTAATCTGCACAGATTTGCCAGCATTGAATCCCCGAGATGAATTTGCTAGGAAAATTCTAACTTAGAGATTTTATGGAGAAAAATAAAACTCACGTATTATGAATTCCCAAGAGTTCATATATATAGGAGAGGCCCAACTTAAATCTTAAGCTAACCTTTATTAGGAAAAATCCCTAATAAAATAAATCTATTAGATTTATTTCCCACATATAAATCTCTACGGATTTAAATCCCATATATGACAAATCTCTACGATTTATTTCCATATATATTAAATCCTACAATAATATTCCAAATATTATTATTGAGAATTCTTATTTAATTAAATCCAATTTAATTAAACATTAATAATAATTAATTCAAAATTAATCTATAATATTAAATCTAATTTAACATTTAATCAACCAACTATAATTAGCAAACAACCAATACTTGTTGTGTGACCCATAGACCCTCATATATCGAGCGATTAGTCAAACTAACGGTCTTAATTGAACCCTAGACAATAAATCAGACATTCTCAATATATGAGGTACGTTGCTATGCAGGAAATGTGCAACTACCAGTTGCAAACATGGGTTATTACGATAACTTCCTTTCATTCGCAACTAAGCCTTGATCACTAATCGATCATATATGTCAAACCATGGGTTATTACTTAGATTTTTATCCTTTCTCTTCTTTGAGGAATGAATCATTTTCTTGGCTCAACTACTCGATTAAGCCTGATGAACCCATGATCTACCCATGGTTAGGTATTCAAATTCATCATCCCAATCATTTTATCTCTAATCACTAATTGATCACTTATAACCAACACTTGGCCACAAACTCATCAAACGGTTTCGACGTGGGTATACCAATACCCTCTAAAGGTATTTGTGCATTCATCATGAGATACTTTGATCCAGATCTATGATGAAAGAATGATGAGTATTCTCTCCATTGTATCATCAATATCCCATTCTTGATTTGAGGAATTTGAATCATTTTCTCCGAGTTCTCAACTCAATGACAAAGAAGATGACTCAAGGAACACAAATAAGAACAAATGCAAACAATCAAACATAATATTCTAATAGGAACCCATATTTAATCCAATAAATATATCTATAACCCATGGTTTATGTTATTGGATCTCGGTTCCTTAGCTTTTTCGAACCGGTCATAATATAACTTTATTGGTCAAAGTTCATTATCCCAGTTCACTTAAGAACTGTTTTATCCGCATAACTTGACCTCAAGTTGTTGAGTCAAAGGAGTATTGCATCGCTCCCTAACTAACCATTGAGACACCATAGCCCGACTCGTAGACACATGTATTTGTAAACTGGGTTATGGAGCTCGACCGTCCCTCCGTGAGACCAACAAGCAATTGAACGGGAAGAATGTTCTTTGACAAAGAATCCATGTTCTTTCAATCCGGTGATTCACGGATTACAAGGCGGCCACATCCTGTGCAAGTCTTGGCGGGATGGAGCCAATTTGGTATGGTATATCCTTCTTCACAACTTCCGTAGAAGGACAATCTTTCTTAGACGGTTTTATCCCATGACCAAAGAGAACCTCTCTTAGAGTTCTCCATCGCAAATCGCTTTAACACTTTATCTACGAGGTTGATTGTGATCCTTTTGGATCTATCCCTATTGATCTTGATCCCTAAGATGTAACAGCCCTCACCAAGATCCTTCATCATGAAGGTCTATAGCCAATCTTTAACCGACGATAAGGGGAATGTTGTTTCCCATAATCGTACCATCAACATACACAACTATGAAAATAATATTTCTCCCACATCGTTTATGATAAATGCATGGATCTTCCGAATTTACGGAAGTTTCGATTTAAATACTTTTTCAAATTGACATTCCAACTCATTGTTTTAATCCATAAATGAACCATTTATCACACAATATTAGACTTTGGTTTAATAAAAACCTTTAGTAGATAAACCTCCTTATCAATGTTGCCATTTAGGAAGGTTGTTTTCGACATCCATCCGAAATCTCATAATCTAGATGTTTCGCTAATCATAAAATCTTGATCTTCGCAATTGAGAAGGTCTCATCATAGTCAATGCCTTCGGTAACCAAATTTATGTTCCTTAATTTGTTTTTTTCATTATTTTTCGCATTTGACCCATTAAATCCTAACAACCGCCCCACGCTTGTCAATCACCCAAGTCAAGGATCCATCTCGGATTTCATGGTGGGTCAAGCAATTTAATGGGATCAAGGATAAATTTTATCGCTTTATCCTAATCTCCACGCCATCATGTTCCTCTATGAAAACCATTTGAATGGAACAAATTTTGGAATTCGGAGAAATTGTCGGACATTCGATCGAAAATTTTTTTGATTATCGATTTCATCAATGACCGGGAGAGTCCTCAAAGACATTTTCGGATGCCTCTTGGGCGAGAGTTTGAACTCAACCTTTTTGTTGTTCAATGCACTCCAATTACGCCCCAAGATAAAGAGGATCAGGATAAACTTCCACCATGAGAGTGGATGTTGCTAAACAGATTCTTTGTCACGTTTCTTTGACAAGATATCAATCTATTGTTTATCCCGTGGTTCTTGAACCCTGAAATGTCGCATTCTCAATATATGAGGTACGTTGAAAATGCAAAAACCACAAATGAGATTTCATCCTTTCATTCCACGAATATTTTGAACATGATGATGTCTATTCAAAAACTTAATCATTTTATCTCTAATCACTAATTGATCACTTATGTAACACTTGGCCACAAAGAACAAGGTTCATCCAATTATGATGAGAAGATGATATATTCTCTCTAAATTGAATCATTTTCAACCCGATGGATGGTTAGGCGGGGTGCAAAGTTCATTATCCCACACATGCGGCGAGGATCTTTGTGGTAGCCTATCATCTCAATGAGTTCAATATGATCATAACCCAATTGAGCTCGGTTGAGATTGATTTTGATGATGAGGTTCAAGCCCGACTAATTTTGTTGTCTTCTTTTACCGAAAAGTTGGGCGTGGGTTTCATTTAAATACTTTTTAAACTTGTTTGTATCATTTCAACAAAATTGTATCAGTGAAACTAAAATTTTGATGAGGTTAGAGATCGGGTAACCAAATTTATGTTCCTTAATTAAGTGTTTTCATTAAGAAATTCTTTGTTTAAATCCTAACAACCGTATCGGAGCATCCGTTCAAGATCGGTGGGAGCAATTGGTGAAGGGAAATTGTCTGCGGAAAAGTTTGATGGAACGGATTTTGATATGAATCGAATTACCTATACAGAAAGATCAAATCTTTAGGTTCACAAGCTAGATATGAAATGTCAAGGATGTTGCTAAACAAATATAAGCCCCGTGAATGTCGCTAACAAGGACAAAAACCACAAATGTTGAGTTTTATAATTGTCATGAACAAGGTTCATTACAAAAGGTTATTCAACCCGAGGATGGCAAGGATACCGTGGTAGCATCATCTCAAGTTCAAAGATCATAACACAATTGGATCAATGCACCAAAGAAGAATGACAACTTCGGCAAAAACCGACAAAAATTTGATGAGGTTAGGATCTCTCGGATGCATTAATCTTGGGCGTAGAATTGGGTGTGGCCACAGATCGATCCATTGGAATCGTGGGTGATATGAATCCAAAGGAAGCAATCGTTTCAAAGTCAAGGGCAAAGATAAGCCCAAGAAGGACAAGAGTCAAGTTGAGTGTTATAATTGTCATGAACTTGGTGGGAGAAGAAATGCACCAAAGAAGAATGACAAAGAAAACACCGCCAATCGGAACTTTTAATCTTGGAGGGTTTATCTAGGTGATGATGAGCCTTTGGAAATCAAATGGGAAGGGGAATGTTTATCTAGCTGATGATGAGCCTTTGGAAATCAAAGGGAAGGGGAATGTTCAGATTATGACACCAAATGAGACTGTTTTGCAGTTGAAAGATGTGAGACATATTTCTGGATTGAAGAGGAATTTAATTTCAGTTGGGCAGCTTGATGATGAGGGCTACAAGGTGACTTTTGGGTATAACACGTGGAAGATATCCAAAGGTGTCATGGTAGTGGCTCGAGGTAATAAGGAGGAAACGTTGTACATGACAGGCAACACCTGAGATAGCATTGCTCTTGCAAGTGAAAAAGGGAATGCAGATTTGTGGCATTGTCGTCTTGTCCACATGAGTGAGAAAGGAATGAAAGTTATGTGTTCAAGGGTAAACTTCCAGACCTCAAGACAGTTGACATCGGGTTATGTGAGGACTGTGTATTCGGAAAACAAAAAGGGTGAGTTTTTCGAAGGGAGGCAGAACTTTGAAGAAGCATAAGCTGGAGTTAGTCCACAGCGACTTGTGGGGTCCAACACCAGTGACATCTCTTGGTGGAGCGTCATATTACATGACTTTCATTGACGACTCTACGAGGAAGGTATGGGTTTATTTCTTGAAAAATAAGTCTGATGCCTTTAATGCTTTTAGGAAGTGGAAGGCCCTTGTAGAAACTAAGACGGGTCTCAAAGTGAAGTGTTTGAGATCAGATAATGGTGGAGAGTACGAGTTCCGTGAGTTCAAAGAATTCTGTGAGGCAAATGGAATTCGAATGGAGAAAACCATGAGAGAAACCCCCCAGCAGAATGGTGTGGCAGAACATATGAGCATGACCCTATGTGAACGTGCTAGAAGCATGAGATTGAAGTGTGGGCTGCCAAAGATGTTTTGGGCAGAGGCAGTTAACACTGCATCTTACTTGATAAACATAGGACCCTCAACTCCCTTGAAAAATGGCATACCAGAGGAAGTCTGGTCGGGTAAGGAGGTAAATCTGTCTTTTCTTCGAGTATATGGGTGTGTTTCATATGTTCATGTTGATGCTACTGTTGGGGAATGAGTTGCACAGATCTATTCGGAGTGAATATTTAAATACAAATTTAATTCTTTAATTATTACTAGCATGAATTAATCCTATATTAATTCAAATAATAATTGCAACAACATATCATGCATATAATAATTCACGTAAAACCTACGCATGAGGGAATCTCCGGTTTACTTGAACGTACCTCTCGGGATGGCAGTGAATTCGGTTGGACGGACAAACCAAAAGGACTTCCCAAGTATTCCCTTAGCCCTTGCTCAACTATCCGGTGGAAGGACACTTGTCGAACAATTAACAAAAGGAAAAAATAAACTTTGTTTCACCACTTATGTGGATTTGCTAATTTTCCAGCACATGGAATTGTACTTGGGAATGAAACAATCATTCCCTATTTATAGGAGAGGAGTGGTCGAAATTTCTTGTAGAAAATCAATGTGGGAAAAGACTTTTCTTGGTCACCAAGAAATTTTGAATATATCTCCTATATTCTTTTTCCCATAATTAAAATATTCCACAAAAATTCCACCTCCTCAATTATGGATAATTTTCGAAAATACTAAGCAAGATCCCAAGATTTGGATCTTCTTGAATTTATTAGATATTCTTGTATTTCAAGAAATACATATCTTCCATAATATCTTTTCAAGAAAATCAAGAAAATCTTTCTTGCCCACTATATTTCCAAAAATTTCGAAATTCCTTAATGAATAACCAAGTGGGAGATTTCTTGAATTTAATGAGATAATATTGTATTCCAAGAATACATATCTTCATTCCATAACAAAATTCAAAGAAAATCTTTCTCCTCTTTATCCATAAATTTCAAATAATTATTAGGAAAAAAATAAGCAACAATATTTATTTTATTTTAATCACCTTTTCGGTTAATGGACTATATGTTTGGGCTACTCGGGGGGCCTTTAGGAGAATTAAGATTGGACCTTCTAATGGACCTTGAATATCTAATATTGAGCCACAATATAATTCAAGCCCATAAATATTAATTAATCCCACTACATAATTAATATTGCACTATCCATCTTAACCCATATTACGATCAATATGGCTCCGGTCATTATTTCTCGTGTTTAAGATTATCTAGCCCATTAATTAATTCAAGCCACTGAAATAGCTTTCCACTAATTAATATCTTTTATCCTTGGTCAAGGAAAGGTTCAACATTATTATCCATACCGGAAACTAATTCCACTTGCAAGATTTGGTATGATAAAGCTATGAACCTCCCAAGGGGGCAAATCAAACAAAAGCGTGCTTGCACCGATTCTTCAGATTAAATCTTAGCAATCACATGTGACTAATAATATTGCCCAAGATAAAAAGTATTGAATCTCATTGATTAAGCTACCCATGATAAGTCAAAGCAATAGTTATCAATCCCACGTGATCCTATTTAAGGAACGAAGATTAAGAAACAACGAACCACCGAGGTCTAATTCTTCTTTGTTCGATTAAAGAATTTATCCTCCTCAGGTCCTATTCGATTACATCGGTCATGCACTAGTGTAATCTCTTGGTCAAGACAAACCAATCCCGAGCCTTACACCTCAACCTTTCGTGATGGGTTGTTCATTTCCATCTAGGTCGTGAATGAATAGCGTACTTTTAGTTACAAAGGACTGTTAATTTAATCTTCTATGATCTGGTATCACTAAATTAACTATAATGTAACACGTCACGAAATTATTGAACAGATTATGCAAGAAATATATGTAACATTCAATCATATTTAAAGCATCGATGATAAATAATTTATTTCAATAAATAAGTCCGAAAATTCGGGTTTATTATACAAAGTAAAAAACATACTTTTCAAAGATAATCCCAACAATCTCCCACTTATACTCAAAGTCTGCTTTTAAGTATACTACAACATGTCTCGCGTGAGTCCGTGACATCTAATGTCACCTACACGAACCTAATAATTTCTCCCACTTATACTCAAAGCAGTTAAATCGTCTTGACACCCATTCCTTCCACATGTCTCTCGAATGTATTGAGGCGGACTCTTTGTGAATGGATCTCGCTAGGTTGTCCTCAGATGCTATATTTGCCACATCTATGTCTCCTCTCTTAACGATTTCTCGTATAAGATGTCTTTCCTTTAGTGTGCTTGTTTGACTCGTGGACTCTTGGTTCTCTTGAATTTGCAACCCGCCCTTAATATATATTGCCAAAAAATTGAGAACACCATCCAAGTCCACTAAAAGATCTAGAGCCCAATCGTTTCTTTCACTTTGCTTCTGGCGACTACTTACCCCGACTTCCATGGTTGAGTCGGTGATGCATTTCTTCTTCACACTCGTCCATTTGATGGCTACACTTCCCAAATGGAAACACACTAATCGAGGCGATAATTTACGGAATCTAAATCGATTGGAAATCGAGTCCGGTATGGCCGATGGGGATTGGAGTATCGATGATAAATCAACATTCTATCCGAGTTCTTTTCGGACACTTCAAAATGTTTTTAATCGTCGTCAATGCGCTTTCCCCGGGTTACTTTGATATCTTGCTACCATGCCTACAAAGAAAGCGGATATCCGGTCTCGTCATACATCATTTGCATACATAAGGTTTCCGGCGGTAGAAGCACAAGGAAAGCCTTTCATGTCATCTATCTCCTTTTGCGTCTTAGGGGACATTTTCTTGGATAGATGGATTCCATGCCTGAAAGGTACGAATCCTTTCTTGGAATCTTGCATGCTGAAGTGTTTCAAGACAGTGTCTATGTATGAAACTTGCGATAACCCGATCATCCTTTTCTTGCGATCTCGAGTGATCTTGATCCCAAGGATGTGTCCGGCTTTCCCTAAGTCTTTCATATCAAACTATTTTGAAAAGCCATGCCCTTACGTCTGACCACACCTTCACATCGTTCCCGATGATCACAATGTCATCTACGTATAGTACTAAGAATACCAATGCAGTTCCGACACGCTTTTTATACACACAACTTTCAAACTCGTTTTGATCAAACCCATAAGACTTTATTACATGATCAAAACTTTGGTTCCAAGCTCTGGATGCCTGTTTGAGTCCGTAAATGGACTTCTTGAGCTTACAAACTTGGTGTTCTTGGCCTGTTTCAATGAAGCCTTGGGGTTGTTGCATATGAATCTCTTCATCAAGACTTCCGTTAAGGAAAGCTGTCTTGACATCCATTTGCCTGATTTCAAAGTCGAAATGCGTAGCAATCGATAAGAGAATACGGATGGACTTAAGCATGGCTACGGGCGAAAAAGTTTCCTCATAATCGATCCCTTCTTTCTGAGTGTAACATTTCGCCACTAGTCTTGCTTTAAAGGTTTCAACCTTCCCGTCCGGTCCTCTTTTCCTCTTATATACCTTCTTGCATCTAATGGTTTTGACCCCATTAAGTGGTTCGACTAGCTCCCACACTCTATTATGAAACATAGAACCCATTTTGGATTTCATTGATGTTTGCCAAGAACCTGCATCCTTATCTTGGAGTGCCTCGTCATATATCCATGGGTCTGATTCGTCTTGTCCGGGAATCAAGTCCGAGGACTCTCCTATTCCCATGAATCTCTCGGGCTGTCTAACAACCCTCCCACTAGGACGAGGCTCCGGTTGTGAAAGCGTATCGATTGGTATATCATCTAGTACAGTTGGCACTGAGGTTTGCCCTCTAAGCTCATTTAAGGTAATCTCACTTCTGGGTTTTCTTTGGTTCATATAGTCTTCTTCCAAAAATCTAAAGTGGGTGCTGATTACCACCTTTTGATCTTCGGAACTATAGAACATACACCCTTTTGTTCCCTCGGGGTATCCTACAAACAGCCTTAATTCTGATCGAGGATCCAACTTACCGGCTTCCTTGTCCAACAAGTAGGCCGAAACCCCAAAATTCTCATGTGTCTCATACTAGGCTTGCGCCCGGTCCACAATTCTTTGGGAGTTTTGGGAACCAATTTGGATAGCACCAAGTTCAGAATGTAAGCCGATGTTTCCAAGGCATGACCCCAGAACGACTCGGGAAGATCCACATAACTCATCATTGATCTAACCATTTCCAAAAGAATTATGTTTCTTCGCTCTGCAACCCCATTTTGTTGAGGGGTTCCGGGTGCAGTAAGCTGGGATACAATCCCTTCATCAGATAAGTAGTTCAAAAACTCATTGCTGAGGTATTAGCCTCCACGATCAAATCGTAGACACTTGATACGTTTTTCCCTATGATTCTCTGTTTGAGCCTTAAATTCTTTGAATTTCTCAAAGGTCTCAGATTAATGCTTCATAAGGAAAATGTAACCGTACCTAGAGTAATCATCAATAGAAATACTCATAACCTTCTCTTGCTTTGGTTGACATTGACCACATACATCTGTGTGAACGATCTCTAACACTTCTTTGGCCCTATTCCCCTTGGCTCCAAATGCCCTCTTGGTCATTTTACCCTCCAAACATGATTCACAGGTTGGAATTGGTTCAACGTGGAGACACTCCAGTGAACCGTCTTTTACCAACCTTTGGATCCTCTTTGGATTTATATGACCCAATCTTAGATGCCAAAGAAGTGTTTCGATCACATTTTCTTTTGTCGGAAATAGTTGATGTGTTATAGGATGCATTTCGTGAGTGGTGTGCACAGTTGTATAGAGATTTTCCATCAATGTCCCGTAACAGATACACTCATCATTTCAAGAAATGATGTCATTCTTATTAGAAGAAACTTAGTGTCCTTTAATCGAATTTTAGAAACTGAAAGTGAATTCTTTCTAAAACTGGGAACATAAAGATAATCTAAAAAAAAAAACTTTATCTTCAAAAGATAGGTGCACTTCTCCCACTGCTTTAGCTGCAACTCTCGTAGCATCGCCCAGTGTGATGAGGATCTCACTCCCACTAAGTTGTCGGGTCCGTTTGAACCCGTGAAGCCAACATGATTAGTGGATCTCGTATCAACCACCCACGAATGAGAAGTATACACCGCTAAACAAGTTTCAACAACTAGTGCGTGAGAATTACCTTTCTGTCCGTCCCTTTTGGGGTTGGAACAGGTAAAACCTCCATTGTCCTCTCTCACCGCAGCTTAAGCACTTCCTCTTTGGATTTTCCTTGACACAACAAGCATTGCTCATCTTACCATTGCCCTTGGCAACAGTTGAATTTTATTGCCCGCGAATTAAATTACAATTTAAAAAATTTAGAGCCCGAAACCGTGGCTCTGATACCAATTGTTGGGGAATGAGTTGCACAGATCTATTCGGGGTGAATATTTAAATACAAATTTAATTCTTTAATTATTACTAGCATGAATTAATCCTATATTAATTCAAATAATAATTGCAACAACATATCATGCAAATAATAATTCACGTAAAACCTACGGATGCGGAATCTACGGGTTTACGTGAACATACCTCTCGGGATGGCAGTGAATTCGGTTGGACGGACTAACCAAAAGGACTTCCCAAGTATTCCCTTAGCCCTTGCTCAACTATCCGGTGGAAGGACACTTGTCGAACAATTAACAAAAGGAAAAAATAAACTTTGTTGCACCACTTATGTGGATTTGCTAATTTTCCAGCACATGGAATTGTACTTGGGAATGAAACAATCATTCCCTATTTATAGGAGAGGAGTGGTCGAAATTTCTTGTAGAAAATCAATGTGGGAAAAGACTTTTCTTGGTCACCAAGAAATCTTGAATATATCTCCTATATTCTTTTTTCCATAATTAAAATATTCCACAAAAATCTCACCTCCTCAATTATGGATAATTTTCGAAAATACTAAGCAAGATCCCAAGATTTGGATCGTCTTGAATTTATGAGATATTCTTGTATTTCAAGAAATACATATCTTCCATAATATCTTTTCAAGAAAATCAAGAAAATCTTTCTTGCCCACTATATTTCCAAAAATTTCGAAATTCCTTAATGAATAACCAAGTGGGAGATTTCTTGAATTTAATGAGATAATCTTGTATTCCAAGAATACATATCTTCATTCCATAACAAAATTCAAAGAAAATCTTTCTCCCTCTTTTATCCATAAATTTCGAAATAATTAGGAAAAAATAAGCAACAATATTTATTTTATTTTAATCACCTTTTCAGTTAATGGACTATATGTTGGGCTACTCAGGGGGCCTTTAGGAGAATTAAGATTGGACCTTCTAATGGACCTTGAATATCTAATATTGAGCCACAATATAATTCAAGCCCATAAATATTAATTAATCCCACTACATAATTAATATTGCACTATCCATCTTAACCCATATTACAGTCAATATGGCTCCCGGTCATTATTTCTCGTGTTTAAGATTATCTAGCCCATTAATTAATTCAAGCCACTGAAATAGCTTTCCATTAATTAATATCTTTTATCCTTGGTCAAGGAACGGTTCAACATTATTATCCATACCGGAAACTAATTCCACTTGCAAGATTTGGTATGATAAAGCTTATGAACCTCCCAAGGGGGCAAATCAAACAAGCGTACATGCACATGATTCTTCGTATTAAATCTTAGCAATCACATGTGACTAATAATATTGCCCAAGATAAAAAGTATTGAATCTCATTGATTCGCTACCCATGATAAGTCAAAGCAATAGTTATCAATCCCACGTGATCCTATTTAAGGAACGAAGATTAAGAAACAACGAACCACTGAGGTCTAATTCTTCCTTGTTCAGTTCTGAAGAATTTATCCTCCTGTAGGTCCTATCCAGTGCATTAGTCATGCACTAGTATAATCTCTTGGTCAAGACAAACCAATCTGAGCCTTACACCTCAACCTTTCGTGATGGGTTGTTCATTTCCATCTAGGTCGTGAATGGCGTACTTTTAGTTACAAAGGACTGTTAATTTAATCTTCTGTGATCTGGTATCACTAAAATAACTATAATGTAACACGTACGAATTATTGAACAGTTATGCAGTAAATATATGTAACATTCAACCATATTTAAAGCATCAGTGATAAATAATTTATTTCAGTAAATAAGTCTGAAAATTCAGTTTCGATTATACAAAGTAAAAAGCATACTTTTTAGTATAATCCCAACAGCTACTAATAGAAGTAAGTTGGCTGCTAAATCTGTTAAGTGTACGTTTGTTGGATATGGCGGTGATGAATTTGGCTATCGATTTTGGGATGAGGAAAACCGAAAGATAATTCATAGTCGAGATATCATATTTAATGAGTAGGTGTTGTACAAAGACAGGTTGGGGATATCTAAAGAGGGTGGTTCTGAGACACAGGTTGTGGAGTTAGACATTACGAACTCAGAAGATTAAATTAACAGTTCCTTGTAACTAAAAGTACACCATTCACGGCCTAGATGGAGATAAACAATCCATCGTGAAAGGTTGTAGTGTAAGGCTCAGATTGGTTTGTCTTGACCAAGATATTACACTAGTGCATGACTGATGCATTGAAGAGGACCTACATGAGGATAAATTCTTCAGAACTGAACTAGGAAGAATTAAACCCCAGTGGTTAGTTATTTCTTAATCTTCGTCCCTTAAATAGGATTGCGTGTGGTTAGTAACTATTGCTTTGACTTATTACGGGAAGAGAATCAGTGAGATTCAATACCCTATATCTTGGGCAATATTATTGGTCACATGCGATTGCTAAGATTTAATACGGAGAATCGTGTGCAAGTACACTTGTTCGATTTGCCCCCTTGGGAGGTTCATAAGTTTTATCATACCAAATCTTGCAAGTGGAACTAGTTTCCGGTATGGATAATAATGTTGAACCGTTCCTTTACCAAGGATAAAAGATATTAATTAATGGAAAGCTATTTCAGTGGCTTGAATTAATTAATGGGCTAGATAATCTTAAACACGAGAAATAATGACCGGGAGCCATATTGACTGTAATATGGGTTAAGATGGATAGTGCAATATTAATTATGTAGTGGGATTAATTAATATTTATGGGCTTGAATTATATTGTGGCTCAATATTAGATATTCAAGGTCCATTAGAAGGTCCAATCTTAATTCTCCTAAAGGCCCCCTGAGTAGCCCAACATATAGTCCATTAACTGAAAAGGTGATTAAAATAAAATAAATATTGTTGCTTATTTTTTCCTAATTATTTCGAAATTTATGGATAAAAGAGGGAGAAAGATTTTCTTTGAATTTTGTTATGGAATGAAGATATGTATTCTTGGAATACAAGATTATCTCATTAAATTCAAGAAATCTCCCACTTGGTTATTCATATTAGTGATTTCGAAAATTTTGAGAAAAAAAGGGAAAGAAAGATTTTCTTGATTTTCTTGAAAAGATATTATGGAAGATATGTATTTCTTGAAATACAAGAATATCTCATAAATTCAAGAAGATCCAAATCTTGGTTTCTTGTTCCCTCTTTTTTCGAAAATTCACCATAGCAAGATAAGGTGGGATTTTTGTGGAATATTTTAATTATGGGAAAAAGAATATAGGAGATATATTCAAGATTTCTTGGAGATCAAGAAAAGATTTTCCCACATTGATTTTTCCCCAAAATTTCGACCACCACCCTATCTATAAATAGGGGATGATTCTTTCATTCCCAGGTGCAATTCCATGTGCTGGAAAAATTAGTAAATCCACAAAGGTGGTGCAACAAAGTTTATTTTTCCTTTTGTTAATTGTTCGTGAGTATCCTTCCACCGGATTATCGAGCAAGGACTAGAGAATACTTGGTAAGGACTTTTGGTGTGTTTTCATATACAAGACCATTGTTATTTCAAGAGGTAAGTTCGCGTAAACTCGTAGTAATTCCGCATGCGTAGGATTTACGTGAACTGTTTATATGCATGATTTGTTGTTGAATTATTATTTGAATTAATATGGGTTAATTCATGCTAGTATTAATTATCAGAATTAAATTAGTATTTAAATATTCATCCTGAATAGATCCGGGCAAATAATTCCCCAACAACTGGTATCAGAGCCTCGGTTTCGGGCTCTGAATTTTAAATTGTAATTTAATTCGTTGTCATTAAATTTTGAAATTGGATAGTAGAATTGCTAGATCTTTTTTCCAGGTATCCAATTGTCATGGAATTTAATCTGTTTAATTTATGCATGCATATAAATTGTGGTTTTTTTAATTCGATTCGTTTTGCCTCGTGAGAAAATCCACGAGTAGATTAGAATTTGTTTGATTTGATCAATGTAATAGACTAGTCTAGATCTAGGTTTATTTATTTTTGTAAAATAAATTGTAACCGGATCGAAAAATGGAGGCGGAGATGAAGAATTAAAAGATGATCCAAACCGAGTAGCAGATAAAGGCCGCGCGAAAATGCTGGCGGGGAGGCACGCACGATGCGCTGACGCCAGGGTGAGCACGGGCGAGGGCGAGGCCGAGGGCCAAGTGCACGGATCCGACGGGGACGCGGGCGATGCTGACGGGCGAATCTGCCAGATATGCGGCGATGTAGGCGAGACGCGAAAGCGCTGGCGGGCGGCCACGAGGCACAAGGGCATCGCGAGTGTACACGGGGGATGTGGGCGACGGCGGGCGACGCTGGCGACGCTGATACGGGTGCGGGCGACGGGCGATGTCACGATGGGCGCGGCGACGCGGTGATGGCGTTGGCGCTTCGTGCGTATACACGGTTGCTTATTCGACACGCCGGGAGTGTTAGGCGGCACCGAACCATGAAATGGGTTTTATGACGCGCTTGACAAGGCATTTTTTTGAACGGTCAAGGGAGCTTTTCTTAACGATGAAGGCTATGAAGATGATTTCTCAAGATCAAGACAAGAAAAAATTAACCATGACAATTGGATAAATGTGCCCAATATGTTTAATTTTTGTCTTGATGTTTATGCATTATTGATGCTTATTTAAATTGTATTTAAATTTGCGATGCATGAGAAAATATTTTGAAAAATCTCACTTTCGAAAATTACTAAGTATGTTTAAATAATTAATTGACAATTTTATTCCGGATAATAAAATTGAATTAATTTTGACCTCCATGATTTATTTATTTGTGAATTCTTTTGGAGAAATTCCCCCCACGGGATGGTCAAAAGATAGCTTTCACATAAATAAATTTCTAACAGATGATTGTGGATTATTACTAGTGGCGACGATGACCCACCCCACGAGGCTCGTTCAAAGCGAAATAATAATTCTGTATTTAATCATGGTTATTACTTAGGTATAAAATTGATATGCATATACTTCACCGAAGTCCCTGTCAATTTTATATTGGTCAAGTGGGAGCGAACTATTAATCTGGATATTAAAGGTTTGTAACTGTTCTTGTTTGTAACCTACTTGAATGTGTTTAAATAATGACCCACCCCATGTGGCTTATTTAAACTGTTTCGAGATGTTGGCTGATGCTTGTTCATATTTTTTGGAGATTTTAATATGAAACATGTGATCGAATTTTGTGATATATTTGTGCTTATGCATATTATTATTTATTTCAGTTCAGCATGTCGCAACCTTTTAATCCACTGTTAATATACTTAAAGTAAATACAATATTTATGGAAACTATATTGATTGGAAACGTAAAATTATAATTGTCCTAACTGCACAAAAGCACAAGTGGATTCTTGACACACCAAAATCAAATGAGCCAACTGACGGGTCAAAAATGCGGGACCCGTCAGATCACCTTGCGAGAGATGTCGTCGCTGAAAATGGTGGAGGACAAACCCGTAAGGGATTACGTCCTCAAAATTTATGGCCAATCTGAACAAACTTGAGGTTCTGAGTGCAGATTACAATCTGGAGACTCAGATGAATTTGGTATTTCACTCTCTGGCCAAAAGTTTCTGAGCATTTTGGCCTCGCTAGCTGATTTGTTGCAAGTTTTGGTCTCGGCAGAGATGTTGATGGGCCACCAAACTCAAGCTTTGACGGCAAGTGGTTTGTCTTCATTTTCTAGGCCAAGGGGAGGAAAGAAAAAGAAGAGGACCAAGAGCCATAAGCAATCAAACTCAACTGTTGCCAAAGGCAATGGTAAGATGAGGAATGCTTGTGGTGTCAAGGAAAAATCCAAAGAGGAAGTGCTTAAGCTGCGGTGAAAGAGGACAATGGAGGTTTGCCTATTCCAACCCCAAAAGGGACGGAAAGAAAGGTAGTTCTCACGCACTAATTTTTGAAGCTTGTTTAGCGGCGTATACTTCTCATTCGTGGGTAGTTGATACGAGATCCACTAATCATGTTTGCTTCACGGGTTCAAACAGATACGGCAACTTAGTGGGAGTGAGATCCTCATCACACTGGGCGATGTTACGAAAGTAGCGGTTATTGCAATGATACGTAAGTAGCAGATATTGCAATGCTACGTAAGTAACAGTTAATACAATTCTACGTAAGTAGCAGATATTGCAGTGCTACATGAGTAGTGGTTAAAGCAGTGGGAGAAGTGCACCTGTCTTTTTAAGATAAAGTTTTTTTTAAGAGATTATCTTTATGTTCCCAGTTTTAGAAAGAATTCACTTTCAGTTTCTAAAATTCTATTAAAGGACACTAAGTTTCTTCTAATAAGAATGACATCATTTCTTGAAATGATGAGTGTATCTGTTATGGGACATTGGTCAAGTAATCTCTATACAATTAACTGTGCACATCACTCACGAAATGCATCCTATAACACATCAACTGTTTCCGATAAAAGAAAACGTTCATCAGACGTGAACGAAACACTTATATGGCATCTAAGATTGGGACATATTAATCCAAAGAGGATCCAAAGGTTGGTGAAAGACGGTTCACTAGAGTCTCTCCAAGTTGAACCGATTCCAACCTGCGAATCATGTTTGGAGGGTAAAATGACCAAGAGGGCATTCGGGGCCAAGGGGAATAGAGCCAAAAAAGTGTTAGAAATCATTCACACAGACGTATGTTGTCTAATGTCAACCATGGCAAGAGGAGGTTACGAGTATTTCATCACTTTTATTGATGACTACACGAGGTACGATTATATTTTCCTTATGAAGCATAAATCTGAGACCTTTGAGAAATTCAAAGAATTTAAGGCTCAAGCAGAGAATCATAGGGAAAAATGTATCAAGTCTCTACGATCCGATCGTGGAGGCGAGTACCTCAGCGATGAGTTTTTGAACTACTTGTTGGATGAAGGGATTGCATCCCAGCTGACTGCACCCGGAACCCCTCAACAAAACGGGGTTGCAGAGCGAAGAAACAGAACTCTTTTGGAAATTGTTAGATCAATGATGTGTTAAGCGGATCTTCCCAAGTCATTCTGGGGTCATGCCTTGGAAACAACGGCTTACATTCTGAACTTGGTGCCATCCAAATCGGTTCCCAAAACTCCCAAAGAATTGTGGACAAGGCGCAAGCCTAGCATGAGACACATGAGAATTTGGGGGTGTCCGGCCTACTTGTTGGACAAGGAAGCCGGGAAATTGAATCCTCGATCAGAATTAAGGTTGTTTATAGGATACCCCGAGGGAACAAAAGGGTGTATGTTTTATGGTCCCAAAGATCAAAAGGTGGTCATAAGCACCCACTTTAGATTTTTGGAGGAAGACTATATGAATGAAAGAAGACCCAGAACTGAGATTACCTTAAGTGAGCTAAGGGGGCTAACCTCATTGCCAACTGTACAAGATGATATACCAAATGACACACTTTCACAACCGGAGCCTCGTCGTAGTGGGAGGGTTGTGAGACAGGCCGAGAGATTCATGGGGATAGGAGAGTCCTCGGACAAGATGAATCAGACCCATGGACATACGATTAGGCAATCCAAGATAAGGATGCGGTTTCTTGGAAAAAGGCAATGAAAGCAGAAATGGGGTCTATGGATCATAACAGAGTGTGGGAGCTAGTCGAACCACTTAATGGGGTCAAACCTATTGGTTGCAAGTGGGTATACAAGAGAAAGAGGGGACCGGACAGGAAGGTGGAAACCTTCAAGGCAAGGCTTGTGGCGAAAGGTTATACTTAGAAAGAAGGGATCGATTATGAGGAAACCTTATCACCTGTAGCAATGCTCAAGTCCATCCGGATTCTCTTGTCGATAGCTGCGCATCTCGATTTTGAAATCTGGCAAATGGATGTCAAGACAGCTTTCCTTAACGGAAGTCTTGATGAGGAAAATCTATATGCAACAACCCTAAGGCTTCATTGAAAAGGGCCAAGAACACCTAGTTTGTAAGCTCATGAACTCCATTTACGGACTAAAACAGGCATCCAGAGCTTGAAACCAATGTTTTGATCATATTATAAAGTCTTACGGGTTTGATCAAAATGAGTTCGAGAGTTGTGTGTATAAAAAAGCTTGTCGGAACTGCATTGGTATTCTTAGTACTATACGTAGATGACATTCTGCTCATTGGGAACGATGTAAAGGTGTTATCAGACGTAAGGGCATGGCTTTCAAAACAGTTTGATATGTCCGCAGCGTCGGATCCCGTATTATCAGCTCTTTTTGTGCACGTGTCTCTTTCTCCTTGGCTTCGCGAGGCGGCACTTCAGTAATTTGTCCGTTAGACGATTGATATTCTTTTTGTAGAAGATTCATCTTGTCTGGTGTATCATTTTGATTGACGCCAGGTGTGAGCTGACTTGATCAGATTAACTGATCAGTCTACCTTGTTGAGTCTTCTGATGCAGATTGTCTTAGCTCAATATGCAGACTCGACTGATATAGGTCTTCAAGTCTTCTGGTAGTCTTCTGATCTTCAGGTGACTCTGAGCCTCAGTGTATTTAGTCATACTAAGTCTTCAGGTTTGTTACTGAGTCTTCAGGTTTATTTGAGTCTTCAGGTTCATCTGAGTCTTCAGGTTCATCTGAGTCTTCAGTGTCATCTGAGTCTTCAGTGTCTTCTGTCTTCACCTGATCTTCTGACTTCTTTTCTTCTGATTTGTTCTTAGCCTTCTGATCATCTGACCTTATCTGGGTCATCTGATGCTTCGACCTGACCTATACATATTGAGTTCCTCCTCAATATGTGACCTATCTTTTACATCAGCTATCTATACATTTCAGCTGGTCATCTTAATCTAATTCTAAGTCATCAGTCAGCTAACAGGTCTGACTGGTCCTAATACAACCTGTTTTGGAACTTCCATCAAAACTTAAATACAAATTTCCCAACAATTTCCCCCTTTTTGATGGAACCAAAACATTTAATCAGAAAAACAGATACCACGAATAGAAATGCAGATAATGAAATGCAGTACATATTTCAGAAGACAATGAGATGTTGTCTTAGAATCAGAGAGATGAAATATTTCATTCAGATAGGTGTGTGCATTAAGAATATGTGAAAAGCGTACCTATCATCTGATTCCAAGTTGTCTTCCTCAGGTGTACTTGAACATTTGCAGCTCTTTGGGGATGCCAAACATCTTGTACATCCTTTGCATTAGCTTGTCCAGATCTTCTCTTCTATGGATCCCTCCTTTTTCAGCAAATCCATAGTAGGCATTTTTGAACTTTACAACATCTAGCTTTTTGTCTGGACGCAAAGGTGGAAGGAGTAGTTCAAAGGGTGGAACTTCTGGTATTAGTGACATGATTTTCCCTTCTTTCATCACCGTCTGGTAGAAGTCTGGATACATCGTTTCTAACCAGTTCCGGAATTCATCATCATTTTCAGTCTGATCTTGATGAATCAGAATCTTCTCCAGGATGTATACGTCACATAACCATTCTCCTCTGATTTGATCCCATTCTGGAAGCAGGTCTAGCCGTGCACAGAGTATGTCTTTAACAGGTACTGGAAGGGCATTCTTCTCCCAAGCAATCTCCTCTGCTGCAGCTTCGTTCTTCCTCTTCCTTCGGATGTAAGAAATGTTCAGTCCCTTAGCCTCTGCTAACTTCTGCTTCTTGATGGCGGCCTCTCTAATTCTCTGTCTTGTTTGCTCTTGAACTTTTTCAGGAGTCATCTGGCTTTTGGTAGAGAATAGTTGGCCTTGTCTCTGATCTTCCGTAGTTGCTTTCATCATCTTGCATTTGCCTTTCTTTCTCCTCAGGGTCTGCTCAAATTCTTCTTGTTCGTCTTCTTCAGCTAATTTCTTAGCGAGTTCAAGGCTCTTGGCCTGATCATCAGTTTCCATTCTTTTCTGTACGAACGAAGAAAAGTCTTCAATCTTGTCAACTCTGGCAATAACCTCTGAAAGAGCAATTTTCTGCTCAGTGATCTCTTTGCTATGTTGCTCCACAGTTTCTTTCACTTCAGCAACGAGATCAGTAGATGGAGTGGCTGGCAAGTCAGATACAGTGGTTTCTGGTAGAGATGTAATTATTACCAACTGTGTCTGTTTTTCTTTCTTCTCTTTATTATCTTGTCCTTCCCCCTTTTTGGTTTCATCAAAGAGGTTGGACATCATGCGGTTCAGAGCATCGAATTGTCGTGTGATCTCCTCTCTGAGTTCCTCGACAACAAGAGGAGTGATCTGAACTATGGCAGAAGGTGCAGGTTTCAAGAAGCGTCTGAGAGCAACTTCAATATCCTGTCTTGCTTGTTCTGTAGAAGCTATAAATTGTTTCCAACCCATATTCATGTGGTTGTCAGTTTTCTCCAAAGATGCCCAGACATTTTCCAATAGTACCTGTGTCTGATCGAGCATATCTGTCTGAGCTTTGAGTTTGTCAGACTGGAGATTGAGCTTCTCGGTAAGAGGATTAACTAGTTGCATAACTTCAGAGAGGATGACATTGTGCATCCCAACTGTGTGACTTCTTTCTCTGTCAACTAGTTTTGCTTGCTCTTCTTCAAATTGCTTCATCAGATCTGCTGTGAGTGCTGCAAATTTGTCTTCAATAGCAGTCTTGATCCCATCCTGAATCTTCTCAGTATAAAGATCTAGGGTATCAGAGCTCATCGTAGCAGTCTGGTCAGATGTTGAAGCCTTGCCAAGTCGGGTCTCATCTGCAGCACCCATTCTTGGTTCATCGGCAGCTCCCTCATGATCTGTAGGAGGTTGAACGGTTTCCTCCCCGTTATTAGCAATTCCTAACCTTTCGTGAATCAACCATCTGATATCATCATCAGATGCCAATTCAACAACACTTTCAATCCCAGCATGGTTTAAGCATTTCAACTCCAAGTCTACAAAGAAATATGATCCCAGAGTTGTCATGAGAATCAGAAATTCTTCAATGCTTTTCAGTCTGATATCCCTCCAGAACACAATCTCTTCTATTTGTTGCTGGATGCCAGGATGTTGATCCAATTCAGGGCATAGATCCAGCAGATACTCCTTGATCTGTTGCTTCATTATCCTTATGATGGGGCTTTCTGGAGCAGGTGAAGCAAGCACGGTTCTGGTGTTGAAGGGATTATGAGAGATGGACACTCGCTTGTCGGATCTCTCAGGTTCTTGTGACTTGATTGGAGATTGGGATATTTGTGGTTCGTTTTCAGCGTTTTGAGGGTGTTCAGTTTCCTGAACAGGTTCATTGATTGGGAGAGTGGGAGATCTTGGTGATCTGATAGGTGAGGGTGAGGGTGAGAAGGTTTTGTGAGGAGAGGGTGATGGTGATTTGGAAGTGGGCGTTGGTGATCTTGCTCTCTGGAAGATCGTGGTGAGAGGCAGAGAATCAGATGGTGATTCTTCCTCAGATTGCTCCACTTCTGTCCCTCTGACAGATTTCTCTCCTTCTGCTGCGATCATCTGCTCTTCCCTTACTTCTCTGGTAGTGTGCTCAGAGCGGACTGCTATCTCCTCTTCTGATTCCACTTGCATCAGATCCTTCGTTCTGCTAACTTGCTAGGCAGAACTTGGAGCAGTCTTCAGAGGAGAAGTTACTCTCTTCTGACGTTTCCGCTGAGCATCTGGTTTCTTGGCCAGATCCTTCCTCTTCATCCCCTTTTCCGGAATGGCCATTTCCTGCACTTCAGAAGATGCAGTTGCCTTATCTTTTCCCTTCTTTTCTCCCTTGGGTTTGGGCACATAAGGAGTTGGATCTTCATCAGATTGTCCAGGTAGGGACTCATCCTTGCCCAATATGGCCTTGTGCTTTGCTTGATATATCTTTGCTCCATTCTCATTCCATTCATAATTCTGTGGCAGCTTATCTGACAGAATGATTGAGATTTTGTGTATGAAGGAGCACTTGGAAGATAAGCAAACTACATTGCTCTGGGTCAGTTCGAACTTCCCGGAGTCTTTCCTCAGTCGTGCCTTGACCATATCCAACCAATCTATATCTGAAGCCTTCTTTATTATTATAGCCATGACACTGATCTTATACGAAGTGACAACATCAAGATTGTATGTTGAGCACATGATCACCTTTTGAACGATCTCAAGGAGAAGGCGATGTTTCCTCTTTAGATAGGAGGCTTTGACGTTTGTTGTGTTCTCCTTATTTGCTGGTCTCAACAATTCGGCTTCAAGAAATTCTTTTTCTCCTACATTAGTGGTGTAGGTCTCTGGATTGATGCTTCCTCGAGTTAGGCTGAATATCCTCTGGAGATCGTCATTCGACACTCGCACTTCCAGTCCGCCAACGGAAGAAATTAGGTCAGCATCAATGTCTTCATCCCTCTGTAGATTGTATAGAAACTCCAGGGCTTCATGGGTGTGGACGGTGTTCTGATGTGTAGAGCAATATCGTTCTAGCCCACACGCTCGCAAGCACTCCAGAATTTCCAGCGATTCAGGGTCTGAGGTGATGGTGAATACTACATACTTCTCATCAATGATGTCTTTCTTCATCGATGCAAAGTTGCAGAACTTTTTCCCTTGGCCCGGTCGTGGAACAAGATATGCCATTTCTGTACGATATGCAAATTGATGTTTAGTTTGAGTAAGATATTTCAATAAATTCAGTCAAACCAGTAATCTAAGCATCAATTTAGCAAGTAAGCGTATAGATCTTATAAGAATTACAGAAACATATCATCACGACTTGTAAACCTAGGTACCAGAGTGAATTGAAATAATGCAATATTTAAACGAGAAATTACTAGAAATTGATTCGAATGATTTAGAAATCGAAAGAGTGGAATCAATTAATTTTGAAAGTAATTCTCTGAAGATTATGAAAGTTTTGATCTTTTAAGAGCTTTGAGAAGACGAAGTAGTGGAAAGAAGTTTTCTGAGAAAGATTTGGATTTTATAGAATACGAGGGAAAACCTTTTTGCACAACTTTCCAAAGTACTCAAGTATCCGTGATTTGAAATCAGTGGCTGAGATTAGTCAGCCAAAAAGCATTTTAATCGCATGGTTGAATAAAGAAGTCTTCTCGTATTTTGGACTCAAAAATTCATAATAAAACGCATTAAAAACACATTCCCAAGTCCGCATTAAAAGGTTTGCAGAGCATGCATCATAAAGTGAAAACAGAGTAAAAACCAATTTATTTAAATAACGCATATAAGAAATTCACAGAAAGGGATAAATAAGAGAACGTATCTGACTGATTGATATTGTAATCAACCAGTTACCACTGTGATCTGATCTGGTACTTGTTGACCTTACTGATGGTAGCCTTAAGCATTTCCCAACAATATTCCACTCAACTGATCAGATTCTTGCTTGAGACACTTCGTCACTTATCTGATCCACTTATCTGATACTCTTATCTGATACTCTTATCTTCAATCTTCTTCTAATCAGCCCACATTTACTATGCACTGAAGTCAAACTCCCGCCAAAGCATTTACTTCGGGGAGTCAAAAAGTCACCTAGGATTCCCAAATCGGCGCGATTTGATATTCCGTAATAATGGCATAGATACGTTGTGATTACTCACACCGTCAACTCATCCAACCATTAGCCGCTTGTTCCTTATTCGTTGTCGATTCAAATTTCTCTTAAGGTCTTCTGAGAAAATAAATTTGCATTTATACCCCTAATTTCCTTCTATAAATTAGCCTGGGGTGATTAGGCAAACAACACAACATAAACCATTCATCTTCTTTAGCATATACTTCATACCTTTAACCCTTTTCTAATGAATTTAGCTTCTCAAATCAACCCTGTGTGTTCCTTCACACTGCTTTCGTCATCATCGAAGATTACACATACGATCAATGCAAAGCTTCTTTACCACCGTGGAGGCGGATCTGCTAAGGAAAATGAGAAGGCACTTCTCCTAACCGTATGCACCTTGTGCGCCTATCGAGATGACGAAATTAGCATCTACAAACTCAGTCTGAAACAAAACATGAGTTTGGTATATGGTCTGCATTAGTCAACAACTGATCTTCATATATCAAGCTCAATATTTGCATGCAACACTAGTGTCTGTTTGGTCCTTGTGACCAAACCTGTGGCACTATGTCCCATTTAACAGCTGGAGAGCCCATTGATTTTAGATCTAAGGGCTCCTAGCTTAAAGATCCTTCAAGGCCCGCTCTCGCTCCTCACTTCGAAGCTCTAAGAGTGGCTTTCAGGATTCTAGAAGCTTCTCTGCGCCCCCGGGTCGGAGGAAAAATGAGAGCATAAGCTCTTAAAATCTCTCTCTCTCCCTCCCTGCCTTGGGTTGGCTTAGGGTTTATGGTTTATGTAATGACCTCCGGGTCTTCTTGTACTTGAAGCTTGTAATACCACTTGAAGATGAGCACTTGTAGGTAGCTTGCGATATTACTTGTAACTTGTAAATCTGACCTCTGGGTCTTTATCAATGAAAAATTATGTTATTTCATTGTTGTGTTGCCTCTTCTGACTTATGCAATTTTTAGCTTTCAACTTGTACGACTTGCTTGTTTACTGCAGCTTTAATCGACTTATAAAGTAATCTTCCAATCTGATCAGTTCCCCCTTAATCTGATATATCTTGAACTGATCTGCTTCTCGTCTGAACTTTAGATCGGCTACTTGTCTGACTTTCTGATCTGCTCCTTATCTAAATTTCAGATCGGCTACTTGACTGGTCGTCTGATCAGTTGAGATTCCTAACTCAACTGATTCCTCTTAACCTGGTTAGTCTTTTAACCAACTGGTTCTGGAGATTAGTCCACCAACCATTTCTGGTGCATTTTCTCAGAGATCCATAAGCCCTAGCTCGTTGCATAATTCTCTGAATCTGATCTCAGCTAGCGGCTTAGTTAAAATATCAGCTTTCTGCTTGTCAGTATGGATCTTTTCCATTCTGATATTCTTCTTTTCAATGTGATCTCTGATAAAATGATGTCTGATATCCACGTGCTTACATCTTGTATGTAGAACAGGATTCTGAGTGATTGCAATAGACTATTATTTATTCTGTAATATAGGTGCGTTCTTAGCTACGATGTTGTAATCCCTCAGCTGCGACTTAGCCAGAGCCGTTGGGAACAACAACTTCCTTGCAGCCCATATATTCTCCCCGGTAGTAGATATCGCAACTGATGTCTGCTTCTTCGAAACCAAGAGATCAGTTTATTTCCCGTAAACCACATGAACACGAGGTTGACTTCTGTTGATTCTCGCAACCTCCGTGTCGAATCGAGAATACCCACTAAGCTCTAGATTATCATCTGATGGGTAAAATAAACCAAGGTTTACTGTCCCCTTCAGATACTTGAGAATCCGCTTAGCTGCTTCTAGGTGTCTTTGCATTGGATTTGCTTGAAATCTGGCACATACAACTACTGCGAAAGTGATTTCTTGTCTGCTGGCAGTCAGGTATAGTAGAGATCCAATGAGAGCCCTATATTCATCTGCCAGGCGAAGTACACAAGGAATCTACCTTGTTGAGTCTTCTGATGCAGATTGTCTTAGTTCAATATGCAGACTCGGCTAATATAGGTCTTCAGGTCTTCTGGTAGTCTTCGATCTTGGTGACTCGAGCCTCGATGTATTTAGTCATCTTGAGTCTTGAGTTTGTTCTTGAGTCTTTAGGTTTATCCGAGTCTTGAGTTCATCCGAGTCTTGAGTTCATCCCCGAGTCTTGAGTTCATCTGAGTCTTCACTGTCATCTGAGTCTTCAGTGTCTTCTGTCTTCACCTGATCTTCTGACTTCTTTTCTTCTGATTTGTTCTTAGCCTTCTGATCATTTGACCTTATCTGGGTCAACTGATGCTTCGACCTGACCTATACATATTGAGTTCCCCCTCAATATGTGACCTATCTTTTACATCAGCTATCTATACATTTCAGCTGGTCATCTTAATCTGATTCTAAGTCATCAGTCAGCTAACAGGTCTGACTGGTAATATTACAACCTGTTTTGGAACTTCCGTCAAAACTTAAATACAAATTTCCCAACAGCTGCCGAGGCTGAACTTGGCCAAGTGGCCGGCCGGATGCGGGCGTGCATCCCGGCTGCGAGCTACTTGGCGTGGCGTTTTGAGATGGAGTATTTTTTTTCGAGACGATCGAGTGGGAGAAATTCAAGACGGTGTTTCTTCAAGATCAAGCCAAGAAAAATCAAACCATGACAATTGGATAATTTGTGTCCCAATATGTTTATTTTTCTGTTTTGCTTGATTTATTATTGTGTTATCTTATGCTTTATTTAATTTGTTTAAATGTGTTTGCATGAGAGTTGCCCAATGAAAAACCTCACCTTCAAAAATTACTAAGTATGTTTAAATAATTAACTGACAATTTTATTCCGGATAATAAAATTGAATTAATTTTGACCTCCATGATTTATTTATTTGTGAATTCTTTTGGAGAAATTCCCCACACGAGGCGGTCAAAAGATAGCTTTCACATGAATGAATTCCAAATGGATGATTGTGGGTTATTATTAGTGGCGACGATGACCCTCCCCACGAGGCTCGTTCAATACGAAATAATAATCCTGTATTTAATCATGGTTATTACTTAGGTATAAAATTGATATGCATATACTTCACCGAAGTCCCTGTCAATTTTATATTGGTCAAGTGGGAGCCAACTATTAATCTGGATATTAAAGGTTTGTAATTGTTCTTGTTTGTAACCTGCTTGAATGTGTATAAATAATGACCCACCCCACGTGGCTTATTTAAACTGTTTTGAGATGTTGGCTGATGCATGTTCATATTTTTTTGAGATTTTAATATGATGCATGTGATCAAATCTTGTGATATACTTGTGCTTATGCATATAGTTATTTATTTTAGTTCAAAGATGTCGCAACCTTTTAATCCATTTGTTAATATACTTAAAGTCAATACAATATGTATGGAAACTATATTGATTGGAAACGAAAAAATTATCCTAATCGCACAAAAGCACAAGTGGATTCTTGACACACCAAAATCGATGAGCCAACCGACGAAGTCAAAAATCGCGGGACTCATCGATCACCTTTCAGAAATGTTGTCGGCGAAAATGGTGGAGGGCAAACCAATGAAGGGATTACGCCCTCAAAATAGATGGCCCATCCGAACAAACTTGAGATTCGAAAGCAGATTATAATCTGGAGACTCGGATGAATTTGGTATTTCACTCTCTGCCCAAAAGATTAAAGGCATTTTGGCCTCGCTTAGCTGATTTGTTGCAAGCTTTGGTCTCGGCGGAGATATTGAATGGGGCACCAAACTCAAGCTTTAAAGGCAAGTGGTAAGTCTTCATTTTCTAGGCCAAGGGAAGGCAAGAAAAAGAAGAGGACCAAAAGCCATAAGCAATAAAACTCAACTGTTGCCAAGGGCAATGGTAAGATGAGGAATGCTTGTGGTGTCAAGAAAAATTCAAAGAGGAAGTGCTTAAGCTGCGGTGAGAGAGGACAATGGAGGTTTGCCTATTCCAACCCCAAAAGGGACGGAAAGAAAGATAATTCTCACACAGTAGTTGTTGAAGCTTGTTTAGCGGCGTATACTTCTCATTCGTGAGTGGTTGATACGAGATCCACTAATCATGCTTGCTTCACGGGTTCAAACTGATCCGGCAACTTAGTGGGAGTGAGATGCTCATCACACTGGGCGACGTTACGAAAGTAGCAATTATTGCAATGCTACGTAAGTGGCAGATATTGCAATACTACGATAGTAACGATTATTGCAATATTACGCAAGTAGCAGATATTGCAATGCTACATGAGTAGTGGTTAAAGCAGTGGGAGAAGTGCAGCTGTCTTTTAAAGACAAAGTTTTTTTTGAGATTATCTTTATGTTCCCAGTTTTGGAAAGAATTCACTTTCAGTATCTAAAATTTGATTAAAGGACACTAAGTTTCTTCTAATAAGAATAACATCATTTCTTGAAATGATGAGTGTATCTGTTACGGAACATTGATGGAAAATCTCTATACAATTAACTGTGCACACCACTCACGAAATGCATCCTATAACACATCAACTATTTCCGAGAAAAGAAAACGTTCATCAGACGTGAACTAGACACTTCTATGGCATCTAAGATTAGGTCATATAAATCCAAAGAGGATCCAAAGGTTGGTGAAAGAGGTTCAAGTTTCTCCAAGTTGAAAATTCCAACCTTTTGTGAATCATGTATGGAGGGTAAAATGACCAAGAGGGCATTTGGAGCCAAGGGAATAGAGCCAAAGAAGTTTAGTGATCGTTCACACGTAACCAATTCCCAATGTCAACCAAAGCAAGAGGAGGTTATGTATTTTGTCAGGGATTAAAGGTATTATATTTTCCTTATGAAGCATAAATCACCTTGATAAATTCAAAGAATTTAATCCAAAGAATCATAGGGAAAAAAGCGAGATCGATCGTGGAGCAATACCTCACGATGAGTTTTGAACTACTTATCGTTGCATCCAATGTCAAACCCCTCAACAAAAGCAAGAGGGAAATGGTTAGATCTATGATGAGTTATGCGGATCTTTGTCACTTTTCATTGATGATTAGTCAATTCCGAACTTGGTGCCATCCAAATTTCCCAAAACTCCCAAAGAATTGTGGACCCGCATAAATAGTATGAGACACATGAAAAATTCAAAGAATTTAAAGGCTCAAAAAATTGGATCCTCGATCGAGAATCATTGTTTTTAGGATACCCGAGGGAAAAAAGGGTGTATGTTCTATGGTCCGAAAGATCAAAAGGTGGTCATAAGCACCCACTTTAGTTTTTGGAACTACTATATGAACGAAAGAAGACCTAGAAGGAGATTACCTTAAATGAGCTAAGGGGCAAACCTCAATGCCAACTTTGCACAAGATGACATACCAAACAACAACAAACAACCGAGCCTTCAGAGGGTTGTGAAAAACAAAATTCATTTAGGAAATGGTTGGACATATGATGAGTCTAAAACAAGGATCTTTCCCAAGTCGAATGAAAGCCGAAATGGGTTCTTTGTTTCCTTGGGAAACAACGAACCACTTAATGCGGTCAAACCCATTGGTTGCCATCCATAAGAGAAAAAGAGGACCCAAAAAACCCTCAAAGCAAGACTTGGCGGGTTATACTCAAAAAGAAGGGATCGATTATGAGGAAACTTTTTCGCCTAAGCCAGTTCATCCATATTCTCTTATTAAAAAATCTTAGATGTCAAGTGGTTTCCCTCCGTCTTGATGAAGAGATTGGACAACAACCCCAAGCTTCATTGAAAAAGGCCAAGAACACCTTTTGTAAGCTCATGAAGTCCATTTACAGACTCAAACAGGCATCCAGAGCTTGGAACCAATGTTTTGATCATGTTATAAAGTCTTGTGGGTTCGATCAAAACGAGTTCGAAAGTTGTTGTACAAAAAGCGTGTTGGAACTGCATTGGTATTCTTAGTACTATACGTAGACGACATTCTGATCATCGGGAATGATGTAAAGGTGTTATCAGACGTAAGGGCATGGCTTTCAAAACAGTTTAATATGAAGGACTTAGGGGAAGCCACACACATCCTTGGGATCAAGATCACTCGAGATCGCAAGAAAATGATGATAGACTTATCACAAGCTTCATACATAGACATTGTCTTGAAACGATTCAGCATGCAAGATTCCGAGAAAGGCTTCGTACCTTTCAGACATGGAATCCATCTATCCAAGAAAATGTTCCCTAAGACGCAAAAGGAGATAGATGACATGAGAGGCATTCCTTATGCTTCGGCTGTCGGAAGCCTTATGTGTGCAATGCTGTACACGAGACCGGATATCTGCTTTGTCATTGGCATGGTGGCAAAATATCAAAGTAACCCGGGGAAAGAACATTGGACGGCAGTTAAAAACATTCTAAAGTATCTGAAAAGAACTCGGGATAGAATGTTAATTTATCAGTCAGATAGTCTAATCCCCATCGGCTACACGGACTCGGATTTCCAATCAGACATAGACTCCAGAAAATCTACCTCCGGTAGTGTGTTTTGCATGGGGGAAGGAGCCGTGACATGGAGAAGCGTTAAACAGAAATGCATCGCAGATTCTACCATGGAAACTGAATATGTAACTGCTTGCGAGGCAGCGAAAGAAGCGGTTTGGCTCAAGAACTTCCTAGTGGACTTGGACGTAGTTCCGAATTTACCCAGCACAATCACTGTTTATTGTGACAATGCCGGAGCAGTTGCAAATTCAAGGGAACCAAGAGCCCACAAGGCCAACAAACACATTGAAAGGAAATACCATCTTATACGAGAAATCCTTAAGAGTGGAGATATAGATGTGACAAAGATAGCATCTGAAGATAACCTAGCAGATCCATTCACAAAGGGTATGCCTCTGAATACATTCGAGAGACATGTGGAAGGAATGGGTGTCAAGACCGTTGCCAATCTGCTTTGAGTATAAGTGGGAGAAATTATTAGGTTCGTGTAGGTGACATTAGATGTCACGGATCTACACGAGACATGTTGTAGTATACTTAAAAGCAGACTTTGAGTATAAGTGGGAGATTGTTGGGATTATACTGGAAAGTATGTTTTTTACTTTGTATAATCAAAACTGAATTTCGGACTTATTTACTGAAATAAATTGTTTATCACTGATGCTTTAAATATTATCGAATGTTACATATATTTACTGCATAACTGTTCAATAATTTGTACGTGTTACATTGTAGTTAATTTAGTGATACCAGATCACATAAGATTAAATTAACAGTCCCTTGTAACTAAAAAGTACGCCATTCACAACCTAGATGGAAATGAACAACCCATCGTGAAAGGTTGAAGTGTAAGGCTCAGATTGGCTTGTCTTGACCAAGAGATTACACTAGTGCATGACTGATGCACTGAATAGGACCTATAGGAGGACAAATTCTTCAGAACTGAACAAGGAAGAATTAGACCTCAGTGGTTCGTTATTTCTTAATCTTCGTTCCTTAAATAGGATCACGTGTGATCGGTAACTATTGCTTTGACTTATTATGGGTAGAGAATCAACGAGATTCAATACTTTTTATCTTGGGCAATATTATTGGTCACATGTGATTGCTACGGAGAATCGTGTGCAAGTACGCTTGTTTGATTTGCCCCCTTGGGAGGTTCATAAGTTGTATCATACCAAATCTTGCAAGTGGAATTAGTTTCCGGTATGGATAATAATGTTGAACAGTTCCTTGACCAAGGACAAAAGATATTAATTAATGGAAAGCTATTTTAGTGGCTTGAATTAATTAATGGGCTATATAATCTTAAACACGGGAAATAATAACCGGGAGCCATATTGACTGTAATATGGGTTAAGATGGATAGTGCAATATTAATTATGTTGTGGGATTAATTAATATTTATGGGCTTGAATAATATTGTGGCTCAATATTGATAATTCAAGATCCATTGGAATGTCCAATCTTAATTCTCCTAAAGGCCCCCTAAGTAGCCCAACATATAGTCCAATAACTAAAAAAGGTGTTTAAAATAAAATAAATATTGTTGCTTATTTTTCCTAATTATTTTCGAAATTTATGGATAAAAGGGGAGAAAGATTTTCTTTGAATTTTGTTATGGAATGAAGATATGTATTCTTGGAATACAAGATTATCTCATTAAATTCAAGAAATCTCCCACTTGGTTATCTATAAGAGAATTTCGAAAATTTTGATAAATTAAGGGCAAGAAAGATTTTCTTGATTTTCTTGAAAAGATATTATGGAAGATATGTATTTCTTGAAATACAAGAATATCTCATAAATTCAAGAAGATCCAAATCTTGGAATCTTGACCCATAATTTTCGAAATTATCCATAACAAAGAGTAGGTGGGATTTTGTGGAATATTATAATTATGGGAAAAAGAATATAGGAGATATATTCAAGATTTCTTGGAGATCAAGAAAAGATTTTCCCACATTGTTTCTTTGCCACAATTTTTGACCACATATGCTCTATAAATAGGGGATGACTCTTTCATTCCTAAGTACAATTCCATGTGCTGGAAAAATTAGTAAATCCACAAAGGTGGTGCAACATAATTTATTTTCCTTTTGTTAATTGTTCGCAAGTGTCCTACCACCGGATAGTCGAGCAAGGATTAAGGGAATACTTGGGAAGTTCTTTTGGTGAGTCTAATCAGCTAGATCACTGCCATCCCAAGAGGTACGTTCACGAAATCTCGTAGAATTCCGCATGCATAGGATTTACGTGAATTAATTATATGCATGATATGTTGTTGGATTATTATTTGAATTAATATAGGATTGATTCATGCTAGTAATAATTATAAGAATTAAATTTGTATTTAAATATTCACCCCGAATAGATCTGTGCAACTTATTCCCCAACATAAAGATCAGAAGACAAGATCAGCAGATGCGAAGATCAAAAGACAAGATCAACATATGCCACCAGAAGTCTAGATCAGAAGATGTCAAGATCAGAATATCTGAAGATCAGAAGACAAGATCAGCAGATGCAAAGATCAAAAGACAAGATCAGCAGATGTGAAGATCAGAAGACAAGATCAGCAGATGCCACCAGAAGTCTAGATCAGAAGATGTCAAGATCAGAATATCTAAAGATTAGAAGAACATCGGCACTACAACAAGAAGACCTTTTCTATTAAGGACATCAGAAGAGTCGATAAAGTTGAAGCTAAGACAACTATATCAGAAGACTCAAGGTAGCCTGATCAGTAAGATACTGATCGGTAAATCAAGATAAGTCAGAAACGTGATAAGCCTGCCTACGTATCCAAAATATATGAAGGAAATCAAACAGGAAGAATGTCAAGTTAGCTGGCTTTACAAGGCGCCGAATCAGTGTACTTGCTAGCCACTAAGAACTTGACACGTATGTACGGAATTGACAATGCAGGATTTGGCGTATCAAGGCAAACGGCTACAAAAGATAAATATACATGGAGACGGCATGGCCTTCCTGAGCACGTCAAATCACGCCTCCAAGCTACCAAAAATAGCCTGAAATTCAAATTGCTCTCTAACGGCTCTTTGATTTCAAGGTCTATAAATATGTGATCAAACATTTCCTCAAGAAATCAAGCAAATATTCTAAGTGTTCATCCCATAGTTTCTTAGTAAGAAATCTCATCCTTTAGTTTTAGGCTACACACATACTAGGATAGATTTCCAGTTGGAAACAACACAAATCTTATACCCAAACCAAGTGTTAGATTAAGTTTGTTTAGCAAGATCTCAAGCTAAGGTTTCTAGTCTTGATTTATGGGATTGGTTGAGTTAGAACTCTTGAAACATCTGTTTTATTGTGTTGGATTAAACATTAATCTAAGTCCATTTGGTCTAGTTCGTGCCCCTGCTGATAGGGAAGAGTGGATGTAGGACAAGTTGTCCGAACCACTATAAATCTTGTGTGCCTTATCTGTTTTACACTTATACACACATCTGATATTCAAACTTGCATGCATATTCTAAGTATGGATCGATTCGCACTGCCGGTGATCGTCGATTTAACGCCGTCATCTGATCTGTTTCAGAAAACTTAGGATCTGATTTGAAAAACTGGTTTTTCACACGGGTTAATCTTATCTTCCGCACAATCAATTAAGTTGATAGACATCGAACTGATCTGCTCTTAAGCGATCAGTAAGTTGGATATCAGTCCATACTGATTCACTCACACTCTGATCAGGAAACTTTCTTTCACACCTGATCTCACGAAAAAGTTTCAGAAGTCTATTCACCCCTCCCCTCTAGACTTCTGCCTCACTAAAACCCGTTTGGAACCTACAAGTGGTATCAGAGCAGTGGTTCTACGGACCACTGGCTTTGAGTATCATCGGTTCTTGAGGAAGAACCATTGTGATCACTTGAACAGATCTTTGAAATACCTATTTTTAAAACTCATTTGTTTTAAACTCACATATTCAGCATGGATAACACATCTGGGATGTATCATGATCTGCCTAAGTTTTCCATTGATGAGTATGATGACTGGACCATACTCATGAGCAACCATCTGGGTGCGATAAGCAACAGGATGATGGAAGTTCTTGAACAAGGACCCATCATCATCTATTACAATAATCCAGCTGAAGGAGGTATTCAGCACATCCAACTGGAGCTAGAATCAGAAAGAGTCCTACACTGATGGATGCTAAAGAAAGGAAATTGTCTAATCTGGATACTGTAGCCAGGCATATCATCATGAAGACGGTGGACAAGACAACACGTGAGAAGATCAAGTATCTTAAGACTGTTAAGCAGATGTGGGATACTCTTGCTGAGATATGTGAAGGAAACGATCTGATTAAGGACAGCAGACTGCAAGCTGAACTGGTGAAGTTTGAGAAACTCAAGATGCTACTAGATGAAACTATAAATCAGCTTGATGGAAGAATCACCATGTCAGTCAATAAGCTTCGTGAACTAGGACGAGAAATGTCTGATAAAGACATCAACTACAAGATCTTGAGGTCCCTGACCAAGAAATGGGACATGAAAGTAACTGTGATAAAAGATTGCCAAGATATTACGAAGATGAAGCCAAACAACCTGTTTCTGAGTCTAAAAGCTCATGAATTCGACCTGATTGAAAGAGGTCAAGAAGAAGACGAGTCACCTACTGAAGCTACACCTGCCACATCAAAAGCAGTTGCATTCAAGGCAGCTAGCAGCAATTCGAGGTATACTGAACCAATAACAAATATCATAAGTCAGGCAGAACAGATTGCTTTGCTAACCAGAAAGCTTGAACGATCTAATGTTCAACTGGGCAAGTATCGGAAATTCTACCATGACTATAGACAAAGTAGAGGGGACGAGATAGAAGATCAACTGACAGATCACAAGAGAGAAATTGTCCTGATGACAGAAGAGATGATCGAATAGACGATCGCAGAGAAGAGAAAAGAGATGATCCAAAGGACGACAGATGAGATGATAGATCAGATCGAAGAGATTATGATTATAGGCAAGCTGGCAAGTCTCCTGACAAATCATACAGGAGAAGAGACTCACCTAGGAGAAGAAATTCCGTGGAACCTGGAGCATGTTTCAACTGTTAGACTCAGGTCACTATAGTGCAGATGGCCCTGACCTGACTCTCAAAGAAAAAGAAGATAAGAAGAATAGAAGAGAGTAAAGGTACAGAGACAGAAAAGCCATGGTTGCTGATACATCAGGTATTGATGACTCCTACCTGCCATCGGATGATTCTGGATACTCATCTGATGAGGACTTCTGCATGATGACAACAACTGATGATTTTGACGATCTGATATTCTCACCTAATGACAATATCTGTCTCATGGCCAAAGAAGCTGATCAAATTGAGGTAATCTCTAAACCTTCGTGTTTTCTGTTTCCACACCTATTGTGCTCAGCACACCTGCTGGAGAGATTGACATGCAGCTCTACAATGAGCAATTGCTTGATGATCTCTCTAATGCAGTAGACACTTATACAATAGTGGAAGCTGATAACGATAAGCTAAGGGCTGAGAACATTCAGCTTGTCAAGGATAAAGTGGTAAGAAGAGTTGCTGAACTTAATTCAGTTGAGACGATTCAGAAGATGACTACATAACTGGAGTTTCTGAAAGTTAGTACTTCTGATCAGGGTAAACTGATTAAGAAACAACAGGCTCTCAATTTAAAACAAGTTGATGACCTCAAAGTCCTACAAGCTAAGTTTGATGAACTCTTCCGACTGCATGAGAGTCTAAAAATCAGTGAGGACAGCTTGCGAAAGAAAGTAAAAGTTTTCACAAACTCATCTAAAACTGTTCAAAATCTGAACAACTACTATAGCAAACCAACTAATAAGAAGGTATTGGGTTTGAAGGCCCTTCTGGATCCTCACATGTCCCAATTGGTTCATCCTCAAAAGGTGAATCAAAGAAGGTTTCTGGTAAAGATGCACATCATGCTAAATTTGCATCTGATAAGGGAAAGAAACCAGTTGATCAGGTAAGGCCAAAGCCTAATCAGAAAGGGAACAAAAATGAACCCCAACTGATTAAGCAGCAGCCGAGGAATCAACAGAAGAATCATGTTCTTCTGAAGAGACCTCAACCTAATCAACAGATTAGGAATCAACCAGGACCTTCTCACAAGGGACCGTCCCAGGTGAAATCTAACCAGGTTAAGCTGCCTAACAAGCAAGCTAAGAGTAAACTGCAAAAACCATTTGTGCAAAAGAGATATGAATATTTTGATGGTAGCAGTTGTACCTATCCATTTAACTAGAAATTTAGGACAACTGCACCTGAGCCCCACTTTTGTAGCATGGATAAACCCGACCCCTGGTTTAGTCGCATGAATAACAATTCGTCTCCCCAACACCATTTAAAGCAACCTGAGGATAAATGGCCAATTAGTTAACTTATCCATCAAGACGAAGTGCACCCTACCCAGGTCACAAAGGCAGAAGGTCGCAAGATGACTTACAAGATCTTCACAGGTCGCAAGGCGACTTACATTATAAACCCACAGGCCGGATGCGATTTGCATCAATCCGAGTTGCATACCTCGATGGTCAAAGGAAGCACCTGGCAAGCCATGAGATCCACCCCCAAAGTCCACCCCATGATTAGTGTGCAATAAAGATGGCAACCTTTGACCCGACGAGGTGAAATTGGCAAGGCTCCGGGATTGAATCCCCCTTTAGGACACTTTTCCTTATGTAAATTCCCGCCCAAGAGGCAAAAATCATAGTATAAATAGGCCTATATGGCCACTCTTGTAGGAGGTTGACATTTTTGGAACCTTAGGCAGATATATTATAAAATTCTGGCTTGGACGAGTCTCCCTTACAAGATGAACTGGGTAACAAATACTTGTGTTTACTTTTTATTTTGATCGCCTATTCTCACTGATTTCACTAAGAATTATTGTTATATTGGCTTAAACATAAACCAATTACAACAATTGGCGTTGTCTCTGGGAAACTTTTCTATTGAATTGTTCCTATATTCTTAAGAAGACCCACTCAATTTCACCCATTTGGCAATGACGATCAATCAAGGTATCTCTACCGGACACTAAATGGATGCTCACAATGGTATTGAAGCCTCCATGAGCTCACAGTGTACCCGCCCCGTTGCCTCGGCGATCACTCCTGACTAGTGGAACCTAGTTCAAACACCAAAAGACGCAAAGACCGTAATGGCCGTTCTCAACAAGAAATGCCTCGCCTTCGACGACGAGGAGGGGCAGCCTCCGGTCAAATAGACCGCCCACAATGCCGAAACCTCTAAGGGTAAGGGTGCCCTTATCGAAAATGGATGGTCAATGGGCCAACTAGCTTACGACCCGGCGAAACACGCTATCATTCAAAATCGCCGACTCCTAGAGAAACCGTCGGGGTCGGACAATGTGTTCAACTATCTCGGGGACCTGGGGGCTCAAAAGGTTTCGATGGTCATCAAGGATGAGGCTCAGTATCAGCCTCTAAACGCTGACCAGGTGGAGCGCGACCTCGCGTTGGCTCTGAACATACATCACGATGAATTGCCGAGAGGCTCGGCTGTCCACCACGGCAACCCACAGGTGGCCTTCCCTGGTGGGGACCATCGCAATGTTCAGGTTGCAGCACTGGCCCGGACGGTCTAGCAACTTCTCGAACGAGTGGAGAATCAAAATGGGCCGGTGGGGACAGATAATAACCTCGTCATCCCAGATTCTCCACTTGGGGCCATGGTTACTATGGCGCCTACCCAGAGAAAAATCAGCATAGCGGCCTTAGATCGCTACAGTGGAAACTCAGACCCAAAGGTCCATGTGGCGAAATACAATTCATATATGGCCTCTATGGGCGCATCCGACACTACCAAGTGCCTGTTGTTCTCACTGACTTTGAGTGACCAGGCTCACAAGTGGTTCACCTCGCTGCCACCTTTCTCGGTGGACACTTTGAGTGACCCACTTCACAGCAATGGCACCCGACCTGCGACCAGGCAGCGCCTCATGAACACTCAACAAGGGGAAACAGAGTCAGATCGGTCCTACGTTGAAAGGATCGACAAACTCATCCTTGAAGGAGATCCCATAGGGGATGAGGCGAAACTGCTGGGGGCCATCTCCGGCCTCAGGAGAGGGACCAAGTTATGGTCGCGCATGACCGCCGAATACCCGACTAGCTATGCCGACTTCAGAAGACGGGCTAGTGACCTGATTCATACGTCGAAACTGCTGGAATCCCGACTCTCCGAGAATAAGAAAGTCATGAACTCAAAGAAGAGTTCCAAGAAAACTGGGGGTCAGTACAAGGCACCCGGCAACTTCAAGCCATTCGAAGAAAACACCCCAGTGAAGCAGATGGAGGTGTTAGGCATGATACCTGGACATGTCTACACTCAGATCAGAGGACGGGAGCCGCTCCTCCCACCTCGCCCTATAAAAAATAAGGGCAAGCAGTCCACGAACAGGCGGGTCATTACATGAGCGAATGTAGAGACCTGCTCCCATAACTCTGGAGGCTGTACGAAGACGGGTTGCTGGATGAGTTCGTCAAACGACCTCAGAGGAACCACAAGCCTAATCCAAGGGGTCGCCAACAAGGCAATCATCCCAGGCAGACGGAACAAGCCCAGGGGAATCCCAACCCAGGGGTCGGGCAAGGGGAGCAACCCGTACCACCCATGCTCGAGGATGCGGGAGGTTGTGTCATACACACCCTTTCTCCACTTGGGGCAGTAGGGGGACTTTCTTCGATGTCCTCGTCTAAATGGGGAATGAAGGCCGAAATCAGGGAGATGGAGAATGCTAGGAAAATTGTACTACCAGTCTTCACGGTGGCAGAAGAAACCAATAAGATCGAGTTCGGTGAAAAAGATAAAGCAGGGATAATCTACCCGAACGTCGACCCCCTGGTTGTTGGGGTTATACGTGAAAGTATGTTTTTACTTTGTATAACCTATGTATTAAGCACTTATTTACTGAAATAAATTGTTTATCACTGTTGCTTTAAATATGATTGAATGTTATGTATATTTATTGCAAACCATTCGTAGAACGAGTTACATTGTAGTTAACATGGTGATACCAGATCACAGAAGATCACGTTAACAGTTCCTTGTAGACGAGTGCGTGTTTCACAACTTAGATAGATCCGAACAATCTATTGGTAGAAGTTGATGTGTAAGCCTCAGATTGGCTTGTCTTGACCAATAGATTACACTAGTGCATTCGATGTGCTGAAACGGACCTACAGAGAGGATAAACTCATTCGCACTGACTTAAGGGATGAAGAGTTAGACCTCAGTGGTTGTTGATTTCTTAATCTCTGTCACTTAATAAGGACAGTGTGTGATTAGTAGTTATTGCTTTGACTTATAAATGGGAAGAGAATCATTGCGACTTCGATACCCTATATCTTGGGCAATAATATTAATTACACGACAGTTGTTAAATTAATACAGAGAATCATGTGCTTGCAAAAGTCTTGCTTGATTGGTCCCCTTGGTGGGCCCGGAACTTTTATCATACCAAATCGTGCAAGTGGAATTAATTTTCCGGTATGGATAATAAAGTTGGGCTGTCCTTACTCCAAGGATAAAGATATTAATTAATATGAAGCTTTTTAGTGGCTTAATTAATTAATGGACTAAATAATCTTAAACACGGGAAATAATAATCGGGAGCCATATTACCGTAATATGGGTTAAGATTGGATAGTGCAATATTAATTATATAGTGGTATTAATTAATATTAATGGGCTGAATTATATTGTGGCTCAGTATTGGAATTCAGAAGTCCATTGGAAGATCCATCTTAATTCTCCTAAAGGCCCCTCAAGTAGCCCAATTAAAGCCTAATAAATAAAAGGTGCTTAAAAATAAAATAAATTATTGTTGCAATATTTCCTCAAATTTTCGAAAATTATTAAAGAAAAGAGGGAGAAGATTTTTCTTAAAAAGATTTTATGGAAAGGATATAATGTATTCTTGGAATACAAGATTATCCCATAAATTCAAGAAAACTCCCACTTGGTTTCTTTAATAGGAAAATTTTTGAAAATATCAAATAAGAAAGGGAAGAAAGATTTTCTTGATTTTCTTGGAAAGATTTTATGGAATATATGTATTCTTGGAATACAAGAATATCTCATAAATTCAAGAAAGATCCAATCTTGAAATTCTATTCTTGAAATTTTCGAAATATTAGGCAAATAAAGGGTGTGAGATTTTTGTGGAAAAATACACATGGAAAGAAGAATATATTGGATATATTCAAGATTTCTTGGAGATCAAGAAAAGATCTTTCCTAGCCCTAATTGCTCCAAAATTTTTGAACCCCCTCTTATTATAAATAGGGGATGAATTTTTTCATTCCTAGCTAGTGTTCCATGTGTTGGAAATATTAGAAATCCACAAAGGTGGTGCAACAATATTTTTATTTTCCTTGTTTTATAAATCGTTCATTGAAGGACCTTCCACTGGGGTTATTGGACGAGGACTTGGGGATACTTGAGAAGGACTTTTGGTGGGTATCCAGATACTTGATCCTGTCTGTCTCAGATCGTCTCTCCATTGGGTATGTTTACGTAAACTCCTAGAAATTCCGCATGCTAGGATCTTTTACATGAAATATTATTTGCATGTTGTTGTTGGTTAATTATTATTTGAATTCACTTAGGTAAATTCATGCTAGTAATAATTGTTAATTTAAATTTGTGTTTATGAGATCATCCCGATAGATCCTAGCATATGTTATCCCAACACTGGTGATTAAGGCTAACATCATGGGGACCACTGTATGCCAGTTACTGGTGGATGGAGGGGCTTTCTGCAACATCCTCTTTAAGAAGATCTTAGACCACCTCGGGGATTATGATGTTTACATCACCCCATGCGACCACGTCGTAAAAGGTTTCGGGGATGCAACGGTGAAGCCATCTGGCATGATCCGTCTAACTGTCGAACTAGTGTCTACCCTAGATGATAAGGTTAGGGCTACTAGACTATTAGATTTCCTTGTTATCGACCTCCTGAATTCCTATAACGGTTTTCTTGGGAGGCCGTTTGAACATGAGTTTGAGGCTGTGTCCTCAACATTTTATTTCTGTGTAAAATTCCCCACTAAGAGTGGGTTGGTCGGCACCATTAAGGGCGACCAGGTGGATGCAAGAGGTTGTTTGGTTTATTTTTCGTCTCGTTTCAATTCAACATTAGTATCTAGCAAACAAATATTTGTAATAGATAGCGAAACACAATGTAAAGAATTGAATAATGAGAAAGCGAACAAGAAGAGAAGCCAGAACCTGAAGAGCTTCTACTCGAGGCCAAGATCGACGATCCCCGTTAAGATGGCTCAAGGGCCATCTTGGGGGAAGAACTCGAGTAGACCTAGGTTGGCCAGATCTAGAAGTCATCATAGGCTCCAAGATACCAGACGACTTGAATGGGGAAGTCATCGACTTTATAAAAAAGAACTTGAATGTTTTTGCTTGGTCGCACAAAGATATGATAGGCATCGATCCAGAAGTCGCATGCCATTGGTTACATATCGACCCAACTCGGAAGTCGATAGCCCAAAAAAGGTGGAAGTTTGGCCCAAAAAAATATGCATCACTCACTGAAGAAGTGAAGAAGTTACTGGATAACGACCTCATTATGCATGCCGACCAGTCACAATGGGTGGCTAACGTGGTGTTGGTGAAGAAATCAAACTGAACCTGGCGGCTCTGCATTGACTTTACCGACCTCAACAAGGCTTGTCCGAAGGATTTCTTCCCCATGCCTCACATTGACCACCTGATAGATAACATGGCTGGTCATGAGATGATGTCATTTATGGACTCCTTCTCAGGTTATCATTAAATAGCCATGCACGAACCAGATCGGCAACACACCTCATTCCTGACAGAAAAGAACCTCTACTGCTGGAAGAGAATGCCATTTGGCCTGAAGAACGCGAGGGCTACATATCAAAGATTGGTCAACCACATGTTTGCCGACCAAATTGGTAAATCGGTGGAAGTTTATGTGGATGACATAGTCGTCAAGAGCCTGAATAAGGAAGATCACCTCACCCACCTTGCACAAACCTTCGATATCTTAAGGAAGTTCAACATGAGGCTCAATCCCAAAAAGTACAATTTTGGAGTAGAGTCAGGGAAATTCCTGGGGCATTTGGTTAGCAAGTGAGGAATAGAGGCGATTCCAGCAAAGGTCAAGGCCATTCTGGATATGGGAGCACCTCGAAGTGTGAAAGAGGTACAAAAACTTACAGGTTGCTTGGCCGCCTTGAATAGGTTCATCTCCCGAATGGGGGATAAGTGCAAGCCAATGTTCGATACGATTCGAAAGAAGTCAAAGTTCGAATGGACAACCAAAAGCCAGGAAGCTCTCGATAAAATCAAAGCTTATCTGGCAGATCTGAGTATTCTATCCAAACCCGTCCTGGGGGAGAAACTTTTTCTATATCTTGCGGCTTCAAAAACTGCTCTAAGTGCATTGCTCGTCTGAGCAGAAGGTCCGAGTTACTTTCCCATTTATTTCGTCAGTCAAACGCTGAACGAGACCGAGCAGCATTATCCATTACTAGAAAAGTTAGCATATGCGCTAGTCATGAGTGTGAGGAAGTTGAGACCATACTTTTTCGTCCATCAAGTGGAAGTCCTTACTTCCTTGCCCCTATGGAACGTGCTTCATCAACCTGATACAATAGGTCGATGCCTCAAGTGGGCTATTGAGGTCGGGTAATACGGGGTAACATATGCACCTCAGCCTGCAATTAAAGCTCAAGTGCTAGCCGATTTCATTGTCGAACTTACCTTCTCTTCAGAGGCCGGCAGTTCAGCCAGCCAGCCTTGGCAATTGTTCGTAGATGGATCAGCGACTTCCCACAAGCCAGGTGCCGGGGTAGTCCTGATAAGTCCGGAGGGCATTTCGTTTCAGAATGCCATCACTTTTGACTTCCCCGCGACAAACAACGAGGCTAAATATGAGGCACTCTCAGCTCGTGGCTTGTCAGGTCTGGGGAGAATATGAGGCCCGAGATGATATAATGGCGGCCTACCAAGAGGTGGTCAAGATACTATGTCAGAAGTTTGAACAAATCCACGTTAAATTAGTTTCGAGGGATCGGAATTCACGAGCCGATGCTTTAGCATGGCTAGCGACTTCAGAGGGGCCAGCAGAGATGATGGATGTCACCATCACAAAGCTCTCCCACCCCTCCACTGCTCACACAGTGAGCTGGATGACACCCATCATTGAATACTTGACAAATGGTCTCTTGCCGCAAGATAGAATTCAAGCCCGACAGTTGCAATTACGAGTCACGCGATATACAATGATCAACAACGAGTTGTATAAATGGGGTTTCAGCACTCCACTACTTCGATGTATCACACCAGAACAGGGGCAAGTTATCCTGAGGGAGATACACAAAGGTGTGTACAGAAACCACGCTGGGGGGCAATCATTGGCTCACAAAACCACAAGGCAGGGATACTTTTGGCCAACTTTGAGGGCAGACTCCATCATCTTCACCCGTAAATGCCATAAATGTCAAATTTATGCACCGTCAATTAAGGTCACCCCAGAAGAGCTCACCAGCATCCTCAGTCCTTGACCCTTTACAAAAGTGGGGGATAAATATCATTGGGCCGCTCCCAACAGCCCCAGGCTCAGTCAAATACACCATGGTCGCAGTAGATTACTTCACAAAATGGGCCGAGGCTGAGGCCCTGGCGACCATAGATCAAGATCATATCATCTTCATATGGCGGAATATCATTTGCAGGTTAGGTTTGCCGCAAGCAATCATATCGAATAATGGAAAACAGCTCGATGGCCTCAAAATCGACACTTTCTTCAAAAAATGGAATATCACAAAGCTCTTCTCGACTCCATACCACCCTCAATCGAACGGCCAGTTCGAGGCTGTGAACAAAATTATCAAGCACACGTTGAAGGCCAAGATTGAGGGAGGAAAAGTAAAACGGACTAGCGAGCTACCAGACGTGTTGTGGTCGTATAGAACGACCTACCGAAACTCAACAGGGGAGACTCCCTACTCCTTGGATTTTGGAACCGAGGCGGTTGTACCTGCAGAGGTCAACTTCCCTAGTCTCAGCACAAGTCAGGCCGCGATCGAACCACAACGACGAGGCTTTAGCCAGAAACCTGGATCTACTCAAGAAGAAGCGTCTAGAAGCCAACATGAGAAACGCGTGAGATATAAACAACAGTCGGAGAGATATTAAAATTCTAAAGTGCGACTTCGACAATTCAAAAAAGAAGACTTGGTGTTAAAGAAAATACTTGGTGTATCTAAAGGGACTTTCGGTCCAAACTGGGAAGGTCCATTCAAGGTGTCACAAGGTTCAGTACCCGTGGAACGCGACTCACCTAAAGAAGTATTATCAGTAGGTTCGAAATCGCATCCTTATAAATAATTCGGCCAGTCAATGATAATGCCATTTCTTCTTTTCAAAATTCCTGTGTTTAAATCGAGGGAGGTCGTGTATATAAAATATCAACCACCCGAAGTACTACTTTCGACATACTGGTGGCGAGATCACCACCTAAAGAGGTGTGATCCTCCTCCGGCTTTGTAAGACGACTAAGCAAAGTTCAGGATAAATCGCATTGACAATAAGACGATAAGAACAAAAGCAAATATTCAAGTAGCATAAGGGAAATCAGGTCGGCACAATAAAGGAAGGAAAAAGGAGAAATTTCATTAATGACAAAGGCCCAAAGGTCAGTACATTAGAGATTCCGAAGGCTAATTACATCAAGAAGCTTAAAACTAACAAAAAGCAAAGATACATCAAGGCAACCGTTCGGACTACTAGCTAATATTCAACTTCTCCGGACACTTTTAGGCAGTCTCCGACTTCAAAGCTAGCTAACCAAAAGTATTGTGGGGGATGGAGTTCAACAACTTCTCAATCTCCTTTTTCTTATCGGGATTCTTGATGTTATCATTCTTAAGAACAACCAGAATCCCATCAGCAGCACCACTGACTATGTTCAAAGCCTGCACACCTAATTGCTGCTAAATAACACTCAGCATAACTTGGCAGACAACCCATCTACATAATCTGTAGTTGGTACGCATCTTCATCAGAGGCTGGGGATGATAACATCCCCAGCAGGATCAGCGCTCGACTTCTCGGCGACTTCCCCCCTGCGACTTCCGGCGGAGGCCGAGTCTCTTCAAGTTGGGTCTCAGGGACCGTACCAGTAAAACCCGGCTGTGTCTCATTAGGATCGGGAGTATACACAATCCGGCTGGGGTTGGGAAAGAAGGAGAGGTCGACGCCCATACCCTCCAAATCTTTGATCTCTACCAAAATGTTAGCGGTGGGAAGGTTGTCACGAACGTAGTCGGTCAGCTCGGTAACAAACCTGCTGAGGTCGCTAGTGGGGTTCGCATTATGATAGATTCAAATGGCCCGGAAGAACGCCATCACATAAGAAAAGTTGGCATTCAGCTCCTCGGCCTCCTTAAATTGCGCCTCCTTGGTGGCCAACTCCTTCTTGGCCTTGACCAGCTCACCTTTAACTTGAACCACTCTCGCTTTCTCCACCGCAAGTATGCCCTTAGTATCCCACAAGCGACTCTCAAGATTCGAGATTTGCTGGGTCAGCTCGGAGTTAGACGTTTCCAGTTTCTTCTGAATCTCGGCCGGAGAAAGTATCGACTTTGCCTGATCAGTAACCCTTTCCTGCGCCTTCCTCAGGTTCTTGAGATCGGTCTCCAACTGAGCATTAGATTTCTCCAAGAAGAAGGCCGCCTTCTGGGAGTGGGCAAGGGCCGAGTACAGGTTGCCCGTCACTCTTTGACGGCGGGCGTTGGCATGGTTCGCCTGCGTCCAACCCCGGGGCAGATTCTGCAAGGCCCTTGAGAGATAAGAAGGCCAACCTTCAAGGACCCCTTCCGGAACAATCTGGCGCGACCTCAGAAAGCTCAATGCCTCCTGAGAGAATTTAGCCAGTGTGATGTCCGGGCTACAGAAAGATTCAAGTCGTTAGCAGAGAATAATGATAAAAACCAAGGAAAGTAAGTGTGACCAGACTTACTCATTAACCCGGTCTTCGTCCCAACCCAACCAGGAGTTATCTTCCGGGTGACGGCCCCCTTCTGGGGTAGAGGTGGGTTGTGGGGTCGAACGAAGCGGCAACCTTCCTATTCCCCAGTTTATCTTCAACCGGTACTAGCCTATCTCCTCCCTCATCCTCTTTCGAGCGGGCTCAGAGTCTGATGGAGTCAGCCCCTTGGATTTCCTTTTCCCTTTCTCAGCAAGAGGGGACCAGTGGGGGTCGGACTTGGAGGAGGGGCATCGGTGGCCACCACATGCTTCATCTGACCGAGCACAGATTTCTTCTGGGTCGCCATCACGGAAGCTTGTGGTTGACGTCGGTAAACTGGGATGTTAGGAACTGTCACACAGAGGATATCCAGTCAGTTGTGTCCCATATCGCTATCAATGAAGTATTGACAAATAAACTTACAAGGGATCTTGAGATGACGGGGATATGTGTACAAGTCGTCCTTAAGTCGATCGAGCTCGAGTTCAGAGCATTGACATCTCGCCAGCTTGGGGGAGTATCGCGAGCTAAATTAAACGCCTCTAAGAAATCCCAATATAGCTAGGCTGGATGGGGCGCAAACACTGCGAGATAAAAAGAGAATTAGATCAGTACGACTTCAGAATTAAAGACATAAGATTTACCATGTTCAACTTGAATTGCGTAATCTGTTGGAACGTGTATGGGCAATGTGCTTGAAGGATCCACGGAACTCCCATACTCCTCTGACAAACCACCACTTCCAATGCCAACCATCAACTTTGTTGGGAATTCCACTCACAAGTTACCTGCCCTTACGAAGTCGCATGACATTATAGCCTCCGGCCTGAGCATTGGACGTCATCACATAAGATATTTCACCTGGATTCGACAATCGAAATAATCCAGCTTGCCCCAACACGGTCATGGTAGAGAGAATGTAACTCCAACCATTTGGGGTAATCTGCGTGAGGCTCTGGTTCCAGGCCGAGAGCAGGTGGGAGATAGCTGAATGCAACAGAAAATGAATTCCAGCCTCCATAGTATGCTCATTCACCGCAATCATCCCTGGTGGCGACTGGTCGGTGCTCTCATCAGAGGTTGCCCCATAAAAGTGTACGTCCTGGGGCACCTTGTATGAGCGACGAACGAACGCATGTACCGATCGGATAGAACGGACAAGTATTTCTCGTCGGAGGCTACAAAGACTGACTTGACCGATTTCCTATACCAACGCTCAGGTCGCTTATTTGGAACTCGAGCCTAGTAGGTGTTGTAATCAAAAGCCTGCTCAAAGGCCCCATAATCTTGGGCCGGGGCAGAGGGACCCACCGTTGTTGTCTTCTCCAGTACGACGGTGAGGAGAGGACTAACATTTAATATAGGAAGATGGGCAATCTCTGCCAATTCCTCTAAAAATCGTTCGTCGTCACCCTCATCATTACCATTAGTGCCGGATCCAGAAATTCTAAACAGAGTATCCACTACAAGAGAGAAATATTTTTTATGCGTGTAACTTTTAAGGGTGATTATTTTTTAAAGAATTTAAGTAGGACGTTAATTTTTTTTTTTGACAAATATAGACCATTTTTCCCACTCTGATAGCTTTAATAGATCTAAATGTATAAAAAAATAATAATTTATGAATCAAAATTTACAAAAACTCAAACTTTACGAGCATACATTTGCAGAAAAAATAATTAAAAAAAAACAATGTCCTACTTTTGCCAAATTAAAAAATTATTACCCTTAAAACACACACCCCTTAAATTAGGGGCTTAAAAAGAGTTTTTTTTTTTCCACTCTAGGAATACTAAAAAGACAAAATTAAACAATTAAAAATGTAAAATAAGTCATAAAAAATGAGTAACACTTACAAAATGATATCTCCTGTGAACTCGGGTTCTCGTGAACTCTCTTTTTCAAGTATCACTATACACACTATCACTTTTTAAAAAATTAACTTATTTTTTAAACAATAATAATATATATACATAATTGTGATTTTGCGTATACATAACAAAGATATTTGAACAAGAAAAATTCACATAAACTCGAGTTCACACAATTTTTTCTATAAAAATATATAATATTAAGATTACAAACAAATAAAATATTTAGTTAAAGTGTATATATATATATATATATATATATATTATAAATGTAAACTATGCATACTATAATATATAAAAAGTGGGTATGCACTTGCATACCCATTCAACCATGTAGATCCGCCTCTGATTACCATCATCATCCCGGTTATCACTTGGGGCACCAGCAGTCGAGGGTCCTACCACATTGGCGGTGGTGGAGCTGGAGCCATATTGACGGCGAAGTTGAGCAATAACAACATTATCCTCATCCTAGGACGATAATGCCATGGGCTGAGAGGCGGCGGGAGTCATCTAAGAACCAGTAGCCATAACAAAGATTGAGAAGAAATGGAGTTTTACTTGAATCAATCATCGTCGAATCCTCAAATCCGTCAAGAAGCCGTGGGATTTCAAGAGAGTTTTTGCAAAGACGATGAAGGGTTTTAAAGCCTAAAACCCTCGCCTATTTATAAAAGAGGGGGAAGGGCCAAGATGCAGTTTAGCCGAACTATAGGCCCATCCCAACAAATAAGTCGCGGAAATAGCGCGTGATCCTCACCGCGATTTCCCATTGGATTGATTTTTGGCGCATCACGTCATCAGCCTATCACGCCATCATGTCGAATCTGCAAATCTGAGGCCAATCTATCACGCTAATTCACAAGTTCGAGATGATGATTCGCCTACCCGAGGATGACAATTCACCTCAAGGAACATTTCCCTAGATTGACTTGCCGTAGGTCGAAAGAATAACAATGCAAGTCAAGGGCCCGATGTAAGCACGCGACCTCGACTTGAGGGGCAATTGTTGTAGCATGGATAAACCCGACCCCTGTTTTAGTCGCATGAAAGGCAATTCGTCTCCCCAACACCATTTAAAGCAACCTGGGGATAAATGGCCATGTAGTCAACTTATCCATCAAGACGAAGTGCACCTTACCCAGGCCACAAAGGCAGCAGGTCGCGAGACGACTTACAAGATCTTCACAAGTTGCAAGGCGACTTACATTCTAAACCCACAGGTCGGATGCGACTTGTATCAATCCGAGTCGCATACCTCGATGGTCAAAGGAAACACCCGACAAGCCATGAGATCTGCCCCCAAAGTCCACCCCATGATTAGCGCGTAATAAAGACGGCGACCTCTGACCCGGCGAGGCAAAATCGACGGGCTCCGGGATTGAAGCCCCCGTTAGGGCACTTTTTTGCACTTGTAGGAGGTTGAAATTTTTTGAACCTTACAAGACGCCCCCAATGTAGTCTTCCTTACAAGATGAACTGGGTAACAAATACTTGTGTCTACTTCCTATTTTGATCGTCTATTCTCACTGATTTCACTAAGAATTATTCTTAAATTGGCTTAAACATAAACCAATTACAACACCCACTGGATTAAGAGAAGACAAACTAACAAGAAAAATACCAAGTCTTCTGATTCATCCAAGGCTCACACTCATAACCATACAGATCAGAATGCACATGAAGAGATGTATGATTATGTAGATGTTCATGGGAGATAAATCAGGCCTTCTGATCTAGATGATTACCATTGAAGTGTCCTGTAGGTCCCGAACGGGTTCCGTAAGGGCAGAAGTCTAGAGGGGAGGGGTGAATAGACTTCTGAAAACTTTTCGTGCAAGATCAGGTGTGATGGCAGGTTGCCTGATTAGAGTGCGAGTGAATCAATTTGGACTGATATCCAACTTACTGATCGCCTGTTGGCAGATCAGTTCGGTGTCTATCAGTTTAACTGATGTGCGGAAGCTAGTTTATACCCGTGTGAAAAACCAGTTTTATCAAATCAGATTCTGAAGTCTATTTTCAATCAGCTGACTGAAATGTCAAGCTGATCAGATCAGTTACTTGATGCAGACTGATCCTAACTCAGAATATGTATGCAGTTTAAATCAAGTTGTATGCAGTAGTGTAAAGCAGTTAAGAGCAAGTAAATACACACAAGATTTTTATAGTGGTTCGGACAACCAGTCCTACGTCCACTCTTCCCTATCACAAGGGGCACCAACTTAACCAACTGGACTTAGTTTATTGTGTTAGTCCAACACATTACAACCAATAGATGTTTTAAGAGTTCTCATTCAACCGATCCCATAAATCAAAACTAGAAACCCTGGTCTGAAATCTTGCAAAACAAACTTAACCTAACTTTTGGGTTTGGGTAAAGATTTGTTGTTGTTCCAACTGGAAATCTATCCTAGTGTTTATGTAGCCTAAAGCTAGAGGATGAGTGAAGGTCCCGTTATTTAGTGAGTCTAAAACCCAATTTGCGCGTGCGGATGCAAAACATGTCGTGTGATGCATATAAAACAGGGGTGAGGGAATGGTGATACCAAATTTTTCGCTTTTAAGAACGATGTGTGTTGTTTTGCTTATACTCGAATGCATATGGCAAGTAAGAACATAAAGCAGTAAAGAACACACGATATTTTATAGTGGTTCGGACGAAACCCGCCCTACATCCACTCTTCCCTTTCGGGGCACCAACTTAACCAACTTAACCTACTTAACCAACAAGACTTATCACCATCACGGGATCGTAGATAGATGTTTACCGATTTCACACTCAAACGGGACTTATCTCCCTCACGAGATTGCCTATAGATGTTTACCGAGTTCACACTCAACCGAACCTAGAAATCAGAAACTAGAATCCCTAGTCTGAAATCTTGCGGTGACAAACTTAACCTAACTCAAACTGATTTGGGTAAAGGTTTGTTTGGTTTCCAACTAAGTTGAGATTTTCCCTTACATTTGTTTAGCCTCAATGCTAAGGATGGGAAAATCTCTCTAAGCTTAGGATATAGAATTTGTGCTTAGATCTAGGGTAGAACACTCTTGAATATATGCGTGTATTTCTAGCTCTGTGTTCTATGGTGGGAATGCTTGAATATATGTCTTCTTAGCTCTGTAGCATCGTTTGCCACATTTTCCACACTCTTCCACACTTGATAATGAAGGAAGAACTTGTATTTATAGTGTGGATTTGAATGTTACCGTTGGAGAGAATCACATTCAAATCCATACTACTCTGTAGCTTTTTCAGGCTTGTCGTCTTCCTCTCATTGGTCCACGTCAGCTGAATCTAACGGCTATATTCTTCAGTTTCTTCTGAGTCTCTAACGGCTATATTCTTCAGTTTCTTCTGAGTCTCTAACGACTATATTCTTCATCTGAGCCTTCAGGTTATCTGAGCCTCAGGTTATTCAGGGTTCTTGATTCAGCAGACTTCTCTTTGTGGACCTTATCGTCGGGCATCTTGACACTTTCGAACTTCTTGAGTTCGGCTCTTCTGAATTCACACATCGACCCTCGGGTCACATTATTTCGAGGCTATCGATTTCTTCTTTGCACGATCGATCAGCTCGTTGATCAGATCAACACTTCTTCAGATCAACATATCAGGATAACATCAGGTCAGTACATCAGGTTAGCATATCAGATTATCATATCTGATCTTGATCACGTCTGATCTCGATTAGTCTCATCTGCTCCTCTTTATATCTGATCTCGATCACGTCTGATCTTGATCGATCTCATCGCTTTATCTTCCGATCGCAACCTTCTCTCGATTTGGTTTGGCTTTAGCTTTTCTTCACTTCTGATTATGCACAGCTCATCAGCTAACTCCGGAACTCATCTAATTCATCTGATCTCGACCAGTCTCGTCTGCAGCCTCGTCTGATCTCGATCATCTTCTTCTGATTTCGTGAGTTCCCCCTCAATTTGTTCTTTTGTTCCCCCTTAACTTGTTATCTGTAGATTAGCTTGAATAACACAAGTTAATAATGTTTTGGCATAAATTATCAAAACTAAAATATCCCAACAATGAGATTTCTATGCTAAGAACTAATGGGATGAACACTTATAAAAATAAACTTGAATTTAGTGTTCTTCGTGCGAAAATTTGCTTATGGCTTGAGCTTGATGAAAATTTCCGTCTTCTCTCTGAAGAGCAATCCCATATTTATAGACCTCGAAATCAAAGAACCGTTGGAGAGCAATTTGAAATTCAGGCTATTTTGGTAGGTTGCAGGATTGATGTGACGTGCTTCAGGGATGGCATGGCCGAAAGCGTGTGTGTTTGTCCTTTATAGTCGTTTGACTTATCACCGTCGAATCCCGCAGTGTCAGCCTAGTACATACGTGTCAAACCCAGATTGGCTAACAACAAATATTTATTCAGTGTTTGTTCACCAACTAAAATTGATATTCTTCTGGTCTGGTTTACACCGTATGTTTATGATAAGTAGTTAAGCTTATCATTTTGCTGACTTGGCAGAACTGATCACCACTTCTACTGATCAGTAGCCTTGAGTCTACTGATATGGTTGTTTTAGCTTCAACCAATCGACTCTGCTGATCTCTTCATAGAGTAGGTCTTCTGGTCTTCAAGTAAAGTCTTCTTCATTTCTCTACTAATCTTCCGCTGTTGATCTCCGCTATTGATCTTCGCTACTGATCTTCACTACTGATCTTCGCTACTGATCTTCGCTACTGATCTTCGCTACTGATCTTCACTACTGATCTTCCCGCTGCTGATCTTCACTTGAGTTGTGCAACTTCAGTTCTTCTTTAAGAATGACATAGTCTAATACATCAGCTGTCTAACATGTTCAGCTAGTTTCCTATCAGATCATCAGTCGACTAACAGGTTTGACTGGTCCTATTACAACTGTTTTGGAACTTCCATCAAAACTATAAATTTCCCAACAATTTCCCCCTTTTTGATGGAACCAAAACATTTCCCATAAAGAATGCTGAACATAATTAAACATAAGTAAAAGAGACAGAGAATCAGAAGACAATGAGAGTTTGTCTTAAGATCAGAAAAGTAGAATTTTTAATTAATGATAAAATTTTACAAGTACATCAAATTCTATTATGATCTTACAAAACATAAGTCTTCTGATTCAGAATCTCTCTTCCTCCGGGACAGCACACATCTGAACAGTCTTGCCTTGACTTCTGCAGCTCTACCTTCTTCAAAGATGTCATCTTGTGCAAGGCATTTGTTGAGTATTGCATTGAAGGCTATCTTGTCAATCTTCCCATCTGAAGTCTTCTTGTAGTCCATGGTCTCAACATCTGGAGCTACTGGGATGAAACACAACTTTTTGGCTTCTCTCATGATGTTGTTGTAGAAAGTTGGATGCTTGTTATTCAACCAATCCCTAAAGATTTCATCTTTATCCACGTTGGTTGGAATAACTTGATTGATATGGGCCGAGATATATCATTCCCCCTTGATCAGACGCCATTCCTTAACCATATTTTTATCTGGCTTCACAATGACATCTACATCAGCAGGAAGAATTGGCTCTGTAACATGCGCACCTTCTCCGGATTCAACAACAAGTCCTTTCTTCTTCCTCAAACGATAAGACTTGTCAAGGCTTGCAGCTTCTTCCATCCTTTTCTGCATGTCCAGTTCTGCCTTCTTCAATTCTTCTAATTTTCTGAATTCTGCTTCTGAAGATTTCTTTTTCTTTGCAGGCACAGCAGCTGATTTCTTCCCTTTTCTGGCATGCTCAGCTGACTCAGTGGATGATGAAGAAATGACTTCTTCCAACTCTTCAGCAGTCTTCACATCTTTCTTCATTCTCTTCTGTTCCAGAGTTATCTGGATCCCTGCTACATAGTTTTCCACCTGATTCAACCTTTGAATAGTATCAGCATTCTTCTCTTCTTCCCCCTTTTTGGTTCCCTCAAAAAGAGCTTTCAGCTCAGAACTGAGGTCACCAATCTGCTTAGATAGATCATTCTTCATAATACCCAGGGCAGAAGAGTCACCAGAAGGGCTAACTTGTTCGATCAATGTCAGGATGGAAGAATGAGCTTTATCCATAATAGGACTGACCTTGACGAATATATTCTCAAACTTATCAGCAGCAGAATTGACCCTGGTCGTAGCACCAGCAAGATATTTCTGTAATCTGGTCAATTTTGCCATCTTCTCCTTCATCATCAGCGTGAACTGCTGATTTCTATTCTCCTCAATCGTGGCCAGCCTCTCATTTACCTCCACAATCTTATCAGTTGTTGTATCTCTCAATTCTTCAGAAATTCGGGTGCAGTGAGAGGATACATGTTCGCGTTCAGTTCTGATGGCCTTCTCCAGTTGTCGTAGTACAAAGAAGCTCACATCATCGCGAAACATTTGAGCCATGTTCACTCCGAAGGAGTTCTTGATGTATTTCATTAGATTTGCTTCGAACTCTAGAGAAGTTTGTAAAACTTATGTTACCTGATCTGCTGAAGTCGAGGGAGCTTCCACTTCTATCTCTTCTGCTTGACTTCCTCCAACAGTCAAGTCAATCACATTATCGGCTGATTGAACCTCAGCTGATGGGGACTGTGCAACATCTCCCACAACAGCTTCATCGGCAGCTTCTTTGGGCTCTTCCATAATTATGACTTATTTTGCTGTTTGTTTTGTGTTAGCCATTTGTTCAAATATCTCTTCAATCTCTATTGGGCTGACATCAACAATGTCTTCATCTTTATCAGAATCCTTCATTTGCCGCATTACTCGACTGTATCTGACCATTTTGTGAGTCATTTCCCTGTGTATGGGGCTATGTGGCATCCCCAGCTGTCGAGTAATCAACCTAGCAATTGCATCATCTGAGATCAGTTCTGGGGCAGTCTCTACTCCGGCAATCTTTTTGATTTCCAGCACATAGTCCAGAAAAGAACGAACCCCTCATTTCTGCTCCAGCACAGTGCCAAAATCTTCAAATTTCTTTAATCGGATGTCTCTCCAGGTGAGCACATCGAGAACAGTGGCCTTGGAAACTGCATTAAGGGCCAACTCAGGATATCTGTCCTCAAGCATTTTCTCTAAGCGCCGTCGGATAATTTTCTCAGTAAATGAGAGAGTTTCTGGATCAGGCTCGAGCGATAGAGAAGGAGAGAAATGCAGAGTAGATATTGGCTCAGGATCTTGCAAATGATGAGCAGAAGTATCCATATGTTCAGATTCGATGGATACAGAAGTGAACTGAGCAGTCTGCTGCAAGGGCTCAGTCTGAGCAAACTTGGATGTTTGAGCAGTTCCTCTGGGAGGTAGTTTGCTGAGGATGATGTGATCATCATCTGAGTCAGATGACTCATCCACCAGATGAAAATCCTTCTGCTTTCCTTTTTCGGCAACCTCAACAGCAGACGTAGATTTTAATTTTTTGGCTCTTAGTTTCCTTGATGACAACTCCCTTTTCTGGCTTCCTGGAGGTTGTCTTCCTCTTTTGACCACCCTTTCCTGCCTTTGGAACTTCTATGGCCGGTTTAACAGCAGGTTCAGCAAAGTCATCAGGTGGGCCAGGTAGTTGACGGTTGATGATCAGCATTTTCTTGTGTGCGAGCTTATAAGGGATCATCTCATCTTCACTCCAATCCCTGTCCCTCATCAGGTCTATCAGAATTAAAGAGACCTTATGCAGTAGAGTGATCTTTGCTGAAAGAATCACTGTCCCTTCCTTCACCACAAATTTTTCAGACTCCTCCAATAACCTCCTCTTCAAGAACTCCAACCAGCTTATCCTCGCATTGTGGATGATTGCAGTCATGATTCGAGCTTTCTCCTGCGTGACTGCATCCAAACTGTAGGTGATTCCTACAATAACTTTCTGGACAATATCGAACAAGAGTCGATATTTCCTTTTCAGCATGGGTTTCTTGAAGGCTTTTGAATGATGAGCATCTGCTGGTCGAAGAAGATTCTTGATAACCGCGCTCTCTTCAGAGGACAAATAAGCATCAGGTATGATGCCATCCACCGGTGCAGGAAGTTTGAAGATCCTGAATAGATCGTCATCAGTGACTTCAAGACGTTCACCCTGTACCTCCGAATACAAAACTCCTTCGTGATCTCGGAGATTGTAGAGAAATTCCAAAACCCCATTTAACAAGATTGAGTCGGCACTTGCTGAGCAATAGGTCTTGAGGCCGCACTCTTTAAGCAATTTGAGGATCTCAAGGAACTCTGGATATCTGGTGGTCCGGAAATCGACACATCTTTCCTCAACAACTTCATCGGCAAAGTTCCGGAAGATTAGATCTTTGGGTTCCGGTGAAGCGTGGGATGAGGAGTGAGCATTTTCTGCAACCTGTCGTACTTTGGGAGCCATTTCTGAAACAAATTCCACAAATCGATGTTAGAATAAGCGTTGAAACATAATTTTGCAGAAATTTCAAATAATCGATGGCCATGTCCCAAATTAAACATTAATACGAAAACTGTAACCCTAGCATATAATAATTATCATATTCAAGATGAAATGCTACGCAAAATTACCAGATATTGATACGCAAGAGATAATTACAAGAGAAGCGTATTGATTTGCAGAAGATTTGAAAGCTTTAAGAAAGTTGCAGAGAAATTTTAGAATATGTGTAATCGTGCAAATGAAGCTTTTTAGAAAGAAGATGGAAAGGTGAAGGGTTTTGAAAAAGGAACCGAATCATCGCTTAATCTAGATGAACGGTTCAGATTTAATAATTTGAAATCGTGCGGTGATAAAAACAAAAGATAGCAACTTTTTGGATTTAAAACCGCACATTTAATGTATTTAATACATATTCCTCGCGTCCGCATTAAATGCTCTGCAAGACTTGCGTCATGAAAGTATGTGTACAGTAAAAGCGAATAAGGTTTAGGTAAAACATATGATTAAACAGTGAAGACAAACATCATAAATGCATATCTGTTTGACTGATATTGTAATCAGTCAATACCACATGAAGTCTGACTGATTTCTGTTGATCTTAGTTTCTGCCTAATCCTTATTATTTCCCAACAATGTCCCACTTAACTGATCAGTTCCCCCTTCGTCTAATACCCCCTTTTCTGATCAGTTCGTGACTGATCTTTCTGATCTTAGTTTCTTGTTCTGTGTTCTGATCTGGTTGACCTGATTACTGTTGACCTTACGGATGGTAGACTATCCCTTAGTATTTCTCAACAATAACCCACTTATCTGACCAGTTTTCTGCTGATCCAATCTGATCAAGATTTCTGCTTGATCCAAACTATTATCAGAATTCAATCTACTGAACCACTTTGATCAAGTCGGGTCTTGGGATGTGTGCCAGTCTCCCGCCAAAGTCTTATCCTAGGGGAGTCGAAGAGTCGCCTCGATACCCTAAGTCGGCGTGATGTGACAGTCCCTTAATGATGGTCTGGCATCACACGTCACGAACTAACCTAACCATCAGACGCGTATCACCTACGCGCTGTCCTTGCGACGCCAATTTCTCTTAAGGGTCTTGAGAAAATAAAAATTTGCAATTCTACCCCTGCCATTCCTCTATAAATAGGACGAAGTTTTAGACACACAACATAACCCCATCACCATACTTATCATTCTCAAGCTTGCACATGAGAAATTCCGGCGAGTCCTCCGGCAAAAGGCTTATTCTACTTTACTCAAATGACCTCCGGTTCTCAGTCCAACCCTGTGCTTCCCTTGTGCCTGATCTCGTTTTCATCGGAGAATGACCATACAGCCATTGCCAAGCTTCACTGCCACCAGGTTGGTGGATCTATCGCTGGCAACATAAAGGTGGTCATCTGTGCCTAGGGTTCCAATCGAGATAACGTGGTTATCGATGATGAGCAACTTCTGACAAGCAATATCACGACGATGAGCAACTTCTGACATGAAATATGGATTTAGTATTGTATATACGATCTTGATCAGGCCAAGATGCTCTACAATACAATCCTTTGAATTACATGTATGTCACTCGTGTTCATTTAAAATGAGAAGTCTCATCGGTCTTAGGGTTTAGGGTTTATCTTTCGACCTCCGGGTCTTTTGTAATGAAAATTTCGACCTCCGGGCCTTTATCAATGAAATTCTCTTTTACCCATTGTTGTGTTGACTTGATTACCTTGTGCGAATTTTGCCTTGTCCTTGTTGCCTTAAAATTTATGCAACTTGTTAATCTGATCAGTTCCCAACTGATTTTTCTGATCAGTTGAGGTACCATTACTCAACTGATCCTCCTTATCTGATCAGATCTGATCAGTTGAGGTACCTTACTCAACTGATTCTGCCTATCTGGTCAGTCTCTTAACCAACTGGTTCTGGAGACCAGTCCATCAAACATTTCTGGTGCACTTTCTCCAAGATCCAGAAGTCCTAGCTCATGTTCTCTGAATCTGACTTCAGCTAGTGGCTTGGTTAAGATATCAGCTCTTTACTTATCAGTATGGATCTTTTCCATTATGATGTTCTTCTTTTCAACATGATCTCTTATAAAATGATGTCTAACATCCACATGCTTGCATCTTGTATGTAAAACAGGATTCTGAGTGATTGCAATAACACTATTACTTTCACAGAATATAGGTACGTTCTTAGCTACAATGTTGTAATCCCTCAGCTGCTGACTAAGCCAGAGCAGTTGGGAACAAAAGCTTCCTGCAGCCATATATTCTGCTTCAGTAGTAGATGTTGCAACAGATGTCTGCTACTTCGAAAACCAAGAGATCAGTTTACTACCTAAGAACTGACATGTACCTGAGGTTGATTTCCTGTCTATTCTGCAACCTCCATAATCAGAATCAAAATACCCACTAAGCTCTAGATTATCATCTGATGGGTAGAATAAACCAAGGTTTACTGTCCCCTTCAGATACTTAAGAATCCGCTTAGCTGAATCCAGGTGGCTTTGCATTGGATTTGCCTAAAATCTGGCACATACACCTACTGCAAAAGTTATATCTGGTCTGCTGGAAGTTAGGTACACTAGAGATCCAATGAGAGCCCTGTATTCTTTCTGATTAGTTTTCTTGCCATTCTCATCTGGATCCATCTTGAATCCAGTCATCATAGGAATTTTGGCTTCCTTATAGTTTTGAACTCCAAACTTAGCCAACAGATTCCTAGTGTACTTTGCCTGATAGATGAATATACCTTTTGTACTTTGCATAACTTGTAGACCCACAAAGTAATTCATCTGACCCATCATGGACATCTCGAATTTCCCTTGCATCGGTTTGCTGAATCTTTCACATAAGCTCTTGTTGGGAGATCCGAAAATGATATCGTCCACATAGATCTGAACCATCAGAATATCTTCTCCGTCTTCTATTCTGAATAAGGTTCTATCCACTGTTCCTTTAGTGAATCCACTGTCTATCAAGAACTGAGATAGTGTATCATACCAGGCTCTAGGAGCTTGTTTCAGGCCATAAAGAGTTTTTCTTAAACAGTACACTTGGTTGCCTATTTCAAAGCTAGGAGGTTGTTCAACATAAACTTCCTCAGCTAGTACCCCATTTAAGAATGCACTCTTTACATCCATCTGATACACAATAAACCCTCTGTGGGCAGCATATGCCAGAAACAGCCGAATGGCTTCCAGGCGAGCGACTGGTGCAAAGGTCTCATCATAATCAATTCCTTCTGATTGTGAATACCCCTTAGCAACAAGTCTTGCCTTATTTCTGGTTATGACATTATTCTCATCTCTCTTGTTCTTGAATACCCACTTTGTGCCTATCACATCTTGATGAGTTGGTATGTCCACTAGTTTCCAAACTTGATTTCTTTCAAACTGCTCTAATTCTTCTTGCATTGCTAGAATCCAGTTAGCATCTTGTAGAGCTTCATCAATGGTGGTTGGTTCCTTCAAAGACAGATAACAACAATACATGGCACTTTCACCAACCTGATGTCTAGTCTGGACTCGGGAAAATTATCAGATCAGTTGGATGGTCAGATAACCAAGTCCTTCTTTTCTGATGTATATCAGTTTGGATGTCATCATCCTCATCTGATATTGAGTCACTAGCAGGAGGGAGTGGTGCAGTAATAGGATCCACTTGACATGGACAAGTCTCAGCTGAAGTTGGAATCATCATATGATGATGTCTGTCCGTAGGAACATCTAGTGTTCCCCCGAACCAGATGGTTCAGTTGATACTGTCTCAGTTGTACCAGCTTCTTCATCGACAGTTGTACGTACCTTTGGGTCTGACTGACCTGGTGAATTAGTAAGATCAAGTTTTGGAACATACACTGTTACGTGATCTGATCCCTTGTCTTTGATACTCAACTGATCCATTTTCTATGCATCAGGTACCGGTTGATTTGGTACTGCTGGTTCTGAGGCAGATTTCTCATGTTCAGAAGATGTCTCCTCAAAGACCACATGAGGTGTTTCTTCCACAACTAAGGTTCGCCTGTTGAATACCCTGAAAGCCTTGCTGGTTGAGGAATATCCTAAGAATATACCCTCATCTGACTTGGCCTCAAAGGTTTTCAACTGGCTCTTCCCAAGAATCAAGGAAAAACTCCTTATGAGCTGTGGAATGAAAGGAAGCCTCTTATTTCTTTCTTTCGTGTGTTTGGTTGCAAGTGTTTCATACACAATAATGGTAAAGATCAGTTGAAAACATTTGATAGCAAAGCTGATGGAGGAATATTCTTAGGATATTCTGAAGTCAGTAAAGCATTCAGAGTTTACAACTGTAAGACTCTTATTGTGGAAGAAACACCTCATGTTGTTTTTGATGAATCTACTTGTGTTCAAAAGAAACAGAAACATGACTCAGGAGAACTGACCAAGAGAATCACCAGACTTAGCCTGAAAAAGAATGATAAAACATCCTCTGAACCTGAAAAGAAGAAGTCAATCACTTTCTATGAATGGAGTGAATCAGACTCAGACAAAGAAATTCAGGATGGAAAAACTCAGGATGGTGAGACTCAGGATGGAAATTCTCCACTGAAGGAAAGCCAACACACTGAAGCTGACCGATCTGAACATACACCAGTTCAGACTCAGGTATGTAATGCCAATGAAGATGTGGTCACAGCTGAGACAAACTCTGAATCTATCAACCAAGGGGGAACAATTGTCTCTGACAATGTTCTGAATAGAATTTCCCCTGTGGAAGATGATTCCCTTTCTCCTTTTCTGTTATTCCCTGAATTTGACGAACTGCCTAAAACTAACATGTCTGATGTTGAGGATACTACTGAAGGGAGAACATCCAGGAGAAAATGGTTGGATAGTTATCCTACAAGTCAGATTGTGGGTGATATATCAGAAGGTGTTAAAACAAGAAGGTTCCATGGAGAAAATGTTTTGTTCTGCTGCTTCCTATCTGAAAAAGAACCTACTGAGATTGAAGAAGCTCTACAAGATTCATTCTGGATTACTGCTATGCAAGAAGAGCTGAATCAGTTCACAAGGAATGAAGTTTGGGAGCTAGTGGACAGACTTAAGAGGCACAATGTGATTGGAACTAAGTGGGTGTTCAAGAATAAGAGAGATGAAAACAACAACATTGTGGGAAACAAGGCAAGGCTAGTTGCACAAGGTTATTCCCAAGAAGAAGGCTTGGATTATGATGAAACCTTTGCACCTGTTGCAAGACTAGAAGCCATCAGATTGTTTCTTGCATATGCTGCTCACATGAAATTCACAGTCTATCAAATGGATGTGAAAAGTGCATTTCTGAATGGTGTGCTTAAGGAGGAAGTATATGTGGAACAACCTCCAGGATTTTGTCAGAGTGACCAAGTTTACAGGCTCAGGAAAGCCTTGTATGGTCTTAAGTAAGCACCCAGAGCATGGTATGATACCCTTTCTCAGTTTCTTACTGACCATGGTTTTATCAAAGGAACTGTTGATAGGACCTTGTTCAGGATAGAAGATGGAAAAGATATCTTACTAGTTCAGATTTATGTGGATGACATCATATTTGGTTCTCCAAATCATCAGTTGTGTGAAAAGTTTTCCACCCTGATGAAAGGAAAGTTTGAGATGTATATGATGGGGAGATGAATTTCTTTCTTGGACTACAGGTGAAAGAGACTAAGGAAGGAATATTCATCAATCAAGCAAAATACACCAGAGATCTGATTGCAAAGTATGGTGTACATAATTGCAATTCAGTTAGAATTCCCATGAATACTAACTACAAGATGGATCCTGATCCTGAAGGCAAATCAGTAAATCACACTGATTATAGAGGGATCATTGGATCATTGCTACATCTCACAGCAAGTAGGCCTGATATAACATTTACTGTTGGGATGTGTGCAAGATCCCAAGCTAATCCTAAGGCTAGTCACATGGAGGCTGCCAAGAAGATTCTGAAATATCTTAAAGGCACTGTGAATAGAGGATTATGGTATCCAGCTAATGATAACCTTGAATTAACTGGTTATTCAGATGCTGACTATGGTGGATGTAGAATTGACAGGAAGCCTACAACAGGAACTTGTCAATTTCTTGGAAGTAAACTGATATCATGGTTTTCAAAGAAACAGACCTCAGTAGCAACCAGTACTACTGAAGTTGAATACATGGCTGCAGGAAGCTGTTGTGCACAAATTCTTTGGCTCAGACAACAATTGAGGGATTATAAGATTATAGCCAATGAAGTACCTATATTTTGTGATAATAAAAGTGTAATTGCTATTACATAAAATCCAGTATTGCACACCAGATGTAAGCATGTTGATATCAGACATCACTTCATCAGAGATCATGTTGAGAAGAAAGACATCAGAATGGATAAAATTCATACTGATAAACAGAGAGCTGATATCTTGACTAAATCTTTGGCTGAATCAAGATTTCAGGAACTATCAGTTGAATTAGGAATGTTGGATCCAGGTGAATAAGGCAAATCTGAAAAATTGAAGGTTTTCAGATGAATGAAGTTTTTCAGGTTTTACTGAAAAACTCAGGATAAAATTGAGAGTCTTGAACACTGAGTCTTGGGAAACTCAGTTATCCTGAAGTTCAGTACTCAGTATTATAATGAAATTTTATCAAGGTCAAAACTCAGTAAGACTGATGGAGAAAATTAGTCTGAAGAAGTATTGACTCATGCACTTCATTTATTTTCCAAAACTGAATCTCAGTAATCATTGGCAATAAATGACAAATACCTGAAGAAATAATTGGGCGGGACGTTTGAAATTCTCGAGGAAAGTCAATGGTCTGCAGGAACAATAATTAAATGCACTGTTCATTAATCACCAATATGAATAAATTGGCGGCTATGTACTTGCAAAATCGTCCTTTCAAATACCCATTTTAGCCGGTGTTTAATCTCAACCGTCGATTTCTTCATCTACGTGATTTTCCATAAATCAAAATCCTATATTCATTACAAAGAACCCATTCAAGCCCTATTTAAAAAAAAAAAAAATATCTTCGCAAACACTTTGCTTCGAAACCTTCGATTACCCAGAAATCTCATATCTAAAAAAACCCTTCACTCAAAATTACCAAAATGATGCTCTCTGTCTACCACAAACTTGCCATTTCTAATAAACCTTGGTACGAGAATGTTGGTTCTCTGGAAAGCACATCCAACGTGACTCACGAGGAGGAGGCATTGCATATGATTCGTATGGCAAAGCTTACTTGTCTGATCGCAAATCAACCAGATGCTGAATATGCAAAAGAGGTAATTGAGTTTGTTTCTAATATGCAATTGGATGATAAAAATTGCATAGAGTCTAAGATTACGGTGTTGCATTTGGAACATAGTTCAAAATATGTGGATTTTGTTAGGGGATTGTATATTATCCCTAAGAATCTGAATGTCATATATGAGTTAAATGATAGAGGTGAAGACCCTACGGTATACATGATGGGTAGGGAACAAGTGTATTTGGATAAAATTACTGAGCATCCGGTAAAGTTTGAAGCTACATTGAATAAAAAGCATTTGAAGCCTAAATATCGGGTATTATTATATATTGTAAGCAAATGCATCATTAGTAGATCTGGTAGTTTCGAGCAGATAAGCACGCCGAAGTTAAGGCTAATGGAGGCGATTGAAGATTCACCTACTACGGCATTCAATTGGTTGCACTATTTGATCAAGGTGGTGAGTGATCAAGCCAAACACATTCAGAAGGTGAATGGCTCTGTAGTTGTCAAGGGAAAAATTCTACATGCAACCAAGATTGCATTTATCTTGGAAACGTGCAGAGAAGAGGAGGACATTTTTGCCGATTCCACTTCCTTTCCGAAGTCAAAAATTATGTTCAAACCAATGAAGAAGATTTTGAGAGGAAAGAAAGAGAAAAATACTGAGTCTTAGGAGGAGACTGCCGAAGAGGAAACTGAGGAAGATACAACAGTGGTTGAGCAAGTCAGGGAAACAAGACAGACTTCTCAGAAATCCACTGAGACAACTGAGGAAGAAGCCAAACAAGCTAGGGGGAAAGCCCTGATGAAAATTAAAAGGGAGAAAGGTGAGAAACTGAAGAAGAAAGCACTGGCTCCTCAGAAGCGAAGAAGGCTTCAAACAATTGCGGAAAAGGAGGCCAGTGAATCTGAAGAAACTCAACCTGAAGATCAACCAAGGTTGAAATCTCCACTTCAGGTTCTCGCTCAGGTAACTGAAGACCAAGTTTTCTCAGAGGTACTTGAGACCTCTCTGAGCTCAGATAAAATCTCTCAGGAAATATTCAAAGGACCTCAGATCACAACTGAAGAAAGACCTACTCAGCCTTCAGATCAATCTGAACCTCAGGAATTGCTGAACTTGGATGCACTTCTGAGCGAACCTTTCTTCGATCCATCAGCACTACAAACTGAGTCCACTATTCCTGAAAGCCCAGAATTGAGGAAGGGAGAGGCCGAAGAAACTGAGTGGCGTATCAAGGGGGAACGATTCATTCTTGATAGATACCCTGAGGTGAGCGCATATCCTGACCTTCAGGATCTTTTCTTCCGACTCAGAACCACTGTGTATATTCTGAATCAATCACTTCCTGAAATGCTAAATATTGCCTCATTCAGAGGAGAGGACTGGTGGAACGCTGAAACTGCTGTGTTGACAGAGTTTTCAGGCTTCCGAAAGACAAAGCTCAGGATGAAAGCTGTTGATTTTGACGAACTGGTGAAAAGTAAGATAGCTGAGAAAAAGAATGCTGAGGCTGGTGAATCCAGTGCTCATAATCAGGAAGAGGAAAGTGATCAAGGAGGAGAAAAGGGAACTGAGAAAGCAACTGAACCTAAGAAAGAGAAGGAATCTGAACAAGAAAAGAAAACTCAGGATGATGTGCAGAAAGAAGCTGACACTGAGCAGACTGATACCAGACAACCTCAGACTGAAGTTAGCACTCTTCAGGTACATTTTGGCACTATTGTAAATTATGCTAAAGTTACTGAAGTCCCTATCTTTACATCTGTTGTCTATGGTATGCAGACTGAGGCTCAATTGGAGCAACCAGCTCAGTTGGAGACAGTTGTTTTTCCTCCAGAGATTGATTTAAGTCCAATTCTGGATGAATTGAAAAAGGTGGTGCCAATGGTGGAGAAATTAAATCAAATGGAAGAAACCTTGGCAAGTCAATCTCAAAAGCTGGAAAATCTGAGTTCATCTTCTGACATGTTGCAACTACAAACATCTCTTACAGATAAGATGACTGCTTTGGAGGGAAAGATTGATGTGATCAAAATTGAGCTCAATGTAGAGATGGAGGAAAGGTATCAAACTCGAACTGCTTATCTTGAAACTAAACTGATTGAGAAGAATGATCAGATGATCAAGACAGCTGTTGAGGAAATGGGCTCCCTGCTCATGACCAAGATGACAGACACGATGCATGAAGTCTTCTCAAAGCAGTTTGCTCCACTCTCTGATGAATTTTCAATGGTTAAGAACTATATGATGAGGCTAGAAGATGAGCATGACCAATTGGCTGGGACAGTGCGTAGTATGGGCAAAGAACAATATTATATGGATACTGCATTGACCCAACTTCTCCCAAGGTATGGTGCCAAAAAGGGGGAAAGGCCAGTTGCTGGCAAATTAGATGAGTTGTTGGCACAAACTTTGGAGAAGAAAGCTAGAGAAGAAGCTGAGGCCAAGAAGATATTAAATGCTCTAAGTGAGATTGAGGCCACTGAAAAACTGAAGTTCAAAGAAGCAGAAAAACCTATCTTTACTCAAACATCTGAGCAAACCATTCAGGAAGTAATTGGTGAAAAACTGAGTGATAGAAGGATGATTGAAACAAGCAAGGCAAGAGAAGAACAAGTCAGAACAGAAAAGAGAAAAGTTGTAGCCTTTGTTGAGCAAGAAAGGAAGAAAATGGCTAAAGTTTCAAAGCCTACTCAGAGGAAGTTGGTAATAGAATTTGAAGAATCTAAGGAAGAAGCTGAAAAGGAAGAAACTAAAACTCAGAAAATGGCCATTGATACCAAGAAAACTCTGAAAGCTCTTCAGATTGAAAAGGAGAAGAAAAATGCTACTTCAGTTTCAGGTGCTCCACTGATCAGAAAGAAGAAAGAAGAAGAGCAGAAAAGAAGAGGTGGATTTAAAAAGTTTCTAGGCAAAAGGAGGGGTACGGAAAAAACTCAGAAGTGGCCGCACATTGATAAGTGGATGCCTCTACGGTTCAATGATGCATGGGAAGAGATCAAGAGAACCTTCTGGTTCTATTATGAGATTCTGAGAGAATGGAGGGGGAGCAGCTCGAATAAGAATGAAGCCTTCATTGAGTACTTACTGACATTCTATCCTAAGTACCTGCAAAGTTGGATCAACATGGCAGATGAAGGAAATACCCAGATAGTAGCTCCTGGTCCATACATGTACCCAGCTCCTAGGTTTGAGAATGGCTATGTAAATGAGGCATCTATTTCTCAGGAAATAGCCCAGTTTGCTATTCAGCTAGGCTTAACAGGAAACAACCCAGAAACTATCAAGGCAAGAGATGAGCTGAAAAAGAGGTACTATGGGATGTTCAACCTGGATGTCCCAGAGGATGAGGTGGAAGAAGACTGAAGACTATGTACTTCTGTTCTGAATTGTTTTTGACTTTTCATTGTATTATGTAACTCTTATCTTACATCAATGAAAGTTTACCTTTTATGCTCAAAAGATAATACCTCATTATCTTCTTACATGTCTATTATTTACTTTGATATGTCTGATTGGAAATTGTTGGGAAACTTGTTTATATTTTTGTAGATAATTGAAACCTGAGTATAGGTTAGGTTCTCCTCAATGTAACAAGATTGTTTTGGCATCATCAAAAAGGGGGAAATTGTTGGGAGATGAATTTAATAAAGAAGTTTTGATTGGATCCTAAAACCCTTGAGTATGACATGTTCAGGACAATCTTGATAGACTGAGTCAGGATTCAGTATAGATTGTTCAGGAAGTTATCTACACAATGTATAGTCAGCAGATATAGATCAGGTTAGATTTTAAAATACTGAAGAACTGAAGACTCAGGAGATACTGAGTAACTGAAGAATCAGTAGAACTGAAGACTCAGAAGAGACAGAAGAACTGAAAGACTCAGTAAGTTACTGAAGACACTGAAAACTCAGAATATACTGAAGACTCAGTAAGTTACTGAAGACTCAGGAAGACCTGAATGTTCAGAGGCACTGAAGAAATATCTATCTGAATTCATACAAAATTGAGGAAAACGCTTATTTTCAAAAGGATAGATATTGTCCAAACATTTAAAGGCAGACAAAAGAAACTAGGTATAAGTGTTGTTTAAGGTTGTCTCATTCAGAGAGATTGACCTAAAAGAGCCGTTTTGTTTGTCTACATTCACTGAAGACAAGAACCAATCAGAGGAAGACAACACTGTACTTTACTGACACTGAAAGCGACAGGACCCTGAATTATGTCAGTAGTACTAAGTTCCAGACTGCAAAAATTGGTGATTGGCTACATGACTGCATATTTCCTAAAACATGCAAGGGAGTGTTCAAACCCTAAATATAGTCGTTCATCAAACACCAGAAGAGGAAACTCATGAAGCTATCTCCTCCAACGGATAGTTTTTCAAGAGTGACCTTGGTGAAGGTTGCCTATAAATACCAGTGACCTTCTACATTGAAAGGTTACGGAAAATTTCAAAGCAACTCAAGAGTTCATTCGTATACTTGCAAATTGAAGCACTAGAAAACCCTAGAATTTCTCAAGTGTTTCACATTGGAGAGAGCTCATTTACTAAGCCTAGATTTGATAAGTTATATCCAAAGCTTAGTAGAGATATCCTAGCCTTTCCATTTGTTCTTATTGTAAAGGATATCTCACCTTAGTTGGAAACCAACCCAAACCCAAACCCTTTGATAAAGTATTTTGAGTGTGTGTGATTTGTTGGTGAGTTAGAATTGTAAAGAGTAAGTAAGCTGCAGTGAGTCGGCCAGAAAGATCTAGAGAAGAAGTTAGTAAGCTACTTGTGGTAGTCTGAACACTTGTGTGTGTTTGAGTTAGTAAGCTGCAGTGAGTCAGCCAGAAAACTCAAGATAGAAAAGTGAGTAAGCTACAGTGAGTTAGCCTGAAAACTTTAGGAAGTGGTTAAGGAATTTCTCTGAAGATCAGAGAGAGTGGATGTAGGAGTTTGAGTCTCTGAACCACTATAATTGTTGTGTTATTTGCTTTATGTACTGCATTATTATCTGTTGCATGTTTTTCACTGAAAGCATATTTCACTGATATTCAGTTGGAACCAATCCACTGAACTTGAATCAAATTGATCACAGCCTTAATCACTGTCTTATTAAAGGAAGAAAATTTTCAGCAAAGCTAAAACGAGTATAAACTTAGGACCAACCATTCCGCACACTTGAGTAGCTAGAACAGATAGTTACCAAACTGAACTAACTCTACTGAGTGGTCAGTAAGATAATTATCTGATCCAAGCTCCTCAGGATCTCTGATAAATTCAGGATCAGTTGGGCTAATCTGAAGCCTTTAAAAGCTGCTCAGGATCATTGTCTCAGTAGACTTTGACTCAGGGTAATCTGTGCTTCTCAGGGCAAAAATATCAGGACAACCTGACCCATCTGACCTCAGTGAAGGAAAAGTTTCAAAAATCACTGAACACGTGTATTCCCCCCCCCCCATACACATTAGCACCGGGACCAACATTGACATAAACTCACATATATCAATAATGAAGAAGATAAAACACAGGATAAAGTACGCATTCGTAATCTATATTATCAATGGATTTTAGAAAAGTAATTCATCAAATAACCAGAAATTACCAGATTCTGCTTTTCGATTTTGAAATAGGTTGAATAGCAAGAAACACTTTGAAATGCAGAAAGGTAATTGTGAGTTTGCAGAGAATAAATCGCAAGAATTTTGAGAAAAGTACTCTGGAAGGGGTTTGATGAAGCTTATAAAAGGAAGGAGGGAAAATCAAGACTAGAAGATCAAACGTTTGAAAAGGATAAACGACCCAGATTGGGCGGTTTTGATCGTGTGGTCAGGATATGCACGCGCGATTGCCTTTTGGATTTAAAAACACATTTAGTAGCATTTAATACATATACCCTACGTCCGCATTAAATAATTTGCAGGGTATGCGTCACAAAAGTATGTGTAGAGTAAAGGCAAATATTATCAGATAATTTCAGATATGTAAGCAGTAAATAAAGAAACAGAAATGCGTATCTGGTTGACTGATATTGTAATTAGTCAATACCACTTGAAGTCTGTTTGTACCACTTGTTGATCTTAGTTTTCTGCCTAATCCTTATAATTTCCCAACTGTCCCTTTTAACTGATCCGTTCCACTTTGCGTCTGATATTCCCTTTTCTGATCCTTACTGATCAGTTGAAGTTTCCCCTTCAACTGTTATCTCTGATTACTTAATGACTGATCTGTCTGATCAGTTGAGGTACCATATTCAATTGATCCTTCTCATCTGATCAGTCTCTTATCTGATCAGATTTCGGTTGACCTAATCTGATTCTACTCAGATCAAATCAATTCTTGGGATAAGTGTTACCGCCAAAATTTAATCTTGGGAAATCGAAGAGTCGTCTCGATTCCCTAAGTCGGCACAATTTTGACATTCGTAATAATAGTCTGGATACTTTGAGATATCAATCGCCGTAAACTCATCCAATCATCAGTCGCGTGTTTCCTACGCGCTGTCCTTGCGGTGCAAATTTCTCTAAAAGGCTTTGAGAAATTAAATTTGCACTTGCACCCTTGCTTGTCCTCTATAAATAGGACCAATGATTTATACACAACATAACCCATTCACCATACTTATCTTCTTTATGCTTTGTAAACCATGTATTCCGGTGAACCCTTATTTCCGGTGAAACTTCCGGCAAAAACCTTCAACCCTTTTCAACTGATTTTAGTTTCTCAAATCAACCCTGTGCGTCCCTTATTACTGCTTTCGTCATCATCAAAGATTACACATATGATTATTGCCAAGCTTCTCTACCACCGAGGTGGCGGATCTGCTATTGCAAATGAGAAGACACTTCTCCTAACTGTATGCACTTGTGTGCCTATCGAGATGATGGAATTAGCATCAACAGACTCAGTCTGATATAAAACATGGGTTTTGTTTATACGATCTTGATCAGACATCAATGATCTTGATCAGACAAAACCCAATATTTACATGCGACACTTGTGGCCATGTGGTCTTTGCACCACATCTTTGGCACTTGTGTCCATTTAACAGCTGGAGAGCCCATTGATTTTATGACTAGGGGCCTATGGATTAGAAATTCTTCAATGCCGCTCTCGCTCCTCACTCCGAAGCTCTGAGGGTGGCTTAGGATTATTTCCAAGCCTCTCTCACCCCTTTTAGGGTTGGGGGGGAAATGGGAGCATCAGGCTCTAAAATCTTCAGAGCCTCTCTCCCCCCCTTTAGAGTTGGGGTTTTAGGGGCTAAAATCTTTATAGCCTCTCTCACCCCCTCTAGGGTTAGGATTTATGGTTTAGGGTTTAGGGTTTGATGTATTGACCTCCGGGTCCTCTTGTACTTGTAACTTGTAATGTAAATTCGACCTCCGGGTCTTTTTCAATAAAAAGTTCTATTATTCCATTGTTGTGTATTTTCTATTTCCTTATGTGATTGAAGCTTTAATCTTATGTAACTTGCTTATTGAACATTAGCTTAATCGACTTACAAAGTATGAAACAACCAATCTGATCAGTTCCTTGACTGATATGCCTTTTTCTGATCAGTTCCTTTACTGATATGCCTTTTTCTGATCAGTTCCTTGACCAGCTGATCAGTTGAGATATCTTACTCAACTGATCCTTCTTAACCTGGTTAGTCTCTCAATCAGCTGGTTCTGGAGACCAGTCCACCAAACATTTCTGGTGCACTTTCTCCTAGATCCAGAAGCCCTAGCTCATTGCATAATTCTCTGAATCTGATCTCAGCTAGTGGCTTGGTTAATATATCAGCTTTCTGTTTATCAATATGGATCTTTTCCATTCTGATATTCTTCTTTTCAACATGATCTCTTATAAAATGATGTCTAACATCCACATGCTTGCATCTTGTATGTAAAACAGGATTTTGAGTGATTGCAATAGCACTATTACTATCTTAGAATATAGGTACATTCTTAGCTATAATGTTATAATCCCTCAGCTGCTGACTAAGCCAGAGCAGTTGGGAACAATAGCTTCCTGCAGCCATATATTCTGCTTCAGTAGTAGATGTCACAACTGATGTCTGCTTCTTTGAAAACCAAGAGATCAGTTTACTACCTAAAAACTGAAATGTACCTGAGGTTGACTTCCTGTCAATTCTGCAACCTCCATAATCAGAATCAGAATACCCACTAAGCTCTAGATTATCATTTGATGGGTAGAATAAACCAAGGTTTACTGTCCCCTTCAGATACTTAAGAATCCGCTTAGCTGCTTCCAGGTGGTTTTGCATTGGATTTGCCTGAAATCTGGCACATACACCTACTGCAAATGTGATATCTGGTCTGCTGGCAATCAGGTATAGTAGAGATCCAATGAGAGCCCTGTATTCTTTCTGATTAGTTTTCTGACCATTCTCATCTGGATCCATCTTGAATCCAGTCATCATAGGAATTTTGGCTTCCTTACAGTTTTGAACTCCAAACTTAGCCAATAAACTCCTAGTGTACTTTGCTTGGCAGATGAATATCCCTTCTATACTTTGCTTAACTTGTAAACCCAGAAAGTAACTCATCTGACCCATCATGGACATCTCGAACTTCCCTTGCATCAGCTTGCTGAATTTATCACATAAACTCTTGTTGGGAGATCCGAAGATGATGTCGTCCACATAAATTTGAACCATCAAAATATCTTCTCCATCTTCTATTCTGAATAAGGTTCTGTCCACTATTCCTTTAGTGAAACCACTGTCTATCAAGAACTGAGAGAGTGTATCATACCAAGCTCGAGGAGCTTGTTTCAGGCCATAAAGAGCATTTGTTAAATGGTACACCTGGTCGCCTTTTTCAAATCTAGGAGGTTGTTCAACATAAACTTCCTCAGCTAGTACCCCATTTAAGAATGCACTATTTACATCCATCTAATACACAATAAACCCTTTGTGGGCAGCATATGCCAGAAACAGCCGAATGGCTTCTAGACGAGCGACTGTTGCAAAGGTCTCATCATAATCAATTCCTTCTGATTGTGAATACCCCTTAGCAACAAGTCTTGCCTTATTTTTGGTTATGACATTATTCTCATCTCTCTTGTTCTTGAATACCCACTTTGTGCCAATTACATCTTGATGGGTTGGTCTGTCCACTAGTTTCCAAACCTGATTTCTTTCAAACTATTCCAGTTCCTCTTGAATGGCTAGAATCCAGTTTGCATCTTGTAGAGCTTCTTATACTTCAGTTGGTTCCTTCAAAGACAGATAACAACAATACATGGCACTTTCACCAATCTGATGTCTAGTTTTGACTCTATCAGACGGGTCTCCGATGATCAGATCAGTTGGATGACTGGTTACCCAGGTCCTTCTTTTCTAATTTGCATCAGTTTGGAGAACATCATCATCTTTTGATAGTAGTTCATTACTAGTGATTGGGAGTGGTGCAGAATTATGATCCACTTGACATGGACAAGTCTCAGCTGATGTTGGACTCATCATGTGCTGATGTCTGTCCGTAGGAACTTCAGGTGTTCCCCCTGAACCAGATGGTTCAGTTGTTACTATCTCAAATTGTGCCGAACTTCTTCATTGAGAACAGATGCGTACCTTAGGGTCTGATTGACCTGGTGAATCAGCAAGATCAAGTTCTGGAATATACACGGTCACGTGTTCTGATCATTTTTCCTTGATCTGGTACCGGTTGATCTGGTACTGCTTGTTCTGAGATAGATTTCTCTTGTTCAGAAGATGTCTCATCAAAGACCACATGAGGTGTTTCTTCCACAACTAGGGTTACTTTGTTGTAAACCCCCGAAAAGCCTTGCTAGATGAGGAATATCCTAAGAATATACCCTCATCGACTTGGCCTCAAAAAGTCTTCAACCGACTCTTCCCATTGTTGTGTATAAAACACTTGCACCCAAAAAACATGGAAGTAAGAAACACGAGGTTTTCTGCCTCCCACGATTCATAGGGTGTTTTGTAGTGAGTCTTAGTCGAGAACATCTGCTACGAGTGTGGCAAGCGATATTGATGGCTTCCGCCCCCTAAACGGCTTGGTGTTGCATGTTCGGTAACATAGTCGCGGCGAACTTCTTTGAGTGTTATGTTTCTCCGCTTCGCTACACCATTCTTTTGTGGCATTCTTGCAGCTGATGTCTCATGTTGTATACCAAACTTAGTGCAAAAATCAGTAATAAAAGAATTCAGAAATTATGTACCTTTATCTGATCTGATTTTCACTATACTGACACCCTTCTCATTTTGTAGTTTCTTGAGCAGCTCGGGTATCTTTGTTGTTGTCTCATTCTTCTTATACAAGAATACAACCCAGGTGAACTTGGAATAATCATCCACGATCACGAGTATATTTAAATCCCCACGAGATCGACCGGTGTAATCGGGTCCAAATAAGTTCATATGGAGCGATTCTGATATTCTGCTTGAATCTTTGGTCCAGGATTCCCTTGAATGAGGCTTTAACTTGTTTTCCCTTCTGACATGCGACACCTGTCTGATCCTTAGAGAATACCTCATTCGTAAGACCCTCAACCAAAGACATACTTGCTATCTTGTTAAGAGTTTTAAAGTTCAGATGACTCATTCTCTTGTGCCAGAGCCAACTGCTACCTTTTGAACTCTTAACAATCAGGCATGCATTTCTTGGACAACTGTTCCAATCTGTTGTATAAATCGTACCTTTTCTTGAACCAGTTAACAAGATCTGTTGAGTAGCTCGATTCTTGATAGTACACTGATCAGTCGAGAACTCAACACTGAATCCGTTGTCGCAGAATTGTGAAACTAATAACAGATTATTCTTTAAACCTTCGACATACGAGACTCCAGTAACCTGTACATCATCATTTTCTAAGGTTCTGAATCCTCTGGTAAATCCAAAGTTATCATCACCAAAGAGTACACGTGGGCCTTCTTGTTCTGTGTAAGAGCTAAGGAGATGTTTGCTTCCAGTCATGCGCCTTGAGCATCCACTATCGATGTACCAGATAGTTGCTTGTACACCTCCCTTGTTGGCCAAACCCATGCGAACATGCAATCAAATCAGGCTTTAGGTACCCCTTTTGGATTGGGTCCTGAGGGGTTAGAGTTGGTTTTAGGGATCCATACAAACAGGGCACTTCTATTGTAATCAGATAGATCAGAAGGCCTGATTTGTCTCCCATAAACATCTACATAATCATACATTTCTTCATATGCATTCTGATCAGTATGATTATTTGTGCAAGCCTTGGGTGAATCAGAAGACTTGGGATTTTTTCTTATTGTTTGTCTTCTTTTAACCCAGTGGGGCTCAGGTGCAGTAGCCCTAGGTTTCTGATTGTAAGGGTAGATACGACTGCTACCATTAAAAGATTCATATCTTTTTGTCATAGATGGTCTTAGCAGTTTACCTTTAGCTTTCTTGTTAAGCAGCTGACTCTGATTAGGTTTCAGATTAGATTTCCCTTTTAGAGGTTGTCTCTTCTGATACCTAATATGTTGATCAGGTTGAGGTCTCTTCAGAAGAACTGGGTTCTTCTGTTGATTCCTCAGCTGATGCTTGATCAGTTGGGGTCCATTTTGTTTCCTTTCTGATTAGGCATCTGCTTTCCCTGTTCAGCTGGTCTGTTCCCTTTATCTGATACAGTTTTAGCTTTATGTGTATCTATAACAAAACTCGTTTGATTACACTTTTCTAAAGTGAATCAGACGGGGCTTTTGAGGATGTAGAAGGGTTTTCATACCCAATTCCCTTCTTATTAGTTGTCGTACGAAAATAGTTATTCATATCCTGAACGGTTTTAGAAGATTTTGTGAAAACCTGTATTTTCTTACGTAAACTATCCTCAGTTAATTTCAGACTCTCATGTAGTCGAAAGAGTTCATCAAACTTAGCCTGAAGGATTTTAAAATCATCAGCTTGTTGTTTATTGATAGCTAGTTGTTCCTTAATCTGCTTCTCCTGATCAGAAGAATTAACTTTCAGAACTTTCAGTTCTTCAGTTATCTTCTGAGCAGCTTCAGCCGATTTTTAGTTCAATTTCTTTCTTGACAAATTTTTTCCTTAACAAAATGTCGAGTATTTTCAATCCTTAGCTTTTCGTTTTCAGCTTCCACTATTGTATAAGTGTCTACTGCAGTAGAGAGTTCATCAAGCAATTGCTCAGAATAGAGCTGCAAGTCAATCTCTCCAGCATGTGTGCTAATCATAGCTGGTGTGGAATTAGAAAACATAGAAGATTTAGATGTTACCTCAGTTTGATCTTCTTCTTTTTCCATCAGACAATATCAAATCATCGTAGTGGTAGAAATCATCAGCATTACTTATCAGATAGAAGTCTTCCACAGATGAGTAGCCTGAATCCTCAGAAGGCAGGTAAGAATCATCAATTCCATATGTATCAGCAACCATGACTTTCCTGTCTCTATATCGTTGCTCTCTTCTGTTCCGCTTATCTTCTCTTTCTTTCGGTGTTAGGTCCGGGCAATCTGCTCTGTAATGACCTGGTTTCTCACAGTTGAAACATGCTCCACGATCCACGGAACTTCTTCTGCTCGGTGAGTCATTTCGTCTGTAGAATCTATCAGGTGACTTTCCTGTTTGCCTGTAATCAGAATTTTTTCTCTCAGATCTATTGTCTCTCCTTTCATCAGACCGATCATCTCTTTTCTTATCTTCTCTGCAATCCTCTCTGTGATCATCTCTTAGGTCATCAGATCTGGTCCTTTCTGGAGATCTGTCAGCTGGCCTCCTATCTCTTCCTCTGTTGTTTTGATAATCCCTGTAAAATCTACAATACTTACCAAGTTGAATGTTAGATTTTTCAAGTTTTCTGGTTAGCAAAGCAATCTGTTCAGTTTGGCTTATAATATTTCCAACAGGTTCAGTAGACTTTGAGTTGCTGCTGGCTGCTTTGAATGCAACTGATTTTGATGTGACAGGTGTGGCTTCAGTAGGTGACTCGCCTTCTTCTTCTTGCCCTCTTTCTATTAGATCGAACTCATGGGCTTTAAGACTCAGGGACAGGTTGCTTGGCTTCATCTTAACAATATCTTGATAATCCATTATTACTGTGACTTTCATATCCCACTTCTTAGTCAGAGATCTCAAGATCTTATAGTTGATGTCTTTATCTGACATTTCTCGTCCAAGTTCCCGTAGCTTGTTGACTGACATGGTGATTCTTACATCGAGCTCATTGATGGTTTCATTTGGAAGCATCTTAAGTTTCTCAAATTTCACCAGTTCAGCTTGCAGTCTGCTATCTTTAATCAGATAATTTCCTACACACATTTCAGCAAGCGTATCCCACATCTATTTGGTTGTCTTGAGATACTTTATCTTTTCTCTGGTTATCTTGTCCATCGTCTTCATGATTATGTGTCTGGCTATCGTATCCAGAGTGTACAGCTTTCTCTCTTCAGCATCTATCAGGGCAGGACTCTGTCTGACAAGGCTTCCAACTGGAAAGTCTGGATCACCTCCTACAGTTGGGTTGTCATGGTATATGATGGTGGGTCCTCGTTCAAGAACATCCATCATCGTGCTGCTTATTGATCCCAGACAGTTGCTCATTTATATCGTCCAGTCTGCATACTCATCAATGGAAAATTTAGGCAAATCATGATACATACCCGAGGTATTATCCATGTTGATCGTGAGTTTGAAAACAAATGAGATTTGAAAAAGGTTTTTCAAGATCAGTTCAAGTGACCACAAAGGTTCTTCCTCAAGAACCGATGATATTCAAAGCCAGTGGTCCATAGAACCACTGTTCTGATACCACTTGTAGGTCCCGAACGGGTTTTGTGAGGGCAGAAGTCTAGAGGGGAGGGGTGAATAGACTTCTGCAAACTTTTTCGTGCAGATCAGGTGTGATTGCAGTTTGCCTGATCAGAGTGCAAGTGAATCAGTTTGGACTAATATCCAACTTACTGATCACCTGAGGGCAGATCAGTTTGGTGTCAATCAATTTAACTAATTGTGCGGAAGCTAGTTAATACCCGTGTGAAAAACCAGTTTATAACAAATCAGATTCCGAAGTTGTTTTCAATCAGATGACTATGGAGTCAATCTGATCAGATCAGTAGCTTGGTGCTAGCTGATCCTAACTAAGAATATGTATGCAGATTTGATCAAGTTGTGTGCAATAGTGTAAAGTAGTTAATCAAACAAGTAAATTCACTCAAGATTTACAGTGGTTCGGACAACCAGTCCTACGTCCACTCTTCCCTAACACAAGGGGCACCAACTTAACTAACTTAACCAACTTAGACTTAGTTTATTGTGTTAGTCCAACACATTACACCAACAGATATTTATAGAGTTCTTACTCAACCGATCCCAGAAATCAGAACTAGAAACCCTAGTATGAAATCTTACAAAACAAACTTAACCTAACTTTGGGTTTTGGGTAAGATTTGTTGTTTGTTCCAACTTGAAATCTATCCTTGGTTTAAGTAGCCTAACAGCTAGAGGATGAGATTTATGTGCTAAGAACTATGGGATGAACACTTAGAAAATAATATTCAAGGTTGTGTTCTTCGTGTGGAAATTTGGCTATAGTATGAGCTTCTTGATAATTTCTGTCGTACTCACTATGAAGAGTAATCCCATATATATAGACCTCGAAATCAAAGAGCCATTGGAGAGCAATTTGAATTTCCGGCTATATTTGGTAGATATGCAGGATTTGATGTGACGTGCTTCAGGGATGGCATGGCCGAAAGCGTGAATAGTTATCTTTTATAGCCGTTTGACCAAGCAGCATAAAATCCCATATTGTCGGCTCCGTTCATACGTGTTTTGTTCTCATTGGTTAACAAGAACACTTTTCAGTGTTTGTTCTACCAACTAAAGTTGACATTCTTCTTGTCCAGATCAACAGCGTATGTCTTGGTGAAACATCAGTTACCACCTGGTGTGAGCTGACCTGATCAGTTCCAACTGATCAGTCTACCTGATAGAGTCTTCTGGTGCCAGTTGTCTTAGCTCAACTAGCAGACTCGCTGATGTAGGTCTTTTGGTCTGATCTTCTGGTAGTCATCTGATCTTCAGCTCTTATGAATTTGAGCTTCATGTCTTCACCTGATCATCTGACTTTATCAGATCGTCTGATCTTCTGTCTTTCCTTTGTCTTCTGGCCTTCTGACTTCAGCTGGTCTTTTGTTCTTCTCAGCTGATCTTTTGATCTTCTGATCTGACCTATACATATTGAGTACCCCCTTAATATGTGACATATCTTATACATCAGTTGTTCTATACACTAATTATCAACTAGTCATCGTATAACTGGTATTTAAAAACATCAGTCAGCTAACAGGTCTGACTGGTCCTATTACATGTGTTTTGGAACTTTCATCAAAACTCTAAATTTCCCAACAGTAGATGAGACCCTGGCTGGTGAGGCATCAACATCTGAAAAAGTTGTTGTGATTCCACTTGAGACCCTAGATCATCTTTCAAAGACTATTCAAGATGGGGTTAAGGTATCTGTTGAAGCTCAATTCAACGTGCTGGCAATGAATCTGTTAAGTCGGATGGAGGAGAAGACCAGGTAGTTGGTTGAATCAGAAAGGAATCACATAGCTGCAAAACTATCTGATATGCACACAGAAATTGTTGAGAAAGAGATGAAGTGAGTGTAAATGCTCATTGAAAAGCTTGGAGTCGAAGTTTCATCTCTATCTGAGATCAGAATTCTCCTAGAGGAAGTGTACAAGTCTTTGATGAAGGCAGATACAAGTTTTGATGTTGCATGGAGACGATTTCAATCTTCCATGTCTGTTGTTAAGAAGGCTCTGGAGGATGTTCTCTCTAGAATGATTGGACCAGCTACATCTACCTCATCAGTTCAGATATCACCTCTGGAAGTAGAAGAGCTAAGACAAGAAATGATAAGGCAGGTTGGCACCCTGGAGAGGAAAATCTCACACCTTTTTTATGAAACCAAAAAGGGGGAAGGAGTTGGAGAAGAAAAATAGTTCGTTGAAACATCTGAAGAGCGTTAGATAGGTCCACTTGCAATGGTAACTGCTCCTGCTGCCAGACAAGCTGCTCAAACTACTAAAATTCACGATACTGGACTAGCTGAGCTGTTCACAACCATTGAAGAGCACAACAAGCAGTTGTAGATACAAGACAAGGCCATGTCTGAACAGAAAATTGTTATGGGATATCTCACTACTCGAGTAGACAAGATTGAAGATTTCTCTTCATCTGTTCAGAAGAGACTCAACCATGAAGATCAGACCAGGAGTCTTGAGTTGGCAAAGAAGCTAGAAGCAGAAGAAGCTGTTGAAGCAGAAGCTGAAAAGAGAAAACAATTGAAAGGTAAGCAAGCGAAGAAACCTTCACAGAAAATAGTTGTTACCAGATCTAAGCTGCTTCTGTCTAAAAAGCAAATTCGAGAACAAGAAGAATGTGTTAGGAGACAGAAGGAGATCGATGAAGCAATCAAGAGGAAGAAACTTCTAGATGCAGCTGGTTTGAATAGGAGTTATGTCAGACGACAAAGGTTGAAAGCTGCTGCTGCTGAAGAAATAGACTGGGAAGAACGAGCCTTGCCTGCTCCAATGTTGAGCATTTTGGTATGCCGTCAGGACCTAGTTCCAGAATGGAGCAGAATCAAGACTGACTGGCTGGTTGACGTGTACAGTCTTCAGAAGATGCCAGAAGAAGAAGATCAAGGCAAGTTCGATTCTGACTTTCTGAATTGGCTAGAGGCAAAGTATGAAGAGTTCTACAAAGCTGTAACGCACGAAGGCAAGATCATGACGCTGGTGCCAACTACACCCAGATCAGAGCCTATTATACCACCTCTCAAACCAAATCAGACATTTGACCCAGTCACATTCAAGAAATTGTTCTTCGATTTTGCTGACAAAGGAGATATCATTGAATAAGACAGGCTGGGGGAACTTCTGCAAAGAATGTATAAGATCTTTGAGATCCCTCCCAGCCAGAGGACAATTGAGATCTGAGAAGTTTTCAGAAGACTTACTTAGGATCAGAAGAATAGGTAATTTCTGGCTTTCATTGTACTTGTAACAGATGCTTATCTTATAATGAAATGCATTACCTTTTCTGATCTTAAGACAACGTCTCATTGTCTTCTGATTTCTATTGTGTTCTTTACATTTCATTAACTATTTTTCTGATTACTGTTTTGGTTCCATCAAAAAGGGGGAAATTGTTGGGAAATTTATAATTTTGATGGAAGTTCTAAAACATATGTAATAGGACCAGACAGACTTGTTAGCTGACTGGTGGATTTGATACCAGAATAGGATTGTTGGTCCCGGTGCAAACGAGTCTTACACGTGTATGGGGGGGAATACACGTGTTCAGTGTTTTTAAAACTTTTTCTTACTGAGGTCATCTTGGTTCAGATAATCCTGAAGATTAGGTTCTGAGAAGCACAGATCGCTCTGAGTCAAAGTCTACTGATACAGTGATCCTGAGCTGCTTTCAGAAACCTCAGATAATCCCAATTGAGTCCTGAGTTTCAGAGATCCTGAGTTGCTTGGATCAGATAACTAACTTACTGAACCCTCAGAAGAGTAAGTTCAATTTGGTAATTATTTGTTCTAGCTACTCAGATGTGCGGAATGGTTGGCCCTTTAGTTTATACTCGTTTTAAGCTTTGCTGAAAACCTTCCTTTAATGGAATAGTGATTAGGCTGTGATTCAATTACATGCAACTTCCAGTGGATTGATTCCAACTGAAATATCAGTGAAAATATGCTTTCAAACTCAGTGATGCAACAGTTAAGCACAGATAAAGAAAGCAATAAACAACACAGCAGTTTATAGTGGTTCAGAGACTCAAGCTCCTACGTCCACTCTCTCTGATCCTTAGAGAAATTCACTAATCACTTCCTAAGCTTTCTGACTACCTCGCGTAGTTTACTTACTCAACTCGGCCCTAAGCTTTCTGACTACTCCACGTAGTTTACTTACTCAACTCGACCTTGAGCTTTCTGACTACCTCCGTAGTTTACTTACTCAAACACAAACAAGCTTTCAGACTACCTTTGTAGCTTACTAACTTCTCCTCTAGAGCTTTCTGACTACCCCGCGTAGTTTACTAACTCTTTACAACTCTTCTTACCAACAAACACACTCCAACTACCATCTCAAGGGTTTTGGGGTTTCTCGGTTGGTTTCCAACTAGGATGAGATATCCTTTACAATGAAGTACAATGCAAAGGGTTAGGATATCTTGACTAAGCTTCGGATATGTCTTATCAAACTAGGCTTAGTTTAGTGAGCTCTCTTCAATATAAAAGCACTTGGGAAATTCTAAATTTTTCGAGTGCTTTAACTTTGCGATAATAAGTTTGAGCTCTTGAGTTGCTTACAAATTTCCCGTAACCTTACAATGTAGAGGGTCACAAGTATTTATAGGCATACACCAAGGTCACTCTTTTTGAAAAACTATCCGTTGGAGAGATAGCCCGTGAGTTTCCTCTTACGGTGTGTGAGGAGCTATATATTTAGGGTTTGAAACTCCCAAACATGTTTTAGGCAATAGCCTTTCATGTAGCCGGTCTTCACTTTTTGCAGTCTAGAACTTTGTACTTCTGACATCTTTTTTCAATGACACATCCTTTTCGATTGTCGATATGGTGCGATCTTTGTCTTCCTCTTTTTTGACTTTTGTCTCCGATTAAAGGTAGACACCTTCAACGGCTCTTTTGGTTACAAACTCTGAGTTGATATAACCTTAACAACACTCTGACTTAGTTCCTTTTGTCTGCATTTGAATGTCTTGGCAAATATCTATTTCTCTAAGGAATCGCGATCTTCTTAGTATTGCATCCTTCAGATAGATATTCTCAGTGCCTCGGAACATTCAGGTTTATAATGAGCATTCAAGACATTCTTGAGTCTTGATAATTCATGCCTTCGATATTCTTGATCTTCGGTCTTACATCTTACGTGTCTTCATAGTCTTACGAGTCTTGAGGGTCTTACGAGTCTTGGCGTCTTACGAGTCTTCGAGTCTTCACGGATATCTTGGTGATATCTTGAATCTTCATCTTTGAGTCTTGATTCCTCAGTTTTATATTGAGTCTTGATATCTCGATTTCTGCTTTGAGTCTTGATTCTCGATTTCTCACTTTGAGTTTTGATTCTCGATTTCTCCTTTGAGTCTTGATTCTTAGTTTCTCCTTTGAGTCTTGATTCTCGGTTTCTTCTTGAGTCTTGAAACTTGGTTTCATCTTTGAAACTTCGGTTTCTTGAAACATATCTTGAGTTCTTGAGTCTTGAACTTATCTGATCTATATCTGCTTGTTATACATTTTGCGATAACATCCTGAATACTCTAAAACTGAATCCTGGCTCAACTATCAAGATTATTCTGAACATGTCATACTCAGGGGTTTTGGGATCTTAATCAAAATCATATATCTTTTATTAAATTCATCTCCCAACAATTTCCCCATTTTTGATGATGCCAAAACCTATCTTGTTACAAACATATAACCTATACTCAGGTTTCAGTTTATCTTATTACAAGATTGGTTATGTCTCCCAACAATTTCCTAAATCAGAGAATCTCCCAACAATTTCAGAGAATCTCCCAACAATTAATCATTCAACAATTTCTTCAGTAATGAATCTTCTTAAATAGTTCATCACCAAATACTTAAACAATTTCCCTCATAAACAATTAATCAGTTCAGAGACATTCATTCAGCATATCAAATATAAAAGACATGTAAATAAGATAATGAGATATTATCTTTTGAGCATAAAGGATAAGTTTTCATTGATGATTGGTATACCATTACAGATTACAATGAATCTTATCAACAAAATCAAAAAGACAAAAATTTAAAGATTACAAGAATCTTCTGAGTCTTCAGTCTTCAGATTTGGCTCTTCAGTCTTCTGCTCTTCAGTTTACTTCTTCTTCAACTTCATCAGCGGGCACCTCCAGGTCGAACATTCCGAAATACCTCTTCTTCAGTTCATTTCTTTCCTTAACGATATCCGGACTGTTTCCTGTCAAACCCAACTGACCAGCATACTGAGCAATTTCTTGAGTAATGGCCTTCTCATTCACCAAGCCATTACCTAGTATTGGAGGAGGGTAGGAATATGGACCAGGGGCTACTATCTGTACCTTTCCTTCATCTGCTAAGTTCATCCAACTCTGGAGATATTTTGGATAGAAGGTTAGGAGATATTCAATGAACGCTTCATTCCACTCCCTGAGCACATCATATTAGAACCAGAAGGTTCTCTTGACCTCTTTCCACACATCGTTGAATTTGATAGGCATCCATTTGTCAACGTGGGGCCATTTTTGTGCTCTTGATGTCCCTTTCCTCTTGCTCGCAAACTTTTTGAATTCACTCCTTCGCTTCTGCTCTTCATCAATTTTCTTCCTGATCACAGGCACGCCTGAGATCGAAGCAGCAGCTTTCTTAGCTTGTTCTATCTGGAGTGTCTTCAGAGCATCTCTTGTGTTGAAGACTTTCTTCTGCGGTTGAGACTCAGATTCTTCAGTTCCTTCATCATCGAATCGACTTTCTCTGGATTGGCTTAGAAGCCTTCGCACGCTTGCTCTCAGGTTGAACAATGCCCAAGGCTTTCCTCTTCATAGGCAATTCAGCAGCAGCCTGGCGTGTTCCAACCTTAACTCTAGCACTCAGTTTCTCTCTTGCAACATCAAGCATGGTTTCCTTAGAAACTCGAGTGTAGATAGGCTTCTCCACCGAAGCGAACTTCGGTTTTTGTCGAAGAGCTTCCGACTTCCTTCAAGGCTTTGGATAGGCTGCTCATTTCAGCTTCTTTTTGTGCCTTTTTCTCCAAAGTACGTGCCAATAACTTCCTAAGGTCCTCATCTGGTCTTTCCCCCTTCTTGGCACCGTAATTTGGAAAAAGTCTGGAGAGTGCTGTGTCCATGTGATATTACTCTTTGCTCACACGGCGCACCTCTCCTGCTATCTGATCTTGTTCATCTTCCAGCCTCCTGATGTGGTTCTTAGCCACAGAAAATTCTTCAGAGAGATGGGCAAACTGGCCAGAGAGAGCATCTTTAAACATCTCTGTCATCTTGGTCATGAGCATTGAGCTCATTTCCTCAACAATGATTTGATCGAGACTTCATACCTCTCTGCCAATTTCAATTTCACCTCTAGAAATGCGGCTCTTTCCGGTGCTTACATTTGATCTGAGACTTTCGGCTCGACCCATGACTCCTCCAAACTTTTCATTCAGCTTATCTTCCATGGAGGTCATCTGTGAGGTCAGAGTGTTTTGGATTTGCACCAGTTCTGAAGAGTGACTAAGATTCTCCATCTTCTGAGCTTGGCTGGCCAATGTTTCTTCCATCTGAGCAATCTTGTTCATCATTGGCTCAACCTTCTCAAGCTTCTCCATCAAGGGAGTGAGGTCGATCTCAGGAACCTTCTGCACCTTCTGTGCTGATTGATCATCCTGAGGTTCAGACACAACCTGAGGGTCGGTCTGCACCTGAGCTTCAGTCTCCAACTGAGCCTCAGTCTGTACATCAGACAATTCAGAATTAAAGATAGAACTTTCAGTAACTTTGGCATAATTGTGAATAGTGCCAAAAGGTACCTGAAGAGTGCTAGCTTCAGTCTGAGGTTGAATGATTTCAGGTTGATCAGCACAAGAAGTTTCCTTCTCCATCTGAGACTGATCCTCAGCATCTCCCTGTTGGTCCCCATCTTGAAATTTGTCTCTGCTGCTAGGGGCACCAACTTCAGTAGCTTTCCTCTCAGCTATCTTCTTCTGAACCAGCTCATCAAAATCGGAATTTTTCATTATGAGCTTTGTCTTCCTGAATCCTGAGAAGTCAGTCAGGAATGTTGTCTCCTCATTCCACCAGTCTTCCCCTCTGAATGCAGCAATATCAAGCATCTCCGGAAGAGTCTGATTGAGGATGAAAATCGTCGACCTTAATCTAAAGAAGATATCTTGCAGATCAGGGAATGAGCTGAGCTCAGGGTAGCGGTTAAGGATGAACCGTTCCCCCTTGCTCCTCCACTCGGTTTCTTCAGCTTCGCCCTTCTTCCATCTAGGGCTTTCTGGTTCAGTCGAAGCATCAGCTGAAGGATCAAGAAGTAGATCACTCAGGAGCTCATCAAGAATAAGTTTGCTCTGAGTCTCAAAGAACATCCCGAATGTTGTGCGGTCAGTCCTCGGCTTTGATCTGAGTGGGTTACGGGGCCCGAGGTATGCGTCCTCGAGATTGACTCTGTGTTGGCTCTATTGTTATCGAGCTGCACATCTTTGTAGGGAATCTCGAGGCCTGAGTTCCTTTAAAAATTTTCTGAGAAATTTTGTCTGAACTGAGCGAAGTCTCAAGCACCTCAGAGAAGACCTACTCCTCAATCTGTTCATGTGCCTTAGAGATAACCTGAGCCAAAACTTGCAATGGCGAATTCTAAGCGGTTTGGCCCTCAGGTTGAATCTCTTCAGAATCACTGCCATCTTCATCGGTGAGAACCACCAATCTTCTGCGCTTGGGGGTGAGGGTTTTCTGCTTCTTCAACTTCTCACCCTGCTCCATTTTGGCCTCCAAAAGAACCTTCCCCCTGGTTTGTTGGGTCTCTTCGTATGCAGACGGTGATTTTGTTTTCTTTTCTTTCTTTCCCCTGATGGCCTGCCTCTTCACAGCAATGGGCTTGAAGAGCACCTTGGACTTGGGGAATGGGGTCGAATTGGCGAAGATGTCCTCCTCCTCTCTGCACATCTCCAAAATAAATGCTATTTTGGTGGCATGGTGGATCTTGCCTTTAATCGTGATAGCCCCGTCAACCTTCTTGAAGGCTTTGGCTTGCTCACTCACCATCTGAATCAAAAATTTCAGCCAGTTGAAGTCGGTGGTGGGTGAGGCTTTGATCGCCGCCATCAATTGGAGCTTGAGTCTTGATCGCTCAAAACTCCCAAGAAGGCTCATGATGCTTTTACTCACAATATCCATCAAAACTCTATATTGTGGCTTCAAATGCCTCTTATGCAGTGTAGCCTCAAATTTTACAGGATTCTCAGCAATCCTATCTAAATGCTCCTGCTCTCTACCCAACATATACATAGCAGGATCCTCTCCTCTATCACAAAGCTCAAAAACATCGTTTAAATTCTTTAGAATAATATACAATTCCCTTTCAAAATCGATGTATTTGGACGAATGCTCTAAATGTGATACAGTAATCTCAGAATGCATACCATCCTCTTCATCTATCCTCAAATTATAGATGAACTCGATTACCTCTTTCGTGAATTCTTGGTCCGGTCGGCTTGCGACGAGATGAGTGAGTTTGGCCAATCGAATCATATGGAGAGTCTCCTCTTCTGGTTTGGAGTTGGTTGTGCTATCGAGCGAGACAATGAACTCGTACCAAGGTTTGTTGGTTTCGGCTAATTTATCGAAAATGGTAGGAGCCATTTGAGAGATTGAAGATTTAGGGTTTAGGATTTTCTGGGCAAAAGGGATTTTCTTGCAGAGGATTTTGGGAACGAAGGGTTTGATAAAATTTGGCTTGAATGGCTTATTGGGGTATAAATAGTTTCAAGATCGTGGGAATTCGCGTTGGTTAGGTGAAAAGCAACGGTTGAGATTAATCTCCAATTAATCGTGTATACGAACAGACGATCTCCGAAAAGTAAGCCGCCAAAATATCCTCATTGGTCATTAATGTAACAGAGCATTAAATGACTGTTGACCTTCTTCGGAATTTCAAAAGGTCCCGCCCAAAAATATTCCTTAGGTGTTTTGTATTTATTGCAAATGATTACTGAGCTTCACTTAAGCAATAAATGAGTTGTATGAGTCATTACTTCTTCAGACTAATTTCTCTCTATCAGTCTTACTGAGTACTGACCTTGATAAAATATCGATTATAATCTTTTGAGTCTTGGATGGGTTCAAGATAACATCGAAATCTTGACCTTCAGTAAATCTAAGTTTCCTGAGACTCAGTTCAGTATTTCCATTTTATCCAGAGTTTCTCAGTAGAATTCTGAGAAAACTTCATGCATCCGAAAACCTTCAATTTTTCGATTTTTACTCTATACACCGATCTAACATCCCTAATTCAATCGAAAGTTCACGAAATCTTGATTCACCAAAGGTTTAGTCAAGATATCAGACTCTCTGCTATCATTATGAATTTTCTCCATCCTTATGTCCTTTTTCTCGACATGATCTCTCGATGAAGTGATGTCTGATATCCACATGCTTGCATCCGGTGTGTAAATACCGGATTTTGTGAAATAGCAATGGCACTATTATTGTCACAAAATATTGGTACTTCATTGGCTACAACTTTATAATCCCTTAATTGTTGTCTGAGCCAAAGAATCGAGCATAGCGACTTCCTCGCAGCCCATGCATTCAAACCCGATAAGTATTGGTTGCTACTGAGGTTTGTTTCTTCGAAAACCAAGATATCAGCTTACTTCCTAGAAATTGACAAGTTCCTGGAGTGGACTTCCTGTCAATTCTGCAACCTCGATAATCAGCATTTGAATAACCAGTTAATTCAAGGTTATCATCAGCTGGATACCATAATCCTCTATTCACTGTGCCCTTAAGATACTTCAGTATCTTTTTGGCAGCCTTCATGTGACTAGCCTTAGGATTAGCTTGGTATCTTGCACATATCCCAACAACAAATGTTATATCCGGCCTACTTGCTGTGAGATAGAGCAATGATCCAATGATTCCTCTATAATCAGTATGACTCACTGATTTGCCTTCAGAATCAGGATCCATCTTGTAGTTAGTGTTCATAGGAATCCTAACTGCATTGTAATTTTGTACACCATATTTGCCAATCAGATCTCTGGTGTACTTTGCCTGGTTGATGAAGATTCCTTCCTTTGATTGTTTCACTTGAAGACCTAGAAAGAAATTCATCTCTCCCATCATTGACATCTCAAACTTGCCTTTCATCAGTGTTAAAAACTTTTCACACAGCTGATGGTTTGGAGATCCAAAAATGATGTCATCAACATATATCTGAATCAGTAAGATATCTTCCCCATCTTCTATCCTGAACAGAGTTCTATCAACAGTCCCTTTGACAAAACCATGGTCAGTAAGAAACTGAGAAAGAGTATCATACCATGCTCTGGGTGCTTGCTTGAGACCATACAAAGCTTTTACGAGCTGTAAACTTGGTCATTCTGCTTGAAACCGGGAGGTTGTTCCACATAAACCTCTTCTTTAAGCACACCGCTCGAAATGCACTTTTCACATCCATTTGATAGACTGTGAACTTCATGTGGGCAGCATATGCAAGAAACAATCTGATGGCTTCTAGTCTTGCAACAGGTGCAAAGGTTTCATCATAATCCAAGCAACTAGTCTTGCCTTGTTTCTTACAATGTGGTTGTTTTCATCTCTTTTATTCTTGAAAACCCACTTGGTTCCAATGACATTGTGCCTTTCAGGCCTATCTACTAGCTCCCATACTTCATTCCTTGAGAATTGATTCACTCATCTTGCATAGCGAGAATCCAATGAGAATCTTGTAGAGCTTCACCAATCTCGATGAGGTTCTTTCTTTCTCGATAGGAAGCGGCAGAATAGTGTACTCTCACCATGGAACCTTCTTGTTTTAACACCTTCGGTTAGATCACCCACAATCTGACTTGTAGGATGACTATCTAACCATTTCCTTCTTGATGTTCCCCCTTCAGTAGTATCCTCAACATTTGAAATGTTAGGTTCAATTAATTCAAGAAAACTCGAGGGAACAACAGAAGGGAAAAGGAATCATCTTCCTCGGGGAAATTCTATTCGAACATTGTCGAGACATTTGTTCCCCTTTGGTTGATAGATTCGAGAATTTGCCTCACCGTGACCACATCTTCATTGGCATCACATACACGAGAAGTCCGAACTCGGTGTTTGTTCGGATTGGTCACCTTTTGGTGTGTTGGCTTTCCCGAGTCTCACCATCCCAAATTCCATCCCGAACTTCTTTATCTCGAGTCCGAGTCACTCCAATCATAGATAGTGACCCACTTCTTCTTTTCGAGTTTAGTGGATGATTTGTCATTCTTTTTTTGGGGCTTAATCTGGTGATCCTCTTGGTCAAATCATCTGCATCATGTTCTGTTTTCTTGAACACAAGTAGATTCATCAAAAACAACATGAGGTGTTTCCTCCACAATAAGAGTCCTACAGTTGTAAACTCTGAAAGTGTTACTGACTTCAGAATATCCTAAGAATATTCCTTCATCAGCTTTACTATCAAAAGTTTTCAATCGATCTTTACCATTATTGTGTATGAAACACTTGCAACCAAACACACGAAAAGAAGAAACAAGAGGCTTCCTTTCATTCCAAAGCTCATAGGGTGTTTTTGTCTTGACTCTTGGTCAAGATGGATCTGATACGAGAGTAGCATGCGATGTTTGCCCGACTTGACCCAAAACCTTTTAGGAATATCGACTTGGTATCATTGTTCTTCTTGAACTTCTTTCGAGTCATGTTCCTTCTTTTTCAAAGAACACCATTTTGTTGAGGGGTCCTTGCAGCTGATGTTTCATGTGAGATTCCATTTGTTGCACAATAATTAGATATGATATGATTTATAAATTTGGTTCCTTTGTCAGATCTGATTTTGACCACACTCAGATTTTTCTCAATACTGAGCCTTTTTCAATGAATTCGGCGACTTTTATCTCGAGTCTTTTTCTTCTTGAGTAAGAATATGACCTAAGTATATCTTGAGTAGTCATCAACTACTACCAATGTGTATTTCCTGCCATTAGTGCTCACTGGTGTTATAGGACCAAAAAGATCCATATCGAGAATGGCGTATTCTCACGGTAGAGAAACATCTACTTTGCTTTTAAATGATGCTTTAATTTGTTTTCCTTTCTGACACGCATCACAAATATGTTCCTTACTGAACACTTCATTAGGAAACCCTCTTACAAGAGCTAATCTTGCAAGCTTGTTCAGGGTTTTGAAATTTAGGTGATTCATTCTTTTATGCCATAACCAACTGGTATCTGTGGAACTTTTAGCAACCAAACATGTATCTTTAGGAGTTGAACTCCAATCAGCAAGATACACATTTCCTTTTCTTGTACCAGTCAGTAATACTTTCTGTGAGATATCATCTTTCACAAAACATAAGTTCTTAGAGAAATCAACATTAAAACCCTTATCACATAATTGGCTTATTGAAAGCAAATTATGCTTCAATCCAGATACATATGAAACACCATGGATATGAACTGAGTCGATTTCCAAAGTTCCATATCCTTCAGTCTGTCCCTTGGAGTTATCTCCAAAAGTGATCTGTGAGCCTCTTTGTTCAACATAGTCACTGAGTATCTTCTTGAATCCTGTCATATGTCTTGAACATCCACGTCAAGATACCATACATCAGGGGCCTTTTCATCTCTGCTCATCAGTGCTATGTGATCTTTAATCAGCTCAGTGCCCTTGTTTTCCTCCTGAAAAACAGATCAATTTTTAGGTACCCAATTTGTGTAGGGTCCAACAAGGTTAGATGTACCTTTCGGAATCCAAATTTGCCTGACAATTCTAATCACTTTAGAGTGGCTAATTTTTCTTCCATAAACATCAACATACACATTTACTACTCTTGGTGCCTTAGCAGTTTTTTGTGTATGTGTGCTAGCCTTAGCATGAACATGGGCTTTTGAATTTTTCTTTGGTTCAGGCCTTACATTCATTTGCTTTGGCTTCAAAGTCTTGGTAGTCTAAATCTTTGATGACTTCGGGTTCGGTAACCTTTACCCTTAGGCAAGTGGGGTTCGGGTTGCTGTCTTTTTGGCTCTGGGTCTTTTCGTTGGTCTCTTGAACTTGAGAATGTCTCTTGATTTGAGAATGTCTCTGTTTGAGTGTTTCTCATCCGAGGATTCCTCCGATGGTTTCGATGTGGAGCCTTTCGGGGTTTGCATTCTTAGCTTTGAGGCTTTTTGAGTACTTGCTCGAATTTTTCAATCGAGTGCTTTCGGTTTTCTATCCTTTACCCGAGGTTTGGGCTTTCCTACGATCATTCGGTTTCTTTTGAGACCATAGGTCCTTTTCCTTGTCTACAACCTTGGGCATTTCTTGATTGAAGTGTAGGTGCCATTTGGTTTTACAAAGATTGTCTTCTTACTACTTGATGCGAAGATTCGATGACCTTGTGAGGTTCCCCCGGAATGTATCCCAATCCAGATTTTATAGTGACAGACCTCTGGTAACTCTGAATTTCATCTATTACATTAGATGCATTATTCAATAGAGTTAACTTCTTATGTGCACTATCATCACAGTTCTGTAGAGTTTCATGCTTCTCGAGAGGTCATTGAACTTAGTTACGATCAAATTTGAATCTCTTCAGTGGATTTCTCTAGCTTTTCAGTTAGGGTCACTATCAACTTATCTTTCTCTGAGAGTTGTACTTTCAGAACATCCAATTCATCAGTAGCTCCCATTAATTGAGAAGTGATCTCAGTTTTGCTAGAGTCTTTCCATTTTAGATTTTTACCTTGAGTTCTTGTAAGTTTTATTTAGCATTCTTCCTATTCCTTCATCGATTCTCAAAAGAATCCATCGGTCAAATTATTTGTTTTACGGTTGAACTTGACAACTCTTGTGCTAGTGTAGGAGCAACAACAGAGAAAGAAGAGTTTACCTCCTCAATGGCCATCAGACAGATGTCATCACTTTCACTGTCTGAGAATATTTCATCTGAAGAGTTAGATCCCTCCTCATAGTGTTCTTCTTCTGCAACCATGGCCTTTTTGCTAGAGAACTTCTTGTCTCTTTTAGCTTGCCTTTCTCTTCTCTCCTTAGCACTCAAATCTGGACAATTATACTGGAAGTGACCTTTCTTTTGGCAATTATAGCATCTGTTGGTATCATCATCCTGATCACTTTCTTCTTTGGACATGGAGTCCTTCTTTCTGGATGAAGACCCTTCAGCTTTCAGGTCCTTCTTTTTCTCAGTTGATTTGTCCTCAGGTCTCTTTTGGTACCTGTGGTTCCTGTAATAGCTTTTGTATTTTCCATATCGACTATTAAGTCTTTCAAACCTCCTTGCCATCAGTGCTAGCTTATCCTCAAGCTCATCCTGATTTTTAGCAAGGGAGTTCTCAGACTCTCTAGTTTTACAGGTTTTATCTTTCGCTTTTAAAACCACATTCTTACTAGATGATGAATCATCTTTGTTGTCAGCCTTTTTGGATTACTTATCAATTACAAATTCATAGGCCTTCAGCTCAGAGAAGACTTGTGTGTATGGCATTGAATTAATGTTCTTGGTGTTTTCAATCACCACTACATGAATATCCCATTTCTTAGATAGACCTCTAAGAATTTTCAATGCAACTTCTCTTTGTGGATATTTCTTTCCAAGTGCATTTAGATCATTCATAATACTAGTGAATCTGACTTCCAGTTTGTCAATTGATTCACCTTCTTCCATTTCAAAACTATCAAACTTTCCTATTGCAACTGAAAGTTTGTTTTCCTTGATATGATCTGTGCCTTGGCACATTACAGCTAGTGTATCCCAAATCTCTTTAGCAGTATTACAGTGAGAGATCATTCCCATCACACCATCATCAATTGTACTGTATAGTGTGTCTTTAGCAATATAGTCTAAATTGACTAACTTTCTCTCCTCAGGAGTCAGTTGGTCATCAGACTTAGGAAATTCTGCTCTAGGATCAATTCTCTCATCTTACATTTCCTGGGGATTCACCACGATGAAATTGGAATGGCCCTTCAGAGACCACTCTCCACATAATGTTCATGTTTTGAATACTGGTGAGCTGCGTTCTCGATCTCCATAAATCATAGTTCTCCACCGAGAACATGGGAAGTTTTTAGAAGACATTTTAACCGAAGTCTTTTTAAAAAAAAAAAAAATTCAAAGAATAAGATCGATTCGGATAGACCACAAGTATTTTTTTAGCAAATAAAAACTTTGGTCAACAAAGCAGTGGTCAATTTGAACCCTTTGCTCGATACAACTTGTTGGTCCCGGTGCAATGAGTCTCTTACACGTGTATGGGGGAATACACGTGTTCGGTGTTTTTAAAACTTTTTTCTTCGAGGTCGGCTTGGGTCGATAATCCTCAAGATTAGGTTCGAGAAGCCGACGCTCTGAGTCAAAGTCTCTTCGAGACAAATGATCTGAGAAATTTCTTTAAAACCTCGATAATCCCAACCGAGTCCTCGAGTTTCAGAGATCCCGAGTTGCTTGGATCGGATAACTAACTTCTTGAACCCTCGGAAGAGTAAGTTCGGTTTGGTAACTATCTGTTCTAGCTACTCGGATATGTGCGAATGGTTGGCCCTTTAGTTTATACTCGTTTTAAGCTTTTGCTTTGAAAACCTTCCTTTAATGGAATAGTGATTAGGCTGTGATTCAATTACATGCAACTTCCAGTGGATTGATTCCAACTGAAATATCAGTGAAAATATGCTTTCAAACTCAGTGATGCAACAGTTAAGCATAGATAAAGAAAGCAATAAACAACACAGCAGTTCAGAGACTCAAGCTCCTACGTCCACTCTCTCTGATCCTCAGAGAAATTCACTAATCACTTCTGAGCTTTCTGACTACCTCGCGTAGTTTACTTACTCAACTTCGTACCGAGCTTTACGACTACTCCACGGTTTACTTACTCAACCCAACCTTGAGCTTTACGACTACCTCCGTAGTTTACTTACTCAAACACAAACAAGCTTTGGACTACCTCTCAGAGCTTACTAACTTCTCCTCTAGAGCTTTCTGACTACTCCGCGTAGTTTACTAACTCTTTACAACTCTTCTTACCAACAAACACACTCCAACTACCTTCTCAAGGGTTTTGGGGTTTCTCGGTTGGTTTCCAACTAGGATGAGATATCCTTTACAATGAAGTACAATGCAAAGGGTTAGGATATATCGACTAAGCTTCGGATATGTCTTATCAAACTAGGTTTAGTTTAGTGAGCTCTCTTCAATATAAAAGCACTTGGGAAATTCTAAGTTTTTTGAGTGCTTTAACTTTGCGATAATAAGTTTGAGCTCTTGAGTTGCTTACAATTTTTTCCCGTAACCTTACAATGTAGAGGGTCACAAGTATTTATAGGCATACACCAAGGTCACTCTTTGAAAACTATCCGTTGGAGAGATAGCTTCGTGAGTTTTCTCTTATGGTGTGTGAGGAACGGCTATATTTAGGGTTTGAAACTCCCTAACATGTTTTAGGCAATAGTCTTTCATGTAGCCGGTCTTCACTTTTTGCAGTCTGGAACTTTGTACTTCTGACATCTTTTTTTCAAATGACACATCATTTGTCATTGTCAAGATGGTATGCATCTTTGTCTTCCTCTTTTTGACTTCTGTCTCCAGTTAAAGGTAGACACCTTCAACGTCTCTTTTGGTTACAAACTCTGAGTTGATATAACCTTAACAACACTCTGACTTAGTTCCTTTTGTCTGCATTTGAATGTCTTGGCAAATATCTATTTCTCTAAGGAATCGCGATCTTCTCCGATATTGCATCCTTGGATAGATATTCTCGATGCCTCGGAACATTCGGTTTATCTTGAGCATTGATACATTCTTTGAGTCTCCGATAATTCTTGTGCCTTGATATTCTTGATCTTCGTCTTGATCTTGATCTTACATCTTACATGTCTTACGAGTCTTGAGGTCTTACGAGTCTTGGCGTCTTGGCGTCTTGAGTCTTGAGTTTTACGAGTCTTCCGCAGATATCTTGGTGATATCTTTGAATCTTCATCTTGAGTCTTGATTCCTCGATTTCATCTTGAGTCTTGATATCTCGATTTCTGCTTTGAGTCTTGATTCTCGATTTCTCACTTTGAATCTTGATTCTCGACTTCTCCTTTGAGTCTTGATTCTCGATTTCTCCTGAGTCTTGATTCTCGATTTCTTCTTGAGTCTTGAAACTTGGTTTCTTCTTGAGTCTTCGAAAAATATCTTGAGTTCTTGAGTCTTGAACCTATCCTGATCTATATCTGCTGACTATACATTTTGCAGATAACATCCTGAATACTCTAAAACTGAATCCTGACTCAACTATCAAGATTATTCTGAACATGTCATACTCAGAGGTTTTGGGATCTTAATCAAAATCATATATCTTTTATTAAATTCATCTCCCAACAAGGATGACCGGCTAAAATGTATTGATAGCTGATGTAATAGATAGGTCATGTATTGAGGGGGAACTCAATATGTATATGTTAAGTCTTGAAAAAGATCAGAAGATCAGGTTAGTCAGATGATCAGGTAGGACATCTAGCAGAAGACTCAGAAGACTTGAAGATCAGAAGACTAGCTTGCAAACAAGACCAGAAAACCTTAAGAAGACCTACATCAGAAGAACACCAGAAGAGTCAGTAAGTTGTTCTAAGACAACTTACATTAGAAGACTCAATCAGGTAGACTTATCAGTCTGAACTGATCAGGTCAGTTCAAATTAGGTAACAACCAAGGGTTTACGTAAGACGTACAAGGTTATCAGACAAGAAGAATGTCAACCTAAGTTGGTGAATCAAGTTCCGGATAAGTGTACTTGACAACCAATGAGAGCGAGACACGCACGTACGTAACTGACATTGCAGGACAAAAGTGGTTCAGAGTCAAACGGTTGTAAAGGACAACATAGCACGCAATTAGCCATGCCGTCTTTGAACATATCAAATCTGCCTGCAAACCTACCTTAATAGACCAAAATTCAAATTGCTCTCCAACGACTAATTCAATTTCGTGCCTATAAATATGGGATCAAACCTTCAGAGTAAGGTTACGGAAATTATACACAAGCTCAAGCTACAAGCAAATTTCCGCAAGAACACCAAGAACTCAAGCAAATATTCTAAGTGTTCATCCCATAGTTTCTTAGCAAGAAATCTCATCCTTTAGCTTTAGGCTACTCAAATACTATGATAGATTTTCATTTGGAAACCATACAAATCTTTACCCAAACCGAGTGTTAGGTTAAGTTTGTGAGCAAGATTTCAAGCTAGGGTTTGTAGTCTTGATTTCTGGGATAAGTTGAGTGAGAACTCTATAAACATCTATTTGTAAGGTGTTTGGACTAACACGTTAAACTAAGTCTAGTTTGGTAAGTAAGTTCCCCTGCAGATAGGGAAGAGTGGATATAGGACAAGTTGTCCGAACCACTATAAATCTTGTGTGATTTATCAGCTTTACACTACTGCACACTACTTTTCTTATAAGCTTTATGCATTTTCTAAGTATAGATCAGTTCTGCATCAAGCAGCTGATCTGATCAGTTGACCTGTTATTATCTAATCTGCTTCAGAATACTTAGAATCTAATTTAAGAAAACTGGTTTTTCTACACGGGTTAAAACAAGCTTTTGCACATCAGTTGACCTGATAGACACCGAACTGATCTGCTTCACAGCAGTAAGTTGGATATCAGATAATACTGATTCTTACACGCACTCTATCAGCACTTATCTGATCTTACACGCTGATCACGAAAAGTTTTGGAAGTCTATTCACCCCTCCCCTCTAGACTTCCACCTCACGAAACCCGCTCGGGACCTATAAGATATATGACAACTTTAAAATATTCATGAACTTTGTGTTGGAAAGTAAGTGACCCTTGAGATGAATTTAATAAAGAAGTTTTGATTAGATCCCAAAATATCCCTACTAACGGTAAACCACATGTTCTAGGATAATCTTGATAGTAAATATTCACTTCAACATTATTGAACCTGGTTATTGTTTTAATTTTTTGTCTAAGATAGATTTGTGGATATATGGTAGAATATATTCTCTCTTCACAATGTATAGTTAATATAATTTCAATTTTTCAATATCAATATAGATATTTCCCATAAGTATTACGTTAGATTCTTGAAGATTTTACTCAAGACTCCTTATCTTCTTCCTTCTCCATTACATATGAATCTCAATCATCAGACACATATTTTTTTCCTTATTGAAACCTTCTTTATAGTGTTTTTCTTCACCATTTTTGTGCTTTGACTCATCTTTCAAAGTTGCTTTGCTTTAGATTTCAAGTTCTCAAGATGAAGACACTAAAGACTTTTGATTAGAATCCAAAAACCCCTAAGACACATGTTGGAGACTCGATAGAAGTTCCGCACAATGTATAGTTAGCAAGACAAAGTTAGATCTTGAAGACTCAAGACTCAAGACTCAGTTGTTGAAGACAATCAAGACTCAAGTCTCAAAGAAGTTCAAGACAGACATCAAGACTAAGTAGTTACTAAAGACTCGAAGAAGATAAGATTACTAAAGACTTCGGTAATACTACTCAAGATAACCTAAATGTTCAGAGGCACTGAATAATATCTATCTGAAGACTACAAAACTGAGAAAAACGCACATGTTCAGAAAAATAGATATTGCCCAAAACATTCTAATGCAGACAAAAGGAACTAAGTCTAAGTGTTGTTTAAGGTTGTCTCATTCAGAGAGATTGACCAAAAAGAGCCTTTTTGTTTGTCTACATTCACTAAAGACAAGAACCAATCAGAGGAAGACAACACTGTACTTCACTGACACTGAAAGCGACAGGACCCTGAATTATGTCAGTAGTACTAAGTTCCAGACTGCAAAAATTGGTGATTAGCTACATGACTGCATATTTCCTAAAACATGCAAGAGAGTGTTCAAACCCTAAAAATAGTCGTTCATCAAACACCAGAAGAGGAAACTCATGAAGTTATCTCTTCCAACGGATAGTTTTTCGAAGAGTGACCTTGGTGAAGTTGCCTATAAATACCAGTGACCCTTTACATTGAGAGGTCACGGGAAATTCAAAGCAACTCAAGAGCACATTCGTATTATTGCAAATTGAAGCACTCGAAAACCCTAGAATTTCCCAAGTGTTTCACATTGGAGAGAGCTCACTATTCTAAGCCTAGAGTAATAGATATATCCAAAGCTTAGAAGAGATATCCTAGCCTTTGCATTAGTTCTTACTGTAAAGGATATCTCACCTTAGTTGGAAACCAACCCAAAACCCAAACCCTTTGTTAAGGTAGTTTGTGTGTGTTTTGTTGGTGAGTTAGAGTTGTAAAGAGTGAGTAAGCTACAGTGAGTTAGCCAAAAGACTCTAGAGAAGAAGTTAGTAAGCTACTTATGGTAGTCTGAACACTTGTGTGTGTTTGAATTAGTAAGCTGTAGTGAGTCAGCCAGAAAACTCAAGGTAGAAAAGTGAGTAAGCTACAGTGAGTTAGCCTGAAAGCTTTAGGAAGTGGTTAAGGAATTTCTCTGAAGATCAGAGAGAGTGGAGGTAGGAGCTTGAGTCTCTGAACCACTATAATTGTTGTGTTGTTTGCTTTCTGTAATGCACTTTATCTGTTGCATGTTTTTCACTGAAAGCATATTTCACTGATATTCAGTTGGAACCAATCCACTGAACTTGCATCAAATTGATCACAGCCTTAATCAATGTTTTATTGAAGGGAAGATTTTCAGCAAAGCTAAAACGAGTATAAACTTAGGGCCAACCATTCCGCACACTTGAGTAGCTAGAACAGATAGTTACCAAACTGAACTAACTCTACTGAGTGTTCAGTAAGATAATTATCTGATCCAAGCTCCTCAGGATCTCTGATAAATTCAGGATCAGTTAGGCTAATCTGAAGCTTCTGAAAGCAACTCAGGATTATTGTCTCAGTAGACTTTGACTCAGGGCAATCTGTGCTTCTCAGGGCAAAATTATCAGGATAACCTGACCCATCTGACCTCAGTGAAAGAAAAGTTTTTGAAATCACTGAACACGTGTATTCCCCCCCCATACACGTGTGAGACTCGTTAGCACCAGGACCAACAAGTGGTATCAGAGCAGTGGTTCATTTTAACCACTTGCTTTGGTAGCCATATTTTATTTGCTGAAAGACTTTGGTGGTCTACTGAATAGATCTATTTGCTGATATCTTACAAGGCTCAGTCATCATGCCTTCTAAGAAACTTCTTATGTTCTCTGTTGAGAGCTACGATCTATGGAGACTGAGAATGCAGGCTCATCTGTATTCAAAAAATGAAAGAATGTGGAGAGTGGTTTCTGAAGGACCATTCAAATTTACTGTTGTAAATCCTAGAATCACTGATACTGAGAGAAATGATCCCAGGGATGAATTTCCTAAACCTGATGACCAACTGACTCCTGATGAGAGAAAGTTAGTCAATCTGGACTACATTACTAAAGATACTTTGTATAGCACTATTGATGATGGTGTTATGGGGATGATTTCTCATTGTGAAACTGCAAAAGAAATATGGGACACACTTGCTGTTATGTGTCAAGGCACAGATCATATTAAGGAAAACAAACTTTTTGTTGCTATTGGAAAGTTTGATGGCTTTGAAATGGAAGATGGTGAGTCCATTGACAAACTTGAGGTCAGATTCACTAGCATCATGAATGATCTGAGTGCTCTTGGGAAAAGATACCCACAGAGAGAAGTGGCACTGAAAATTCTTAGAGGATTGTCTAAGAAATGGGATATACATGCTGTGGTGATTGAAAACACCAAAAATATTTATTCCATGCCATACCAACAAGTTTTCTCTGAACTGAAAGCTTATGAGTTTGTGATTAACAAGAAAACTAAAAAATCTGACAGCAAAGATGATTCTTCATCTAGCAAGAATGTGGCTTTTAAAGCCAAAGAGAAAACCTGTAAAGCTAGAGTATCTGAAAACTCACTTGCCAGAGATCAGGATGAGCAAGAGGATAAGCTAGTACTGATGGCAATGAGGTTTGAAAGACTCAATAGCAGATATGGAAAATATAAGAAATACTACAGGAATCACAAGTACAAGAGAAACTTAGAAGCTGAGGACACATTCACTGAGAAAAAGAAGGACCAGAAAGCTGAAGGATCCTCATCCAAGAAGAATGACTCCAAGACCAAGGAGGAAAGTGATCAGGATGATGATACCAACAGATGCTACAACTGTCAGAAAAAAGGTCACTTTCAATATGACTGCCCCCGAAATGAAAAGCTAAAAGAAATAAAGGAGAGACAAGCCAAGAGAGACAGAAGATCTCCAAAGAAGAAAGCTATGATTGCGAAGAGGAAGAACATTCGAAGAAGGTTCCAGTTCCTCGATGAGATTTTTCTCGATAAAGGACAAAGTGATGATGTCTCTTATTATGGCATGGAGGAGGTAAAGGAAAAGGGCACTGAGCTGAATGAATACAACATAGCACTGATGAGTGGAAATGAATTGGCACCTGCTGTATGGTATCTGGATAGTGGATGTTCAAGACATATGACAGGATATAAGCAACTACTCACTGACTATGTTGACAAAAAAGGCCCTCAGATCACATTTGGAGACAACTCAAAAGGACAAACTGGGGGATATGGAACTCTTGAAGTTGATTCTGTTCATATCCATGGTGTTTCATATGTGTCTGGTTTAAAGCATAACTTGCTTTCTATCAGTCAATTCTGTGACAAAGGATTCATTGTTGAGTTCTCAAAGAACTTATGTTATGTGAAAGATAATACTTCACAGGAAATTTTACTGACTGGTACTAGAAAAGGAAATGTGTATCTTGCTGATTGGAAATTATCTCCTAAAGATACATGTTTGGTTGCAAAAAGTTCCACTGATACCAGTTGGTTGTGGCACAAAAAGATGTAATCACTTAAACTTTAAAAAACCGAACAAACTTGCAAGATTATCACTTGTGAGGGGGTTACCAAATGAAGTATTCAGTAAAGATCATGTTTGTGATGCCTGTCAGAAAGAAAAACAAATCAGAGTATCTTTCAAAAGCAAAGTAGATGTTTCTACTGACAGAATACTGCAACTAAATATGGATCTCTTTGGCCCAGTAACACCTGTAAGCACAAATGGCATGAAATATACACTTATGGTAGTTGATGACTACTCTAGATACACATGGGTCATATTCTTACTTAGTAAGAAGGAGACTCGCATAAAATCGGCGTAAATACTTGAAAAAGGCTCAAGATCTTGAAAAGAATTTGAGTGTGGTCAAGATCAGATCAGATAAAGGAACTGAGTTTATCAATCATATCATATCTGATTATTGTGCAGCAAATGGTATAACCCATGAAACATCACCGCAAAGGACCCCACAATGAATGGTGTTCTTTGAAAAGAAGAAATAGGACTCTGGAAGAAGTTGCAAGAACAATGATTACTGAAGCTGATATTCCTAAGAGATTTTGGGCTGAAGCTATCAACATTGCATGCTACTCTCAGAACAGATCCATGATGACCAAGAATAAAGGATAAACTCCATATGAGCTGTGGAATGAAAGGAAGCCTCTTGTTTCTTTCTTTCGTGTGTTTGCTTGCAAGTGTTTTATACACAATAATGGTAAAGATCAATTGAAAACTTTTGATAGCAAAGATGATGAAGGGATATTCTTAGGATATTCTGAAGTCAGTAAAGCCTTCAGAGTTTACAACTGTAGGACTCTTATTGTGGAAGAAACACCTCATGTTGTTTTTTATGAATCTATTTGTGTTCAGAAGAAACAGGAACATGACTCAGGAGAACTGACTAAGAGAATCACCAGACTTAGCCCAAAAAAAGAAATCCTCCGAACTCGAAAAGAAGAAGTCACCACTTTCTATGAATGGAGTGAATCGGACTCTCAAAAAAGTTCAAATGAAGTTCAGATGAAAATTCTTCACCAAGGAAAGCCAACACAATCGAAGTCGACAATCCAACATACACCGCCTCGGACTCAGGTATGTAATGCCGATGAAGATGTGGTCACAGCTGAGGCAAACTCTGAATCTATCAACCAAGGGGGAACAAATGTCTCTGACAACTTTCTGAATGGAATTTCCCCTGAGGAAGATGATTCCCTTTCTCCTTTTCTGTTATTCCCTGAATTTGATGAACTACCTAAACCTAACATTTCTGATGTTGAGGATACTACTGAAGGGGGAACATCCAGGAGAAAATGGTTGGATAGCCATCCTACAAGTCAGATTGTGGGTGATCTATCAGAAGGAGTAAAGACAAGACTGTTCCATGGTGAAAGTGTTTTTTTCTGCTGTTTTCTATCAGAAAATGAACCTACTGAGATTGAAGAAGCTCTACAAGACTCATTCTGGATTGTTGCTATGCAAGAAGAATTGAATCAGTTCACAAGGAATGAAGTTTGGGAGCTAGTGGACAGACCTAAAAGGCACAATGTGATTGGAACTAAGTGGGTGTTCAAGAATAAGAGAGATGAAACAACAACATTGTGAGAAACAAGGCAAGGCTAGTTGCACAAGGTTATTCCCAAGAAGAAGGCTTGGATTATGATGAAACCTTTTCACCTATTGCAAGACTAGAAGCCATCAGATTGTTTCTTGCATATGCTACCCACATGAAATTCACAGTCTATCAGATGAATGTGAAAAGTGCATTTCTGAATGGTGTGCTTAAGGAGGAAGTATATGTGGAACAACCTCCGTGATTTTGTCGAATGACCAAGTTTACGTGCTCGGAAAGCCTTGTATGGTCTTAAGCAAGCGCCCGAGCATGGTATGATACCCTTTCTCAGTTTCTTACTGACCATGGTTTTATCAAAGGAACTGTTGATAGAACTTTGTTCAGGATAGAAGATGGAAAGGATATTTCACTAGTTCAGATCTATGTGGATGACATCATATTTGGATCTCCAAATCATCGGGCCAGTGAAAAAAGTTTTCTACTCGATGAAAGGAAAGTTTGAGATGTCAATGATGGGGGAGATGAATTTCTTTCTTGGACTTCAGGTAAAACAAACTAAGGAAGGAATATTCATCAATCAAGCAAAATACACCAGAGATCTGATTGCAAAGTATGGTGTACAGAATTGCAATGCAGTTAGAATTCCCATGAATACTAACTATAAGATGGATCCTCGATCTCGAGGCAAATCAAGAAATCACACCGATTATAGAGGGATCATTGGATCACTGCTATATCTCACAGCAAGTAGGCCTGATATAACATTTGCTGTTGGGATATGTGCAAGATACCAAGCTAATCCTAAGGCTAGTCACATGGAGGCTGCCAAAAACATTCTAAAATATCTTAAAGGCACTGTGAATAGAGGATTATGGTATCCAGCTGATGATAACCTTGAATTAACTTGTTATTCAGATGCTGATTATGGAGGATGTAGAATTGATGCGAAGTCTACCACGAGAACTTGTCAATTTCTTGAAGTAAACCGATATCATGGTTTTCAAAGAAACAAACCTCGAGTAACCAAGATTCACCGGGTTTAATACATGGTTGCTGCGGGAAGTCAAGTGCACGATTCTTTGCCTCGCATAAACAATTGAGGGATTATAAGATTATAGCAAATGAAGTACATATATTCTGTGATAATAATAGTGCAATTGCTATTACACAAAATCTTGTATTGCACACCAGATATAAGCATGTTGATATCAGACATCACTTCATCAGAGATCATGTTGAGAAGAAAGACATCGAGAATGGAGAAAAATTCATACCGATAAGCAGAGAGCCGATATCTTGACTAAACCTTTGGTCAATCAAGATTTCGTGAACTATCGATTGAATTAGGTATGTTGGATCCAGGTGAATAAAGTAAATCTGAAAAATTGAAGGTTTTCAGATGCATGAAGTTTTCTCAGGTTTTTACTGAAAAACTCAGGATAAAATTGAGAGTCCTGAACACTGAGTCTTGGGAAACTCAGTTATCCTGAAGTTCAGTACTCAGTATTATACTGATATTTTATCAAGGTCAAAACTCAGTAAGACTGATGGAGAAAATTAGTCTGAAGAAGTATTTACTCATGCACCACATTTATTGTCTATCTGAATCTCAGTAATCATTGACAATAAATGACAAAACACCTGAAGAAATAATTGGGCGGGACCTTTGAAATCCACGAGGAAAGTCAATGGTCTGCAGGAACAGTAATTAAATGCATTGTTCATTAATCACCAATAGGGATAAATTGGCAGCTAAGTATTTGCGAAATCGTCCTTTCAAATACCCATTTTAGTCGATTTTTAATCTTGACCATCAAAACCTTCATCTACGCGACTTTCCATAAAATCAAAATCCTATATCCATTACAAAGACTCCATTCAAGCCCTATTTCAAAAAGGCCTTCATCTTCACAAACCCTCTGCTTCAAAACCTTCGATTACCTAGAAATCTCTTATCTAAAAAACCCTTCACTCAAAATCACCAAAAATGACACTCTCTATATACGACAAACTCGCCATTTCCAACAAACCATGGTATGAATATGTCGTTTCTCTAGAAAGCATGTCCAATGCAACTCACGAGGAGGAGGCGTTGCATATGATTCATTTGGCAAAGCTTACATGCCTGGTCGCGAATCAACCAGAGGCCGAATATGCAAAAGAGGTAATTGAGTTTGTTTCTAATATGCAGTTAGATGATGAGAATTGCATAGAGTCTCAGATTACAGTCTCGCATTTGGAGCATGGTTCGAAATATGTGGATTTTGTTAGGGAATTTTATATTATTCCTAAGAATCTGAATGCCATATATGAGTTAAGTGATAGAGGTGAAGACCCTACGGTATACATGATGGGTAGGGAACAAGAGTATTTGGATAAAATTACTGAGCATCCGGTAAAGTTTGAAGCTACTTTGAATAAGAGGCATTTGAAGCCTAAATATCGAGTATTGTTGGATGTTGTAAGCAAATGCATCATGAGTAGATCTGGTAGTTTCGAACAGATAAGCACGCTTAAGTTAAGGCTAATGTCGGCGATTGAAGATTCACCTACTACGACATTCAATTGGTTGCACTATTTGATCAAAGTGGTGAGTGATCAAGTCAAACAAATTCAGAAGGTAAATGGCTCTGTAGCTATCAAGGGAAAAATTCTACATGCAACCAAGATTGCTTTTATCTTGGAAACGTGCAGAGAAGAGGAGGACATTTTTGCCGATTCCACTTCTTTTCCAAAGTCAAAAATCATGTTCAAACCAACAAAGAAGACTTTGAGAGGAAAGAAAGAGAAAAACACTGAGTCTCAGGAGGAGAATGCTGAAGAGGAAACTGAGGAAGATACAACAGTGGTGGAGCAGGTCAGGGAAACAAGACAATCCGCTCAGAAATCCACTGAGAAAACTGATGAAGAAGTCAAACAAGCTAGGGGAAAGCCCTGATGGAAATTAAAAGAGAGAAACTGAAGAAGAAAGCACTGGCTCCTCAGAAGCGAAGAAGGCTTCAAACTATTGCTGAGAATGAGGCCAGTGAAACTGAAGAAACTCAACCTGAAGGCCAGCAAGGGTTGAAATCTCCACTACAGGTTCTTGCTCAGGTGGTGACAAATGTGCAGGAGCAAGAAACTGAGGAATGTGGATTTTTTCCGAGGTACTCAAACCTCTCTCGAGCTCGATAAAATCTCTCAGAAATCTTCAAGGACCTCGGATCCCTATTGAAGAAAGACTGCTTCAGACGCCGATCGGTCAAACCTCGTGAATTGGCCGAACTTGATGCACTTCTGAATGAACCATTTCTTGATCCATCAGCTCTGGAACTCATACAATCTGAGGCTACTGCTTCTGAAAGCCCAAGATTGAAGAAGGGAGAAGCCGAAGAAACAGAATGGCGAAGCAAGGGGGAACGGTTCATCTTGGACAAATACCCTGAGCTGAATGTCTATCCTGACCTTCAGGATATGTTCTTCATGCTCAGAACGACAGTGTATATTCTGAATCAAACACTTCTGGAGATGTTGAACATTGCTTCATACAGAGGAGAAGAGTGGTGGAATGCTGAGACAGCTGCTCTAACTGAATTCTCAGGTTTCAGGAAAACCAAGCTGAGAATGAAAGTAGGGGATTTTGATGAATTGGTGAAAAAGAAGCTAGCTGAAAAGAAAGCTACTAAAGGAGTAGATGCTTCCACCTCTCATGATCAAAACAAAGATAAGGATAAGGGAGATGATGCAGAAAAGAAATCTGAGAAGGAGAAGGAACCTCAAACAGATACTGAGAAAGAGAAGGAAACTGAGAGTCAGATGGGGACAGATACTGATGTTGAACCAACTGATATCAGACAACCTCAGACTGAAGTTAGCATTCTTCAGGTACTTTTTGGCATTGTTATACATTATGCCGAAGTTACTGAAGTACCTAGCTTTAAATCTGATGTTTATGATATGCAGACTGAGGCTCAGTTGGAGCACCCAGTTCAGTTGGAAAATGTTGTACAAACTCCAGTGGTTGATTTCACACCAATCCTGGATGAGTTAAAGAAGATAGAGCCAAGGATGGAAGAGATACTGGCAAGTCAATCTCAAAAGCTTGAGAATCTAAGCTCTTCATCAGGCATGCTGCAAACAATTCTTACAGACAAGATGACTCAGATGGAGTTAGTCCTGGCTGCTCAAAATTAGAAAATTGAGAACCTGAGTTCATCATCTAATACGCTTCAAACAACTATATCAGGTAAATTAGCTACATTAGATGGAAAGATTGATGGAGTACATACAGAGCTTAATGCCAACATGAAGCAGATGTATCAAGAAAGAACTGCCTATCTTGAAGCCAAGCTGATTGAGAAGAATGATCTGATGATCAAAACAGCTGTTGAGGAAATGGGCTCTCTGCTCATGACCAAGATGACAAAGATGATGCATGATGTCTTCTCAAAGCAGTTTGCTCCTCTTTCGGATGAGTTCTCAATGGCCAAAATCTACATGATAAGGCTAGAGGATGAGCATGATCAGTGGCAGGAGCAGTACGCAGTATGGGCAAAGAGCAATACTATATGGATACTGCACTGACTCAACTACTCCCAAGGTATGGTGCCAAAAGGGGGGAAAGGCCTGGTGGCAAATTAAGTGAGTTGTTGGCACAAACCTTAGAGAGAAAGGCTCAAAAAGAAGCTGAAGGAAAGAAAATTGTGGATGCCTTAAGTGAGATTGAAGCCACTGAGAAACTGAAGTTTGCAGAAGTTGAGAAACCTACCTTCACTCAGACAAATAATCAGATCACTGAGGAAGTAATTAATGAGAAAATGAGTGATAGAAGGATGGTTGAAACAAGCAAGGCAGAAGAAGAACAAGCCAGACCAGAAAAGAGAAAAGCAGTTGCCTTTGTTGAAACTGAAAAGAAGAAAAGAGCAAAGGTAGTTAAACCTACTCAGAGGAGGCTGATTATGGATTTTAAAGAATCAGATGAAGAACCATAAAAGGAAACTGAAACTCAACCAGAGACTTTTGATACCAAGAAGACTCTGAAGACCCTGCAGGTTGAAAATGAGAAAAGAACTGTTGCTTCAGTATCTGGTGCTCCTCTGATCAGAAAGAAGAAAGAAGAAGAGCAGAAAAGAAGAGGTGGATTCAAAAAGTTTCTAAGCAAAAGGAGAGGTACAGAAAAGACTCAGAAGTGGCCGCACTTTGACAAGTGGATGCCTATACAGTTCAATGATGCATGGGAAGAGATCAAGAGAACCTTCTGGTTCTATTATGAGACTCTGAGAGAATGGAGGGGGAGCAGCTCGGATAAGAATGAAGCCTTCATTGAGTACTTACTGACATTCTATCCTAAATACCTACAAAGTTGGATCAACATGGCAGACTCAGGAAACACGCAGATAGTAGCCCCTGGTCCATACATGTACCCAGCTCCTAGGTTTGAGAATGGCTATGTGAATGAAGCAGTCATTTCTCAGGAAATAGCCCAGTATGCCATCCAGCTAGGCCTAACATGAAACAACTCTGATATCATCAAGGCAAGGGATGAACTGAAGAAGAGATACTACGGGATGTTCAACCTGGAAGTGCCAGAGGATGAAGTGGAAGAAGACTGAAGACTTTGTTCTTCTGATTTATTTTTTATTTTCATTGTAATCTGTAACTCTTATTCTATATCAATGAAAATTTTATCTTTATGCTCAAAAGATAATATCTCATTAGCTTCTTACATGTCTTTAATTACTTGATATGTCAGATTGTTTAGAAAATTGTTGGGTGAAATACCATTTTGGTTTGTAATAGATAAATTGAAACCTAAGGATAGGTTAGGTTTTCTTAAATGTAACAAGATAGTTTTGGCCTCATCAAAAAGGGGGAAATTGTTGGGAGATGAATTTAATAAAGAAGTTTTGATTAGATCCCACCCCTAAGTATGACATGTTCAGGATAATCTTGATAGTCTGAGTCAGGTTTCAGCATAGATTGTTCAGGAAGATATCTGCACAATGTATAATTAGCAGATATAGATCAGGTTAGATCTTGAAGACACTGAAGACTCAAGAAATAATCAAGACATCAAGACTCAAGAAGTTGTCAAGACATCAAGACTCAATGAAGTTGCTAAAGACACTAAAGACTCAAGAAATAATCAAGACATCAAGACTCAATGAAGTTGTCAAGACACTAAAGACTCAAGAAGTTGTCAAGACATCAAGAATCAAGAAGTTGTCAAGATATCAAGACTCAAGAAGATATCAAGACTCACTATAACCTATAACAATGTTCGTGAGGCACCAATAATATCTATCCAAGACTACAAAACTGAGAAAAACGCACATGTTCAGAAAAACAGATATTGCCCAAAACATTCTAATGCAGACAAATGGAACTAAGTCTAAGTGTTGTTTAAGGTTGTCTCATTCAGAGAGATTGACCAAAAAGAGCCGTTTTGTTTGTCTACATTCACTGAAGACAAGAACCAATCAGATGAAGACAACATTGTACTTCACTGACACTGAAAGCGTTAGGACCCTGAATTATGTCAGTTGTTCTAAGTTCCAGACTGCAAAAATTGGTGATTGACTACACGATTGCATATTTCCTAAAACATGCAAGGGAGTGTTCAAACCCTAAAAATAATCGTTCATCAAACACCAGAAGAGGAAACTCATAAAGCTATCGCTTCCAACGGATAGTTTTCAAAGAGTGACCTTGGTGAAGTTGTCTATAAATACCAGTGACCCTTTATATTGAGAGGGTACGGGAAATTTCAAGGCAACTCAAGAGCTCATTCGTATTATTGCAAATTGAAGCACTCGAAAACCCTAGAATTTCCCAAGTGTTTCACATTGGAGAGAGCTCACTATTCTAAGCCTAGAGTAATAGATATATACAAAGCTTAGAAGAGATATCCTAGTCTTTGCATTAGTTCTTACTGTAAAGGATATCTCACCTTAGTTGGAAACCAACCCAAAACCCAAACCCTTTGTTAAGGTAGTTTGTGTGTGTTTTGTTGGTGAGTTAGAGTTGTAAAGAGTGAGTAAGCTACAGTGAGTTAGCCAGAAAACTCTAGAGAAGAAATTAGTAAGCTACTTGTGGTAGTCTAAACACTTGTTTGTGTTTGAGTTAGTAAGTTGTAGTGAGTCAACCAGAAAACTCAAGGTAGAAAAGTGAGTAAGCTACAGTGAGTTAGCCTGAAAGCTTTAGGAAGTGGTTAAGGAATTTATCTGAAGATCAGAGAGAGTGGACGTAGGAGCTTGAGTCTCTGAACCACTATAATTGTTGTGTTGTTTGCTTTCTGTACTGCACTTTATCTGCTGCATGTTTTTCACTGAAAGCATATTTCACTGATATTCAGTTGGAACCAATCCACTGAACTTGCATCAAATTGATCACAACCTTAATCACTGTTTTATTGAAGGGAAGATTTTCAGCAAAGCTAAAACGAGTATAAACTTAGGGCCAACCATTCCGCACACTTGAGTAGCTAGAACAGATAGTTACCAAACTGAACTAACTCTACTGAGTGTTCAGTAAGATAATTATCTGATTCAAGCTCCTCAAGACATATTTTGAAACATATTGTCCTACATTTCCAAATACATAAAATTATTGTCCTTAAAATACAACTCCCTAAATTATTGTCCTAAAAAAATATTTTTTCCCAACTTTGAGATGAAGTCCTTGCTTCTCCACCTTCTCAACTTTTATACAATCATTGTCATGTTCGTCTTCCATCACAATTCACTATCCTAGCAAAACAGACACTAAAAAGAAAGGCACATATATTATACGAAATCATGAAGAAATTAATGCAAAAGATCGCAATGAACATATACTATAGCATTTCACAGTAGGCATACACATAATAGCCCTTATCTCCTAGACAGGAAATGAGAAATATTTCATGATTGTTGAGCACTCCTTTCATATGCAAATATGTAGTGACTCACAATGACCAATAATAAGAAAATCAATCAACTTTTTTTTAAGACCATTGACATGTTTAACTAATTCCTATTTACCAAATTGCAACTTAGTTACAATAAATCTAAAATTTTCATTAGTCCCTATAATTAAAAATAATAGTAATAATAAAGCACAATCGAGCACTATATTTTCTCAATTTATGAAAATAAGCAAAGTATTAGATCTCTGAAATTTCTGAGCAAATTAGTAATAATAATAATAATAATAATAAAAAAAAAAAAAAAAGCACAACCTAGCACTATATTTTCTCAATTTCTGAAAATAAGCTAAGTATTAGATCTATGAAATTTCTAAGCAATCCAGGGAGCTCTTGAAGAATTGTTTAGTATAAAAATTAGAATAATAGAGTTAAGAGCAAATGTCATGGCCCCTCGGAGCCCTGTGATAGAAACCTTTTGGGCTATCAAGAGAGCTTGAGTATTAATAAATAAAAAGTAGTCTAATCGGTGAATAATATAATAGGCAATTCTCATTAGAAATTAGATCTTATTGAGTTAATTTACCATCCAAAAAATGATAATATATATGGATCCCTCAACATTACTTTTAAATGGTAAAGCATCTTCGCAATGTTTAAAGAAAAATTCTTCAAGTACTGAAACCAAAACAGAAGTAATTTCTCAAGTAGTGAAAATCATAATAGAAGCAATTTCGTCAGTAAAAAGGCAAGGTTCCAACCAACATAATATTCCTTGTATATATTGGGAGCAAGATATATATCATAGTGCCAAAATGATACAACTCTACAATGGGAGGTGGTAAGGAGCACAGCAGTTGTGGTATCTTCCACTGAATTTTCTCTTCCTAGACTCCTATCTCTCTATTTTCCCTTTTTTATTATGGAGGATCCACTCGAATGAGACAATTAAAACAAATAATAAAAATCATATAGAAAAACTTAGTATACAGTTCCTATTGTCAAACATAAGATTTGCATATTCTGATACTCATGATTATAGCTAGTCCCATATAAACAATAGAAAATACAGAATTGCTACTCATTCTAATTAGATGCAAGTTACGTATCTAAAGGCAATGTCTAACCAATTTCTTTACTTCTAATTAAACGATATATTCCAAAGCTCCTACACATATTTTTGCCCGGGAATTTTTATGCATTTCCAACTTAATGTTCACAAATTTCTTTATACTACATAGATAATCTAGCTGGAATATGGGAATCAGAAATTCTTGTTTGAATCATTATGATATACAGTGGAACACAATTTCCAGAAAATCCAATTTTATGTACCTAAAAGTTTCAGAAAAAAATGACACCAATGGATAAATGCAAAACACAAATTTAATAGCATTGCGACTATTTATAGGGACTAAAAAAAAAATTATTGAAAGAACTCGGAAATGAGAATCAAAATGACCAGAAGACTTACTTTTTATACACATCTTGTTTAATTTAAACATGACTACATCTCCAATGCAAACATCGCCTATTCGCCTAAATGACTCCAAAGTTTGGATCAAACATGGAAAAAAAAAAAAAAAAAATAATTTGAACAACAAATTCAAGTTAAAAGCAATATTAAGTTCATAATATTCTCAGAACTCCACAACATTAGCTTCATGAAGCACAAAATATGAAGATAACATAGGATTACGTTAAGAATTCAACACAAACCTACCTGATGGTGAATATTATTTCTCTCCACCAGTATTGATAATACTGAAAATATAATCATAGTCATGAAAAGAGGAATTTATTTAAATATTAGCTTTTATACACAAACTTAAAGACTAAATTTGAATAAAAGATTACTTGTTATGCGCCTTAATTCGCTGAATTAGAGTTTCTCTACTGCCACTTAATCTCGATCCATGTTTCCTTAAATAAATCTTGCACTCCTCTACTTTCGGCCCTGTAATATATAACATAAAGATTACCTGAAAAATCTCTTCTAGGAGAAATGTAGCTAATAAGAAGCCCCATAGCTCATCAAACAACCATCAATAAAAAAAAAAAAAAAGTCATAAGCATAATCACATTCGTACCATTACCATCAGAATATATCTATCACCATAGTACACTCACTAAAGCAGTAATGCTTCTAAACTATGTGCCAACTGTAAACCCAGAATTCCGGTCGCAGAAGCTCTCGCAGCATCAATCACTTAACATTAGCAACAAAAGAATTATGAAAAATTATTATTCAATCGATAAACCTGATGTAAACTGTAAAGCAAATAAATGTGGGAGTAGAAGAAACGGATTCTAACCCTCAGAAACACGATGCAAAGGGGAACGAAAATGTCATAAGGTGGAAAATATAGTTATGGACATGGTGTCTCTCCATGATAGGTTTCATCTTTATCGCCTTCGGAATTTTTCTTTTTTCCATCTGTCCTTCAAATTTCAGATTTCCATTAGGGTGTTTAAAATCAACAAAATAAACATCAAATTAAAGTGCATTCGGCACACCATCGAACAACATCGGAAAATCAATCTCCATAATTGAACTGTGAACGCAAACCATACCATTCAGACTAATGAAGAGATGTAGCAAGATTGAGACATATCAATTAAACACTGTACAATCGTCATTTTACACAATTAATTTAAGGTCTTAACATACCAAGCTTTGTAATAAAACTGGATGAAAACCTATGTTGCTCGGACACGGGTATGGGTGTCCGACTCGGGTACGGATCCGTGTCCGACTCTCAATTTCTCAAAACTTAGGATACGGGGACTCTGCTAAAAAGGATCCGAAATAAGGATACGGGTACGAGGATACGTTTGTTGATACATAAAAAATATACACACATTTTCATTAGTTAAAAAAGATTTTGAAAATCCATATATAATAATACAATAATACAAGTTCTAACTCATAAGAACATTATTTAAATTTGAATTTAATAATATTTTAAAATTTAAATAGAAAAAGATTGCAAATTCATTTAAAAGAGAAGATTGGAAGCCCACCAAAATTTGTTTAAAATTTAAAGCCCACCAAAATTTTTAATTCAAAAAATAGAAGATTGGAAGCCCACCAAAATTTGTTTAAAATTTAAAGCCCACCAAAATTTTTAATTCAAAATATTATATTCCAACCAAACATGACCAAAAAATTTGAATATTCTATTTACATGTCCATTGACTCCATTCAATGAATACTTTTTTTTTTTTTTCGCAGCATTAAATGAATACTAATACAATAATACATACATATTTAATGCTTTTATTAAAGGTAACAAATATATATTAAAATATACCCTAACAGCCTAGCTCTAAATTCCTAATTACAAGCCGCCTCCTCAATCCTCATACAATATAACTGTTCATCATCTTCATCCTCTCTCTTTCGTCGGCCACCAACGAAAATCTCGGATTACCTCCATATCTTCATCGCTAAGACCAAGATTCACACTTCATCTTCCCATTTCCATCATTTCTGAAGTTTCAATTTCTGAAAAAAAAATTTAAGATCTTACTTAATTTGAACGATCACAATCTCTGAAATCGGACTGCGTAGAATTTTATTCAAAAATTGACAATATAACAAACGTTCAATCACTCCAATTATAGGTTCATCCTCCTAATCTTCAAGAGATAAAGGCGATAAATCAAGTTTGGGCTCAAAAGAATCAGTCGTCATTGCCATGTCCGTTTCTGAAACGGAAGATCCGGTACGGATCCCGTACCCGTATCCGCGTCGAACTTGTTCGACACTGGTACTCCGGCCATTTTGAAGGATCCGAGCATCAGAGATGAAAACCATCCATAAATTTGAACACCAAAACCAATCCAATCAAAAAATATATTCTCTAACAATAACTGTAATTATAGGTTCAAAACACTAATCTGAAGATCCACTTAATTCAAAGTCACAACAGCATAGAAATCGAGAGAATTTTACCCAATATACCGCAAAAGCCTTAAGCCCAACTGCCTGACTGATCGATCAAATAAGTATCAAACGTCGCTCCCCTACATATATGCCGGGAAGACTGCCATCCGATGCGGACAGAGTAAAAAAAGAATTTTCATGTCCATCTATACCCTCGCAAATGCTTTTGCCACTTGCTACACCTCCAGTAGTTCTAAAAATCACGCAGTCATTTCAATATATTAAAAAATCAAAACTCCATATAATTTTTTTTTAGAGACGTTGAAAATATTCATAACTGATGGAAAATTCACAAATGATATCATTGAACTGAAAAAATTCACATTGAACTGATGGAAAGATTCTTTCTCTCCTGAAAATCCGCACAAATATGATGTTGGGTGGCACTTAAGTTTGGTTTCTTAAACCCTAAATGGTCAATCAAAAAATCAGGACCTATCCCAGTAGTAAAAAGTAATCGAACTTTAATATAGCTGAAACACAATAACTAATTAACACTTTGGTTTCTATAACTTATATGAGTTGAATTGACCAGAAAAAAAATGCAACCCAATAATTAATTAATCTATACTGAATCAAAAGAAACTTGAATTCTGAGAACACAACATTCACAGTGGAAAAACCAGAATCCTTAACAGCAACCATATCAGGCAAAACCTTTGCAATCTAATTCGTTTGCATACCTACATCGGCTAATATGTATGTTTTGTTTTAAACAAATATGTACTTCAATTACGTAGAAATATTAAAGTATCTCAAAAATATATAAGGACAAAGAGAGAAACATTTTCATATCATCGGTACACCTTCATATGAACTCAAAGAATATAATATTGACGATTTTTTTTTTAATAATGACCATCTTGATATGAGCTTTTATCGATGCAGTTAAGTGAGTGAACTCTTCTGTTTGTCTACATGAAAATAAGAGAGTAATCTCAGGTTTATCACATTATGAGTTTGAGCATAATATAAAATTAAAGTGCATCTTTTCCATAAGTCTGATCAGTATTGGTAAATATACCTGGATAAAATTTCTTCCTTAATGGCAATAAAGTTTAAAGCTTCTGACCATGTAAACTCCAAATGAATCCAAGCCCAAAATCCACAAATATTGAGGTTGGCCTGAAAACTTGAATAAGAATAAGTCATAGTCAACTTCAATATACTGCTATAGTAAAAATATGAAATGTTGATCCATATCCAATTTCAAGGGTCTTGCAAATAATAAATTTCAGTGGCTAAGGAGGTGTGATTCACCAGATTCTAGCTAATTCATTTTACTCAACGTAATGTAGTTCCTTCCTAATTTAGAGACCAATTTCAATCAATTAATTCAAATTCCTAATTATCAGTAAATCCACTAATTACTCTCCATCAACATCGATTTTGGAGGAACATGAAACTTAATTTATCTGTCCATCGTTTTTTCCCTTTCTTTCAAATACCAATAATTCATCAATCAAGGATTGCAACATATATGTGAAACGATGTATGTTCCTCCAGTAAGAAGATTACCTTGATCTTCTGCTGATGAAGAATATGCTCCAGATTGGTCGCACACGTCATTTCCCAGCGAGGCCCTTTATCTGATCTGCATTTAGAAGACGCAGGGAAAGAAAATAGGTGAAGACAATATCTCAAACTCCAAATTTTGCAAACCACCGATCGCGGCCCCCGTCTGATTCCGCTCCCATAGCCATCGATCGCGGGCCCCGTCTGATTCCGCGGCAATAGTCGTTAACCGCCACCGAGCGCATCCCCTAGTTTTGCAAACCACCGATCGCGCCCCCCGTCTGATTCCGCGCCCATAACCACCGAGCGCAGCCCCTTGTGTGCTCTGCATTTAGAAAGACGCATGGCAAAACATAAATGATAAATGAAAAAACCGATTTCAAATAATAATTAAAAGATTGGTTTAAAATGATAATTAAAAAATTGATTTAAAATTTGGGAGATGACACGTGGCGACATGGTAGATTAGACACTTGACAACTTGTGGTGAATGCACTTCTCCTTTTATAATATAAGATTGTGGCTTTATTTCAAATCTTTGAATTTTTGTGAGAAGTTATCTATAGTATTATTATTAATTTTTTAATTTTTTAATCTCAATCATTCATTATCTAATTTTAATCTTTACCGTTCCATTTATCTCGTATCTATTAATTGTAAATCACCCTTTATTTTCAAATCTTTGAATTTTTATGAACAATTATTTATGGTATTATTAATAATATAATTTTAATAAATCCCTTAATCTATGTCATTTATTCTTTTGTAGAATAGGGTTATTATAAATATTTTCATTCTTATATTTTACCAATTTTTTATATCTCGCGTCTCTCTAATACTTTTTTCATCTGTATCCAGTTTTTTTTTTTCTCATCTTTTTTTGTAAGCATTTATTGAAATATTCATAGAGTTTTAATTCTAAGACATTTCTTGCATAGTGTCGTTTTTAATATATTTGAATACTAATCGATTTTTTTCTCATCTTTTTTTCTTTATCAATTTAATTTTTATACAAAATTCTACTTCATTTTTTGGAAGGTTGTGATTTTTTTAGCCTTTTAGAATATTTAGATAATAAATGTCGTTTTGACTTTTTTTTTTCCCCTCATTATCTCATATATACACCGAATAATTAATTTTTATAGTCATTTAAATTTTCTTATGCCAACATTAACCTTAATTTATGATAATTAAATATTTTTTAAAAGAATTACTAGTGGATGTAAAAATTATTCACACAGCAGATTAGAAAAAAAATTAAAATTTTAAATGACCATGAAAAGTAATCATTAGGGGTATATCTGAGATAATAAGGGTGAAAATGTCAAAACGACATGTATTATGTAAATAATATATAAGAATTGAGTATGACATTTAATTTTAATGAAATAAAGTAATTTAGAATAAGAAATGAATGAAAATATGCATATATAATATTAGAATATAAAAATTATTTTTATAATACAATTAATTAAATATTTAAAATATTTAATTTAAAATTAATAATATAGAAATTATTTTGAATCACGCGTAATACGTGGTTTACGTGCCTAGTATATATATATGTAAGAATCTCTTTCAATTAGGTACAAAGTAGAGGACATTATTAAATTTATAATACAATCAAAATTATTTATTACTAATAGGTACAAAGTGGGGTGTGAAATGACTTCAATACCCCTTAATTCCACTAGCCTTTTTTTACAAGCTCTTTCATGCACTGTTCATGATTGATATCCATCAATTTTTGTGCACTATTCATTTTTTGCACAATTTCAAAAGTTACTTCATTTTAAAATACATGTTACTTTTTTTTTTTTTTTTTTTGAAAACTCAGAGGACTAGTTTTCATTATTGCAAATACAAAGGGGGTCAACTAGCCCATCCACAAAGATCCGAGGATCTAGGCAACAATGGGAATTACAATAATTTCGAGAATTCCTCGCAAACTCGTGAGCCATACAATTAGCCTCTCTTCTAACGAAATGAATAACATTCGATGGGTCTTGCCTTAGCAAGTTTTGGCAAGCCCTCACATAATCACCAAAAACTGAAACTAACGAGGACGACGAAGCAATAACGTTGACCACTAACTTGGAATCACCATCAACAACAACTTTTTCAATACCCAACGCCTTCAACCACGATAATGCTTCGTAAAAGCCCATGGCTTGTCCCACGTCCACATCCGTGCACCCCTCCACCGTAATTATTTTTGCCAGGATAAAAATTCCCGCTTCGTCTCTTAGAACCATGCCCACCCCCGTCTGATTGGTCTCCATGAAGAACGCCGCATCTACATTTAGTTTTAGAGTGCCCGCATCCGGTTTGTGCCATGCACGACACCTATTTCCTCCTCAAGATCGATCGCTTTTCGCTCATGATTGCCGCTCGCTTGTTCTTCTTTGCGAGCACCCTTGCAGCTTTCCAATCATTCAGGAGTACAGATGAAGCAAAAACCACATGAGTTGGCGATTGGTTGTTGCCGTTCCAAACTCGAGCACTTCGCTCTTTCCATATCTGCCATGTAATCATGGCCAACCTCTCTGCCACCGGTCTCGGCTGCGTAGATAAGATGTGAAATACCAGATCACGATAGCCCTCCACATGCCATACCGTGTCCTCTACAACTTGCCGCATACTTGCCCGATCCTAGCATTCCTTTGCGAATGGGCAATCGACAAACAGGTGCCATTTAGTCTCATCAAATCCCTCACATAGCGGGCGAAACTTGCTGTCCACAACCCGTTTACTGAAAAGATTAACTCGTGTCGGTAGACAATCCCGACAAGAGTGCCATAAAAAATCTTTAACCCTCGGAGGTACATGCTGATTCCATACTGATGTCCACTCTCCTGGGACCTCGTTGTTAGGGTCCTGACACAATGTAGCTTCCAGCTTGTAGCCAGATTTGGCTGAATAGAGTCCATCTCGAGTGTAATGCCATATACTAGCTGGTCTTCCACCCCCATCGGGGGTAACAGAGTGCGAATCATATGTCTAGCATCATCCGGATCAACTAGTGCATGTATTAAGTCTAAGTCCCAAGCAGATGAGTTGTCGTGAATCAGCTCATGGACCCTCATGTTTTCTAGACCCATAGGACAAGCAGTCTGCACCATGAAGTTATTGTCCTCCTTAACCCATGGGGTCCCCCACACTCGTACATCCTTCCCCGTTCCAATTTTCCAACGAATTCCCAACCGTAATAACCCTTAACAAGCGAGAAGGCTAGTCCAAGTGTAACTGGGATTTGAGCCCGTCTGGGCATCCAGAAATGAAGTGTTCGGGAAATATCGGGCCTTCAACACTCTACAAACCAGTGACGTAGGGTCATGAATAAGACGCCATCCCATCTTCCATAATAAGGCAACATTGAAGAGATGTAGCTCTAAAGCCCCTGCCCTCTACTTCCTTCCGAACGCAAACTCTTTCCCATTTCATCCGTCACCATTGCTCTCCCATCAAAACTTATTTAACATAATATGCAGCTCATCAAGCAAAGTAGATGGGAGAAAGAACGTAGACATACAATAGGTAGGGATTGCTTGGGCAGCAGATTTGATGAGCACCTCCTTCCCCCGCTTTCGATATTTTCCTTCCTCTCCAACCTTGCAGTTTCTTCCATAGACGTTCTTTTATGTAATTGAAAATGGCTTTCTTGTCCCGCCCCACCAATGATGGCAACCCCAGATAACGACCAGTATTTAAAGGGTTATAAACACCCATAATGCCTCTCAACTCGACCCTTCTAAAAAGAATACATGTTACTAAAATTCAAATTTCATTAGCAAAATTCAAATTTTACTCCATTTTAAAAATACATTTTTACTTCATTTAGCAAATTTGAAAATTGCAAAATATAAATTGTAATTATTTTTACATTTGTAAAAAATATTACATACATTTTTTATTCATCTTCCTTGTTTATTTTTGCACGAGCACAAAATAAATTCAACCCCGGCCAATGCAAAATATATTTGCACAACCACAAAATATTTTACTAATTACAGAATGGGGAAGAAGAGAATAAATATTGCAATTATGGGGTGAAAAAGTGGTTCGCCAAATTATAGAAAATGGGGAAGAAGACAACAATATTGCAAATCATCTTCATTTATAGACAAGTATCAGTACTAAAATACTTTACACATAAAGAATTATCATATGTGCAAAAAAAGAATTTGCACAATTCACTTTATACCCAAAAGAATTTTCATTTGTGCAAAAAAAAAAAAAAAAAAAAAAAAAAAGCAAAATTCCCTGCAACAATCTCCTCTCGAGCTCAACCCTTCAATTCATCCATGGCGGACCAAGATCGCCTGAACTCGTGCAGCAAAATGCCGGCCCGACCCGATATCTAATTGATCTCGGCCGTCACCCTTCCAAACACTATCTCGCCTTCTAAAGCACCCCGGCGGCGGATCTACCCAGATCCGCTGCCGAATCGCCGCCAAACACCCACTCCCGCCGCCATCACCAACAGATCCACCACCACACTCCAAAAATCAATGCCCGCCGCCACCGCACAAAACCACCACACCACAAAACCACCACCGCCACCGCACAAAACCACCTCACCACAAAAACACCAAAAAACCACCGCCAAATATCACCCACAACAACCATCACCAAAAAAACCACAGGGAACACCACCGCCAAACATCACCCCCAATAACTGCCGAAAATCACCTCCGATGATCTATGACGCCGCCATGAATGATTTTGAAGAGTAGAGAATTAATAGAGAGAGGATGGAGAATGTGCTGGTGGTTTTTTAGAGAGAGATTGAGGGGGGTTTTTAGAGAGAGAGACTGAGGGGGTTTGAGAGAGACAAATGTAATTATATAAACGGTTATGGAGTTTTCAAATGAAGGGTATTTTTGGTTTTTAGGAAGACATTTTGTATCTAATATTACCTTCTACTTTGTATCTCCTTGAAATTATTCCTATAACACTAATAGTCAGAGATGTTGTTCGGGCACATAGTCCGACACTCTGAATTGTAGGGGAGTCTAGTGAATATTCTTTGTAGTTAATTTGAAAGATATATATCAATTTTAATTTAATCAGACCACGACATATATTGATTAAATTCTTTATGTTCATTTTATATTCATCGGTAAATTCATGGAAGAATTGTTTCCAATTTTCCAAAATAGAAAATCCACGGAATGTCTTGACCATGCATTATTCAGTCGCACCAAATGCAGCGCCCCACCACTCAAAACAATCCATAATTTTTTCAAGCAACGACTTCACAAAAACTGAAAAAAAAAAAAAAAAAAAAAATTATTATTATTTTCTTCTTCAATTTCAGTCAAGTTTCTCCCTTAATCAAATCTTCCATTCAAACGATGATACTAATACTTGTGGAATTAATTGAGAGGAGTGACAAATATCAGACACTGTAATTAGACATAGGTGAAAATCTTAGGAAATCAATGTTGAATGATCCGTACATGGCGTGGGAAAAGATATAGAAATTATACAAATTGAACGTATTATAATACGTATACGGCGAAATGGCAGGGGTGGCGGCCGGTAACAAAACGGAGCAGACGATAGTATGCTACGCTCCGACGATGATCACGACGAATGGGATATGGCAAGGGGATAACCCTTTGGACTATTCGTTGCCACTTTTCATTTTGCAACTGACTCTCGTCGTTGTTACAACTCGTATTCTTGTCTTCGCATTGAAACCCCTAAGACAGCCACGTGTCATTTCTGAGATCCTTGTAAGTCTTTAAATTGTGCATGTGACATTTTTGCAATTTAATCACTTAATTTTTTTTTTAATTTTACACTTATGTGATTGACCTCGTCAATTGTAAAATTTTAAAATATTCTTGGGTAGCGAATTGCAAAAGTTAAAAAAGATAATGTACTAAGAATTAAAGGGCCGAGTTAAATTGCAAAAATGTTGGTGAATTTATTTGTAATTGACTCATGGTGTACTGATCTTATGCATGTGTTTAACCTTTTCATTTTCTTTTAATTCGTCCGTGTTTTTCCTGTTAGTGATTGCAATGAAATTTCTATAAATTGTACAAGTGGTCATTAGAATATGTGCCAAAAAGAAAAAAAAAATAGTGCTTGAATGAATAGATTTAGGCAGTGTTTATGGGGGTAATAAAAAAAAATGATTTTACCTCTTTAGTTGAGTTTTCAAATTAACACTCCCTCTATACCGGTTTTGTCAATGTTATCCTGCAGGGCACTGCCTAAGAGTGTTTTATTGTGTTGTATTACATGTTTTAATGTATTGTACAATGTAACAATTAAACTACTGAAGGACAGTGTCCTGTAGGGTAGCAAAGATAAATATTGAAGTTTTAAAGAGTTGATTATTATATGTTTAAAACAGGGTCTTTGCTGATTCAGATTTTTTTTTTTTCCCGACTAAATGGAAACACTGACCAAACAACTAATTGATAATACAACCCAAATACAGAAAATCACTACGTTTCAGATTTTTCCAGTGAGTAGCTCAACATCATATATAGGGATTTAATACAATGGCTTAGACTTAAATTGAACTTTTGAAAAAACACAAGTCAAATACAGAGAATCAATCTGTTGTAGTTTATTATTACAATCAGTACCTAATAAATATTGTAATAGGCCAATTAATTCATAACATTTTAGCCGCTTGGGCCTATCTGTTGTGGGTTTTTTGGTTTTACCCTTGCTTGTAATTTTTGGGCGAGCCCTTTGTTTGTGGGATATGTCTTTTGCCGTTTTGTTCTTTAACCTTGGCCGGGTTGTGGCCCATCCATTTTCTTTTTCTTTTTAATAAGATTTGATTTGAATTCATAACATTTTTAGAAAATTCAATACGTAGCATCTAGCTAATTAACGGTGTCAAGTGCTCCCCACGTGGCGAAGATTCGAATATTCCGAGCACTAAAATGGACACTGTCATGACTAAAATTGAACAACTGAAAAATTTCAAGATTAAAAGTGAAATCACCCTAAATTGATTACGGACTAGTTTTGAAAATTTTCCCTTTTAACAGCTGCAGATGAAACATTATCTACATATGTCTGCAGGGTGGCATAATCTTGGGTCCATCCGTACTAGGCAGAAGTAGCAAATTTTCAAACACAATATTCCCCCTTCGGAGTGTAATGGTCCTTGAAACAATGGCAAATGTAGGCCTTCTCTACTTCCTCTTTCTAGTCGGTGTCGAAATGGACATCGGTGTGATCAAACGAACCGGGAAAAGAGCGATCGCCATCGCAATATCGGGCATGATCTTGCCCTTCTTGATAGGCGTTGCATTCGCCTTCATCCTGCATCAAAGCATCGAATTCGTAAAGCTAAGCACCTTCATACTCTTCCTAGGCGTCGCCCTCTCTGTCACTGCCTTCCCCGTCCTTGCCCGTATTCTAGCTGAGCTAAAGCTTCTGAATACGGACATAGGACGGTTGGCCATGTCGTCCGCCTTGATAAACGACATGTGCGCGTGGGTCCTACTCGCCTTCGCTATCGCCTTAGCGGAGAACGAGGCCATGTCGTTGGCCTCGCTCTGGGTGATTCTCTCAAGTGGAGTTTTCGTCGTTTTTTGCGTGTACATAATTAGGCCTCTTATCGCGTGGATGATACGTAGGTCGCCGGAGGGCGAAGCCATTAGTGAATTCTACATTTGTTTAATTCTAACCGGGGTTATGATCTCCGGTTTCATAACGGACGCCATTGGGACGCATTCGGTATTTGGGGCGTTCGTTTTTGGTCTGGTTATACCGAACGGGCCTCTTGGCGTTACGCTAATTGAGAGGCTGGAAGACTTCGTTTCGGGGCTTCTGTTGCCGCTCTTTTTCGCTATAAGTGGCCTCAAAACGGACATTTCTTCGATTAAGGGAGTCGCCACGTGGGGCATATTGGCCGTAGTTATTGTTCTTGCCTGTGCAGGCAAAATTGCGGGAACGCTACTTGTTACTCTGTATTACAAGATCCCGTTTCAAGAGGGGCTTACTCTTGGTTTGCTCATGAATGCCAAGGGCCTTGTTGAGATGATTGTCCTCAACGTTGGCAAAGACCAAAAGGTAAATATAATACTTTTTTTGCTTGGCGCGTCAATTTTGATCAAAGTTTGATTCGGTTCACATAAAAGAAAAAGACTGATATTGAGAAGTATTAGTTCATACAAAAGAAAAGTATTAGTTTGCAGACTAAATAGTATTAGTACCTTCTCAATATACAACTAATACTTTGCATTATATGAACTAATATTTTTCATCATGTGAACTAATACTTTTACGACCTTTTTTTCTCAGTACACAACTAAAATACATGCTATATTGTATTCTTATTTTTTTGCTTGGCGCGTGATTTATTTTATAATTGTTGTTGTTGGTCTTGCAATAAACAATATTATGGCAAAACTTAATAGGCATCAACATCATGACAGATGGATGCAATTTTGAATCAACATTGATCAAAGGTTGATTCATTCATTAAAAAATGATAATGAGAAGTATTAGTTCATATGAATAAAAATATTAGTTTATACAAAAGAAAAGTATTATTTGCAGACTAAACAATATTAGTACCTTCTCAGTATACAACTAATGTTTTGCATCATATGAACTAGGAGTAGTATTTTTCATCATATGAACTACTCCCTCCGTCCCTCTCTTATTTGAATATTTGCGAAATACTATGTCTCAAACTTAATTGAACATTTCTATAAACCACAATAAAACATTTTTTTTCCTTTTATCTATATCCCTCAAATGTCTCAATATTACACTCAATGTCATTATTTTTCCACACTAAAGTCAACTTTATCTCCTTTAATTTATACAAATGCCATTACTTTACCATTTAACACCAATAAAAAAATCAAAAACTTTACCCCATTTAATACTAATAAACAATTTATTTTAAAACTCGTGTGAACAGTAAATGTTCAGATAAGAGATAAGAGAGGGATGGAGGGAGTAATACTTGTTCGAACGTCTTTTTTCTCAATTTCATTACTTTTCTCACACTAAATTCAACATTATCTCCTATAATTTATACAAATGTCTCATTTAACCTCAATCAAAAAATAATTTCACCCCTTTAATACTAATAAACAATTTCTTTTTTAAAACTAGTGTGAACAATAAATGTTCAGATAAAATGGAGAGAGAGGGAGTACGTAATACTTTTTTGACCGTCTTTTTTCTCAGTATACAACTAAAATTTCATGCTACATTGTACTCTTATTCGAAAAGCCCTAGAGTAAGAATCCAAATCTTCAAAATCACGACATTCCTAGTTTCTCCCACGATCATGTCATAAACCATGAATGCAGGTTCTAGATGATAAAGCATTCGCGATCATGGTACTCGTAGCACTCGCAATGACCTCAATCATCACCCCCGTGGTGACTAACATCTACAAACCCGCCCGTAAACACACACCATACAAGCGACGAACCGTGCAACGCTCCAAGCCCGACGGCGAATTCCGAGTCCTCGTCTGCGTCCACACCCCACGTAACGTCCCCACCATAATCAACCTCCTCGAAGCCTCCCACCCCACCAAAAAATCCCCCATCTGCACCTACGTCCTCCACCTCGTCGAGCTCACGGGCCGGGCCTCCGCCATGCTCATCGTCCACACGACCCGCAAATCGGGCCGGCCCGCCCTGAACCGGACCCAGGCCCAGTCCGACCACATCATCCACGCCTTCGAGAACTTCGAGCAGCACGCGGGGTTCGTCTCCGTGAACCCCCTCACCGCCATTTCTCCATACTCGACCATGCACGAGGACATATGCGACGTGGCCGAGGATAAACGTGTCGCGATGATTATAATCCCGTTCCATAAGCAGCAGACGGTGGACGGGGGAATGGAGGCGACGAACCCAGCGGTTCGCACGATTAATCAGAACGTGCTGGCGAACGCGCCTTGCTCGGTGGGGATACTCGTGGATAGGGGGCTCACTGGGTCGACGAGGCTGGCGCCCAACCAGATCGCGCATCACGTGGCGGTCCTGTTTTTCGGAGGGGCGGACGACAGGGAGGCGCTGGCGTACGCGTGGCGGATGTGTGAGCATCCCGGGATTAATCTCACGGTGATGCGCTTTATTTCTGGAGAGAATATTGTGAGGAATGACAGTCGGCGGAGTGAGGGTGGAGGAGAGATATTGAGAGTGTCGACGGATGATGATAGGCAGAAACAGGTACACAATTTCCCCCAAATTCATTTTTTCATGATTAAATATATATCAATTTTTTTTTTAAATATTGTTGAAGATAAATAATTCTAATCTTTACGTTTGTTTTTAGTAATTAATTAGTACTTCCTCCATCCCGTGATAACGTGCACGTTTACTGTTCTTACATGTTTTTGTGAGCGAGTTTTTTATTAGTATTTGAAATGATAAAATAATTTTTAAACATGCATATAAAAGATGAGAGGTAAATCTATAATACCCCTCCTTAAAAATTACTTTATAATTTGAAATACTAATAAACAACTCCTTCACTAAAACCTGATAATAAAGGTGGTGTGCACGTTATTCTGGGACGGAGGTAGTAATTTTTAAGAGTATAAAGTTTAAATATTAATCATGCAATCATTATATATTAATTAAATTAGGAAAAAAAAATTTTTCGTCCCATTATTTTATTTCTTGTTTTGTTTATATTGACTTTTAAATTTTAATTTTCGTTCTTTAATTTACACACTTTCAACTATTTGGTCCTATTGATTTTTATTTTTTTTTATTTTTGCCTAGTTACATACACGAACCAAAAAGTTAAAAGTGTGTATATTATAGAACGAAAATCAAAATGGAAAAATGAGTAGGACCAAAATAAAAAAAGTGTTGAAGTTACAAATAAATAAAAAAATATATATTCACGTTAGAATTATGATGAACTAAAACATAGAAAATGAAATATGCATGGTCATGTATAGACAATAATAGTGTTATTTCGTAAGTTAAAAGTAGAATGGTCGAGACTTTTAATAAATCATATTGAAATCTAACTTGATCATTTTTATCAATAAATTATATGTGTAATTTGAGGATACAAATGTGAGATAAAATCAAATATATATTTTTTTTACTTAAAACTCCTAACATTAATTTCGGGCTCGGTCACTACAGATGGATGAAGATTATGTAAACGAGTTTCGAGCGAGGACGATGAACGATTCGTCGGTGATGTTTGTGGAAAAGGTGGTGAATCACGGTGAAGAAACTGTGGCAGCGATAAGGTCCATTGACCCGGTGCATGATTTATTTATAGTAGGGAGAGGGGAGGGGGTGGTGTCGCCTCTCACGGCGGGGCTGACGGATTGGAGCGAGTGCCCGGAGCTAGGGGCCATCGGCGATTTGTTGGCTTCGTCGGATTTTGCAGCAACGTATTCAGTGGTGGTGGTGCAGCAGTATGTGGGGATCGAAGGGATTGGAGATGCGATGGTGGGTACGCCGGATAGCCCTAATCCACAGCACGACCCGTTCGACCACGCCCACAGACGGGAGCAGCATTCGCCGCGAGGTCATGCTGCCTTCCAGCCACAGCCTTGATATATAGAGCCATTGTAAGAAACCATCTTTAGGTTATGTACTTACTTTCTTAATTATTAGTTGATACAGTTAGGAAAGGGGATTCCGCAATGGTTTCATATAGCTAATTAATCTTGATGTGGTTTCTGGTTTGTAAACATTAATGTTGTAAAATGTGGTTATTCAAATTAGTGAAATATTGCATTCCCAAGATTGATGAATATGAATTAGGGGCGGATTCCGGGGTGGGTGGTGGGGGTGTGGGGGGTGGGGTGGGGGTGTGTGTTTGTGGGGCAGGGGCAATGGGAGACAGCAGTCCCCCAAACTTCTTTTTTTTTTCTATATATATGTATATGAGTACATGTGTATACTTATATTAATATATGTATTTATCCTTTTTATTTAGTTATATATGTATGTATTTGATTAATTATATCACCATAAGTGTTTGTTTTGCCCGAAAAATATTACTGGCCAACAAGTAATAATAAATTAGAGTTTTTTGCACTTTTGGTTCCACATGACACGTCTCCTCACGCTTTTGGTCCCAAAGCCAAAAATTTTGACACTTTTGGTCCCAAAGCCGAAATTTTTGACACTTTTGGTCCCAAATCGCACGTCCTGTGGGACCAAAAGTGTCAAAATTTTGGCTTTGGGACCAAAAGTGTCAAAATTTCCGGCTTTGGGACCAAAAGCGTGAGGAGGCGTGTCCTGTGGGACCAAAAGTGCAATAAACTCTAATAAATTATATTTAAATAGTAAGGAAACGTAAATGAGATTGTATTTGATGACCTAGTTCACCTAAAAATGTTACGTCTGGAGGCTATATCAAGCCAGAAAAATGTATATATGTGCCTAGAGTCTAAAATGTTCGATCCTTTACTAATAGGGATGTTTGACCATGTATTTTAGGAATAGATTTTATTCTTTAATTATTCCCTTAATTATTGGTAAATATTGTTGTACACGTTGTAACTCCGTACATATAGTGGAATTCTTCAATCACCAGATTCATTGGTGATCATTCACTTATCCTTACATGGTATCAACCATCGATTCGGAAAACCCTAAATTCCCACTCTAATCTGCCGCGTTCCGCCGTATTTCTCCCTCTCTGGCGCGCCACGTGTCCCCATCTCACTCGGTGAGTCCGTTTCGTTCATCCCCTGATCGAAACCCTAGTTCTGCGATTGTTTATCACACAACCTAATTCCGCAGTATCTTCTCCCCCGCGTGATCTTCTATCAATCGGCCATGGCCGATCCTTCTTCTGACCCTCTTCCAGTCACTAAAATGCTCAATGTGGTTCCCATTAAACAGGAACCATCGACATATCTCATGTGGTATCGTCAATGCACCTATATGGCCGAGTGCTTTGACCTAATGGGTTTTCTCGACGGTTCTATGGCACCGCCGTCTCCCACCGTCACCTTTGCGACCGGAGAGCAGTCTCTGAACCCCGAATATGCCGTTTGGCGAATGAAGGACAAGAAATTGCTAAGTGTTTTGTTTACGTCTCTATCTGTGGATGCTACTTCTGAGGTACTTGAATGTAACACTTCCCATTCGGCTTGGCCGACCCTCCAAGCCGTCTTCTCCAACACCTCTGCTGCACACACTCATCAATTGTGTGAGGAGCTTTTATCGCTACGCAAGGGTGAGCTTTTTGTTGATGATTATGGCAAGAAATTCAAAAGTTTATGTGACCAACTTTCGGCTATTGGTCGCCCTGTTGATGACGCCGATAAGAGTCATTAGTTCTTACTTGGGCTAGGCATTCAATTTGCGAGTTTTGCTGATACTCGTATGGCGCTGGACAAACTCCCTATGCGTAGGGATTTACTTCATCAAGCTCGCCAGTATGAGTCTATGATACGGGCGATGGAGGGAAACTCGCAATCCCCTGCGGCTTTTACTGCTTCAAATTCTGGAGGAAAGAATAATAATGGTCGAGGCAATGGTGGCCAGGGCTCTAACAATGGTAATCGATCCTTTCATGGCTCCAACAATGGTGGTTCGGGTAATCAAAATAGTGGTATAGGTGGTCGCAATTTTCAGCAGCACAACTTTGGTGGCCGAAATTTTCAACAACAAGGGTTTCGGGGAAATTCAAATTACTCCCATGGTGCTCCGAATGGTAACGGGGGTCGTCGCCCGCCTCGTTGTCAAATCTGTCGTGGGGAGCATCATGCTGACAAATGTCCTCAGTTTGTTGCTGCTCGTACTGCTTTGTCTTCGGCTAACCTTGCTCAGGCTTTCAACTCCTCATGCAATATCTCAGACCCGACCCCTGATTGGTATTTGGACTCTGGCGCTTCTGCTCACATGACCAATCAGCCTGCTACCCTTGACTCATATGAGTCGTATACTGGTAATGGTTTTGTTATAGTTGGTAATGGGAATGCTCTTAATATATCGCATATTGGTACTTTTAAATTGTCTCCAGGTGTTAACTTATTGGATGTATTGGTTGTTCCTCACATTACTAAAAATCTGTTGTCAATCAGTAAATTAACTGCTGATTATCCTGTTGATGTTGTTTTCTCTGATAAGTTCTTTGTGATTCAAAATCAAGTCACAAAGGCAATTCTGGCCCAGGGAAGGTGTGATAAAGGTCTGTACCTGCTCGATCGGGGTGTTCCAGCTTTAGTTGCTGCTATTCGAAGTAAATCGTTGAAGGCTAGTTTTGATTTGTGGCATTTACGCCTGGGGCATGTCCCATTTACTATTATTTCCCTTTTAAATAAATTAGGACATCTTACTATTTCGTCCTTATTACCGAATCCGGATATTTGTTCTTCTTGCCAGTTAGCCAAAAGTAAACGATTGTCGTTTGATTTAAATGAGAAACGTGTTTCTGCTGTTCTTGAATTAATTCACTGTGATTTGTGGGGTCCAGCTTCAGTTACTACTTCTGATGGATTTAAATACTATGTTGCATTTGTGGATGACTTTTCTCGTTTCTCATGGATTTATCCGATGTGTGCAAAATCGGAGTTTTATGGTATTTTGGTTCGGTTTCATGCCTTTGTATGCAATAAGTTTTCTACTACTATTAAAATCTTCCAAAGTGATGGTGGGACTGAATTTGTTAACTCCCGTGTTCGTCATTTTATGTCTCTGCATGGTATTCTTCATCGTTTGTCTTGCCCATACACTCCACAACAGAATGGTCGTGCAGAACGTAAGCACCGTCACATCTCTGAGACAGGTCTGTCTATGATGCTTCATGCACATGCTCCAGCCTCGTTATGGTTTGATGCTTTTGCCACAACTGTCTATGTTATTAATCGTCTGCCATCCTCTGTCTTGCATGATAAATTGCCATTTGAGCTTATGTTTGGGTCAGTTCCGAACTATTCAAATTTCAAGCCGTTTGGTTGTCGGGTCTATCCATTTCTTCGTGATTATGCTGAAAACAAGCTTGCACCTCGGAGCCGACCGTGCATTTTCCTCGGCTACAGCAGTATGCACAAGGTTTTTCATTGTCTTGATCCAGATTCCTCGCGGGTGTATACGACTCGCCATGCTCAGTTTGATGAGCTTTGCTTCCCATTCTCTAGAGCTCCGTCCGCCTTGTCCTTAGCCGACTTGGATGTCTCTAGTTTCCTTGATGGCGTGGCCATCCCATTTAGGAATAGATTTTATTCTTTAATTATTCCCTTAATTATTGGTAAATATTTTTGTACACGTTGTAACTCCGTATATATAGTGGAATTCTTCAATCACCAGATTCATTGGTGATCATTCAGTTATCCTTACATTTACAATCATGGCTTCAATGCCTATTTATAACAATACATGTATACATACAGCCCTAATGGGCCTGGTTGAAGAAGACCTAGCGGTTGTGGTCGCGTTAGTTGGCGTCCCTCATTCAGTTCCATGATTCTCACCTGAGATTTCTCCCGGCGATCTGCCTTTCATCCTTATCTGCCTTTGAGCCGGGACGCGGTTGGCTTCATATCTGGGATCTTCAATTGTGCTTATCCAGACGCGGATATGGTGACTTTTCCAAATGTGTACCCGTCGGCCGACTAAGCGAGCTCGCCCCGCCAAGTCGCTCTATGAAATGCCGACCTCGGTCTCTTGTGCTTCGCCAAATAACTTGGCTCTGGTTGCCACATCATCTTTATTTGCCACGTGATCGCAGACCGATCACATGCTACAATAGTGTTGAAATCACTACAAAAAAGATGTGTTTTAACCAACGGATTTAACGACATGATCGAAAACCGTTGCAATACGCCTAGCTTTAACGAAGGAATTCATACTTTGTTATAGGTGTTGCACGCTCATTGAAGAAAAGATGCAAGAGTATCGTTCACTTTGTTTGGGCATGTAAAGAAATAAGTCTATCGGTGCACCTGTATATTGTCTGGAGTCGATGAACTTGAGCCATTTATAAGAGCGCACGAGGGCGACAAAATAAACGTAGTTAGAAGTCATACATAAATATTTATTGACTAAAAAACTTAATGAATATCTACTCAAAGAGCGAGATAATGGATAAAATTTGTTGAAGATTACATGCAACCCAACGTGATTATATTGTTGGTTCACATAATGTGCCCCTAGGATCGGTCAAACGATTTAAAGGGTTCGTACAAAATATTTTTTGGGGCCATTTGTATATTGTATAAATAAATAAAACATACTTCCTCCGTCCCATTTGAGGGTTCACACTTTGATCGGCACACATTTTAAGAAAAAATGACTTTGTTGACTTTTCAAAGGGTATGGAGGGTGAAGATTGTGAGAGTGGAGATTGTGTGGTAGAGATTGTAAGATTCTTTTTCATATTTGGGGTGTGCAACTTGAAATAGGACGGACCGAAATGGAAAGTGTGAAGGCTCAAATGGGACGGAGGGAGTAATTAGTAACTGATTAGAAAATACATGATTCTTTTCTATGACGTTGGTCAAATCTTTTCATCAGCTGACATAAGATGTGTTGGTCCCGGTGCAAACGAGTCTTATACGTGTATGGGGGGGGCAATACACGTGTTCAGTGTTTTTAAAACTTTTTCTTACTGAGGTCAGCTTGGGTCAGATAATCCTGAAGATTAGGTTCTGAGAAGCACAGATCGCTCTGAGTCAAAGTCTACTGAGACAGTGATCCTGAGTTGCTTTCAGATACCTCAGATAATCCCAACTGAGTCCTGAGTTTCAGAGATCCTGAGTTGCTTGGATCAGATAACTAACTTACTGAACCCTCAGAAGAGTAAGTTCAGTTTGGTAACTATCTGTTCTAGCTACTCAGATGTGCGGAATGGTTGGCCCTTTAGTTTATACTCGTTTTAAGCTTTGCTGAAAACCTTCCTTTAATGGAATAGTGATTAGGCTGTGATTCAATTACATGCAACTTCCAGTGGATTGATTCCAACTGAAATATCAGTGAAAATATGCTTTCAAACTCAGTGATGCAACAGTTAAGCATAGATAAAGAAAGCAATAAACAACACAACAGTTTATAGTGGTTCAGAGACTCAAGCTCCTACTTCCACTCTCTCTGATCCTCAGAGAAATTCACTAATCACTTTTGAGTTTTCTGACTACCTCGCGTAGTTTACTTACTCAACTCGGCCCTGAGCTTTCTGACTACTCCACGTAGTTTACTTACTCAACCCGACCTTGAGCTTTCTGACAACCTCCGTAGTTTACTTACTCAAACACAAACAAGCTTTCAGACTACCTCTGTAGCTTACTAACTTCTCCTCTAGAGCTTTCTGACTACTCCACGTAGTTTACTAACTCTTTACAACTCTTCTCACCAACAAACACACTCCAACTACCTTCTCAAGGGTTTTGGGGTTTCTCGGTTGGTTTCCAACTAGGATGAGATATCCTTTACAATGAAGTACAATGCAAAGGGTTAGGATATCTCGACTAAGCTTTGGATATGTCTTATCAAGCTAGGCTTAGTTTAGTGAGCTCTCTTCAATATAAAAAGCACTTGGGAAATTCTAAGTTTTTTCGAGTGCTTTAACTTTCTTGATAATAAGTTTGAGCTTCTTGAGTTGCTTATAAATTTCCCGTAACCTTACAATGTAGAGGGTCACCCAAGATTTATAGGCATACACCAAGGTTACTCTTGAAAACTATCCGTTGGAGAGATAACCGTGAGTTTCCTCTTATGGTGTGTGAGGAATGGCTATATTTAGGTTTTGAAACTCCCTAACACGTTTTAGGTAATAGTCTTTCATGTAGCCGGTCTTCACTTTTTGCAGTCTAGAACTTTGTACTTCTGACATCTTTTTTTGACACATCCTTTGTCGATTATCGATATGGTGCGATCTTTGTCTTCTCTTTTTTACTTTTGTCTCCGGTTGAAGGTAGACACCTTCAACTCTTTTTGGTTACAAACTACGAGTTGATATAACCTTAACAACACTCGACTTAGTTCCTTTTATGCGCATTTGAATGTCTTAGCAAATATCTATTATCTAAGGAATCGCGATCTTCTCGATGTTGCATCCTTGAGATAGATATATTGATGCCTCGGAACATTCAGTTTATCTTGAGCATTGATTATATTCTTGAGTCTTGATAATTCATCACGCCTTGATATTCTTGATCTTCGATCTTGATCTTTAGTCTTGCGTCTTGAGTCTTCTTCGATTCTTGAGGTCTTGAGTCTTGAGTCTTGGCGTCTTACGAGTCTTGAGTCTTACGAGTCTTGGCGTCTTACGAGTCTTGAGTCTTGATGATATCTTGACCGATATCTTTTTGAGTCTTCATCTTTGAGTCCTCGTTCCTCGATTTCATCTTGAGTCTTGATATCTCGATTTCTCCTTTGTCTTGATTCTCGATTTCTCCGAGTCTTGATTCTCGATTTCCTCGAAGTCTTCATAAACTTGATTTCATCAAACTTCAGCTTTTTTCTTCGAGAAAATCTTGAGTTCTTGAGTCTTGAAACCTATCCCGATCTATATCTGATGACTATACATTTTGCAGATAACATCCTGAATACTCTAAAACTGAATCCTGACTCAACTATCAAGATCATTCTGAACATGTCATACTCAGGGGTTTTGGGATCTTAATCAAAATCATATATCTTTTATTAAATTCATCTCCCAACAATTTCCCCCTTTTTGATGATGCCAAAACCTATCTTGTTACAAACATATAACCTATACTCAGGTTTCAGTTTATTCTATTACAAGATTGATTATGTCTCCCAACAATTTCCTGAAACAGAGAATCTCCCAACAATTTCAGAGAGTCTCCCAACAATTAATAATTTCTTCAGTAATGAATCTTCTTAAATAGTTCATCACCAAATACTTAAACAATTAATTCAGAGACATTTATTCAGCATATCAAATATAAAAGACATGTAAATAAGATAATGAGATATTATCTTTTGAGCATAAATGATAAGTTTTCATTGATAATTGGTATGCCATTACAGATTACAATGAGTCTTATCAACAAAATAAAAAAGACAGAAATTTAAAGATTACAGGAATCTTCTGAGTCTTGATCTTGATCTTGATCTTGATTTGGCTCTTCGTCTTACGCTCTTGATTTGCTTCTTCTTCAACTTCATCAGCGGACACCTCCAGGTTGAACATTCCGAAATACCTCTTCTTCAGTTCATTTCTTTCCTTAATGATATCCAGACTATTTCCTGTCAAACCCAACTGACCAGCATACTGAGCAATTTCTTGAGTAATGGCCTTCTCATTCACCAAGCCATTACCAAGTCTTGGAGGAGGGTAGGAGTATGGACCAGGGGCAACTATCTGTACCTTTCCTTCATCTGCTAAGTTCATCCAACTTTGGAGATATTTTGGATAGAAGGTTAGGAGATATTCAATGAACGCTTCATTCTGATCTGAACTTTCCCCTCTCCACTCCCTGAGCAAATCATAATAGAACCAGAAGGTTCTCTTGACTTCTTCCCACATATCGTTGAGTTTGATAGGCATCCATTTGTTAACGTGTGGCCACTTCGATTACTTTTTGATGTCTCTCTCATTTTGCTCTCAAACTTTTTTGAATCCACTCCTTCGCTTGACTCTTCTTGATCTTCTTCCCGATCACAAGCACGCTGAGATCCAGGCAATTGCTTTCTCGGCTGTTCTATCTGGAGTGTCTTCAGAGCATTCTTCGTATTGAAGACTTTCTTCTTCTGCTGACCTGCAGACTCTTCCAATTCCTCCATCAACTTTCTCTGCACTGGCTTAGAAGCCTTCGCACTTTTGCTCTCAGGTTGAACAATGCCCAAGGCTTTCCTCTTCATAGGCAATTCAGCAGCAGCCTGGCTTGTTCCAACCTTAGTTCTAGCACTCAGTTTCTCTCTTGCAACATCAAGCATGGTTCCTCAGAAACTCGAGTGTAGATAGGCTTCTCCACCTGAGCGAACTTCAGTTTGTCAGTAGCTTCAACTTCATTCAAGGCTTTGGATAGGCTACACATTTCGAACTTCTTTTTTCAGGCCTTTTTTCTCAAAAGTACGTGCCAATAATTTCCTGAAGTCTTCACCTTCCTTTTCCCCCTTCTTGGCACCGTAATTTGAAGGAAGTCTGGAGAGTCCTGTGTCCATGTGATATTGCTCTTTGCTCACACAACAAGACCTCTCCTTCTATCTCGATCTTGTTAAATCTTCCACCTCACGATGTGGTTCTTAGCCACGAAAAAATTCTTCGAGAGATGGGCAACCGCCGGAGAGAGCTTCTTTAAACATCTTTGTCATCTTGGTCATGAGCATTGAGCTCATTTCCTCAACAGCAGATTTGATCAGCACTTCATTCCTCTCTGTCAATTTCACCTCTAGAAATGCGTTCTCTCCCAGTGCTTTTGTTTTTGATTCGGATTTTCGGCTTTCGACCTTGACTCCCTCATTCAAATTCATTCAGCCTATTTTCCATGGAGGTCATCTGTGAGGTCAGAGTGTTTTTTGATTTGCACCAGTTCTGAAGAGTGACTAAGATTCTCCATCTTCTAAGCTTGGCTGGCCAATGTTTCTTCCATATGAGCAATCTTGTTCATCATTGGCTCAACCTTCTCAAGCTTTCTCCATCAAGGGAGTGATGTCAATCTCAGGAACCTTCGCACCTTTCTCAGGGCTTGATTGATCATCCTGAAGCTTGACTTCATCCCGAGCTCCATCTCAACCGAGCCTCGGTCATACATCGAGAATATTCAAATTAAAGATAGAACTTTCGAAGAACTTTGGCATAATTGTTAATAGTGCCAAAAGGTACTGAAGAGTGTTAACCGATCGAGGTTGACCCGATTCGGTTGATCGGCCTGACAAGAAGTTTCCTTCTCCATCTGAGGCCCATCCTCGGCATCTCCTGTTGGTCCCCATCTTGAAATTTGTCTCTGCTTTGCTAGGGGCACCAACCCGATAGCTCTCCTCTCAGCTATCTTCTTCTGAACCAACTCATCAAAATCGGAATTTTTCATCCTGAGCTTTGTCCTCCTGAATCCTGAGAAGTCAGTCAGGAAGGCTGTCTCCTCATTCCACCAGTCTTCCCCTCTGAATGCAGCAATGTTAAGCATCTCTGGAAGTGTCTGATTGAGGATGAAAACCGTCGACCTTAATCTGAAGAAGATATCTTGCAGATCAGGGAATGAGCTGAGCTCAGGGTAGCGGTCAAGGATGAACCGTTCCCCCTTGCTCCTCCACTCGGTTTCTTCAGCTTCGCCCTTCTTCCATCTCGGGCTTTACGGTTCGATCGAAGCATCACCAAGGATCAAGAAGTAGATCACTCAGGAGCTCATCAAGAATAAAATTTATCTCGAGTCTCAACTTATCATCCCAGATGTTGTGCGATCAGTCCTCGGTTTAGATCGAGTGGGTTTTGGGGCTTTGGTATGCGTCCCCTCGGTTGATTGACTCAAGGAAAAAAAGTTAGCTCTGTTTATGCACGAAGACGTCTTTGGTAGGAATCTCTGAGGCCTGAGTTCCTTTAAAAATTTCCTGAGAAATTTTGTCTGAACTGAGCGAAGTCTCAAGCACCTCAGAGAAGACCTGCTCCTCAGTCTGTTCTTGTGCCTTAGAGATAACCTGAGCCAAAACTTGCAATGGCGAATCTGGTTTGGCCCTCAGGTTGAATCTCTTCGAAATCATTTGCCATCTTCGCCGGTGAGAACCACCAATCTTCTGCGCTTGAGGGGCGAGGGTTTTTTTTTCCCGCTCTGTTTTCTAACCCCGCTCCATCTTTGCCTCCAACAAAACCTTCCCCCGGTTTGTTGGGTCTCTTCAAAGAAGAAAGAACTTTTGGTGATTCTCTTTTTTTCTTTCTTCCCTCGATGGCTGTTTCTTCACAAAGAATGGGCTTGAAGAGCACCTTGACTTAGGGAATGGGGTCGAATTGGTGAGATATCCTCCTCCTCTCTCGCACATCTCCAAAATATAAGCTATTTTGGTTGCATGGTGGATCTTGCCTTTAATCGTGATAGCCCCGTCAACCTTCTTGAAGACTTTGGCTTGCTCACTCACCATCTAATCAAAAATCTCAGCCCGGTTGAAGTCGGTGGTGGGTGAGGCCTCGATCGCCGCCATCAATCTGAGACTTGGTACCGATCCGCTCAAAACTCCTCAAGGCTCATGATGCTTTTGCTCACAATATCCAACAAAACTCTATATTGTGGCTTCAAATGCCTCTTATGTAGTGTAGCCTCGAATTTTACAGGATTCTCAGCAATCCTATCTAAATACTCCTGCTCTCTACCCAACATATACATAGCAGGATCCTTTCCTCTATCACAAAGCTCAAAAACATCGTTTAAATTCTTCGGAATAATATACAATTCCCTTTCAAAATCGATGTATTTGGACGAATGCTCTAAATGTGATCTGATAATCTCGAATGCATACCATCCTCTTCATCTATCCTCAAATTACGATGAACTGAACTCGATTACCTCTTTTGCATATTCTTGGTCCGGGATTAAACTTCAAACGGCGGACGAGATGAGTGAGTTTGGCTAATCGGATCATATGGAGAGCCTCCTCTTCTGGTTTGGAGTTGGTTGTGCTATCGAGCGAGACACCAAACTCGTACCAGGGTTTGTTGGTTTCGGCTAATTTATCAAAAATGGTAGGAGCCATTTTGAGAGATTGAAGATTTAGGGTTAGGAATTTCTGGACAAAGGGGATTAATTTGCAGAGGATTTTGGGAACGAAGGGTTTGATAAAATTTGGCTTGAATGGCTTATTGGGGTATAAATAGTTTCGAGATCGTGGGAATTCGCGTTGGTTAGGTGAAAAGCAATTTCGGTTGAGATTAATTCTCCATTAATCGGGTATCTGAAAAGCATTTTCTCCCTCTCCGAAAAGTAAGCCGCCAAAATATCCTCATTGGTCATTAATGTAACAGAGCATTAAATGATTTATTGACCTTCTTCGGAATTTCAAATGATCCCGCCCAAAACATTCCTTAGGTGTTTTGTATTTATTGCAATTGATTACTGAGTTTCACTTAAGCAATAAATGAGTTGCATGAGTCATTACTTCTTCAGACTAATTTCTCTTCTATCCATTTAAAGGTCTTCTTCAAGATTTGGTAATAAAACTTATGACCTTGATAAAATGTCAAAGATAATCCCGAGTCTTGAATGGGTTCAAGATAACAAGTATTGAATCTTCTTTGACCTTCAAGAAAGTCTGAATAGTTTCCCGAGACTCGATTCAAGATTTCCATTTTATCCCGAGCTTCTCGGTAGAGAATTTTGAGAAAACTTCATACATCTAAAAACCATCAATTTTTTAGATTTTTACTCTATACACCGATCTAACATCCCTAATTCAATCGAAAGTTCACGAAATCTTGATTCACCAAAGGTTTAGTCAAGATATCAAGTGAAATCTATCAATCGATGAATTTTCTCCATCTTTATGTCCTTTTCTCGACATGATCTCTCGATGAAGTGATGTCCGATATCCACATGCTTGCATCCATGTGTAATAATGGATTTTTGTGAAATAGCAATGGCACTATTATTGTCACAAAATATTGGTACTTCATTATTACAACTTTATAATCCCTTAATTGTTGTCTTCTCTTGAATTTGCAACGAGCCAAAGAATCGAAACACCATCCAATCACTAAAAGACTTCCTGCAGACCATGTATTCAAATTTCAAGAGTACTTGGTTGCTTTAGGTTCGAGGTCCATTTTTTTCAAAACCAAGATATCAAAATGGGGGATTACTTCCTAGAAATTGACAAGTTCCTCAGTAGTGGACTTCTGTTCACATTCTCGCAACCTCCATAATCAACATCCGAGTAACCGGTTAATTCAAGGTTATCATCACCGGATACCATAATCCTCTATTCACTATGCCTTTAAGATACTTCAAGATCCTTTTTGGCGAATCCATGTGACTAGCCTTAGGATTAGCTTGGTATCTTGCACATATCCCAATAAAGAAATGTTATATCCGCCTACTTGTCACGAGAGAAAGAGCAATGATCCAATGATTCCTCTATAATCAAGATGACTCAATTGATTTGCCTTGAATCGGGGATCCATCTTGTGTTTAGTATTCATGGGAATCCTACCCGCATTGCAATTCAGACACCATATTTGGCAATCGATCTTTGGTGTACTTTGCCCTCGTTGATGAATATTCCTTCCTTTGATTGTTTCACTTGAAGACCTAGAAAGAAATTCATCTCTCCCATCATTGACATCTCAAACTTGCCTTTCATCGTTGTTGAAAACTTTTCACACAACCGAAGGTTTGGAGATCCAAAAATGATGTCATCAACATATATCTCAACCGAAGATATCTTCCCCATCTTCTATCCTCAAATGAGTTCTATCAATGATCCTTTTTGACAAAACCATGGTCATGAAGAAGAAACCGAGAAAAAGTATCATACCATGCTCGGTGCTTGCTTGAGACCATACAAAGCTTTTTTCTCGAGCCTATAAACTTGGTCATTCTGTTTTAGAAACCAGGAGGTTGTTCCACATAAACTTCTTCTTTAAGCACACCATTCTAAATGCACTTTTCACATCCATTTGATAGACTGAACTTCATGTGGGCAGATATGCAAGAAACAATCGATGGCTTCTAGTCTTGCAACAAAAAGGTTTCATCATAATCCAAGCCTTGTTCTTGGGAATAACCTTGTGCAACTAAATTTGCCTTTGTTTCTTACAATGTTGTTGTTTTCATCTCTTTTATTCTTAAAACCCACTTGGTTCCAATGACATTGTGCCTTTCGTGTCTATCTACTAGCTCCCATACTTCATTCCTTGAGAATTGATTCTTTCTTCTTTGCACATAGAAGAATCCAATGAGAATCTTGTAGAGCTTGACCAATCTCAAAGAGTTCTTTCTCCGATAGAAGCGGCAGAATAGTGCACTCTCACCATGGAACCTTCTTGTTTTAACACCTTCAGTTAGATCACCCACAATTTGACTTGTAGGATGACTATCTAACCATTTCCTTCTTGATGTTCCCCGCTTCATTAGTATCCTCAACATTTGAAATGTTAGGTTCGGGCTAATTCAAGAAAACTTCGGGAACAACAGAAAAAGAAAGGGAATCATCTTCCTCGGGAAATTCCATTCGAAACATTGTCGAGACATTTGTTCCCCTTTGGTTGATAGATTCAGAATTTGCCTCATCTGTGACCACATCTTCATTGGCATCACATACAATTTAGTCCGAATCGGTGTCTGCTCAGATTGGTCACCTTTTGGAGTGTTGGTTTTCCCGAGTCTCACCATCCTCGAGTTCCATCCTTTTAACTTCTTTATTCGAGTCCGAGTCACTCCAATCATAGGATGTGACCGACTTCTTCTTTTCGTGTTGAAGGATGATTTATCTTTCTGCTTTGGGAACAACAAATCTTAATCTGGTGATCCTCTTAGTAAGTTCATCTGCATCATGTTCCCTTTTCTTCCGAACACAAGTAGATTCATCAAAAACAACATGAGGTGTTTCCTCCACAATAAGAGTCCTACAATTGTAAACTCGAAAGCTTTTGGCCGATCGACTTTCTCCAATATCCTAAGAATATTCCTTCATCGCCTTTTACTATCAAATATTTTCAACCGATTTTTACCATTATTGTGTATGAAACACTTGCAAAAATTAAACACACGAAAAGAAAGAAAACAAGAGGCTTCCTTTCATTCCAAAGCTCATAGGGTGTTTTGCCTTGACCCTTAGTCAACATGGATCTGCTTCGAGAGTAGCATGCGGTGTTGATAACCCAAAATTAAAAATCTTTTAGGAATATCGACTTTATCATTGTCCTTGCGAACTTTCTTTTCGAGTCCTGTTCCTTCTTTCAAAGAACACCATTTTGTTGAGGGTCCTTGCAAAATTAATGTTTCATGAGTAATTCCATTTCTTTGCACAATAATCGATATAATACAATTTATAAATTCAGTTCCTTTGTCAGATCTGATTTTGACCACACTCAGATTTTTCTCAATACTGAGCATTTTCAATGAATTTCGCGGAATTTAGTTCGAGTCTCTTTTTCTTGAGTAAGAATATGACCCAAGTATATCTTGAGTAGTCATCAACTACTACCAATGTGTATTTCACCCATTAGTGCTCATTTGGTGTTATAGGACCAAAAAGATCCATATACAATGAATCGAAGTATTCTCATCAAGAGAAACATCTACTTTGCTTTTAAATGATGCTCTAATTTGTTTTCCTTTTTGGCATGCATCACAAATATGTTCCTTACTGAACACTTCATTAGGCAACCCTCTTACAAGAGCTAATCTTTCAAGCTTATTCAGGGTTTTGAAATTTAGGTGATTCATTCTTTTTATGCCATAACCAACCGGTATCTGTGGAACTTTTAACAACCAAACATGTATCTTTAGGAGTTGAACTCCAATCAAATTTAAGATACACATTTTTTTCTAGTACCAAATACTTTTTCATGTTGTATCATCTTTCACATAACATAAGTTCTTAGAGAACTCAACATTAAAACCCTTATCACAGAATTGGCTTATTGAAAGTAAATTATGCTTCAATCCGATTATGAAACACCATGGATATGAATCGAGTCGATTTCCAAAGTTCCATATCCTTGAAACACCATGGATATGAATCGAGTCGATTTCCAAAGTTCCATATCCTTGATCATCCTCGAGTTATCTCCAAAAGTGATCTGTGGGCCTCTTTGTTCAACATAGTCAATGAAAGTATCTTCTTGAATCTGTCATATTTCTTGAACATCCACCGTCAAGATACCATACATCGTGGGCCTTTTCATCTCTCTTTCATCGCTTTATGTGATCTTTAATCACCAAAGGTGCCCTTGTTTTCCTCCTCCCCGAAAAAAAGATCAATTTTTAGGTACCCAATTTGTGTAGGGTCCTACAAGGTTAGATGTACCTTCGAATCCAAATCACGACAACTCTAATCACTTTAGAGTGGCTAATTTGTCTTCCATAAACATCAACATACACATTTACTACTCTGGGGTGCCTTAGCGCTTTTACGTGTATGTGTGCTAGCTTTAACATGAACATGGGCTTTTGAATTTTTCTTTGGTTCAGGCCTTCGTTCATTTGCTTTTGGCTTCATCTTGCAAAAACCATGGTCTAAATCTTTGATGACTTCGGTTTGGATAACCTTTACCCTTAGGCAAGTGGGGTTTAGGTTTATGCATCTTTGAAATCTGGGTCTTTCAATCTAATGAGGACTTGGTTTCTTCGATTGAGAATGTCTCTGCTGAGTGTTTCTCATCCGAGGATTCCTCCGATGGTTCAAAGGTGGAGCCTTTCGGTTTGCATTCTTAGCCCGAGGCTTTTGAAGTACTTGTTGGGATTATCTTTGAAAAGTATGCTTTTTACTTTGTATAATCGAAACCTAATTTTCGACTTATTCTTTGAAATAAATTGTTTATCACTGATGCTTTAAATATGATTGAATGTTACATATATTTACTGCATAATTGTTCAATAATTCGTACGTGTTACATTGTAGTTAATTTAGTGATACCAGATCACAGAAGATTAAATTAACAAATCCTTGTAACTAAAAAAGTACGCCATTCACGACCTAGATGGAAATGAACAACCATCGCGAAAAGTTGAGGTGTAAGGCTCATTTGGTTTGTCTTGACCAAGAGATTAGACTAGTGCATGACCTTCTTCTTTGAATAGGACCTACATGAGGATAAATTCTTCAGAACTGAACAAGGAAGAATTAGACCTCAGTGGTTCGTTATTTCTTAACCTTCGTCCCTTAAATAGGATCACGTGGGATTGGTAACTATTGCTTTGACTTATCATGGGTAGCGAATCAGAGAGAGATTCAATACTTTTTATCTTGGGCAATATTATTGGTCACATGTGATTGCTAAGATTTAATACTTAAAAATCGTGTGCAAGTGCGCTTGTTTGATTTGCCCCCATCTCAAGGGTTCATAAGTTTTATCATACCAAATCTTGCAAGTGGAATTAGTTTCCTGTATGGATAATAATGTTGAACCGCTTCCTCAATAACCCAAGGACAAAAGATATTAATTAACGGAAAGCTATTTCAAAGGGCTTGAATTAATTAATGGGCCGATAATCTTAAACACGAAAATAATGACCGGAGCCATATTGACTCGTAATATGGGTTAAGATGGATAGTCAATATTAATTATGTAGTGGGATTAATTAATATTTATGGGCTTGAATTATATTGTGGCTCAATATTAGATATTTAAGATCCATTAGAAGGTCCAATCTTAATTCTCCTAAAAGGCCCCCGAGTAGCCCAACATATAGTCCAATAACCGAAAAAGGTGATTAAAATAAAATAAATATTGTTGCTTATATTTCTAAATTTTTTTTCGAAAATTATGGATAAAAGAGGAGAAAGATTTTCTTTTAATTTTGTTATGGAATGAAGATATGTATTCTTGGAATACAAGATTATCTCATTAAATTCAAGAAATCTCCCACTTGGTTATTCATAGTGATATTTCGAAATTTTTGAAAATAGAGGGCAAGAAAGATTTTCTTGATTTTCTTGAAAAGATATTATGGAAGATATGTATTTCTTGAAATACAAGAATATCTCATAAATTCAAGAAGATCCAAATCTTGGATTCTTGCATCCTCAAATTTTCGAAAATAATGCCATAAAATAGAGGAGGTGGAATTTTGTGGAATATTTTAATTATGGGAAAAAGAATATATGAGATATATTAAAGATTTCTTGGTGACCAAGAAAAGTCTTTTCCCACATTGAAATATCACATAAATTTCGTCCACCCTCCCTCCTATATATAGGGGATGATTAGTTCATTCCCAAGTACAATTCCATGTGCTGGAAATATTAGCAAATCCACATAAGTGGTGCAACAAAGTTTATTTTTCCTTTTGTTAATTGTTCGTGAGTATCCTTCCACCGGAGGGTTTAGCAAGGGTAAGGGAATACTTGGGAAGTCCTTTTGGTTAGTCCGTCCGACCAAAGCCACTGCCATCCCGAGAGGTACGTTCACGTAAACCCGTAGATTTCGCATGCGTAGGTTTTATGTGGCTTTTTATATGCATGATATGTTGTTGCAATTATTATTTAAATTAATATAGGATTAATTCATGCTAGTAATAATTAATGAATTAAATTTGTATTTAAATATTCACCCCTAATAGATCATGTGCAACTCATTCCCCAACAAATCGCATATCGAGCCACTTTGTTTGACTCAATTTTTTAAATTGTAATTTAATTCGTGGACATTAAATTTGAAATTGATAGTAGAACCGTTAGATCTATTTTGCGTATCCAATTGTGATGGATTTTAATGTTTTATTTTGCATGCATATAAAAATCTCCCACTTGATTATGGTTTTTTTTGAATTACAAGAATTTTTCTTTTCTTGAAAATTATTATAAAGATATGATTTGTTTTGCCCTCAAATTTTTTAGAAAATCCACGAATAGACTAGGATTTTGTTTGATTTTTTAATTATGGGAATAAGACTAGTCTATATTCAGATTTCTTAATGACAGGGTTTATTTATTTTTAAAAATAAATTGTAACCCCCCTATATATATAAGGATGATTAGTTCGAAGAGAATTCCATGTCTTTGGAAATATTAAAATTAAAAGGACGCAAAAAGTTTATTTTTTCCTTTTGTTAATTGTTCGCATATCCTTCCAATTTGGATTGTCGGCAAGGGCGCTTGGGAAGTCCTTTTTAGTCCGTCGAATCCGACAAAGCCCAGCGCATCCCGGCGAGGTAGCGCTCACGTAAACCCGCGTGGCTTTTTATATGCATGATATGTTGTTGCAATTATTATTTGAATTAATATAGGATTAATTCATGTTAGTAATAATTAATGAATTAAATTTGTATTTAAATATTCACCCCGAATAGATGCCAACTCATTCCCCAACGGGCGGATCGAGCCCTTTTGCCTCAACTTTTTTTTTTTAAATTGTAATTTAATTCGTGGATATTAAATTTGAAATCGATAGTAATCGCTAGATACATTTTCTGCGGTATCGATTGTCATAGATTTTAATGCTTTATTTGCATTTATATATAAATCGTGGGTTTTTAATTCGATTAGATTCGGATTTGTTTTTGCCTCGTAAGAGAAAATCACGAGTAGACTAATTTGTTTGATTTGATCAATGTAATAGTACTAGATCTGGGTTTATTTATTTTTTGTAAATAAATATAATCGGATAGAACGAAGACGGCGAATTAAATTAAGGGCGAAATCGTAACCCATAAAAAGGGCGCTGGCGTTGCTCCGCACGCTTAGGCGCGCTGGCCAGGCGAGCGCCTGGGCGGGAGATGAAACAGACGGCAAGCGAGGCAGCGAGATGAAGGCGCGTGCAGGGGAGGCGACGAAGCCGAAAGTGTGACGGCGGATGCTGTGGGCTTGAGACGCGCGGTACCGAGTCACGGGCGAGGGAGGGCAGCACATACATCTTGTAGCGCGCTACAATACCGCCGGATCCGTTGACCCGGCGCCTAATGAGGCGTGTCGAGGCATCAAGGCCTTGACCCGGGTCAGGTACGAGGGTCAGTGCCTAGAGTATCCGGGCCAGCGGCGGCGGATGCGCGCCAAGATCCATCGGTGGAATGGCGTGTGAGATTTAAACATTTTTTTTCGAGACGAACGAGTGGGAGAAATTAGAGGGCGTGTTTTTCAAGATCAAGCCAAGAAAAATCAAACCATGACAATTGGATAATTTGTGCCCAATATGTTTATTTTTCTGTTTTGCTTGATTTATTTGTGCTATCTTATGCTTTATTTAATTTGTTTAAATGTGTTTGCATGAGGGTTGCCAAATGAAAAAATCTCAACTTCAAAATTACTAAGTATGTTTAAATAATTAATTGACAATTTTATTCCGGATAATAAAATTGAATTAATTTTGACCTCCATGATTTATTTATTTGTGAATTCTTTTGGAGAAATTCCCCCAACGGGACGGTCAAAAGATAGGTTTCACATGAATGAATTCCAAACGGATGATTGTGGGTTATTACTAGTGGCGACGATGACCCTCCCAACGAGGCTCGATCAAAGCAAAATAGTAATCCTGTATTTAATCATGGTTATTACTTAGGTTTAAAATTGATATGCATATACTTCTCCGAAGTCCCTGTCAATTTTATATTGGTCAAGAGGGAACCAACTATTAATCTGGATATTAAAGGTTTGTAAATCGTTTTGTTTGTAACTTTGAAATGTGTTTAAATAATGACCCACCCAACGTGGCTTATTTAAACTATTTTGAGATGTTGGTTGATGCATTGTTCATATTTTTTTTGAGATTTTAAATATGATGGCATGTGATCGAATCTTGTGATATGCTTGTGCTATTGCATATAGTTGTTTATTTCAATTCAGCATGTCGTTACCTTTTAATCCACTGTTATTATACTTAAAGTCAAATACAATATGTATGGAAAATATATTGATTGGAAAATTATAATTGTCCTAACTGCACAAAAGCACAAGTGGATTTTGACACACAAAAATTAGATGAGCCAACTGATGAGTCAAAACATGCGGGACTCGTCAGATCACCTTGCGAGAGATGTCGTCGCTGAAATGGGGGAGGGAAAACCCGTAAGGGATTACGTCCTCAAAATAGATGGCCTATCTGAACAAACTTGAGATTCTCGAAAAGCAGATATGATCTCGAGACTCGGATGAATTTGGTATTTCACTCTCTTGCCCAAAAAAAGTTTTTGAGCATTTTGGCCTCGCTAGCTAATTTGTTGCAAGCTTTTGGTCTCGGCAGAAATGATGAAGAGGCACCAAACTCAAGCTTTGATTTTGGGTGGTCCGTCTTCATTTTCTAGGCCAAGGGTAGGCAAGAAAAAGAAGAGGACCAAAGGCCATAAGCAATAAAACTCAACTGTTGCAAAGGGCAATGGTAAGATGAGGAATGCTTGTTGTGTTAAGGAAAATCCAAAGAGGAAGTGCTTAAGCTGCGATGAGAGAGGACAATGGAGGTCTTGCCTGTTCCAACCCCAAAAGGGACGGAAAGAAAGGTAATTCTCACACACTAGTTGTTGAAACTTGTTTAGCGGGCGATACTTCTCATTCGTGGGTGGTTGATACGAGATCCACTAATCATGTTGGCTTCACGGGTTCTAAATGATCCGCAACGTGGTGGGAGTGAGATCCTCATCACACCGGGCAACGCGTTTAAAGTAGAAGACATTGCAATGCTACGTAAGTGGCGGATATTGCAATGCTACGATAGTAACGATTATTGCAATACTACGCAAGTAGCGGAGACATTGCAATGCTACATGAGTAGCGATTAAAAGCGATGGGAGAAGCGCACCTATCTTTTGAAGATAAAGTTTTTTGAGATTATCTTTATGTTCCCAGTTTTAGAAAGAATTCACTTTTAGTTTCTAAAATTCGATTAAAGGAAACTAAGTTTCTTCTAATAAGAATGACATCATTTTTTGAAATGATGAGTGTATCTATTACGGGATATTGATGGAAAATCTCTATGCAATTAACTGTGCACACCACTCACAAAATGTATCCTATAACACATCAACTGTTTCCAAGAAAAGAAAAATTGTCATCAGACGTGAACGAGACACTTCTTTGGCATCTAAGATTAGGTCATATAAATCCAAAGAGGATCCAAAGGTTGGTGAAAGATGGTTCACTGGAGCGTCTCCAAGTTGAACAAATTCCAACCTGCAAATCATGTTTGGAGGGTAATATGACCAAGATGGCATTTGGAGCCAAGGGGAATGGGGCTAAAGAAGTGTTAGAGATCATTCACATAGATGTACGTAGTTTAAATGTCAACCAAAGCAAAAGGAGGTTATGAGCAATTTTATTGATGATTACTCATGGTACATTTTCCTTATGAAGTATGAATCTGAGACTTTTTGAGAAATTCTAAGAATTTAAGGCTCAAACAGAGAATCACAAGGAAAAATGTATCAAGTCTCTACGATATGATCGTGGAGGCGAATACCTCAGCGATGAGTTTTTGAACTGCTTATCTGATGAAGGGATTGTATCCCAGCTCACTGCACCCGGAACCCCTCACCAAAACGGGGTTGCAGAGCAAAGAAACATAATTCTTTTGGAAATGGTTAGATCAATGATGAGTTATGCGGATCTTCCCGAGTCATTTTGGGGTCATACCTTGGCAACAGTGACTTACATTCGGAAATTGGTGATATCCAAATCGGTTCCCAAAACCCCAAAGAATTGTGGATCGGGCGCAAGCCTAGTATGAGACACATGAGAACTTTGGGGTGTCCGGCCTACGTGTTGGACAAGGAAACCGATAAATTGGATCCTCGATCAGAATTAAGGCTGTTTTGTAGGATACCCCGAGGGAACAAAAGGGTGTATGTTCTATAGTTCCAAAGATCAAAAGGTGGACATCTGCACCCACTTTAGATTTTGGAAGAAAACTATATGAACCAAAGAAAACCCAGAAGTGAGATTACCTTAAATGAGCTTAGAGGGCAAACCTCAGTGCCGACTGTACTAGATGATATACCAAACGATACGTTTTCACAATCGGAGCCTCGTCATAGTGGGAGGGTTGTTAGACAGCCCGAGAGATTCATGGGAATAGGAGAGTCCTCGGACTTGATTCCCGAAATCAGACTCATGGACATATGACGAGGCACTCCAAGATAAGGATGTAGATTCTTGGCAAACAACAATGAAAGCTGAAATGGGTTCTATGTTTCATAATAGAGTGTGGGAGCTGGTCGAGCCACTTAATGGGGTCAAACCCATTGGATGCAAGTGGGTATATAAGAGGAATAGAGGACCGAACGGGAAGGTTGAAACCTTTAAAGCAAGACTAGTGACGAAAGGTTATACTCAGAAAGAAGGGCTCGATTATGAGGAATCTTTTTCGCCCATAGCCATGCTTAAGTCCATCTGTATTCTCTTATCGATTGCTGCGCATTTCGACTTTGAAATCTGGCAAATGGATGTCAAGACAGTTTTCCTTAACGGAAGTCTTGATGAAGAGATCTATATGCAACAAACCCAAGGTTTCATTGAAACAGGCCAAGAACACCAAGTTTGTAAGCTCAAGAGGTCCATTTACGGATTCAAGACAGGCATCCAGAGCTTGGAACCAATGTTTTGATCATGTTATAAAGTCTTATGGGTTTGATCAAAACAAGTTTGAAAGTTGTGTGTATAAAAAGCGTGTCGGAACTGCATTGGTATTCTTAGTACTATACGTAGATGACATTGTGATCATCGGGAATGATGTGAAGGTGTGGTCAGACGTAAGGGCATGGCGTTTCAAAACAGTTTGATATGAAAGACTTAGGGAAAGCCGGACACATCCTTGGGATCAAGATTACTCGAGATCGCAAGAAAAGGATGATCGGGTTATCGCAAGTATTCATACATTGACACTGGTTTTAAAACGATTCAGCATGCAAGATTCCAAGAAAGGATTCGTACCTTTCAGACTTGGAATCCATCTATCCAAGAAAATGTCCCCTAAGACGCAAAAGGAGATAGATGACATGAAAGGCATTCCTTGTGCTTCGGCTGTAGGAAACCTTATGCATGCAATGCTGTGTACGAGACCGGATATATGCTTTGCCGTAGGCATGGTAGCAAGATATCAGAGTAACCCAGGGAAAGCAAATTGGATGACAGTTAAAAACATTCTGAAGTATCTGAAAAGAACTCGGGATAGAATGTTGATTTATCAGTCAGATACTCCAATCCCCATCGGCTACACGGACTCGGATTTCCAATCAGATTTAGATTCCAGAAATTATCTGCCTCAGTTAGTGTGTTTCCATTTGGGAAGTGTAGCCATCCAATGGACGAGTGTGAAGCAGAAATGCATGGGACTCGGGTAAGTAGCTGCTTGTGAAGCAGTGAAAGAACCGATTGGGCTCTAGATCTTCTTAGTGGACTTGGATGGTGTTCTGAATTTGTCTAGCAATATCTGCTAGGGGCAGTTGCAAATTCAAGAGAACCAAGAGTCCACGAGTCAAACAAACACATTAAAGGAAAGACATCTTATACGAGAAATCGTTAAGAGAGGAGATATAGATGTGGCAAAGATAGCGTCTGAGGACAGCCTAGCAGATCCATTCACAAAGCGTCTGCCTCTGAATACATTCGAGAGACATGTGAGTGGAATGGGTGTCAAGACCGTTGCCAATCTGCTTTGAGTATAAGTGGGAGAAATTATTAGGTTCGTGTAGGTGACATTAGATGTCACGGACTACTCGAGACGTGTTGTAGTATACTTAAAAGCAGACTTTGAGTATAAGTGGGAGATTGTTGGGATTATACTGAAAAGTATACTTTTTACTTTGTATAATCGAAACTGAATTTTCAGACTTATTTACTGAAATAAATTGTTTATCACTGATGCTTTAAATATGATTGAATGTTACATATATTTATTTGCATAACTGCTCAATAATTCGTGACGTGTTACATCAGAGTTAATTTAGTGATACCGGATCACGTAAGATTAAATTAATAAATCCGCTTGTAACTAAAAAGAACACCATTCACGACCTAGATGGAAATGAACAACCATCGAGAAAGGTTGAGGTGTAAGGCTCGAGATTGGTTTGTCTTGACCAAGAGATTACACTAGTGCATGACCGATCTATTTGAATAGGACCTCCTGGGAGGATAAATTCTTCGTAATCAACAAGGAAGAATTAGACCTCGGTGGTTCTTTATTTCTTAACCTTCGTCCCCTTAAATAGGATTACGGGGATTGGTAACTATTGCTTTGACTTATCATGGGTAGCGAATCGGAGAGATTCAATACTTTTTATCTTGGGCAATATTATTGGTCACATGTGATTGCTAAGATTTAATACTGAAGAATCGAGTGCAAGTACGTTTGTTTGATTTGCCCCCTTGGGAGGTTCATAAGTTTTATCATACCAAATCTTGCAAGTGGAATTAGTTTCCTAGGTATGGATAATAATGTTGAACCGCTTCCTCGACCAAGGACAAAAGATATTAATTAACGGAAAGCTATTTCAAAGGGCTTGAATTAATTAATGGGCTAGATAATCTTAAACACGGAAATAATGACCGAGCCATATTGATCGTAATATGGGTTAAGATGGATAGTGCAATATTAATTATGTAGTGGGATTAATTAATATTTATGGGCTTGAATTATATTTGTGGCTCAATATTAGATATTCAAGATCCATTAGAAGGTCCAATCTTAATTCTCCTAAAGGCCCCCTGAGTAGCCCAACATATAGTCCAATAACTGAAAAGGTGATTAAAATAAAATAAATATTGTTGCTTATATTTCCTCTAATTTTTCAAAAATTATGGATAAAAGAGGGAGAAAGATTTTCTTTGAATTTTGTTATGGAATGAAGATATGTATTCTTGGAATACAAGATTATCTCATTAAATTCAAGAAATCTCCCAATTGGTTATTCATAGTGATATTTCAAAATTTTTGAAAATAGAGGGCAAGAAAGATTTTCTTGATTTTCTTGAAAAGATATTATGGAAGATATGTATTTCTTGAAATACAAGAATATCTCATAAATTCAAGAAGATCCAAATATTGGATTCTTGCATCCTCAAATTTTCGAAAATAATGCCATAAAATAGAGGAGGTGAAATTTTGTGGAATATTTTAATTATGGGAAAAAAAAAAAAGAGATATATTCAAGATTTCTTGGTGACCAAGAAAAGTCTTTTCCCACATTGAAATATCACATAAATTTCGTCCACCCTCCTTCCTATATATAGGGGATGATTAGTTCATTCCCAAGTACAATTCCATGTGCTAGAAATATTAGCAAATCCACATAAGTGGTGTAACAAAGTTTATTTTTCCTTTTGTTAATTGTTCGCGAGTATCCTTCCACCGGATTGTCGAACAAGGGCTAAGGGAATACTTGGGAAGTCCTTTTGGTTAGTCCGTCCGACCAAAGCCACTGCCATCCCGAGAGGTACGTTCACGTAAACCCGTAGATTCCGCATGCGTAGGTTTTATGTGGCTTTTTATATGCATGATATGTTGTTGCAATTATTATTTGAATTAATATAGGATTAATTCATACTAGTAATAATTAATGAATTAAATTTGTATTTAAATATTCACCCCGAATAGATCTGTGCAACTCATTCCCCAACAGTACTTGCTTGAAATTTTCCAACTGAGTGCTCAGGTTTTCTAGCCTTCACCTGAGGTTTGGGCTTTCCTACCTGATCATTCAGTTTTACTGAGACCATAGGTCCTTTTCCCTTGTCTACAACCTTGGGCATTACTTGATTTGAAGCGTAGGTGCCATTGGGTTTTACAAAGATTGTCTTCTTGCTACTTGATGCAAAGATTCGGATGACCTTGTGAGGTTCCCCGGAATGTATCCCAATCCAGATTTTATAAGTGGCGGATCTCTGGTAACTCAATTTCATCTATTACATTAGATGCATTATTCAATAGAGTTAACTTCTTCTCGTGCACTATCCTCACAGCTACAGTAGAGTTTCATGCTTCTCGAGAGGTCATTGAACTTAGTCCCGATTAGTTTGAATCTCTTCAAAGGATTTCTCTAAATTTTTCGATTAGGGTCATTATCAACTTCTCTTTCTCTGAGAGTTGTACTTTCGTAACATCCAGGTTCATCAAGAGCTCCCATTAATTGAGAAGTGATTTCAAGAGAGTCTTTCCATTTTAGATTTTCAACTTTTCGGTTCCTTATTCTCGCTCTTGAGTTCTATTTAGCGTTCTTGTAAAAAGCAAAGATAGTCCTTCATCGATTCTCAAAAAAAGAATCCATCGTCAAAATGATTGTTTTTAGTGGAACTTGAAAACTCTGTGCTAGTGTAGGAGCCACAACAACAGAAAAGAAAGAGTTTACCTCCTCAATGGCCATCGACAAATGTCATCACTTTCACTGTCTGAGAATATCTCATCTGAAGAGCTAGATCCTCCTCAGAGTGTTCTTCTTCTGCAACCATGGCCTTTTTGCTAGAGAACTTCTTGTCTCTTTTAGCTTGCCTTTCTCTTCTCTCCTTAGCACTCAAATCTGGACAATCATACTGGAAGTGACCTTTCTTTTGGCAATTATAGCATATGTTGGCATCATCATCCTGATCACTTTCTTCTTTGGACTTGGAGTCCTTCTTTCTGGATGAAGATCCCTCGACTTTCGTCCTCCTTCTTCTTCTCAGTTGATCTGTCCTCAGGTTTCTTCTGGTACCTGTGGTTCCTGTAATAGCTTTTGTATTTTCCAAATCTACTATTAAGTCTTTCAAACCTCCTTGCCATCAGTGCTAGCTTTTCCTCAAGCTCATCCTGATTTTTGGCATGGGGGTTCTCAGACTCTCAAGTTTTACAGGTTTTATCTTTGGCTTTTAAAGCCACATTCTTACTAGATGATGAATCATCTTTGCTGTCAGCCTTTTTGGATTTCTTATCAATTACAAATTCATAGGCCTTCAGCTAAGAGAAGACTTGTTGGTATGGCATTGAATTAATGTTCTTGGTGTTTTCAATCACCACTTGCATGAATATCCCATTTCTTAGAAAGACCTCTAAGAATTTTCAATGCAACTTCTCTTTTGGATATTTCTTTCCAAGTGCATTTAGATCATTTATGATGCTAGTGAATCGACTTCCAATTTGTCTATTGATTCACCATCATCCATTTCAAAAACTATCAAACTTTCCAATTGCCACCGAAAAGTTTGTTTTCTTTTATATGATCTCGTGCCTTGGCACATTACAAAATAGTGTATCCCAAATCTCTTTAGCAAAGATTACGTTGAGAGATCATTCCCATCACACCATCATCAATTGTCTTTGTATAGTGTGTCTTTAGAAATGTAGTCTAGATTGACTAACTTTCTCTCCTCAGGGGTCAGTTGGTCATCAGACTTAGGAAATTCTGCTCTAGGATCAATTCTCTCATCTTGTGTTCCTCTGGGATTCACCACAAGAAATTGGAATGGTCCTTGAGAGACCACTCTCAACATACGCATGTTTGGAATACAAAAAGAGCCTGCATTCTCAGTCTCCATAAATCATAGTTCTCCACTGAGAACATGGGAAGTTTCTTAGAAGACATTTTAACTGAGTCTTTTAAGAATTCAACAAATAAGATCAATTCAGATGGACCACAAGTATTTTTAGCAAATAAAACTTTGGTCAACAAAGCAGGTGGTCAAGTTGAACCACTGCTTTGATACCACTTGTTGGTCCCGGTGCAAACGAGTCTTACACGCAGTATGGGGGGAATACACGTGTTCAAGATTTTTAAAACTTTTTTCTTCGAGGTCACTTGGGTCGATAATCCTGAAGATTAGGTTCTGAGAAGCACAGATCGCTCTGAGTCAAAGTCTACTGAGACAGTGATCCTGAGCTACTTTCAGATACCTCAGATAATCCCAACTGAGTCCTTAGTTTCAGAGATCCTGAGTTGTTTGGATCAGATAACTAACTTACTGAACCCTCAGAAGAGTAAGTTCAGATTGGTAACTATCTGTTCTAGCTACTCAGATGTGCGGAATGGTTGGCTATTTAGTTTATACTCGTTTTAAGCTTTGCTGAAAACCTTCCTTTAATGGAATAGTGATTAGGTTTGATTCAATTACATGCAACTTCCAAATGATTGATTCCAACCTAAATATCGGTGAAAATATGCTTTCAAACTCAGTGATGCAACAGTTAAGCATAGATAAAGAAAGCAATAAACAACATAGCAGTTTATAGTGGTTCAGAGACTCAAGCTCCTACGTCCACTCTCTCTGATCCTCGGAGAAATTCACTAATCACTTCTGAGCTTTCTGACTACCTCGCGTAGTTTACTTACTCAACTCGGCCCTGAGCTTTCTGACTACTCCACGTAGTTTACTTACTCAACCCGACCTTGAGCTTTCTGACTACCTCCGTAGTTTACTTACTCAAACACAAACAAGCTTTTCGGACTACCTCATGGCTTACTAACTTCTCCTCTAGAGCTTTTACGACTACTCCAATGTGGTTTACTAACTCTTTACAACTCTTCTCACCAACAAACACACTCCAACTACCTTCTCAAGGGTTTTGGGGTTTCTCGGTTGGTTTCCAACTAGGATGAGATATCCTTTACAATGAAGTACAATGCAAAGGGTTAGGATATCTCGACTAAGCTTTGGATATGTCTTATCAAGCTAGGCTTAGTTTAGTGACCTCTCTTCAATATAAAAGCACTTGGGAAATTCTAGGTTTTTCGAGTGCTTTAACTTTGCGATAATAAGTTTGAGCTTCTTGAGTTGCTTATAAATTTCCCGTAACCTTACAATGTAGAGGGTCACCAGTATTTATAGGCATACACCAAGGTTACTCTTAAAAACTATCCATTGGAGAGATAGCTTTGTGAGTTTCCTCTTATGGTGTGTGAGGAACGACTATATTTAGGTTTTGAAACTCCCTAACACGTTTTAGGCAATAGCCTTTCATGTAGCCGGTCTTCACTTTTTGCGATCCGAACTTTGTACTTGACATCTTTTTCGGCGACACATCACTTTGTCGATTATCGAGATGGTGCACGTGTTGTCTTCCTCTTTTTTGACTTTTTGTCTCTAGTTGAAGGTAGACACCTTCAACGGCTCTTTTGGTTACAAACTCTGAGTTGATATAACCTTAACAACACTCTGACTTAGTTCCTTTTGTCTGCATTTGAATGTCTTGGCAAATATCTATTATCTAAGGAATCACTATCTTCTCAGTATTGCATCCTTCAGATAGATATATTCAGTGCCTCGGAACATTCGAGTTTATATCGAGCATTCGATATATTCTTTGAAGTCTTCGATAATTATTGTGCCTTGATATTCTTGATCTTGATCTTTAGTCTTTAGTCTTGCGTCTTGAGTCTTGAGTCTTGAGTCTTCCGAGTCTTGGTCTTCGTCTTCGAGTCTTGAGTCTTGAGTCTTGAAGTCTTCTTAGTCTTGAGTCTTACGAGTCTTCGGCGTCTTCGAGTCTTGATGATATCTTGAGTCTTCTTCATGTTGAGTCTTTAGTTTCTCAGTTTCATCTTTGAGTCTTGATATCTCGGTTTCTCCTTTGAGTCTTGATTCTCGATTTCTCACTTTGAGTCTTGATTCTCGATTTCCTCTTCGAGTCTTCATAAACTTGATTTCATCTTTGAAACTTCAGTTTCTTCAGAAACATACTGAGTTCTTCAGAGTCTTCAGAACCTATCCTGATCTATATCTGTTGACTATACATTTTGCAAATAACATCCTGAATACTCTAAAACTGAATCCTGACTCAACTATCAAGATCATTCTGAACATGTCATACTCAGGGGTTTTGGGATCTTAATCAAAATCATATATCTTTTATTAAATTCATCTCCCAACAAGATGCATAAAAATAAAATAAAATTTATAAGATAAATAAATTTTTGATGGGTTGAAAAGTTCGAGATTGAAGGTATCTGATTGCGTAAATGTTGTGCGAGGTTGATTTTGTGAAATCAAGAATCAAAGATTGAAGAACTAGATAATATTTTTTAAAATAAAAGTTTGACAGCATTACGTGATATCGTATGACGATTTGGGGGTGGAAAAAGATTTTGTGGAAAAAGATTTGAAAAATATAGAATACACTAAATTCAGAAAAAGATTTGGAAAAAATTGAAATTATAATGAAGCAAAATGAATTAGAAAATAAGGGGAATACTGGATTTGCAGATATATTGAATGACGTGTAAATGTGTGGAAAAAGATTTGAAATATATAAGAAAGATTGAGGCCCGCTTGGTTGTGTTGGGGAATAATTGTCTGGATCTATTCGGGATAAATATTTAAATACAAATTTAATTTTTATAATTATTATTAGCATGAATTAATCTTATATTAATTCAAATAATAATCCAACAACAAATCATGCATATAAATAATTCACGTAAATTCTACGCATGCGGAATTCTACGAGTTTACGTAAAAATACCTCTTGGGACGACAACAGTCTTGTTGATTAGACTCACCAAAAGAACTTCTCAAGTATTCCCTTAATCCTTGCTCGACTATCCGGTGGTAGGACACTTGCGAACAATTAACAAAGGAAAATAAATTTTGTTGCACCACCTTTGTGGATTTACTATTTTTTTCAGAACATGGAATTGTACTTGGGAATGAAAGAATCATCCCCTATTTATAGAGTGGAGGTGGTAGAAAATTTTGGGGCAAAGACAATGTGGGGAAATCTTTTCTTGATCTCCAAGAAATCTTGAATATATCTCCTATATTCTTTTTCCCATAATTATAATATTCCAAAAAATCCCACCTACTCTTTGTTATGGATATTTTCGAAAAATATAGGTCAAGATTCCAAGATTTGGATCTTCTTGAATTTATGAGATATTCTTGTATTTCAAGAAATACATATCTTCCATAATATTTTTTCAAGAAAATCTTTCTTGCCCTTTATATTTCAAAATTTCGAAAAATGCTTCATGAATAACCAAGTGGGAGATTTCTTGAATTTAATGAGATAATCTTGAATTCCAAGAATACATATCTTCATTCCATAACAAAATTCAAAGAAAATCTTTCTCCCCTTTTAACCATAAATTTCGAAAATAATGAGGAAAAATAAGCAACAATATTTATTTTATTTTAAACACTTTTTTCAGTTATTGGACTATATGTTGGGCTACTTAGGGGTCCTTTAGGAGAATTAAGATTGGACCTTCCAATGGAACTTGAATTATCAATATTGAGCCACAATATTATTCAAGCCCATAAATATTAATTAATCCCACTACATAATTAATATTGCACTATCCATCTTAACCCATATTACGTCAATATGACTCCTTGGTTATTATTTCCGTGTTTAAGATTATCTAGCCCATTAATTAATTCAAGCCAATCAAAATAGATTTCCATTAATTAATATCTTTTGTCCTTGGTTAAGGAAAGGTTCAACATTATTATCCATACCGGAAACTAGTTCCACTTGCAAGATTTGGTATGATAAATCTTATGAACCTCCCAAGGGGGCAAATCGAACAAGCGTACTTGCACATGATTCTCCGTATTAAATCTTAGCAATCGCATGTGACCAATAATATTGCCCAAGATAAAAAGTATTGAATCTCGTTGATTCTCTACCCATGATAAGTCAAAGCAATAGTAACTAACCACACGTGATCCTATTTAAGGAACGAAGATTAAGAAATAACGAACCACTGAGGTCTAATTCTTCCTTGTTCGCCAAGAATTTGTCCTCCCCAGAGGTCCTATTCAAAGGCATCACCATGCACTAGTGTAATCTCTTGGTCAAGACAAGCCAATCCGAGCCTTACACTTCAACCTTTCACGATGGATTGTTCATTTCCATCTAGGTCGTGAATGGTGTACTTTTAGTTACAAGGGATTGCTAATTTAATCTTCTGTGATCTGGTATCACTAAATTAACTACAATGTAACGCATTTCTGCTTGACGCTTCTCCATGTCATGGCTCCTCCCCCCATGCAAAACACACTACCGGAGGTAGATTTTCTGGAATATAAGTCCGATTGGAAATCCGAGTCCGTGTAGCCGATGGGATTAGACTATCTAACCGATAAATTAACATTCTATCCCGAGTTCTTTTTTCGGATACTTCAGAATGTTTTTAATCGCCGTCAATGTTCTTTTTTCCGGTTGTTTTGATATCTTGCCACCATGCCAACGGCAGCGGATATCCGGTCTCGTACACAAAGATTGCATACATAAGGCTTCCGACACCGGTAAGCATATGGAATGCCTCTCATGTCATCTATCTCCTTTTTTGGCCTTAGGGCACATTTTCTTGGATAGATGGATTCCATGTCCGAAAGGTACGGCCTTTCTTGGAATCTGCATCTTTGAATCGTTCAAGACGTTGTCTATGTATGAAGCTTCATGACAAGCCTATCATCATTTTCTTACGATCTTGAGTGATCTTGATCCCAATGATGTGTTCGGCTTCCCCTAAGTCCTTCATATCAAACTGTTTTGAAAGCCATGCCCTTACGTCTGATAACACCTTCACATCGTTCCCGATGATCAGAATGTCGTCTACGTATAGTACTAAGAATACCAATGCAGTTCCGACATACTTTTTGTACACACAACTTTTGAACTCGTTTTGATCGAACCCATAAGACTTTATAATATGATCAAAACATTGGTTCCAAGCTCTGGATGCTTGTTTGAGTCCGTAAATGGACTTCATGAGCTTACAAACTAGGTGTTCTTGGCCTTTTTCAATGAAACCTTGGGGTTGTTGCATATAGATCTCTTCATCAAGACTTCCGTTAAGGAAAGCTGTCTTGACATCAATTTTCCAGATTTCAAAGTCGAGATGCTCAGCAATCGATAAGAGAATTCGGATGGACTTAAGCATGGTTACGGGCGAAAAAGTTTCCTCATAATCGATCCCTTCTTTCTGAGTATAACCTTTCGCCATGAGTCTTGCCTTGAAGATTTCCACCTTCCCATTTGGTCCTCTTTTCCTCTTATACACCCACTTGCAACCAATGGGTTTGACCCCATTAAGTGGTTCGACTAGCTCCCACACTCTGTTATGAAACATAGAACCCATTTCGGCTTTCATTGCTGTTTGCCAAGAATCTGCATCCTTGTCTTGGATTGTCTCGTCATATGTCCATGAGTCTGATTCGTCTTGTCCGGGAATCAAGTTCGAGGACTCTCCTATTCCCATGAATCTCTCGGGCTGTTTCACAACCCTCCCACTACGACGAGGTTCCGGTTGTGTAAGTTTGTCATTTGGTATGTCATCTTGTACAGTTGGCATTGAGGTTAGACCCCTTAGCCCATTTAAGGTAATCTCACTTTTGGGTCTTCTTTCGTTCATATAGTCTTCTTCCAAAAATCTAAAGTGGGTGCTTATTACCACCTTTTGATCTTCGGTACCATAGAACATACACCCTTTTGTTCCCTCCGGGTATCCCACAAACAACCTTAATTCTGATCGAGGATCCAATTTTTTGGCTTCCTTGTCCAACACGTAGACCGGACACCCCCAAATCCTCATGTGTCTCAAAATAGGCTTGCGCCCGGTCCACAATTCTTTGGGAGTTTTAGGAACCAATTTGGATGGCACCAAGTTCAGAATGTAGGCTGTTGTTTCCAAGGCATGACCCCAGAACGACTTGGGAAGATCCGCATAACTCATCATAGATCTAACCATTTCCAAAAGAGTTATGTTTCTTCACTCTACAACCCCGTTTTGTTGAGGGGTTCCGGGTGCAGTTAGCTGGGATGCAATCCTTTCATCAGATAAGTAGTTCAAAAACTCATCACTGAGGTATTCGCCTCCACGATCGGATCGTAGAGACTTGATACGTTTTTCCCTATGATTCTCTGCTTGAGCCTTAAATTCTTTGAATTTCTCAAAGGTCTCAGATTTATGCTTCATAAGGAAAATATAATTGTTCCTTGAGTAATCATCAATAAAAGTGACAAAATACTCATAACCTCCTCTTGCTTTGGTTGACATTGGACCACATACATCTTTGGCTCTATTCCCCATGGCTCCAAATGCCCTCTTGGTCATTTTACCCTCCAAACATGATTCGCAGGTTGGAATTGGTTCAACTTGGAGAAACTCCAGTGAACCGTCTTTCACCAACCTTTGGATCCTCTTTGGATTTATATGACCCAATCTTAGATGCCATAGAAGTGTCTCGTTCACGTTTGATGAACGTTTTCTTTTCTCGGAAACAGTTGATGTGTTATAGGATGCATTTCGTGAGTGGTGTGCACAGTTAATTGTATAGAGATTATTCGATAATGTTCCATGACAGATAAATTTATCCAAAAGAGAAATGGTAACAACTTTATTAAAAGTAACCGAATATCCATCAAGAAAAAGTTTAGAAACTAAAATTAAATTCTTTCTAAATTTTGGAACGTAAAGAACATCTCTTAAAATTAAAACTCTGTCTTCAAAAGACAGGTGCACTTCTCCCACTGCTTCAGCTGCCACTCTCGTAGCATCGCCCAGTGTGATGAGGATCTCACTCCCACTAAGTTGTCGGGTCCGCTTGAACCCATGTAAAGTGAAACAAACATGATCAGTGGACCCCGTATCCACCACCTATAAGTGGGAGGCATACGCCGCTAAGCAAGTTTCAACAACTAGTGCGTGAGAATTACCTTTCTTTCCATTCCTTTTGGGATTGGAACAGGCTGACCTCGAGTGTCCTACTCTCCCGCTTTCCAAAACTTTCCTCATGCTTGATTCCATGCTCTTATTTGATGTTGAGTCTGCTTGGTTCAACTTTCTTCTCTTTTCATCATCCTTATCACCACTTGACCTAGGATGAAAAGAAGATTTATGTTTTTCCAAGTTCTTTTCCTCGCGCTCCCTTTCCCTTTCAACCAAAGTGAGAGCATTTACAAGATCATCCACTGTAAAATCTAGATCTTCCATTAGATACTCAAGATAGTGGTGATTATAGCTCTTTGGTAAGGATTGGAGAATGAAATCAATCTTAGTCTTGAAATCACATTTTTCGCCGAGGATCTCAAGTTCCTCAAATAGCACCATAACCCTAAGGACGTCTTTGCTTTTGCGATCGTCCCTTTTTTCCATTTTTAATTCAAAGAATTTCTTGCTTCACACTTTGGATTTCCATATGGGTCTCGATGTCTGAACATCGCTTCGAGATTTTATAAGATGTCCGGTGACTCACCATACTCTTGATGAAGGTGTTTCAACACATCCGGCGGATGTGCGGTGAATTGTATCCTTCATCAATTCATTTGCCACTCCCCATTCACCATAAATCATCTCATCCCATATTTCGGCGTCCTTAGTTGGTTTTTCGGGTTTTGGTGTATCAAGTACCCATTTGGAAGGTGATGCGGTTAGGACAGGTTTTAGTTTGTATTTCCAATCAAAATAGTTTTCACCAGTAAGCAAATTGTCTTTAAGTATATTGAACAGTGGATTAGAAGGTTGCGATTGATGAACTGAAATAAACAATAATATGCATATGCACAAATATATCACAAGGTTCGATCACATGCATCATATTTAAAATCTCAAAAAATATGAACATGCATCAGCCAACATCTCAAAACAGTTTAAATAAGCCACGTGGGGTGGGTCATTATTTAAAAACATTCAAGCAGGTTACAAACAAGAACAATTACAAACCTTTAATATCCAGATTAATAGTTGGCTCCCACTTGACCAATATAAAATTGACAGGGACTTCGGGGAACTATATGCATATCAATTTTATACCTAAGTAATAACCATGATTAAATACAAAATTATTATTTTGCTTTGAACGAGCCTCGTGGGGAGGGGCATCGTCGCCACTAGTAATAATCCACAATCATCCATTTGGAATTCATTCATGTGAAAGCTAACTTTTGACCGTCCCGTGGGGGGAATTTCTCCAAAATAATTCACAAATAAATAATTCATGGAGGTCAAAATTAATTCAATTTTATTATCCAAAATAAAATTGTCAATTAATTATTTAAACATACTTTTTAAAGGTAATTTTTTCATTGGTGATTTTTTTCATTGGGCAACTCTCATGCAAACACATTTAAACAAATTAAATAAAGCATAAGATGACACAAAAATAAATCAAGCAAAGCGGAAAAATAAATATATTGGGCACAAATTATCCAATTGTCATGGTTTGATTTTTCTTGACTTGATTTTGAAGAAACGCCGTCTTGAATTTCTCCCACTCGATCGTCTCGAAAGGAACTCCGTCTCAAAATGCCACGCTAAGTAGCTTCGCGGCCAGGATACCGCCAGCTTGTCCGACGGCTATAATAGTAACCCTTGCCGTCGCCTTAACCTGGCAGCGCGCCATGTCGCCGCTTCGGCGACCTCGGCGTTGCCTTGTCGGTCTCGGCGGCGGCGTACACGCCAGCGCATCATCGCGGCGATCTCGCCGGCCCTCGCCTCGCCCGTGGAACTTCGGCGGTCGCGGCGTCCCGCGCCAGCAGCAGCATCACCTCCGCCGCGATCCGCTTCCCGGCTTCGGTGCCGCGTGCCCTATCGCTTTCGCCCATGAAGCAGCGGCGATCACCCTGTAGCTCGGCCCTCGGCCTGCGCCTACTGCCGTCGTGCTGCGTGAGTCCCGCCAGCGCGCATGCCTCCACTCCCTTGCGTTTTAGCGAATCACGCCACGCCGCGCTCGGTTACGATTTTATCCTTTAATTCTTCGTCTCTGCCTCCATTTCTGATCCGGTTACAATTTATTTACAAAAAATAAATAAACCTAGATCTAAACTAGTCTATTACATTGATCAAATCAAACAAATCCTAATCTACTCGTGGATTTTCTCACGAGGCAAAACGAATCCGAACGAATCGAATTAAAAACCACAATTTATATGCATGCATAAATAAACACATTAAATTCCATGACAATTGGATACCTGCAAAAAAAGATCTAGCAATTCTACTATCCAATTTCAAATTTAATGCAAACGAATTAAATTACAATTTAAAAAATTCAGAGCCCGAAACCAAGGCTCTGATACCAGTTGTTGGGGAATAATTGCTTGGATCTATTCGGGATGAATATTTAAATACAAATTAAATTCTTATAATTATTACTAGCATGAATTAATCCTATATTAATTCAAATAATAATCCAACAACAAATCATGCATATAAATAATTCACGTAAATCCTACGCATGCGGAATTCTACGAGTTTACGTGAACATACCTCTTGGGACGGCAACGGTCTTGTTGATTAGACTCACCAAAAGAACTTCCCAAGTATTCCCTTAATCCTTGCTCGACTATCCGGTAGTAGGACACTTGCGAACAATTAACAAAGGAAAATAAATTTTGTTGCACCACCTTTGTGGATTTACTATTTTTTTCAACACATGGAATTGTACTTGGGAATGAAAGAATCATCCCCTATTTATAGAGTGGAGGTGGTCGAAAATTTTGGGGCAAAAATAATGTGGGAAAATCTTTTCTTAATCTCCAAGAAATCTTGAATATATCTCCTATATTCTTTTTCCCATAATTATAATATTCCACAAAATCCCACATACTCTTTGTTATGGATATTTTTGAAAAATATAGGTCAAGATTCCAAGATTTGGATCTTCTTGAATTTATGAGATATTCTTGTATTTCAAGAAATACATATCTTCCATAATATATTTTCAAGAAAATCAAGAAAATCTTTCTTGCCCTTTATATTTCAAAATTTTGAAAATTGCTTCATGAATAACCAAGTGGGAGATTTCTTGAATTTAATGAGATAATTTTGTATTCCAAGAATACATATCTTCATTCCATAACAAAATTCAAAGAAAATCTTTCTCCCCTTTTATCCATAAATTTTGAAAATAATGAGGAAAAATGAGCAACAATATTTATTTTATTTTAAACACCTTTTTCAGTTATTGGACTATATGTTGGGCTAATTAGGGGGCCTTTAGAAGAATTAAGATTGGACCTTCCAATGGATCTTGAATTATCAATATTGAGCCACAATATTATTCAAGCCCATAAATATTAATTAATCCCACTACATAATTAATATTGCACTATCCATCTTAACCCATATTACAGTCAATATGGCTCCTGGTTATTATTTCCCGTGTTTAAGATTATCTAGTCCATTAATTAATTCAAGCCACTGAAATAGCTTTCCATTAATTAATATCTTTTGTCCTTGGTTAAGGAACGGTTCAACATTATTATCCATACCAGAAACTAGTTTCACTTGCAAGATTTGGTATGATAAATCTTATGAACCTCCCAAGGGGGCAAATTGAACAAGCGTACTTGCACACGATTCTCCATATTAAATCTTAGCAATCGCATGTGACCAATAACATTGCCCAAGATAAAAAGTATTGAATCTCGTTGATTCTCTACCCATGATAAGTCAAAGCAATAGTTACCAACCACACGTGATCCTATTTAAGGAACGAAGATTAAGAAATAACGAACCACTGAGGTCTAATTCTTCCTTGTTCAGTTCTGAAGAATTTGTCCTCCTGTAGGTCCTATTCAGTGCATCAGTCATGCACTAGTGTAATCTCTTGGTCAAGACAAGTCAATCCGAGCCTTGCACTTCAACCTTTCACGATGGATTGTTCATTTCCATCTAGGTCGTGAATGGTGTACTTTTAGTTACAAGGGATTGTTAATTTAATCTTCTGTGATCTGGTATCACTAAATTAACTACAATGTAACACGTACTATTTAATGAACAGTTATGCAATAAATATATGTAACATTCGATGATATTTAAAGCATCAGTGATAAACAATTTATTTCAGTAAATAAGTCTGAAATCCAGTTTTGATTATACAAAGTAAAAGCATACTTTCCAGTATAATCCCAACAGGTTTGGGGTTGATTAGAGGTGAAATTGAGTGAGTTACGAGCGAGTTTTAGCCATATTTTGAGTGTTTTTAGTGATATTATTGTGGTGATTGAGCATGATCTGTATAAAATCACTAATTTACTTCTTTGGTTTGTATAACAGGAAAGAGGGCTGAAAATGGTGCTCGTGAGACTTTGCGGTGCATGAATCGGACTCCCGGTTGAAAAGATATGAAAGAAATACTGAAAAGTATTAGTTGGAGTGAAGAAAGGTGATAGAAGGATGAGGTCGAGCACCTAGAGCTCGACCAATGCGGTCGAGCGGGCACAAGTGCAAGGAGCAATCGGCGCTCGACCAAGGAAGGTGCTCGAGCGCAAGGGAATCCAGCGATGTAGAAGCGCTCGACCAAACTAAGTGGTCGAGCGATACTGCTCGACCAAGTGCTATGATCGAGCGGTCTGAGAGTTGGATATATAAGGCGGAAGGGAAAAATAAGGGGAGGGAATCCCAACCAACCAACCAACCATACCCCCAAAACCAACCGCAGTATCCCAACCAACCAAACCAGAAAAACCAATTCCCTAACCAAAATCAAAACTTCCAAAACCTTAATCATCCATACAACAACCAACCTTACCAAAATCCACCTTACCAAAACTAGCAGAACCAAAACCACCAACCAAACCCAAACAATAACCCACACTACAACCCTCTCTACCAAAACCAACAAAACCACCCAAGGGGAGGGAATCCTGATATGGCTATCCGAGGGATGTTTGAGGCTCAACCTCAAAGACACTATGATGGAGTGGCTTTGCCAAGGGTGGAAACTAACAACTTCTCTATTTCACCGGGGATCCTTAAGATGCTCCTTGATTCCCAGTTCCGAGGAGAGGTTGGGAGAGACAATCCAAACACTCATCTACAGAACTTTTTGATGATTTCTTCGACATTTGACTACAATGGGATGTCGGAGGATGCAAAGTAGCTCAAATTGTTTCTGTTTTCACTGACCGGGATAGCTAAGGATTGGTTCGATAACACAATTCCCTGAGGAAGTATCACCACTTGGGCTCAAATGGAGCGAGCATTTTTGGAGCATTTTTATCCTTCATCCAGAATAATGAAGGCAAGAACTGAGATATCTACATTCCGTAAAAAACCTAATGAGGGTCTCAGTCAAGCATGGGAGCGATACTGTAACTTGTTGATTGAGTGTCCGCAGCATGGGTTCAGTGATCAAGATACAGTGGCCTACTTTTACTGTGGAATCCATTACAATGAGCAAAAGCATCTCGATGCTTGTGCAAGTGGTGGTTTTCTGAATAAGAGTGCCCGGGAGTGCAAAGAAATTGTGAAGGAGTTAAAAATGCTGGGGAATGGAATGCTGATCAATCACGTCAGAGTGTGAATCAGATGGAAGACAACATTGGAACTCAGAAGCTGTTGATGGCTATGATGGAGAAAATCAGTAATATTCAGGTTAGCCAACAGTTTGGGGGAGGAAGCAACGATGCGAATGAGTTTATGAACCAGTCGGTGTTTCAGCAGGAAGAGGCCAACTATATGGGGAGGCCGAATTACAACCAGCAGGGCTACCAACAGGGAAATTATCAGCAAGGGCGACCTACCTCTGGTCAACCTTTTATGCCTCAGGGTCCATCACCTTCACAGAACCAATGGCAAAACAATTCAAACTATCAAGGGGGTTCTACATCCTATCCGAATCAGTGGAGAAAGAACTAGAATTTTTCCTATGGAAATCCAAAGGCTAGAATCACTGTTCCACCAGGTGTTGATCCGGTTCAAAGCCTCCCCGGTGGAGAAGGCGAAACATCGATTCTTTGAGATGTTGCAACTTCTTGTGCAACAAGGTGAGGAGGTGAAAAAGAGATTATCTTCTCTTGAATTTGATCAGAAAGAGGTGAATAAGAAGAACGAGAGGAGAGAGCAAGATTTCCAGAGGATGCAGCAAGAAAACAACAGGCGATTTAATGCGCTTGAATATCAGATGGGACAGATAGCGAAGTCAATAGGTAGAGAGACGGGCAAATTCTCATCTATGCCCGAGGTGAATCCGAAGGAACATTGCAAAGCTATTGAGCTTAGAAGTGGGAGGAAGTATGATGGACCTCCATTACCGGCTGAGGTAGAGGAAAATCATAGGCAAGTTGAGGAAGATAGTGAGGGAAAAGAGGTGGAAGATGATGAACCAGTGGAAGAGGTAGACAGTGGAAAGCTAGAAAAGGGAAAGAAAAAAGGGAAAGAAGGGTGTGTTGATGAAGAAAAGGGTTCCAAAGTGGAAGACTTCGAGAGAAAAAAAAAGCTCAAGGTGAAAGAAACCTGAATCTGGATGAATGGGGGTGCCTAAATCAGGGGTTCTGCTCCTTCCTCCTCAAAAAGTTTATGAAGAAGAAGTTAGACGAGAAGTTTGCTAAGTTTTTGGAGGTATTCAAGAAAATGCACATAAACATACCTTTTTATGATGCATTGGAGCAGATGCCGAATTATGCAAAGTTCTTGAAAGATCTAATTGCTAAAAGGAGGAGAGTTGATGAACCTGAGCTCGTTTAGTTGAACCACGAAGTGAGTGCAATGGTGCATAAGGCACTTCCTCCAAAGTTGAAAGATCCGGGCAGCTTCACTATTCTTTGTGACATTGGGAATGGAATCAAGAAGGGAGCTTTGTGTGATTTGGGGGCTAGTATCAACCTTATGCCCTTATCATTATTCAAGAAGCTGAACTGTGGAGAACTGGAACCGACTATGATGACTCTTCAACTAGCCGATAGGTCTATCACTCGACCTCAAGGCGTAGTGGAAGATGTTCTCGTGAAAGTGGATGGTCATGTCTTTCCAGCTGACTTTGTAGTCCTTGAAATGGAAGAGGATGAGCATGTGCCCTTTATCTTGGGAAGACCTTTCTTGGCTACTACTGGGATAGTCTTAGATGTGGCAAATGGAAAAATCACGGTGAAGGTGGATGATCAAGAGATAAAAATTGCTCTTTATGAGGCAATGAAATATCCGATGGGGGATGAGAGTTGTCATTTTGTTGATATGATCGATCTTTGCGCTGATGACACACTCAATAGTGAAGAATTGAAGTAGAGGGAGGTGACGCAAGTGGGGGAAGAAAAAGAATTGCACTTGGAGGAGAAGCCTTTTGAGGCGATGTTCAACAAAGCCCCACCATTGGAAGCTAAAAAGGAATTGAAGCCATTACCGGACCACCTTATGTACGCATACTTGGAAGATAATGAAAGGTACCCTGTTATTGTTTCTTCTTCTTTATCTCATGATCAATTAGATAGACTTCTCAAAGTGTTACGTAAGCACAAATTGGGTATTCGTTGGTCCTATGAGGACAAAGGAGATAACATGGTTTTCGCTTCATGAAAGTAAGTAAGTTCGGTCCGGCAATAGGACCTTAAAAATAGCACTGCATGGGAGGCAACCCATTTGTTTTTGTTGTAATTTTAGTTTGTTTTGTGTTTTATCATGGTGTTTTGATCTCGGGTATTTGAGGATGTTGAGTGCAGGTACATTTTTAAATCCTAGGTGGTAAGAGGAGAGGATCACCCGATGTATCGCCCTCCACCACCTCCAGAGCAATGACAGTAGATGGGGAACTCCCCAATTTCTAACTCTTGTCTTTTTCTTTTCTCTTTCATCTCTTCTATTTGGGCATGTACTTAAACTGGCTATCTCATGGTAATCATGAAAGTGAGTGTGAATTTGCTTAATTTCATTGATGATTGATGTTCTACTTGCTTATATGTTGCTCTACTTTAAGTGTGAATGCTGGGTTGAGTAATTGTGAAATGATTGAGTGCTTGAGAATGTGTGTAGTTGTGAGTAAGGTGGATTTGAAAGGGAAGTCGTGCACTTGCGATTTTTCTTTTTGAATATTTGTGTGGCATGAGGCATAAGTTGCTAGGTCTAGGGATGGATGTTAATAACCGTGAGATTTGAGCCCTAAACGAGATTGAAATTCATTACATTCATCTCATTCATTGTGTGTGAATCATCACCTTTGAGGTGCTAGAACTTGTGGATATTTTCTCTTCTTGATTGTGTCTTGTATTGCATGCCGGAAGTGATCATAGGCCATGTTTTGATTTGTAAGTTGCTTTAGCCCAAAATTCCCAACCAATGACATTTTTCCCTTGCTAGCCCATTTGAGCATGTGGCCTAATCGTTTGTTAGCAGATTTAAGCCATATCCGTTTTAAAACTCTTTAGTCCAAAATCGAGTGGAGAATAGGAAAAGTCTTAAATGAGGGGGTGAAATTGGTTGATACAAATAATTGATGGGTTGAGTGGATGCATGAACAGCTGAATGGGAAGCTTGTGGAATGATGGGAAAGAAATAAGAGTGAGTTGAGCAACTTAAAATATACATTCTTGCTCGGATTAAAATAAATAAATAAAATAAAAAGAAAAAGAAAGGGAAGGTTGAAATGTTTTAGTTTGGGGGAGGGAGAAGTGAAAAGGAAAAAAAAAGATACAAATAACATTGCATTTGATAACAACACTTTCATCCCTTAGATTAAAATAATTTGACTACGATTTTCTTATTCTCTGCTCATTGAGTCAGTTTCCCATATACTTATTCCACCTGTCCAAAGAGCTTTCCGTTACAACCTAGTGAAAGTCCTTGTTGATCCAGTATGAATGCATTGAACGTGATCAATGTTGATAGTATTTACAAGCATATGGTCACTGATTTGTGTGATTGATTGTTTGAGTGTTCCTACTTATTGTGAAAACACTTGTGAGGGAGTGAAACACATCGTCGAGAGCACATCCATGTTTGATTTGGTGAGTTATGTTGATTGCCCATGAGTAGGAGAAAAGAGGATGAGTTTGTGTCGGGTGACCGATCATTGAAAGTTGAAAGCAATTGCATGCATGATTTGGTATCTCAATTTGTTTTGTCAATTTCACTCAATTTATAATTTCATTGCCTGGGGACAAGCAACATTGTAAGTTTGGGGGAGTTGATTAGAGGTGAAATTGAGTGAGTTAGTGAGTTTTAGCCATTTTTGAGTGTTTTTAGTGATATTATTGTGGTGATTGAGCATGATCTGTATAAAATCACTAATTTGCTTCTTTGGTTTGTATAACAGGAAAGAGGGCTGAAAATGGAGCTCGTGAGACTTTGCGGTGCATGAATCGGACTCCCAGTTGAAAAGATAGGAAAGAAATACTGAAAAGTATTAGTTGGAGTGAAGAAAGGTGATAGAAGGATGAGGTCGAGCACCTAGAGCTCGACCAATGCAGTCGAGTAGGCACAAGTGCAGGGAGCAATCGGCGCTCGACCAGGTGTAGTCGAGCCAAACCGCTCGACCAAGGAAGGTGCTCGAGCGCAAGGAAATCAAGCTATGTAGAAGCGCTCGATCAAACTAAGTGGTTGAGCGATACTGCTCGACCAAGTGCTATGATCGAGCGGTCTGGGAGCGGGATATATAAGGCAGACGGGAAAAATAAGGGGGTGACGTTTTTTTTTCAGGGGAAGAGGACGAAAATTTATAGAGGAAAGGAGAAAAAAAGTACCTAGGGTTCAGGGAAGAAGGAGAGGAATTCATCCACGAGTAACACACTTCGATTCACAAATTTACTGGTTTAGCATTCTAGTTTTCCTGATTTTGTTTTGTTTAATTTCTCAGTTTTTACTTTTGAAGAACAATTTAGGGTTTATTTGAATTTCCTGCGCTACTTGAATTGAATTGATTATCCATTGTTGATTTGGATTATGCATTCTTTCTTAATGAGTTCTATGATTTCGTTGGTTATTTGCGATTTGATGATCAAGATGTTAGGCTAAACTTTTTATTGCTTTAGATAGGATGATCGCGTAGAAATAGTGAATTGGTTTGGCGATTAGGATGATTCGAGGTGTAAATTGAATAATCTTCTTAAATTGCTAAGTGGAATAACCAATCCAATAAAAACCATTGAATTGAGTACCAAAGTTGTTAAAGAGAGGACGACTGAATCACTCTTTTCCAACGAATAGGCTTAAGGAGAGGATTTGTGACGGGGTTGGTAATATACCGGTTCATTTAGGGAGGACGGCCGAATCGCCCAACTTGAATAAGGGCTGTAGCAGTTAAGCACAATCTTAATAACTTGGTTATTTGGTGAGTGAGGTAAAGAGGGTATTAGTTGAGTAGTCGGGAATAAAAACCGAGCTTTTGCTGTATCTTATTTAGTGCGGGATTAGGGAAGTTGATTGCCTAGTTTCAGTACACTTAGGGTTATTCTTTTGTACACCAAGATAGTCTTTGTCGTCAAACCAATTCCAATAGTATATGTAGGGATTCCTATCCAAAGCAATATTCTCCAATATTTGCACTTCATCTGAAGTTAGAGTAATCTTTGTCATTTGCTGATTTTCTGTTAATTCAATAGTAGTGAAATAGAACTATCAAATTGCACCCATATTAGTTACAAAACATAGATTTTCAGGGATTTACACGCATACGAAACTTCCTTTGGGTTCGATACTACTTGGTCTAAATACTTACCCTTGCTACAGTGATCCCATACTCTTGTGGGGTAACTGCTAGTTAAGAATATAACATTTTACGGGCTAAGCCAGGGGTAATGGAAGTGGGTAATGAAAATCACTTCTATTGATGTTGTTTGGTAGTTTTAATACACAAATAATGGAAATAGAAGTAAGCAATTGATTACTCTCACTCACTCAATCCACCTCACATGATACTCATTGTTGATGTTCTAACCAAGTAATATAACAACACTACAAAAAACGCGCGTTTTACCGATGGAAAATTAGTGATGCTTACAAAAACCTTCGCAAATAGCGACAATTTTTACGATGGTTACGGTCAAATGGTCAAAATCAACAATTTTAGCGACAGTCTAGAGAACCGTCTAAATAGCGATGGTTTTAGCTACGGTTTTAGCGACGGTATTAGCGACGGTTTTTGCGACGGATTTAGCGATGATTTTTTATTTTATTATTATTATTTTTTTTTTTTTAAATATTAATTATGTAATTTTTTTTTTATGTTTCACGATTATACAAGATTTTTTAATTGTTGTTAATGCACCTTACCATATATTTAATTTATAGTCACTTGGAGAAGAGTTCCACATGACCGTAGTCAGATCTATTTCGAGGAGTTTACGGTATAAAATTTAATTCATAGTATATTTAAATATATATATTGATTAAAAGTAGTAATTGTTTAAATAGAAAAATAGTACTTATTTAAATGAAAGTATGACTTGTTAAATGAAAAATATTACTTAAATTTAAATAGAAAAGTAGTACTTATTTAAATAGAAAAGTAGTACTTGTTTAAATGAAAAGTAGTACTTGTTTAAATAGAAAAGAATTACTTGTTTAAATAAAAAAGTAGTACTTGTTTAAATAGAAAAGTAGTACTTGGTTAAATGAAAAGTATTACTTGTTTAAATTAAAAGTATTGTTTAAATAATAGAAAGTGTTACTTGTTTAAATGAAAGGTATTACTTGTTTAAATGAAAAGTATTACTTGTTAAATGAAAAGTATTACTTGTTTAAATAGAAAGGTAGTAGTTGTTTAAATAGAAAAGTAGTACTTGTTTAAATGAAAAGTAGTACTTGTTTAAATGAAAAGTATTATTTGTTTAAATGAAAGGTATTACTTGTTTAAATGAAAAGTAGTACTTGTTAAAATGAAAAGTAGTACTTGTTTAAATGAAAAGTAATACTTGTTTAAATGCAAAGTATTACTTGTTAAAATAGAAAAGTAGTACTTGTTTAAATAGAAAAGTTTTACTTTTTTAAATGAAAAGTATTACTTGTTAAATGAAAAGTATTACTTGTTTAATTAGAAAGGTAGTAGTTTTTAAATAGAAAAGTAGTACTTGTTTAAATGAAAAGTAGTACTTGTTTAAATTGAAAGTATTACTTGTTTAAATGAAAAGTAGTACTTGTTTAAATTGAAAGTATTTCTTGTTTAAATAGAAAGTAATACTTTTTTAAATAGAAAAGTAGTACTTGTTTAAATGAAAAGTATTACTTGTTAAATTAAAAGTATTACTTGTTTAAATAGAAAAATAGTACTTGTTTAAATAGAAAATTAGGACTTGTTTAAATGAAAAGTAATACTTGTTTAAATTAAAGGTATTATATATTTAAATGAAAGTGACCGCACTGTCGAGGAGCGACAAAAATAAATACCCAAATCTACCCTACTAACTCGTAGTAGTGGCAAGCAAGAGGTCAATCCACAGGGAACGTAGAATAATTATTATGCTAATTGTATGAATTTATAGGGACAAACAAGAAAAAGGGGTTGGATTGGAATTCTCTAACTACTAATAAAAATAATAAATTACTAAGAAACCAACAATTAATTAAATAAAAAAAATTCAATAATAGGTAACTATCCCAACTCACGGTTCATTCATCCCCCGACTTAACACGATAAATCAACCTCAACGTTTACTCTATTTGTTTTCAAGATTAATGCCCCTCGGGGATCAAAACGCTTCGATTTCTCGGTCCTATCCCTTAAGTATATTTAATTGAAAAGACATCCCTTCAAGAAAAAAATTCTAATTAAGCAGTCTAGGTTAGCCTATAGATTTAACCCAATTAAAGGCATTAAACCCTAGGATAGAGAGTAAACAGATTCTCAAGTACACTTAGCGCGACCCGTAAGAACCTGGTCTAATTCACCCTTGTGAATCCACTAGTTGTTACCAAGAGTCTCCACATATAACAATTACACGGATTACATGCTTAGACTTAACATGCATATTAAAACAATTAACCTAGGTGATCAATCTAAATTAATTAATTCCAATACACAAGAATTTAAACTAGATAAATTAAACAATCCAAAAACAAATATCATAAACGTCAGAAATTCCTAGAGTTGGGATAAAAATACTAACTAAACATAATTACAGGCATCTTCTCTCCTAAGCTGCTACGTGCGTACGCCCTCTAATCTCCTAATTCCGTTCCTGCGCTGCCTTGCAGCTTGAGTCTCCTGTATACAAAAACTGCCGTCTAATTCCTTACTCTAGGCTTTATATAATAGGTTTGATAAGCCCATTATGCATGGACCTTGATTTCCAGCCTTTTTCCTTGGCTGCTGCTTGCTTTTATTCCTTGATGGCCACGTCTCTTCAAATTAAGTCATAACTAATAGGCCCAATAATTGGGCTTACACATATTACTCCCGTAAGCAATCAACATGGCCCAATACTGAGCCTGCTTGATTTCCATTCAACACCTTCTCACACGTGGCTCATCTCAAGCTTCATTAAAGTGTTTCTAAAAGATTTTAAAATCACCTAAAAACACAATAAATAGATCAAGTGTAGAATTTCATCATCAAAATACACATAAGTAGAAAAACATGTAATTCTAACAGAATCGAGTACAATAAAATTGCACTTAAACAACTAAAAACATGCACAATTTTCTACTTACCAAATACCCCCACACTTAAATCTTTATTTGTCCTCAAGTAAAACAACACAAAGAGAATAAGCAATGGAGAAGCTAAGAGATTCACTCAGGTCCTCTCTACACACCGAATGTGACACTATCGCAAAGTAGCAACTCATGAAATCCCGGAAATCATTTACGATAGATCCTCAACTCATTGACTCGTTAAGCCCCTTACCATACTTCGATTCCCCTACAATTTGCTCATCTAAAATAGGCAACTCAAACAAACTCTACATCCTAGTGTACCCCCTGTCTCCTTGTTTTTTTTTCTTTTTTTTCTTTTTAAGGTCTGCAGCACCACTCTACTTGTCGGGTTTTAGCTCTAATTGTATCCGACTTTGACACGTTCGAACCCCCGAAAGCAGGCAGCTGTCTCAGCACCTTTTTTTTTCTTTTTTTTTCCAAACGCAAAACCGCAACTTCACTCCATCGTTAGGTTTTAGCTCGGAATTTTTCTTCGAGCCCCTAAAAATGGGCAGATGTACCGGCCTTTTTCTTTTCACAATTCTTCAACTAAAACACCTTTTCTCCAAACCACATTCAATTTTTTTTCCAACCTTAAGGGGCACACCATGAATGCATCATTTATCTAAGTGACCTAATTAGACTACTTCAATTACAAGAGATCGAAGCACAACTTACAACCATAACTCTTCAATTCACCAATTTACTATCATAAACTCAAACGGACCCTCTCATTAAACCTTCATCTACTCACAACATCCACATGCACCAAACAAAGTAAATTTAACCAGAACTCCACAATTTACCACAAAACAATAATATCACATCCTTTTAAAAAAAATAACACTTGACTCATCATTGCGACTTAACTTCTCCATGCACAACCAAAAATATATATCAATGCCTCTCCCCCCACACTTAATACGTTGCTTGTCCACCAGCAACAAAAATAAATATGCACAAGAAAGAGAGAGCAAGATAAGAGAAAGAGTATCACCGGATAAACTGGAGAGTGTAGGAGCAACTAGGAATCCACCATTCTCATCCATTTCAAGCACTGGAGAGCCTGCAACAAAATTGAGAAAGACACACGAAGAAGACAACTAAAAGAAAATAAAAAAAATACGAAAAAATAAAAATAAAATACGGGCTGCCTCCCGTAGAGCGCTTTTGTTTAACGTCTTTTAGCTCTCGACGACCAATATCCATTTTTCACGTGATAGGAGTGAAGTAATCCTTTAGATCAAATGTCAATTTATATTGACGAACAATACTTTCTCCCATCAAGATCCTTTCTTTCCCCTTGAGCCTTCGATAGTTGATGAGTAGCTCCCTTAAGAACATAACACATCCCAAAATTTGCTTCATCGACTCAAATAGCGGTACATAAACCTCACTCATCTGGAACGCGTCAACTGCCAAATGCTCTTTGATGGCCTCTTTCACTACTTCTTGGAATCTGCATGAGAATGAAAGTGAATTAGGAATAATAGGAATTGACTGGGAGGAGAGTACCTCATTTTTCACTCCAGCAGTTTTGACACTAGGTAGCCCAGTGTCAATTTCTGCAGGCGGTTTCACACTGGGTAACCCAGTGTCAATCTGTCCAGAAACTTGTTCCTTATTCTCCTCAATTTTTATTGAAGGCACAGGCTCTTTGACTTCCTCCAACTGTCTTCCACTCGTCATCGTGAAAACATTCACGTTTTTGGGATTAATTTTAGGTTGGGGTGACATTTTCCCATCAGTTTGCACCTGCAATCGGTTGACTGTGGTCAAACTGAAAGTCTTTCCATTCTCATTGAAGGACTCAGCAAAGGAATGGTTTTACTATTTGCCTCCCGCAACGGTCACTACTTGGGCTCAAATGGAGCAAGTGTTCTTACAGAGGTACTTTCCAGCATCTCGGGTGTCGAGTTTACTCAATGAAATTTGTGGTGCGAAGCAAGCCCAAGGGGAAACTCTCTACGAGTACTAGGAGCGATTCAAGAAGTTGGTGGCAAGTTGTCCCGGGAACGGCGCCAAAATTTGACCATTTCATCGGTCGCCTCCGCAGGTCTCATATTAGAACACATCATATGGAATTCCTTCAAGTACAAGAATGGATCCTCTCCTGCATGACCACAAAACTTAGGCAACAAATTTATTAAACTAGGTTTAAGCGCAAAATTATTAGCAGCAGGAGGATAAACTATGCAAAGTAATTGATGTACAGGCGGTGGGTTTGCGAGTTCTTTCAAAGTTCGTTCAACTGCCATGACACCTGAATAAGAGATATAGAAGCACGTGAAACCGAACAATAAAAAAACGAAAGAAGAAATAAAATAAGAGCAAAAATGGGCTGCAAAGATTTCACTGCAACAGTGACAATGGGTAACCCAGTGTCAAAATTGCAGAAAATTGCAACGACACACGAATAAACGGGGGATTACGGGGGTGATAAATTAACAACTAGGACACCAAAATACTCAGAAAAATAACAGAAAAATAAGCCACACAAATCACACACAAAAAGCACAAAAAATATTCACACTGCTTCCTTCAAGAATCAAAATTAAAATTGACCAAGACCGCCGAGGTGCGACAAAAATAAATACCCAAATCTACCATACTAACTCGTAGTAGTGACAAACAAGGGTCGATCCACAGGGAACATAGAATAATTGTTATGCTAATTGTATGAATTTATAGGGACAAACAAGAAAAAGGGGGTTGGATTGGAATTCTCTAACTATTAATAAAAATAATAAATTACTAAGAAACCAACAATTAATTAAATAAATAAAATTCAATAATAGGTAAGTATCCCAACTCACGGTTCATTCATCCCCCGACTTAACACGATAAATCAACCTCAACATTTACTCTATTTGTTTTCAAGATTAATGCCCCTCGGAGATCAAAACGCTTCGATTTCCCGGTCCTATCCCTTAAGTATATTTAATTGAAAAGACGCCCCTTCAAGAAAAAATTTCTAACTAAGCAGTCTAAGTTAGCCCATAGATTTAACCCAGTTAAAAGCATTAAACCCTAGGATAGAGAGCAAACAGATTCTCAAGTACACTTAGCGCGACCCGTAAGAACCTGGTCTAATTCACCCTTGTGAATCCACTAGTTGTTACCAAGAGTCTCCACATATAACAATTACACGGATTACATGCTTAGACTTAACATGCATATTAAAACAATTAACCTAGGTGATCAATCTAAATTAATTAATTCCAATACACAAGAATTTAAACTAGATAAATTAAACAATCCAAAAACAAATATCATAAACGTCAAAAATTCCCAGAGTTAGGGATAAAAATACTAACTAAACATAATTGCAGGCATCTTCTCTCCTAAGCTGCTACGTGCGTACGCCCTCTAATCTCCTAATTCCGTTCCTGCGCTGCCTTGCAGCTTGAGTCTCCTGTATACAAAAACTGCCGTCCAATTCCTTACTCTAGGCTTTATATAATAGGTTTGATAAGCCCATTATGCGTGGGCCTTGATTTCCAGCCTTTTTCCTTGGCTGCTGCTTGCTTTTATTCCTTGATGGCCACGTCTCATCAAATTAAGTCATAACTAATAGGCCCAATAATTGGGCTTACACATATTACTCCCGTAAGCAATCAACATGGCCCAATACTGAGCCTGCTTGATTTCCATTCAACATCTTCTCACACGTGGCTCGTCTCAAGCTTCATTAAAGTATTTCTAAAAGATCCTAAAATCACCTAAAAACACAATAAATAGATCAAGTGTAGAATTTCATCATCAAAATACACATAAGTAGAAAAACATGTAATTCTAACAGAATCGAGTACAATAAAATTGCACTTAAACAACTAAAAACATGCACAATTTTCTACTTACCAGAAAGCTATTACTTGTTTAAATGAAAGGTATTATATATTCAAATAGAAAGTATCATTTGTTTAAATGAAAAGTAGTAGTTGTTTAAATAGAAAAGTAGTACTTGTTTAAATGAAAAGTAGTACTTGTTTAAATAGAAAGTATTATTTGTTTAAATTAAAAGTAGTTGTTGGGAGATGAATTTAATAAAGAAGTTTTGATTAGATCCCAAAACCCCTGAGTATGACATGTTCAGGATAATCTTGATAGTTTGAGTCAGGTTTCAGTATAGAGAGATATCTGCACCATGTATAGTCAGCAGATATAGATCAGGTTTGATATTGAAAACCCGAAGACCTCGGTTCTTGAAGAACACAGTGACTAATGTTCGGTTATCAAGATACTGAAGGAATGAAGATTCAGATATTATGAAGACTCGGAAGATCTTGAAGAATCAAGACTCGAAGACTCAAGACTCGAAGTTATCAAGACTCGGGATAACTTTGATTGGTCAGAGGCACTGAAAAATATCTATCTGAATACTACAAAACTGAGAAAAACGCACATGTTCAGTAAAGTAGATATTGCCCAAAACATTCAAGTACAGACAAAAGGAACTAAGTCTAAGTGTTGTTTAAGGTTGTCTCATAAGAGAAATTGACCTAAAAGAGCCGTTTTGTTTGTCTACATTCACTGAAGATAAGAACCAATCAGAGGAAGATAACATCAGACTTTTTATCGACAATCGAAAGTGGCAGGACCTCAATTTTGTCAAGAGTACCATGTTCCGCATCGCAAAAATTGGTGATTGGCTACTTGGTCGCATATTTCCTAAAACATGCAAGGAGTGTTCAAACCCTAAAAATAATTTCGCTCATCAATAACCAGAAGAGGAAACCCTTGATGATATCTCTTCCAACGGATAGTTTTTCAAGAGTAACCTTTGGAGAAGTTGCCTATAAATACCAGTGACCGTCTACATTGTGAGGTTACGGTAAATTTCAACCAACTCAAGAGCTCATTCGTATTCTTGCAAATTGAAGCATTCGAAAACCCTAAAATTTCCCAAGTGTTTCACATTGAAGAGAGCTCATTCACTAAGCCTAGATTGATAGAAATATCCAAAGCTTAGTAGAGATATCCTAGCCTTTTAATTTGTTCTTATTGTAAAGAATATCTCACCCCAGTTGGAAACCAACCCAAACCCAAACCCTTTGATAAGGTAGTTTGAGTGTGTGTGATTTGTTGGTGAGTTAGAGTTGTAAAGAGTGAGTAAGCTCTGAGTTAGCCAAATTTAAAAATTTTAGAGAAAAAGTTAGTAAGCTACTTGTGGTAGTCCAACACACTTGTGTGTTTTGAGTTAGTAAGTCGCAAAGAGTCGGCCGTAAAACTCAAGGTAGAAAAGTGAGTAAGTCTGCAAAGAGTCACTGAAAGCTTTAGGAAGTGGTTATGGAATTTTTCTCAAGATCGAGAGAGAGGGACGTAGGAGCTTGAGTCTCCGAACCACTATAATTCTTTGTTGTTTGCTTTACATCTTCGCATTATATCTCATTTGCATGTTTTTCACTAAAATCGATTTTCTTGATATTCAGATTGGAACCAATCCACTGAACTTGCATCAAATTAATCACAGCCTTAATCACTGTTTCATTAAAGGAATAAGAGTTTTCAGCAAAGCTAAAACGAGTATAAACTTAGGGCCAACCATTCCGCACACTTGAGTAGCTTGAATAGATAGTTACCAAATTGAACTAACTCTACTGAGTGTTCAGTAAGATAATTATCTGATCCAAGCTCCTCAGGATCTCTGATAAATTCAGGATCAGTTGGGCTAATCTAAAGCTTCGAAAGTCGCCAGATCATTGTCTCAAGAGACTTGACTCGTAGGCGATTTGTGCTTCTCGTAAAAAATATCGATAACTGACCCATCCGACCTCGAAGAAGAAAAAAAGTTTTAAAAATCACTGAACACGTGTATTCCCCCCCCATACTCGTGTGAGACTCGTTTGCACCGGGACCAACAAGTGGTATCAGAGCAGTGGTTCATTTTGACCACTTGCTTTGGTACTCATAGTCTTATTTGCTAAAAGACTTTGGTGGTCTACTAAATAGATCTTATTGCTGATATCTTACAAGGCTCAGTCAATCATGCCTTCTAAGAAACTTCCTATGTTCTCTGTTGAGAGCTATGACCTATGGAGACTGAGAATGCAGGCTTATCTGTATTCCAAACATGAAAGAATGTGGAGAGTGGTTTCTGAAGGACCATTCAGATATACTGTTGTGAATCCCAGAATCACTGATACTGAGAGGAATGATCCCAGAGATGAATTTCCAAAGCCTGATGACCAACTTACTCCTGATGAGAGAAAGTTAGTCAATCTAGACTACATTGCTAAAGATACTCTGTATAGCACTATTGATGATGGTGTTATGGGGATGATCTCTCACTGTGAAACTGCAAAAGAAATATGGGACACACTTGCTGTTATGTGTCAAGGCACAGATCATATTAAGGAGAACAAACTTTATGTTGCTATTGGAAAGTTTGATAGCTTTAAAATGGAAGATGGTGAATCCATTGACAAACTGGAAGTCAGATTCACTAGCATTATGAATGATCTGAATGCTCTTGGGAAAAGATACCCACAGAGAGAAGTGGCACTGAAAATTCTTAGAGGATTGTCTAAGAAATGGGATATACATGTTGTGGTGATTGAAAACACCAAAAATATTGATTCCATGCCATACCAACAAGTTTTCTCTTAACTGAAAGCTTATGAATTTTTGATTGACAAGAAAACTAAGAAATCTGATAGCAAAGATGATTCTTCATCTAACAAGAATGTGGCTTTCAGAGCCAAAGAGAAATCCTGTAAATCTAGAGAGTCTGAGAACTCACTTGCCAAAAATCAGGATGAGCAAGAGGATAAGCTAGTACTGATGGCAAGGAGGTTTGAAAGACTAAATAGCAGATATGGAAAATATAAGAAATATTACAGGAATCACAGGTACAAGAGAAACTCAGAAGCTAAGGACAAATCCACTGAGAAAAGGAAGGACCATAAAGCTGAAAGTTCCTCATCCAAGAAAAAGGACTCCAAGACCAAGGAGGAAAGTGATCAGGATGATGACACCAACAGATGCTACAACTGTCAGAAGAAAGGTCATTTCCAATATGATTGTCCTGAGCTGAGTACTAAAGAAAGAAAGGAGAGACAAGCCAAGAGAGACATAAAGATCTCTAGCAAGAAGGCTACGATTGCCGAGGAAGAAGAACAATCTGAAGAGGGATCTAGTTCCACAGATGAGATATTCTCAGATAGTGACAATGATGATGTCTGCCTTGTTGCTATGGAGGAGGTAAATTCTTCTATCTCTGTTGTTGCTCCTACACAAGCACATGAGTTCTCAAGTTCAACTGTAACCAGTAATTTTGACCTGATGGATTCTTTTGAGAATCTTATGAAGGACTATTCTGTGTTACAAGAATTGCTCACAGAAACTCAAGAGCAGAATAAGGAACTAACTGCTGAGAATCTGAAGTGGAAAGACTCTAAAAATGCTGAGATCACTTCTCAACTGATGGGAACTACTGATGAACTAGATGTTCTGAAAGTACAACTCTCAGAAAAGGAGAAAGTGATAGAAATCTTGAATGGAAAATTAGAGAAATCCACTGAGGAGATTCAGCTTATCAGAACTGAGTTCAATGACCTCTTTGAGAAGCATGAGACTCTAAAGAAAAGTGATGATAGTGCGCAGAGAAAGTTAGCTCTATTGAATTCTGCATCTAAAGTAATAGATGAAATTCAGAGTTATCAAAGACCTGGAACTATAAAGGCTGGATTGGGATATAATCCAGGGGGAACATCACAAGGACTTCTGAATGCCGCTTCTAGTAGGACCAAGACTGTCTTTGTTAAACCAGTGGCATCTAATCTTCTTACTGAAGAACAGCCCAGAGTTTTAGACAAGGGTAAAGGACCTATGGTTTCAGAAAAACTAAAGGTTCAGGGAAGAAAGCCCAAACCTCAGGAAAAGGCTAGAAAAACCCGAACACTCAAAAGAGGAAATTTTTAGCCAAGATTTCAAAAGCCTCGGTAAAGAATACCAAACTGAAATGATCTCAGACTTTATACCATCGAGGAATTTTTCGGAAGAGAAACACTCAACAGAGATATTCTCAACATAAAAGACCAAGTCCTCAGATTACTGAAAGACCACAATTTCAGTACAGGCAACCTAAACCCCACTTACCTAAGGGTAAAGGTTTCCTGAACCCAAGTCAACAGAGACAAAGACCAGCTGCACCAAGGCCAAAGCATTGGAACAAGAGGTCTGAACCCAAGAAGAACTCAAAGGCTCATGTTCATGCTAAGGCTGACACTCATACATAGGGTACTGCCAAGGCACCTAGGGTGGTGAATGTGTATGTAGATGTTTATGGAAGACAAATCAGCCACTCTAAAGTAATTAGAGTTGCTGTGCGGCAGATTGGGTTCCAAAAGGTATCTGACTAACTTTGTAGGACCCTACACCAAATGGGTACCTAAGACCTGATTTGTTATTCAGGTAAAGGAAAAGGGCACTGAACTGAATGAAGACAACATAGCCCTGATGAGTGGAAATGAATTAGCTCCTGCTGTATGGTACCTGGACAGTGGATGTTCAAGACATATGACTAGGTATAAACAATTACTCACTAACTATGTTGAGCAAAAAGGCCCTCAGATTACATTTGGAGACAACTCCAAAGGACAGACTGAAGGATATGGAACTCTTGAAGTTGATTCTGTTTATATCCATGGTGTTTCATATGTGTCTGGTTTAAAGTATAATTTGCTTTCTATCAGCCAATTTTGTGACAAGGGATTCAGTGTTGAGTTCTCAAAGAATTTATGTATGTGAAAGACAATGCTTCACAGAAAATTTTACTGACTGGTACTAGAAAGGGAAATGTGTATCTTGCTGATTGGAGTTCAACTCCTAAAGATACATGTTTGGTTGCAAAAAGTTCTACTGATACCAGTTGGTTGTGACACAAAAGGCTGAATCACATAAACTTCAAAACCCTGAACAAACTTGCAAGATTAGCACTTGTGAGGGGGTTACCAAATGAAGTGTTCAGTAAAGATCATGTATGTGATGTTTGTCAGAAAGGAAAACAAATCAGAACATCATTCAAAAGCAAAGTAGATGTTTCTACTGACAGAATACTGCAACTGTTACATATAGATCTCTTTGGTCCAGTAACACCTGTGAGTACTAATGGCAGGAAATATACACTTGTGGTAGTTGATGACTACTCTAGATACACATGGGTCATATTCTTACTCAGTAAGAAAGAGACTCAGACAAAACTGCCAGAACTACTGAAAAGACTCAGTACTGAAAAGAATCTGAGTGTGGTCAAAATCAGATCAGATAAAGGAACTGAATTTATCAATCATATTATATCTAATTATTGTGCAGCAAATGGAATAGCTCATGAAACATCAGCTGCAAGGACCCCACAACAGAATGGTGTTGCTGAAAGAAGAAATAGGACACTGAAAGAAGCTGGAAGAACCATGATTGCTGAAGCTGATATTCCTAAGAGATTTTGGGCTGAAGCTATCAACACTGCATGCTACTCTCAGAAAAGATCCATGCTGACCAAGATTCAAGGAAAAACTCCTTATGAGCAGTGGAATGAAAGGAAGCCTATTGTTTCTTTCGTTCGTGTGTTTGGTTGCAAGTGTTTCATACACAATAATGGTAAAGATCAGTTGAAAACTTTTGATAGAAAAGCTGATGAAGGGACATTCTTAGGATATTCTGAAGTCAGTAAAGCCTTCAGAGTTTACAATTGTAGGACTCTTATTTTGGAAGAAACACCTCATGTTATTTTTGATGAGTCTACTTGTTTTCAGAAGAAACAGGAACAAGACTCAGGAGAACTGACCAAGAGAATCACCTGACTTAGCCTGAAAAAGAATGTTAAAACATCCCCTGAACCTGAAAAGAAGAAGTCAGTCACCTTCTATTAATGGAGTGAATCAGACTCAGAGAAAGAAGTTCAGGATGGAAAAACTCAGGATGGTGAGACTCAGGATGGAAATTCTCCACTGAAGGAAAGCCAACACACTGAAGCTGACCAATCTGAACATACACCAGTTCAGACTCAGGTATGTAATGCCAATGAAGATGTGGTCACAGCTGAGGCAATCTCTGAATCTATCAACCAAGGGGGAACAAATGTCTCTGACAATGTTCTGAATGGAATTTTTCCTGAGGAAGATGATTCACTCTCTCCTTTTCTGTTGTTCCCTGAATTTGATGAATTACATGAACCTAACATTTCTGATGTTGAGGATACTACTGAAGGGGGAACATCCAGGAGAAAATGGTTGGATAGCCATCCTACAAGTCAGATTGTAGGTGATCTATCAGAAGGAGTTAAAACAAGAAGGTTCCATGGAGAAAGTGTTTTGTTCTGTTGCTTCCTATCTGGAAAAGAACCTACTGAGATTGAAGAAGCTCTTCAAGATTTATTCTGGATTACTGCTATGCAAGATGATCTGAATCAGTTCACAAGAAATGAAGTTTGGGAGCTAGTGGACAGACCTAAGAGCCACAATGTGATTGGAACTAAGTGGGTGTTCAAGAACAAGAGAGATGAAAACAACAACATTGTGAGAAACAAGGCAAGGCTAGTTGCACAAGGTTATTCTCAAGAAGAAGGCTTGGATTATGATGAAACCTTTGCACCCAGCAAGAAGACTAGAAGCCATCGATTGTTTCTTGCATATCTTTTACCCACATGAAATTCACAGGTCTATCAGATGGATGTGAAAAGTGCATTTCTGAATGGTGTGCTTAAAGAAGAGGTTTATGTGGAACAACCTCCTGGTTTCAGAAGGAATGACCAAGTTTACAGGCTCAGGAAAGCCTTGTATGGTCTTAAGCAAGCACCCAGAGCATGGTATGATACTCTTTCTCAGTTTCTTACTGACCATGGTTTTATCAAAGGAACTGTTGATAGAACTTTGTTCAGGATAGAAGATGGGAAATATATCTTACTAGTTCAGATTTATGTGGATGACATCATATTTGGTTCTCCAAATCATCAGTTGTGTGAGAAATTTTCTACCCTGATGAAAGGAAAGTTTGAGATTGTTGGGATTATACTGAGAAGTATGCTTTTACTTTGTATAATCGAAACCCGATTTTCGAACTTATTTACGAAATAAATTGTTTATATCTGCTTTAAATATGAAATTTACATATTTTATCATAATTGTTCAATTTAAATATGATTGAATTTAGTTACATATATTTTAACGATCCCTTGTAACTAAAAAAATCGCCATTCAACCTATATTGAACAACCCATCGTTGTTAAGGCATTGTTTGTTAATTTAGTGACACGGATCACCTGAGGAGGATAAATTCTTGAATCGAACAAGGAAGAATTAGACCTCGATGGTTCGTTATTTCTTAACCTTAATCCCTTAAATAGGATCACTAAAACTATTGCTTTGACTTATTCACGAATCAAAGAGATTCAATACTTTTTATCTTGCAATATTATTGGTCACATGTGATTCGATTTAATCTGGAATCGTGGTGCAAAATCGCTTGTTCGAGGTTCATAAGTTTTATCATACCAAATATTACAAGTGGAATTAGTTTCCTAGTATGGATAATAATGTTGAACCGTTCTCGACCAAGGACAAAAGATATTAATTAACGGAAAGCTATTTCAAAGGGCTTGAATTAATTAATGGGCTAGATAATCTTAAACACGGGAAATAATGACCGGGAGCCATATTGACTATAATATGGGTTAAGATGGATAGTGCAATATTAATTATGTAGTGGGATTAATTAATATTTATGGGCTTGAATTAAATTGTGGCTCAATATTAGATATTCAAGGTCCATTAGAAGGTCCAATCTTAATTCTCCTAAAGGCCCCCTGAGTAGCCCAACAAATAGTCCAATAACTGAAAACGGTGATTAAAATAAAATAGATATTGTTGCTTAATTTTCCTCCATATTTTCGAAATTTATGGATAAAAGAGGGAGAAAGATTTTCTTTGAATTTTGTTATGGAATGAAGATATGTATTCTTGGAATACAAGATTATCTCATTAAATTCAAGAAATCTCCCACTTGGTTATCTATATGGAATTTTAGAAATTTTTGAAAATAATGGGCAAGAAAGATTTTCTTGATTTTCTTGAAAAGATATTATGGAAGATATGTATTTCTTGAAATACAGGAATATCTCATAAATTCAAGAAGATCCAAATCTTGGATTCTTGCACACATTAATTTTTGAAAATTACCATAGCAAATAGAGAAGGTGGGATTTTGTGGAATATTATAATTATGGGAAAAAGAATATAAGAGATATATTCAAGATTTCTTGGTGATCAAGAAAAGTCTTTTCCCACATTGATTTTCCACTAGAAATTTCGATCACCTCCCTCCTATAAATAGGGGATGATTGTTTCAATCTCAAGTATAATTCCATGTGCTGGAAAAATTAGCAAATCCACGAAAGTGGTGCAACAAAGTTTATTTTTTCCTTTTGTTAATTGTTCGCGAGTATCCTTCCACCGGAATGTCGAGCAAGGGCTAAGGGAATACTTGTGAAGTCCTTTTGGTTAGTCCGTCCAACCGAATTCACTGCCATCCTGAGAGGTACGTTCACGTAAACCCGTAGATTCCGCATGCGTAGGTTTTACGTGGCTTTTTATATGCATGATATGTTGTTGCAATTATTATTTGAATTGATATAGGATTAATTCATGCTAGTAATAATTAAATAATTAAATTTGTATTTAAATATTCACCCCGAATAGATATGTGCAACTCATTACCCAACAACTGGTATCAGAGCCACGGTTTCGGGCTCTGAATTTTTTAAATTGTAATTTAATTCGTTGGCATTAAATTTGAAATTGGATAGTAGAACTGTTAGATCTATTTTGCAGGTATCCAATTGTCATGGATTTTAATGTGTTTATTTATGTATGCATATAAATTGTGGTTTTAATTCGATTCGTTCGGATTTGTTTTTCCTCGTGAGAAAATCCACAAGTAGACTAGGATTTGTTTGATTTGATCAATGTAATAGACTAGTCTAGATCTAGGTTTATCTATTTTTTGTAAATAAATTGTAATCGGATCGGGAATGAAGAGACGAAGAATTAAAGGACAAAATCCGTAACCCGAGTAAGCGGCGCGGTGGCACCGCACGACGGGCGTTAGGGCGAGGCCGGGTCGGCCGAGCGCGAAAGAGAATAGGAATTGCGCGGCGCACGGGCGTTTAAGCGTCTGTGATGCGTACCGCGGCGCATCAATCAAAGCGACGGGACGGCCGCACGCGAAGTGCGATGTGGCGCCGCGCAGGGACGCTGGTCGCCGAGGTCATCGGGCGGAGGCGGCGGCGGTGAGCGCTGTATGGTCTGATACGCTGCCGCTCGCCGAGAACTACCGACGCCACCGATGGTCTTAGGCGTCTTGCCGACCTTTGGCGGCACGGCCCGTCCGGGCGGTCTTAAAGCCGAGGCTATCGAGGTGGGTCTCAGGCCAAGCCGGCCGGATCTTGACATATGCATCCCGGTCATGAGTCGCTTGGCGTGGCGTTCGAGATAAAGTATTTTTTTCGACTTAACGAGTGGGAGAAATTCGAGACGTGTTTTCTCAAGATCAAGCCAAGAAAAATCAAACCATGACAATTGGATAATTTGTGCCCAATATGTTTTTTTTTTTTTTGCTTTTGCTTGATTTATTTGTGCTATCTTATGCTTTATTTAATTTGTTTAAATGTGTTTGCATGAGGGTTGCCAAATGGAAAAATCTCACCTTCAAAATTACTAAGTATGTTTAAATAATTAATTGACAATTTTATTCCTGGATAATAAAATTGAATTAATTCCGACCTCCATGATTTATTTATTTGTGAATTATTTTGGAGAAATTCCCCACCGGACGGTCAAAAGATAGCTTTCACATGAATGAATTCCAAATGGATGATTGTGGGTTATTACTAGTGGCGATTTATGACCCCCCACGAGGCTCGATCAAAGCAAAATAGTAATCTCAGATTTAATCATGGTTATTACTTAGGTATAAAATTGATATGCATATACTTCCCTCAAGTCCTGCCAATTTTATATTGGTCAAGTGGGAGCCAACTATTAATCTGGATATTAAAGGTTTGTAAATCGTTTTGTTTGTAACACTCGTGAATGTGTTTAAATAATGACCCACCCCACGTGGCTTATTTAAACTGTTTTGAGATGTTGGCTGATGCATATTCATATATTTTTTGAGATTTTAAATATGATGCATGTGATCAAATCTTGTGATATACTTGTGTTATTGCATATAGTTGTTTATTTCATTTCAAAGATGTCGTTACCTTTTAATCCACTTTATTATATACTTAAAGTTAATACAATATGTATGGAAACTATATTGATTGGAAACGAAAAATTATAATTGTCCTAACTGCACAAAAGCACAAGTGGATTCTTGACACACCAAAATCAGATGAGCCAACTGACGAGTCAAAACATGCGGGACTCGTCGGATCACCTTCTGAGATGTCGTTCTTTGAAAATGGTGGAGGGCAAACCCGTAAGGGATTACGCCCTCAAAATAGATGGCCCATCCCAACAAACTTGAGATTCTCGAGTCGCAGATTATGATCCGGAGACTCGGATAAATTTGGTACTTCACTCTCTCAAAAAAGTTTTTTTTTTTCGAGCATTTTGGCCTCGCTAGCTAATTTGTTGCAAGCTTTTGGTCTCGGCAGAAATGTTGATAAGGCACCAAACTCAAGCTTTGATGACAAGTGGTCTGTCTTCATCTTCTAGGCCAAAGGGAGGCAATATAAAGAAGAGGGCCAAAAGGCCATAAGCAATAAAACTCAACTGTTGCCAAGGGCAAAGGTAAGATGAGGAATGCTTGTTGTGTCAAGGAAAATCCAAAGAGGAAGTGCTTAAGATGCGGTAAGAGAGGACAATGGAGGTTTTGTCTGTTCCAACCCCAAAAGGGACGGAAAGAAAGGTAATTCTCACGCACTAGTTGTTGAAACTTGTTTAGCAAACAGATACTTCTCATTATTGGGTGGTTGATATGAGATCCACTAATCATGTTGGCTTCACGGGTTTTAAATGATCCGGCAACTTAGTGGGAGTGAGATCCTCATCACACCGGGCAACGTTATTTAAAGTAGAAGACATTGCAATGCTAATGTAAGTGGCGATATTGCAATGCTACGATAGTAACGATTATTGCAATACTACGCAAAGTAGCAGACATTGCAATGCTACATGAGTAGCGATTAAAAGCGATTGGAGAAGTGCACCTATCTTTTGAAGATAATGTTTTTTGAGATTATCTTTATGTTCCCAGTTTTAGAAAGAATTCACTTTCAATTTCTAAAATTCGATTAAAGGACACTAAGTTTCTTCTAATAAGAATGACATCATTTTTGAAATGATGAGTGTATCTGTTACGGGACATTGATGGAAAATCTCTATACAATTAACTATGCACACCACTCATGAAATGCATCCTATAACACATCAACTATTTCCGACAAAAGAAAGCGTGAACAAAATACTTTTTTGGCATCTAAGATTAGGTCATATAAAGCCAAAGAGGATCCAAAGGTTGGTGAAAGATGGTTCACTGGAGCGTCTCCAAGTTGAACAAATCCCAACATGCGAATCATGTTTAGAGGGTAATATGACCAAGAGGGCATTTGGAGCCAAGGGGAATAGGGCCAAAGAAGTGTTAGAGATCGTTCACACAGATGTATGTGGTCCAATGTCAACCAAAGCAAGAGGAGGTTATGAGTAATTTTATTGATGATTACTCAAGGTACATTTTCCTTATGAAGCATGAATATGAGACCTTTGAAAAATTCTAAGAATTTAAGGCTCAAACAGAGAATCATAGGGAAAAACGTATCAAGTCTCTACGATCTGATCGTGGAGGCGAATACCTCAGCGATGAGTTTTTTGAACTGCTTATCTGATGAAGGGATTGTATCCCAGGTCACTGCACCCGGAACCCCTCACCAAAATGGGGTTGCAGAGCGAAGAAACATAATTCTTTTGGAAATGGTTAGATCAATGATGAGTTATGCGGATCTTCCCGAGTCGTTCTGGGGTCATACCTTGGAAACAGCGACTTAAATTCTGAACTTGGTGTTATCCAAATCGGTTCCCAAAACTCCCAAAGAATTGTGGACCGGGCGCAAGCCTAGTATGAGACACATGAGAATTTGGGGGTGTCCGGCCTACGTGTTGGACAAGGAAGTCGGTAAGTCGGATCCTCGATCAGAATTAAGGCTGTTTGTAGGATACCCCAAGGGAACAAAAGGGTGTATGTTCTATAGTCCATAAGATAAAAAGGTGGTCATCAGCACCCACTTTAGTTTTTTGGAAGAAGACTATATGAACCAAAGAAAACCCAGAAGTGAGATTACCTTAAATGAGCTTAGAGGGTAAACCTCGATTGCAAATCAGATTAGATGATATACCAAACGATCGCTTTTTCTGGCCGAGCCTCGTCGTAGTGGGAGGGTTGTTAGTCGGTTTCATGGGAATAGGAGAGTCCTCGGACTTGATTCCCTGACAAGACGAATCGAGACCCATGGATATATGACGAGGCACTCCAAGATAAGGATCTTGATTCTTGGCAAACAAAGAATGAAAGCCAAATGGGTTCTATGTTTCATAATAGAGTGTTTTAATGGGGTCAAACCCATTAGATGGAAGTGGGTATATAAGAGGAAAAGAGGACCAGATGGGAAGGTTGAAACCTTTACAAAGAAGACTAGTGGCGAAAAGGTTACACTCGAGAAGAAGGGATCGACATGAGGAAACTTTTTTCGCCCGTAGCCATGCTTAAGTCCATCCATATTCTCTTATCGATTGTTGCGCATTTCGACTTTGAAATCGGTAAATGGATGTCAAGATGTTTTCCTTAACTAAAGTCTTGATGAAGAGATCCATATGCAACAACCCCAAGGTTTCATTGAAACAGGCCAAAACACCAAGTTTGTAAGCTCAAGAGGTCCATTTACGGACTCAAACAGGCATCGAGCTTGGAACCAAAGTTTTGATAATGTAATAAAGTTTTATGGGTTTGATCAAAAACAAGTTTGAAAGTTGTGTGTATAAAAAAAGTGTGTCGGAACTGCATTGGTATTCTTAGTATTATACGTGAGGCGATATTCTCGATCATTGTGAAGGTGTTATCAGACGTAAGGGCATGGTTTTTCAAAACAGTTTGATATGAAAGTGTTGGGATATTTTAGTTTTGATGAATTATGCCAAAACATTATCAACTTGTGTTATTAAAGCTAATTTACTAGATAACAAGTTGAGGGGAACGAAGAACAAATTGAGGGGAACTCACGAAATCGAAGAAGAAGATCGAGATCCGATCAGACGAGACCCGATGGGAAAAGAGTTAGATGAGTTCCGAAAGTTAACCGATGAGTTCTATGTCGAAGAGAAGAAAAAGCTAAGACCGATCGGAAGATCGGATAGTTAATAAACCTGATCGGATGATCGAAGAACAATCGAATATGGTGATCGAATTTAAAACCGGGATCGGGAAGATAAGGTTGTAGATCGAGGAGTGGATGAGACCCATTAGATCGGAAGATGAGCAGCGAAGATTTGAGATCGGATGTGCTAAACATATGCTAAACCTAATGTCTTGCTATCCGGAGATATTGATTCGAAGAAAATGATCGATGTCAAGAAGAAATCGATAGCTTGACCTTTAGGATGTCAAGACGAAGAACCCAAACTCGGTCGGCTGAGTGTCAAGATGCTGATCGACAAAGGTCCGGCCAAGAGAAGTCACCCTCGGATAGACAGATAGACCAAGGCTCGGATGGAATCAAGACACCGAGACTCGAAGAATCTGAATGATTCCAAAGCGAGGAATGAATTAGAATCAAATTGACGTGGACCAACGAGAGGAAGACAACCCGGCTGAAAAGTGAAGTTCTTAGTATGGATTTGAATGTGACTCCATCCAACGGTAACATTCCCACACTATAAATACAAGTTCTTCCTTCATTATTCGGTGTGGAAATGTGAGGAAGTGTGTGAAAAACACCATTGAAGCTGAGCCAAATCATCTAACATCTCCACCATAGAACACAAAGAAATACACACATATATCCAAAAGTGTTCTACCCTAGATCTAAGCACAAATGCCATATCCTAGCTTAGAGAGATTTTCCCCCAACCTTAGCATTGAGGCTTTAAACAAATGTAAGGGAAAATCTCAACCTAGTTGGAAACCAAACAATCTTATACCCAAACCCAAGAGTCGGTTAAGTTTGTAGGTTGAGTGAGAACTTCAGAAACATCTAGCAATCTCGAAAAAGGGAGGGTAGGCAATCCCGTGAGGGTGATAAGTCCCGTTTGAGTGTGAACTTGGTAAACATCAAGGACTAACACGTTAAACTAAGTCCATTGATTAAGTAGGTGCACCGATGATAGGGAAGAGTGGATGTAGGAGTTGGACTCAACCACTATAAAATCGTGTGTTCTTCAACGCTTTATGTTCTTACTTGCCATATGCATTTGCTTATTAAAAAAACACACATTGTTCTTAAAAGCGTAAAAATTTGGAATCACTCTGCCCTCACCCCTGTTTTTATATGCATCTCATGAAATGTTTGCTTCCTCACGAGCAAAATGGGTTTTCCCAAGGACCATCAATTATCGAAAGCGGTGTTCAAACGGTTCATCGATTTCAAAGTAACCACTGAATCGGGTCTTTTTTTTAAAAAACCCGTTTTTTAAAAATGCATATATTTCAATGTTTTGGCGTCATTATCAAAAAGGGGGAAATTGTTGGGATATTTTAGTTTTGATGAATTATGCTTCTTGTGTTATTAAAGCTAATTTACTAGATAACAAGTTGAGGGGGAACGAGAGAACAAATTTAGGGGAACTCACGGAATCGAGGAAGAAGATGATCGAGATCGACGCGAGGTCAGAAGATGAGTTCCGAAGTTAACTGATGAGGCATGCAAAATCGGAAGAGAAAAAAGCTAAGTCGGTGATCGAAGATCGATGACCGTAAAATTGCACTGATCGGATGATCAAGAATATCAGTGATATGGTGATCGGAAGAGCGGCAAAGTTGATCGGAAAAGAAACCGACCTTATCGTAAGAGAAGGTTGTAGATCGGAAGAGGCGGATGAGATCGACGAGAGATCGAACGTGATCGAGATCGGATATGAAGATGAGCGGATGATCAAGATCGACGTGATTGAGATCGGATGTGCTAAACCGATATGCTAAACCTAATGTCTTGGCTCGATGCTATCCTGGAGATATTGATCTGAAGAAGTGTTGATCGATCGAGACCGATCGAAGAAATCGATAGTTTGAGTCAAAGTGACCTTGAAAGAACTGAACTCAAAGAGTGTCAAGATGCCCGACGACAAGGTCCGGCCAAGAGAAGTCACCAAGGCTCGGATAGACCAAGGCTCGGGATGGAACCGACATTGGACTCAGAGAATCTGAATGATTCCAAAAGGAATCTGAGGAATATAGAGATTAGAATCAGTGACGTGGACCAACGAGAAAGACAACCACCGAAAAACCAAAGAAAAAGTATAGAATAGTATGGATTTGAATGTGACTCCATCCAACGGTAACATTCAAATCCACACTATAAATACAAGTTCTTCCTTCATTATTCGGTGGAAATGTGAGGAAGTGTGAAAAACACCATTGAAGCTACAGAGCCAAATCATCTAACATCTCCACCATAGAACACAGGCAGCAAGAAATACACAAATATATCCAAAAGTGTTCTACCCTAGATCTAAGCACAAATGCCATATCCTAAGCTTAGAGATTTTTTCCCAACCTTAGCATTGAGGCTAAAACAAATGTAAGGAAAATCTCAACCTAGTTGGAAACCAAACAATCTTATACCCAAACCCAAGAGTCGGTTAAGTTTGTAGGTTGAGTGAGAACCCCCGGAAACATCTAGCAATCCCGAAAGCAGGGTAGGCAATCCCGTGAGGGTGATAAGTCCCGTTTGAGTGTGAACTTCGGTAAAACATCTGGGGTGTTGGACTAACACGTTAAACTAAGTCCATTGGTTAAGTAGGTGCCCCTGATGATAGGGAAGAGTGGATGTAGGAGTTGGACTCCGAACCACTATAAAATCGTGTGTTCTTTACTGCTTTATGTTCTTACTTACCATATGCATTTGCTTATTAAGCAAAACACACATTGTTCTTAAAAGCGTAAAAATTTGGAATCACTTTGCCCTCACCCCTGTTTTTATATGCATCTCATGAAATGTTTGCTTCCGCACGCACAAAATGGGTTTTCCCACCGGGACCATCAGAAAGACTTAGGGAAAGCCGGACACATCCTTGGGATCAAGATCACTCGAGATCACAAGAAAAGGATGATCGGGTTATCGTAAGTTTCATACATAGACACTGTCTTGAAACGCTTCAGCATGCAAGATTCCAAGATTCCAAGATACCTTTCAGACTTGGAATCCATCTATCCAAGAAAATGTCCCCTAAGACGCAAAAGGAGATAGATGACATGAAAGGCATTCCTTGTGCTTCGGCTGTCGAAAACCTTATGTATGCAATCTTTGTATGCGAGACCCGATATCTAAATGCATGGTAGCAAGATATCAAAGTAACCCGGGGAAAAGCGCATTGATCTTACGATTAAAAACATTACGAAGTGTCCGAAAAGAACTTCGGGATAGAATGTTGATTTATCGATCGACACTCCAATCCCCATCTGGCCATTTTACTCGGATTTCCAATCGATTTAGATTCGAAAAATTATCCGCTTAGTGTGTTTCCATTTGGGAAGTGTAGCCATCAAATGGGCGAGTGTGAAGCAAATGCATCAATCGACTCAACGATGGAAGTCGGGTAAGTAGTAAATTGCTTGTGAAGCGAAAGAACCAGATTTTCTTAGTGGACTTGGATGATGTTACAATTTGTCTAGCAATATCTGCTAGGGGCAGTTGCAAATTCAAGAGAACCAAGAGTCTACGAGTCAAACAAGCACACTAAAGGAAAGACATCTTATAAGAGAAATCGTTAAGAGATGAGATATAGATGTGGAAAAGATAGCATCTGAGGACAGCCTAGCAGATCCATTCACAAAGAGTCTGCCTCTGAATACATTCGAGAGACATGTGGGTGGAATGGGTGTCAAGACCGTTGCCAATCTGCTTTGAGTATAAGTGGGAGAAATTATTAGGTTCGTGTAGGTGACATTAGATGTCACGGACTACGAGAGACATGTTGTAGTATACTTAAAAGCAGACTTTGAGTATAAGTGGGAGATTGTTGGGATTATACTGAGAAGTATGCTTTTACTTTGTATAATCGAAACTGAATTTTCGGACTTATTTACTGAAATAAATTGTTTATCACTGATGCTTTAAATATGATTGAATGTTACATATATTTACTGCATAACTGTTCAATAATTCGTACATGTTACAATGTAGTTAATTTAGTGATACCAGATCACAGAAGATTAAATTAATGATCCTTGTAACTAAAAAAGTACGCCATTCACGACCTACATGGAAATGAACAACCCATCACGAAAGGTTGAGGTGTAAAGGCTCGGTTGGTTTTTCTTGACCAAGAGATTACACTAGTGCATGGTGATCTTGTTGAATAGGACCTACAAGAGGATAAATTCTTCAGAACTGAACAAGGAAGAATTAGACCTCAGTGGTTCGTTATTTCTTAACCTTCGTCCCTTAAATAGGATCACGTGGGATTGGTAACTATTGCTTTGACTTATCATGGGTAGCGAATCAAAGAGATTCAATACTTTTTTATCTTGGGCAATATTATTGGTCACATGTGATTGCTAAGATTTAATCTGAAGAATCGTGTGCAAAACGCTTTGTTCGATTTGCCCCCTTGGGGTTCATAAGTTTTATCATACCAAATCTTGCAAGTGGAATTAGTTTCCCATGGATAATAATGTTGAACCGTTCCTCGACCAAGGACAAAATATATTAATTAACGGAAAGCTATTTCAAAGGGCTTGAATTAATTAATGGGCTAGATAATCTTAAACACGGAAATAATGATCGGGAGCCATATTGACTGTAATATGGGTTAAGATGGATAGTGCAATATTAATTATGTAGTGGGATTAATTAATATTTAAGGGCTTGAATTAAATTGTGGCTCAATATTAGATATTCAAGGTCAATTAGAAGGTCCAATCTTAATTCTCGTAAAGGCCCCCTGAGTAGCCCAACAAATAGTCCAATAACTGAAAAAGGTGATTAAAATAAAATATATATTGTTTCTTAATTTTCCTCCATATTTTCGAAATTTATGGATAAAAAAGGGAGAAAGATTTTCTTTGAATTTTGTTATGGAATGAAGATATGTATTCTTGGAATACAAGATTATCTCATTAAATTCAAGAAATCTCCCACTTGGTTATCTATATGGAATTTTCGAAATTTTTTAAAATAATGGGCAAGAAAGATTTTCTTGATTTCTTGAAAAGATATTATGGAAGATATGTATTTCTTGAAATACAGAAATATCTCATAAATTCAAGAAGATCCAAATCTTGAATTCTTGAACACATTAATTTTCGAAAATTACCATAGCAAATAGAGAAGGTGGGATTTTGTGGAGTATTATAATTATGGGAAAAAGAATATAAGAGATATATTCAAGATTTCTTGGTGATCAAGAAAAGTCTTTTCCCACATTGATTTTCCACTAGAAATTTCGATCACCTCCCTCTTATAAATAGGGGATGATTGTTTCAATCTCAAGTACAATTCCATGTGCTGGAAAAATTAGCAAATCCACGAAAGTGGTGCAACAAAGTTTATTTTTTCCTTTGTTAATTGTTCACGAGTATCCTTCCACCGGATTGTCGAGCAAGGGCTAAGGGAATACTTGGAAAGTCCTTTTGGTTAGTCCGTCCAACCGAATTCACTGTCATCCCGAGAGGTATGTTCACGTAAACCCGTAGATTCCGCATGCGTAGGTTTTACGTGGCTTTTTATATGCATGATATGTTGTTGCAATTATTATTTGAATTAATATAGGATTAATTCATGCTAGTAGTAATTAAAGAATTAAATTTGTATTTAAATATTCACCCCGAATAGATCTGTGCAACTCATTACCCAACAGAGATGTCAACGATGGGGGAGATGAATTTCTTTCTAGGACTTCAGGTGAAACAAACTAAGGAAGGAATATTCATCAATCAAGCAAAATACACCAGAGATCTGATTGCAAAGTATGGTGTACATAATTGCAATGCAGTTAGAATTTCCATGAATACTAACTACAAGATGGATCCTGATCCTGAAGGCAAATCAGTAAATCACACTGATTATAGAGGGATCATTGGATCATTGCTATATCTCACTGCAAGTAGGCCTGATATAACATTTGATGTTGGGATATGTGCAAGATACCAAGCTAATCCTAAGGCTAGTCACATGGAGGCTGCCAAAAAGATTCTGAAATATCTTAAGGGCACTGTGAATAGAGGATTATGGTATCCAGCTGATGATAACCTTGAATTAACTGGTTATTCAGATGCTGATTATGGAGGATGTAGAATTGACAGGAAGTCTACCACATGAACTTGTCAATTTCTTGGAAGTAAACTGATATCATGGTTTTCAAAGAAACAGACCTCAGTAGCAACCAGTACTACTGAAGCTGAATACATGGCTGCAGGAAGCTGTTGTGCACAGATTCTTTGGCTCAGACAACAATTGAGGGATTATAAGATAATTGCCAATGAAGTAACTATATTTTGTGATAATAATAGTGCAATTGCTATTACACAAAATCCAGTATTGCACACCAGATGTAAGCATGTTGATATCAGACATCACTTCATCAGAGATCATGTTGAAAAGAAGGATATCAGAATGAAGAAAATTCATACTGATAAACAGAGAGCTGATATCTTGACTGAACCTTTGGCTGAATTACGATTTTAGGAACTATCAGTTGAATTAGGTATGTTGGATCCAGGTGAATAAGAAAAATCTGAAAAATTGAAGGTTTTCAGATGCATGAAGTTTTTCAGGATTCTACTGAAAAACTCAGGATAAAATTGAAAGATCTGAACACTGAGTCTTGGGAAACTCAGTAATCCTGAAGTTCAGTACTCTGTTTTATGCTGACATTTTATCAAGGTCAAAACTCAGTAAGACTGATGGTTAAAATTAGTCTGAAGAAGTTATTGACTCATGCACCACATTTATTGTATAACTGAATCTCAGTAATCATTGGCAATAAATGATAAAACACCTGAAGAAATAATTGGGCTCGAGGAAAGTCAATGGTCTGCAGGAACAATAATTAAATGCATTGTTTATTAATCACCAAAAAGGAAAAATTGGTGGCTAAGTACTTGCAAAATTGTCCTTTCAATTACCCGTTTTTAGCCGACCGTCAAATCCTTCATCTACGCGATATTCCATAAATCAAGGTCTTATATCCATTCCAAAGAATCCATTCAAGCCATTATTTCAAAAACCTTCATCTTCACGATACTCTGCTTTCAAACTCCGATTACCCAAAGTTCTTCACTTTCCAAAAACCCTTCACAGAAATTCTCAAAGATGACTCTTACAATCTTCGATAAACTTGTTATCTCTAACAAACCATGCTACGAGAATGTTATTTCTCTAGATGGTACAGCCAATGCAGCACACGAAGAGGAGGAGTTGCACATGATTCGGCTGGCAAAACTTACCTGTCTGGTCGCGAATCGCCCAGAGGCAGAATATCCAAGAGAGGTAATCGAATTTATGGCGATTATGCAACTGGATGATGATAATTGCATTGAGTCTAGGGTTACCGTCTCGCATTTGGAACATGGTACAAAGTATGTAGAATTTGTTAGAGAGCTCTATATCATTCTGAATAATTTAAATGATGTCTATGAATTGAATGATAGAGTGGAGAATCCTACTGAGTACATGATGGGAAGAGAGCAAGAATACTTGGATAGGATTGTGGAAGCCCCTGTTAAGCTTGAGGCCACATTAAATAAGAAGTATTTGAAACCCAAGTACCGGGTACTTCTTGACATTGTGAGCAGATGCCTCATGAGTGGGACAGGAAGCCTCGAGCAGATTAGTAGGCCTAAGCTGAGATTAATGGCTGCTATTGAAGACTCTCCTTCTAAAGATTTCAATTTGTTGCAATATCTGATAAAGATAATCAGTGATCAAGTTGACCATGTAGAAAAGGAAAAGGATGGCAGTATTGTGATCAAGAAAAGGATCCTACACGGCACCAAGATTGCCTACATCTTGGAAACTTGCAGAGAAGAGGAGGATATCTTTGCAAAATCAAATGCTTATCCTACAGTCAAAATCATGTTCAGATCGACAAAGAAGGGAATGAAAAGCAAGAGGGAGAAGCCTGCTGAGTCTCAGGAGGAGACAACAGAAGAAGAAGTTGAGGAGGATACTGCAGAGGTTGAGCAAGTCAGGGAAACTAGACAAACCTCTCAGAAATCCACTGAGGAAGCTGATGAAGAAGCTAGGCAAGCCAGGGGGGAAGCCCTAATGAAAATCAAAAGGGAGAAAGGTGAAAAACTGAAGAAGAAAACATTGGCCCTTCAGAAGAGAAAAAGACTTCAAACAATTGCGGAAAAGGAGGCCAGTGAATTTGAAGAAACTCAACTGAAGATCAGCAAGGGTTGAAATGTCCACTTCAGGTTCTTGCTCAGGTGGTGAAAAATATACAGGAGCAAGAAACTGAGGAGCATGTTTTCTCTGAGGTACTCGAAACCTCTCTGAGCTCAGACAAAATTTCTCAGGAAATAAGGGACCTCAGATCTCTACTGAAGAAAGACCAGCTCAGACTTCAGATCAATCTGAACCTCAGGAATTGCTGAACTTAGATGCACTCCTGAATGAACCCTTTCTTGATCCTTCAGCACTAGAACTCATACAATCTGAGCCGACTGTTCCCGAAAGCCCAAAGTTGAAGAAGGGAGAGGCAGAAGAGACTGAATGGCAGAGCAAGGGGGAACAGTTCATCTTGGACCGATACCCTGAGCTGAATGCTTATCCTGACCTTCAGGATATGTTCTTCAGGCTCAGGACGACAGTTTATATTCTGAATCAGACACTCCCGGAAATGCTGAACATCGCCTCTTTCAGAGGAGAAGAGTGGTGGAGTGCTGAGACAGCTGCCCTGACTGATTTCTCAGGCTTCAGGAAAACAATGCTGAGAATGAAAGTGGGTGATTTTGATGAACTGGTAAAACAAAAGCTAGCTGAAAGGAAAGCTACTGAAGAAGATGCATCCAGTTCTCATGATCAAGACAAAGATAGGGATCAGGGAGGTAACACAGAAAAGCAATCTGAGGGGGAGAATGAACCTCAAAAAGATGCTGAGAAAGAAAAGGATACTGAAAGTCATATGGAGAAGGACACTGATGCTGCACAGACTGATATCACACAACCTCAGACTGAAGTTAGCATTCTTCAGGTACCTTTTGGCACTGTTATACATTATGCCAAAGTTACTGAAGTTTCTATCTTTAAATATGTTGTTTATGATATGCAGACTGAGGCTCGTTTGGAGCAACCAGCTCAGTTGGAGACAGTTGTTTTGCCTCCAGAGATTGAATTCAGTCCAATCCTGGATGAATTAAAGAAGGTGGTGCCAATGGTGGAGAAAGTAAATCAAATGGAAGAAACCTTGACAAGTCAATCTCAAAAGCTGGAAAATCTAGGCTCATCATCTGACATGCTGCAACTGCAAACAATTCTTACAGATAAGATGACTGCTTTGGAAGGAAAGATTGATGTGATAAAAACTGAGCTCAATGCAGAGATGGAACAAAGGTATCAAACCAGAACTGCCTATCTTGAGACCAAGCTGGTTGAGAAGAATGAGCATTTGATCAAATCAACTGTTGAGGAAATGAGCACTCTGCTCATGACCAAGATGACAGACATGATGCACAAAGCCTTCTCGACTCAGTTTGCTCCACTCTCAGATGAATTCTCCATGACCAAGAACTACATGATGAGGCTAGAAGACGATCGTGATCAACTAGCTGGAGAGGTGCGGAGCTTAGGAAAAGAGCAATACTATATGGATGCCGCATTATCTCAACTTCTCCCAAGGTATGATGCCAAAAAGGGTAAAGGCCAAGTTCGAAAGGACAATTGGATAAGTTGTTGGCTCAAACCTTGGAGAAGAAGCTGAGGCTAAGAAGATATTGGATGCTCTGAGTGAAGTTGAGGCCACTGAAAAGCTGAAGTTCAAAGAAGTTGAAGAAACTGGCCACACTCAGACATCAGAACAAACAACTCAGGAGATTATTGAAGAGAAGATGGATGAAAGAAGGAGAATTGAAACAAGCAAAGCTGGTGAAACTCAGGACATACCAGAAAAGAGAAAAGTTGTAGCTTTCGTTGAGCCTTAAAAGAAGAAAAGAGCTAAGGTAGCAAAGCCTATATAGAGGAAGCTAATTATGGAGTTTGGAGAGTTAGAAGAAGAAGCTGAAAAAGAAGAATCTGAACCTCAAAAGGAAACCTTCGACACAAAGAAAACTCTAAGAGCCATGCAGATTGAGAAAGAGAAAAGGACTACTGCTTCGGTCTTAGGTGCTCCACTGACCAAGAAGAAGAATGAGGAGGAACTGAAAAGAAGGGGAGGTTTCAAGAAGTTCATTGGAAAAAAGAGGGGTACTGAAAAAGCTCAGAAATGGCCACATATTGACAAGTGGATACCTCTAAATATCAATGATGCATGGGAGGAAATCAAGAGAACCTTCTGGTTCTATTATGAAATTCTGAGGGAATGGAGGGGGAGCAGCTCAGATAAAAATGAAGCATTCATTGAGTATCTACTGACCTTTTATCCTGAGTATCTGCAGAAATGGATCAACTTGGCAGATGAAGCCAACACTCAGATAATGGCTCCAGGACCCTACATGTACCCAGCACCCAGATTTGAGAATGGCTATGTGAATGGAGCAACCATTTCTCAGGAAATTGCTCAGTATGATATTCAGTTAGGCTTAATAGGAAACAACCCAGAAATCATCAAGGCAAGAGATGAACAGAAGAAGAGATACTACGGGATGTTCAACCTGGAAGTGCCAGAAGATGAGGTGGAAGAAGACTGAAGACTATGTACCTCTGTATTTTTTGATTTTTTTTGTTTTTTATTGTAATCTGTAACTCTTATCCTACATCAATGAAAATTTATCTTTTATGCTCAAAGATAATATCTCATTATCTTTTTACATATCTTTAATTATTTGATATGCCTGTTTATTTGGATATTGTTGGGAGAATTGTCATTTTTGATTGTAATAGATAAACTGAAACCTGAGTATAAGGTTAGGTTTTCTTAAATGTAACAAGATGGTTTTGGCATCATCAAAAGGGGGGAAATTGTTGGGAGATGAATTTAATAAAGAAGTTTTGATTAGATCCCAAAACCCCTGAGTATGACATGTTCAGGATAATCTTGATAGTCTGAGTCAGATTTCAGTATAGAGAGATATCTGCACCATGTATAGTCAGCAGATATAGATCAGGTTAGATATTGAAAACCCTGAAGACCCTGAAGTTACTGAAGAACACAGGTAGACCTGAATGTTCAGAAGTTACTGAAGATACTGAAGGAATGAAGACTCAGATATTACTGAAGACTCAGAAGATACGGAAGAACTGAGACTCAATAGTTACTGAAGACTCAGTAAGTTACTGAAGACTCAGGATAACCTGAATGGTCAGAGGCACTGAAAAATATATATCTGAATACTACAAAACTGAGAAAAACGCAAATGTTCAGTAAAGTAGATATTGCCCAAAACATTCAAGTACAGACAAAAAGAACTAAGTCTAAGTGTTGTTTAAAGTTGTCTCATACAGAGAGATTGACCCAAAAGAGCTGTTTTGTTTGTCTACATTCACTGAAGACAAGAACCAATCAGAGGAAGACAACACTGTACTTTAATGACACTGAAAGCGACAGGACCCTGAATTTTGTCAGTAGTACTATGTTCCAGATTGCAAAAATTGGTGATTGGCTACTTGGCTGCATATTTCCTAAAACATGCAAGGGAGTGTTCAAACCCTAAAAATAGTCGTTCATCAATAACCAGAAGAGGAAACCCTTGATGTTATCTCTTCCAACGGATAGTTTTTCAAGAGTAACCTTTGGAGAAGTTGCCTATAAATACCAGTGACCGTCTACATTGTGAGGTTACGGGAAATTTCAAGTAACTCAAGAGCTCATTCGTATTCTTGCAAATTGAAGCACTAGAAAACCCTAGAATTTTCCAAGTGTTTCACATTGAAGAGAGCTCATTCACTAAGCCTAGATTGATAGAAATATCCAAAGCTTAGTAGAGATATCCTAGCCTTTGCATTTGTTCTTATTGTAAAGGATATCTCACCCCAGTTGGAAACCAACCCAAACCCAAACCCTTTGATAAGGTAGTTTGAGTGTGTGTAGTTTGTTGGTGAGTTAGAGTTGTAAAGAGTGAGTAAGCTGGAAGTTAGCCAGCCAGAAAACTCTAGAGAAGAAGTTAGTAAGCTACTTGTGGTAGTCTGAACACTTGTGTGTGTTTGAGTTAGTAAAAAGTGCAATGAGTCGGCCCGAGGAAAACTCAAGGTAGAAAAGTGAGTAAGGCTGCGGTGAGTCACGGCTGAAAGCTTTAGGAAGTGGTTAAGAAATTTCTCTGAAGATCGAGAGAGGGGGCGTAGGAGCTTGGTCTCTAACCACTATAATTCTTTGTGTTGTTTGCTTTACATCTTGCATTATATCTGTTGAATGTTTTTCACTGAAAGCTGATTTTACTGATATTCAGTTTGAACCAATCCACTGAACTTGCATCAAATTGATCACAGCTTTAATCACTGTTTCATTAAAGGAAGAAGAGTTTTTAGCAAAGCTAAAACGAGTATAAACTTAGGGCCAACCATTCCGCACACTTGAGTAGCTAGAATAGATAGTTACCAAACTGAACTAACTCTACTGAGTGTTCAGTAAGATAATTATCTGATCCAAGCTCCTCAGGATCTCTGATAAATTCAGGATCAGTTGGGCTAATCTGAAGCTTCTGAAAGCTGCTCAAGATCATTGTCTCAGTAGACTTTGACTCAGGGCTATTTGTGCTTCCCAGGGCAAAAATATCAGGATAATCTGACCCATCCGACCTCAGTGAAGAAAAAGTTTTAAAAATCACTGAACACGTGTATTCCCCCCCCTATACACGTGTGAGACTCGTTTGCACCGGGACCAACAGTAGTACTTGTTTAAATTGAAAGTATTACTTGTTTAAATAGAAAGTAATACTTTTTTAAATAGAAAATTAGTACTTGTTTAAATTAAAAGTATTACTTGTTAAATTAAAAGTATTTCTAGTTTAAATAGAAAAGTAGTACTTGTTTAAATAGAAAAGTAATACTTGTTTAAATGAAAAGTAATACTTGTTTAAATGAAAGGTATTATATATTTAAATGAAAGCTATTACTTGTTTAAATGAAAGGTATTATATATTCAAATAGAAAGTATCATTTGTTTAAATGAAAAGTAGTAGTTGTTTAAATAGAAAAGTAGTAGTTGTTTAAATGTAAAGTAGTACTTGTTTAAATAGAAAAGTATTATTTGTTTAAATGGAAAAGTAGTACTTGTTTAAATAGAAAAGTAGTACTTGGTTAAATGAAAAACATTATTTGTTTAAATTAAAAGTATTACTTGTTTAAATAGAAAGTATTGCTTGTTTAAATGAAAAGTAGTACTTGTTTAAATAGAAAGTATTACTTGTTTAAATAGAAAGTAGTACTTTTTTAAATAGATAGTAGTATTTGTTTTAAAAAATGAATTTTTAGGACATATACAATTTTAAAAGAATATAATCATTTATTTACAATTTATAATATAAAAAATATATACAATTAGTATTTTAAAGATTATTAGATAGTTAAATTAAATAAATGAAATAAAAAAATTAAAAAAAAAGTGTAAAAAAAAAAACAAATTTTAAAAATAAATAAATAAATATATTTTAATATAATACAATTTAATTTAAATTTATAAATAAATAAAAATAAAAATAAAAATTATTATATTAAAATGTGGTTAAATCATTAAATTAGATAATTGAAATAAATGATTTAAAATATTTTTTTTAAAAAATGATTTTTAGGACATATATAATTAATTTCATTAAGTAAACGCAAAGCAAGTGCCCAAGCGGTTTGATCCCCGCTCAGGCGCCCATAGGTCCCGTGTTCGGTCCCCCTTGGGAGTGAAAATTTGCTTAATTTAATTGGGAGGCTTGGTGGCTTATATATGATATGCCTGGTGGTTGGGTTCGACATGGTCCGTGGTTCGGGTGGTTCGGTGCCCACCTAGACGCCCCCTGGGCTCGGGTTCGAACTGCCTTGACCCTTTTTTTTCGTAAATTCACTCTTTAGCGACGGATTTAATAAAAAAAAAGTTAAAAATTATTTTAAAAAAATTATTTAAAAAAAAAAAAAAACGTCGTTAAATCCGTCACTAAATTTGTCGCTAAATCCATCGCTAATCAGCGACGGTCACAAAAAACCGTCGCTACGGTTAGTGACCCTCGATTCAACGTCAGATTTTTTTCCGTCGCCAAAACCGTCGTGAATGTCGTTAGCGACGGTTTTTTCCGTCGCTAAAATTGTCGTTATTAAACCCGTCTTTTTTGTAGTGCAATACAATCAATAATTTTTAGTAATTGATCTCTCAATGATACTTATTACCATTATCATTTCCTAGTCATACAAAGCGGCCCTGAATTTAGAAAAATATTTGGAATGCTGGGAGTCGGACTCAAGCTCAAATTAAAGGATTGACTAGGTCTAATTCAAGAAGGCATAACCAATTCTGCCATTGATTGTATGCATTAATTATGATAACATATTAAAACATAAAAAATAATATTAATATAATATATATATAAATTGGGGCTCCTTACCCGAGTGACGGTCAGGATCTCCTGTTACACAATGATGTTACATCTCCTATTACATTCTTTAAATTTACGTCATATGTTGATTTTAAAATATCTACAAATACAAGAATAACATTCTAACATAACCTTTTTTTTGTTTAAGAAATTATATTTACCTTTAGTAAAAATTTAATTCCTTCCAAATCTAATTCCAAAATATCTTATGAACATATTTATAATTAATTAATTTAAACAACACATATATAGATTAACCAATAATTAAGTTTGTTAATTATTTAATTGGAGTACACATATTATAATCTTAATCTATCATATAAATCTAAAATTCAATATAAATATAAAAACTTATTAGAAAAAAAATACTGGCATCAAATGTTATATAAAAAAAATCAGTATTTAAAAATATTATAAAATTTTATAAGTAAACTCGATAATTAGTACATCTAAAATTTCTACATATTAATATAAATTTTTATGTACTTATAATTAAATTTGATGTAATTAATCTAACATTTATATGTAATTAATAACTCTAAAAAATTATAAAACTTTATAAATTTTGTAAAAATATAAATATTTTACCTAATAGGAGTAATAAATTTATAAAAAATTACAAAATTTTACAAGAAAATTCTTGCAAAACACACGTATATAAAACATAATAATAAATTAAAATTACATTATACATAATAACATATTAACAACATTCAAATAGAATTAATGATTTTTTCCCATTCTGTTTTAACCTTTTTTCTTCCCAAGCGTAAGTTTTCTTAATCAAATTATTCCTTCTAAAATATTATCACAAAATTGATTATGAATATGTTGATAAAATATTTCGTAATGAAATTTAAAAGGAATTAATTTTTTACTAAGAGTAAATATAATTTCCTAAATAGAAAAAATGGTTATGTAAGGATGTTATTATTATATTTGTATATATTTTAAAATCAACATATGACGCAAATCTAAAGAGTATAACAGGAGATGTAACACCATTGTGTAACAGAAGATACTGACCACCGGAGTGGGGCCGTGTGCGGTGGCACGGGCGGTGCCTCCTCAGGAGCGGTTGTGTGTGCTCCTGTTATTTGTGATAGTCCCGGTGGGAAAACCCATTTTGCGCGTGCGGAAGCAAATATTAATTGCGATGCATATAAAAACAGGGGTGAAGGAATGGTGATTTCAGATTTTTGCATTTTAAGCTCATGTGTTGTGTTTTGCTTATAATCGAATGCATATGACAATATAAGAACATAAAGCAATAAACAACACAACAATGTATAGTGGTTCGGAGACTCAAGCTCCTACATCCACTCTCCCTGTTCCTAGGGAAATTCCTTCAAACTGGACTTATCACCCTCTCGGGTTCGCCTCTAGATGTTTAACGAGTTCACACTCCAACGGGACTTATCACCCTCTCGGGCTCGCCTCTAGATGTTTAACGAGTTCACACTCCAACGGGACTTATCACCCTCACTAGGGATTGCCTAACAACTACCTCACTTCACCACTAGTTATCTCTTATGAGAATGGGTTTGGGTTTGGGTTTGGTGTTGTCTCTAACTATGGTGAGATTTTCCCTTACATTTGTTTAGCCTCAATGCTAAGGTTGGGAAAATCTCTCTAAGCTTAAGATACATCGTGGGTTGCTTAGGTTGGGTTCTAGAACACTCTTGGACATATTTGTATATCTACAGACTTGTGTTCTAGGGTGGGAATGCTTTGGGTATAACTCTCTTTTAGCTCTGTAGCATCTCGTGCTATAATTTCTACGCATCCACGCATTAGAATGATGAAAGACATTGTATTTATAGTGTGGATTTGAATGTTACCGTTGGAGAGAATCACATTCAAATCCATACTATTCTTGTAAGTACAGCAGCTTCTTCAGGCTGGTTGTCTTCCTCTCATTAGTCCACGCCACCGATTCTAATCTTTATATTCCTCGATTTATCGCCTTGGAATCATTCAGATTCTCTGAGTCTCGGTGTCTTGAGAGACATCTTTGAGTCTTGATTCTATCTGAGTCTTGAGTTTATCTCGAGTCTCGAAAACTTCATCATCGAGCCTCGAGTTTATCCTCGGGATACTTGATTCAACAGACTTCTCTTGGCGGACCTTATGCGTCGAATATCTTGACAATCGGTGATTGAGTTCGGTTCTCTGATTCGAGACATCGACCTTCAGTCACTTTTGACTTCGAAGCTATCTGATTTTTTCTTTGCCTGATTTGATCAGCTCGACTGATCCGATCAACACATCTTCAGATCAACATCTCAGGATAGCATCAGGTCAGTACATTAGGTTTAGCATATCAGTTTAGCACATCTGATCTCAATCACGCGTCGATCTTGATCATCCGCTCATCTTCATATCGATCTCGATCACGTCGATCTCGTCGGTCTCATCTGCTTCCTCTTCCGATCGCAACCTTCTCTTCGATCTTACGGTCGGTTTCTTTCGATCGACTTATGCGCTCTTCCGATCACCATATCAACTCGATTTCGTTCTTCCGATCATCTATTCAGTCTCTTACGGTCATCCGATCTTCCGATCGGTGGCTTAGCTTTTCTTCTCTTACGATTTTTGCACGCATTTCGTGATTAACTTTCGAACTCATCTAACTCATCGATCTCGATCGGTCTAAATCTAACCTCGTCTAATCTCTCGATCATCTACGTCGATTTATTGAGTTCCCCCTCAATTTGTTCTTTCGTTCCCCCTCAACTTGTTATCTGTAGATTAGCTTCAAAAACACAAGTTGATAATGTTTTGGCATAATTCATCAACACTAAAATATCCCAACAATTTTCCCCTTTTTGATAATGATGCCAAAACATTAGAATATATGCATTTTTAAAAGAAAAGTTTTTTTTAAAAAAAGATCGATTCAGTGTTCACTTTGAAATTAGTGAACTTTAGAACTCCCCGCGTAAAAAATCACGATACCAAAGATTGATAGTCCCGTTCATGGAAAACCCATTTTATCATGCATTTTTAAAAACAGGTTTTCTTTTTTAAACATAAATTGCGATGCATATAAAAACAGGGGTGAAGGAATGGTGATTTCAGATTTTTGCATTTTAAGCTCATGTGTTGTGTTTTGCTTATAATCGAATGCATATGACAATATAAGAACATAAAGCAATAAACAACACAACAATGTATAGTGGTTCGGAGACTCAAGCTCCTACATCCACTCTCCCTGTTCCTAGGGAAATTCCTTCAAACTGGACTTATCACCCTCTCGGGTTCGCCTCTAGATGTTTAACGAGTTCACACTCCAACGGGACTTATCACCCTCTCGGGCTCGCCTCTAGATGTTTAACGAGTTCACACTCCAACGGGACTTATCACCCTCACTAGGGATTGCCTAACAACTACCTCACTTCACCACTAGTTATCTCTTATGAGAATGGGTTTGGGTTTGGTGTTGTCTCCAACTATGGTGAGATTTTCCCTTACATTTGTTTAGCCTCAATGCTAAGGTAGGGAAAATCTCTCTAAGCTTAAGATACATCGTGGGTTGCTTAGGTTGGGTTCTAGAACACTCTTGGACATATTTGTATATCTACAGACTTGTGTTCTAGGGTGGGAATGCTTTGGGTATAACTCTCTTTTGGCTCTGTAGCATCTCGTGCTATAATTTCTATGCATCCACGCATTAGAATGATGAAAGACCTTGTATTTATAGTGTGGATTTGAATGTTACCATTGGAGAGAATCACATTCAAATCCATACTATTCTTGTAAGTACAACAACTTCTTCAGGCTGGTTGTCTTCCTCTCATTGGTCCACGTCAAATTATTCTAACGGCTATATTCCTCAGATTCCTCGCCTTGGAATCATTCAGGATTCTCTGAGTCTCAGTGTCTTCAGAGACATACTGAGTCTTCGATTCTATCTGAAGTCTTGAGTTTATCCGAGTCTCGATTTCTCATCCGAGCCTCGGGTTTATCCGAGCCCCGGATATACTTGATTCACCCGACTTCTCTTGGCGGACCTTGTCTGATCGAGCATCACGACACTCGGTCGACCGAGTTCTCTGAATTCGCACATCGACCTTCAGTCACTTTGACTCGAGCTATCGATTTTTCTTTGCGATCGATCATTCGTTGATCGGATCAACACATCTTCAAGATCAACATCTCAGGATAGCATCGTCCAGTACATTAGGTTTAGCATATCAGTTTAGCACATCTGATCTCAATCACGTCTGATCTTGATCATCTGCTCATCTTCATATCTGATCTCGATCACGTCTGATCTCGATCAGTCTCATTTGCTCCTCTTCTGATCTGCAACCTTCTCTTCTCGATCTTCCGGTCGGTTTCTTTACGATCGGCATGCGCTCTTCGATCACCATATCACCGACCGCTCTTTTGATCATCTATTGAGTCTCTTACGGTCATCCGATCTTACGATCACCGGCTTAGCTTTTCTTCTCTTGATTTTGCCGCATTTCATCGATTAACTTCGAAACTCATCTAACTCATCCGATCTCGATCGGTCTAAATCACCTTTTCGTCTCGATCTCGATCATCTACGTCCCGATTTCGTGAGTTCCCCCTCAATTTGTTCTTTCGTTCCCCCTCAACTTGTTATATGTAGATTAGCTTCAAAAACACAAGTTGATAATGTTTTGGCATAATTCATCAACACTAAAATATCCCAAAAATTTGTAATTAAAGTATCGATTTTTTTAGTAAGAACAGGTTTTATGATTTGAATTGATTTCAGGGCTGTGACATAATACATGTGCATATGTTAGTTTATAATCTTTCACCCGAGTTGTGCATGAAGTGCACTTACATGATGTTGTCTATGTTGATATCAGGACCAAACAACCTGGTAACGACATAGATGTATATCTGGCTCCTTTGATAGAGGACTTGAAACTCCTGTGGGATGAGTGTGTCGATGTGTATGATGCTTGTAGAAAGGAGAATTTCAAGTTAATGGCCATGCTGTTTGGAACAATCAATGATTTTCCCGCTTACGGGAATCTATCTGGATATAGTGTGAAGGGGGCCGATGCATGTCCTTGTTGTACCAAGAAGGCACATCACATTCGCTTGAGTCATTGTAGGAAGACCGTTTATATGGGACATAGGAGGTGGTTGGACCCAACGCATAAGTACAGAACAATGGCTGATACATTCCATGGCACAATCGAGACAGGTGAAGCACCACGTTTATTGTCAGGTTCGGATGTATTGAATGAGATGAAGAATATCGACACACAGTATGGAAAGAGCTTCGCAAAGAGTGTCCCCACTAGCGGTTGGAGAAGGAATCAATTTTCTTTCAATTGCCCTATTGGAAAGAGCTGTATGTTAGACACTTCATTGATCTAATGCACGTTGAGAAGAACGTTTGTGCCAGCTTGCTCATTACTCTGCTAGCTGATAAGAAGTCCAATGATAGTTACAATGCAAGAATGAATATGATTGATATGAGAATAAGAGTAGAACTAAAACCTGTGCCTAGAGAAAGAGGTAAACCGCTCTTACCTCCTGCTGCACACACCTTGTCCAACAATGAGAGAAAATAGTTACTTCAGACGCTAAAGGGTGTGAGAGTACCAGAGGGTTATTCGTCCAATATACAGAGACTTGTATCAGATGATGGAGTGAGACTGATGAATCTGAAATCACATGACTATCATGTCATCATGGAGACTTTCTTGCCCATTGCAATATGTTCTATCTTGCCTGAAAATGTGCGCATAACCATAACAAAGTTATGTTGGTTCTTCAAGGCAACGAGTAGCAAGGTCATAGATCCTAGAAAATTATTTGGTTTTCAGAGGCAGATTGTGGGGACGCTCTGTGAGCTTGAGATGTATTTCCCTCCATCATTTTTTGATATAATGGTTCACCTAACAATTCATTTGGTACACGAGACAAGGATGTGTGGTCCTGCTCCTATGCGATGGATGTATGGTGTAGAGAGATATATGAAAGTGCTCAAAGGATATGTGATGAATATGTCCAGGCCGGAGGGATGCATTGCAGAACACTATTTAGTAGAAGAAGCAGTCGAGTACTGGTCTGAATTTATTCCGAATGTCGATGCAATTGGACTTCCAGTTACCCGGTACACCAATAGGATGGATGGTGAAGGCATTACCGGTGGTCAACCTGTAAGTGTTAGTATGGAGGAACTAACACGGATGCACTTGTGCGTACTTCACAACACGGTCGACGTGCTTCCTTTTATTGACCTGCACATGCAATCAGTTGCTGAGAGAAATCCCACCAGAGATAGATCATGCATTGAAGTTGAGCACAATCGTGCGTTTGTTGACTGATTTAATGGTTATGTAGCAAATATGTTGTCATAGGATAAAGAATCAGTGAATGAAAGAGTTAAGTGGTTATCCAGAATGCCTGATAGACATGTGTATTCATACAAGTGTTATCTTAGCAACGGATACACATTTTATACCAGAGATCATGATGCCACAAGTACAATGCAGAATAGTGGAGTGTCCATTACTGCAACTGCAGGGGATCAATCAAATACTACTTACTTTGGACAGATTGTCAACATTTGGGAACTCGACTATGTTGTTCACCGTCAACCAATCTTCGAGTGTAGTTGGGTGAGAATCCCTAACGGGGTCCAAGTTGAAAGTTCTGGGTTCGTACGCGTTGATTTGAAGAATGTGGGATACAGAGATGACCCTTAAATAATGGACAGTCAAGCTCAACAAATTTTCTACGTCCCCGACCCAGTTAATAAGAAATGGTCCATTGTGGTTCAATCAAATAAATTTAACAATAGTTTCCAGATTAGCGACCATGTCGATGAAGATGTTGAAACAATTGATGATCCTTTTCAGAACTTCACTCATTATGTACCATCTTTCGATGATCCTGCAAATCCACGCACGTACCAGAGAATAATTAGAGATGATGAAGAATATGGCAATCCGGATCTTGTTAACATTTATGGTCATGAACGAGAAAAGTCAACCAAAAAACGAAAAAGAAAAACAAGTGCTAAAAAGAAATGTACGACTTTATTGAATGTTGTTTCTTCTGCTTTATTAAATGTTATTTCTTTTGCATTATTAAATGTTGTTTCTTCTGCTTTATTGAATATTGTTTGTTTTTGTTTATTAAATGTTGTTTCTTCTGCTTTACAGGATCATGTCTCGTTTGCCATATTCCGGAGATGATGGAGATGATGATGGATATTCTGATGGAGATCATGGCGCATATGATCATGGTGCATATGATCGACAACATCCTGATGACTTGAGAGAGGGTGACACTGATGCTCCCACCACCACCACTAGCGACTCGGGGAGAAGCGCTTTTCGGTATAGTCACGATGTCTTCTATTAAGAGAGCTCGTAGCAAGGGAAAAACACTTCAGGTAATTTTATTACAATTGAACAGTTTGAAATCGATAATTATATTGATTGATCGTTGAACCTAATTAAATACTATGTTATTGCAGTTATCGTTCAATGAGTTTGGGCAGGAAATTGGAAAAGAGAGTGAGTCGTTGTCCTTCTACCTTGGAGCTGCAGTCAGGAGCGTGATCCCTATCGTGCTTGCTGCCAACCAAGGACTGGCGTATCCCTAAACTGACTCCTTCGAAGGAAAGATTATGGGATGAACTTGGTATGTTAATTATATGTTTATTGAAAGTTATTGTATGATTACTAAATTTACTAAATTGTTATGTTATATGTGTATAGACTACATTGAGAGGCCTTGACCACACAAAGAAGAAGCAAATACTGTCGCAAGCTGGAGTAATGGCCAAGAATTTTCGGGCTTGGCTGAGAAGTAACACACGAGATCTGAAAATTGGTCTTTACAAGTCTTTTATCGAATAATGGGTGGCTCCATCTTTGGGAGGTTTGTGAGTAGAGCTATGGAGTATGATTTCCAGGTAAAATTGATCAATGTCATTTCCTCAATTTCTAATGCCCTAAGCTTTTCAGTGTTTATCATATTTCTATTACACTGTAGAATCGAAGTAATAAAAATCGCGAGCAAACCAAGTCAATGGAGGCGCGATATCGTGGATCGAACAAAGGTTATGCACGAATAAGAGAAGATATGGTGAGATCAAAATCCTAACTTTTAATTTTTTTTATATATTCACTTTTAATATGTCTAATAAAGGGACACGTTCATCACTATCGTAGAAAGAAGAAAGAAGGAAAGCTGGAGAGAGTGAGCCTATTGTTACCCGTTTCAACTTATTTCAGACTACCATAAAGGCTCGAGACGGGAAAATTCACGATCCCAGTGCACAACATATCATCGAAGAAGCGGTAATCTATCCATTAATTTACCTTTTAATTACAAACTATTATTTCTAAACAAATAATTAAATAATAATCTTTTGTTTTTGTGATTCAGGAGCGTCTATCTCAGACCATGAAGCCCGACGACATCCGCATTATCGGCCCTGATGATCTGTTTGGACGGGCTATAGGTCGTCAGGAGCATCCCGGGCGCTTATGGAGTGTCGAATATGGCGTGACGAAGATATCATTAGCGATGACACCTGATCTTCAAGCCATGAATATGGTGGGTATACTTTCAGAACAGGTTGCCAAGTTGACTAAAGATATGGAACGTTTGAGGTCCGAGAGAAGATCGAGCCACGGAATGTCGTCGAGTGGAGCAAGCTGTGAACATAGTGTCGCTAATGCTATGTTTTCGGCTAACCCTAGGGATGACTTTATTGAGGCACTTCAAAACGTCTCTCAGGTATCAGATGTGCATGTCTCGCATTTGTTTTAATTAAAGACTAGTGTATTAAAATTTTCTAACTAAATATCTTATTCGAACAACCATCGACATTTTGCTACCTTTATTTGGAGGATCCCGATCGGTTGGTGGCCACGGGAACGTTGCACAGCTCCCATGGAATGATTCATGGTCATCCCATCACTCCTGGTTTTGTGAGGGTCACACTCGATGTACCCGTAGCCAGACAAGAGGATTCAGCGGTGCCAAAACTAATAGATGAAGCCGTCACAGTCGGAACAGCGGTCTGACACTTCATCGAATGGCCGAGCAACTTGGTCTCTAGCACCATGAGGGTAAAATATATGTTATTAAAGTTCATTATCTTATTTGTGGTTCTAAATAATATTGCAAATTGATTGTAGAATCTGCTGACACCACAAATGCCTCAGAAGAAATCACCACAAAAGGCTAACGAGAAATCGAGGGGTGTCGTAGACAGTCAGAGGGGGAGAACGAGGGACTCCACTGCGCGCAGACTTGGTTATCTCATTCCTGGAGACTTAGATCACGATGATGATCTACAGTCTAGGGTGCACTGGATGGTATTGTCTAATGCTTTCGAGACCGTCACAGTTCCCATGATTGCTCACTTTCATCAAAATACTTTCCAAGAATTCGTCGGTGAGGAATATGTGCGTGAAGTCTTGAATGACGAGTGGTTGAGTGCAACCACCATAGCCCTTTACCTCAGGTATGTGTTTACTAATTCTCAATATTCACTTTGTGTATAGTTTAATTTTCTTTTTAAATATTAATTAGCGTATATATGTTGGTTAAAGATATTTGGATGAGGTATATCTCTCCAGAGATGCCCGAGCAAGTGGAATGTATTCCTTCATCTCCCCCCAAGTGTCTTGCATAATGGGTGATAGGGTACAGACCATGGATGAGATAGTTAATCATATGCTGAATCAAACTGGGAGCGATCATCTCATTTTTTGGCCAGCAAATGTGGGTGAGTACTATAAACATTTCGTTAAAATTTGTATTCTTGTTTATAATATTTGCACATATATATGCTAAATTTGCAGTTAATTTTAATATTCTCAATATAATATAGGAACCATTGGGTGTTGGTCGCCATAAACATGAATACATTAAGTGTGTATTTTATGGACCCAGCTCAGGATGGAGTGATTTCAAATCGCCCTGATCTCGTTTCATATATAGAAGCGTAAGTTCATTTTTAATATTCTATATAATGATTTGTTTTACTTTTAAAATTATGCATATATAATCTATTTTTATTTTTGTAATTATAATATTAATAGTGTGATGACGATGTATCGGAGTCGCCTTCTGAGTCAAGGTTCAAGATCTAATTTCAATAAAGTGAACTGGATTAACATTAAGGTAAATTTAATTTAGTAAATTATCAAATTAATAGAAAGAAATCATAATTATAATATGTGATTATAATTGCTAATCAACAGGTTCCGAGGCAACGAGATAATGAACATTGTGGACATTTTGTGTGTTGCTTTATTGAAGATATAATAATCTGCACTTCTCTAATGAACATTCCTCTCAATGTAAGTCAATTTATCGATTTATTTAAATTATTATTGATTGAATATAAATTCATACTATATTGATTGATTCATTGTTTGCAGTTTGTCTATGAAAGTCCGCTCAAGTCTTACTCTAAGAAAAGACTGGAGAAATGGAAAAAAGATTGGACAGGGTACATTTACAATCGATTCTTATATTCATACGATATTGAGTGATCGTTGTTTGAAGTTTTTGGTAGCATGTAATTAAATTATATATTTGTTATGATATATATTTTATGTTTTTGGTGTATTGGACGTATATATATGTTTATGATGTGTATGTTTATTTATTTCATGATGTGTATGTTTATTTATTTGATGTTTTGGTATTGGACGTATATATATTATAGTGGTATAAGTTTTGGTTTATGGTTTTATTATAGGATTTTTGGTTTATGGTATTGGACGTATATATAAGTTTTGGTTTATGATTTTATTATAGGATTTTTAAAATATAAATTAATTATTAAAAAAAAAGATATTGGACGTATAACCGCTGTCTATCTAACATAATAAAAAAAATTATTAAAAAAAAAAAGTTAGTTGTCCAAGCCAAACTTTGCAATGCGGTTAAAAACCGCTGTCCAAGCCCACCCTTTTGGACAATGGTTTTTAACAGTTTGTCCAAAGCTGACAATTTATTCTTGGAAATTATTATAACTTTTCTTTAAAAATTATTTTAACAACTATCCAAGGTCAAATGTGTATTAGCGATATCTGTCTGCAAAAAAAAAATCATGTGCCTGATATTTTGAAAAAATATATTTTTAATAGATTCACGCGCTTCTACAGAGTGTGTAACTCACGATTGCATGAACTGGCGAGTTACTGTTCACTCGCCAGAAAATCATTCCAATTTTGACAGATACTCTTGTTTTATATAGTTATAGATGACAACAATTCTCTTGTGACTACCGAACTGCAAAATGGGCCTATTTTTGTGCATAATGGATTTGGACCCATTAATATTTGCTTTGAATGGGCCTGTTCATTATATGTACGAAGTTGGGACTAATGCTTATGATTGGTCAAATCTAATTGCTGCGAGGCTTGACAAAGAAACGGGATTTGGGCCTGCTGACATTGGGCCTGAATTTCTTTGTTGGAAATTTTAATTTTTGGCAAAAGTTTAATGACTATCATTTTTTCATCATTAATTATAGTTATTTTGCCACTTCGTTGAGGCCTTCATTTGCATATTGTCTTAAGACTTTGGGCCACGTACGCACAGTCGATGTGTTCGAGGTCAAGCTTTGTGAGGCGTTAATTAATTTTGCTCTTACGAGTCTTGGAGATATGCACCTCATCAGTTTCACTGTTGGAAATATGATCCGATCAGATTCGAGGGCGAATCTTTCCCAAGAGAGGAAGGATGATGGAGATATGATCACGATTTAATAGTTTTTCTTATTTATAGTCTTTCCATTTAATACCTAGCATCTAGAATATTCTTATAATGTGTTTCCTTAGTCATTAAGGTAGGCATTTAATAAGGTTGCCCTAGTTTTCCCTATAAAAATGGCTCTACTATTTCATTGTAAACATGTTGAATTTGATAATAATATAAGTATTTCCAGGAGATTTCCTGAGTATCCCCAGACGTTGTCTCAACCCTTGTAGAGCGTACAACGCCCTACATCACATAATCTTCTCCACATGCAGAATGATTCAGACCACCTAAAATCAAAATATTATAATGAAATGAAATAATAATGAATCCAAATAAAATCAAGAAACATCAGAAGAAATCTGTAAACAACTCAACTTTAAACTACATAATGAATCAAAATAATTACCCAAAAAAAGAGAGAGAGAGAGAGAGAGAGAGATAAGAACGATAATATCTGCATACCGTGGATGAATAAGTTTTCGAGAATGAATGAAAAATGAATGAGATAGATCACAATTTATAGGAAATAGAAAATAAAATCAACGACTGAGATCAAAACAACACTCTAAATAAATGATATTAGAGTGATTTGAAATAGAATATTATGGTTTTGCCACATCATTTTATTACTTGACACGTCATCTTATAGATGTTTTGCGTTATAGAGATTATATATAGATTCTCCAAGTTATTGATGGTGAAACTGCTTGAAACGTACGTGTGTAAAACATAAGTAGAGTCGGTATAAAATCCATAAAGGGGAAAAATATTTTTTCTAGAACCGTAATTTTGGGTGATGTAAAAAGAGGATATTTTTCAAAAAAGTTGTTTCATTTTTCTTCTTTTAATTTTTTTAATCGATTTATTTTCTTTTAATTTGTAAGTTTCAATTTCACATTCAGTGGGATAAATAATATTTGACACAATAATTTTATTAAAAAATTTAAAAATTTACTAATCATACACCTTAAACAATTATTAATTCATATTTATTGCATTTATACATATATTTATATTAGTAATTATTAAATATATTATTTATTGGGAATGCTGTTTTTTTCAATTAAAAAACCGTGTAACGTGCAGACACTAAACTAGTGAGTTTATATAATTGGGACACAAGGAGTAATAAAATAATATGTTATTAATTAAAGAGACACGCTTATATGAAACGATCTCATGTTGAGACAAGGCATAATAATTTGGACATGAAAGAATTCCGGCTCATCTAAAAGTCCGAACGTTCTCAAAGTGAGACGAGATATAATTTGGACATGAAAGAATTCGGACTCATCTAAATGTCCGAACTTGTAGAGAGATAGTGAAATTAATTCGTATATTTAATTTTTCTAACACCCATCTCACTCGTGAGCTTACTCCATCATTGGGAGGAGACCAATCAAGTGGGGAACGAGATCACCTATCTCATAATTGGTGTTCAACTTTGTATTCCCATAATATGGATGGATGACACATGGCAATAAAAAATATTCAACGAACCACCATACCCTGGGTCCATGTGTTAAAGATCTAGAAGAGTGAAACACCAATGAAACACAAAAAGTGGAATCGAAGTCAGAACGTGGGCGTGAGTCTGAAGACTCTGATTACCATGAAAGAATTATGTTTCATCTAAAAGTTCGAATTTGTAGGGAGGTGTGAAATTAATTCGTTTATTTAATTTCCCTAAAAGGACATGACCCTATAATACTTTGAAAGGTGTGAATATTACTTTGTTTTAATTTGTAACCCGTCTCATGTATGAAACCGTCTCATACGAGTTATTGTCTTAATTAAAAGTATATTAATTGATTATTAATAAAATATATATTTTCGTCAGAGACCCTTGTTTTCTTCAATATGTATCTGATTTAAGCATGCATCCATCATCGATGTGTGTGTATAGGGTAAATGGATTAAGGAAAAAATATTAAAAAATTATCATTTTTTTATTGTTCACAGAAATTCAAAGAACAAACCGTAGAGAAACTGGAATTCATGAAGACTGAATCAACATGATTTGAATTGAATGGAGAAAAAGAGTGTTTCGGTTACAAGAGAATGAAAATTATCTAACTGAATTGTTAATCTAAAAAATACAAAAGGGGATCCTATTTATAAGATGCGGGTATCCAAGTATCCAACAGTATTAGTTGGAAAGAAGAAAAGTATTAGTTTTAAAATAAAACTTATTTAATATCTATATCTTTAGACAAACACACATGCACACCCTAAAGCTAGGCATAGCCCAGTAGAAACAGTGACTGAGGCTTCCGTTTTTTCTTCGAATCTAATTTCATCATAAAACAAAGAATTGTAACACAACTTTCTTTAATCATAATTTCATTTCCTGTATCCAGAATTTCTCAGGCAACACGCATGCATGTACCTCATCATCATATATAATATATATATATATAAGCAAAATTTATTTTTAATAAAATGAAATATGAGAGATTTTAAAATCCCATTACAAATTGATAATCGAATAAATAACACATTACATTTGTTTGGACCGGCAGAATAAAAACATATATGTACCAACACACAAAGAGGCTGAGGCAGCATGCGTTATGCCGCGCCCATACTTTATTTTGAAAATACATATGAAAAGTAAAACTATCATGCACAAGAAGTGCATACATAATTCAGAAATCACGAGTTTAATTAAAGAAAAAAATACGATAAATACTTTGAAATTAGGCGCAAATGAAGCCTTTAGGAGCTTTCTTGGAGCAAACGTTAAGAAGCAAGCTAAGTGAAAGAGGCACGTTAAGTTTGATCCCAAGAACATTTGCTTTGATGGCAGTGCAAAGGCAAACGGCCGCCTCTAGATCGGCCAAGCCTTGGATGAGGGAGCAACATGGAGTCTTTGGAGGAGTTCCGATGGTGAGGCCAAGCAATCTGCCCAGCAAATTAGCACATACCCCTAGTTTTAGGGTATCCCTAGGGCAAAACCCTTTTTTAGGGCTAGGACTCGGCTTTGGCTTTGGACTAGGGCATGTTCCGCATGCACTGGAAAGAGTGAAGAAAACAAGGTTTAGCACTAGAAATAGGGCAAGCAATGTGTTTTTCTTGGAACCATTTCTCAAAAAAAAGCCCTAATAAGTGCTTTTTAAATGTGGAGTTGTGAGATGAAGGATTTGGTATAGAATTACTGGGTATTTATAGGTGAAGATGAGGGTGATATTTAGCAAATAATATTAACAAGTGGAATTAAGAAACACTGTGTAGTCATGGGTTCAATAGGGATTTGAGCTGGCAGCAATTGTCTTAGAGCAGTTGAGCATTCTCTTGAATCCATGTGAACTAGAAATAATTGCAAGTTGTTATATATCTTCATTTCTCTAGTCTAAATCTTTGGATTTATCTAATATATCTCTTACAGAATAATTATTTAAATATTAGAAATAAACGAGAGTTGGTCATGACGCGATTATATATGGGGGTGTTTGTCAGCTATTATATTACAACTCATTATAGTTATCTAGAATTACGTGCATAAATAATTTCAAGTGTTTTATTTTTTCTTTTATTAGATTAAATAAACTCTCAAAAGCTATAAGTTAAAAGTTGAAAAGAAAATGCTTTTGATAGCTTATGATCATTTTTTAAAGTGTTATTAACCTTTTTTGTAAACACTATGATCAATTTTTCTTTGAATTTTTTTTACAAATACCATCAACTTCTACTATTAATCAATTTTTTCATAATTACTAATTTTAATCATTTTTTTCAGAAGGATTATTTTTGTGCACTATTAATTATATGCGCTCAAAAAAAAGTTTATATTAATTTACATAGATGAGATAGTTTTGTATACGATGAATTGTGTAACATTCTTATAATTCTTATAATAAGTACTCATTTATGTTATCTGTTTCATTACTAATTGTTGTTTTTTCCTTTTGATACTTTTACCATCCACATTAAACCTTATAATAAGTTAATTAATTTAATTTAGTACCAAATTTATGCCAAAACAAGTTAATTAATGAAATAAATGAAGAAAGTGAAGGCCAATGGCCCAATAAGTTGAAGTAGGATCCATGCAAATCCTTTTTTAAAATGGGATTATTTAATTTATTGTGACATTTGAGTATTAATTTTGCTCTAGCTTTTGGCCTTAGTTACATGAAAACAGCAATTATTACTACCAAATCCCTTGTTTGTAAATGTTTTGGTGTCTTGTTTTTGTTACATTCATTTTTATCTTTTTTTCTTTTGTCGTTTTTTTCCTTATCCTCCCGTCGTCGTGTATGCTAGATATGTCATTTACACATATTTAAAAGAATTCCAAAATTTAAATATAAAATTTGGGTTTGTTAAATAGTTTTTCTACGGAAAATAATTTCAGAAGAGAACCGGTTACTCAGACAAAAAACGATTACAAAGAGAGAGCTACAAGAAATATAATTTAAAAGGAACATTCCTGTAAAATATAATTCACATGAAATATTAGCACATTTAAAATTTATGGATCCATCGTGACTCGAGTCTAGTTAAAGTATTTTTTTCCAAAGTATTTGCGAAAAAAACAAAAATACTATAATAAAAAATAACACATACTTGATCTTTTCAAAAAAAAATATATATATATATATATATATATAATTATTAAAAACTATGTTATTGTATGAACACAATAATATTAATGTAAAGAGATACTTATGTATAATAATATGTAGAAACAAAATATCACTCACTCTGTTTCTTCAGCTTCTTCCTTAGTTTTCTTCCGCTATTCCTTGTGTGGGTTATATCTCACAAATATTTAGTCCGTGAAATATTTTATAGGAGTTTTATCAATTCGGGGCCTGAAAGATGGTAAAGCTATCAATTTAAGGCCTGAAAGGTAGGAAATTATCAATCCTGAGCCTGAAAGATAGAAATTATCAATTCAAGGCTTATAAAATTTAAGGCTATGTTTGGCACTAAAACCCTAAACCCTGAACACTAAACCCTAAACCCTAAACGATGAACCCTAAACCTTGAACCATGAACCCTAAACCCCCTGAACCGTAAACCTTGAATCTTAAACTCTAAAAATAAAAAAAATAAGAACATGAAATAAGGATATAAAATATAAGTTGTCAAACATGACCTTAAAATGTGTGAGCCTCAAATTGATAGTTTTTATCTTTCAGGCCCTGGATCGATAGTTTTTAATCTTCCAGGCCTTGAATCGATAGGAAAAATCTTTAAGACCTTAAATTGATAATTTTGTCATCTTTCAGGCCCTGAATTGACAATTTTCCTATTTTATATAAGTGATTGTGATAAAAAAAACTGAAGTGACAATTAATTAGAAATAAATTTTAATGTTTAAACAATGGGTCTTTTGTGCACTCATGTGTATCGTACATTGATGCAACTGAATAACTCATCTAAAAAAATATTTGACCCATTGAATATATTAGACATATTCTGTGGATACATGAATAGGGTTTGGACGAGTGCACGGATCTAATTGCACAATAATGAGACTTTGTTCAAATTTATTACGGAGAAAATATTTAATTTGCATGGTTCGGAATTTAATGAGAAATAGTAAAATATGTTATTTTATTTTTCAGGTTACGAATATCGGCCAATAATACAAGTGATAAATAAAAAAATAAAATTACGTTCTTGCTGACGCTCATACACATTCTACGAATCCAGAGTCACGGGTTCAATAGTTCTCGTGGCCCATGAATATATATGACTTTCAGCTAATCAATTATTAAATTATGAATTTATAATAATTACTGATCATATATAAGTCTGGTAGTGAAAACTTGTTTATCATTTTAGCAACAAACCATGTTTATTTTTATTTTTTGTCTAATTTGTTTTCTCTGATATATTTATCTAAAAATGAAATTATATATATAGTATTTCGACCTATATATACCTCATTTATATAGGTATGTTGTGTTTGGTTTATTGAACATCTTTTGCAATTACATGAGTAAAATTGATAGTAAGTCTTCTTTTTATTTCACAAAAATTCATATGAGACTGTCTCATGCACGAAACGTTGTACAAATTAGAATAAATTAACATTCATTCCTTTCAAAGTATTAAAACGTCATGCACAAATTATATTCCGTTTCCTCGTGGGATTATATTACGTAAGTGTGTCTCTTTTCTTTTTTAATCTATTTTGATGAAAATGTGTTTTGCTTGTTTTTAAATAATAATAATCAAGTAAATAATAATGTAGTTTTATCATGAAAGTATAATGATTAATTGGACCACAAGTCAGGTTCCAAACTATGGGCCTCTTTTTTATCAGAAAAAAATGATTTTAGATCGTGAAAGTATAATTTAATATGTTAATTAATAATATAAATACATCGGAAATATCAAGTTTTATGTATATCATACTCTTCCCGTCACAATTATATAGATTGCTTGGGTGTTACACAAAGATAAAGTATATCTTTTGAAAAAATAAATTAGACAAGTAAAATTTCTCCACACTCTTGCAAAATACTATACGTTGAATAAAAGTGAAAATTGGGAAGGGGTTAAAAACTCGCGGATAATTCACGGGTCAAACTGGGTCAAACAAATTTTCAAAAAAATCACGCAAAGGTAAAACAAGAAAAGTTGCTCCCTGTAATATGTTATTATAAGACAAAATGTGTTAATGTGAGGACAAACATGTATTACTGTAAGGAGAAGTAACACATACTTGCCATTTTCATTTCACATATTTGTCCTTATAACACATGTGTTATGCCAGGAATAATTTCCTAGACAAGAGACATGACCTCGACTGACATGTCACCACCATTTCAATATTATGGAAGAATATTATGGAGAAATAGCTCGACAACCTAGTATGGAGGACGATAAATAGCTCTCTTGGTCATAAGGAAACTTCGGACCTCGCCTGAGGGCAACCTTTACAAATTATTCGGAGTATGTACCCTTTCGGAAGTGCCATAGCTCGCCCGCTTGCTCGATAGACCATCAAACGAACCTAAGCCAAACTGGAAAAGCTCACTCCGAATGAGCTGTGACATTAATCCATTGAAGCTCGCCCAACGATCACTTGAGCAGAAGATATTCCTCAAAAGGGATGAGATCTTTTAGAACGAGGAAGTGACAGGTGCAGGCGGCTACTTATAGCTAAAATCAGAGTTGGCAGGCAAAGATCTGCAAGGCCAGCCAGGTGTCACTTAACAGATGGATTGGTCTCTATTATAGGTCCCTATAGATAGGATATAAGATGCAGTGTAGTAACGAAGGTATTTAATGTGTAATACTTGTGCATTAAATGAGAAACCTAGGGTTAGCTGGAGAGTAAGATACACTCTCCAAAAATGTACTATAAATTAAGAGAATTTCAAGCGATTAAAGGGATCAAAAAATTATTACAAAGAGCACATATTTTTCCCTAGTTAATATTTGTATATATTGAAAAACATCAAGGCGTTCTTCATTTTTTTCTTCATTATTAACATTCATTGTCATCAAAACCACCTTATATTACTTGTTTGATTACCCTTATTCCTACACCATACTAATCCCAATCATCTTGTTAATTCGACTATCAACAATTGGGTTCGATTCGCTACGACCGCACATATACTTTTATTATATATATTGTGATGCCTTACATACCAATTTTCAGCCCCACACTTATATTTACTTGCTGATCAATTTTCCTTGTAACATTGAGATATATGAGAAAACTAGGGAAGTGTTACAAGAAAAATTGATCAGCATGTAAGACATCACAATATATATATATATATATATATATATATATATATATATATATATGTGTGTGTGTGTGTGTGTGTGTGTGTAAGTATATAAAAAAGTATATGTGCGCTCGCAGTGTTTCGAACCCAAGGCTAAGGCATCACAATATGTATTTAAATAATGTAGGTGTCATTATATGTATAATATTGTGGCACTTACTTAAAAGTGCCACTAAAAAATGCCACTGTAGGGGTTTTTTTTTAGTGGTGATCAACAGACTATCTCCCAAATGAAGGAAGCCTCTGATACTCGTCATGATCATGTTCATCAGGTTGCCAACTTCAAACAAATATTATTGTTAAAATGAAGAGAATGTACACCCACCTTGTTGGTCTGATTGATGAAACCAAAAATGGGAAGAAAAGAAAAAACTTGAAATCATCGATAAATCGGAGATGATGGGAGATTGAGTCCAGAAGATGAAAGACTAACTAGCTCATAAGCAGATTTAGGCAAGGAAGAAGAAGCATCTATCTTAGAGATGTTAGAGCCTCAACGATAACTGATCCAGAAGAAGAGACTCAGATGCTTTTGGAGGAAGCATCTAGAGCACAAAAAGAGCAAATACTAAAAAAGAAATTGGTTGATTCAGAATTTTTGGACACTAGATATAGCGTAAGTTAAAGACCATAGGAGGAGAATAAGAGAGAGGAAAAATGAACTATTAGATAGAGTATTCAATTATCGGATGACAAAAATCACCCAATTTACAAGGATTTTCACGAAAAGCTGATGGAAGTAGCCACATAAATGAACGTGAATATGAAGGCTCATCTATACAAAAACTTTGAACCAGTACGCTTTCCTGTTTGAAACTTAAACTAGATGAAATTTAATAACACCCTTTCAGAGGTATATCTGCAAAGCCGCCATCAAGACTAAGGAAGCTGGAAAGGCATTGAAGACCAGACTCTACAACCTCTTTTAAATCCCGCTAAGAAAAGAAGAATGTAAATCTCAATCAAAATAGGAAAGAATTTTAATTTCCTATTCTGATTCTAGTAGAAGACCAAGTCAGAAGACCACTGTGAGATAAGATAACTTGTTTCTAAATACAATTTAACTCTAACTCATCTGATATTAGCTGAGGTCTCAAGTTAGCAGATATAATGAACATGCAACCAACCAATTTAAAGCTAGCATGTAAGAGTACTTAGAAGTTGTTACAAAATGCTAAGTACAAGCGCATCAGATCCCATTTCGAAGACAAGAATAATGTAAAGTCAAACGCTTCTGATGTTCCATTAGAGACAAAACACTCGACCAAAAAGAGATCATTCGTGCACGTATGACATTTGACACTAGTAGGGGTGGAAAATTTACCGAAAATACCGGTATACCGGCCACTGCATCTTAAATATACCCAATTTACGGAATTTTATCTACGGTATGGTAAATTTTTTAAAGTCCCGGTATAAATTTTTAAAAAGTCCCGGTATCGATATATCTTGATATATTGGGTATACCAAAATATTTTTTCTATCTACCTAAGATACCGATACATTGGATATATACTGTACCATATTTAGAAAAATATATAATATATTTTATTTTTTTAATTTAATTAATATTTGAGACAGTTAAACAAACTTAGGGGTTATGAAAGGTTATTTACTATTAGCGTTTTTGTACAGATGGGGTTATGAAAGATTCACACTTTAGTGTGTGTGTTCTCCATAATTTGAGGGGCATTGCATGTAAATTATTCATGGATCTTGACTGTTCTTGAATGGTGAAGTGAGATACCATTTTTGTGTGGAAATTTATCCTTTTATTTTGAATTGTCTCTGTGGGTTTCCTGATTCAAGCTGGAAATTGAAATTCGTAGAATTTTTTTGAGTGTTCCCATAATTAAAAAACTATCCTTTAAGGGAGATATATGTTGTTAAGAGATTATTGTTCATAAAATATAAGTTTTTTAAATAAATAATCAAGGTATGAACGGTATACCGTTAATTCGGTATGAAATGGTACACCGTTAATTTAGTATGTACCGAAAATTTCAGTACGGTACCGTATACCGAAATTTCCGTACAGTATACAGTATGTGATTTTAGCATACCGAAATTACGGTATACCGAAGTTCGGTATACCGTAATATTTGGTAGGGTACGGTATGAATTTTCACATACCATAAATTATGGTATGGTATACAGTATGATCGATACGGTACGGTACAGTATGCCACCCCTAGACACAAGGCATGGACTCACAGGGTTCAACGACTCAAATCGTACACGAAACAGGTTGAAAATTACCTAAAATATTAGCCTAACCTCCACATCAACCTTCTAGCCTGATTTCCTACCTTATATAAACTGAATTCAAAAATGGATGAACCTCTTCAGAATGAAATTATGGATATTTTACACAAGTAATCAAGCAGTCAGGCAAATTTCCAAGAACACTCAAGCAAGATATAAAAACTTCTTAAGTGTTCATCCTTATCCTAGCTTATATTGAAATCTTCCAATCCCATCTTCTAGCCTGATCATTGTAAGAGACATTTCATTTAGTTGGTAAACAAACAAACAAAATCCCTACCTTACAAGTTAGGAAGTTTGTAAGAAAGATCTAGAAAGTTAGTGAGTATTAAGCTAGCTGATAGGTTGAGTGATTGTTAGAGGGCTGGAACTCAGTAACTTCTCACGAAGAGATCACACGACTGATAGGGCGTCTTACATTGTAAACTTAAATTCCTTATGTTTAAGGAATTTTCCCTCCTAATAGGGAACGTAAGAGATTTCTCTGATTAGTTGTACAACAAGTCAGCTAGTTAGTTTTCAAATTTGAGTTAATTTCTAAAAGGTCATGTAAGTAAAGACTTACACTTCCGCACCGCAACTGTATTTGATAGTTATCCAACTGATCAACTCTCGAGCAATCAGTAGGATAATCTTCAGACTCGGCTAATTACACTTTTCACCCTTAACACTATTTGAAGGTTTTTTTTTTAAGTCAGCTACCACACACTAAGCTCACAAAAGAATTATGAAAAAGTCTATTTACCCTTTCCCTCTAGACTTGTTCCCTCTCTTTACTCGTTCAGGACCAACAAAAGTGATTCCCAATTTCACGGTAATGTTTCACTCCTTTTGATACATGACATTTGTAATAATGACATTACAAATAATCACTAATGACATGTATCATGTCTTAAAGCTATTGAAACACAAAATAAAACGTCAAAATGGAATAGGTGATCATAAATGCATAAATATATGTATAATGTGTCACATTTACCTTTTTATTTATCTATATAAACTATTGAATTTTATTAAGAAAAATGAAAAGGGAGCCACAATCCAATACAAGGTGGGAAACGCTAGACTAAAAAGATGAAAAAATAAAACATGTCAAAGTTCTAATCTACCATGACCAAAAAAATAAAACACAAGCCCATATAATTGAAACTAAAAGAAAGTGGACATAGCCCAACAAAGAAACTGAGGTTCAAAACTAGCAATGGGCCAAAATTGTAATGTGAATACCAAAACGTTTTTAACCATTCTGAAATATAGCGTTGACCAAAACACTTTAGAATATGACATTTAATGAGATCTTATGTACATAGTCAATTAATCCATATTATTATAAAATAAATATAAGGTCAAAAATAGAATATGACATTTAATTCTCCTTGATTAGTGCAAAATGACAATTATTTTTAGAACAAAAATTCTTCTTTGAAAAATGAAACGTTTCATTAGCGATGGTTTATGATGTAATATGTACATGTGTTACGTGTTAAAAGCATTGAACACTAGATGAAAAATAAAAGTGGAAAAGGGATTCGTGTCAAATTTAGGATCACTTATTTCATGTTGGTGTATAATCTTTCAATAATTAAAACTGTCATGTTTGTAAATGCAGTGACACACACGATAAAATACTAAAGTTGAATAAGGGATCAGTGCCAATGACACAATTATGATTTGGTACGTGTTTTATTTTATGTTTCATTATCTTCAAAACATGACACATTTCATTATTGATGGAATGTATGTCAATTATTACACGTGTGATGTATTATATGTTAGTGATAATGTCCTAGAGACAATCTATTGTAAGGACATAATACTCGATGATATTCAGTTTGATTTAATATTATAGTTCATTTAATATTAATGTATGACAATACACTTGTTTGAATATCATGTTTGATTGTTTGCATTTATTCATGCAAGTGTTCCCATGAGTCATTGTTGTATATTGAGGTTGTGAGAACTCAGATGACTTAAGCATGATTCTCAAATAGCCCCGATCAAGGATCATCAAGAAAGGGATATTGATGATGCAATGAAGATTGGTGTGCGATCTGCATCATACTCTTAGAGAGTGTAGTAAGATCTCACTTACTACGAGATACTAGGTATCTCATGATGGATGTACAAATACCTTAGAGGGTATTGGTATACCCATCCGAGAAACCGTTTGATGTATTTCCACTATATGTGTCTACGGGTGTCTCGGTTAGTGGGAGCGATGCGATACTCCTTTGACTTGAGGTCAATACGCTCGACATGTGTGGAGTGATGAACTTTGACCATGACCAACGCTTGCACCCTTCCATGGGTAGATACGACTTGGATTGAGTTCATCATGAAGTGCATGTGCGTGGTAGTTGAGCCAAGAATAAGATTTATTCCTCAATGTGGATTTAGAGAGAATACTCATCTTCTCATCATAATTGGATTAAAGTCATCGGCCGATGCACGTCAACTTAGACTTTGCGGCTAAGTGTGACATATATGATCAATTAGTGATTAGAGATAATATGATTAAGTTATTTGAATAGACACTTCATCATGTTCAAGACTTAATCGAGTATTCGCGAATGAAAGGAGGAAATCGTAATAGCCCATGTTTTTGATTCGGTGTAGTTGCAACGTTTCTGCAACGCATACCTCATATATTGAGAATGTCTGATTTATTGTCTAGGGTTCAATTAAGACCGTTAGTTTGACTAATCGCTCGATATATGAGGGCCTATGAGTCACACAACAAGTATCCCCCTTTTACGGATTATAGTTGGTTGATTAAATGTTAAATTAAATTTAATATTTAATTTATGAAGATAATAAATTAATTTAGAATTAATTATTATTAATGTTTAATTAAATTAGATTTAATTAAATAGGATTCCCAATAATAATATATGAAATATTATTATAGGATTTAATATATATGGAATCAAATCCGTAGAAATTTGATATACATGAGAATTAAATCCGTAGAGATTCTATATATGAGAAATAAATCTAAGAGATTTATTTTATAAGATTAGGGATTTTATTTCCTAATCAGATTAGCTTAAGATTTAAGCGGAGTCTTTCCTATATATATGAGCTCTTGGAAATTCACAAATAACGTTAATTCATATTTTCTCCATAAAATCTAGAATATGAATTTTCCTAGCAAAATTCTAAATTCAAGTCCGTGAACGGGGATTACGTGGATAACATAAGAGAGAAATATGCGTACGGTTTACTGTAAGGTTTCTCTTTATGTTTATACGTATTCAATTATGTAAGTATATGTTCGTTGTTGGTGAATGTTTTAATTCGTTATTATTAATTCGTGTTTCTAAATTTATAAGTAGTCAACATGAGAAGAAACACTAAAATGAATATGATACGTGTTGATAAGATATTTAAGTTCACTTTGCTATTTTGGTTTATCATCTTGTCATTTATTTTCTTTAAAAAGATGACACGTGCCACTAAGGATGATTTGAGATGTAATTTATTATGTATATCATGTGTTAAAAGAAATAAAACACGAGATAAAATAATAGAGTGGAATAGGGATCTATGCCAATGAGATATTTAGGATCATATATTTCACTTTGGTGTAATTTATCTTGTGTTTCATTATCATTAAAACATGTCCTATTTCTTTATTGATGATTTTTTATGTCATGTATTAAGACGTGTCATGTATTAATTGTAGTGAAACATGATATATATATATATATATATATATATATATATATATATATTTTTTTCGATAGATAGTGAAACACGATATATATTAAATACTAGTGGAATGGGGGAGGAGTGTTGATAAGATATTTAGCATAACATATTCCATTTTTTGGTGTTTTATCCTGTGTTTAATTATCATTATAACATGACACTTGTCATTATTGATGATTTCTAATTTCATTTATTACACGTTTTCTTGTATTAAAAATAGTGAAAAACGAAATGAAACAATAATGTGGAATAGGGGATTCGTGCTAATGCGATATTTAAGGTTAATTATTTCATTATAGTGCTTTATCTTATGTTTTATTATATTTAAGGTTAATTATTCCAGCAGGCTACTTGCTTTAATCATATTTTTGTTTGGCAGACAAATATATAATTATTGTAAATTTTCAGGCAACTCACATGCCTGCATATAATACGACAAAGAGGATATACTCCCGTTGACCCTATTATATAATCTAATTGAACTTTTAATAAAGATTTAAGAAACTTTTAGTAAAAGCAATTAGACAAGGAAATTTTCTATTATGATTTCTAATAATATAATTAATGTATCTTTTGAATAGGGTTATAATAGTAAACATATTAGAAAAATATTACTCGATAATGAAACTAACCTATTATAATTAGGACATCCTCACCCGCAAAACCCAACCAATATAATTGGGATAAAGGCAGTATTTTCATTTCATTCATGCATAAACACCTCATGATAATGTCAACTTGTAAAAAAATGTGAATTTATAAAATTAAATATGAGATTAAAATTAAATATGACACTATGCCAAAAACTAGATACGACACGAGTAATCCCCGTTATCGTAGCTATTTTCCCCCCGTTTTGTGGATACTGGTGTTGTCGTAGATCCCCAATATTTGACAACGGGTAATCCCCATTGTCGTAGGTGTTTATTACAACGGTTTTTAACCGTTGTGTTAACTCATAGTAACTCGTTGTTTTAGCTGTTTATTACAACGATTTTTACCATTTGTGTTAACTCATAATAGCCCGTTGTCGTAAGTGTTTATTACAACGATTTTTAACCGTTGCGTTAATTGAATAATAACTTGTTGTCGTAGGTGTTTATTACAATTCCATTGGTTTGTACTTGTTATATACAATTTTGTGTAGTTTTATATTCTAACAAGATAGTAAACAATATATTATAAAATTCCAACAAATAATAATAAATAATATATAAGAAAATTTCATAATACAATCATCATTCATCAAGTACAATTTTTTGATGTTTTATTCAAGTAAATTTAATAATTAATTCAATAACTTGACAAAAACTCGTATGAAGATGGTCTCATACATGAAACGGAGTACAACTTAGCACAATCAACATTCACCCCCCTTCCAAAGTGTTAAAGCGTCAATGTTCATATTATAATAACACCTTTTAACTTGATTCATGTTTAATAGTGTAACAATTCAACACAACTATAATTTGCTATACATATAAATCTTCATTTTAAGGTGAAATGTTATTGTTCAAGCATGGAATATGTAATTCCTATTTTGTACGATTGAGAAGAATTAACAAAATATAAAGGAACTGAATACAATAAATACATACGAACATAACGAACCTTATCAGCCACCTTTGCTATTAGCGATATTCAAGCTTCCTATAATATATGTGTAGAATTTTCCAACAGTACAACATTCCTATAATATATATCTGAAATATACGTAGTACACTAGTATTATACTCTATCCAGAATACCTGATGTTAGCTAGATTTTAATATATGTAAATACTATATGTAAATAGAGATAAATGTAAGCTATTTTGAAAGGATAACCTAATACTAGACATAATAGGAAATTCTCGCAAACACATAGTACTAAGCACCATTAAAATACATGTAAAAATGTACATTATAAGAAAGTTGTTTCATATAGGAATCCAAATATACTAATTTCAAGCCACAAAATGAGAAATATGCAGATTACGAACCTTTATTCTAGCAGCTTTGAATCAAGCTCAGTTTGTACTTCAAGCTGCTTCGAATCAGGTTATGTTTATGCTTCCAGCTGCTGCTTTGAATCAGTTTCGATTTCTTAGTTTTCTGCATATAAAGGGAGAGTGAAGGGGTTGCCAAAATAAAAAAATAAAAATCCAAACCAATATAAATCACAATCCAGTAAACTATACATACACAAATTAAATGGCTATAAAATGATACCCTGACATTGTTGTATTACTCCTACACTTTCAACTACACATCCTTCCTATTTGCCCCAACATTCATAGGCCCCAAAAAAATCCTCAAAAATCTCCCTACATTCACAGAGAAACAATCAGAACCAACAATTCTCATCCATTTCCATACATAAAGCCTAATTGGTAGGGGGAAAAAGGAATTGAACTGCGTGAATCAAGTGAAGCCAAGTGCTAGCAAAGGGTGTCTTCTTCGCGGGTGGTACAACATATAAGTGACAACGATGTATCCTTCAACTCCTTGGCTTCCTCCACCAGCCATAAAATGTCGTCATTGTCGATTCGTCCGGCGAGTTAGTGCCACAAGAGATATTCAAATATGGTAAAAGTTAGAGTTATTCATATATATTTGATCATCTTGTATGCTAAGTTTACAAAACAGTAACTCAATGTAACAAATACATGGGTGGCTGGGTAGCAATTAAGAAACCATATGTGGTGATTGGTGAATAAAGGCACATAGGAACATGGATCTTTTCTTATTATACATTCTTCTCTGTTCTTTCCTTTCTTTCTCATCACACTCCAAATCTTGCACAGAAGTAACTACCACATTATTTTAAGACTATTAGACCCAAGGTACAATCTTTGCCACGTGTGGTACAACATACAATTTTTTTTGGGAAGAGGTCAAAGATTTATTAAAGAATAAAAGATGATTAGTGATGCTCTACAGATTACCCAGCGAAACAAGCAGTTGTTATAATGCTCTACAACAATAACATCATTGAAGGTTTGATTAACTCATTTTTATAATGTTGTAAATCTTAGGATTAAAAGTTATGGTTGATTTAACATACTGAGGATTAACACAATGGAAACGATAACTACAACCTATAGATGATTACAAGTATACGTTGAAAATCCAAACATGACAAGAGATGCTTGCACCCTAAGAATCTTCCCTCTTCTCTAAACACGACTCTATAAAAAGATTAATAAACAGGACGAACACATGGTAAGCCCATACCTGAGTCTACCCACATTTTGGGGGCATAACTATAGTAAATTAACAGAAGTTAGAAGCTTATGTCATTCAATAACAACACAATCAAAATAAGGCCAGTTATGATTAGTACCATACACATAAACATTGATCATCTTATTAAAATCTGAAATTAAGCTCGTTAAGGCACTGAGAAAAACAAGGTTTCACAAACATCAAAAGCAAAAGAGATGATTAGCCTCTGCATTGCTACCCAATCCCCCTTTCTCTACTATACAAATCTCCATCAAAGATAAACCACATAAAATTTACTACAAGCTCAAAATCACAAGGCAAAACATGAAAATCTATTTACATATGCAGATTACTTCAAGTTAAAAGAGGAAACCACAAAAAGGTCCAGATTTTTCAAATTGTAACAGGGAACCAAAAAATAGACATTTTTGTTATAAATATTAGAGAAAAGTCTCTTAAATCTCTTTATCACTTTCTCTCTTTCCTAAATTGCTAAAAGAATTTGGACAAAGAAATCAAACTTCTAAGGTTTTTTTTTAGGAACAAGCCAAATTTATTAAACCAGAAAAAACCGTACAAAGAATAAAGAAATGACAACCACAGGACCCAAACTATACATACAAAAAAACAGGGGTCCAACTACCTCAACTAAACACCTCAAGAAGATAAAAATATAAGACTCAAAACATAAGTAGGTTTACACTACCAATCACAGAAGCTGTAAGAGTAAACACCTTAGAAAGATCTAAACATAAGAGTCAAAACATAAAGTAGGATAACACTGCCAATCATAGAAGTTGTAATGGTTCCGACCTTTACTTCTTACTTTCATCCAATTCCAAGTACACTGCCAATCAAACTTCTAAGTTAATCTACCCACTATCAAAACTCTGCTACAAACACAGTACTTATTCTTCTACTTGTTTGATATTATTTAAGAACATGTTTCACAAGGTTTTATATGATACATGAAACATCCAATTGAGCGTAAACTGGATAATAAATCATAATGTCCCAATCTCAATTCATAATCCCAACAATCATTTAGTTTGGGATGCTTATACTGGAGAATAAACTGAAGGGAAAGCATAAAAAATGTTTCATTAATCCTTGTTAGTTATGCTAGTGGTTTGGTTTGAAGGAAATTATTTTTTCATTTATCACCAATTTAGTCCAACCTCAATTCTCAAATTCAGCAAATATTACACTTCAATTCTATTCATCCCCCACTGTCAAACCACAGAACACTAACTCTGAGCAGGAAATTAAACAGGAAACAGACCCAAATTAAATAGCCCAATCAACAAAAAAAATATGGCACATCATTTTAGTTTTAATCCCAAAATAGAAAAAGGTTGAGAGTAGGGCTTTAGACAAACTAGGTTTGAATTAGGGCTCTTACCTGATGACGCAGCGGGAGAAGGAGAAAGACTAAGGCTGCAACATCGGTAGTGAGTAGCGAGCGAAACGGCGCCTGAAATCCCTTTGTGTAGACGGCGGTGAGTGGAATGAAGAAGGCAAAGGGCGCGAGTGGGATGGAGAAGGCAAACAGCAGTGACGATGAAGCAGCGAACGTTGATGGTGAGCGGCGAACAACGATGGTGAGCAGCAGAGAAGAAAAATTGAGTGCCCTATCTAGAATGAAGAAAGTACGTACGTGTTTCTGGAAGAGTGGGGGTGAAAATTTTCCAAGGATCCCTTTTATACCCCCAGTAAATAATAAAAAAAAAAAAATATTCCATCCGTCCCAATTTTTAAGGTTTTCTTTCCATTTTTTTGTCCCAATCTTTAAGGTTTCTTTCCTAAAATGGAAATACAATTTATCACTTTATCACATCACTTTATCACATAAAAATACTAATAAACAACTATTTCTACCCCCAACTACCCATCACTTTATCACTTTATCACATAAAATACTAATAAACAACTCTTTCTAATCACTATTCCCATAAATCCTTATGAACAGTAAAAAACCCCTAAAGAACGGGACGGAGGTAGTATATGATAATAGGAAAAAACAACGGTGGATAAAACATGTTGTCTTTCGGCGCATTATTCCGCGCTCCTCGAACTTTTTACAACGGGTTTACTTACGACAATGGATTTTTAACTTATGACAACGGGAAAAGTCAATACCCGTTGTCATTTCCCCGTTGCCGTATCCAATTTTTGGCATAATGTGAGATTGATAATGATATTTGACTCATAAGCAAAATGAAAACATAAGTAACACATGACAATTAATAATGAATGCATTGTGCCTCATAGTTTTATTCTGAAATACAAAAGAAAGTAAAAAAATTCATGCCCAAGAAGTGCATGTATAATTTAGGAAAACACAAGATTAAGCAAAACAAAACATTAAATTAATAATGTGTTTGAAATTAAGCACAAACGAAGCCTTTGGGAACATTCTTGGAGCAAGCGTTGAGAAGCAAGCTAAGGGAAAGAGGCACATTAATTTTAACCCCAAGAACATTTGCTTTGATGGCAGTGCAAAGGCAAATAGCTGCCTCTAGATCTACCAACCCTTGAACGAGGGAGCAACATGGAGCTTTTGGAGGAGTTCCGATGCTAACACCGATCAGTCAGCCGAGCAAATTAGCACATACGCCTAGTTTTAGGGCATCTATAGGGCAATAACCTTTACCAGAGCTAGGACTCGACATATGCTTTGCACTAGAAAGAGTGAAGAAAATAAGGTTTAGAACTAGAAATAGAACAATCGATGTATTTTTCTTGGAAGCCATTTCTTAAAATATCCACCAAATGCTTAAAAAATGTGAAGGTGCAAAGAAGACTAGAAGGCTTTTGGGATGAAGTATTTGCAATAAGGACCGGATATTTATAGGTTAAAATGAGGGTTATATTTAATATTTCATCTCTTTCATATCTTTAAAACAGGAAAAATGTCATTAAAAATTATTTGTGATGTAACAAATGTCATTTATTATATTTTTCATGTGTTAAAAGTAGTAAAATATGAGATACTAAAATAGAATAGATGATCCATGTAAATGAGATATTTAGGGTCACCCGTTCCATTTTGGCATTTTATCTTGTATTCTAGAACATGAAACTTATCATTAATGATGATTTATGTCACTTATTATATGTGTCATATATTAAAAACAGTGAATTTACATGAAATGAAATACTAAAGTGGAATAAATGATCCTTGTCGATGAGACATTTTGGATCATCAATTCTATTTTGGTCTCTAATTTTTTGTTTCATTATTATATTTAATAGTAGTGAAAGATGAGATGAGATGCTAATCTGAAAATGGGATATGTGTCGATGAGTTAGGATCACATATTCAATTAATTTGTGCTGTCATTAATATATTACACGTGTTATGTATTAAAAGTAGTGAAACACGAGATGAAATAATAAGTTGAATATAATGGATTCGTGATAATGAGACATTTAAATACCTTTTTCATTTTGGTGTTTCATTTTGTGTTTTAATATCTTAAAAAACAACACATTGCATAAATTATTATTTAACATGTCATTTATAACATTTGTCATGAATTTAAATTAGGAAAACACGATATGAAACACTAAAATTGAATAAGGGATCCGTATCGATGAGACATTTATGATCACATTTTTATTTTGGTATTTAATCTTGTGTTTCTTTTCTTTTGAACATGACACATTTGACGTATTTTATTACACGTATTATGTATTAAAAGTGGTGAAACACGAGATAAAATACTAATGTAGAATAGGGGATGCGTACTGATGAGATGAGGGGATCAATGCTGATGATTTATGATAATGTATTCCATTTCGGTGCTATCTTTAAAACATGACACATTTATTTGATGACAATAAGTGATGTCAGTTATTACATGCGTGATGTATTAAAAGTAGTGAAGCACGAGATAAAACACTAAATTGGAATATGATACATTCGGATGAGACATTTTGTTTTCACTTATTTGATTTTGTTGTTTCAAATTGTGTTTTAATATATCTTTAAAATAAGACACGACAAATGAATGATTATTTTTTCTCATTTATATCCGTTTGGATGACAATTTAAACCTCACCTTGGTACACCGCCCCATAACAATAAGGTTATTTAGATTTTTGTTTTGTTTCAATTCGATTTGTGAGAAAAACTAAAAAATTTAAACTGGGGACGGGCGAGGATGGTATATGTATACCCTCACGCCCCCACTATGTAATATTTTTCTATATTTATGTATGAATGTTTTTCTATATATGTTAAATATATTCTTTTAATTATTAATATTTAGCTCTTTTAGGTTATAATAAATAAATAATTGCATAATTCAAATTGATTTTCAACTATATAATTATTTTTATGAGAGGGATAAGATAATTGTAAATATAGAACATAAAATATAAATAGGGTTTTTGAGTTTTTGGGTCGGGGTCGGGGATACGCTATATCATTAGTGGCAAGGAAAGGGATAAAAAAAATCCTTGTCGGGGTTGGGGTTAAAAAATCACTATCAGTGTCAGGGATTTAATTGACTAGCATAAGCCGTCCACGAACTGCCCCATTGATGCTCTTAATTACTCGAGTCAAGTATTAAAAATCAATAAAATATGAGATGAAACTCTAGCGCTGAACAAGGAATTCGTGTCGATGAGACATTTATTATAACCTTTTCTATTTTGATTTTTCATTTTGTGAATTACTTTCTTTAAAACATGATAAATGTCAATAATGATCATTTGTGATGTAATTTATTACATGTATCATGTATTAAAAGAAGTGAAACAAGAGATGAAATACTATAGTGGAATAGATCAACGTCGATTAGATATTTAGGATCACATATTCCCATTTGATGTTTCATATTGTGTTTCATTTTCATTAAAACATGTCACTGACATTATTGATGATTTTTGGTGTCATTTATTAATTGTGTCATGAATTAAATATATTAAATGACGAGATTAAAAACTAAAATGGAATACGTGATGAGTTTTTGATAAGATGTTTATGATAACATATTCTATTTTGGTATTTCATTTTATGTTTCATTATTTTTAAAACATGATTCTGATAAAAAAAAATTAAAACATGACATGCGTCATTAATGATGATTTGTGGTTTCATTTATTACTCGTTTCTTGTATTAAGTATTAAAGATGAAATACAATGTGGAATAGGGAATTCATGACGATAAGACATTTATGATCACTTATTCCATTTTTTGTATTTTATCTCGTGTTTCATTATCTTTAAAACAATACATGTGTCGTTAATGATGATCTAATTACACGAGTATATGTAATAATTTTGAATTTTCATGCAACTCACATGTGTGCATATAATTTCAGAAGAAGGATATACTCCCTCTGATCCGTATTGAATTTTTCTAGAGGTTAAGAAACTTTTAGGGAAATTCCTATAAAATCCTATTTAATATTCCTATATCAATTAGAAAGAAAATTCCTATAAAACCCTATTTAAAATAGTGTTATACTTTTTAATATAATTAATGAATCTTATAAATAAAAATATATTAATAAATAAATTAGAATAATATTACACTATATTGAAACCATCATATATAATTGAAACATTTTAGTAGAAGAACCAACAAATATAAGGGTGACCCTCTTTCGCCTCTTTTATTCTGTATAGCGGAGGACGCTTTGGCCCGCCACCTTGATTATTTTGCTGCCTCTGGTTCGATCACCATTCATCCTCATCTGCCACGATATCTTCTTTACGCAGATGATATTATCATCTTCATGATGGGTACGAATGGTAATTGTTCTCGCCTTGCGACGATTTTGCATGAGTATGGACGCCTTTCTGGGCAGATTTACAGCCCTTCTAAGTCTCGGGTTTACTTTAGTGACAAGGTTTCACCGAGGATTCGCTCGGCTTTTCTTCTTCGTACTAATATTGCGTCTTGTTCGCTTTCGTTCATCTATTTAGGCGTTCCCATCTTTTGAGGGGCCCCTAAGGCGGCTCATTTGACACATATCGCTGACTCGGTGCTCTGTAAGTTTGGTCGGTGGACGGGCTCTACCCTCTCTTTCGCTGACCGACGTTGTTTGATTAACAATATGATTACTTCTTCTTTGGTCCATTCTATGATGGTTTATCATTGGCCCCGTTCCCTCCTTACTCGTATTGAGCAGGCAATGTGGATTTTTTTTATGGAAGAGGGATATTAACAAACAAGGTTTTATACGTGTTTCTTGGACCAAGTGTTACACGTCTAACCATCATGGGGGCCTAGGGATCTGTTTGGTCCGCATTGCCAATGAAGCTTTTCTGTGTAAATTTGCTTGGGATCTTCTAAGTCGTTTTTCCTCGTCCGTGAATTTACTTTTTGATCACTACTTTTATCCCACGGATGAACCACGGTGGCATATTCGAGTTTCGTCACTATGGAATGGGTTTGGAAGCATTTGCCTTGTCTTCAAGCAGGTAGTCATTGGATTATTAGTGAGGGGTCCACGATTCGTTTCTAGATGGACAATTGGCTTGGCTATGTCATTGCAGATAGGATTCATATCCCGGTTGACATGATTGGTTACCTCACTTATACGGTGGGAGATGTTTACTATGGCGGGTCTTAGCATTTTGACGAGATTTTCTTTGCTCAGCATCCAGATATTATTGTGGATATATTACGTACTCCGATCTCTAGGCGGGGGGACAGACGAGTCTGGGCTGATTCGTGTTCGGGGATGCTTATTGCTAAGGTGGCTTACTCTCTCGTACAAGATTCCTCTCTTTCAATCAGTTGGGCGACATGGATTTGGGCGCTTTTATTCCCCCATGTCGTTCTATGACGATTTGTATTGCTATTTGGCAGAAGCTTCCCACTGGTTCAGATTTGCTACAGATTGGCATACTTGGCCCGACTATTTGCCCTCTTTGTTTATCTGGGCCAGATGAATTTGAGCATCTTTTTGCCCACTGTGCCTTTACTCGACGACTTTATGATGAGGTAATCCGCATCTTTGATATTTCTTTAGATTACAAATTTGGTTTCTTGGATTTCCTTCTGAAGGCAACTCGGATCTCGTTCGGAAAGCAGGTCCATAGTGTATGGCGTCTGTCCTTTGTCATTGTGATCTGGGTTATTTGGTCGACTCGAAATAATGTTGTTTTCGGGACATCCATCCGACTCATCATGGGTGCATGATTACTTTTCTGAACCTTGTGAGAGAGGTTGATAGCTTTCTTATGGGGTGCATGCACAATGACGTGAGGGAGCTCTCCATTCTACATCGTCTTCACCTTCGTGGACATTGCAGTCCACCACGTGTTCCGATTGGTTTTCGCTGGTTGCCTCCATCTCCGGCCTGGCATAAGGTAAATCAGACGACAGTGCCACGGGCTCCCCTGGCTGGATACACATTGGTAGCCTTTTCTAGAACTCGAGAGGGTTTTTCGTGGCTGCCTTCTCTAGAGATGCAGGTTGGGGCCTTTCGTTCGAGGCTGAGCTTGCTGCTTGTTTCCTTGCCATCCGTTTTGCATCGGAACGTGGTTGATTTAATCTTTGGATAGAGACGGACTTAGAGCTTGTTATTCATTCCCTTCGGGAGGGACCTACATCAGTTCCATGGCGGTTACGGGCTCTCTGGAGTCACGATGACGATTTTTGTCATGTTT